>CM073000.1:199332629-200582629 GCA_037038555.1 Rhynchonycteris naso | reverse complement strand
GAAAGGGCAGGAAGCAGGAGGGAAGCAGAGTTAGGCCCGGTGAGCATGGCTGATGCCAGGGCCTAGCTGAGGCCCTTCCTGTGCTGGTTGGACACACGCCTGGGAATCTGACCCAGTGGACAGCAAACCGGTTAGGGCACCTTGGCTAAGTCACAGGCTCCACCAGGACCTCTCTGAGCCATATTTTCTTCTTTTAAAAAAAAATTTTTGGCTGAATCACCTCCAGGTTTGCTTTTCATCTATAAAATTCTGTTATACCAATAAGAAACAGTAAAAAACAAAAAACAAACAAAAAATAGCACTAAGGTGGGCCATAAAAACAAAATATTAGTACAAAAAACACAGAGCTTAACTACTGAAATATGAAAGCAAATCTCTCCACTGGAGTTAATTAGAAGCTTCTTTATTCATTAAGTTGGAAAATAATTGGCTTATTTTCCAATGAAGATAATTCTCTCTAATTACATGCATTTGTTATCTAATGCCCCTGTCCTCACACCTCTGAGCCTTTCTCTCTCCAGGTCGCTGGACGTGGAGACAGCTCCTTCTTGCCAAGGATGGAAGGAACCAGATTACGCCACGCCTTGTCGACAGCACTCAGCTTCCCTGAGTATCTTCCTGCCTGTGTGCTGTTTTATCCTCACAACAATTTGGGGGGCAGGGGGCTAAGTAACATTAACATATATACCTCTTGCAAAATTAAGAGGCTATTCCTCTGCATTTTGCAAGGTGACCTACCAGCGCCAGTCATGAAGCAGTAAATAAGGCCAAATGTAAATGGTACCTGTGTACCCCACTTTATAAAGCAGATGTGTGCCTAGGGAAAAGATAAAAAGGAGTGAATGCCCTGAATTTTGTTAACGATAATACCCTTCTCCCACTTAGGATTTGAGATTTTATCTGCACTTCGGATTTATACTCAGTGGAAGGAAAACTCTGACATGCAGTTCTCCTTTGCCCTGATGGCAGATAGTAATATTCATCGCTACCATTTAGAGGGGGGTCGTAGCTTCCTTGGCTGTTACCTTCTGAAGTCATCATCAGGCAAGGAAAAATCAGCATCCGAATTACCGCTGAGCAGGAGGCGTGAACCACCCGAGTAATCCAGTCTCCAGGACACAGGCTTCCATAGCTGTTGCTGGAGACGACCACGCACGTGTAATATTTGATGCGTATGGAAATGTATGATACATGATAAAATGCATATGCACAGTATCACTCTATGGCATTTCTAATTAAGCTAGTCATACTGTAATTAGTCTCTCTCCTTTCCTCTTGGGGTTGGAGGAGAGTGGCGGGCCGGGGACAAGAGCGGGGCATGGAGTTCAAGCAAGTTAAACGCTGTGGCTGCTGCTCCGCCGCCCTGGACACCTGCTACGCACCAGCTCCATACACAGGTTTCATTCTCTACCCTCACCACCACTCCGTTAGAGCCTGGGTCAATAACCTTTTTCCATAAAGAGCCAGACAGTAAATAATTTTTACTACTCAACTCCGCCACTGCAGTGTGAAAGCAGCCATGGCCACTATGTAAACAAATGGGTGTGGCTGTGTGTTCCAATAAAGCTTCATTCACAGAAACAGACAGCAGGCTAGATTTGGCCCACAGGAGGCAGGTCTCTGACTCTTGCGTTAGATGGATACTATTATTCCCACTGCTACAAACCAATGATGGGGTGAGAACCACACTGGGGGTGAGTGATTGAGCTGCCTGCTCAATGTCACCAGAATGCCGCCTGTTAACAGCAGGGCCCCATGTGCTCCTGATCACCATCATCACTATCACATCCTCAGCATGAGCACCAGCATCATCACCAACACCAACACCAGATCACCATCACCACGACTCTGTGAGCTCACCTTAACAATCAGGGTCTGCTGTGTGCCCTGCACTGAGCTCCAGGCTAAGGACATAAATCAGCTCATTCACTGTTTGTTTGTTTTTTTAACAGAGACAGAGAGAGAGTCAGAGGGAGAAATAGATAGGGATAGACAGACAGACAGGAAGGGAGAGAGAAGAGAAGCATCAATTCTTCATTGCAGCACTTTAGTTGTTCATTGATTGCTTTCTCATATGTTCCTTGACCATGGGGCTACCACAGACCGAGTGACCCCTTGCTCAAGCCAGCAACCTTGGGCTCAACTGGTGAGCTTTGCTCAAACCAGATGAACCCGCACTCAAGCTGGCGACCTCGAGGTCTTGAACCTGAGTACTCCACATCCCAGTCCGATGCCCTATCCACTGCGCCATCGCCTGGTCAGGCTCAACTCACTCACTCTTGACAGCTACCCTATGAAGTAGGTGCTACCATTATCCCACTTACCAGAGGGAGGCACTGAGCCCTAGGGAGGCTCGGACACTTGTCCAATACCACGGAGCTGGTGAGTAAAGGAGCTTTGATTCGAATCTGGGCAGTTTGGCTCCACAGCCTGCACGCCTATCCGCTAAGCACCCTCCCTGCTCCTCAGTCGTCAGCTCTTTAAAGACAAGTACGAGAAAGTCAGAATGTGCTGGGGAGAGAGTCTGATGTAAGGAACTGTTTCCGTGACACAGCATTTTAATGTACTTTGGTCTCCCAAAGCAATTAATAAGGGGATTAGAAGAAAATGATTCCTCACGGGTAAAGGAAGCTGGAGCTCCCAGTAGCCAGAGAAATGCCATAAAATGTCAACTGTGGAAAGGCAAACGTGGCAGTCAAAGCTCACCCCCCACCTGCTCAGGTGAAATGCTCGGCCTGGCCTTCGTTGGCAGGTTTAGGCTTTGAAGAAAAAAGGTGAGTCAGTGGAAACCCTGCAGGCAAAGATGCCCCTGCAGGGACCTCCTCATTACAGAGAGGTTCTGAACAAAGAATTTGTTTCTTCCCACTGGGCTGATGGTTCTTCCATTAGATCATTTCTTCTGTTGTCCAAATATGAGGGCTCACATTGCCCTCACTTCATATATCTATGTCATTTACTTTAAATGACAGATGTCCCACTGAGATGCCACTTTCTCTCACTGATCTGATTGGCAAAAATTCAGAGGTTTAACACTGTTCTGTTGGCAAGAGCCGAGAAGCAGGCAGGCGCTTCTGAGCATTGCTGGGAGGAGTAGAAAATGGCACAGCCTCTTCAGAGGGTGTTCCGGCAATTTCCTGAAAACTGCAAATGCTTTTCCCTCTGAGCTAGCAATATCACTTCTAGGAACCTCCCTTCCCCGAACAGGAAACAAATGCACGCACAAGGTAGTCACGTGTTCACTATATCATAATTTACAGTAGCCAATATTAGAAATAACCCATAAATCTGAGAGTACAGATGGGCTAAGTAAGTATGGTGAATCCACACAATGGAATGGAATACTATGAAGTTGGAAGAAAGAATAGGCAAGCTCATTATTATTTTATAGATGGCCATATTTTAAGTGAAAAAAAGTCAAGGGCTAGAAATTATATGTTGCAATTTTTCTCTAAGAAAGAGGGAAAATAAGAATGCATACTAACATTGGCTTTTCTGATTTCCAGAACCCCCCCCCCCCGCAAACACCTGCACAAATGTGACTTCTCAATGTATCATCTTTGTATTGCTTTTATTTTTGAATGGTTTGTTTGGATCTATATTCCATTCAAGAAACTAAAATAAACTTACACTATTGAATGTCCAAAAGGCTAATTCAAGTTTCTAAAAGATATGATACAATGCGAAATACCACGGACCTTCCCCTCTGAGGTCTGAGAGGGGTGGTCTGCGCAGGTGAAGGGCTGCCATGAACCCGGGCACCCCGGAGCTTGCGGGAAAGAGAACACAGTATTTTCAGAGGATGAAATGCCTTCTTTTAAGAGATCCGTCCGTAATGCATGGGAGCTAAGAATGAAATGACAAAATGGTTTCTGGAAACAATAATTTCTTAGCTAAGCCAATAGGCTATTGGTGACCTGCTTGTGTATTTGAGGGCAGTCTTTATGAAATGGCTAGATGGGATGAGACATGAAAAAGAAAAAGGAAAGGCAAATTGAGACCTGTGCTCATGGCTGTCAGAAATCATGCTTTCCCAGCGCTCCCTGAGCACCGCCCACCACGAGTTCCACCCCAGCGCAGGGCTCTGGCCGTCGGAGCACCTGCAACAACAAAGCCACCTCAGAGAAGTAAAGTGACCTATCCGACAGGGCGGAGCAAGGAGGAAGAACATGGGTTAGCAATGAGTCCGTCCACCTGCTAAGCCAGCGTTCCCTCCGCCCTGCTGCCTGCCCGGCTGCCTGCACAGCCTTCCTCAGTCCCAGGGATGGGAGCAGCCAGCTCCGCTCCATTGCTACCCCACCCCACACACCTGCAGCCCCATCCCAGCTTCCTGGACCTTGATCCTGACTCCAACCTTGAGCCTTTACAAAGACAAGTGTGGCAGAGTGTTCGGGAGCAGGGCAGCCTGGAGAGCAGCTGCCCAGCCTGCCAGGGCGTCACCATCTGCCTTCAGCTGCAGGTGTCCAGGCAGGAATGTGGGCTCAGTTTTGCTGGATTATACTTTTCAGAAGTCCAGTTTTAAGAGAAAGTTTCTCATTTTTAAACGCTGACAAGTAATTTAAAAAAAACAAAACATTTATTTTAAGCTCTGTACAGCCCCAACCAAACAGGCCTACTTCCTAACCTAAGAGGTTACGCGCAGAAAACCGGAAAATCACGGCGCCTCCCCCGCTTTGTCTCGCTGCCATGGACGCTTCTATTGGCGCAGGGATCTCTTTAAGGGAATCTCATCATAGTAACAGAAATCTATTAGACGAAACGCATGGCTGTGGGTAAAGCCAGGTAAACACTGACTCTAAGATCCATCCTCCTCTTCAAATGCCCCCCCTCCGCGTACCGCCGGGCCAGTTCTGGGCCTTTCCTTGCATCCTGTCTTCTGAAAGCCTGAAGCAATAATGCTGTCACTCTTCCTTTGCATTTTCTGTGCTAACTCCAATCCCCAGGGCCCGCTGTGCTGCCAAATTACCCGAGATGAACAAGTCAGGCTGAGACCCTCTCGTCCTTCCCAAACCTAAACAACAGCTGGCGGCTGGCAGTGATAGTCTGTGCGTTTGCTTGGCTGGGAAATGCTTGGCCATGCGTTCTTTGGTTCAGACCCTAGTGACCTGTTTGGGAATCCTAACTGTCCTCATCCCATTACAGCCCACTGTCTTGGTTTAGGACGGTCACATGAAACACTTAGAACAGCACCCTGTGCGTAGTAGGCACTAAGCACTCAGTAGTTCCCTCACCCAAGAACAGCTAACTCTGTGGATCTCAGCAAGTCCCGCTGCAGTCTGGCACCGACACCTGCCCACTCCTCTCCGTCGTCCCTTGGAGAGCCCCAGCATCTGCCGCACTAGCCACCTGGAGTCCCCTGCTTCTGCTATGGCTGGGCTGATCCCACAGAAACCATCTGAAAACAAGCGTGCATCACCCGTCGGCTTGGTGCTGCAGCGTTTCCCTCTCCTTCCTTCCATGCGCTCACACCCCTGCGGCCCTGCCGCCTCTCCCCAAGTCCTCCTGCTCCTTGGGCGCAGGATTTCTTACTGCCTCGAAGCCTCGGGGGGCTTCGCACCAATCAGATCTCAGCTGGAAGGGACTGAGCACAGAGTGGCCTGGTGCCCCGTCCTCCCTACCTTAATCTTCTGCACAGCACCGATCGGATCTGTTTCTTGGTGATATATCTGCGGTCTGTCTCCTTCACTACATATCAGTGTTGTGAAATCGGAGGCCAGCGTCCGGCTCTTTTGTCCCTGAACTTCCCACACCTGGAACAGTGTCCGGAATGGAGCAGATATCAGGAGGCCCTTCTGGAATCGATGACTGAGTGAATGACCGACTTTCTGAAGGGACAGTGTCTGAATGGACAGGAGGCATGGTGACTTCGGGAACTCCTGGGAAGACTTCCCCTTCTCTCACGTGCACGTAGGGCCCTGACCCTTTCCCCTGCTCCTTTCGGGATGGTGACGTGAAATACGACAAAGTAAGTTTAAAACTCCATTGGAGATCATTGAAAAAATATTGATTTTTTTTTAATGTGAAATTAAGTAAATGCCACACTTCTGTAATCTAATCAGTGCTCTATGTGACAACGTGCTTCTAGGCATAAATGGACTTTGGTCTACTTCTGTATCTACCAGACAAGGTCCCAAACCCATTCCCACTCCACACCCCAACCCAGCTCCACCCTCCCATCCCAGTGCTCCACAGGACGCAAATGACGACACTGCATTTGGGAAAAGACAGGATGTGGCAAAAGTAGGCTTACAGTTTTGAGTACGCGAAACACAGTTTATTCTTGTATCATTCGTTAACTATTGTATTATTTTCCACTTGAACAACTGTAAACCTACTTCTGCCCCACTATGTATGTGTATATGTGTATCCAAATTAAAGTGTCTTCTGAGTATTTGTATTCCGCACCCCGCACACACACACACACAGAAAATGATCTGCCAAACCTTGGCAAACAAAAGAAATGGTGCGTGAGATTCCCCTGGGGTCCAGAGGGAAAAGGTGTGTGTTTTCTCGTGATAACTATTTTCTTACTGAGAGCCCAGCAAGTGCCAGGCACCATTTTAGTTCCTTGAGAGGGATGAATTTACTTGATTCTTAGCCCTGTGGGAAGGTCCTACTATTCATCTCCATTTTATAATTTAAAAGTCTAGCCTGTGAGAGATGAAGTAACTAACTCCCCTGAAGCCAGACGGCGGGTAAGAGCAGTCTTCAGAATCCAAACACCCTCAGTCTGATTCAACCAGCTCTGTTTGTCCCGCTCCTCTCCAGAACGTGACACTGAGGGTCAGTGAGGAGAGGAAGAGAGAGAGAGAGAGAAAGGGAGAGAGAATGACTGAATCCGATCCTCTGTCCTGGTTACTCATGGTTCTGGTTGGCAGCTTATACTGAAATCTCCATCTCAACGGAAGCAAGCTGCAGAGCTTCCCAAGGAGTGGGCTCATTGGGAGGAAGGCCCTGGGGGGTGGGGGAGCCCACCGGACTGAATAAACCTGGGCCTCTCCTCCCTCTTCTGGGCCACTCATCATTCCCCATGCCTTGGCCTCGGTATCCAATCAACAACAGCGACCAGACTAGATCTACAGGCTGAGCCCGGCCCACAGACATTTGTCTGGTCTCCGTAAGGTTAAAGCAATTTTTATTTTTTGGCCAATATATAAATCTTGGGAGAGTTCACATTTAAAAATCCTGAGTTCGCCTGACCTGTGGTGGTGCAGTGGATAAAGCGTCGACCTGGGAACACTGAGGTCACCAGTTCAAAACCCTGCGATGGTCTGGTCAAGGCACGTATGGGAGATGATGCTTCCAGCTCCTCCCCCCTTTCTCTCTTTCTTTCTCTCTCTCTCTCTCTCTCACTCTGTGTCTCCTCTCTAAAATGAATACAATAAAAAGAAAATTTTAAAAATCCTGAGTTCTAGATTCTGTTGAAAAAAAAAAATTAAAAGATCTGGCAACACAAGGCCTGCGTTCCTGACTGACAACCGTTGTCAGGAGCTGAGGACAATGGTCTGCCGGATGGCACGGTGCCCTCTGGCTCCACCCCACAGGTTGCCACTCTGCCACTGAGGTCAAGTCCAAGTTGCCATTTATCAGCAGGTCTGAGAGGGTGTTTTATACCCTAACGTGTAGGTGAAATCGACGGCTCGTGTCCGCGTCTCCGGCAAAGTAGCTACCGAGACCCGCACCAACATCATCCTCCCGCAGCTAACGCGGACACGTGTCCCTCCTGCGTGTCCGGCCTCCGCGCGGATTCCAACCCCGGGAGGAGGACGTGGTTATCATCTCTATTTCGTAGGTGATGGAGAGCTGAAGGACAGGGTTCAGGAAATGGGTAGACGACAGATTTCTTTACAAAAATGAAGACTGTTCCCAGGTAATGCAAAGTGCACTTAGGTGTTGAAAATGAAATCAAGCCTGGCTGCCGCGGTCATGTCTATGACCTGCCCGCTCCCTGCACGCCTCTCAACTGTGACCCCTACATGTGTCCCCAGGGTTCTGAAATAAATACATCCGTCACCAAAATGGGATCCTGGACTAGATGTCAAGTCCCTTCCAGCTCCAACCTTCTGTGATCTCAGGTGGGTTCATAACATGTACCTAATTAGCATGGGACTCCTTGGAGAGGACACACACACACACACACACACACAGAAATGCAAGGTCACTTAGACTTCAGAAAAGTGTGGTGGTGCCCACGGGGAACCAGACATCTGTGCTTCTCCAGCTTCCTGCCAGGTGTTACATTCACCCAGAACTTTGCTGTCCTCAGAGGACATGTTAGTCAGGGGCTGTCTCAAGAGAATCCACCAGCTCAGGGTGGTCAAGGTAGCATCGGGTTGCGGGTTGCGAAGTGAGGCAGGAGGTGAGAGGGACAGGAAGCGGGGGCAGAACAGGACTGGAACTGACTAGAGGGAGAAAGGAACACAGAGGCTGTGGGCTACAGGAGAGGCAGCTAGGGCGGGGCATGCATGTTACGAGGACTGGGTTGAACTGCTCCAAAGGTCAGTGCCTGAGGGAACTGTGCTCTGTCCACCAACAGGGCTCCAGTTGTCTGGAGTTTGGGCCGGGAGGCTTGGCTGCAAGGGCCTTTTCTTTTCTGCTTTATGGACTCCTGCCAAGAATTCACTAAGGGAAAAATTGGTTTATCTCCTTCCTGGTTACAGTGTCAACCCAGCAAGCACTCACTCACATCTCCCTGAACTCACTGGGCCTAGTGTTGGGCAAACAAAAGAACAAGAATGGGTCTCTACCATCACCGAAGAAGAAAGGCATGGAGCCCAACACCTGCGAGAGCACGCAGGCTACCTGAGCAGTTATGTGACCCTGCCACGCGGGAGGAGTTAATGCTGTATGTGATGGCAGTCACTGTAATCTACAGCAGACTTGAAAGAAGGGCACAGGTGGCAGGGAGCACAGCGTGGGCAAGGCAGGGAGGTGGGAAAGAGAATGGTGTGTCAGGAGATGGCCACCTTTCCAAGGTGCCTTGGGCGGGGGTTAAAATTTCAGATGCCGGCAGGGTCAGGCCAATATTCTCAATGCAAAAAGCGAGCGCATGTTGGCTGGCCCCACCAGTCAGGAGAGATCACATGGTCATTACATGTCAACTTTCAAGGAAGTGGACACTGCCCAGTGCTGAGAACCAGGACTGTGACAGAAGGCAGGCCCAGTGGGGCCAAAGCACCCTTTCTTCCAGAGAATGTAAAGTCCTAGTTTTTACGGGAAATCTTCATTTCTAAATATGGGAAAACACAGCTATGGACCCAGTTCAGCCCAGTACAAAAACTCTGGGCTTGATAGTGGGTGGGTGACTATTTAAAGAATAAAGCTGGAGACCAGCAGACCAACCAAGGGATAGAGGCAAGGGAGAGAAACAATTCCCCAGGAAAATCATCCAATTAAATGTGCTATGTCCACAGGGCAACTTTTAAGACTATAAGGGCCAGGCTTTCCAAAACCCACGGGACATCAGTAGTCAGTCCTGTGGCCTTAAAGACAACTTATACTTTCTTATTCTTATACGACGTGCTCTGTAAACACTTCCAAGCTCCTCCTTCTAACTAACCAATCATATTGCTCCTTGCATCCCTTTCCTATTTGGAAATAACGGTGTAGCTAGGTCAGATCCTAAGTGCCTTTTAAACTGTGTTTACTCTTCTACCAGCCCAAAGGGCAGGCCTCACCTGCAGACTCACTCCCCAGATGTGAGAACCTGGCCACACACTGGCAGGGACAGGACTGAGACAGCTCTTTGATGATGAATGCTTGAGTTTAGACTTTATTCAGCGGAGTCCTGGGTCTGCTTACTAGCTGTGTGGTGTAAAATGGGTACAATTATAGTGAGTATCATACCACGTTAAGAATCAGATTGGATCCTCTATGGCAGGAGTCAGCACTTTTCCTGTGAAGGGCCAGACAGTAAATATTTTTGGCATTGTGGGCCGTATGATCTTTACTAATCGATTCTGTTACTGAAGCATGAAAACAGCCATAAACTGTTTATGTGCATTTGCAGGCAAATGGGCAAAGCTGTGTTTCAATAAAACTTTATTTACAAAAGCAGGCAGTAGGCCAGAGTGCCTTATGACAGGCTAAGACCTTTACAAATGTTATCTTCTAGAAACTTCCATATTAAATAGTTATCTGTTTATGTCTGGCTCTCTCATCAGTCTATGAAGTTCTGAAAGGCAGAGAATACTGTATATCCCCCAATTGTCCAAGTTAATACTGGAGCAGGATTGTGACTTCAAATGCTGTGGGGCCCAGGCAGGTATCAGATGCAGGGGGAGAAGCCAATCAGGTGGGTGCTGGGGTGAACTGGAAAGAGTCCTTCCTTCCCCACTCCACTCCCACTGAGAGGAAACTGTGCCCGCACGGAATTCTAATTTGGTGTTAACAGACTACGAATATTTTAAAGAAAATACCATAACCAGATATTTATGGGAAATCTCCCAAATTTTCAATGTTAAGAACTAATTCAAAATTTTAAAGAACAAAACATGATGAGGTAAGCATGCCTATGGACCAGGGGTGCTCAATACGTCGATCGCGATCTACTGGTCGATCGTGAAGGAAGTGTGGGTAGATCGCATGACATTAAAAAGACATTTGTCTTTTGATTGGCATACAGGGTAGCCAATCTGACGTCTGAACTTTTGACACCCTACGCATGCGCGTTAAGCCACGCTAACTTGTTCAGTTACATTGCTGCGTAGTTAGTCTTCAATTTATTTAAACTAAATACAACAAAGGGTATAAAAATGAGTGTCGTGGCTGGTCCGAGTAAGAAGCCTTTTAAAACCTATCACTTTCATACAGAATGGGAGGGGATTTTTTGCGTTTGCCTCATCTGTCTGTGTGCCATTGCTATTCCAAAGAAGGGAAATGTGGAGCGGCTTTTTCGGACTGTTCATAAAAACTAGGACATTGACTTTCCTCCGAAAAGAGAGCTGAGAAGGAGAAAGGTGAAAGAAGAATACACAATATTAAATAGTAATAACAGTAACTTAAATAATGATAATATAGAAGAAATAAATTTATGTTTTGCATTTTTATTGTAGGTAGATCATTTTGACTTGGCCAACTTATAAGTAGCTCGCAAGCTGAAAAAGTGTGGGCACCCCTGCTGTGGACTATTTCAGCCAGAGGCTCCCCATTTGTAACCGCTGGCATAAAGAATTCATTTTCAAATTTGCTACATTTCTACTTCTTAAGGATAAAAATATTTTAACTTATAAAAATAAAAAATATAGCCTGACCTGTGGTGGCGCAGTGGATAAAGTGTCGACCTGGGAACACTGAGGTCGCCAGTTCAAAACCTTGCACTGGTCTGGTCAAGGCACATATGGGAGTTGATGCTTCCAGCTCCTCCCCCATTCCTCTCTTTCTCTCCCTCTCTCTCTCTCTCTCTCTGTCTCCTCTCTAAAATGAATAAATATAAAGAAATTTGAAAAAAAAAGATTAAAAAAATAAATAAATAAAAAATTAACTCCACAGAAAATCTGAGACTAGTACAATGAACCCCATTTACCCCTGATATGAGTTCCGCCTTAATCATCTTGAAATCTCTGGATTCCGGTGAAGCATTGTGAAGTCACTGAATGAATGCCCTTGGGGAAAATAAACAAAATGTTGTGTGCCAAGTTCTGTAAGCTAAAATGATGGAGGAAAGAATGCCGAATATATCAAGAGAAAAGAACTGAGTCAGATTCAGGGATGGGAGCCAGCGAAGGAAACCGAGAAAGGACAGAGACAACATGGACCACACATTTATTTGCCTGCTGAATGCTTGCTTTGTTTTATTTTGTCGTTATTATTTTTCCTTTTTACTTGGCTTATTTTAAGTAGTAAGAGAAATGGACAAATCACCAGTAGTCCTAGTAAAAATGATAGAAGAACAGAAGAGATCAGCCACGCTGACTCCACACCTTCTACAAAACCATACTGATTCAACCATCACTCATTTTGCAGTTTGGGATTATTTAGACAAGCTAGGCTGAAGTTCATCTTAGCATTATTCATTCTTTGAGAGAGTTTGCTAAGCAAATGAACAGTGTCAACAGGGAAATGTCAAATATTTGCTCTGGGGGGCACAAAAGCAAGCAAGCAGCTTTAAAACCCTTTCTAATTATATTGATGTGCTGAACTTTTGTCTAATTATTATGTTCCTTGAAAACTGAGTAGAAAAAAATTTCTTTTTTTCCTAATTCAGCTCATATTTTGAAAGCACTAGAGGAAATTTGACTTTTACAGAAAGGTGACCATTTTCACAGGCATAAGACTCACACACTGCCAATTCACCTTGATGAAAACAAACAAACAAAAAGTCAAACATTGGCTATTTTTTAAACAAAGAGTGAGCTAATTACAAAGATTATTTTTTGCTGGAGGACTTCCTAAGATTTCCTCCTCCTTCTTCTGTGAGCAGCGTGGAGGAAGTGCCCATTGGCAGAAAGTGACAGTGTTAGCAACCATGTTAGAGCCCGTTTTTCATGCCACACCGGGTGGTGGGTACATTCATGCACAGTCTCACTGAATCCACACGACAGATTCACCAATTGGTTACCAAACAAAACAAGGTAAGCGCCATTATCATCTCCATTTTACTGACAGGAAAAACAAGGCTTAGAGACACCTGAGTACCCAGATGAGATTCAAATCCAGGGTGGCTATAAGCACCCCACCCCCAGAACTATCAGCATTAGGTCACATTGCATCACAGAGCCCAAAGCCAAAACCAACAAGCCAGGAAAAATGTTGTTAAGAAGCAATGTGATCTGGACATGCAAAATAAACCCAACTACAATCCATCCAGTCTGGGGATATTTGGTAGACATTTAAGCTTGTGATTTTCAGAAGTAAACACCTTTCTAAAAAAAGCTTGGCTTGGTTTATCTAGTTGGCTAGAACGACAATTCATCAAGGCGTGTATTGCTTTATCCAACAGATATGTGACTATAAAATGGTACATGTGTCAAAGTTTTAAAAACTGAAATAGAAAAAAGGGCTCCTTTGAATGTTTAATCTTAGGGCAAATACTTTCTTAAAGACAACAAAGGTCTCCCTTTTGTAACCAATCTGAAAATGATCAGGTTCTTCGATTGGGCCAGGACAATGTTCTAGAACAGCTGAGACACGATTAATTAGACATGACTAAGTCGACTTCTTGAAAATAGTCGACAGCCATGGTTCTCAAAGTGTGTCCCACTGATCATGCGAGGAAAAGAGGCTCCCAAAGACAAACCTGTTTCTGTCACAATCCTAAGACACTTTCACTGTGTTGGTCGTTTGTACGGATGATGCAAAAGCAACAGTAGGTAAAACTGCCATGCCTGACCAGGCGGTGGCGCAGTGGATAGAGCGTCGGACTGGGATGTGGAAGACCCAGGTTCGAGACCCCGAGCTTGCCAGCTTGAGCGCGGGCCCATCTGGCTTGAGCAAAGCTCATCAGCTTGGGCCCAAGGTCGCTGGCTCCAGCAAGGGGTTGCTTGGTCTGCTGAAGACCTGCAGTCAAGCCACATGTGAGAAAGCAATCAATGAACAACTAAGGTATCGCAATGAAAAACTGATGATTGATGCTTCTCACTTCTCTCCGTTCCTGCCTGTCCCTATCTGTCCCTCTTTCTGACTCTCTCTCTGTCCCTGTAAAAAAAAAAAACCAAAAAAAAACTTCCTGTCACTTCAGTGTCTACAGGCAGTGGCACTAAATGGTACTATCAGTCAGTATTTTCTTTACTGCCATGAACTCACAAAAGAAACAAACAAAACATTTTCACTTAAGACTTTCCTGATGAAACAGTAAATATTCATTTTGTTAGATCTCAATCCATAAATACACATTTTTTATTATTCTGTGTGGAAAAAAATGGGAAGTATACATAAAGCACTTCTGCTACAAACCCAAGTACAATGGTTGATCCCAGAAAAAAACTCTAATTGCCAGCTGAACTACCCATTCTATATTGTATAGAATGTCACTTTTAGATCAAAGATGGTGGCAGAGTAGGTAGAACAGGGGTCCCCAAACTGCGGCCCCCTGAGGCCATTTATCCGCCCCCCGCCGCACTTCCGGAAGGGGCACCTCTTTCATTGGTGGTCAGTGAGAGGAGCACAGGATGCATCCACACCCATAGTTCCCATTGAAATACTGGTCAGTTTGTTGATTTAAATTTACTTGTTCTTTATGTTAAATATTGTATTTGTTCCCGTTTTGTTTTTTTACTTTAAAATAAGGTATGTGCAGTGTGCATAGGGATTTGTTCATAGTTTTTTTTATAGTCCGACCCTCCAAAGGTCTGAGGGACAGTGAACTGGCTCCCTGTGTAAAAAGTTTGGGGACCACTGAGGTAGAAGGTACGCTCAGAGCTCCTGCAAGGACCAAACTGGAATTACAACTATATTATATGGGAGTAAGTGTCATAAACTCAAAAGGACTGTCATATCCTGAGGGCCCCTTTATTGTGTTCATGGTAAGGAAGAATTAACATCATTAAAATGTCCATAATACCCAAAGCAATCTATATTTTCAATACCATTCCTATGGCGTATTTCACAGAACTAGAACAAATACTTCAAAAATTTATATGGAACCACAAAAGACCATGAATAATAGCCACAGCAATCTTGAGGAAAAAGACAACGTTGGAAGAATCATGCTACCTGATACCAAACTATACTATGAGGCTGTAACAATCAAAACAACTTGGTATTGGATTAAAAACAGACACAGAGATCAACAGAACAGAATAGAAAACCCAGAAGTAAACCCGTGCCTTTACGGTCAACTGATATTTAACAAAGGAGGTAAAAACATACAACGGGGTAAAGAGTCTATTCAGTAAATGGCGTTGGGAAGATTGGACAGATATGTGCAAAAAAAATAAAACTAGATTACCTTCTTATACCATACATAGGTATAAACTCAAAATGGATTAAATGTTAGACTAAAAACCATAAGAATCCTAGAAGAAAATATAGACAGTAAAATCTTAGACATCTCTCGTGGTCGTATTTTTTCTGATATATCGCCTCAGGAATGGGAATGGGAAGACATCAATAAAACCTTTTTGCACAACAAAGGAAACCATTAACAAAATGAAAAGACAGCCACTGGATGGGAGAACATATGTGCTGACACATCTGATAAGGGGTTATAAGGGGTTATAAAACTCAACACCAAAGAAACAAACTATCTAAAAATGGACAAAGGTCCTGAATAGACACTTCTCCAAAGAGGACATACAGATGGCCAACAGACATATGAAAAGATGTTCAGTGTCACTTATTATCAGACAAATGCAAATTAAAGCCACAATGAGATATGACCTCACACCTGTCAGAATGGCTATCATCAATAAATCAACAAACAAGTGCTGGCAAGGATGCGGAGAAAAGGGAACCCTTGTGCACTGTTAGTGGGAATACAGATTGGCGCAGCCACTGTGGAAAGCAGTATAAAGTTACCTCAAATTTTTAAAAATAAAACTGCCTTATGACCCAGTGACTCCACTTCTGGGAATTTATCTGAAAGAAATCCGAAACAGAACTTTGAAAAAACATATGCACCCCTATGTTCATTGCAGCGTTATTTACAATAGCCATCTAGAAATAGCCCAAGTGTCCATCAATAGATAAGTGAATAAAGAAGCTGCGGCACATTTACACAATGGAATACTACTTGACCACAAAAATAGCAAACTCTTAGCGCTTGCAACAGCGTGGATGGACCTGGAGAGCATTATGCCAAGTGAAATAGGCCAGTCAGAGAAAGACAAATACCATATGATTTCTCTCCTCTGTGATCTAATGAGCAAAATGAAATAAGTAAAATAGAGTCAGACTCAGAGCTAGAGAGCAGGCTGACAGCTGTTGAAGAGTGGGAGTTGGGGTAACAGAGGTGGAGGGGTAGAGGGATTGAGGGAAAAAAAAAGGAGAATGAAAGAACTCATTGGCAAGGACAACAGTGTGGTGAGTGCCAAGGTGAGGGGGAGAGGGAGGGGGAATTCGGTATAGGGGGGTAAACGGTGATGGAAGGAGACTTGACCTGGGGTGATGAACACACAACACAGTATAGTTTATATGTTGTGGAAATGTGCACTCCAAATCCATATAATTTTGTTAACCTGTGTCACCCAATAAATCCAATGAAAAGGAAAAAAATGAATGTCATTTTTACTTGAAGGAACAGACAAACTATAGTTATTCAGACTTGGGTAGTTTGGCAGATACTTTTTCAACTATGAAAGTAACCCTTTCCCTTCAAGGAAACAACTGACAGTATTTGTTGCCAATTATAAAATTAAAGCTTTCAAGTGAAAATAAGTAGAAAACTTGTTTCTACTACCTTAAGTTCAACAGCTTCCCAAAACACTTTAACTCTTTTTTAAAAATGAGACAAGCGGTAATAAACGTAATATTAACGTATGTGATTTAATATATATTGTGTAATAATATGCCACTTGATACTGTGTAATGAAATTTCCAAAGTCAACATTTGGAAGATTTGAATAACTCAGTGAAGTAACATTTTACAAATGACCAATGCCTAAGTTATAAAATCATACATGGGTAAAATACCCAACAGAAGAGCAAGACAGACCAATGGACGTTAATATAACAGAGGACAAACATTCACCAATATGGTTTCAGGTGCCAGACTGTGAGTAATCTTTGAGCAATTACAATTTGCTAAGTTTTGGTACAGTATCCAAGAAGAATATATACAGTTATCAGAAAAGGCAATTAACATATTCCCTATTACAACTGTAGATCTGCGGCTGATTTTCTCAGACACATCAGACACAGCAGCACAATAATCTGGTTGCTGAAGCCAAAATGAGAGTCTAGCTATTTTCTATCAAACCAGACACTGAAGAAACTTGAGAAAAATGTAAAGTAATGCCACTATTCCGACTAATTGTGTATGGGGGGGGGGCATAGCTGTTTTTAATTAAAAGCATTATGTTCAGAAATAATGGGTTGTTGTTTTGTAAATGAATTAATAAATGTTTTAAGATTTTTCTCAGCTTTTATTTCCAATGCGGTAAATATCATAGATGTAATATACATAAACAAAGCTCTTGAGGTAAGAGTATAAAAGCACCCTGAGACCAAAAGATTTGAGAATTATTGTTCTATGGCAGTATTAGGTTGACCTTTCCACAGGGCAATCGGGAAAATGACATTCATAGTATCTCTGAAGTACAAAGGGCAAAGATGTCTTTTAAACATTTAACAGACTGTTAATTAAAAAAAATTTTTTTTCCACATCGCATTTAGTAGATATTACAAAGGAACAAATTCCTCATCAGGGACCCCTAACTGGTGGCCCACAGCTTGCATCTGGACTTCACACTGATCAGCCTTCATGGCATTTTGAGAAGAGCCCAAGAAAACAAATGATTGGAGCTCAGTGAGAAGCTTCCCTTTCATTAGGATTAATTTTCAGCCGCAGCCCAATCCAGCCCACTAGACTTGCCCCTGCAGATATCTGCATTTGTAACCTCTGGAATGAAGGGCCTCTAAAGCCCCTTCAAGATCTCAGACTCCAAATTCAGCTCCAGAGAGAGTGTCTAGGTTTTCTCACTCTGCCATTTGCTAGCTGGCTGATTTGGGGGCAAGTTATTCAACTTCTCTGAGTTTCAGTTTCCTCGTTTGTAAGGTGGATTAACAACACTTCACTCAAAGAGCCACTATGAAGCTTCGCGAGGTGTTTCTTGACAGCACTAACAGAGTTCCTCGCACTGAACAGTACTAATCATTAACATCGAAGCACAAAAGAGAGTATTCCCTAGTCTCTCCCCACCCCCTTACCAAGTCCGGTTCTCTGGCAGATTATGACTGCACTCCCCATGATGAGGCTTACCCCCATACCAACTCCTATATCCCACAGTCCACATCCTAGGACACACAAGCCCCTCCACATACATCTACTTCTCCTTTCCCAACCTAAAGCCCTTCACTGAGCCCCCGGCCAGTACTGGGTTCCTACACGACCACAGCTCGACAGAGACCAAATACTGATCACTACCCCCAGCCTCTTCTCCCCATTCGGGCCACTCTAAGGCTTCCATTCCCTCAGATCGGAGACCACCCTGGGTCAGACAGTACTGGTCCAGGGGTTTGTGGCTTAGGATTCTGTCCGGGAAGGTGTGGGGGAAGCCTCAGACGAGATGGGATAATAACTGCCCGACCTCCCGGAGGAGCCCACTAACACTCACCATACATCCCTAGAGGCGGTCGTTCCGGTGCTCAAACCGGAAGCGGCCTCGGCACTGTTTGCAGTTCCCCTGGTTACTGCGGGATTGCGGACCAATAGCTGTGGAGTTTCACTGACTAAGCCCGCCCCCAAAGAGAGGGACGTCACGTAGATGCCCTGGTACTCCTCCTCCGACCGCTGAGCCCGAGCCGCCTGCTAGGTTGCCGATGGTTGTGCGCAGGCGTGCTGTGCTGGGGACCTTGGTGGCGTGGTGCGCAGGCGCCCTGAGCGCTTCCAACTGGAGTAGCAATGGACGCGTTGGAGTCGTTGTTGGACGAGGTGGCCCTGGAGGGGCTTGATGGCCTGTGTCTGCCCGCGCTATGGTGCCGTCTGGAGACGCGAGTGCCGCCCTTCCCGCTGCTCTTGGAGCCCTACACTCAGGAGTTTCTGTGGAGGGCCCTTGCCACGCACCCGGGCATCAGCTTCTATGAGGAGCCTCGGGAGCGACCCGACCTCCAGCTCCAGGACCGGTCAGTGGCGTGGCCTTGCGGGCGGGGAGGCTCGGAGACCAGGGTTTGCTGGACCCGGGCAGGGACCAGGTTCTGAGGGCCGGAGGGCGGGGGAGAGGAGTTGGAGCCGTGGGAGAACCGGGAGTCGAATGGGGGCGCTGTATAAAGCTGATGCGGGGTCCGTCGTGCCTGGAAGGCCCAGGCGTCTGATGGAGTTTGGGGTCCTGCTCTGATGGGTTTGGGAGTCGTCTGGTGATGGCCCATTATGTCCGTGTATAAGTTTGGGGTGATGGTGAACAGGACTGGAGGGATATTATTTAAGCTTCAAGGAGTATTTCCTCTAAAGTGAAGAATACTATTGGAGAGGGAAGGCAGTTCAGATCAAGACTAGAGAGACAGGCCCAGGCCGATAACTCGGTTAGAGCGTCGTCCTGATCCGCCAAGGTTGCGGGCTCCATCCGGGGTCAGCGTACAGACGAGAAGCAGTGGATGAGTGCACAATCCAGTGGAACAGCAGGTTCATGCTTCTTTCTCTCTCTCTCTCAATGGGGAAAAAAAAAATCAACCAGTGAATGCATAAGTAAGTGGAGCAACAAATCGATGTATCTCTCTCTCCTCCCTTTCTTCCTCTCTTCAATCAATCAATCAATAAAGACTGGGGAAGGACGGAGATCTGCACAACACAAGTTTAGTAATTATAATAATGGCTAGAATTTATCGAGCGCTTATTATTGGACTGGTAGTAATCTAAGATATTGTTCTGGGGTCTTCAGAAGATGAAACTCACTTTATCCTCCCAGTTACTCTTTGAGGTGTTATTTTCCCCATTTTGCAGAAGAGGAAACTGAGTCTTAGGTAATAAGTAATCTATCTAGAGTTACAGAGATTATTAGTAACTATGTGTTGATTTGAACCCAGGCCACCTGTCTTCACAGTCTTTGCTCATAAGCCATATTGTGAGGGAGGAAAGAGGTTCCCAGAGGTCATACTGTCCAAAACAAGACTTGGATTTAGGTGGCCAGTTGACAGAGTATTCTGAACAGAGAACAGCAAATGTAAAAGCCTGAAGGAAGAGATATAAAATAAGTTTGGTCCAATTGTAGACTGCAGGTAGGGAAAGAATAGTAATTGACACACATGCATGCTTATTATGAACTGGGATTATTCTAAGATCCTGACATATAGCAAGTTATTTCATTTTTACAACAATCTTACAAGGTAGGTATTATTATCCCCATTTTCTTGAAGAGAAAATTGAGGCACCAAAGTGGTTAAGTGATTTATTCAAGGTCATCAACTAATGAAGGCTTAAGTGAGAATTTGAATCCAGGAAGTCTGGTTACAGAATATGCTCTCTCCTTAACTAAATGGGACTGGAGAGGTCCTCGCTGGTCTTTTCATCCACTTAAAGAGTTTCTCCTTTATCAAAAGGACAGTTGGAAGCCTCTGATGGGAGGGTTAGATTAAGGGCGAAGAGTAAAGTGGAGAGATTTGTAATAATCCAGTCATGAGCGGCCAGCTATGGTTTAGCTTACCCTAGCGGAGCTGAGAATGAAGAGGTGAGGCGGGTGGAATCAAGACAGGAAGAGAAGAAGCAAGAGGCTTTGATGACTGATTGGATGTGGAGTATAAGGAAAACTGGGACTCAAGGATGGTGCCCTCTGGTTCCTGGTGTTTGAGCACCGGAGTGAATACGTGAATACCGATGTCCTTCACCGTGGTAGGGAGCACGGAGGAGCGGCCCCGTGGTTGAGTTTGGGGGGATGTGGGAAAGTGCCCTGAGACACATTGAGTTTGAGGTTCCTTTGGGATACTCAAGTGGAGATTCTGTTTAGTAAACATCTGGTTTCACCGAAGTGAAAGCAGGTCAGAGGGAGGGACTAAGCTAGACATGTGGAGTCATCCCATATGGCCTGTAATTAAAGCTGGCCACTAGGCTCATTCATGAGAGAGCAGAGTGGGGTTAGAAGCCTTAAGGCACGGCCCTGAGGTGCACCTACATTTAAAGGGTGGATGGAGGACTAGGAACCTTCAAAAGAAGACTGGAAAGATATGGGTAGAGAGATAGAGGGCTGCAGCCCAGAGTGGTGTCCTGGAAGCTGGGGAAGATGTGATTCGAGAAGGGGGTGGTAAATACTGCAGAGGTCACAGAGAGGGCCCAAGGCAGAAGAAAGGGCTGAAAAGTATGTATGAGATGTAGCTTCACCTAGTGCAGCCTGTGAGCGAGATTTCTAAGGCGAACTTGACAAACTTGGCTAACTGGATAAGAAAAGAAACCCAGCCTGACCTGTGGTGGCGCAGTGCATAGATACAGCATCGACCTGGCACACTGAGGTCACTGGTTTGAAACCCTGGGCTTGCCCGGTCAAGGCACAAATAGAAGTTGATGCTTCCTGCTCCTCCCCCCTTCTCTCTCTCTCTCTCTCTAAAATGAATAAATAAAATGTTTAAAAAAGAAGAAAAGGAGAAGAAAACCTAAGTCAAAGATGTGTCCGTTGTTGATAAAAGGCAACTGGGATACTGTGGTGCCGGGGAGGGCAGGAGGAACTTGTGGGAGGTGGGGAGAGGCAGTCGTAACTTCGGTTTTGATTTCATTGATTTTAAGCTGTGTAGTAGACAATTGAAGACAAGCTGTTTGGAGGGTGGGAAGGAAGAATAAGTGAAAATTGTTAACATGCAAGTAATAATTGAAACCATAAAAACGGATGGAGGTACTAGAACCGTGATGGCGAAGCTATGACACGTGTGTCAGCACTGACACGTGTAGCCATTTTCGATGACACGCGGCCGCATACCAGGGAAGTATAGGGCCACATGCCAAGAAGGACGTTTCATCCTCTGCTCCTACACAGCCAGGTGCAGTAGCCGAGGATAAAACATTTGCTGTAGTGTAGACATTTGTGCCGGAGGTCTGTAGGCCAAAACAACAGAACTCCGGCACAGAGCGTCTAGTTCTGGGACTTCCGGTTAGGCCGTTTTTCTCCAAGTGACACACCACCCGAGTTATGCTCGGTTTTTTGGCAAATTTTGACACACCAAGCTCAAAAGATTGCCCATCACTGTACTAGAGAGATAACTAAAAATAAATGGAAAGATAACATCTTAAAGGAGGGACACCTTGAATCATTAAGTCCACACCTGATGTTTTGGAAACTAGGCACCAGATTGGGAGGGAAATGAAAAGACCATGACTTGGGACAGTAAGGTGACTCCAGTTCCAGCATTCAGCTTTTGGAGTAGACTTGGGGCTCCTGGGAAGTTCTCTGTTCTGGGGCAGAGTACACTGCTTGTCGACATGATCTGCATTTGCAAGGCAGGAAGACTGAATGACCTCACTCCCTCTCTGGTCTCCCTGACAGAGGTTCTTAGAACATGCCAAGCGTTACTATTTCTGCAGCTGACTGTGGCTTGATGTTTGTGCTTTCCTCCTTAGGTATGAAGAAATAGATTTGGAAACTGGCATCTTGGAGTCCAAGAGAGACCCGGTGCCCCTGGTGGATGTCTACCCCATTCATATGATCTTAGAGAACAAGGATGGCATCCAGGGCTCCTGCCGGTACTTTAAGGAGAGGAAAAACATTACCAATGACATCAGAACTAAGTCTTTACAGCCCCATTGTACAATGGTGGAAGCCTTTGGAAGGTAACTGATTTTTACTCTTAGATATTCATGGGATTCGGCCCTGGCTGGTTGCTCAGTAGATAGAGTCTCGGCCCAGCATATGGACATCCTGGGTTCGATTCCTGGTCAGGGCACACAGGAGAAGTGACCATCTGCTTCTCCCCTCCCCCCTCTCTCCCTCTCCCCCTCCCAAAGCCAGTGGCTTGATTGGTTTGAGCATGGCCCAGAGCACTGAGGATAGCTTGGTTGGTCTGAGCTTGGCAGCCTCAGACACTAAAAATAGCTTGGTACTCAAGCATCGGCCCCAGATGGTGGATCTCAGTCCGGGCACATGTGGGAGTCTGCCTCCCTGTCACCTAAAAGGAAGGAAGGAAGGAAGGGGGGGGGGAAGGTAGGAAGGAAGAAAGGGAGGGAGGAAGGAAGGGCACTCTTCCTGCTTTGAAGTCAAAGGTGTAGTCGGAGTACCATGATTGGTCTGCAGTCTCAGTGTCTGTCAGAAGGCTCATACCCACACTAAGCCAGTCCTCTGCCTTCTTCACTCTGCTCCTGTTGGTCTGACTTTGTCCAGCCCGGCCGCCACTCCTCATGCTCGCATTCTTTCTTGCCTCTACTGCTTAGCTTTCTCCTGCTCCTCTGTTTTCAGTGTCTGCTTGTCTGCAGGTGCTGTTTCCTTGGCGCGTTAATGGGACTTGACCCTCTTGCAGCAGGACCTTCTCTTGACCTCAGGTCCCCTGTAACCACAGCCATCTCTCTCTGAGGCCGCAGCCATGTTTTTTGACTACACACTTTGCTCCTTCTCCCTCTTCACCACCCCACCCCTCCTCTGCACATTGTGGTCCTGATTTCTGCCTCTGTCCTCACCAAATCTTGCCCTCCGAGATCCCTGTTAACAGGCTGGGGACAGTGTTAGACCTGTCATCTCCGTGACCCCTCTCCACCACTGGGGACTTTTAAAAGTTCTTCCCCTATTGCTTCCTTCTCTGTTTTGTGTTCCTGTTCTCCTAGCTGACCCTCTCCGGCTCCTTTGTAGTCCCAACCTCCTTTTACCCCTGAAATATAGGCTGCTCCTAGCAGCTCTTTCTGGTCCCCTGACCTCCTTCCAAGTGCCACATGTAATGTGTCAGTGTCTTGTCTCCTACCCAGTGTGCCCAGAAGTTAGAGCCACTCACTGCTTTCTACCCCAAGTGTGCACGAGTGGAGTGGCCAGTCCATCCCAGACAGGGTGCTGTGGCGGAGCCAGTCGGACCCAGCAGAGAAATCAGTGTCCTCAGCTGGGGTACCTCAGGGCCTCGGTAGGAAGTGTTTTGGGCCTCTTTTTCAGGCACATTTCACTCACCAGGTTAGTGGGAGAAACTAATGATTTGTCCAAGGTCTGGTCTTAAGCAGATTACAAATGGGTCCACTGGCTATGCAGTTCAGTGTTTTTTACTTACTTGCTTTATCTGTCTAGTTCAGCAGGCTAGTTCATTCACTTAACAAATAGTCACAGAGCTCCTGCTGTGCACCAAAGTGATTCTCCAGTCTGAGGGTCCTGGTGGACAAGCAGCAAATGCCCCCTCTTATAGAACTTCTGTTTGGAAAGGGGGAGACAGACAGGACCATCTAAATATAAAGATATGTCTCCATTTCCAAGAGTGCTGGGTGCTGTGAAGAATACGGAAATAATGATCCGAGGTGGGGAATGGACTCTGGCTACCGAATTTGGAAAGGCCTGAGGAGTTGAGATCTGAGCAGTGACCTAAATGATAAGAAGGAAACAGTCACTTTAGTCGCTTGAAGACCCTGGGGGTCTGATCAAGTGATTTGCAATGGATAGAGCGTTGGACTGGGATGCGGGGGACCCAGGTTCGAAACCCCAAGGTCGCCAGCTTGAGCACGGGCTCATCTGATTTGAGCAAGGCTCACTAGCTTGAGCCCAAGGTTGCTGGCTTGAGCAAGGAGTCACTTGGTCTGCTGTAGCCCCACAGTCAAGGCACATATGAGAAAGCAATCAATGAACAACTAAGGAGCCCCTATGAAGAATTTTTTTTTTACCGAGACAGAGTGAGAGTCAGAGAGAGGGATAGATAGGGACAGACAGACAGGAACAGAGAGAGGTGAGAAGCATCAATCATCAGTTTTTTGTTGCAACACCTTAGTTGTTCATTGATTGCTTTCTCATATGTGCTTTGACCCAGGGGCTACAGGAGACTGAGTAACCCCTTGGTCAAGCCAGCGACCTTGGGTCTTAGGTGGTTAAATGAGCCTGCGCTTAAGCTGGCGACCTCAGGGTCTCGAACCTGGATCTTCTGCATTCCAGTCCGATGCTCTATCCACGGCGCCACTGCCTGGTCAGGCCCAATGAAGAATTAATGCTGCTCATCTCTCTCCCTTCCTGTCTGTCCCTATCTGTCCCTCTCTCTTTCTGTCACACGTACACACAATAAAAGACCCTGGGGAAGAGCAGCCTGGAAGAGGAACCAGCTGTTTCAGAACCAGCAAGCAAGGTGTGGAGGACATTCCAGACCCTGGTGGAGAACTGGGGTTCTGGTCTGAGCACCTGGCCAGGCCAGGGAGGGCTTTACACAAGGCAGTGATGACATGGGCTCCGCTCACCCTGAACATCATGCAATAGTATGATGACCAACACTGGCGTACTTGGGAAATTAACTGTAAACCTCTAAGATGAAGCAGAAAATGACGATTCTCCATGGTTATGCTTTTTTATGTTTCAATTTTTTAAAGATTAAAATGTTATTTTTCATGTGGTTGCTTCTGATTTGCAGGTGGGGGAAGAAGCTGATCATCGTTGCCTCCCAGGACCTGCGGTACAGGGCCTTGATCGGCTTGGAGGGGGACCCTGACCTGAAGCTCCCCGACTTCTCCTACTGCATTCTGGAGCGCCTGGGCCGGTCCCGGTGGCAGGGCGAGCTGCAACGTGACCTGCACAGCAACGCCTTCAAGTATGGCCGCGGCTCGCAGGCAGCATGCCGGTCGCTCTCAAAACGCGCCGTACCTGACGAGTTAGGGGCTTACTTCTTTTCCCTTAAATTGTCAAAGAAAAAATGACAACAGCCAGCGCAACAGTAGCCATCTGGTGGGAATGAATCAAATTTAAACCTTTTTTTTTCCCTCAGATCGGCAAGCAATGTATTTTTGGTGTACCACACGTTAGTGCTTTGTGTGCATGAGATGGAAAGGGTTGGAAGGCTGAGTGCAAGGATGATTTGCCTCTGCTTTAGATGATGGGGCTCACCGGTCCCTATACCCGGGGTCTAAGCAGGAGCCTGCTGACTTATCTTCCTGTTCCTCTCAGCCTTGTCATCTCAGCAGTCCCCAGTTCATGGTGACTGCGAGCCCAGGGCTTTCTTTTTGAAGAGATTTAGGGTGGCCATATGACTTACTGTCCAAATCGGACACTGAGAGTGGAAGGTAGAGCTGCCCAGGAGGAGCACCAAGGAAGTGGGCATAAGTTGGGTCCATCTGGTAAGCCAGGGTGTATGGTCACCCTAGTGTTGGCCATTACAGGACTAGAGATCCATGTTTGATTATCTCCTCGTATTTGATCAATCTCCTTATTGTCTTCCACCCCGGCCACCGCTTCCTGCTGGGTTTGCCCTGGCTTCTGCTCCGGTCTCCCTACCCTGCCCGGCTGGAGGTCTGGGTCCCGCTGCTGGGCTTGGGTATGGCTGTTCTTTCCAAGGCCATTGTCTCATGATATCTGTTCTCTCAGGATAGGACGGGTATATCTCTGGTGTTTATGTCCAAGGGAGAGGCTCTCGACATGGGTGGGTGAAAGCAGCCGACAAAGCAAAGTGACAATCACCTCTTCTCCAGGGTGGATGCCGGGAAGCTCCACTATCACAGGAAAATTCTGAACAGAAACGGGCTCATCACAATGCAGTCACACGTGATCCGCTTACCCAGCGGGGCCCAGCAGCACTCCATCCTCCTCCTCCTGAACCGGTTCCACGTGGACAGGTGAGTGTGTGAGGCCAGGGCGCCCTGCTACTTCTGCACAGGTGAGTGTGTGAGGCCAGGGCGCCCTGCTACTTCTGCACAGGTGAGTGTGTGAGGCCAGGGCGCCCTGCTGCTTCTGCACAGGTGAGTGTGTGAGGCCAGGGCGCCCTGCTACTTCTGCACAGGTGAGTGTGTGAGGCCAGGGCGCCCTGCTGCTTCTGCACAGGTGAGTGTGTGAGGCCAGGGCGCCCTGCTGCTTCTGCACAGGTGAGTGTGTGAGGCCAGGGCGCCCTGCTGCTTCTGCACAGGTGAGTGTGTGAGGCCAGGGCGCCCTGCTGCTTCTGCACAGGTGAGTGTGTGAGGCCAGGGCGCCCTGCTGCTTCTGCACAGGTGAGTGTGTGAGGCCAGGGCGCCCTGCTGCTTCTGCACAGGTGAGTGTGTGAGGCCAGGGCGCCCTGCTGCTTCTGCACAGGTGAGTGTGTGAGGCCAGGGCGCCCTGCTGCTTCTGCACAGGTGAGTGTGTGAGGCCAGGGCATCCTGCTGCTTCTGCACAGTTGAATGTGTGAGACCAGAGTACCCTGCTACTTCTGTATTGCAGCCCTGTGTATTATGTCTTTAAAGAGCAGAGGCCAAATACCAAGTCAGCTTTCAAAAAATGATACTTACTTATTCTGATTATGAAAAATGAGTCATGCTCCTTTAAAAAACCTGGAAGTTATACAGAAAAGAAGGTAAAAAATGCCTATACTCCCAAAGCCCAGTATTAGGGACTATTCATAGTTTGGCAGAGTTTGGGGGGAATGTAAAAATAAAAGTAAACAAGTCAAATTTGATTTGTTATGGTGACAGAGTTGAGGTTGAATTCTATCAACTTAAAATGGCACGGTTTGGGGACATGCAACCATCATAATCAACCTGTAGATGGTAAGGTTCTACTAAGTGATTAGTGTGTTGCTACTTAGCTGTGTGTCACAGTCAGGCAATATATCAGGCTGATAGAACACTCCCTCCTGAGAACCAGGGGCCTGTGGGAGTGAGTCAGACCCTAACTCTCCCTGCTGGGGTGACTGACTACCTGATGTAGGAATGGGGGAAAGAAGTGTCCCTCCACCCCGCAGAGAGATCTCTGCCTTTGTGGGATGGGCAGAGATGGGGGGCGGGGTTCAGGTGGTACAGGGCCTAGAATGAGTACCTTTGGCCCAGTTGTGAGCCCCAGGGCCTGGCTACCAGTCCTCCATGTTGGGGGTGGGCGGTGTCCAGGGAGAGTTGGGAGGCGGTGGGCAGACCCTTTCCCTGGACCACAGGAACTGACTGATTCTCCCCAAACGACAGAGGCTTTGCCCCCTACCCATGGCCAAGCGCTCCCTCTGCCCGTGGCCAAGCACTCCCTCTCACTCTGAATTTGTCTTCAGATCTGTGTTTTAGAAATAATACATGGGAGAGAATTATACTCTGATAATTTACATTTTAATTATTTAGTCATACTGTCCACTCGTAAAATATCTTTATCACCAAACTCACAACTGGCGTGTAGCCTGAGGTCCACCAAGAGCATGGGGCAACTGTGGCCGGAAGAGAGAACAGTGGGTGATATCAAAATCTGCATTTAAATCTTTCCCGACTTAGTCACCGCACCTGCCTCAACAACATTTTGCTCTTCTGAATAGCGGCTCGGACACAGTGCTTGGCACTAGTTCCTACGCAGTAGATATCTGTGTCCTCGTTTGTTCTTTTCGTTCCTCAAGAGGCATCAGAAACGGAGAAGTGTGTGCAGTCTGTGAACCCCACCCAGAAGCCCTGCCTGCACCTGGCCTGGAGGCAGGTCATGCCAAGGCCTCCTTCCCCAGCTGCGCTGGCAAGGAGGCTCCTTTCTGCACACATGGGAGGAGCCCTTCTCTCTGGAATAGTAGCTTCCTTTGGTGGCCTTCAGGGCGGAAACATTTTTTGTGACATCAACTTCACAATGAAAATGCAACATAAGGAAGGACCCATCACTCAGCCCAGGGCTTCAGAATCAGAGTGGTGTTATGATCTAGTGAGGAGAGCCCTGGACTTGAGGGGGGCAACCTAGGTTCACGTCATGGGCCTGACAGGTCTTAGGGCAGCTTCTTAACTCACTAAAGTTCTTTATGAGATAACCTGTCCTTCCTCACCAAGTGATAGATAAGGAATATCAGCCTCAACTTTGAGGTATTACCAAAATGTAGTGCATTTTAGAGAACCATTTTATAGTCTAGTCAGTATACTGCCCCTGATTAAGTGCCCTTAGCCAGGTGACCGAACTGCTCTGAGCCCTGGCCTCTCCAGCCATAAAGTTCAGGAGTCGGGCTTGAAATCTTGCCTGGAAAAATAAGCAGTCTTTTAAATGAACCGATTCGTGTTTGTCACAGGAGGAGCAAATACAACATCCTCATGGAGAAGCTTTCACTGGTGCTGAGCACGCGGAATAACCAGATCGAGACCCTGGGGAAGCTACGGGAAGAGCTGGTGAGCTGCTGGGCCCTGCGGGCGGGCACCCCAGGCTGGGCCCCTTGGGCAGGTCACGCTGTCCTGCTCCACAGCGCACAGCGCCTGGTCTGGTGCTATTCCCATGAGTTGTAGGGGCGGTATTGCCTGTCCCTGCATGAAACAAGTGGGATTTTCCTTCCTCCACACAACAAACCATTGCTCAGCTGTGACCCCACCCTCCTCGCTCTGACTGACTTCCTTTCCCCCGGGGTTCTAACACAGTGGTTCTCAGCCTGGGTTCTATCGAACCCTAGGGGTTCGATGAGTCGGTCTCAGGGGTTCAGAGAAGCCTCTGCCGCGGAGGCCAGTATAAAGTAATACCGTAATTTGTTGTGAGTTCATGCACTTTGTTGGTTTTGTTCTTTGAGCAAGGTGATGTTCATGCACGGCTCATTTTGTGCACCAGTGAAAAAACATATACCTATGTCTTGAATTTGGAAAAAAAATTATATTTTATTTATCACTAAAGAAGGGTTCAGTGAATGAGCATATGAAGCTGGTGAGTTCGGTACCTCAAAAAAGGTTAAGAACCACTGCTCTAAGACCTGCTATAAAACCCCTCGGGAGGCCTGACCTGTGGTGGCGCAGTGGCTAAAGCATTGACTTAGAATGCTGAGATCGCTGGTTC
Source organism: Rhynchonycteris naso (assembly GCA_037038555.1). Lineage (NCBI taxonomy): Eukaryota > Metazoa > Chordata > Mammalia > Chiroptera > Emballonuridae > Rhynchonycteris > Rhynchonycteris naso. The sequence goes on along the minus strand of CM073000.1, from coordinate 200,553,236 downwards.
AAATCCCCGGGTTTACCCAGGCAAGGCACATATGAGAAGCAACTACTACTACAGGTTGATGCTTCTGGCTCCTCTCCTCCCCCCCACCCCCTCTCTATCTTCTAAAAATCAATAAATAAAGTTAAAAAAAGAAGAAGTTCCTATGGAGTGGTAAGTCTGGGCATGGACATTTACTTTCGTATTTGAGCTTATAATTGTAAAAGATATTTATTGATTTTTAGAGAGACAGACAGAGATGGTCTTGTTGCCGCACTTACTTGTGAGCTCATTGGCTCCTTCTTGTATGGGCCCTGACTGGGGGTGGAGCCCACAACCTCAGCATGTTGAGATGATGCTCCCACCACCTGAGCTACCCTGCCAGGGCCCAGCTTGTGATCTTGTTCCCAGTGGTTTTATATTGACGTATCAGTGACTTTACTAAGAATGAGGTGAAATGACACGGAGAGAGAGCAGTTACCGGCCTGTGTCATCTTGGGGCCGAGAGCAGAGGCAGCGGCGAGTGAGAAGGAGCGGAGGAAGGCGTGGCGGCGGGGGTGCTGTGGCCAGTCTGACGTGAGCAGTCTTCACTGGCAGTACAGGAAAAGCCAGCTTTAGAAATGGGAGAAAAACCAATTGCCCCATAGGTTAAGTAGAACTTAAGATTTTGGGGTAACAGGAATTAGTCCCCAAAGGAACGTGGTTGAGAGTCCGCTCCCAGATGCCAGGACGGTCCCTCTGCTCACCTTGTGCCACGTCAGGAAGCTCTTATCTCCACTTTCACTGTTCAGAGAAGGGGTCTGCTCCCCATGCTAGAAGGCTCACTGCACCCCTAGTGGCCATAAAGCAGATGTTTCAAACCGAGGCATGTGGGTCGCACTCGGCCTGTACATTATTCAAAATAAATTTGACCTAGCATATTTTAAAATTTGAGATTTCACCTGAAACATCTAAGTTTCTAGCTTTCCTTGAAATATTAGAAGTTCTGGCAGGCCTGGGCCTTCATTCTCTCGGGCCAGCTGTGCGCTGGCCGGCGCCCCCAGACCCCTGCTCTGTCACCTCGGACACTGAGGCACAGAGCCGGTGCGGTTTGTCCGTACGTGCGCACTGCTGACGTGTGCACTGCTGATTGTGGTAGGAGAGATGCTTCTCTGTCTGAGTCTTATCAGAACTAGGAAAATGGAAGGCAGAGACTGTTAGGCCTCTTCTTAAGAGACCCTAACATAAATGAAGAAGATTCCTACGTGCCTAACGAAAGAATATCTGCCTACTTTGCTCTTTATGTTTCCTGTGCGGCCCAGGCAGACACTGGAGACTGAAGCCCTCTCCTTACTGAGTAAGCCCACTCGGGCAAGAGGGCCTAGTCTGGTCTCAGATGAGCCCTGCGGACTATAAGCAGCGAGATATAGCTGTTACGGGACATTTCATTTATTTCGACAGAAACTTTAGTGAGTGTGTACTGTGAGTCAGAACCACGTCCCACACCAAGATGACAAAAATTAGCGAGGGGGAAGGTCTCGCACTGCCGTGGAGCAGTCAGTCAGCCTGGAGGGGCAGAGATGAGCACACAGTCCGGAGAGCTGCTGGGAGACAGGGCTGAGTTCTGTGAGAGGAGAGGTGTGCTTCCTTCGGAGAGCGGGGGCGCTTTGTAGAGCGAGCTTCAGAGCTGGCCTTTGGAAGTCAAGTGCTCCCAAAGCAGACAAAGGAGAGACGGCGTTTCTGGTGAGGGAGAGCGGCCTGAGCAAGGGGGTCTGTGGGAGGCTGTGGGACTTCTTCAGGGTCGGCGGGAAGGGGCAGTTGGGGCCACCTAGGCAGGGTCTTGAGTGCCAAGTGGAGGACTGGGGACTTCAGCCTGAGAGAGTGCTGGTGGCAGTTTAGAAGTAGGTGAGTTACCAGGAGAGAAACTTGCTCAGGAAAGGACTGGTGAACCGGGGAGAGATTGGAAGTGGGCAGCAAGGTAGATGCTCTTGCCGCAGGCGGGGTGGGGAACTCACTGGAAGTTTTGGGAGACTTTTGGGAGGAGCGGCTAGGAGGACCTGGGGAGTGGCCGCAGCCGGGATGTAGAGCTGAACAGAGTCTGGTCCTGTGTGGGTTAGCGCTGCTCGCAGACGTCGCCTGGAACTTGAGGGCCAGCTCGTGAGACAAGGGACCGTGTCTTCACTGTGGAACCCCACCATGAGGAGAGTGCCTGGCCCACAGTAAAGGCTAGTTCGTATTTGTGAACGGATGTATGAAGAGTCAGGTACAGAAAGAGGAACAAGTTTGGGTGGATGAGATAGACGACACATTTCATTTTAGGATTTAGTACGAGGCAGCTGGAAGTAGAGGTCAGGGCGGCCTGGGCAGGAGTTAGTGAATATGTAGCCATAGGCGAGGGTGACGACAGGAGTGTGGATGTTGACTTTGGGGGGCAGGGCACAGGGAGGCTCCTGTTGCTTCTTTCTCTTTTGTGAGCCCCTGATGGCAGCCCCAGAGGCAGGACTACATCATCCTCCCTCCCGCAGAATGGGCCGGGGCTCAGGACCATGTGTTGGGGGCTGGGGTTTGATGGATGAGTTTCTGAAGGTTCTTTCCACGATGCTGGGGGCATGGCCAGATCAACAATAGATGCCATTTCCAAGCCAGTGGGTTTGAATGAGCCATATGTGGGTCACCTGTACATCTTGATATTTCTTTGATAGCTGTATGTTCTGCCCCCAACAGCTCGAGTGCCGCTAGTCGGAGCTGATCTCACACACGGTGGCGATCGGCCCACAGCCATTTGCTCCCTGTCTGTCCCTCAGAGTGTAAGAGGAAACCTGTGAGACTCGCCTAACAGCCTCAGTCACGTGTCCCCCTCTTGCTAGCCGTGACTTACAGCAGGGGTCGCTGGCCCCCTGTGCTGGGGCTGCAGAGTCGAGCCCAGCAGTGGCCGGGCGGGGGGTACAAGTGAGTCCACAGGTCGGGCAGAAATGGAGAAGTTCGGCTTGACACCAGCATGGATTCAAGAGATAGTTCATTTTCTCTTAACTGTCGTAAGAGAAAAGCAGCACAAAAGTGGCGCTCCGTGGAAACTGCCAGCCTCTCTGCAGGGGCCTCGCGGGAGCGGGAGGGCGCCTGCGCCGTGGAGACCCCGCCTGCTGCTCAGAGCGCAGGCCTAGAATTTGTTGCCAGATCTTGTTTTTCAGAAGCAGCATGGCCTTTTATATGAAATCTCTCTCTTTTCAGTGCTGGCAAGTAAAGGACTTTCACGTGAAAAAACACGGCCAGTAGTGGAGGCTTGTGGTTGGAAACCCTGTAGCTGGGTGTGCTCACAGTTATTTGGGTGGTATCGTCTGGAAATAGTGAGGGGCGAATCATGAGCTGCACAGATAGACTACGATTTTAAACATGTTTCTAGTGTTTTCTCTCTTTGTTCCACTGCCTGTTGAGAGGCATGTATATATTAATAATCAATACACTTAGTTGGTAAAAAGTAAAACAGTATGAAAAGGTATACAGTGAGAAGTTTCCTCTTGCCTCCCTCGACCTCGTTTTCAGCCCGGTAGATCCTTCCGGGGGTCTGGGAAAAGCTCTTTCCCCCCTTGTCATGGGAAGGTCCAGCTGTTCCTGCATTGCTCTGCGCCTGTTTCGTTCCCTTGACAACGCCACTTGGCAGCCTTTTCTCATTAATACCGCCAGCGTGTTCGCACTCAGGATGATCAATTAACTCAGGTCTCGAACTTGTGTTCGTTTACGTGGTTCTTTAGTAGTGTCAGCCACCGTGCTTGTACCTAATGGTGGCTTTTAATGTTGTTTTGGCAGGGGCTGTGCGAAAGGACCTTTAAGCGCCTGTACCAGTACATGCTGAATGCAGGTCTGACGAAGGTGGTGTCTCTTCCCTTGCACGAGATTCACCCTGAACGTGGACCCTGTAAGACTAAGAAAGGTAAAGGCGGTCTCGGCCTCGCTTCCCTGGGCCACGTGGACGGCTTCTGCTCCTCCCCCTCGGCTCCGGCCGCCTCTCATCGCGTCTGCCCGTGGTGGGGTGCCTTCACTTACTTCCAGCTCTGTTCCCCTGTGCCTGGCTAGGATCTTCTGTATAAAAGTGCTCCAGAAATGTTCGCTGAGTGACAATAATTCTAACTTCTGGCAAACATCTCTATGTGCTGTCCCTCTAACTTTTCAAATTCCCGGCGTACAAAGGACAGGTTCACCTTGTCCTGTGTACACTAAGCCACTGAAGTACACTGTGTCGCAAGATCCCATTATTTAGGTAGTATCGCCATTTGACTTGTAATAATGCTGCGTAACTTACATAAGATCGTGCACTCTGTGAACAGCAGAGATAAGATTTAAATCTTCTCAAAAGGTTCAACTAAGGACAATGGTCTATAAAACGTTGAAAACCTTTCTTAGTCCTTTATTTTCTCTCTAGATTTTTTTGTGCCATGCGGTTTACCTCCCCTGATTAACCAAAGTCATTAAAAAAGCTGAGGGTCAGAGCTTTTAGTAGAAGATGGTAGTCTCCCGAATTCAGCTCTAGGGATGAGGAGGGATATGAAAGGAGTAAACCCACTGGTACAGAGAGGCGGGATGTGACGGCAGAGGGTCGTCAACAGCACATTGGTGCTCAAAGGCAGATGGACAGATGGTACCTGAGCAGACTGGGGCAGCAGAGTGCCTGTCAAGGGCAGTAGCCAAGAGTTGACACGTCAGGACCTGAAGTCAGCTGAAACTGGAGATTCCAGGTACCTTTGAAAGCACAGGCATGGACGGATCCAGAGACAGAATTGGTCAGTGGTCACGTGAAAAGCCATCTGTACCCCCGGCCCCTCCCCTGCTATACACGGCCAAGGGAGGGCCCTTGCCCACAGAGACAAAGTCTGGCTTACCCCAAGAGAAGATGCACTAGAGGATTTTAGACTCGTAGACACAAGACCCAGCTAGGGGCAGGGTGCTATGCTGAAAATGGGGCTTAGGTGACAAGTGACAATGCCCGTACACTGGAAGGTAAGTCTCCTCACTGCCATTCCCAGTATGGCTCCTGGAATAGCCAGACCTCACCCGCCTAGGCCAGAAGCTTCCTTTCTGCAGAAACCAACCAGTCCAAGAGAAAAGACATCTAATGAAATTTACAGGCTTCTCATCACAATAACTGGTCCTGCCTGCCCACCCTTCACGGAAACCCGCACATGACAGCCTCCCCCCCCCCCCCCCACACACACCTCCGAAACACCTAGAACTCAGGGCTTTGGGTCAGCATTTCAATGTTTCACCCAACATTTGAGGAAGGCTCTAGTATGAACATAAGAGAAACGGACAAGCTTAGAAATGAAGAGCAGAAAAAAACGTCTTTAAAAAGAAAATCCTCAGAGAGAGAAATTATATGCATGAAACCATAGCAAGAGTCAATAAAGAAGAGACATGCAGAAAGTAAAAAAGAGCTCTTGGAAATAAAAGAAATATGACTTGCAATAAAAGATGTAGTAGAAGGGAAGATAGTGAGATAAAGTTGAGAAAATCTTCCAGAAAGAAGAGAAACTCAAAAGAAATGGGAAACAGGACAGCTAAGTGTAAAGTAAGAGGCCAAGTGAAAAATTTAACATCCACACAGCGGGGGCCCGGAGACGGAGGGAGGGTATGTGCAGGGCACCAGAGCGGAGGAGAGGATGAGAAGTGACGCAACGATTTTCTGGATCTCAGGGATCAAGTCCCCAGGTCAAAAGACCTGTCTGGTGCCTCAGCATAATGAACAGAAGGGGTCCCACACCAAATCCGGGGGGCAAAGAGCCTTCAGGGAGGGGACACCAGACTGCCCAGTGGTAACTGACGCTGGAAGGCCTTGGAGCGAGGCCAGCAGCATTCTGAAGGGAGCAGACTTGCAGGCTACAATTTTTACCCAGCTGTGCCGTGGCCCAGGTGTGAGAATAAGGACATTTTCAGGACTCAGAGCTGCAAAGCTGCATCTCCCATTTCCTGTGTTCTCTTCGGGACCCACAGGAGGATGCACACCATCAGACGACAGACTAAGCCAAGGGGCAGGAAAGCGTGGGTGCCAGGAGCAGGGGGGCGTGACACGCCCTGGGGAGATGGCAGAGGGAATCACAGTGCCGGGCTCTGGGAGCAGCCTGTGCAGACAATTCCGGAACAGTGGAAGTCTGCAAAGGCCATGCCCAGTGCCTGTGAATGAGTCTAGTGAACCTTGTACTTTGTCATAGTCTGAGCAGGAATTTAATGGCAGGTACACAGAAAACCAAGCAAATGGGAAAAGTCAGAGTGATCAACTCCAAGGAAAACCAACGTGCTTAGCGCCTATTTGCTTGACTTTGTCAGCATAGAAACTGTCCCGTGGAGACTGGCTTTGTAACCACAGCTCGGGAGGACATGTGCTCAATGAGGACAGAAGGCTGCGACTAGAATTCCTCAGGGCCGAGTGGGTGGCATCAGCCTTCAAGCAGACAGGAAACCAGGAAGTGCTGCTGCGTCCTGTGGCAGGGAAGAGAGGGGTCAGGAACCGAAAGGTGGATTGGGGACTTCACTGTTAGAGGACCCCCAGCATTGGACTTAGAAGTGAGACTATCTGCATGTTTACAATTGTCATGACCTGTGGATCTCTTCATCCTTTTTACTTCCCAACCTGTTGCAAGAAAGGCATTAAAAATAAACAGGCAAGGCCTGACCAGGCAGTGGCGCAGGGGATAGAGCGTCGGACTGGGATGCGGAAGACCCAGGTTCGAGACGGTCTCCGGCTTGAGCAAAAGCTCGTCAGCTTGGACCCAAGATCACTGGCTCCAGCAAGGGGTTGCTCGGTCTGCTGAAGGCCCACGGTCAAGGCACATGTGAGAAAGCACTCAATGAACAACTAAGGTGTTGCGATGTCAACAAAAAACTAATGATTGATGCTTCTCACCTCTCTCTGTTCCTGTCTGTCCCTATCTATCTCTCTCTCTGTCCCTGTAAAAAAAAAAAAAAAATCAAAAAAACAGGCAAGCCTGACCAGGCGGTGGCACAGTGGATAAAGCGTTGGCCTGGGATGCTCAGGACCCAGGTTCGAAACCCTGATGCCGCTGCCTTGAGTGCAGGCTCACCAGCATGAGCCCAGTTTCTCTAGCTTGAGTGTGGATCACAGACATGACCTCATGGTCACTGGCTTGAGCGCAAGGTCGCTGTCTTGAGCAAGGGGTCACTGGCTCGGCTGGAGCCCCCGTGGCAAGACACTTATGAGAAAGAAGCAATCAATGAGCAACTAATGTGTCGCAACTACAAGCTAATGCTTCTCACCTCTCTCCCTTCCTGTCAGCAGTCTGTCCCTCTCTCTCTCTCTCTCTCTCTATCTAAGAAAAAGAAGAGAAAGAAAGAAAGATTTTATTTTTAAAACATGGAGAAACGAAGATGGAAATACCATTAAAGACCCTTTCTTGCTGGGTGGCTGCCATGGAGCATAGCTTCTTCCAGGCTTGAGGTCTCTGGAAATTCAAACTAGCCACTGGAAAGTAAAGACACCTGGATGGACTTTGAGATAAGATAGCACTGGGCTGGAATTCATGTTCTGTCATTTCCTGTTGGGATGATGACCTCTCTAAACCTCATTTATCTCATCAGGGTTTTCTGGGGATAATACTACTACTTTCCGGAACACTGTGGGTCTTATAAGAGTCGGTGTACACAGATCAGGGGCCACAAGCTGGTGGCCTGTCGGCCATTTCCATTTAGTATGGCTCACAGTGTTTGTTTTAGATGAATTTGTTTCTGGCATTTAAAAATCAGAAATTTTACCTAAAAAGTCAGTCTTTCAGCTTCTCTGTACAAATAAAATTAGGCAACATTGAACTGCTTTTCTTCAGTAGCAATTGGCAAGGCAGAGAAGTGCTGCTCCCTTCCTATGGGGCCACCTTCCCTGTTTGTCAAGGGCACTCTCTGCTATGGAGCCCACAACTGGCTTCGCTCCAAAATGTCATCCATCTGACCCTGAAGGCATGTTCATGCTCAAGGGCCTGTCACACAGTGAGCGGTCCCAAGTCTAAAGGTGGGAAGATGAGAGCTCCCAGCAGGAGGGTCAGCATGCCCCAGAGCACAGTATTGAGGAGAGTGGTGGGGTTAAGAGGGTAGGTGCCCTATTGTCACAAACACGCACAGCGCAGACATTCTGACCATTGAGGAGTCCCTTCGTTTCCATGGTAATCTTGTCCCCACCCTCTGCTGCTCAGCCTCCTCAGCAGCAGTCCCCTCACATCCGTGTCACACCGTCACTGTGTGAGCTCCGAGGGGGTGGCGGCCACCCCTTTCACGTACTGCCTGTCCTCGATGCCTGTGCAGGGTGTGCTTGGAACAGAGCAGGCGCTAAGTAAACGTGTAGCAAGTTGAGATTAATTAGCCGCCACCTCGGTTACTTTCCTTGTGCAGGAGGCGGGGGTGGACGCAGTGTCAGTCTTTTCTGCCTAGAGCTTTGGCATCTCAGTTGGCAAGAATTAACATACAGGTTTCCCTGGAAGGCATTATGGCATAGACAGGACGTAAATAATAAGTAAAGATGATGTGATACTCCATGTAAATTTACAGGTGTGCCTGGATATGTGAGTTTCTAAGAGCCCATAAACAAAGAGCTTGGATTTAGGCATATTTCAAATGCATTACAGAAAGCTACAGTGATCTGTTTTGCAAAAAGCAAGAACATCCTTGGTAATGAAAACAGTCAACCTGAACTGATCTGTTTTGCAAATTTGGTTTATTTTCTTTAAGTGTTTACCAGTCGTTCTGTGTTTATTAAATAGTGCTGAGTAAAGGAGGGAAGAGAGATAGGAGTGAACTTCGCAGTCCCTCAGAAAGGATCCAATCAGAAGCAGCTGACGGGAGCTGGGCTTCCTGTGGCTGAGGCCCAAGGAGGCCGTTTGAGCAGGTCCTCCGGGTTCGGGGACAGGGCAGAGAGCTTTGCAGCAGATGGCAGTGGGTCTGTTTACCATATGGACCCTTGCCACAGCTATTACCCCATGATTCTTATAAAGCAAAAATCAAGTTCAAGATTTGCAGGAAACAAGACGAATACACAAAAATCAGAGTATTTTTATATACTTGTAAATGAACAACCCAGAAATGAAATTAAGAAAACAGCATCAAAAAGAATAAAATACTTAAGAATAACAAGAGAAGCACAAAACATATACTTTGAAAGCTGCTACACATGCTGACAAGTGTAAGGTCTAAGCAGTGGGGGGAACGCTTCGTGTTCGTGGATCAGAAGACTTAGCGCTGAGATAACAGTGCTCCTCAGACTGATTTTCAGATTTGACTCGACTCTCGTCAGATGCCCAGCTGGCACCTTTGTAGGAATTGACAAGCTAGTTCTAAAATTTATGCGGAATTGCAAGGGGCCCGGAAAGCTAACACAATCTAAGAAACAAGAAGTGGGAGGACCCACGATTCCCCATTTCAACATTCATACGAAGCAACAGTAATCAAGTCAGCACAGTACTGACACAAGGACAGACACAAAGATCAATGGGATGGAACTGAGAATTCAGAAATAAGCGCACATGCCTGTGGTCAACTCGTTTCCAACAAGAGTGCCAAGACCATTCAATGGGGAAAGGCCAGTCACAATAGGCCAGTACTGTGGGGTTCCATTTATGGGAAAGGTCAGTGTAGGGCGTTGAGAAGTAGATTAGCAAGTACTTCGCTAAACGCTTTGAGGTGAGGATGTTCTAGAATTGACTGTTGACAGGTGCACATACCTGAGAACACACTACATAACCAGTGACTTGTACACTTCCAATGGGTGAATTGCATGGTATGTGAATTTTATCTCAATAAAGCTGTTCATTAAAAACAAGCAAGCCTGACCAGGCGGTGGCGCAGTGGATAGAGCATCAGACTGAGATGCGGAGGACCCAGGTTCGAGACCCCGAGCTCGCCAGCTTGAGCGCAGGCCCATCTGGCTTGAGCAAAAGCTCGTCAGCTTGGACCCAAGGTCGCTGGCTCCAGCAAGGGGTTGCTCAGTCTGCTGAAGGCCCGCGGTCAAGGCACATGTGAGAAAGCAATCAATGAACAACCAAGGTGTCGCAACGAAAAACTGATGACTGATGCTTCTCATCTGTCTTCGTTCCTGTCTGTCTGTCCCTATCTATCCCTCTCTCTGATTCTCTCTCTGTGTCCCTGTAAAAAAAAAAAGGAAAACAAGAAACACGTAACAGCACAGCAAATTAATTAAATTAAGGTCCTTACCATGACAAAAGGGGACCTTTAAAATATTATAGTCAGATTAAAGTATACAAGTTAAGAAAAAGGAGAAATGACCCGTATTAAGAAGGATTAAAATGCGATAAAATAAATATAAATGTTTAAAAGAGCTTAACGGGAAAACTGGAATGAAAAAGAGTGAGGATTAGAAACAAGGATGAAGAGTGAGCACACACAGAAAGGGGAGAGGAAGGTCGTCAGGGAAGTTCAAAGCCTGGACTAGTGATGGTGCTGGGAAAACAGTTAAAAACAGCGTGAAGTCTTTAAGTGAAAAGTGACAAAGTTGATTAAAGGACACTGGCTTAAAAAATGATGAGCCATCATTTTTTAATCACTATCAATCTTTAAGGTAAATAATATAACAATAAAATAAGATAAATAGCGCCACTTGTCCAAATGGCCCTGTCTTTCCCACCTCTGTGCCTTTGCTGGTGTTCTTCCCTCGGCCTGGAATGCCGGTCCTCTTCTGCCCCGAGACTTCCTGTGAACCCTTTAACATCCTGCCCAAGCGTCAGCTCCGTCTGCCCCCCTGCCAGCCCCGTCCTGCGTCCTGCCGTGCCCTCACCCTCCAGCTCCGTGCTGGCAGGAGAGCCCCAAGCCCCGCAGCTTGTTTGTCCAGTGCGCCAGCTTGCGTGCTCAGCACTTGAGCACGCTCAGTCAGTCCTGACCCCGCTCACAGTGCTGTCAGTTACCCCCGCCTCAGGGGACGGACCTGAGGCCAGAGAAGTTAGCCGCTGCCACGGGGTAGAGCTAGAACTCACCCAGGCTGTGTGAAGCCCAAAAACACGTCCTCGGCACACCCTGGCCTCTCGGGCGCCGCCCTTGGCAGGGCGAGGACCCTGTCTCCCTTGTCCCTCTGTGTTCTGGGCCCAATGTGGAACAGACGCTGTGGAGCTGGAGTAAAGGCCCCAAACAGTCTCCTGGCATTTTCAGCCTGGTGACTATAGCGACGACTCTTGATCCTAAAAGCTGTTTTCCAGGTTTGTCGTGGGTATAGTAGCAATGGTAAGGGCCGTAGGCAGTGCTGTAGAGCGTTACTTGCATGCCAGGCGCTGTCCTGAGCACTCTGAGAGAGGTACTGTGCTTGTCCGCATTTTATAGCTGAGTGCCTGAGCCACAGAGGTCATTCCACTCACCCACCATTACACAGCGGGTAAGTGGCAGAGGCAGGTGCCCACCAGACAGACCGACTCCAGAGCCCTGGGTGGGGACTGCGGCAGCCCCTGCGTCATTCTGGGTGCTGTGCTGAACTCTGCGCTTCCAGCCCGGGCCGGGCCTCTGCAGGTGCCCGCGGGAGTCGCCTCCGCAGACTCTCCTGCTGGCTTATTATCACCCAGACTCGGAATGACTCGAGCACTGGCCAGCCTGGCCCAGTCAGCAGTGTGCACGTGTGCGTGTGTTGCAGGGGGGGCGGGGGGAGCATCTGCCTGGCTCTCCAGCAGGACTTCCCCTTGGCTTCTGGCTCTTCAGGAGGAAGTCGGTGTCGGTGATCCTTGCTCCCACCTTGCTTTTGTTCTTTCTCAGGGGGCTCACATTGTGAGCGCCGTTCTGCTGGGGGCCAGAGGAGAGTTTTTCCTGGGAATGGGAAAAGCAAGCTGTGGGCTCCACCTCCCAGCCACCCCGGTTTTCCCTGACCCCAAACAGCTGTCGGGGAGAAATGTGACATTCTAGCCCAGCCAGGTGACCTAGTGTGGAAGAAAGGCCACTTGCTGGGTCCAGCACGTCGAGTGGATCACTTGACCCTCCTGAGCTTCGGTTTTCTTTCTCGTAATGGCGATAAGAACACACAGAATCCACAGGATGATTAAGTGACGGGCTCCTGGAAGCACCGGACACACGGTGGCGCTCAGTGAGGAGTCACCCCTCCCTTCTGCTTTTCTGCATCTTCGGAGTGTCCGAGTTAAGCCGCTTTCTTCATGCTAAGGCGAGCTGGTTCTGGGTTTGACACAGTAAAGCTGCGTGGTTCCTTTGTGCTGAGCAGCGGAGCTGCGGCATTAGCGCACCGCGTGGTTAAATGCCGAGAACCCTGTGTGCTCAGCGCGTGCGGGCACGTGGTGTGGCTCTGCCGCCCCTCGCTCCTGGAGAGAGAGCCCGCGGCCAGCTGTCAGGGTTGCCCTTAGCAGGCCAGCACCTTGCCGGGCACTGCTGGCCACGGAGCGGCAGCGCAGAGGGAGGGCCGGGCCGCGCTTGCCCCGCCTGAGCGTGCCAGCCGGGCCTTGCTCTCACCCTTTTGCCTTGGTTGTAGCGGACTTGTGCTCTGGAACAGGCTCCTTAAAAGGCAAGTGGGAGCTGTTTATTATTCAGTGTTATAATAAACATTGAAACTCTGAGGCTGGTAAGACTCTAGAACTGTGAGAAAGCTAGAAAGGGCCAGTGAAACTGACTCCATGTTGCCTGGCATCCTTTACCAGCTGCACGCCGTGGGGCTGGACGTGATTGTTGGCCCTAGGTGACAGGCAGGACAGCTGGGGCTGAGGCAGGGCAGCTCTGGCAGGGGAGTCCAGACCCTTCACCACTGTGCATGCTGCCCGTCTGACACAAGGTTCAAGTAAAGACGCGTGTGACGTGGCATGGGGAAAGGGAAATGTTCCGAGGGCAGCATGTTGAGAAAGACTGAGGCGGGCACAGCTTGGGTAAGTGACCGAGGTTTCCGTGACGCTGTGCGGAGCAGGGCCTTCGATGGCCGCGGGGGTTTCCCTTGAGTCCACGCGTGTATAGTGACGCCTCTCCTCTCCCACCTGTGCTTGGAGGGTTGTGCTGTGTGTCTTCCTGGCCAGTGAGCCCCTTCAGTAAGTCACAAAGGAGTGGAAGGGAAAACGCTGGGCTGTTGCTGAATGTGTCCCCTGCTCACACAGAAGCATGGTCCCTGGCCTCAGGTCACCGCTGTTCTCAGTCTCACGGACTTCTTTCAGTTAGGAGCTCTGTGTCATCAAAGGCTCCGACAGACTGCATGGTAAACGCCAGCTCTTCACTTGCTCCCGGGTGGGGGTTTGGGCAATTCCTTAGGGGCTCGTGTCCTCTGAGTGTGACCGGCAGTAACACCCACCCCAAGGCTGTGGTGCGGACTCGCTCACGTGGCACATGCAGAGAGCTGAGGTCAATGTCCAGAACACGGTTCTGTTACGAGGGACAGGAGATTGCTCCATGAGTACCATCTTAGGAGTGAGATGGGTGTGGGGCTGGTTGGGGCTCGAGTAGAGCACAGAGGGGAAGACTCCGTGGGGAGTGGCCTGGTGGACAGCATTCTGCCCGTGTGTCGACCAGCCGCTGCCTCCATTCCAAGGGAGGACCCAGCCCCAGTCACACTAGCCTTGAAACACTTCTCGCCCCATAGACGGGCTCAGGGGTCCCCGTGTCCACATGCTTTTCCTCTTGGGTGCTAAGGCTCCCATCGGAAAGAGAGAAGGAGAGGGAGAAGGCGGGAACCTGGAGCAAAGGGAAAGCCATGGAAAGCAGGAGACCTGGGAGGGCCTGGCTGCCACGGAGGGAGCTGAGGCCTCAAGGAGCCTGTGCTGCCTGCGGCTTCATGCTGCCCCTTAGAACCAGTCATGACCTGGGGGAGTTTCTGTCGCTGCCCACACTCCTGCTGTTTGCCCCAAGCTGACCCTCCTGGAAGGTTCTGGTGGGTCAGCCTCAGTAGACCTTACTCTAAGGGTAAAACTGAGGAGTTCAGGGCCTTGAGATGCTTTCTGGTTTATGAACGTCTCTAAGCCCCATGCTCCGTCCCCAGGAGGCTCCCCTGCCCTATGGAGTGGTTGGACCTAACCTTGCTCGGACTTCAGGCCCACACCAAGCTGGGCTCTGGTCTGGGCCTTTCACACCCCAGGAAGGCCCGTGGGTCCACGCTCTTGCACAGGTGATGCTGGGCTAAAGTCAGGCTGTCAGCAGGGCTGGTTTGCTTCTGGAGGCTCCGAGAGGATCTGTTCCCTGGCACTGTTCAGTTTCTAGAGGTCACCTGCAGTCCTTGGCTCAGGGTCCCTTCCTTCATCTTCAGACCCAGCAAGCCGGCACTTCCTGTCTCCCCCTCTGGTGCTGTTCCGGGCTGGGGAGGCAGGGGACAAGCCTGGGACTTATCTCCATACAAGGCTGCTGTTTCTGTAACAGGACTATTTATGTTAAAAAGCAAAACCGTTTATGGAATGAGTTTTCAGTCTTGCAGTCGGAGAGGTTTCGGACTCGATACTGTGTGTGCCCTCTCTCTGGGTCTGCCCCCATACCCTGCTGTGCTCGTTGCTGGGAGACACATGCCTGTGTTGCAGGGACCGACATCATGGTGCGCTGCCTCAAGCTGTTGAAGGAATTCAAGCGGAAGGTCGAAGACGACCAGGACGACGATGATGACGAGGAGCTCATCTCCAAGGGGCTGCCTACGGTGGACATCGTGTACGAGCGGGACATGCTCACGCAGACCTACGAACTCAGTAGGTCCCATTCTCACACCCGCTTGCGGATGGTTCCCGAGCATCTGAGGCAAAAAACGTTTTGCCCGTGTGTCAAAGGCAGGAAGCGGGAAGCACCATGGTTCCCTGGAGGGCGTATAGGCTTTTGGGTCAGATTTGAGTTTGATTCCTTGCTCGGCCACTTGGTAGCTCTGTGACTTTAGCCAGGTCCCTCCTGCCTCAGTTCCCTCATCTGCAAGGTGGGGGTACTGTCCACCCACACATGTAATGAGGACTGAATGAAAAACAGGAGGAAGACGTTTGGGGCAGTGCCTGGTGTATGCAAAGCACTGGAAATATTAGCTATTAGTGTCGTTATCCAGACTTGAGAGCCACCTCCCATCCAGAATTGGTCTGGAGGCACTGCAGGCTGAGAATCCCAGTGGTAAAGGGGAAAAGCTGTGTCCCCTCATCCCTCAGATCTGTGTCAGACAGTGCCCCTCCTGGCGGGGAGGGAACAGCAGAAGGTGGGGTGGCTCAGGAGAGCTGGTTTAACCAGCAGGTACAAGGACACACTGGCAAATCAGCACAGCTCTTTTGGGGGGCCCTTGGTCAGTTTTTGTCAACTGTTAACATCTCTCAGAATGGGTTCCCAGAACAAAGTTTGGGAGAAGCTGCCCTGAGTGCTCTCACCCCACCATAGCATGTTACTAGTTCAGTGTGGGTGCCTGTCCTGGTCACCTCCTTTCACGCGGATGTTTATTTTTCAGCGTGTGCCATACAGCAAACCTCCTTTATCCAGGTGGTTTACTTGGCTGCCTCAAGTGGACGACGGATCAGGACATAAAGGGGAAACATTTCTGAATAGTCAGTGAACTTTGCCAGGAAGTCTGCCCTATAGTTTGTCTTTATGGGGGGCTCCCTGCCACGTACCCCAGCTTCTTCCTGGAGCTCCCGGTCTCCAGTAGTCCAGTACGTTCAGAACTTAGAGATGCAGGAACAGCACCAGCAGTGGCCGTGCAGCAGGGCGAGCGCCAACAGGCCCGATGGAGCGGGTTTGGAAGCACAGTCGTCTGCTGCCCACTTAGGCCAGGCAGTGTGCCCTCTGCCCCTGCTGGCTGGCAGCGCGGCTGGGCAGCACAGTGACGGGTGTCTGTGATGTCTGAGTCTACCGGGAAAGACAGGGACACCTTTAAAGTTCTTAATTAAAAACTATTTTGGCCTGACCAGGCGGTGGCGCAGTGGATAGAGCATCGGACTGGGATGCGGAAGACCCAGGTTTGAGACCCCGAGGTCGCCAGCTTGAGCGCGGGCCCATCTGGCTTGAGCAAAAGCTCACCAGCTTGGACCCAAGGTCGCTGGCTCCAGCAAGGGGTGGCTCGGTCTGCTGAAGGCCCGCAGTCAAGGCACATGTGAGAAAGCAATCAATGAACAACTAAGGTGTTGCAACGGCAACAGAAAAATGATGATTGATGCTTCTCATCTCTCTCTCTGTTCCTGTCTGTCCCCTATCTATCCCTCTCTCTGACACTCTCTCTGTCTCTGTAAAAAAAAAAAAAAATTAAAAAAAAACTATTTTGATGCTTTTTAAAAGGGTTCATGTCATTTATCTGAAAAAATCCATTCATGTGAAAGAGCTTACTTCCTGCTGCTAGAACTTAGTAGGTCAGCAGGCGATCACTTGATGTTTGATGGTGAGCGCTTAAAAACTGGAGGTCAGTGGCGGTGTTCAGAGAGTGTTGGGGGTGGCGAGGGCAGGCGTTTGATTTACTCTGTTGGTTTCACGGACTTGAATGCCTGCTTTGAAGGTGGGTGGGAGCTGACTGACCACGGCCGGCTCCTTTGCCGGGCGGGGGGCTCAAGAGATCTCATTTCACACAGTCGAGCGCAGAGGCACGAAAGGAATTTCCCAGGCTGAAATCCGAGTGGCCATGAATGTGGGGAAGCTGGAAGCAAGAATGCTGTGTCGTCTTCTGCAGAGATTCAAAGTTGTCAAGGTAACACCCCGGGTCCTCTGCGCGTCTCACTGTCTGCATGCGCACACAGTGTATGAGGGGATGTCTCAGCAGGTCAGGAAGCAGGACGCACCTGCCAGGGGCCAGACTCGGTGCAGGCCTGTCACATCTCCCCGTCACTGTGCTCTTTGTTGGTTTTCACCTTCTAAAAACTGGGTTCTCTGGCTCCTGGGGGCGCTGAGCTGGCAGCCCTGCGTGTCGTGTTCTCCTGTCCACGTTCAGACCTGCTCCCTCAGCCTCTGTGCTGGAAGGCAGTGTTAGAGTTAAAGGAATGATTACAGGGCGCTTGGCACTGTCCTTGCTGTGTGGTTGGCTTGTAAACATGTTGCTCTTTCTGATGTAAGGCCCTGGGAGAGCCCCTCTCCCTGTCCTGGAAGGTGGAGGGAGCCTGGGTTGGTGATGGCCTCCTCAGTCCTCATGGCGCTGGCTGGCTGTAGCTAGTGACCTCCCAGCCCTGGCTCAGCAGTCTGTTCTAAACTGTCAGATTTTGCATAGCAAACACTCGCTGCTTACTACCCAGTTCTTTGGGGCCTAGTCTTCAGCCAGGCACTGGGGGCACGTGGGAGAGCAAGTTAGGGCCCTGCCCGCAGGGAGCTCAGTCTCGCAGAGCCGACACACGTTCCGGATTGCAAATGAGGAACCCATCCTCGACAGGCCTGCGGGAGCAGGAACTGCTGGGTGGCAAGGCAGGAAGCCCTGTGAGAGACCCTGGGCGGGGCCTCGCCGGGACCTGGGTGTGAGGTGGAGCAGATGCAGCTGAAGACAGGGATGCTGAGGAAACCCACAGTGCAGTCCCCCAGCGCCCCCTGAGCACCTGTGTGTGGCAGCGCCCCCTGAGCACCTGTGTGTGACAGCACCCCTGAGCACCTGTGTGTGGCAGCGCCCCCTGAGCACCTGTGTGTGGCAGCGCCCCCTGAGCACCTGTGTGTGGCAGCGCCCCCTGAGCACCTGTGTGTGACAGCGCCCCCTGAGCACCTGTGTGTGACAGCGCCCCTGAGCACCTGTGTGTGACAGCGCCCCCTGAGCACCTGTGTGTGACAGCGCCCCTGAGCACCTGTGTGTGACAGCGCCCCTGAGCACCTGTGTGTGGCAGCGCCCCCTGAGCACCTGTGTGTGGCAGCGCCCCTGAGCACCTGTGTGTGGCAGCGCCCCCTGAGCACCTGTGTGTGGCAGCGCCCCCTGAGCACCTGTGTGTGACAGCGCCCCCTGAGCACCTGTGTGTGACAGCGCCCCCTGAGCACCTGTGTGTGGCAGCGCCCCTGAGCACCTGTGTGTGGCAGCGCCCCTGAGCACCTGTGTGTGACAGCGCCCCCTGAGCACCTGTGTGTGACAGCGCCCCCTGAGCACCTGTGTGTGACAACGCCCATGAGCACCTGTGTGTGGCAGCGCCCCTGAGCACCTGTGTGTGGCAGCGCCCCCTGAGCACCTGTGTGTGGCAGCGCCCCCTGAGCACCTGTGTGTGACAGCACCCCTGAGCACCTGTGTGTGACAGCACCCCTGAGCACCTGTGTGTGACAGCGCCCCCTGAGCACCTGTGTGTGGCAGCGCCCCCTGAGCACCTGTGTGTGGCAGCGCCCCTGAGCACCTGTGTGTGACAGCGCCCCTGAGCACCTGTGTGTGACAGCGCCCCCTGAGCACCTGTGTGTGACAGCGCCCCTGAGCACCTGTGTGTGACAGCACCCCTGAGCACCTGTGTGTGGCAGCGCCCCCTGAGCACCTGTGTGTGGCAGCACCCTTGAGCACCTGTGTGTGGCAGCACCCCTGAGCACCTGTGTGTGACAGCACCCCTGAGCACCTGTGTGTGACAGCGCCCCCTGAGCACCTGTGTGTGACAGCGCCCCTGAGCACCTGTGTGTGACAGCGCCCCTGAGCACCTGTGTGTGGCAGCGCCCCCTGAGCACCTGTGTGTGGCAGCGCCCCTGAGCACCTGTGTGTGGCAGCGCCCCCTGAGCACCTGTGTGTGGCAGCGCCCCCTGAGCACCTGTGTGTGACAGCGCCCCCTGAGCACCTGTGTGTGACAGCGCCCCCTGAGCACCTGTGTGTGGCAGCGCCCCTGAGCACCTGTGTGTGGCAGCGCCCCTGAGCACCTGTGTGTGACAGCGCCCCCTGAGCACCTGTGTGTGACAGCGCCCCCTGAGCACCTGTGTGTGACAACGCCCATGAGCACCTGTGTGTGGCAGCGCCCCTGAGCACCTGTGTGTGGCAGCGCCCCCTGAGCACCTGTGTGTGGCAGCGCCCCCTGAGCACCTGTGTGTGACAGCGCCCCCTGAGCACCTGTGTGTGACAGCACCCCTGAGCACCTGTGTGTGACAGCGCCCCCTGAGCACCTGTGTGTGACAGCGCCCCTGAGCACCTGTGTGTGACAGCACCCCTGAGCACCTGTGTGTGGCAGCACCCCTGAGCACCTGTGTGTGGCAGCACCCCTGAGCACCTGTGTGTGACAGCGCCCCCTGAGCCCCTGCTGAGCCACTGAGACATCTCCTCTCCCCAGGGGTTCATGGAGGACGAAGGGCGGCAGCGGACCACCAAGTACATCTCCTGCATGTTCGCGGAGGAGAGCGACCTCAGCCGGCAGTACGAGAGGGAGAAAGCCCGCGGCGAGCTGCTGACCACCGTGAGCCTGGCCTCCGTGCCCGAGGAGTCCTGCCCAGCGGAGGGGGAGGACACGTTCCTCTCCGAGTCGGACAGCGAGGAGGAGGGCGGCGGCGGCAGGAAGAGAGGCAGAGCGTCCCAGGGGGACACGAAGTCCTCGAGCAGCGGCCTTGGGACACAGCCTCACCACTCCACCCCCACCAAGGGTACGGGCTTCGCGGGCCGCGGGGAGGGCGGCGCCCTCAGTCGGAGCTGTGGCCAGTCCCCTCCCTCTGGGTTCTTCAGACAATCGCTTGTTCGGGTCGGCAGGCGCCCAGTGTCCTCGTGCCCCCCTCGTGCGGGGCCGGTTGGTGCCACACGTCAGAAGCTCAGAGGAGACGGTCGTGTGTTTGTCTCCTGGCTCCTTGGCAGATGCTTTGTTTTGTTGTGTTTTTACTATTAAAGGGATGGAATTCCATAAGCTTCTTCTATTCCTTCCCTCCACAACCTGAGTCGGCAGCTTTTTAATTTAGTTATGAAGGACTGTAATAGGTGGAGGGTGGTGCTGATGACAGGTGTGCACACCGTGCGCTGGGACTGCTGCCCTCGTCTGTCACCGGAGCACGCGGGGCTGCGGCCTGTCCGGTCTGGTCAGGCGGAAGCACAGTGCCCCTCTCACCCTCCCCTTGACGTGGCCCCAGTTCACTCTTCCCACCGCTGCCCTCCACCGCAGGTGGCTGGAAAGTCAACCTGCACCCGCTGAAGAAGCAGCCGTCTGCCTCCCCGGCCGCTATGGAGGAGAAAGCCTGCCGGAGCTCTGTCGGTGGGGACAGCCTGCTGGACAGCAGCGGCCTCTCGGACCCCAGCATGTCCCTTGGCTCCCAGTGTGTGGAGAATAACAGCGGCAACATAGCTGTGATTGAAGAGGTCAGGCTTGAGAACCCGAAGGTGAGTGAGTGCCCACAGTGGGAAGTAGCTTGGGGCAGGTGGATGTTGGCCTTGCCGGTTCCGTGTTGAAGAATCACAACAGAATTAAAAAACAGCAGCCTGACCTGTGGTGGCGCAGTGGATAAAGCGTCGACCTGGGAACACTGAGGTCGCCAGTTCAAAACCCTGCACTGGTCTGGTCAAGGCACATATGGGAGTTGAGCTTCCAGCTCCTCCCCCCTTTCTCTCTTTCTCTCTCTCTCTCTCTCTCTCTCTCTCTCTCACTCTGTGTCTCCTCTCTAAAATGAATAAAATAAAAAAAAAGAATTAAAAAACAGCAGGCGGCCCTGTCCAGTTTGCTCAGCGGTAGAGCGTCGGCCCAGCATGTGGCAGTCCTGGGTTCGATTCCCGGTCAGGGCACACAGGAGAAGCGCCCATCTGCTTCTCCACCCCTCCCCCTCTCCTTCCTTTCTATCTCTCTCTTCCCCTCCCGCAGCCAACGCTTCCCTGGAGCAGAGTTGGCCAGGGCGTTGAGGACGGCTCCATGGCCTCCACTTCAGGCTCTAGAATGGCTCCTGTTACAGTGGAGCAACATCCCCTGGTGGGCATGCCGGGTGGATCTTGGATGCATGCAGGAGTCTTTCTCTCTGCCTCCCCGCTTCTCACTTCAGAAAAATTAAAAAAAAAAAAAAAAAAAAAAAAAGCGGCAGGTGCTGAGTGCCCGGCTCATGCTGGGCAGCGGGCAGGCGCTCACTCACGGGCCACCTGTCCGCACCCTCGCCCGTCACCCGCCACCTGCTCTGTTAGCTAAACGTCTGAAACTGCCAGCAACTTACTCTTTTTACCTAAATTAGTTTGGGGGAAACGTCTTATCTGGCCAATTTAGATCATTAGTTCTCCCGGTGGCCCAATTTCCCTTCCATGGGGCATTTAGCAATGTCTGGAAATATTTTTAATTGTCACAAGTGGGCGGAGAGGGTGTTACTGGCATGCAGTAGGGAGAGGTCAGGGATGCTGTTACATGGCCCAGAATGTGTGGGACAGCGCCCCGCGGAGAGTTGTCCAGC
This sequence comes from Rhynchonycteris naso, assembly GCA_037038555.1. NCBI lineage: Eukaryota > Metazoa > Chordata > Mammalia > Chiroptera > Emballonuridae > Rhynchonycteris > Rhynchonycteris naso. Next base: position 200,532,107 of record CM073000.1, on the reverse strand, counting down.
CCAGGATGCCAGCAGTGCCAGCACTGAGAAACCGAGTTAGATGAAAGGCCAATATCATCACCATAAAATGAAGTAAACCATAAAATAGATGTGATGAAAATAAAATTAGCGGTATGTTGGGGCCAGATACTGTTGTATGTCAGAGGGCTAGAGACATAGCATCAAACCAACGCCTTTTCATCCATGTAATTAAACAGATTAAAAGTCCATTGACACGGGGACCCCTTTCTCATTATATGATTGGTTCACTGTTCTTTGTCACCTGAAAGTGCCCCAGGCATTGGCGGAGCCCCCGGCACTGTAGAAACGTGGAGTCGGAGGAGGAGCACAGACTGATGGGGCCCCTCTGGAGGCTGCCCTGCTGTTCTGTCCGGGCCCCTCCACGGCCCTGGGGGACAGCCGTCAGCTCGGGGTGGGCCGGGAGTCAGGCTCTTAGGATTGAACTAGGCGCCTGCTCAGTTCACGACAACGCGAGGACTAGACCTGTGTGTGGACTTCCCCCGCCCCTTTCTCCCATTCTGCTTGGAGGCTTGTGCTGCTCTTCTCCCTGCAGCAGAAAGGGGGGGGGGGAGGGTTCTTCTGTGCGCTTTTCTAAAAACTTGACCCTTTCCTATCCACGTGATGCCATGACGCCTCACTATCCAGTCGTGGTCCGTATTGTCTCTAACTGCAGAGCCTGGGCTTGCTGCAGGTGCATCCCAGCAGGGCCCCAGGGGCCCATGTGCCCCCCCCCACCTTCTGACTGGGTCCATGCTCCCTCCAGGCCCTAGAACTCCTGTGCTCACTTCCCAGCTCCGAACGTTCTCTTTTTCGGGAAAGGTGTTCCCAGAGCAATGGCGGGATCTCGTCCTTTCTATACTCACGGAGGACAGAGCCGCCTGCTGCCCCCTGTGCTCTCCTGTGGCCCCCAGAAGTGGCGGCCGCATGGATTCATGTGCTTCTTCAAATGTCTGCTCTGAGGTGCAAGAGGACAAAGGTCTTCCTGCCACCCCTGAGCCCCTTCTTGAATCTTTGTCTCTGTCACCCCTCAAGCCCTCCTGCCTGAAGCTCCAGCAGAAGGCAGGGACGTGGTCTGTTGTGACAGCAACACTGAGTAGCCTCTGGGTGACTTCATTCTCCTGAAAGGGCCACTCCACTGAGGAGGGACCAGCAAAACAGATCCTAGGCCCACATGGTTTGCAAGCGACACGTTAAAGTGGGGTTTCCGTTCGCATCGGTGCAGGTTTTGCTGTGCTCTGACCTGGGAGCTGCTGGGGCAGGTTCGCTTAGGCCCTTGGGAGGGGAGCCATGGACAGAAGTGAGCGCCAGGGCGGGGACCAGGGAGAGCACTGGCCGCTCCCCTCATTTCTCCCCCACCACGCATCCCGCCCTGCCCTCGGGAGCTCGGCTCTGGCCTGTCTTCCCCCCAGGGAGGTTGCCAGGACTTCCAGATTTGGAGTCAGGCTCCCGGGAGGCAGGACGTGTCAGTGGTGCACATCCACGCTCGCAAACCTGGACAGTTAGTTCCTTTGCCTCGCTGAGCCCTAGTTTCCACGTCCATAAAATGGGAGACATAATAAGGTGGCTGGAAGTTTTTGGTGGAAACAAGCTGACTAGAGTGACTGGTGTGGAGCTATGCTCGCTGTGTGGGTTTCTTAGGGAGGACCCGAGAGGGAATGGAGTGAGTGCTTCAGGGGTGCTGTAGTGCTCTCTCCTGAGCCCTGTTCTGCAACCGGCGACCTCCATAAAGATCCAAGGTCACCTGCTGGCTGATGTTCCTGTCGTCTCAAAGCACTGAAATAGTGGGGTGGGGGAGCTTGGGCAGCAGCCCTCTGGGCTTTCCTCTTGAAACGCGGGCATAGAAACTCCATAAGGAGGGAGTGGTGTCTGGCCCCCACGCCGTGCTGAGCCCGTTTTCTTGTGCTTTTGGTCCCTGTTCTAGGAGAGTGGCAGTTCCCAGAAGACTGGGAAGCACGGCCCAGGCCAGGACAAACCCCACGAAACTTACCGCCTGCTAAAACGCAGGAACCTGATCATAGAAGCCGTCACCAACCTACGCTTAATCGAGAGCTTATTCACGTAAGGAGTTGTCCCTCTGTCTTGCGCTGATGCTAATCTCATGCCAATTAGTCAGGTACAGAAATGACCAGGAACCGTTTGAATCCCCCTTCCCTGTTCAGATTCTCATAGTATCCCTTCGTAGGAAGAGGATTTAGAGTTCTTGTGACTTGACAAGTGTAGACGTTGAGGAATATCAATACCGTGGACAGGGAGAGGTGATAGAACCCCTGAGGAAAGTGCGCTGCCTTTGTCCTTCCTTGGAAACACTGCGGCAGCGAAGGGGTAAGAAAAATACAGGCGGGCAGTAGCATTGGCTAGAATCTTACATGAAAGCAGAACAAAGGACAGGACTCCTGTGGGAGGAGACCCCTGTTCACGTGGAGGCTCTGCGCTCCGGTCTGGTCCTCCGGACCTGTTTCCACCACCCTCTGGGCAGCATCTTCCTGGCTTCTGAAGCACCCAGCGTGAAAGTCGCTTGAGTCAAGGACATGACTTTTCTAACCAGGCGATGGGGGAATGGGGGGAGGGCATCTGCAGATACTGCTGCTGAGCTCCCCTCTTCTGTGCAGTGATGGGTTTGGCCAGATGTTTCTAAATGTCCCTACTGTCCCTGCCATTCCCATCGGTGATCTGGAAACATCCCCGCAGTGACTCAGTGAGGTCTAGAGAAGAAGGTGTATGAGAAGAGGAATCAGGGAGCTTCAGGCCTGAAGGTGTTGACAGCATAAACTGGAATATTCCGCACTGGCTGTTGACTTGGCATCAGGACTTCGTAAGGACAGGCGGCCAGCCTGGCTCCCTGGTTCCTGCTGGCATCGCCACGGGCCATGTGATCTCTTGAGTTCGGGTGGAAAGCTCAGAGCGTGAGGCCTCTGCGAGTGGTGGGCTGTCTTTAGCTAACTATTGGTCCCAGACAGGAATGGTCTTCCTGTCTCAGGAAGTCAGCCTTTTAGGGGTGATGCTCGCTTCAACTCCCTCATTTCCTCTGGATGCCAGGAGGCATGTCTCAGTGGCCTGGGTTGAGAAAGGCCTTCCCTGTTGAGATTGGAAACGTTAACTGCTTATTTTGTGATGCCCCAGGATTCAGAAAATGGTCATGGACCAGGAGAAGCAAGAAGGCGTGCCCACCAAGTGCTGCAAGAAGTCCATTATCCGCCTGGTGCGGAACCTGTCTGAGGAAGGCCTCTTGAGACTGTTTCGGACCACGGTGATTCAAGATGGCATCAAGAAGAAGGTAACCACAGTCTCTGATGCCCACAGAGCCAGCTGGACACTGCTGGGAGTTTCCTTGTGCAGCTTCTCATGTCCTTGTTCTGTCTCGGTTATTCCTTTGTTGTCAGTAACTCGGAATTTCCCATCATGCCCCCTAAATTTGGGGGCCGGGGTCACCCATCTCTCTGTGGAAACTGGAAACAGAGCAGAGGAGCGAGGTGCTGGGCCCAGAGCGGCCCGTGCTGCCCCAGGCAGTGCCCAGCCCTGCAGCTGCCCGGAGAGAGGAAGGCAGGCGGGCGCCCTGACTGACGCTCAGCAGGGCAGCGTGGGCGGGAACTAAGCAACGTTTAGGAGGTGGAACGTTGAGACGAAGCAGCAGCACATTTCCCACAGAGATCTGAGGCAGCGTCTCCAGAGGAAGTGATGGCTGCGGCTAATTAGGATACACTGCTGGGGTTACCGATGGGGAACAACACATCTCTTCTGTCTCAATTTATCTGTTTCTGTGCAAAGTTTGGGGCCATTCCCATAGCAACTGTAGCTCAGTGGTTTTGCACATATTATTCTAAGGAATAAGTTTTTCAGGGTCAGAATAATTTGAGAGCCCAGCTGGGCGCTGGGACCAGAGGGAACAGTGCTGCAGGGACAGTCACTTGTCATTTCCCAATCTCTTTTTCTGACTACACTGAAGTGCCTTGAGAGAGCTCTGCTTTGATGTTTTGTTTTCTTAATAAGCTGGCAAGGGCACTTCTGGGTTTTTTTACTTTTCTTTTTTATTGAGACATTTGATATTTGAAAAACATAGAGCCGCACAAAACAATGGCTTAAGAAACACATTTCCTGCCATTCCCAGTTGGCAGCACTCAGCACACACAAGTGCTATGAGTCCCCTTGACCTTGTTCCGCTCCCGTCCCCAGCCCAACAGCCGCTCAGCCCCTTGAGCAGGGGCAGGAGGCCCCGTGCTGACGTCTGTCCCTGAAGGACAGAGCCCCCGCCCAACCGGCTGCAGCACCTCTGATTTCTGTTCATCTGCACTGAGCAGGTCTCTCAGGGCAGAAACTGAGGGCAAGAAAACCTCCCCCCGTCTAAGGAGTGGAGAGGGGCCGTCTGGCAAGGCTGTCCACTGTGTCCCCAGCTCCTCCTTGGCCCCGTGCCCATCAGGCAGTGCCAGAAGGACTGTGCCGAGGGTGGGGAGGGACGCAGGCGCCTTGGGTGCACACTGAGGGTCGTGGACCCTCAAGGATGGAGGGGCCCGGTCTGGGGGTCCTCTTGCTGCAAGCAGCACTACTGTGGTGCCACTTAACGGTACCCCACTCTTCCAGCCAGAAGGGCTTGCAGGCTTGTCCGTCTGCCTCCAGAATGAGCTTACGTGTCTCGGCAGCACTTTGGCCCCCAGCGCACGGCGCGTCGGGCGGCCTCCTGGCCTTTTGGCGCCGTGTTGGCCTCCGTGGCCGTACCCAGCCCTCGCCTCGGCCCCTGCACCTGGCCGCCTGCCATTGGCCTTTGGGAAGTGGGCTGCGCCACTTGGCTGTGGAAAGTGAGGAAATGGGACTGTTCTGTCCTTCACCGTGCTTCCTCCTCTCGGCGTTGGCTGACTGGGTCTCACTGAGCCGCACAAAACCACAGAAAGGCTGGCAGGGCCTGGGGGGGTCCCCATTTTATACACGGGAGCGGGGGGACTAGCCAAGGCTGCCTGTGAAAGCCCCGTCCGGGCGCCGCTGCCTGTGCCCTGCGACTGGCCCTCTTTCAGGCCGTTTTTGGAACGAAGCCTGCTGGCCAGTTAGCCATTTAGAAAACCTTACCTTGTTCTCGCCTGCCAATAACAGACAAAAGGAAGCCTTGCTGTCCAGGTGCCCAGGCCATTTGTGCCTCCATCTGCTGCACAGCTGTCACTCACACCCTTCCAGCTTATTCTCGTGTCACCCTGGTTGTCCCTCATGCAGTGGTAGCCGCTCTGTTCAGCCTCGGCGCCATGGGAAAGGTGGCGCGCCAGGCAGCTCTAAGCCTCTGCTGATTTGTTTAGCGTGCGCCTGGCAGGAGTCCCACCACGGCACTCAGCGCGGGGTTAGGGAAGGCCAGGCGCCTTTTCCAGATGGAAGCCCTCAGGACCCATGAGCAGCTATGGGAAATACTCAGATAGCAGCGGCTGGGGCCGCCAGCAAGGGACTCCCCAGAAGACCGCTCCGCTTCTAGACCAGAAGTCCTCACCTGAGCAAAGTAGCCCATTACAGATGGCGAACTCTGTCGCCCGGTCACCTGAGGGAGTCTGATGGTGGCAGGCTGTTTAGCAGTGTGCTCTGCTTCCGTCTCCTGCCTTCTGGGAAAGTTAGAGCCAAGCACGATGCCCGGTCTCCCCCGCCCCTCCCGCCCTCTGCTACACGTGGCCCTCTCTGCAGGTGGACCTGGTGGTGCACCCGTCCTTGGACCAGAACGACCCTCTGGTGAGAAGTGCCATCGAGCAAGTCCGTTTCCGAATCTCCAACTCTAACACGGGAAGCAGGCAAGTGGCTGTGTCTTCATTCCTGAAGCTGTCTGCACAAAAGCCCTTTATTCTGTGTGAAACCGGTGAACTCGCCTGACCAGGTGGTAGCGCAGTGGCTAGAGCGTCGGACTGGGATGCGGAAGACCCAGGTTCGAGACCCCGAGGTCGCCAGCTTGAGCGTGGGCCCATCTGTTAGATCAAAGCTCACCAGCTTGGACCCAAGGTCGCTGGCTCCAGCAAGGGGTCACTTGGTCTGCTGAAGGCCCGTGGTCAAGGCACATGTGAGAAAGCCATCAATGAACAACTAAGGTGTCGCAATGGCAACAAAAAACTGATGATTGATGCTTCTCATCTCTGTCCGTTTCTGTCTGTCTGTCCCTATCTATCCCTCTCTCTGACTCTCTCTGTCCCTGTTAAAAAAAAAAAAAAAAAAAAAAACTGAACTCACTGGGTTGGATTCATGGTTCACAGTTCATGACCTCTAGTCTGACAAGGGTCAGTTTCTGGAATTTTTAAGCAAAAAGAAAATCCTCACATTCTTAATTCTATTCTAATGGTGTACAGCCCTCCCAATCAGACCCTGTGGCGTGGGAAAGGCGCTCAGTCTCGTAATGGCTCCAAATGGCTCTGTGGCTTTTCTGCGCTCTTCTCTAATCTTGCCCATATACCGTCTAATGGACCGAGAGGCTGCTTAGCTGGGCTCAAACCCCAGGTGCACGCGGGTGGGCGAGGCCTGGCTCTCACTCTCAGGCGCTGTTTTGTGTGGCTGGACGAGCCAGGTTCCTGATTTCTGGCATTCCTGAGTGCGTCAGAGGACCTAGTGCATTGGGCTCCCGTCCTCACAGGTGGCAGCCGCCATGCAGGCGGGGGTACACTCACTCCCCGGCACCACAGTCCTCTCCTTTCCCCAGTGTCTGGTGACCTTGACACGTTTCATCCATTTACATCTCCCTGGTCCCTACGGGCAGTTGAGTTTGAAACCTCAGGATCGAATGGCTTCATGTGATTCATGAGGACCGACCCTTCCCTTTCTCTCGGCCCTGGGTTTTCTCGGCATAACATCAGTCTTGTTCTTTGATTGCAGGGCTAAAGGGCCCCAGCCACCGGCGCCCCAAGGGGAGGCCGAAGAAGAAAGTCAAGGAAAAGAGGACCCAAGTGGGTCAGGAGACTCTCAGCTGAGTGCTTCCTCTAAACCAGAAAGTGGACGGGCGAAGAAAACTGACGAGAAGATGGGTATAACCCAGCTTAAAAACTACAACCCTGTTATAGGTAAACAGCAGCTTCTTGCCGATGTCTGATCGTGTTTCATTTGCTGTTTGCATGGTGCCAATTAAGTCTCTCGGGGTTTTACATCTAAGCACTGGGCTGCGGTCCGAGAATAAAGGCTCAGTGACTGGCGGGCCCGAGTCAGGTCTCTAACAGAGCTGTCTCCTCCGTCACCCCCAGCAAGCTGCTCTGATATGAATGGAAGAGGGGCAGGGACAGGGCTTCCTAACTGGGTGCTTCGCTCCTCCCCCAGTCATCAGTGTCTGTGTTGGTGGGGAGGGCATAGGCGACTTTTCAGGGCACAGACCTGTGTCAGGCAGAAAAATGTCCTGGTATGGGACGCAGCAAACTCGGGGATTCCAGGCAGAAAAGCCATTTGCGTGACTCGTCTTCCCGAAGGCTCCTGTCACACGAGCGTGACCTTTACTGTCAGGATTTCACCAGTGGAAAGCGCAGACTAAAGGAGAAATGTGAGCACGTGTGTGTGCAGCTGAATAGGACAGGCACTTGAGTGACAGAAGGCAGTGAGTGTGTTTCTCCAATGGGCCAGGGTAGTGGGGAGGAGGGGCCTCTGGCCACGTGTCCTCACCGCCCTGTTCCCGTGTCCTCTGTGACCCTCACCTATTCTCTCTCACCAGGGAAGGCTTTATTTGTTCCAACAAAGAAATAAGGTGCTTTAAAAGAACGTAGATTTTGGAATATTTTGCACAACCCCATCAAACCAGGAGTTCTAGATGGAGGTCTGTCAGGCCCTCGTGGTGGCTCTCTTCTCCATCACACTCCGGGTCCTTGCCTGCACTCTCCTTCCTTGCTCCACCCTGTCGCTCCAGCCTCCCAGCCCTTCCTCGAGTATGTCGGGCACTCGCCCGGGTTGCACAGCCCCAGGTCTCTGCATGGCCCGCCCAGTCATGGACCTGAGGACTTCACGGAAGGCTTCTCCCTGTGAGGCCCGGCCTGGCCTCTGGGTAGAATCACACCCCTCCCCCCTTCCTTCCTTGCTTTATTGACTGCACCAGCTATTTCCATATGATGTGTTGTTTTAGATGTTTTGGTATTGTCTGCTTTTTCCCACCAGAAGGGAACTTCCAAGAGAGTAGGAATGTTTGCTGTCTCGCTGGCACCTGGGCCATAGCGGCACACAGCAGTGGTTTTAATGACTTGAGCTGGGACTTTTCAAGCACTACCCTCTCCCTTTCTTGCCTCAGTTCCTGGACTTGGGCGTTCTCTAGGATTTCTGCCCAAAATGTCTCGCCTGCGGATGGTCCACACGTTTCTGTGGTACTTGATCTACGGGCACCCTGTCAGCAACATGGTAGAGACGCTGGGCTTCGGCAGTGAAAGGAGACTGGGAGCACAGGAGCCAGGCTGGGCTGGAACTGCGCCTGCCTCCAGAAAGGACCCCGAGGCCTCCCTTGACGCCCTGCTGAAGGACACCCAGGATGGAGCAGTCTGGGAGACCGAAGTGGAGCTCGGCGCAGAGACAGGTTAGATGCCGCAGGGTCCAAAGGGAGGTCATTGTGGTTCCGTGTTCTTATCATCTGAACTGGCGAGCCCCACACTACCCTGATCAAAATAGACGCTCACTGGGGAACAATTTTTCTTTCTCATTTTCTGTTGCATGAGGTTTTATAACTTTTTCTATATATTTCTGCATCGCTGACTCCAAATCTGAAATTTGTTTTTTGGTGCATGCTCTAGTTATGCAATTTTAATTTCTTTTGTTACAGTTAATAGCATGCATTGGTTTTTAAATTGGAGTTAGAGGGCAACGACTCTTGGACTGAATATAACCACAAGGCAATTAATGTTTTACAAACATCACTTTTACATACTTGTAGTTGTTTTTAAATGTAAGAAATTATTATCTGATAAAAACACCCTCTTATTTTGTTTTAAGATTGAATCATGGCTTCTTCGAGTAGGCATAAATGTAAGAATAGTCCTGACACCTTCTGTTATATATGTGGCTGTTATACACTTCAACGTCAAAGGCGCAATATTTCATCATTTGTGACACGTGCATATATTGTCTATTTTCAAGTTCCCCTTGGCTATCAAGACAAGAATTGGGCTCCTCATATTGTGTGTCATAATTCTGAGGAAATGCTTCCTGACTGGACAAAAGGAAAACACAGAGGAATGCCTTTTGGTATTCCCATGGTTTGGCGTGAACCTAAGGACCACAGCAGTGACTGTTATTTCTGTCTGATCCATACAAAGGGCATCGGCAAGAAAAAACGACATATGATCGCATATCCTAATATTCCTTCAGCAATACGACCTATCCCGCACTCTGAGACACTCCCGGTTCCAGTTTTCAATGGTTTTATTTCTTCTAAGGGAAAGAAAGTGAACATGGTGATTTTGATAAGATGCATGTGTATTTTGATAAGATGCATGAGGAAATGGTCATAGAATCTGAAGGGTCTTCTGATGCCAAGCAGTCATTAACCCCTCAGCAGTTTAGCCAACCCGAATTGAATGACTCAGTAAGAAATTTGGTCCTATCAAAGAAAGCAGCTGAGTTATTAGCCTCCAGGCTTCAAGAAAAGAATATACCTCACCGGTCAGCTAAAGTATCCTGTTTCAGGAAGCATGAACAAATTTTTGTGGACTTTTTTTCCTAGGACAAACACTTTGTTTACTGTCATGATATCAGTAGTCTTCTCAGCCAGCTAGGTGTTACCACATACAGTCTAACAGAATGGCGGCTATTTCTTGACAGCTCTAAACAGTGGCAGACTACTGCTGGAGCATCGATCGAGATTGTCCTCAACAAATAACACTAACACAAGAGCTGCAAACGCAAATTTTTGCCTGAATAGAATTTAAATAAGTTTTGTGCAAATTTTATGATTAAGATAAGTGTTTTAATATGTTCTGTTTCAAAATAGTAGATAAATTCTGATGCAGTCATATCTTTTAGTGTACTAGTGTATTTACTGCATTATATAAATTATATTTTCACAAAGATGATGCGCAAGAAGACATTCTACTTCATTATGTTAAACTAAATGTTGAAAATTTTACAATAAGATGAAAACCTAAAATCTTGAATTGCAAAAACACTGTAGCATACAGAGAAAAACTTATGTCAGATTTGAGATCAGCACACTCGAATTAGGTAAGAACAAGTGTTTTTGTGGATGCAACAAAAATTTTGTTCCCCAGTTTAGATTATAATCTAAACTTTCTGAACCTGTGGGCTTCTGCCTGATGAGTAGGGTTTTGTCAGTGTGGTAAGAGAGAGCCAAGACCTACCAGGAGGTGAGAGTACATCATGACCTGGCCCCGTCTCTGGTTTCTTCCTAGTGTATGTGGATGAGGTCTCATGGATGCGCTACGTCCCTCCTATCCCAGTCCACAGGGACTTTGGCTCCGGCTGGGCTCTTGTCAGTGACATTCTCCTCTGCCTGCCCCTCTCCATCTTCCTCCAGATCGTGCAAGTCAGCTACAAGGTACTGGCAACTTCCAACCTATCACATAGGCTTCTCCCTCGGCTCTAGGCCAGAGGGCCTACATTCACCTGGTCAAACAAAAATACTTCAAGACTTACAGTTGGACGGACGGATGAGTGGATGGATGGGTGGGTAGATGGATGGATGGGTGGGTGAATGGGATGAGTGGATGGATAGATGAGTGGATGGGTGGGTGGGTGAATGGATGGATGAGTGGATGGGTGGGTGGGTGGATAGATGGGTGAGTGAATGAATGAGTAGATGGGTGGGTGGGTGGGTGGATGAATGAGTGGATGGGTGGGTAGGTGGATGAGTGGATGGGTGGGTGGATGAGTGGGTGGATGGGTGGGTGGATGGATGGGTGGATGGGTGGGTGGATGGATGAGTGGATGGGTGGGTGGGTGGATGAGTGGGTGGGTGGGTGGGTGGATGGGTGGGTAGGTGGATGGATGAGTGGGTGGGTGGATGAGTGGATGGATGGGTGGGTGGGTGGATGAGTGGATGGGTGGGTGGGTGGATGGATGGGTGGATGGGTGGGTGGGTGGATGGATGGATGGGTGGGTGGATGGATGGGTGGGTGGATGGATGGGTGGGTGGGTGGGTGGGTGGGTGGGTGGATGAATGAGTGGATGGGTGGGTAGGTGGATGAGTGGATGGATGGGTGGATGGGTGGGTGGATGGATGGGTGGATGGGTGGGTGGATGGATGGGTGGGTGGGTGGGTGGGTGGATGGATGGGTGGGTGGGTGGATGAGTGGATGGATGGGTGGGTGGGTGGGTGGATGGGTGAATGGATGGGTGGGTGAGTGGATGAGTGGATGGGTAGGTGGGTGGATGAGTGGATGGGTGGGTGGGTGGGTGGATGGATGGGTGAGTGAATGAATGAGTAGATGGGTGGGTGGGTGGGTGGATGAATGAGTGGATGGGTGGGTAGGTGGATGAGTGGATGGATGGGTGGATGGGTGGGTGGATGGATGGGTGGATGAGTGGATGGGTGGGTGGATGGATGGGTGGGTGGGTGGGTGGATGAGTGGATGGGTGGGTGGATGGATGAGTGGATGGGTGGGTGAATGAGTGGATGGATGGGTGGGTGGGTGGGTGGATGAGTGGGTGGATGAGTGGATGGATGGGTGGGTGGGTGGATGGGTGGGTGGATGAGTGGGTGGGTGGGTGGGTGGATGAGTGGGTGGGTGGGTGGGTGGATGAGTGGGTGGGTGGGTGGGTGGATGAGTGGATGGATGGGTGGGTGGGTCGATGGATGGATGGCTGAGTAGATGGGTGGGAGATAGAAGTTGGGATAGATGATTGGTTGGTAGGACAAAGACTTGTTCTTCTAGATAGATCAATCATAAGACAAAACAGACAAATAATTATGATGTAACAATAAAACAGGTTTTTAGAAATTTGATGAGTACAGAAAAAGGAGAAAATAGAAATTACCCATAACTTCTTCACTCGGAGAGCTATCACTGCTAGTGTTTTGGGGACATTTTCTAGTCTTTTCCCTAGGCCGTGTTTGTGTGTCCATGCATGTGTATGTATATATAAGATCTCCCCTTTAAAAAAAGCACTGAATTGAGACTGTACTGTATTTATCCTTTTCCTGTTTATTCCACTGAACAATACATTATATTTCCCTATCACTAAGTTTTAACTTGATATTACCTGAATTCACAGTACTCCTTCTTGTGCACATACCCTAACGTGCTTAACCAATCCTCTACTAGTCTTGGACATTTAAGTTCCAGGTTCATGGTATTACAAATGAGACGGATGAATACTTTTTGGTAGACATATTTGTGGGGTGCGCCAAAGGTTTTCCTTGGCAGTACTGATAGAAACAGAACCACCGACTTCCGAGGGAATCAGCATTCTTCATCTGTTTTGTTTTGTATTTTACTTTAAATAATTTTTTATTTTTTAATTACAGTTGACATACAATATTATATTAGTTTCAGGTGTATGACCCAGTGTTTAGACATTGTAGAACTTACCAAGTGATCACCCAGATAAATGTAGTACCCACCTGATGCTGTACGTAGTTATTACAGCATTAGTGACTGCAGTCCCTAGGCTGTACCTACCTTACATCCCCGTGACTGTTCTGTAACAACCTGTTGGTTTTTCTTACTCCCTCTCAGTTTCTGAGTGTCTTTCAATATGAAGTGAGTTCCTTACAGACAGCATATGTAAGGGTCTGGTTATGCAGTCAACCCCATATGTCTTTTTATGGAAACACTTAGCCCATTGGCATGTAAAGTAATTGTTGGCAGCTATGTATTTATTACCATTTCATTATTTATATTTTTATCTTTTTTTCTTCTCAAAGAATACCCTTTAACATTTCTTATAATACTTGTTTGGTGGTGATGAACTCCTTTAGCTTTTTCTTGTCTGGGAAGCTGTGTATCTGTCTTTCGATTCTAAAGAAATTATTCTTTTGGGAGCTCCCTTGTAGGAAACTGATTTTCTCTTACTACTTTTAAGATTCTCTCTTTATCTTTAACATTTGGTGTGTTAATTACAGTGTGTCTCAGGGTGGACCTCTTTCAGTTCATCTTGTGTGGGACTCTCTGGGCTTCCCTGAATTGTATGTCTATTTCCTTCACCAGGTTATAGAAGTTTTCTGTCCTTGTTTTTTAACATAGATTTTCAATAATTCCTTGCTCTCTCTCTTCTCCTTCCAATACCCCCATGATGCAAATGGTGGCACACTTGAAGTTGTCCCAGAGGCTCCTTAAAACATCCTCACATTTTTGGATTCCTTTTTCTTTTTGTTGTTCTGATTGGGTGTTTTCTGCATCCACATCTTCCAGATCTCTGATTTAATCCTCATTTTTATCTCCTCCACTGTTGATTCCCTGTGGTGTATTCTTTATTTCTCACTGGTTCTTTTTTATGTCTTCTATCTCTGTTTTTGTTTCCTGTCTCTGTTGAGGTGCTCACTGAGTTCAGTGTTCTGAACTCTGCATCTCATAGGTTGCTTGTCTCCATTTGTGTAGTTCCTTTTCTGGAATTCTGTTGTTCTTTCATTTGGGATGTGTCCCTTTGTTTCCTCATTTTGGCGGCTGCCCTGTGTTTGTTTCTGCGTCCTTGGTAACGCTGCTGTGTCTCCCGGCTTGGTAGAATGCCTTATCTAGCAGGTGCTCCATAGCGCCCAGTGGCACAGCCTCCTTCCCATTCCCTGAGCTGGACGCCTCTCATGCGTCCCCCACGTGGGCTGCGTGCACCCTCCTGTTGAAGTTGAGCCTGGGTTGCTGCTGGCACCCCAGTAGGAGAAAACTGCCTAGCCCGGGCCAGCAGCTGTGAGGACTGGCTGCGACCACTGTGGAGAATCTTCTGTACAGGAGCTGACCCCACGAAGCAGAACCTGCCTCAGCTGGGCACTGGTGCATGCTGAGTCTGCTCCTTGAGTGTGTTGCTTGTGGAAGTGGTTGGTGGTGCTTTTGACATGGTTTGAAGCTGTTCATCAGCTGCACTGGCTCTGGGGCCTCCTGAGAGGTGCAGGCCAAGGTCAGCTGCCCCCTGTACCCTGCCTGGGGACACCCAGCACAGAGTGGTCTGCAGATGGCTTCTACTTGTGCTGGGCTTGGAGGTGCCCAGGAGAGGCCAAGCTGCGAACCAAGGCCAGATGCCATGAGTGCCAGGCCTGGGGCCACTTAACAAGAGGTACGGGCGTACGCAGAGGCCAAATGCTGCTTGTTTAAGAGATTTTCGGGAAGTCTGAAGCATGAGCCAAGACAGGCCAGTCGTATGAAAACACCACTGGACACAGGCTGGGTGGGCCTGCAGTTTGGTGGGGGCCAGGTCTCAGGAAAGCACGAGAGCAGGGCAAACAGTGTGAGCCAGGTTGATGGGGACTTAGGTACACTGCCTGCCTGCTGGTTCCGTGGCAGAGAGAGCTCAGCAAAGAAACCGTGGCCTGGGAAAAAGCTTCCCCTCCATTCTCACCTTGACAGCAGACAATCCAGTCCCTCCCCATACGTCCTGATGCCTTTCCTACTGCTGCCCCCGCACTGGAGCTCAGAGTAAGCGAGTCCAAGTGAGTCCGTGCACGGATGGGCCCTTTAAGAGAAACTGCCTGGGACTCGGCGGCTCTCAGTCTCACTCAGCAGCATCCCCGCTCACTTTTACAGCCAGAAGTAACGGGGACTCTCCTCCTGGCACTGGAACCCTGGGCTGGGGGCGCTGGTACGAAACTGGGGCCCCTCGCTCCTCGGGGAGTCTCAGCAGCTGAGATGTCCCTTTCGGCTTTTATCTACCACGCATGGGTGTGGGACCAGCCCATTCAGTGTCTCTGCCTCTCCAGTCTCCGTGTGGCTTCTCTAACCCTCGCTGTAGGATTCTGTTCAGCTAGATTTCAGGCAGTTCTGAATGATGGTGGTTTTGTAGTTAGCTGTAGCTGTGATGTGGTTGCAGGAGGTCTGAGTACCACATTTACCTACACTACCATCTTCCTATTTTTTTTATATGAATAGATTCTCATATCATCCCCTGGGAATGTTTCAGCGGTTTGTGTGCCCGCTGGCGGTGTGTGTGAGCAGCTGTTGCTTGCCCCAGCAGTGTGGCAGATGGTCTGGAAAGGGGGGACAACAAGGCTGAAGCAGAGCTGTGGGAGGCCGGGGGATCAGGAAAGACAGGGCACTATCACCTTGGGGCTGATCGGCAGGTTCCGAGTGGCTGCGGCCCATAAAATAGTGGTGAGTGTTTTTTCACAATCTGTGGTCTTGAGGTGAGCTGACCCTTAAAATGGCCTTGTAGGTAGACAACCTTGAGGAGTTTCTGAATGACCCCCTGAAGAAGCACACGCTCATCCGCTACCTCCCCAGGCCCATCCGGCAGCAGCTTCTGTACAAGAGGTGAGGTACCAGCAAGCCCCTCGAGGTTAGGGTTCTGATCATCGTTAACCAGGAGGAGGAATGGTTTCTGCCTTGCTGCTTGTAAAGACTCGAGGTTTCATTCATTCAGCGACCTGCACGCCCAGGGCTAGTGAAGGTGGGCTGCTAAATGTTAGTCCTGGATTGCACGGTTCTTTTAAAGTAAAATCTGCCAGTAATGATAGCAGGTATTAGAGTGGTTCTGTCCTTTTACTTTCTAAACCAGACTCACCGTGTAGCACTGATGATGTTGCCCTTACTGGGTGTGGGAAGGGCGTTCTGGACCTCAGCACAATGCAGGCCCGAGGCCAGTCCACCAGGTCCCAGAGGACAGAAGAGGGAGAGAAGGGGAGGCGCGCGTCTGCCCGGGTGCACCTACCGGGCCGCGGCCGAGAGCGTGGCGTGGCTGAGCCCTGCCCCCTGCTTTCCAGGCGGTACATTTTCTCGGTGGTGGAGAACCTTCAGAGGCTGTGCTACATGGGGCTGCTGCAGTTCGGGCCCACAGAAAAGTTTCAGGACAAAGATCAGGTAATAACGGTCACATCTGAATGAAGGTGGTCCTCCTGTTGAGCACAGTGGCACACAGTCACCCGAGGCGAAGCCTGAGGCTCTCTCCTCGCCCGTCCCCGTCCCTGTCCCTCCTGTAGGTCTTCATCTACTTGAAGAAGAACGCGGCCATCGTTGACACCACCATCTGTGACCCACACTACCACCTGGCGCACAGCAGCCGGCCCTTTGAAAGGCGCCTCTACGCCCTGAATTCAATGCAGGATGTGGAAAGCTATTGGTTTGACCTGCAGTGCGTCTGCCTCAACACCCCTTTAGGTACCACTGTCTGCCTGCTGGACCTCCTTCTGTGCGCTCATAGAATTACAACTAGACAAATGGGGGCTCCTCGCGGTGTTCAGGCTGCTCTCCAGAGACCTCGAGTGTCCGTGGGGCTCCTCAGGAAGGGGAGGGGAGGGCGTGCGGCCCCACTTGGTCTTCATTTAGGTGTTCATTCAGGAGGTACTGACTGAACACCTCGGCATGTCATTGCCCATGCCTGTCCACGAGCAGTAACAGCCATCCCGCTTTCATGAGACTTCACTCCTGTGGCGGAGACACACAGCTGCAGCATGTGATGAGTGCTGTGGAGGGAGTGGCTGGGGTGACGGCACTCGGGGTCACGAGTAGAAGGCATTTAAATGGGTGGTCACGAGCAGCCTTTCTGAGGAGGAGACATTTGAACTAAGTTCTAAAGGTTGAGCGTGCCCAGAGCTGGGGCAGAACATTCCAGGCAGGGGGAATGGCTAATGCCCCACGTGTGGTTGGGGAAACCAGAGAAGTCACCGTGGGTGGGAAGAAGAGTGGCAGCCAGACTGGGAGGTGGGCGGAGCCAGACCGGGGGCCTTGCAGGACACGGTAGAGTTTGGGTTTGTTCTAAGAGCAGTGAGAGGACATTGGGTGGTTGTAAGCAAGGAACGACAAGTCACTTCTTACAGAGCTCGCCCTGGAGAACAGAGGGGCACGGGAGTAGAAGCAGGAAGGCCAGCTAGGGGGCTGTGACCCATGTCCAGGAGAGACGTGTGCTGGGGATGTGACAGGGTCCGGCTTGGAAGAACTGAGAGTTGCTGATGGGTGGGCGAGGCCCTTGTCCCCACTGTTTTCCTGTCCCCAGAATGCCCCCCAACCAGTGCTCCCCTCACAGGTGGCCACTCCTGCCAGTGTCTCCTCAAGAAAGCCTTTCCATCACCTTCTCTTCATCCTATCTCACTCTGTGGATTCCTTGAGCACAGGAAATGTGGCTTCCGTCCCCCTGGTAGCTCCGAGCGCCCAGTGCACAGTGCCCCCCAGTGTTGATGGCGTGCCTTCAGGGTTTAAGGAGGCTGTGGAGCCTCCGCTCCAATGCGCTTTCCTCGAAACCAGGTTTCATCTGGTCTTTTCTTGCCACTCCGACCAGGAGAAAAGGGCCGGCAGTTGATGTGCTCCTGGGGGAGAAGCCGGGTCCTCTTCCTCCTGTCACACAGCCACACGACCAGTGTTGCACATTGACTTTTGCACAGCAAGGGTCATGTGATTTGCCTGGTTGAGTTGTTCCATACCAGCTGGGCGACAAGCACTTGTATTTGGAGCCTTGGACGAGCCCAAACAAACTTGAGGACGGTGTTCCAGACTTCTCTGGCATTCGTTAGTGAGCTAGGCTTTAAAAGTTCTCTAATTCCCCTGCATTTTATCCCTAGATAAAAATCTACGAGCCAGTATGTTATTTGCACCAAAGTTTTTCAGGCTTGACAGTTGGTGACTTTCCATGTCTCCCTCTTAGTGTTCATGAGCAGAAATGTGGGAGGTTTATTGAATCCGTTAATCAGGCCTTGATTGTCCCTTCATTTAGCAAACATTTGAGGGGTTCTGCCCCAGGGACCGAGGAAAGCACCATGTAAGAAGACGTGCGCGTGCTTTAGAACAGGGGCTCCGGAGCACGCGTGCGCATGAGCCGTGCCTGGGAGCCTGCAGGAGCTGTGGGTTCAGTAGTTCTGGGGCAGCCGAGACCTGCGTTTCTAACGAGCAGCGTGCGGCGCACATGAGAAGCACTGCCTCTGTCCTCTAGGTCCGACTGTCCATTCAAATGCCTGACCTTGGACAAGCTCTGTCAGCTCCTGACTGTAGGACTGTGTGTTTCAGTGGCCTCATTTCTAAGCTGGAAACACCACTACCACCTTACCGGCCGATGGGCAGCGAAGTTGGCTGAGAGCTGGGGGCCATGGCCTTTCCCCACGGCCCTCCCCCCACCGGGGCCAACTTCTCCAGATGTGCATGTTATGAGATCTTTGATAGTGTGCAAATTATAACCTTTTGTTGCCTTACTCAAGCAGTAGTTTTAATAGTATTTTATTTCTTTTCCCCAAGAAATGCAATTTTTTTTATTGTGGAATAACGTAACCACTCCACTGAGTGAGCGCGCCTGTGGACACTCAGGAAACACCTGGCTGCTCGTGGCTGCCCACAGGGAGACAGATACCCTCCAAGCCAGACTGCAGCCACAGCCAAGTGCAGCCATCCTCATCTATTGCTTCCTCTGCTGGCCGACAGCATGGCCACGGGGTCCCCCCAGGGAGAAAGAAGCATGGCTGCCTCTGTCTGCCACTCCCTGAGTCTACTGGGTCCTTCGGTTGCCTACTTGCCCGCCCACCTCAACAGCGTTCAGCCTGCTTACCTCACCCATCAGCCTTTTTTACTCCTTCTGCTCCCTTGGTCGCCTTTTGTGCGGAGAGGTTCTTCTAGTTTCAGACTGTCCTCTGGTTTGGGGCCTGGTCAGAGAAAGGGAGTCCACTCTTCCCTGGCCACTCAGCAGCACAGGTGGCCGGCAGCACCGAGCAGGAAGGGTCATCGGAGGGCTTGTTTGCTTTTCCAGGTGTGGTGCGCTACCCGCGTGTCAGAAAGAACAGCCCTGACGAGGGCGGGGACGACGAGGGCAGTCTGCCCAAGGAGCAGGAGAATGCCATCAACAAGCACAACCTGGAGCGCAAGTGTGCTATGTTGGAGTACAGCACGTGCGTCCCTCCCTGACGCGCGGTCCCCACTTGCAGGGTCGCGGAGATGCTCCCCATGGGCCCCAGCTCCCCCGTGTTGGGCTTCGGGTGTCTGAGCAGTGCCTGAGTAACGGGCGCAGAGGCCGCAATCGGCGGCCTCCCTGGTCCCGGCCATACCTCAGTCAGCCCACACGTTGTTTTTAAAAAATGACTCAGTTACCAAAACACAAAAATTGGGAATTTTACATTAAAAATCTGAGACTTTGGCAAGTTCTTCACTTCTGTCAGGTGTTTTTCTGGGAAGGTAAAGGTTGTGAGAAATGCTCGCCCCGGCTCCATGGCGCAGTCTTTGGTTCTGAAGAGGGCTTTCTGCTCCTTTCCCGTCCCAGGGGCAGCCGGGAGGTCGTGGATGATGGCTCAATCCCCGGAGACGGGCTGGGAGCTGCCGGGCTCGACTCCAGCTTCTACGGACACCTGAAGCGCAACTGGATCTGGACCAGCTACATCATCAGCCGGGCCAGGAAGGTGGGCTTCTGAGGCGTGGTCGCCCCCACCCCAGCCCCCACCCCGCGGGGCTGCCCTCCACCCAGCCACCGGGCCCCTTCCCGGCTCACGACTTCCTGCGTTGGTAAAACCAAAAGTAACCAGGGAGACAAACATTTACTTCCATGCATATTAAAGGTACATCGGACCCCTTAAATACCTGCCTGGCCTGGTTTCTTTTCTTAACTGGTTCTCATGTGTTCTGTGATGTGGGCAGGTATTCTCTTTTTTTTTTATTATTCATTTTAGAGAGGGGACAGAGAGAGAGAGAAGGGGGGAGGAGCAGAAAGCGTCAACTCCTATATGTGCCTTGACCAGGCAAGCCCAGGGTTTTGAACCAGCGACCTCAGCATTCCTGGTCAACGCTTTTACCCACTGCACCGCCACAGGTCGGGCGGGTATCCCTTTTTAAAGAAAGAACGGAGTCTTTGAGACAAAGCTCAGACAAGAGTGCATGCATGGCAGTAAGAACGTGGCCGGCCAGGAGGCTCCGCCCCGGAGCCGCCCAGACAGCTTCGTGCGGGTCACTACGCTTCCGGTCACTGCGCATCCATTCTCAGCTTCTCGGTCAGATGCTCACTCCCCTCCGCGCATGCGCAGCTCGCAGCTGCGGGATTCCGGGCTGCGTGCTTTGTCCCCACACGGTGCTTGTCTTTCAGAGCACCACGTCCGAGAACGGGTTCACGGTGAGGCTCCAGTCTCTGCTGCCCAAGCGCCCGCTGCCCCTCGGGGCTGGAGGTACGTATGCGGGGAGCGCCCCCGGAGCTCGGGGCATGGAGCAGCTCGGGGCCGTACGTCTCGTCTGCACCCTGGCCTTCGCAGAGCTCATCATGAAATGCGTGTCTCCCGTGATTATTTACAGGCGGGAGCAGGATGACTATCTGGGGAGAAGCCCGGGCAGGAGCCGAGCTCTTTGTGGACAGGGACGAGCAGTTCGAAATGGACCGAGAGCCCCTGCTGGACCGGAACCGGCGAGTGAGGGGTGGGAAGAGCCAGAAGCGTAAACGGCTGAAGAAGGACACTGGAAAGAAGACCAAGAAGAAGAAAAAAGGTTACACGATGACCCTTGCCTTTGCCAGGCCTTGTCTTGCCCATTCGGGCTCAGAGACCGCAGCAATCTTGCCGCAGCTGGGCCTGAGCCTTGCCCTCGGCCTGGGCCACCGCTGTCCCTCGCTCGGTGGGGAGTGCTGCCCCGCGTGGTTGCCGCGGGTTCTACATCCAGCCGGCAGACACGGGGCCGTGACTCCTGCGGGCTGCCCCCTGCTCTCTCTGTACGTTAAGAGGGCCTCTTCGCGCAGTAACTGCAAAGAACCTTAGCAAAACCTCCTCCTGAACTGCCAGAATCCTATGGTTCTTTTGGCTTACCTTTTAATATCTGCATTTATGCTAATCAGGCC
Source organism: Rhynchonycteris naso (assembly GCA_037038555.1). Taxonomy (NCBI): domain Eukaryota; kingdom Metazoa; phylum Chordata; class Mammalia; order Chiroptera; family Emballonuridae; genus Rhynchonycteris; species Rhynchonycteris naso. Next base: position 200,511,320 of record CM073000.1, on the reverse strand, counting down.
ATAGTTTAAGGTTTGTTGTATATAAAGTTAGAGGAAAGGCAGGAGTCTTGTAAGCCTGCAGTATCTTTCCAGATCTCATGAAGCCCACAGGTGTGGACCTAGATTGCCATCACAGTCTCCATGGGGACCGTATGTACGTGAAGGAGGCAGCGAGGAGACTGGTGTCTGTTTTTTTCAGACCACTTTTTATATCCACTAAGTGGTCTGTGTGTTTAAACAGTGATCGCTTTTTTCAGATGAAAACACCTGATAGATACTGGTTGAAATGTCCCCTCAGTTTAGTCTATTCAATATGTGTCTGGGCAGTTTGGTTAACAAAGACCCAAATTTATTACCAGGCAAAATATAGGGGTGGTGCTGCTTTGAATCAGAATCTTCCAGCCCTACTTTTCTGCCTTATTTTGGAAGAAAATCACCAAACAGTCTTTTGGAATTGGCAATAGCAAATGGTGTCTACCTCGTGAAACTGCCATGTCTAGCTCCCCCAAGGGGTGATCTTGGAAAAACCAAGTGGTTACAAGCTCAAGTTCAAATCCTTGCTCTACTACTTTGTGTGACTTTGGGCAAGTTGCTTATCCTGCTATGTGACAGATTCTGCAACTCCAAAAAAGGCTATATATTATAGCTACATCTTTCTCATAGGACTGGTGCAAAGTATTATTTTAGTTATGTTATTATATGTAAAAGGTTTAAACCAGTGTTGGGCACAGAGTAAACATTCCGTAACGTTAGCGACTGTTCTTTATTTAGTAGTTACATTGCAGCAGGCACAGCAGTAGGCGTTTCAGTCTCATCCAGTCCTCTAGGCAGCCCTGTAGGCTGGGCCTTGTCCCGTGGGGCCAAGTCTGCACGGCATCTCGGAGGTCAGAGCAGTAGAATGGCAGGGGCCCGCTCCTCCGGCCAGCGTGCCCTGAGCATGCTCACTGAGGTGCGTCTGGGAAGGCGCCTTCAAGGGGCTTAGCCTCGCAGTAGGAAAGACTGGAGGTGGGCAGATAACTAGCCAGAGGCTGCGGTCGGGCTGCCCAGCCTGTCACCGTGCACTTCCATCAAAGAGAACTAATGGAAGGGGGTGAAAATAATGGAAGGGCTGAGTCTTTTGTGGTTAGTTGTATGGCTTCCAGACAGTGAGATTCTGATAACCGGTACCCTCAGTCAGGTCTTACTGGCTGGGCAGAGACCACCTCCTCTCCAGAGTGACAGCTCCAAGCCCGTTCTTAAAGGCCTCCTTCCTTCTCCTCTTGGTGTTCTTAGAAGAACCCCAGGAAGAAAAAAGCAAAAAGCTGCGTTACCATGACGAGGCCGACCAGAGCGCCCTGCAGAGGATGACCCGGCTGCGTGTCACCTGGTCCATGCAGGAGGATGGGCTGCTCGTGCTCTGCCGGATCGCCAGCAACATCCTCAACACCAAGGTACTGGGCCCCGGTCCCTGCTCCTCCAGCCCCCATCTGCTGGTGGCCCCCTCCCAGGGAGCTCCTTCCTGTCCAGCCCACACAGGAGGCTTGTGGCCCCTGGGAAAAGCATTCCCAGAGTCCTGCAAGTTAACACCACACCCATTTTTGCACAGTTCTTTAGGCTAATACGAGTCCTTGCCTGGCTGCAGGCAGAGCAGACCGGAGCTGTTCTGTCCAGCAGGACTCGAACCCTTTCCCGTCCGCCTTGTGCCTGGGAGAGTTCTGGTCTCGCTTTCAGTCACTGCTCATTATCTCTGCAAAGGCGTCACCGAGCCTGTCAGAGCCTGTCAGACGGAGGGAACCCTGTGTTCTCACTCTGTCCCCTGCTGCTTCTCTTGCCTCGGGCACTTCTTGTCCCACTGGAGTGGCTGCTTCTCAAGGCAGAGACTTACTTGTTTTCATCACAATGACCCCAGCGTGGCACCTGCCACACAGTGACCGCGCAGTCAGCATTCACTGAGTCCGTGTGGAGCGGTGCAGGGCCTCGGCCTGACTCTTCAGGCTCCTCACGGTCCACCCCTACACCTTCCGCATTCCACTTCCCACACTCGTGTCCTCCTGGCATGGGTCCCTGGCCCCCTCCTTCCTCTGATGTCACTGCAGCCCAAACCAGACTTCATCTCCTCGTCCCGTTCCCTCCCCAAAGCAGCCTCGTTGGCTCCTAGTGTGTTCTCGCCACTTGTGCTGTCCTCACTGTCTCAGTTTGCCGCAAAGCGTGGGGAGAGCAAGCCAGGTGGGCAAGTGTCCCACCCAGCCGGGTCACAGAAGCCACTGGGAGAGGGGGCTCTACCGTCTTCCACTCCGGGGGCTTTTGCAGCTGGGAGTACTTACAGCTGGGTAGACGGGGCAGCTTCGTAAGAGCCCCATTGGCGTTTCCTGTTCCCAGCCGTGCCAGCCAAGAAAAGGGCACTCAGAGGGCCCGTGCCAGGGTGCTCTCTGCCTTCAGGCCCGTTAGCTCCCATATCTTGACCATTTTCCCAGATTCTCTCACCCCTCAGCCCCTCCTAAGTTCCACCGCAGTTCCTGCTCCAAGGAAGAACCGGAGGGTGACTGATGCTGTCCCCGGTTTTTGTCCTCTGCCTCTGTAATGGCTTTTATAGCACAGCACCCTCTGTGCAGACAGCATAGCACGAGGGGCGAGAACAGCCCCGCAGAGCCTGCACGTCAGCTGGACTGACACCACATTCCCAGCCACCTCACTCGGGGGCTGTAAGAAGGGACCTCGTCGCCCCCTCCTGTTTCAGCTCCGCCTTCCTGCATGTGGCGGGTTCTCCTGAGTCTGCTAACGTAGCACGTTCCGACCCCGCTAATGTAACACACAGGCTGTTTTGGAGCGTGCATGTCTGCAGTGAAGCCTGTGGGGCCCTCTGACTGCACACATATTCCTGCGCTCCTCCAGTGTGCTGCCCTTCTCGTTGGTCCTGCCTAGCACCTCTGAGGACTTAGTCATTTCTCTCCGCCCGCCCAGCACCTCACTCTGTGCCAGGCACGTCATTGGTGCCAGGTTAATGTGACTAACACATGAGGTGGCGGTTTGGAGTGTCCACTGATGGGGGCTCCACGTAGCGTATCTTTCCCACTCCGCTGTGTCAGTGATCCAGGCATGAGCTCCAAGCACACTGATGTCCCACCTTGGCTTTGTGTTTGATCCAGGTGAAGGGCCCATTCGTCCCCTGGCAGGTTGTGCGGGACATTCTGCACGCTACCTTTGAAGAGTCTTTGGATAAGACATCTCATTCGGTTGGACGAAGAGCTCGCTACATAATCAAAAACCCACAGGCCTATCTGAACTATAAGTAAGCCTTATCTGAACTTCCTTAGCTCCAGGACAAGGTCATTCCATGCTTCTCCTTTATTCTTGACTCTTCCCTCATCCCATTTGCTTCAGGGCCCAGTGTGAGGTCCTACAGGGCACCCAGTTGTCCAGTACCCGCCAGCGGTCCGTGCCAGTGCTGGTGTTTGTTAGCGGGATTGTCCCTGATTCACTGAGGGATGGGCCAGACTGGGCACTTTCCCATGCAGGGTATTAGACACTGGGAAGCCTTGTGGAGTAGGTGCTGTTATCCTTAGTGAGAGGTAGAGAGAGGCCAGACAGCCTGGGTGACTTAATGCAGGTCACTCACCTGCCGATTCTCACTGCCCTTAGCACTCCAGGGCAGCTCCTGGCACCTCTGCATTAGTGGCCCATCATAGTCCTCACGCCAGGAGCGAGCTAGACAGCACTGGGGTCAGGGACCGAGTGTTCTCTCCACCTCGTCCTCGGCAGAGCCGGGTGTTCCCTGAGAGTGTCCCAGCCGTGGCTGGGCCGTGTGGTGGTGGTAGCTGGCTGGGTCACAAAGCATTGTCCTTGTTGTTTGTCTCTTGCCAGAGAGGCTGCCCCTGCCCCCATCGCCTGACAGAGCCCTGGCAGCAAGCCATTGACAGCCTCATCGGACTCCTCCAGCCCCTCCACAGCATGGGCTTGGGTGGGGGGCACCAGCGAGCATCTGGGTGTTGGGGGAGGTGCCCAAGCATAGCAGCCAGGAGGGAAAACGGCAGGGCTGGGCAGTACCACCCACCAAGTGCTCCTTCGTGCAGTGGCCCAGTAGGAGGCGTGGCTCTGGGTTCTTTCTGAGCCATGGACTGCCTGCAGTCAGCCGGGCTAGAGAGGAGATGGCACTAGGGACCCCGGGGCCGGGTGACTCTGCTGTGGGGCCGTCCTGTGCCCTGTAGGATGCCGAGAATTCCTGCCTCTGCCCACTGGATGCAGGAGCCTCCCCACCCTGTGTGACACCAGAGTGTCTCCTGGTGTCTGTCCCCTGAGGGGTCAAATCGCACAGTTGAGAACCATTAGGTTCCACATACCAAGGGGCTTTGCCTTATGGAGCCACTGTTCCCTGTGCATAGAATCTTAAACTATCCTATTTGAAAGAGTTCTGACCACCTGGTCCAGACTCTTCTGTTTTCAGAGTAGAAACAGGCCCAGATAGAGGATGTGACTGGTCCCTGGTGACAGGGAGTTGGCAGTGGAGTGCGATCTGGAGCTTGCCTCTTGTCCCACAGCAGCAGGCAGCGGGCACAGGGGCTGCAGGGCCTGGGTCTCTGTCCTCACTGCAGCCCAGAGCTGTATGATCCAGGCCGGTGCCCATCCACCCAGAGGCTGCTTCCTCACCCACAACAGGACAATTATACCTGTAGTGACCGCTCCCGCCCTGGCCCTGGGCACGTGTGCAACCTCAGGGCTCCCTTCCCTCACAAACTACACGGCAGAATGACAGTCTCCACCTTGCAAGCTCTTGATAAAGGTTAACGTGCTCGGCTCCTAGGAGGCCAGCACACAGGCTCTGGTTGTCTCCCTCCATTTCCTCTGGGCGAGTCAGGCCCTCTTTACACCTGGAGGTCGGAAGACTTCTGAAGGGGACAGCTAGAGCTTTGGAGGAAGTTAGAGCTCTTGTCAATGAGTACCCATGTCTGTATAATGTTGTTTTGTTTTGTTTTTACAGGGACAGAGAGAGGGATATATAGGGACAGACAGGAATGGAGAGAGATGAGAAGCATCAATCATTAGTTTTTCGTTGCCATTGTGACACCATAGTTGTTCACTGATTGCTTTCTCACATGTGCCTTGACCGCGGGCCTTCAGCAGACCGAGCAACCCCTTGCTCGAGCCAGCGACCTTGGGTCCAAGCTGGCGAGCTTTTGCTGAAGCCAGATGGGTCTGTGCTCAAGCTGGTGACCTCGGGGTCTTGAACCTGGGTCCTCTGCATCCCAGTCAGACCCTCTATTCACTGCGCCACCACCTGGTCAGGCTGTATGTTTTTACATTTACAATATACTTCACACAAGTTGTCTCATTTGGTTTTGGCCAAGTCCCTGTGAGAGCCATTGGGAATTACTGGTCTCAACTTAGATGTGGAGGACAGAGCTCAGAGAAGCCAAGGTGTGAAGTGTGAGCAGTAACAGGCCTGGTTTGAATCGGGTTTAGCTAAGCCCAAATCCTTCATTTTTAAAAGCTTAGTCAGAAATGCTAGACCAGGGGTCTTCTGGGGGCTGTGGGTGTGGACGCCATTCCCACTCCCAGCCTCGCCGCTCTCCGCAGGGTGTGCCTGGCCGAGGTGTACCAAGACAAGGCCCTTGTTGGAGATTTCATGAGTCGAAAATGCGACTACGAAGACCCAAAGGTAAGCCAGGGTGGTGGCGGGGCTCAGCCTGCTGGAAGGCAGGGGCCTCTAGGTTCTGGGCCGGTCCTCCGGGCCTCTGGTGCTGCCGCCAGCCTTACAGACATGGGGTTTTTCCTGCTCGCTTGGGAAATTGACCTGTCAGCTCTCGGGCTTCGGACTTCACTGAATCCGGCTCCAGCAGTAGAGTTCAAAGGTGGTTAGAATCTGACGTGCGGCTTTGCGGTGCTGCCGTGCGTGGGCCTATTTGGTTAAGAAAACAGGACCGTCCTTCCGAAGCTATAAGCAGGTGGATGTCCCTGGAAGCTTGCAGGTCGGGTGGGAGATTCGTTCCGACCGTTCTGTGCAGGTGGGGCTGGGACAGCGGCCGCCGAGGACGGAGGCTTCCCGCACAGGCCCAGCGTCTGCTCCTCAGCTCAGAGCCCGCTCAGCCCTCCCCTGCCAGGCTGGTGCCAGCTCCACTCTGTGTGTATGTCAGGCCCCGTGCTGGGGAGGCCAGCCATAGTGGAGCCATGGGGCAGGGGGACAGGCAGAGGGTGGCCAGCTGTGCAGACAGTGCAGTCACCCTGAGGGAAGGAGGCACAGGCCTGTAGGAGTGCTTTTGAGGTGAGTGACAGAGAGGACAGGCTCATGGGCTCTTGAGGCTCCGTGTTCCCAGTGCCAAGTGGCCTAGAGCTGGGCGCATGGGCATGTACAGTGAAACAGATATGTCATCCAGGATCCAGGCTTGTTGTCACCGACTTCTGGGCCCTCCGCCTGCCCGTCAGTCACCTCACAGCTGCTGACTGACACTGGAGCTCAGGTCCTCACACAGAACCCAAGGCCAGGAAGGAGTGGGAGGGGCTGCACTGGGCCCTCGTGATGGGGAGAGGACAGCCTTTCCCTGGGCTCGTGTGGGGCCATCGCTGGCCTAGCCCTGTCCTGACTCATCCGGGTGGGCTGAGCGTGCGTCCTGCCCAATCAGGTCGGAGCTGGCTCCACACCCGGGAAAGATCGGGATGGAGGAAGTAGGCAGCTCACAGCATCTACTGCCACTGAACCCAAGCTCCTAAGCTGAGGGGCCGTCTGAGGCCAAGGCCGTGGAAGGGGGGGCGCAGCAGAAGGCAGCAGGGAAGGAGGTGTGTCCTTCCGGGGTTGGATATACCCTGGAGGCTAGACTGGAGGTGTGAGCCCGGAGGGAGCAGGGCAGTGAGGAGGCTGCACTGTCATTTGGTGCCGGAGTGCAGGAAGGGATGCTTTTGGGTTCCACAGTTGAGTGGCAGGGGTTGGGGTGAAGGAGACGAAGAAGGTGGAATCACAGAGTGCACCAGGAATGAACAGACCTGGGAAGGTAGAGGGAACAGGAGCTAGGCCTGATGGGGGGCAGGGCACAGTGAGGACTGCGCAGGCTAGTTTGGGTCTTCCTGCCGCTGGGAGAGAGAGCTGACAGCACACTTGTGAGGGCTGTCAGTATGCTTGTTGACACCAGGTGAGCCCCAGGTGGACTCCATGAGCCGGGGAGGCCGCGCTTCTCAGTCAATGTTTCTGGGAGATTGCTGCCATGGGAGTTTGTTGTTAGAATTAATCGGAGTCCGAAAAGACCGTTGTAGCAGGCTTTATTGAAAGGAAACCTGCCGGGCTGTCTTGTAAGGGAGGGCAGTGCCAGGTATAGACTAGGACTGCGCTTTAAGGGTTGGGGGGGGGGGAAGGACTGTGTGGCATTAGCCGATTGGCTGCTGGGCAAAGGATTGTCTTTTATGGAAGTTTGCGTATGTTTAACTTCTAGCGGTTTTCAATCATCCAGGACTTCTCGGATTGTGACGTCAGACATTCCTTTGCGGTTGGTCATTTGCCGCAAGCCCTGAAACAAAACTCGTGCCAGCAGGGTTAAAGAAATGAAACCTAAGATTTGTTATGAGATTTCCCTTGGCATATCTTCAGGGAAAGAAAGGGCTTAACATCTCATTCTCCTGTGTTAAAAGGTTTGTGCCAGTGAGTTTAAAGAATTCGTGGAGAAGCTTAAAGAGAAGTTTAGTTCATCCCTAAAGAATCCTAACTTTGAAATCCCAGACACACTCCAAGAGCTGTTTGCCAGGTAAGGTTCTTCCAAGAAGTTTCTGTGTGTCCCTCATAGGGCGAGAGAAAATGTCACAAGCTGTGACTGTCCCCGGTCAACAGTCCCACTCAGCCTTGACCCTGCTGTCTCTCCTGACTCTGGACCACCTCACCTCCTCTCACAGTGATTGGAAAGTGAGGCAGCCACTGTTATCCAGAACCCCAGCGGGCACCCCCATTCATTCTCCCATTCCGGCCCTGCTGCTGACCTCGGGTGCTGAGTGTGCTTTGGCCAAGACTGTTCATTTTACATACAAGGAAACTGAGATGTAACTCACCCAAGGTCACAGCGCTTGTGAGCAGCAGGGCCAAGCGGGTCGCCTCAGAGCCACGGCAATTCCCAACTCACCCACTCAGCATCTGGAGAAAAACGTACTTGGGTTTGAGCACAGGAACCTGAGAAATTGTAAATTCTTGTGTCCTGTGAACCAGGCCTGTTTCCTCTGCTTCATCCCAGTGTGAGTCCCCTCTCCTCACCGTCCTCATTGGGACCATCTCTCCAGCCTCTGTGTTTCTGAATGTTTCTATAAGGACATGGCATTCATCAGTTAGTCTCTGTCTGTGAACTGAAATGCCTTTGCAGGTAGCCCGCCGTGTTTCTGGTGGAGTTCTCATCCTTTCCTTTGTTCAGATAGTTTCTGTAGCACCTGCTGTAGGCCAGGCCCACGGGGGGACTCTCGCTTTTCAGAGGTGACACCCTTGAGTTGGGTTGAGGATGTTGGCTTTGCTGATGGCAGTGGACTGTCCTCCAGGCCCCGCGGCACAGATTACGTTCCCGGGTGACAGTGTTTCACAGGTCACACCTGTTCACCTGTCTGTCACTTGTATCCCCAGATAGTTTCAGTAAGGTTACGCTCAACCTTTTGTTTTAAAAGAAGATAGTTAAAATAAAGATTTTTAAAGGAGTGAACCATTTAGAGGAAAGAAAAAGTTTCTGTTGTAACAGTTTTCAACACTAAATTTACTCATGAGCATTCTGGCAGCCGAGGCAAACAAGAAATGGTTCCAAATATTTCCTTGTTTGACTAAAAATATTTCATTTTTCTGAAAAGGTGCTTTTTCTTGCTACTAAATTTTAGGAAAAATTTACTAGGGCAAAGATGAATTTTGACTTTAGATTTGTAGAAACCAAAGAAATGTCTTACAAATAAACGGCCATGTGTTCTGAAAAGCCAGTTCTTACAATTTATTCCTGTATTTATTTGTTTAGTATGAACACAATAAAATAACTTTTTAAAACCTGTGAACCTTTTAAAAACTGGAGAAAACTAATTTGTAATTCCAGCACCTAATACAGCCCAAAAAAATACCTTCTGGGATATTTTCTTCCAGCCTTATTTCTTGTGCTTGGTTTTGAACGGACAGCGTACCCCCCTTAACAAGTATCAGTAGCTCCCTGCCTCTTAACGTCTGCGCACATTGCTTCCTGATTGTCAGTACATGAGCATTCCTCGTCTTCTCACCCTTCATCTAAACACGTTCGTTTGATGGACAGAACATATTTTCTCATTTTAATTTACATATACATGTTTGAATTTTAATGAGTCTCACATTATTTTGTTAAGATTCCAGCCAATGAATGGCCGTCAAGAGCCAGCAGCAGCTCGGTTAGTGAAGGCCGTGCCCTTTCCTTGTTTCCTATACAGATACCGAGTTTTAGCGATTGGAGACAGGAAAGATCAAATCAGGAAGGAGGATGAACTTAACAGGCAAGTACTGCCATACCAAGAGCCTTTCCTTCAGCTGCTTCACTGGGGGCCTGCAGCCCCACACAGTGGCTAGGGCCCGTTCCAACCTGCTCCCCGTTTTTGTAAATAAAGTTTTATTGGAACGCAGGCACGCCCAATCTGTTTTGTGTGTGTTGCTTTCATCAGCACGCCAGAGCTGAGTGGTTGCGTGGAGACCAGATAGCCCCCAGGGACGTTATTGTTTATCTGGCCCTTTCCCGGAAGGAGAAGTTTGCAGATCCCTGGACCTCCAATACCACTGGCCTAGGCTTACCATGGGCTGGGGAAAGGGTCTGAACTCTCAGCCTAGGAGCTTTCTAAGAATAAGTGGCAGAAAGCTCAACTGTTTTTTCCTCATAACTGGATGGCATTCAGTTTGATTTTTAACTCTGTATATTCTCTTTGGAGAAAAGCCTGTTTAAAATTGGATGAAAATTGTTAATTGTTGTGAAAACCTGTTTCTAGGCTATGTCACCGCTTCCTGCCCCCCAGGCTGAAACTTTTTCCTGCAAAAACTGACCAGTTAGTAAGGCTTAAAAACCATCATGTATTGCCTGACTGGTGGTGGCTCAGTGGATAGAATGTCAACCTGGTAGGCTGGGGTCCCAGGTTTAAGGCCCTGGAGTTGCCAGCCTGAGTACAGGACTATCAGCATGATCCCAAGGTCGCTGGCTTGATCCCAAGGTCGCTGGCTTGAGCCCAAAGTCACTGGCTTGAAGCCCAAGGTCACTGGCTTGAAGCCCAGAGTCACTGGCTTGAAGCCCAAGATCTCTGGCTTGAGCAAGGGGTCACTGGCTCTGCTGAAGCCCCCAGGTCAAGGCACATATGAGAAAACAATGAACAACTAAGAAACCACAACTGAGTTGATGCTTCTCTCTCTCTTCCACTCTCTCTCTCAAAAGAAAGAAAAATGACGTTATGTTTTGGTCTGTAGTTAGTGTGGGTACTCGGGTCACTTCTCTGACATTGAAAACTTGGCTTAATGAGAAATGAGTCGGCCGGGGCCTCATGTCGCTGCTGCCGCCTCTCTTTCAGCATGGATGACATCCACTACCTGGTGCTCCAGAACCTGATCCAGAGCACGCTGGCCCTCTCGGACAGCCAGATGAAGTCCTGCCAGTCCTTCCAGGTGGGCCCGGAGCCAGCGCCACGCAAGGCCCTGCTCCTTGGCTTCTCAGCTGGGGGCTCTGGGGCCCGGGTTCTCTGAGACCCTGGCCTTCCCTTCTTTCATCTTTAAAGTGTGGACACAGGACCCAGGGACTTCCCAAATCCCAGTGCTTTGACAAGAGGTGGACTTACTTGTAGGGGGGAAGCTGCAGTGGGCGGGGCCCCGCTCCCAGGGGTCCATGTCCCGTGTGGCGGGGGCTGGGGGGGGCGTTTGGTGAGCAGGGGAAGGTCATCAGGGTCTGCGGTCAGGAAGGAACTTCTGTCTGACAAAGGCATCAGAGGGTTACTTTGCTATGGAGCCTGGTCAGGGACTGGAGGAGCCTGCACTGAGGAGCACGGTGGCGGCGTGGACAGCACGGCCCAGGTGCACCTGGGAACATGTTTTGGGGGTAGAGCCAACCAGACGTGTTGGTGAGGAGTCAGAGGAAGAGCGATATCGCAGGTGATCTTGCCTCGACTCCTGGTGTCTTTGCCTCCAGAGACGGGTGTGGAGTGCAGAGCCTCTCTCTGCTCCAGTCACCTGCCCTCTGGTCTCGGGTGTGGCGTGATGATGGGGGTGAAGGGTGACTCTGCAGACAGTCGGCTCTGGCTCCTGAGCACCCGCGCGTGCGGCAGCCCCGCCACTCACCCCGTGGCGCTGTGTTGCAGACGTTCCGCCTGTACCAGGAGTATAAGGACCACATCCTCGCGAAGGCCTTCATCGAGTGCCAGAAGAGGGGCCTGGTCAACCGGCGCCGCGTCAGCCACACACTGGGACCAAAGAAGAACCGGGCTCTGCCCTTCGTGCCAATGTCCTTCCAGCTGTCCCAGAGCTACTACAGGTGAGCGCCACCCGGGCCCTCGGCCTGGCGGGGAGGGACGGCTCCATGGCAGAGGCTGGGTGCAGGGCCACCTGTGAGCAGTGGCAACAGGGCGTCCGTCTCCATCAGAGAGCACGGCAGCCAGGGCCTCGGTGGCCTCGCGTGTGAGAAGCAGCCCCTGGGACTGGGTTTTCTCGTCCACACCTGTGCTTCCTGTGAGCATCAGGCTAACATTCGCGGTATTTTGTGTTGGGGATTTACCATTTCTGCGGGTAGTTTGTTTCCCTCTCCCGTCAGACTGGGTAAGATGGGTGTCTAACGAAATACTCGGCCGGGTGAGCCCCACCCAATGGCCGCGCCACGGCTGCCAGGCAGCTCACAGTGTCCTTCCGCAGCCAGGGGCATCGCCCTGACTGGCCGGCAGCTCAGCCGCGGTCTGGCCACTGGTATGGACACGGGAGCACCCTCCCTGCTCCCCGCCGGCTTCCCACCGGCCAGAGGCCCGGCTGCTCTGTTGTACACCCGGCGTCCCACACAGAGGGAACCCGTTACGGTGGTCCCAGGAGCTCTCCTCGGCAGCTCTGCCCTGGGCTGGCTCCGCTTCCCTGTGCTGGTCTCCTGACCAGTCAGCTCTGCCCAGAGGAGCCTTCGGAAACAGAACAGCAGGTGGGGTTTGGTGCCCTTATCTGTCCCTCTGCCTCGCACTCACTCGCTCCTCTCCTAAACACCCGTCCCGAGCAGCCCTGTGGCGTCTTCCCTGCTGGGGAGCGGCCGGTGTGCTAAAGAGAGCTGCGGTCTGGGAAGCAGAGGACGGGCGTCCAGGTCCAACCTGCCGTGCGACCTTGAGCCACTTCTCGGACTGCAGTGTCCTCGTCTGTGAGCGGAGAAGCGGTGGTCGGCAGATGAGGGACCCTGTGGGTGCCCCTGTCTCTGCTCTTACAGAGTCTGGGAAAGTTACACTCGGCAGAGAGGCAAGGACTTGACGCTCTGGGGCAGCCTTCTGGAGGCGATGAGGTTGAGCGCACGCGCCCTCTCATCTATGTGTAACGGTTACCATTATAGAAAATACATTCTTTCCCAGTTTGGCATCTGCTTGTAGTGAGTGCCTGCGAGGCGTAGAGTTAGGTGAGAAGACGTGACCCTGCCTGGAAGGGACGCAGGCGAGTGGGGCAGACCCACTCAGCTGGGCGGAAGTGCAACACTGTCATTGCGGCAGAGGGGAGTGGCGTGCTCTCTCCGCCCACAGGGACCTGCTGTGTTGTGGCCCACCCAGGTGAGGGACTCAGGACGCCCTGTCTTCTTCCCCACTGTGCAGGATCTTCACCTGGCGGTTTCCCAGCACCACCTGCACAGAATCCTTCCAGTTCTTCGAAAGAATCCGGGCTGCTGGCAAGTTGGACCAGCCTGATAACTTTTCCTTCAAAGACCAGGAAAGTAACGACTCCTCCAGTGACATGGTGTCATTTTCCTTGGATGGTCCTGGAGGACACTGTGTGACCATCCTGACCCTCTTCTCTTTGGGCCTTGTTTCTGTGGACGTCCGGATCCCCGAGCAGATCGTCGTGGTGGACAGCTCCATGGTGGAGAACGAGGTCATTAAGAGGTAAGGGCTGGGTCTCAGCAGGCGCTCATGCGTTGTGCGCACGCTGCTCTGAGCGTGGGTGGTGCCTTCGGGGAGCCCCAGCGCCCGGGCCTCAGACCTGTGAACCGGGACCCCTGCACCACATCCAGCGCCAGGCCTTCGGCTGGTACCTCTGGCTGCGCCAAAGAGAAGGGCAGAGTCCAGTGTGGCGCGGAGGGCAGAGCAGAAAAGGAGCGATTGACCAGAGCTCCTGTGGCACAGCAGCTGACCTGGGCTTTAATGGGAAGGAGGCGTTTGGGGGGCAGAGACTAGGGAGGGTGTTCAGGCAGAAGGAGCACCCCTTGCAAAGACAGGTGTGTGAACAGGGGTCTGTGTGCCGGAAGGTGGGGGAGGGAGGGCGGGATGGCAGTTCGTGCTGACCTGCGCAGACAAGGCTGGGCCGGACAGCAGGCACTGGAGTGCTGGGCCTGAGCTCGGTCCCCTAGGGTGGTTTCCCCGCCCCCCCCAGCCTAGCGAAGGACGGAGCCCTGGAAGAGGACGAGGATGAAGAGGAAGACTTGGACGAAGACCTGGCAGGCAAGCGCCGGAGCATCGAGGTGAAAGCCCCGCAGGCCTCCCACACCAACTACCTGCTGATGAGAGGCCACTGCGCTCCGGGCATCGTCAGCACGCGGAACCTCAACCCCAATGACAGCATCGTGGTGAACTCCTGCCACGTCAAGTTCCGGCTCCGCCACAGCCCCACGCCCACCCAGCTCAGGCCCACTGGTGAGCACTGCCCCAGCCCAGCCTGCAACCCAGACCCTGGTGCCCACCTCCCAGCCCTGAAAGCCACGCGCCGAGCCACGGCTCACTGGGCCTCCCATGGCTGGCAGAGCACCGCCCACCTGGCAGCCAGCTCGGGGTCCTCGCATCCCAGGCGTCCTCCCTGTGTCGTCAGTGGGGCATCCGGCTGCGCTGGCGTGCCTTAAAGCTCCCGTGGCCTTTCCTTCTCTCTGTCAGTCACCACGCAGCTGTTCCCGGCACGTCTCGGGAACCTGACCGTCACAGGCCCACCGTGTCCACCCAGGAGGGAGGCCTGCCGCGTATCGCGGGGTCCCAGCCAGGGGCGGGACTTCCGTCCTGCTGATCCTGACCTTCCTGTCTTTGCAGCCACTTCTCTGGAAGAGCTGATGGTGGGGACCTCCTGCCTCCCGGACACGTTCACCAGGCTGATAAACCCCCGAGAGGACAGCTGCAGCTTGGAGGACTTTGTCCACCAGGCGGAGCTGTCTGGGTATAAACCTGGAGACGTGTTTGCTGCCTTGGAGGTCCAGGGGGCCATTGCGGCCGCAGGTTGCTTTGGGGTGGACAAGACGGAGCTGAGCAGACGGTTCTCCGCCTGTGCGAGGGCGGACGTTGAGCGCACCAGGACCTTCACAGACTACGTCCAGGTAGGTGTGCCCTTGGGCCCGGGGGCCTGGGACCTGGCAGCCTTCCTGAGTGTGGCCCTGGTTGGAAGCATGGGGTGCTTCTCCCCTGTTAGTGATGTCGTGGAGACCCTGCCTTACAGTGTCGGGGAGGTAAGGGGGGGGCAGTGCTTGTTGTTATCAAACAGGTCCTTGCGGGTGCAGGAAGTAAGAGGTGATGGCTGCTGTTCACGGGGTTTGATTATTCATAAAAGTCTCAGGGCGTCCAGAGCCTGCGGAGGCGAGGGATGGGCCTGTTTCAGGCCACGGTGTTCCAGCAGGCAGCAGGGCCCAGGGACTGTCGAGAGGTGATGGGTCAGGTGGCTCCCTTAGTTCCTAATGCCTGGGCGCCCACAGCAGACCTTCCTCTCCCCACCCAGCCTGGCTGTGAGGCCCGGTTCTAGGCAGATTCCTTGAGCCCCAGCCTGGGGTTTTTAATAGAAAAATCAAAAGACAGATGATGGTGACTCCATGACCACTTAGAGCTGGTGCAGCTCCGAGATGGGCACAGTGTGAATGTGAGAGTCACTGCCGTTTGTGTGGGAACAATGACGGCTTCTGTACAAGAGTGTGGCAGCACGGGGTGGTGAGTCCTGTGGGCGACGCTGGGTGGGCAGAAGGAAACTCGGAAAGTCACAGCAGCTTTGAGGGCCCAGCTGCAGTCACAGGAGGTACAAACGTCTGACTCGGTTTACAAACAGGCACACTGAGCCTAGAGAGAGAAAGGACGGCTCCCGGGCCATGCAGCCGGCCTCGTGGCCAGCCTGGGGCGGGCAACCCAGCCTGGTCCTCCAGGTGCCAGCCCCGACGGGCCCGGGGCCCTGGCTCAGGACGCTGAACCGCGTCAGGCCGAGGAGCAGACCTGATGGTCCTGGGGCTCCGTGCAGACCTGGCATCACCTGCTTCTCCTAGGACCTTCTGGAGCAACACCAGGTTCTGGAAGTTGGTGGCAACTCCGTTCGCCTGGTGACCGTGGCCTCTGCCCAGCCCTGGCTCCTGCACTCAGTGTGGCCGAAAGGGAAAGTGGAGGACACTGACCCTCAAAAGGAAGAGCCCCAGGCCAGGTCCCTGGAGGGGCCTTCCAGCGAGGACGACCTCCCCACGAGGCAGGCAGCGTCTCCTCAGGGCGCCCAGGGCAGCAAGAGGCGCGCCAGCGGGGCCAGCGCCGACCTGGCCGGTCAGAGTGGGGACTCGGACCCTGACAGCGCCCAGAAGCCCCCAGCAAAGAGGCCCACCCTCCAGGACGTGCGCTTGGGCCCCAGCTCGAGAGTGGAAGAGGGGGCGGGAAGCCCGGCACCTGCTCTTCCCGTCGCTCTTGGAGACATGGGCGCAAGGGAGCCTCTCCCAGGGATGCCGGAAGCCAGACAGGAGGACCGAGAGGGTGTCGGGCTCCCCGGCTACCTGGGCCAAGAGCAGCTGAGCTGTCAGTCCCAGCCTCCCGAGGGCTCGGAAGACACCAGAGGTACAGAACCCTGTGCCCACTCGCCCATTCTCTGTCCCCGGGCCTGACTGTCCTACAAGGCTGGGAGCCTGCCGCTCTTGGCAGAAGGGGCCTCACCCTGGAGGGGAGAGCTCTGCCTGCTGGTGCTTGGTGTTCCCAGCAGAGGGCAGGAGGCGCCCTGGGCGGCCCTGGGAGCAGTGTTTCTGGTCGCGGAGGAAGGGGGATAGTGGGGGGAACGGAGAGCTCCCTTCCTGCAGGGCCAGCATGTCTGAACCTGCCGCCCCGTCCTGGGTACGAGTCCTTTTGTCTCATCTTGACAGTGGCTCCTTCAGGTGGCATCTGAAGGTGTTTTGTTTATACACACAGCTCTGTGGCCAGGGCTCGTGATAGATGAGGTGCTCACTCGCCTCCCTTGTGTGGGGGCCTCAGGGCCCTGGGGATGAGCCCCCACATGCGCACACACGGTCCGTCCCAGTTCTGTTCTGGGAGTGCTGGCTTTGGCGTCCAAGGCCGTAGGCTCTGCCAGGAACAGGATTGCGGTCCTTATCCATGGCCGCATGCCCGCAGCCCAGGAGAGGCAGGGGGCTCCCACCTTTCGAAGTCCCTCATGTCCTCTTTCCTTCTGTCAGGTTGGGCAGAGAGTTCCGTCGGCAGCAGCCTCTCCGAAGCAGCGCGGGAAGGGTGAGTGTGACCCCGACCACGAGGCCCAGGCGGGGACAGTGCGCAGGGCCTGTCCTCAGGGCCCCAGACCAGACCAGACAGACAGTGGTGGGCATGTGACAACCTTCCGCGGAGGCGCGATCCTAGACAGTTGGCCTGCACAGTGATTCCCGTCTAGGGGCCTGTGGACGTGTGTGGCACTCGCAGGTGGCAGAGCAGGTGCTCCTCGCATGTGGCAGACGGGGCCAGGGTGCTGGACCTGTGCCGTGTCCGGTTTGTCCCCAGCGGCAGGTTTTACAGAAGCCCTTCTGGTGAGGGCGCCTCCCCGTGTGTACAGTGCCCTCAGCTCAATGGGACCCACGTGCTCCTGGCTCCCAGGAGCTCAGAGTCCGTCCCCCCAGGGCCCAGACACAGTGGTCAAAGGCAGTGTCCAGCTAGTCCACACCCTGTCCCACACCCAGGTCCTGTGTGGCAGACCAGTCTCTGGTTTAGTGTGTAGCAGAAACCTTTGTCCAAGGACAGGTCTGGAGCCCCTATCCATGACACCGGGGTGGAGCTTCTGCATTATGGTCTCTGTGAGCTCGACGTGAAGGTGGAGGCAACCACTGGCCTGGGGTCCCCGACGGAGCTAGGGGTCCGGAAGGCAGTTCTTCTCCCCCCCCCGCCCCCGCCAGTGCAGGGGTCAGAGCCCTTGGCTCTTCACAGTCTTGGTCACTGCTGAGCCTGAGCAGACCCCACACGTTGTTTCTGTCCTTGGCCAGTGCCCGTGGGCTCTGGGGTTGGGACCCCTCTGTCCAGGTGGGAGGGGAGCTGGTGGGGGAAGAGCAGAAGCTAGACCAAAGGTCCCCAAACTTTTTACACAGGGGGCCAGCTCACTGTCCCTCAGACCGTTGGAGGGCCAGACTATAAAAAAAACTATGAACAAATCCCTATGCACACTGCACATCTTACTTTAAAGTAAAAAAACAAAACGGGAACAAATACAATATTTAATATAAAGAACAAGTAAATTTAAATCAACACACTGACCAGTATTTCAATGGGAACTATGGGTGCGGATGCATCCTGTGCTCCTCTCACTGACCACCAATGAAAGAGGTGCCCCTTCCGGAAGTGCGGCGGGGCCGGATAAATGGCCTCAGGGGGCCGCAGTTTGGGGACCCCTGAGCTAGACCATCCCCAGCCCTGTGATCTGGGCCGGAACCCAGACCTCCCTGAGCCACAGTGTCCCGTCCGTGGAGTGAGGGCTGCATGTGAGCAAGCTGTTCCCATCCCTCCAAGCCTGACATTGTGTGACCGCCCTGCAGGGACCATGAGAGCGTCTGCTTCATCAGCCGCCCATGGCGCATTGTGGACGGCCACCTAAACATGCCGGTGTGCAAGGGCATGCTGGAGGCCATGCTGTACCACATCATGACCAGGCCTGGCATCCCCGAGAGCTGCCTGCTGCAGCACTACCAGGGCGTCCTGCAGCCCATCGCCGTGCTCGAGCTGCTGCAGGTACGCGAGCTGGGGCCCCCCACACCCGGCGGCCATCTCAGAGGGCTGCGGATGGCCAGGCTGGATGGTTCCAGGGCTCAGCCACCACCTACAGCCACAGAAAGCCAGGCTTGTCCGAGGAGCCTCTGCTCCACTGTCCCCGTGTTACGTGCTCCTTCTCCATTCTCAGCCCGGCACTTCCCACAGCCCCCTGCCATCCCCACCCCGCCTGGGCTCCGTACCCGGGCTGGCATGCGCAGGCCCCCTCCAGCCCCCCAGGCTCGGCACTCACGCGGGGCCCCCTCCGGCCCCAGACCCGGCACACACAGGGTCCCTGGCCGTGGGCGGGCTCCCCAGGCAGTGTTCCCATGGCCTTCCCTCCAGCACCTGCTCCAGAGCAAGGGTCAAGAGCTCACAGGCTCGTGGTGCTAATCAGGGATGCGCCCTCATGGGCGGCAGCCTGAGGGCAGATGTGTGCCCAGTGGGACCCGCTCCTCAACACAAGCTGGAAACTGAACTCTCCAGCACATCCAAGTATGGACGGGCCAAACAAACCCCATCTGGAAGCAGATTGGGCCCATGGGAATGCGGGTCACGCTGTCCATTCTCCTCTGGGCTTTTGCCCAAACTCCTGGCAAATCCTTGCCTTCCAGTCGAGGCCCAGTCCAGGTGTCCCTGCCTGGGAAGCAGCAGGCCCGGCTCGGCCCACGCGCACACACCCACCGGCCGTGTGCCTGCTGCCCGCAGGGCCTGGAGTTCCTCGGCTGCATTACGAGGCGCTCGCTGAGGAAGCCCCCCGTCGTCTCTCTCTTCTCCCAACCCGCGGCCGGAGGGGAAGACGAGCCCGCCAGCCCGAGTGAGGGTTCCATGGTGTTCTACGAGCCTACGCTGGACTGCACACTCCGGCTGGGCCGCGTGTTCCCCCACGAGGTCAACTGGAACAAGTGGGTCCACTTATGAGGCTCATGTGTCCATCAAGAGCCTGCCCCCCACGCTTCTGGCTCCTGAGGAGAGCGCGCTTTCCTGCCTGTCCTCGTCGGGGTGCAGAGGGTCCCGCACCCGACCCGTGCCCAGGGACGGGTCTGTGCTGAGCCCCTGTCCCAGCACCCCAGGAAGGGGGCCAGCACCCCGGCCTCCTCTGCCCAGATGGGCCTGGCAACTCCGGAGCCGTAGGGGAGCGGCTGCAAGGGCCCGGTCCCCACCTGCGCCCCTCCTCTCCTGCCAGGCCCGTTCCTGCCCCAGAGGGCTGCCTGCCCTTGTCTCTGTGGTCCCTCCGGGTCTTGTGAGTGTGAGAGGCCGAGGAGCTCTTCCCTCGGGCTTCTGAGGTGTGGCTGCCATTTGGGAGCCCAAGCCTCCTGTAGGGACCTGAGTTGTCAGCTGTGGGCCAGGGGGGTCAGCGGCCCTGGGCGGTAGGGTTTGCCCACCCATTGGTGCCCACTGTTCCAGGTCCCAGCACCTCAGCAGACGCCCTGGCTCCCCAGAAAGTGCAGGTGCCCCGAGCAGCAGGGCCTCGTCACAGAACGGAGGCTGTGACATGCCCCTGTGCAGGCAGGACTTCTGAGCCAGGGCTGGGGCTGCGCTGCCCACCCCTTTTTAGCCTGGCACGCCCCCTGGCATGCCCCCAGCTCAGTAGGCACACCCTCACAGAAGTCCCTGGAGGTTAGGAGTTTTGTTTCTCAACTTCTTTCATTAAAAAAAAAATCCCCTGGCATGTATTTATTTTCCAATTAAAGTGAAGTAAAATGCATTTAGTTTTGTGTGATTCCTAAAGTCTGGTCCCGGGGGATTCCTTGTCTTCAGCTGTGTAATCGCGGTAATGGGTGGGAATAGGTGTTCCCATAGAACCCGGGGCCAAGGGAAGGCCGGAGCTTGGCCTCTGCCCCTCCCCCTCCTTGGCGACCCAGCCGGGCCAGGCGGCAGAGCTCACAGGCCTCTGGCATGGATTTGGTCCATGGAAGTCCTTTATTTTTATTTTAGTTGCTAGCATTTTAAAAAATTGGTTTCACAGTTTTGAAAGATCCGGTAACGCAATGTTTAGGTCCAAAGTTGGGACATGTCCCCCACCCCAACCCTGGGTTGGGTCTCATAGGCCCTGAAACGTCTGCATGTCTACCCTGCAGCCTCTGACCTGGCCCATCCTCCCTCTGCCAGGGACCTTGCTACTGGTCACTCTGGGCCTGACTCCAAAATGAGGGACAGGAACAGGGGTCTACAGTGGTTCTTAATCTTTTTTGAGGTACTGAACCCACCAGCTTCATATGCGCATTCACCGAACCCTTCTTTAGTGATATATAAAATATGATTTTTTTTTCCAAATTCAAGACATAGGTATATGTTTTTTTACTGGTGCACACAATGAACCGTGCATGAACATCACCTTGCTCA
Organism: Rhynchonycteris naso; assembly: GCA_037038555.1. Classification (NCBI taxonomy): domain Eukaryota; kingdom Metazoa; phylum Chordata; class Mammalia; order Chiroptera; family Emballonuridae; genus Rhynchonycteris; species Rhynchonycteris naso. The sequence continues at coordinate 200,490,929 of CM073000.1, read as the reverse complement.
AAGAACAAAACCAACAAAGTGCATGAACTCACAAAAAATTACGGTATTACTTTATTCTGGCCTCCGCGGCAGAGGCTTCTCTGAACCCCTGAGACCGACTCATCGAGCCCGTAGGGTTCGATAGAACCCAGGTTAAGAACCACTGTTCTAGAATCTCAATGGTGAACTCGAACACAGCCAAGACTTGGCCAAGTTTTAAAAATATTTTCCTCCCTTTTATATTTTTACTCAAGTATAAAAAGATAGTATTTTGGATTGGTATTTTTTGTTTTTGGCTGTTTGGGTTTTTTTTTAGATCAAGTAGAATAAGAAGTGATCTGTTTTATAAACAGAAAGTACTTGACAAATGCTGATTATTTGGGACCAGTCATGTGATAGGAGAGCAGGTTTGGGCATCGTGACTGTTCCCATCCCAGAACCTTTGTTACTCGCAGAATATCTCCCTTGCAGGAGGACCCAGTGAGCTGAAGACCACTGAATGCGAGCCCGTGGGAGGGCTCAGCCATTCACTGCCTGTCCCCTGTCCCTAGATGAGGGACACTTTGGGCACACGCTGGGGATCTGGGGCTTCCCTGTGGCCACCACCGCAGGTTCTCACAGCCAGCCAGCTGTGCAGGGGTGGCCTGGCCCTTCCCTCCTTCCCTCCCTTCCGCCTCCCTCCACCCATCCAGTTGTTCACCCACCCACCCCCATCTATCCATCCACCTGCCCCTCTGTCTACCTACCCCACCCACCCAGCCCTGCACAAAGTATTCCAGTAACCACTATGCAAACAGAAGCTGTGAGCTCAGATGCCTTCAGGTTCCAGGAAGGTAACCCAAATGAGAAACGGGGGACCTTGGGTTAAATACCAGGGACCTGGTAAAACAAAAATGTGCATGCTTGGAGTATGAAGGAATTCACATTTAGAAAAAATAAGGTAATGCAGACTACCAAATAAAAGGGAAAGCAGGGAGGGGCACTGAGCCCGGAGGGGGTGGAGGGGGTGCTCCCTGCTCGCCCTGGCCAGCCACCCACTCCCGGTCATGGCTGCCAGCCGGCCACCTGGGGCTTTGTCCTGGGGTCCCCGCTCCGCCACCTTTTACTCTTCCTCCGCTCACTTCTGCAGTATGTTCCCCCATGCTCTCTTAAACACAGGACAGGTATGACTGAGGCCTCCACACACCTGTCTCCACATCTCTCATTTACGCCCATGTTATGCACCCCCAGAAAACGTGGGCCTGTGAGGCCATTCTTTAAAACGGCCATAAAATGTGCCATCCACACAGCTTGAGCCCTTCCCCCAGCAGGACCCTGCGGGACCCCCAGCACATCCCCATCTGCTCCTGTGGGTCTCCCCGTCAATGGCAGGAGGCCTGGCCCTGAGGGCCAGAGTTCCCTCCATCCCTCCCTCCCCTGACAGTGAGCACTGAAATCTCCCGGTTTCCCCGAGCGCCCTGCACAGCCTTCTCGGACCCGGCCTCCCTTGTTTCCTGAGTCCTCAACAGCTCTTGTTCTTCTGCTGCTGCTGGCCTCCTCCTGAGCCCCCTCTGCCCTTCCGGCCGCCCACACCCCTGGGCTGACAGCCATCTCTGCCCTGACTTCCCCTGACCACCATCCTTCCCTTGGGCCCTTGACCCATTCTGCCAGGGTTTTGCCAAACGTGCGTGTGCACGCGTGTGTTTCATGTGTGTGTGTGGGGGGGGTGTATGCGCACACCCATGTGCCCTGCTCCTCCCTTGAATATCACACCACCTGCACTGTCCAGTGCCCAACGCAGTCTAGCCACCCTAGGAGAAGTCAGCCCTCACTAAAATAAAAAAAAACCCTGCCAGTTCACCGTGGGTCCTCATCCCCATGTTCCCAGCTCAGAGGGCCGCTGTGGTGATTGCACAGGGCCACCTGGCACAGCGCCTGGCAGCTGCAAGTGGAGTTCCTCAGAGAGCAAAGCACGGGAGGGCACCACCTTAAGCCGACACTTTGGGCAAGTTCCAGTGGTCACCAGCAGGTGGCAGTAGCAGTCCAACGTCTCTGCTCCCTGCTGTTCACTGCGGTCTCCACGTAGATACATAGTAGCTCCACGTGTAGTGTTCAGCTTAGTAAAAAGCTCACTGGGGCGGTATGTGATTTGTACACAAAAATGAACACATTGTAGCATTTTCTGAGCACTCGAAATGTGACAGACACTATTTGGGGCACTGGTCTCACAACCATGAGACATACATAAAATGGATGTCCAATCAGAATACCCATTTCATGTATGAGGAAACTGAGTTTCCAGGAGCTCAAATACATCATTTCCGTCAGGTTGGAAGCTACTGAGTGGATCTGCTGGCTTTCCAGGTCGGACATCCTACCTCAAAGCCCTCCTCCTTTGTGGAGAAGATAAGTTTAATGTGATTTCTATACTCCCTTTGTTAACGATGGCACTGCCCACGTGGGGCGGCTGATTACCTTCCTGCTTGGGAAGAGGTTTGGTTATGCTAATGTGCTCTGGGGGAGGACTTTCACCTCGAAAAGTTTTAAAAAGTGGAGGAGACCACGTTGTTGCAGGGCAGAGAGGCCACGTGGTTGCAGAGGAGGCAGGGAGCAAGATGGCGGGCAGCTGAAGGGGAACATAGGTGGGAGCCTTTGATTCTAGAAAAAAACAGAAAGAGTCCCTCGGTTGTGGAACAGGAGAACATGTGAGTGGATTTCGGTGCCCCATATGTTTGTTTTTACTCGTTGGCCGGTATGAGTCTAGAATAAAGGAAAATGACCCACCATTCCTTGGCTCCATTGTTTCATTATCTTCTGTCCGAATTAAATGGGAACCTGCACGGGCCAGGCGGCTGTGATGGTGGCCGCGGCTACTGGCCTTACATCCTTGACGCCACTTTCAAGGGACTGCGTTTCCTTTGAGCTGGGGAGCCAACATTATGCTGGAACACCCCCTAGATAGCAGAACGCAAAGGTTTCTTCCCTGGGGCCATCCGTTTTTAAAAGAAAACCTTCAAATGTGTTGCCACTAGGAGGGGGGAAGGCCCTTAGCCGCCCCATAGAATGAGCAGTGGCGGAGGGTGCCTGGCTCCATTTACCGACTTCCAAGGAGACCCCTGTGGCCACCTCCACATCCCATTCTGTGGCATTTTCAGGTCCAGGGCCCACAAGACCCAGGTTCTCCCCTGGGCTCAGTCCCCCCCCTCCTCTCAGCCCCTGCCTTTTCAGTCCCTACTCTGCCATTGATTGATTCATTCATTCATTTACTCATTCATTCATTCAATATTTCTGAGCACCTGCTATGTGCCAGGCAGTGTTGTAGACTCGGAAACACAGCTGTGAATGAGACAGACAATATCCCTGTGCTGGTGAGATAGAGAGTAAATATGAACAAGCGAAAGAGTGTCTTCAGTGTTGTGGAAAACTAAAACTAAAGTGGGGTGCTGTGGTTTTGAGCAAGGGACCCCGTGTAGGTCCCACTGAGAAGGCGCCATGCCAGCAAGGACTGAACAAACCCCTCTGGTGTCCTCTTCCGTTCCCCTCACGGTTGAGAACTCAGACGTCTCGCTCCTTTGCCCTTGATGTAATGAATGGGCTCACGGGACAGAAAATGCGTGTGCCCACTCTCCCGTCCTCCGCGGGAGTTCTCCGCGGGAAGGCCTCTTCCTGGCTCTGATGGTGCCCCCCCCCCCCACAAGTGCAGTGGGGATGGGCCGGGGAGGGCTGAGCACGTGGTGCTGGCAGCCAGGCCAGGCAAACCGCGTCCCCAGAGAGGAGTGGGGGCGGGGCTTTCCCTCCAACAGGAAAGGGCCAAACAGGAGCCCAGCATGCGGAGTGAGGTGCACGGACTCCAGGTGACTGTGGGCAAGTCATTGCCCCTCTGGGCCTCCTTTCGCCAAAGGTAAAATGAGGGGCGAGGTCTGATTTGCACCCTCTCCCTCTTTCCTAAAACAGGTTGTTCAGGGCAGCCAGGTGGCATCCCAGGCTGAGAGCGCCCAGGAACTTGATGGGGAGTGACCAGGAAACTGAGTTCTCGAGTTTTTCAAATCCTGGCAGGAGACCACATCAAGTCCAGGGCGCTCTGGATGGAGAGCCTCAAGAACTAACTGTCTGGGGAAGAGATCAGGGAAGGGCTGGGACATTCCCTACTTATGTACCTCAGAGTATAGGGACTATAGTTTCAGGCGTGGCTGGATCCAGGAGCTCAAGAGATATGACCTGGACTGTGTCTCCATCTCCCAGCTCTGCTTTCCTGGGTGCTAGGAGACCTCTTCCCTCCTGTGCCCACCAGTGCCCCAGGCTTAGTCCGTCCCCACCAGCTCAGCAATCCCAGCAGAAAGAGTGCATGAAGCCTGACCAGAAGGTGACACAGTGGATAGATACAGCATCAGACTGGAAGGCAGAGGACCCAGGTTCAGAACCCCAAGGTCACCAACCTGAGCGCAGGCTCACCAGCCTGAGCATGGGGTCGACAGCTTGAGCGTAGGATCATAGACATGACCCCATGGTCATTGGCTTGAGCCCAAGGTCGCTGGCTTGGACAAGGAGTCACTCGGTCTGCTGTAGCCCCCCCAAGCCCCAGTCAAGGTACATATGAGAAAGCAATCAATGAACAACTAAGGTGCCACACGAAGAATTGATGCTTCTCATCTCTCTCCCTTCCTGTCTGTCCCTCTCTGTCCCTCTCTCTGACTCTCTGTTTCTGCCCCCCCACAAAAAAAATACATGGACCAGCTTGGTTCACATTTTTCCCTGGACTGGTACTGTGTCCATAGTGGATGGAATGGCTACTCCCACAGCTGGAGTCAGCCACCCCATAAGGGTGCTGCACAGGGAGAAACAACAGGAACCCACAGGTGTTTGCTAAGAGTGTCTTACCTCTTGACCTAGGTCCCTACGAGCAGAGCAGAGGAAGAGCTGGACTTGGGATCGGGAGACCAGAGCTCAAGTTGTAACTCTGAGCTTTAATTTAGTGTGTGACCTCAGGCGTGTCCACAGCCCTTTCCACAGTGTGTGACCTCAGGCGGGTCCACAGCCCATCCACACCTGCACGGCACCTGCCAGATGGTCACCCCTGCCGCTTCAGAGCCTGCAGCTGGGAGGGGGCGGGGCTGGGATCAGAATGTGGTATCTTTTCCCCGGGAGTGGCTCTCAGTCCTCCTGCCTCCTCAAAGCAAGTCATTCGCAACTCTGGCCAGGACTTTGCGTGACCAGGGTGCTCAGGGCTTGGTCACACCTCCAGGCCTTTGCTCAAACTCTTCCATCTGCCTGGATCACTGGTGCACCTAACGTAAGGTGACCAGATTTTAAAATTAAAATTGGTAAAGCGGGACACCATTAACGAGGAGGGAGGGGGGGTTCTTGATTAAAAATTTGGTCTATATGGAGCAAAAAATTTTTTCATAGAATGCAAAAATAGTATTGTAATATATATTTTTTAATTTCAACATAAGTACAATTTACAAATATAATACATTAAAAATTATGTATAGTATTATTTTATTCTTTGGCATATTTCTCATTTGAGTGAATTTTTTTAGTAGATTGCTGTTGTTTAAAAGGTCATGAAATTTTTCACAAGAATTTGGTAAATTATATTTCACACATAAAATGGCTTTCAAAGTCTCAAGACTTAATTGTGATTTTTCTGATGTCCACATTTTATTTACCATAGAAAAAACGCGTTCAGTCGCAGCATTAGTTCCTGGTAAAGACAGCGCGTATTCCACAGTTTTTAGTGCATTATTGTATGGAACATGGTTTGTTTCCAAATGATGAAATATTTCTAAGCATTTGTTCTCTATTGTGATTTTTGCTGATGGCCAATATTTAACCTTTTCCTTATCAATCTATTTTTTTAATAATGGTACCTCATTAAAAAGATTATTTTTGGCCTGACCAGGCGGTGGCGCTGTGGATAGAGCATCGGACTGGGATGTGGAAGACCCAGGTTCGAGACCCTGAGCTCGCCAGCTTGAATGCGGGCCCATCTGGCTTGAGCAAAAGCTAGCCAGCTTGGACTCAAGGTCGCTGGCTCCAGCAAGGGGTTGCTCGGTCTGCTGAAGGCCCGCGGTCAAGGCACATGTGAGAAAGCAATCAATGAACAACAAAGGTGTCGCAACGGCAACGAAAAACTAATGATTAATGCTTCTCACCTCTCTCCGTTCCTGTCTGTCTGTCCCTATCTATCTCTCTCTCTGATTCTCTCCCTGTCCCTGTTAAAAAAAAAAAAGAAAAAAAAAAGATCATTTTTGGAAATATTACTATATGGGAAATTTTGAGTGAGTCAGAGGGATCGGGTTACACGGTCCCAAAACTGATGCCGGAGCTGCCCACACGCTCGGAGCCACACACCAGCGTCCAGGCCCCGGGCCTATGGGTAGTTAGGGGACTTGACAGCCGCCGCCCCGGAAGGTACGTCCCGCCCGAAGTTCTTTGTTTCGGGGCCCCACACGGGGCAGCCAGCTCTTGGGGCAGTGCGGGGCTTCCAGGTGGAGGCAGGGTCTCCCCACCGAAAACCGTATATTTCCTTCCCGTTCTCCCGCTGTTCCCTAGCTTTTCGTGCATTCTTTCCAAAACTCGGGACTTTTTTAAAACGCTGCAGGACGCGAGAAAAAATTGTTAAAAATCGGGACTGTCCCGCCAAAAGCGGGACGTCTGGTCACCTTAACCTAACAATTCCTTTTCACTCTCAAAATTCAACAAATGGCTCCTCCTCCCTGCAGCCTCCGCCCCAGCCCTCCTGGCGCCCCCGTGGCTCCCAGCAGAGGTGTCCCGGGGCCAGCTCGCACCAGCAGGGGGAGGCAATAGCACATAGCTCTTCCCAATCCCATGTTTAGAGTCATCAAGTTGGTGCTGGAAATCGGCCATGGTGGAAGTATGTCCACCATGGACATCAGCAAACACTGCAAATCAGGCTTTATTGAGCGCCAGGCTGAGGATAAAGCCACAAACAAAGTAAAGTTGTTGCCCTCATAGAACTTCTGTTTGATCTCTCGCTTTTGTCTCTGATGCCTGTTTATCTCCAACCATCCGTCACACCATTCTTCCTTCACGTTTTTGCCGTCTGTCTATCTGTACATTTGTCCAGCCACCCATGCACCAATGCACCTACTGATCCGGCCATCGTCTGTCTACCCACCTCCTACAAATCCATCCTCCCACGTGGGCCAGCTCTTGTCTTCGTTTTGCATCCACGTTTATGAGCTGAAACCCTTCGGAGATGGAGCCAGCCAGAAGCTACGTCCGGCCCAGGCCAGAGCCCCCGTCCAGCCCGGGCCTGGCCTCAGTCAGTCTCCCTGGAGCGCCCCCCTACCCCAGCATACTCCTCTGTGCAGAGTGGAGCTGCTGCCCGAGGGAGCCTGTGACCCAGGGGGCTCCTTGAACCTACTGCTCCCAAGAGGGTGTGAAAACCACAGTACACCTTAGCTCCAGTGTCTCCAGGGTGACGGTGGGGTCGCGAGGGCTGATCAGACGTGCAGGCGGTGTAGTTTCAGCCGCATACGGATTAATAGTCCCACTAGTAAAGCCATCAATGCTCTAGAACTTTCCACACCATGGACCCATGTATTATCTCGGCAACTTTTCTCAACCACCCCAGTTGGACAGATGAGTCACTGAGACGCTTTCAGCTGGACCAGCTTCTAGCTCAGACTCATCCAAGAGGACGGGAAAGCCAGAGCATCACCCCAGCCTGGTCCCTGGGGGTGATGACAGGCCGGGGGTTCCAGGCCAGGGTGGGGTTCCCCTCGGGGCCCCAGGAGCAGGCCTCTGAGTCAGACTTCCTGCAGCCTTCACCCAGCTTGATGGTCTACAAAAGCCACCTTTGGTCAAAACTCTTAGGGAGAAGACCATCTATTTTTTTTTATTTTTTTTAGTGAGAGATGAGAAGCATCAACTCATAGCTGAGGCACCTTAGTTGTTCATTGAGTGCTTTCTCATATGTGCCTTGACCCCCCCCCGGGGGGGGCGCTACAGCAGAGCAAGTGACCCCTTGCTCAAGCCAGAGACCTTGGGCTTCAAGCCAGCAATCTTTGGGCTCAAGCCAGCGACCATGGGTTCATGTCTATGACCCCATGCTCAAGCCAGTGACCCTGTGCTCAAGCCAGCAACCTCAGGGTTTCAAACCTGAGTCCTCAGCATCCCAGGCCAACACTGTATCCACTGCAACAGTTTATTTTCTTAAAAAAAAAGAAAATGAGGCTCTAGCCAAGTGGCTCAGTGGATAGGCACCATCCTGGCACACTAAGGTTGTGGGTTCGATCCCTGATCAGGAGACATGTGAGAAGCAACCACTGAGTGCACAACTAAATGAAACTACTAAGTGGAACAAGTTGATGCTTCTCCCTCTCTCTCTCTCTCTCTCTCTCTCTCTCTCTCTCTTCATTCTTATCTCTTTCTCTCAAATCAATGGGAAAATTTTTTTTCCAGAACTATTTTCTTGGCTTCTTAATTCACATTTCAACAGATTTTTTGACAAATCATCAATAAAAACTTGACTTCCCCCTAACTCCTCAAATCAGTAAATAAGATGCCAGGGGAACAAGAGGGCTGTGTCATTACCACCAATTCTTATCTGCCCTTGTCCCCCACTGTGAGTGCCAAGCGGGTGGTGGGGGCCTGTGCTCCCCACCCTGTACCCAAGCACTCAGCACAATGCCCAGCACGTACAGCGAGTGCTCAATGAATATTTCTCGGGCACATAAAGGGGAGTTTAAAACAGGCAGAAGGAGCCCTGGCTGAATGGCTCGGTTGGTTAGAGAATCGTCCTCATAGGCAGAGGTCGAGGGTTGGATCCCTGGTCAGGGCACATATAGGAACAGGTTGATATTTCCGTCCCTCTCTCTTTCTCCCTTCCTCTCTATCAAAAGTCAATAAACAATTTTTTTCTAATGGGCAGAAGGAGCCAGAAAAGGAAATTTTGGTTGGTGGGGAGCTGTCGTAAGAGAAAGGCTGACTGATTTTAAGCCCGGAAACCCCCGCTCCCTCAGTGTCCTTCTGCAGGGTGGGGACAGCCCGCAGGTGCCGGGCTGTGGCCGCCTTCTCGCCCCCACCCACCTCCAGCAAAAGCCTTGGTCCCACCGCAGAAGGAAGGAAGCTGACGTTTATTGAGGGTCTGCTGTGGGCTGCACACAGGGTGGACGACTCCACTGGCTCCTCCCCAGGGTCAGCCATGTGCCATCCACATCGTCCAGACAGGAAATCCCAACCCAGAGGAGGGGAGCAGGTTGCCTGGGGCGGCACAGCCGGGAGGCATCCAAGTGCAGACTCAGACCTCGGCACACGCCTCATACTGCCGCCCTCCACAATCTTCCCACATCTGAAAGATGGTTAAGGACAAACAGTAGGGACTTCTGGCGGCTCCCAGAGGCACGGGACCTAGAGGGCAGGGTGTGCTGTCTGTCACAGGCAGTGTCCTGGTCCCAGGAGGCCCTGTGGGCAGCACTGGACCAGACTCTTAGCATGTGACCCAGGAGCCCCACCCCCATGTGCCTGGCAGGGAGGGACGCTGTCACCATGTGCCCACAGGCATGCATGCTGCTCACACACACAGACACAGCGGTGTGCCCGCGCATGCACTCTGTAAACTCCAGGCTCGGGGCCCCATCGGGGAGAGCAGGGCTGTAGTCTCCTCACACCACAGCCCCGGTGTGGCCACGGCCCACGGCCCAGTAGCCCAGCCAGGTCCGAGCAGCCTGCTGGCCTCACTAGCTGGCCTCGGGCCCAGGCCCCGCTGCGGGAGGGGCCATGACCACCCACTGGCGGAGGTAGCTCCTGGGAGGCCCTTCGTCCCTGGCACTGCTGAAGTCACACTCCACGGGGCTGCCACAGTCAGAGCCTGCAAAGCCGCTGTCGAACGTGTCCATGTCCAGGCCGGCGGGGGGCGAGCCCGCCTCGCTGTCGGACACCACCCCGGACGGCCCCCCGCCCCGCCACGGCGGCGCTGGTGCCCAAGCCGCCTCATCGTCAAGGGGCAGCGTCAGTTTGTCGAGGAGGCTGTCCAGAGGGCTCCCCAGCCCAGCAGGGTCACCAGCTGCAACACAGCCACAGGACAAGACTGTGGCCCCAGTTCCCAACAGCGGGTCCTCAGTGCCCGGGCCAGGGTCCAGGCCGGCGTCCAGGTTCAAGGTTGGGTAGCCATCTTCCTCACAGGTACAGGGCCAGGCACATGATTCTTCTGCGTTCAGCACAGTCACCGTGTCGATGGACACCAGGCCGTAAGGCCGGTCCCCCTCCTGGCTGTAGGCGGAGCTGCGCAAGCTGTCTGCGGTGCCGGGGGTGGGGCCCCAAGAGCCGGGCTCAGGCGCCCTGTCCACTTCCACCAGATCCACAGGCAGCACTGTGGTCACCAGCCCCTTGGCTGCACTCAGTGGTGGGCAGCAGTTGTAGGTCTCCAGGGTTGAGAGCGCCCCCTGGCTCCAGGGGCCCCGTGCCAGGCTGGAGGCAGGGAAGGGTGTGCCCACCCATTTCTGTGAGAGAGAACAGAGAGGGAAAGTCACAATGGGATGGGGGCCAGGCGGGGCGTAACCTCAGATCACGGGTAGCCCAGGGTCCTGGGGGCTGTGTGGGTATAGGGGCCCAAACCCCCCAGTTGTGACATGGGGGCAGGAGAGTCTGGAGTCCGAGGGACAGAACCCTCACCCTCAGACATAACTGGAAACCCAGCATTCTCCTGTTGGTGTCCCCACTACAGTGGACACTCGGCCAGGGCAGCTGTACCCCCAGAGGCTCACACAGTGTCTGGCACACAGTAGGTGGCCAATAAATGCTTAGGAACTAAATGAATGCGCAGTGTGTATCAGTGGCAATCTTCTTGAAATGACCTCCGTGTGCAGGGCGGGAAGAGGCTATAGGGTACAGAGTCATGATGGACTGGGGCAGCAGCCCGTAAGCATTGAGGACCCTCCTCTTGACTCAGGGTCTGCATTCAATCAGCAGAGAGAATCTCTGAGAACTGGGCTCTCCCAGATTTGAGCCTATCAACCTTGGAAAATTCATATTTAGGACCCTGATGTAGCCACCACCACTAATTTGAAGTCACTTCTCAGCTGTGTAGCTTTGAGACAGTTAATTGCCTTCTCTGTGCCTTAGTTTTCTCACCTGTAAAATGGGCCTGCTAATAGTGCCTACTCCACAGGGTGGTTGTGAGGATGGAATGGGTTAATATCTGGGAGGCTGGAGCAGAGTGCCCTGCACACAGTGAGTGCCGAGTGGGTGTTGCTAAAGTGAATATGAAACACAGTGTGTCCGTAAAGTCACGGTGCCGGGTCAAAAGCGCACCATGACTTTACGGACACACTGTAGATGTGATGTCTGAGCTCCTGGGAAGGTGTGGAGAGAAGAAAAAAGGGTCCACCCTATGTGGGCTGGGGCCCACGCTGCACCCACACCGTCCCCAGCCTGGGAGGCCCGAGATGAGGTGAGCCCCCCAGATCTCCCAGAGGGCAGCCCGGCCTCCCCCTTAGACGCCCCCCAACTTTGTCCTGTACGAGATCCGGACGGAGCCTCCCAAGACACAGCCACAGCCAGGTACCTCCTTGCTACCCTGCCCCCAGTCCCTTTCCTGCCCTGGCCCCCATGCCCACATCTGCGAGCCTGCTGCCAGGCCACTTCTCCGATCTGAGCCTGGGTCTCCTCACAGGTCCCCCGGGGACGATGGAGCCCCCAGCCCCCGAGGGCTGCGGCTGCGTGGGAACGAAGGGGGTGCGGGCCGAGAGCACTCAGCACAGCCCTGCTCAGACAGCAGCTCAGTCGGTGCTCCCGTCCACGTCCCCTGACTTCCAGGCTCTGCTGGAACAGCACTGCCTCCCGCGACACCACATCCTCTCTGTGGGACGGCCCCTCCAGCCACCGCTGGGTGGGTGTTGAGCGGTAAACGGGCCCAGGGAAGCCGTGGGCGTTGGTGGCGGCTGCTGTGGCTGAAGCTTGGCAGAGGGTGGGTGTATTCTGCAGGTGCCATGCCTTTCCCAGAACCTGCTCCCTCTCCACCCCCATATCAGGGGCATCTAAGGACCAGGAAGCCAACCTGAGGCCCAAGGGCACACCTGGCTCACGGGGGCAGGAAGGAGCTGCAGGATCTGGTTTAGTTCTACCCCTGGAATTACTTCTTGCACTTGGCAGCTGCCAAGACCGAGGTCTGGCTGCTGGCCTGGCTGGGCCGACAGGCTGGGCAGGAGGAGCCGGGCCCCGGAGAGGGTGAGGGGTTTCAAGGCTGCCACTGGGGGGTGGGGAGGCAGGCTCTCACCTTGAAGTTTCCGCTGTGGTCCACATACAGGGGCTGGAAGAATGGCTCTGGGCTGGGCACCTGCACCCACACCTTCCACAGCCTGGGAGGACAGAGATGAGGTGAGCCCCCAGGGCTCCCGGAGGGCAGCCCGGCCTCCCCCTCGAGGCTCTCCAACTTTGTCCTGTAGGAGACTCAGAGACTCCCGAGGCACAGCCAGGTACCTCCTTGCCACCCTGCCCAGAGCCCCCCACCTGCCCGGAGCCTCAATGTCCACATCTGTGAACTGAGGGCAGCGAGTCGCCCCACAGACTCCGAAGGGGCACGGAGTTTAAAGGCTCGGCAGCCTGTGGTGTGCTGGGCAAAGCCGCCCTTCTGAGCCTCAACCTCCTCCTCCAGGACCTGGGTGGGCAGAGCCAGTTCCGCAGGGCTGTGGGGAAGTGGGTGAGTGGCCCCAGCGCGAGCCGCCACTCCTGACGCACAGCAGGGCACCCCTTCCGTCGCCGCCCGCGCCACGCGGCCAGGGCTCAGCACACACAGCCGGGGCCTCACGGAGGCCAGGGGACCTTACGGTTTACTTTTAATCTCAATGACTGTGTTCAACAGAAACCAATATATAAACCAACAAAAGGCAAACCTCAGGTTGAAGCCGAGGTTTATCAGCCTCACCTGGCGGTACCCCGACCCCTTGGGAACCAAGCCTTAAAATCCACCAGACACAATTGCAGCCGAAGCCACCGTTAAGAGGACAGGGTCAAAGTCCCCCTCCTTTATTTTAGAGCCCTGCAACTTTGGGCAAGTTCTTTGACAACCCTGTGCCTCAGTTTCCTGATTTGTCCGATGGAGGCGATGGCAGGGCATCAAGCTCACAGGCTGCTTTAAGGGCTCAGTGAGGGCTCTGTCCAGCTCCCAGTGTGTAGGACAGGGGGAGCTGGTCATTGTCACCACTACTGTCATCTTTACCGTCATGATGACAGGTGTGTCCCCAGCCCCCATGAGTCATAGAGGAGCTGTGGCCCAGACTGGCCCTCTCCGCCACCTCCCTGAACCCCTGGCCTCACCTCCAAGGCAGGCGGATCTTCAGCCCTAAGTAGACGAGGATGGGGACCAGGAAGACCAGGAAGAGATACAGCAGGCCCGTGTGCCAGCCTCCCTTTATCTCTGGGGAAGAAGCGAACACTGGATCAGATGGCACCCATCGCTGCTAGGGCCCAGCTGGGGTGGACGCCGTGGGCGATGGGTCTGGGTCAAGTGGATGGGGGCGGGAAGGATGCTGGTGTCTTGAAGTGAAATTGATGGGGGTTGGCATCTTGTTCCCACCCCTCCCCCACCCAGGCAAGGGACTTAATCTCACTGAGCCTCAGTTATGTCATCTGCAAAATGGGGATAATGATGCTTACTTCACGGAGCTATTATGAGGAGTACGTACAGCCTGCCAGGAGGAGCCCCTGCACCCCACGCAGGGCCTGGCAGGCAGGGGCCCCAGAAAAGTCAGATGTCTGTGACTGAGTGGATAGCTTTCAACCCTGCTGGAAACCCAGGATTCGGGACAAGGTTGGGCACCAAGAGTGGGGTGTCCACCGACCTTCTGGCTGGGTTTGAAAGATGACCGGTTCACTCCACTCACTCCAGGTCCCCCGGAAGATGGAGCCGAGCTGCGGCCCTGCGCGCACCTGCAGCTCATAGCTGGAGTCCCTGTGGAACTCCAAGGGAAGGAGGGAGACGCTCCTTGTGTCCACGGAGATCAGCTTTCTCCCTGGACTCTGCCGGCACAGGGGAAGGACACCCTGGGTCAGGCCACGCAGCCGGCCGCTGCCTTCAACACAACCCCCTTCGCCAGCCTCCACCAAGGTGTCCAGCTTGAGTTCTGCCCATTCCAGTGTGGACAGCACAGAGCCGTGGGCCCTGTCTCGGCCTTGCCTGTGACACAATGCTTCTGTCTGCTTCTCTCTGGTCCCTCAAAAGGGGACCCACCCTGCTGGGACAGCGAATGTCCCAGGAGCAGCAACGGCGACTCCCGGCAATGTTTAACTGACTGCATTCCAGACAGTGGGCACTTTTAGAATTCTCCCACAGTGGGCATTCTCTACAGTGGGCACTGGAAGGTCTTCAACTACAAGCATCTTAGGCAATGGATACCTCTGGAAGTCTTCCACTGGGGCCATTCTAAACACTGGCATTCATGAAAATCTTCAACTGGGACCATTCTAAAGGGTAGATAATTCTAGAACTCTTTTAAATAGTGGGCCATTCCAGAACTTTCCAACACTCTAAACAAAGGCCACCACTAGAACCTCTACGTTTGGTACAATGGTCCTTCTAACACTGGGCGTTTCGGTTATTGATACTTTTAGAACTCTTTAACTATGACCATCCTACACAAAGTGGACTTAGGGTGACTCCTCCAAATGGCCCCATTTCCAAGGCTTTGACTGCCACTGGACTCAAGGTGGAGCCTGCCCAAGTACCAATCCTTCCTCTCTGGCCTGCTGACAGAGGAGGACGCAGGGACAGGAAGGAAGCGATTCTACGGGGAGAGATGAGGAGAAGGCATGGAGGGGGAGCTTCCGTCCTTGGTGTGTCCTTAGGTCCCCTTCTTGGCTGTGACGGGAGAGTTTGCCTAGCCCATCCCCCACCTCCCGGATTCCTTGTGGTCTCACCAGGGTCCAGGGGTCTCCTCGCTTCCTGTACTGCAGCTCATACTGAAGTTTGCCCTTGAACGTGTATGAGTCATAATCGGAGCTCCAAGAGATGTTATAACGTCCCTCTGAGAAGGTCACAGTCACGTTGAAAGGAGGAGATGGCTTGACTTAAAAAACAACAACAACAAAAAGAAAACAGAAAGATAAAATAGGTGAGATGTTGTAGCCGCTGAGGAAGGTTTGGTGAACCATCCTTTATACGATTGGGATCAGTATCCCCCAGTGACTTCAGGTAAAGCGTCCCCTGTCTCTGGGCCTCAGTTTATTCATCTGAAAAATGAGAGACAGACTAGACTGAGGTTGCCAACTAAGAGGCAGGCAGGTGACAGAGATGGTGGGAAGCGGGTTTAGGGACCAAACTATGAAGAGCCTTCCAGGGATGAAGGGGGCGACACGACTCAGGTCCAGCCCACGGCGGCCAGACAGGACTGCATTCCCGGGTGGCCAGGGGGGAAATAACCCTGGAAACCCAGATCATTGTGGGACAACTCTCAAATGTTAAAGTTAGTTACTAACACGAAAACTTTCTAAGCTCCCTGTGGGCCAGGCGCACAGTCCCCCTACTTATTTATGCTTTAAATGATGATATCAATTCTTTGAGCTCCGCCTTCCCTGAGGAGTCAAAAGACTCTACTGAGCATGGGTGCTAGTTAATGACATTATGCATAATTATGCTATAATGAATGATGCTGTGTGCCGTGCTCATGGTGGAAGCTACCACTCCCGGGTGCCTGCGGGGCCGTCTGCCCTGGGCAGTCTGACGGGCGTGTCCCCGTGGCCGCGATGGCCCGGTGACCTGACTGCCCTCACCTCACAGATGCTGTCTGGGAAGTGCAAGAACGGAGGTCTGGACCCCCAACCTACAGTCCCCTGGGAACCCCTCCGGCCAGGGTCAGAGCTGGGCTTCAAGTTCTTCTCCGCCCCAATTCGTTTTACATCCTGAGCAGGACACCACAGGGCATGTGCCTTCATTTCCTCTCGCGTGAGAGGGACACAGTCCCTTCCACTCAGGGCAAGAATTCACGGGACCGAACTAGCAGGGGAGGTAACTTCGGGGGAACCAGGTGATACGCGTTGTGTCCCTGGAAGGAAAGGTCACAGGCCCCTGCGCACACTCGCCTTCTCTGAGCTCTGTGTGCCACCATCTCATAGTCGCAGTGACCCTGGCCACCAGCCACCCCCTCTCCGGGAGCTTAGCTCCTTGGGCCGGAGGTTGGGCTATCCTGGGTCAGTGCTATGGCTGTACCTCCCAGGAGAGAGTATGGCACACAGTGGACCCTCAAGAAATATTTGCTCGTTTCTGCTTTTCCAAAAGGAGCCCTGAAGCAGCTCCCGCCTCTGCCCGGGCCCAGGGTGTGGGGAGGTGCAGTCACAGGCGTGCTGAGGGCTTGACCGCTGCTGTTTCAGCGGTGGGTCATTCTGAACCGGAACGGCTCCTGAGCCCTCTGTTCTCTTCCCCAGGCCGCAGGCAGCTGGCCGTTGGCTTCCTTATGTGGCCTGGGCTGGCTGGTGGCTGGGGACCCAGGCCAGGAGGAACTCCGGAGATGCTGACAGAGCCCCAGGAAGAGGAAGGACGGGAGAAGGTGCTCAGGGAGCAGAATGTCGCCTCCAGCCACGTCTGAGCCTGGCCTGGCCCCAGACCCTGGCGGGGAGGGAGGAGTGAGGGGGCCTGAGAGAAATGCAACTTGGAGCCCCCCTGCACGGTGGAGTGGCAACCCGGCCCTGTGCTTACCTCTGCAGGGGGCAGGGCTGCCTGTGAACTCACCCCAGCCGGGTCTAAATGGCTGAGTGAGTATGTGTGCATGCGTGTGCGTGTGTGTGCATGCGTGTGCGTGTGTGTGCATGTGTACACGTTTGAGAGCCAGTGTGGGCATCTGTGTCTGTGCTGTCTAGGGCAGGAGTTGGTGAGCCATCTGTGCCTTTGAGGGTGTGTGTGTGTGTGTGTGTGTGTGTGTGTGTGTAAGTCTGGGTGTGTCTGAAGCGTTGATCACACCCTCTGTGGTGTGACATCCACTCAGCGAAGTGCTATCACATGTACCACCCGAGTGTGAGTAAGGGACACCTGCTGGTTCCCTTGTCCCACCACTGGGGATTTAGGGACAGAAACCCAAAGCTCAGGGGCTGAGCCTTCCTGAGGGGTGGGATGCTCTTTGCAGTTTGTGTTTACATGCCTCTGGGGACAGGCCTCTCCCTGCCACCTGGACGCCCCACTGGGGGCACACACGTACACACACACACACACACACACACACACACACACACACTAGAAACTGCCTCTGGGCCTGTCCCTGCCCCGCCCTGGTTCTGGACCCACAAGGACAACTGCTTCCACCAGCTGGGTCCCTGGCGCCCCTGGCTTCCTCCCTACCTCCAGCGTGCAGGGGAATTCCAGGCCCCATTGCAGCTAATGAATGGGAGCTTTTCTCCTGTGCCCGGGTGCCCCCACTTGCCTCGTAGTGGAGCACAGGCCCAGAGGGTCAGAGTTACAGGGCACTCAGTCTATAGTGCGAGGTCACCACTAGGCAGGGGCCGAACCAGAACTGGAGCCCAAGGTCCCAGTCCCAGTCGAGCTCCCACCATACCCCTGCTGCCTCTCTCTGGCCCGGGCCCAAACCTAGTTGTCACCTGTCACACCTCAGTAAACAGCGGCGCATCTTAAGGGCAGAACTCTCCCGAGGGCTCAGGGCCTAGGACAGATCCGTTCTAGTGAGAGGAGGGCGGGCGTGACCCAGTCCAGGGAGCATGGGGCCCAACCCCCACCTGGGTTCCTCCTCCAAGAAGTACTCACTGCTCTCTGCCAGGACAAAGCTGCCACACTCCTGGGAGTGGTTGCCAGACTGGTCTGTCATGTTGACACTGAAAATTTCGTCGGCCATGAAGTTGGACACATCCATGTGGCATGTGTACTTCGCGTGCGTGGCATTGTGGGTGGACCGGTGGAGGCTGCAAGAGATGACCTCATCTGCCAGTTCTCCGTACGGGTCTTGCCTTCAAGGACAGAGCGGCTGGTCATGGCTAGGGGCCTGTGGGATTCAGGCCATGACAGAGCCAGCACAAAAGCCCAGAATCTCGGGGGGGAGGGACTTGATGTCACCTCATCTAACCAACCCTTTCCCAGGGAAGGTGTACCCTCCCCTGATGCATCCCCAGGGCCTGAGTCCAGGCTCGGCTTGCATGCCCCCAAGAGACCAGGAACTCACTATCTCATTGAGAGCAGTAACTCACAACTTGAGAAATTTGAGCCATTCTTGCCTGAATTGAGCCTAAATGGGGTCTCTGTCCTGCAGGAAGGACGCTAAGCATTTCAGGTCCCCTTCCCACTCTCCTTCCATCGCCTCCACCGAATGCCCAGGAAAGCCTGTGCTAGGGACCAAGAGAAGCGCAGGACAAACCTCGGCCCCTGCTCTGGGTGGACTTCCAGGGAGGGTGTTGACATAGGGTTGGGGGACATGCTCTGGCCTTTTGACTCCCACTGGGCAGAAGCGATGGGTTTTTAAGTAAGTAGAGAAGTTCACCAGCTATTTATGTCCCTGCCAACAAACCCAGGCTCTGAACATGCCAGGGCCAATATGGACATGGGTACTCAGATCTCTGCTAAATGATTGTTGAAATAGGAAGTTCCCTGGCCCGCCCTCCTTGCGATCTATTTTCCTTGCACAGCAGCGCAGGGGGCCTTTAAAAACTCCCTGTCATTCCCCTGCCTAAGACTCCGCAGTGGCCTCTCACCCACACGGTGTCAATGGCCCCTGCCAGCCCCTCGCCTCCTTTGCTGGTCACTCTCCCCTCACAGGGGCTCCCCGCTTCCCCTCTGGCCATGCTGACCTCCTCACTAGTCCCCAAACCCACCAGCTCTTCCTGCCGAGGGCATGAGGGGACTCAGTGCCATCCTTCTGGAATGCCCTTTCTCCCTGACCCCTTGGGTCTGCCTACCTGGCACCTGCTCTCTGCCCCATGGGCCAGCTTCCTGTTCTTTACAGCGCTCATTGTTAGCAGAAAGCCTCCTGTTGGCTGCCTGTGTGTTTATCACCTGTCACCGGGCCTTCCCCCTGCAGCGTGTCAGCTCCAAGACACCTCACTGGTTCTGGGATCTGCTGAGTCACTAGTGCCTGCAGGTGTCAGGAGCTTAATGAGTGTGTTCCGTGAACCAATAAATGAATGAACAAATGAATGAATGAACGAACGATGACATAACGAACGCCAGGGATTCTGTATCCTGAGCAGCGTGCTGACAAAGACGCGCTCCTTGACCAAACTCTACTCGGGCCCCTGGGAACCCTCTCCTCAGCTGGGCCCTGACTTTTGAGTTTCTGTTCCTGTCTCCGTGTTTTTAGCAGGACCCCTGCTAAAGCCACTTTAGCCAGAATCCTCCCCACTCACTATCAACTTGGCTTCCTGGTCGTCCACCATCTTTGGGTGATGTCTGACTGCCCTGGGCTGCCGTCAGACAGCTCCTCACTCCCTCATCTCATCTAGGACTGAAGATGAGTAGAGGCAAGTCTCAGGGCAAGGATCCTGTGAGGCCCGTTTAGCCTGAGGCCCTCTTACCCCCACACTCCCCTCCTAGTCTTTTTCCAGCCACGGACACACCACCTGCTCCTTGGCTGTAAATCCCGACTTGTCCTTGTATTTGGGGTTGAGCCTGATCTCTCGCTCCACAGCAGAACCCCAGGCAGTGGTCCCTCCACCTACCACTGTGGTCTCAAATAAAGCCTGCCCTACCATTCTTTAACAAGGGTCATGAATGATTTTTTTCTTTAACAATATGTACTCATAGGGACCCATGGATTTTGGAGTCAAGCTGCCTGTGTTTGAATCCCAGGTATAGCATTCATCGGTTGTGTGATCTTGGGCAAGTGGCATAACCTCTCTGAACTTCAGTGTCCTCACTTATGAGAGCCATACTTGTGAGGACTGGAGGGGATCATTCCTGTGACACACACAGCAGGCTGCTCGGCAGGTAATAAGTGCTCACAAAAGTCTTGTGGGAACCCAGTCATCTCAGGGTCTCAGATCCACAGCCAGGGCTTTGGAGCTAGACGGCCCTGTCCCCTTCACCTCTCAGCTCATGCTCTGGACAAGTCCCATGTACCCTGTGTAGTGTCTGTAAGGTGGGCATAGTGATTCTCATCTCAGTCTTTTCTGGGGTAAAACCAAATGCTGTTGGTAAAGTTGCTGAGTGAGCCCCCAAAAGTGGTAACTATTATTTTTATTGCTAAACTCTCTGCCTGGCACACAGTAGGTCCAACTCTGTCTTATGCCTGGTGCACAGTAGGTTCAACTCTGTCTGTGGTCTCCTACACTCCTGCCCCAGGACCATGCTCTCCTGATATCACCCCTGGGGCTGGTAAGCCCAGCCACTTACCAGGTGAGGGTCAGCGTGCTGGGGTGGAGGGTCCATGTCTCCAGGACGCAGGTGACTGTCTGGAAGTAATCCGTGTAGCAGACGAGATCTGAGCAACCCCAGGCTGGAGGGTGAGGGGAGAGAGAGGCCTTGGCGGGGGGTTGGCAGGGGGCTGCCGAGCTCCTCACTCCCTCATCTCATCTAGGACTAAGGATGAGTGGAGGCAGGTCCCAGGGCCAGAATGCATATGGCAATTCAGGGGCCCCTAAGATGTGGGGTTGAGGCAAGAAAGTCCTTATCACCCAAGATTCCTCATTTGAGCCCCCAAACTTCCAAGGCTAGCTATGGAGACTACCTATGCATACTGTGAGAGTGGGTCCCACCTCCGCTCTCTCCCCAGAGCCTGTGTCCAGCCACAGGGCCAGCGTTCCTCCTGGCCAGTCACCCTCCCGAGTGGTGTGTCCTGAACTCCCCAGGTGCGGGGTGAACCCGCATATCTTTGAGAAGCATTAATGAAATTAACAAGCTCGCGGCTGGAAGTCGCTGACAAGGAGTAACTCTGCTCCACGGCAGCTGGCCCGGCGGGACCCAGACCTCAGTGAGGCTGCAAATGCTTCACAGAGAAAGAAAACCTCAGAAAAACCGAGAAGCCCTGGAATGCTTCTGCCAAAATGTCTGCAGTATCTTGCCGCCCAAACCAATACCACTGCCGGCAAGTGACGCGTGGGTTGCCTGCATAGACAATTCTATTGGAAGATTTAACCCTCTCCCACCTCCAACATGTACTGCTTCACTTTGTGCTAAAAATACAGGTGCAGTCATAGTCTAAATTTTGTTCAATGTTTGACAAAATACATTTAATAAGTTTTAGTTTTGTTCTGTAAGATCGAGGGCCAACACTGTCACTTTCCTCCCCACTGTTTGTTCCCTTGCTTAAATGGGTTCATTTTTAGTGGCTTTTTCCTAGTTTTCCTTGACGAATGAAGATGCAGGGGGTAGGGACCCATTGCTTTCTTGGACCTCACTTGATGTCAGAAGCGGATCCGGGGCCAAGAACACAGCTGCTGGGAAGACCTCCAGTCCTCTCCCGTTTTCTAGACCAGAACACTGAGGCTCCGGACTACACACCCCTCTCCTGGTTCTCTGGGTCCGGGTTGCTGAGACTCCCCGGAGACATCTAATCTGCAATAGTTCCTCCTCCCCGCATACGTGGCAGACATTGCTAGTTGATAGTGACACTCTCGCCTGGGCCTGGACTCCAAATCCTTCTTGCCTGGCAGCCACTATGACGGGATCTGACTGGAAACAGCCCCCCCACCCCCACCCAGGGCTGCAAGAGCCACCAGTCCTGTGTCTCCTCCAACTGGAGATCCTGGTAGTTCTCCCGGGGCTTCAGAGCTTGGAGGGGAGCTGCCATGCCTCGCTGGGCTCAAGGCCGCAAGGAACAGGGTTTGTCTCCAACTTGGAATGAAACATTGGAGAGGGGACAGCAGCCTCTAAACTGGCATGGAGGTGACATCAGGGGCCAGGAGTAAAAAGTTCAGTCACCTGGTTAGTACCTGGACCCTGGGGCAAGAGCCCCTGGGCCGTATCTCACTCCAGGTTATCAAAGTGTAGGCATGTGACTCACGACTGCTCCATGTCACTCTCTGTAAACTGGGGTCACTGGCCCCCTTGGAGGGCAAGGGCCTGTTATTTGTGCCCATGGGGCGTGGAGCGGTGGCAGGGAACCCGAAGTCCTTGTAGAGCTAGGACAGAGTGCTAGTCCCTCAGAAAGGCAAAATAAAGGAGCCCAACATCTATTTCTTGGAGGAACTATTTAAGGCTCTGGGTCTTTTAGTAAAAACCAGAAAGAAATGTCAATAGTCAGCAGAGTAGCTGCAGAAGGCCCTCCTGCCACCAAGTCCAGCCCACTGGAGCCTGTGCTGTATCCCACCTCCTCTGGGAAGGCTTCCTGGATCTCTCCGCCCTGGTTGTGCCCCCACGTCTACGTCCTGGCCTTCCTCAGCTCGGTCTCTACCGTTTCCCTCTGCAGCATTTCCTGCCTCTCCAGGGCCCCTTTTGGACTCTGGATACTTCCGTCTCTATTTCCACTCTCTCACACTGGGGAACATCAGTGCCTGCCGAGGGCCCGGGGTTATAGAATAACATTCCCTAGACCTCTGGTCAGCAAACCAAGGCTCTGAGCCACATGCGGCTCTTTGGCCCCTTGAGTGTGGCTCTTCCACAAAACACCACGTGCGGGAGCTACCTCAATAAGGAACGTACCTACCTATATAGTTTACGTTTTAAAAAATTGGCTCTCTAAAAAATTTTCAATCGTTGTACTGTTGATATTTAGCTCTGTTGACTAATGAGTTTGCCGACCACTGAACTAGGAGAAACCGAGGCGAGACCAAAGGCAGGACTGCCCGTGGCAGAGAGCCGTGGGCATGAAGGAGCAGTCTCTCATCACCCCAGTGAGACAGGAAGACCCGAGCTGGGGGGCGGGCCGTTCGAGACCCGCCTGAGCTATTCCGGATAATGAAGCTCTCTGGTTGGACAGTCTGGTTCATGGAGAGCTGGCTGCTCCACTTGTGTCAGCCTCAAGCAGACCCATGGCTCTGACTTGGGGGCCATGACCCGGAGCCTATGGGCCAGCCCGGCCCTCCCACTGCAGACGGGGCCAGCTACTCACCACCCTGGAGCATCAGCAGGAGCAGAGGGGCGGCCCAGCCACGCAGCATGCTGACTCCGGGGGCCTGGAAGACACACAGCAGAGGGTGGGCCCAGGCCTGGGGATCAAGGGACCCTGGGCAGCCTCCCTCTGGGCCCCATCATTCCTGTGCAAGACTTCCCTCAGATTCTTGGATTTGTTACAGAAACACAAGATTTGGAGGAGCCCTAGGACGTTCCCAAGAATTCCTGCCCCTTAGAGATGGCTGACTCTCCCTGTGGATCCCTCCCCACTTCTGCCACCGTCTTCCTGTCCCCCTTCCGCAGTTACAAAGGACAGGTGAATTCAAAAATGGAGGGGCACACCTGGCCTGTGGTGGGGCAGTGGGGGGAGCATTGACCTGGAATGCTGAGGTCACTGGGTTGGATGGAGCGGGATAGGCTTGCCCGTGAAGGCACACGCAGCAAGCAACAACTAAAGTGAAGCCGCTATGAGTTGATACCTTTCGCTTCCCTCCTTCCCCTGTAAAATTCATAAATAAATTCTTTTTTAAGACATGGAGGGGCTCCCTGCTTTTCCACACACATTTAGTCTATTTTGTGTGTGGAATTAAATGTGGGCATCTATGCAGCTAAGTAAGTAAGAGGGAGGGCCGAGGAGGGAGGGGCCCTGGTTCGGAAAGTGTTACTTTGTGGGAAAATGGCCGGGAATTAGACTGTGGTCCTGAGACAAGTCTTTTGTGCGGACTTTGGAACGCCAAGTCCTGTGGGGGCAGAACGCTGCCCTTGCAAGCACTGGTAAGATTGTTTAAAGGGAAACATTTGATCCCTAGGGCCTTTTCCTTACATGCCTGAAATATATTCGTTAATTACCTTTCTCTGCACCTGAACCCAGGCTCTGCTAATCTGCTTAATGAACAAAGAGACCAATAAATACGATGAGGCTGCAGAGATCTGGGCTCTCAGTCCTAGAGGTTGGGAGTCCCCTGTAGCTGTCTTTTCTCTATGTTGGGTCTTGTGTGTGTTTTTCCGTAAGTCCTGCAGTGCCTTCCTTTCGAGCATACCCATTGCTGAGCTGATCTCAGCATGAAGTCACTTAAAAATGAATTCCAACCTCGTCCTAAGCAATAATCTCCATAGTTGTGTATTTTTTCCCAACACACTTTCAAATTAATAACAGTGCTATTAAAATAAAATAATGTGGCTCTGGCTGGTTAGCTCAGTGGTAGAGTGTCAGCCTGACGTGTGGAAGTCCTGGGTTTGATTCCCGGCCAGGGCACAGAGGAGACGTGCCCATCTGCTTCTCCCCCCTTCCCCCTCTCCTTTCTCTCTCTCTCTCTTCCCCTCCCGTAGCCAAGGCTCCATTGGAGCACAGTTGGCCCGGGCGCTGAGGACAGCTCCATGGCCTCCGCCTCAGGCGGTAGAATGGCTCTGGTTGCAACAAAGCAATGCCCCAGATGGGCAGAGCGTCACCCCCTAGTGGGCATGCCAGGTGGATCCTGGTGAGGCGCATGCAAGGTCTGTCTCTCTGCCTCCCCGTTTCTCACTTCAGAAAAATACAAAATAATAATAATAATAAAAAATAAGATAACATGGGGCAAATCCCATTCAAAGCTGCTTTAAAGAACACTGATCTGGCACCGAGCCCAGCAGGAGTCCTGGTATCTATCACACTTTGACGACTCGACCTCCCGTCACAGGAGGGAGAGTCAGATCAGCCCCTCACTCGCCCGTCCATACCTGGGACCCCAGCCCCAGCACAAGGCCCAGCATAGCTCAGGCCCATCACTCCAGACTCGGCCCTCATGGCCGACCTGCTCTAACCCTGCATCCACAGAGCCACACTGAAAGCTTCCAGAACTCGCACCACTCACCGTATTCAGGGTTTTCATCTGTGCTGTGCTCTACTCGCTGTTTATCTTTTTTTTACCTCCCATTTTTTGCTCCAATAAACCGGGCTTATAAGATGTACCCTCATTACCATTGACAGGTTAACTAGTACAAAACGAAGAGGCAGTGTGTACCGAGTCGCCAACACACGGACTCGGGGCCAGCCTGCCTCAGCCCAAATCCCAGCACTGCCTGGACAGTCTGTGTGACCTCGGGAAGTTTGCTTCCCGGGCCGCAGGGTCCTCCTCTGTGAAACAGAAATGATAATAGCAGTCCTCAGAACATGAGGTCCTTGGGTCAATTAAATTAGCCGGTATTCATAAAGCATTTAGAACAGAACCTGACCGCTAAGAGATGTTATATAAGTGTTTCTTAGACACGATAGTCAACTTACCATAGAACCAAATACAGTGAAATGTAAAAACTAAATACAAGGAAAACAGAAGACAGTAACTGAATTTTAAGAAAAGACTACCCCCGACCACCACCACCAAGACTCTTAGGACTTGAGATTTTGTTTGCCTTTGTTATAAAAAGAGAGATCAAAGAGCGTTGCAGCAGTGTTTAAGACATATTTGCACCAAACCAAGATTCTCACCCCCTCCCTCATTGGAGGATAGAAGAAGGTGTGAAAAGCGTCAAACTCTTTCCCCAGGCGTCCAGGGATATTGACCACCATCTGAAACAAGCCACTCACTTCTGGGAAACACCACCTTGAAAGATGAAGGCTTCTCCCTGCACTCCCACCCAACCCCGTGGGAACTCCGCCCCATTCCACTGTCTCCCTGCCCCGAATCCATTTCTCCGTGGCTCTTCCCACTCGGGCTGACTCCTGAGAGCAACAGCGACTCACTTCCCAGATGCACACCGGACCGCCAGGTGTGCTTCCTGAGCGACGGCAGGGGGTGCCCTGCGAGGCTCTCTGCTGGGGGTGCCCTGCGGCTGCACCCCACCTTGCAGTACTCCCCCCTACAGAGAAGTGAAGAGCCTCTGGCTTGGAGTCCGCCAGGTCCCCACTGGGTGTCCTTGAGCAAGCTCCTGACCTTTCTGGTTCTCTGTTTTCTCATGTATAAAGTGGCGGTCCTGGCTTTTTGCTACAGGTTTGTTGTAAGCACTAAAGGCATCATTCCACGTAAAGCACTTGGACCCAGCCCTGGATGGCCTGGAGCCCTGGACGGGCACTTATCTACCAGACGCCAGTGCCAAGGAACGGTTTCTAGGCTTGTGGTAACTCAGATGAAAAGTTGGCCAGATTTTTCAGAAGATTCTGGGGAAATGGAGAAGCTTGCGAGTAAGAAATCAGATCGAAGTCGATGCTATGGAGAATATAAAGTGTTGACCTTCACAGTCAACCGAGAAACGCAAATAAAAACACAATGACATGCCTGACCAGGCGGTGGCTCAGTGGATAGAGCCTCGGACTGGGATGAAGAAGACCCAGGTTCGAGACCCTGAGCTCGCCAGCTTAAGCGCGGGCCCATCTGGCTTGAGCAAAAGCTCGTCAGCTTGGACCCAAGGTCGCTGGCTCCAGCAAGGGGTTGCTCGGTCTGCTGAAGGCCCACGGTCAAGGCACATGTGAGAAAGCAATCAATGAACAACTAAGGTGTTGCGACGGCATCAAAAAACTAATGGTTGATGCTTCTCACCTCTCTCCGTTCCTGTCTGTCTGTCCCTATCTATCCCTCTCTGACTCTCTCTCTGTCGCTGTAAAAGAAAACCACACACACACTGACGTACCATTTCATTTATCAACGGGCAAAAGCTAAAAGTGTGATGGCATCACATGTGACTGAGGACACGCGGAAGGGAAACGCTCGTTCAGTTTGTGGAAATGGAAATTGATACAACTGGTCTGAAAAGTAGTTGGACGCGATCTAAATTAACTTGAGCAAGTGCCTGAGCGAGACCCGGCGATTTCACCCTCATGTCCAATACAAAAGAAACTCCGCCACGCGGGGACGGGTAGCAAATGCAGAAATGTTTAGCGCGGCACTGGTTTTAATAATGAAAAGCTGGAAACAACCTAAATATCCATCCGCAAGAGAGTGGAAAGGTAAACCGTGAGGTAATCACTCAACGTGAAAATGGGTCACGGCTCCGCACACGAAACAAATGACTCTCACAAACAAAATGCGAAACGAAAAAGAAGTCAATTAGAAAAAGACCGCCACCCGTGTCTCACTTAACACCATGTAAAACTGCTCATTCGTGTGTCCCGAAGGGATAGAGAAATTCAAGGGACAATGACTGTCCAACTTCACGTAGTGTAGACAAGGAGGGCATATGATGAGGACGGGTCTTCAAGGGGTCTCAACGGTTCAGCAAAAGTGAGTGAAGTGACCCTCAATGTTGACTCCAGGGTGTGGCAAAAGTAGGTTTACAGTTGTGAGTATGCAAAACACAGAGTTTATTATTGTATTATTTAATAATTACTGCATTATTTTTCCATACAAAAAACTGTAAACCTACTTTTGCCCAACCCTACTTTTTTTTTTCTTTTACCTACCCTTTTGTAGGTCTAAACTATTTCACAGCATTTTGAGTCTAAGTGAATCTTAAGTTTGTAAAATAGAATGTGGAGGGGGAACTTTCACTTCTGGCTATGATGGAGTCGCTGGTATCAGACTAGTTTTGCTACGGAGAACAGCTACTCAGCAGGAAAAGCACTGTGAAAAGGGATGAGAGAGCAGCCCAGGCCGACAGTACTGGAGAGGCCAGGGTGTCTGAGTGAAGGATGACTCAGTAAGATTCTGTATGCAGTTTCCCCTCAAATAATTTGCTAAGTCATTGCCAATGAGTTACACAGCAAGAAACACAGCAGAGAGCATCTGATGTGAGCTAGGCTGAAAAGCCAGGAAGAGATTTCGGCAGTTTCACAATGCAGAGGGAGGTATTGAAATTGCAGGCCTGGCAAGAAGGGTGGGTTATGCCTTAAGAATAAGTAAAAAATCAGAAATAGTTTAGCCTTGACAGCATCAAGGTGATCTGCCTACATGCTATACATCTGCGAGAAGTAAATTAAAATCTGTCTTGGAAATATTTGTATTATCCAAAGCCTCTATATTTTTCTACACAATATTCAGCATTCACTTAAATTAACAAGGAAAACCCCCCAAAATATATATCAAATGACCAAAAACCAAAAGGAAAAAGGACATTGGAAACAGACACATAGGTGATTCAGAAAATGACATTGTCAGACATAATTTTAAATAACTATGATTAGTATGTTCAAGAATTCCACCATAAAAATAAAATATATTTAAAAGCAGAAACCCTAGAAATGAAAAATACAATAATTAAAATTTATAAAAACTGAACTGATAGATTTAGCTATGGATTAGAAACACAGGAAGAAAGGGTTGGTGAACTGGAAGATTGAGATTGCAGCATGCAGAAAGATTTTAAAATACAGAAAAGGGTAACGTGATGCTGGCCATTCAGATATGCCAAAGAGAAGCTATAAAGTGCTTTCTTTAAGTGAAAAGGTGGAAGTTCTAAACTTAATAAGAAAAGAAACAAAACCGTGTTATGAGATTGCTAAACAGTAAGAATGAATATTACAGTAAAAACCTATAATATTGTGAAGACAGAAAAAGAAATTTATGCTAGTTTGGTGTCAAACTTCAAACTGCTAAAGTTACAGCCACAGGGCATGATAAGTGCTTAGCTAAGATAGAATAAATAAGGACTAAATCTGGTGGAAGACATGAAAAGATAGTGTGTTCCGATCAATGACAACGTGTTGCACCAGGAAGCAGTAAGACTATACAAAGATCCCTGACACCAAACCATTTACTCCAAGTAAAGGACAGTCACACAGATTTAGTCACATTATTACAAAAGGGAAGGTGATTACTGCACAATAAGGTATTTGGGGAGTGAGAGAGACAACATTCACACAGCTTTTATTAAATTATATTGTTATAATTGTTCGGTTTTATTATTAGTTATTGCTGTTAATCTCTTACTGTTTCTAATTTATAAATTAAACTTTATCATATATATATATATATATATATATATATATATATATATATATATATATATACACACAAAAAAAACATAGTATACAGTGGTACCTTAAGATACAAATTTAATTCATTCTGTAACCAAGCTCGTAAGTCAGTCAACTCGTGTACCAAACTGCCAATACTGGACCCAAGCACCAACGCGCCAACTAGCGGCAGCTTCCCGAATCACAACTTGTATCTCGGAATTTCACTTGGATCTCAAACAAAAATACGAACTGAGTCACAGCTCGTATCTTAAAAAAAAGAAAAAATTGTATGTTGGTCTGTTCATATCTCAAGGTACCTCTGGATATAGGGTTTGGCACTACCTGTGGTTTCAGGCATCCACTGAAGTTCTTGCAATGTATCCTGTGGATAAGGGAAGACTACTGTAATCTATTTCACCACATTTATAAAATAAAGAATAAACTTTATATGCTAATTTAATAGGTTCAGAAAACACATTTAATACGTTGTAACACCCATTCATAATTTCTAAACACTCTCAAAAAACCAGAAATATTCTTTAATCTGTTAGGGAATGCACACACACATGTAATATACACAGCTAACACTATTTCTAATGGTCAAATACTGAACACTTTATTCCTGAGGTCAGGAAAAAGACAAAAATGTCTTGCACTAGAAGTTCTAGTCAATGCAATAAGGCAAGAAAATAAATAAATTTATAAAGATTAAAACACTATAATGATTGGAATGGTATAAGGATTGAATACCTAGAAAGTTCAGAAACTTGACAGATAAACTATTAGAATAATAATTGTTAAGTAAAGACAGTGGAAATGAGATCAATACAAAAAAATCTATTGGATATCTAAAAATCAACAAAATTGACAAAACTTTAGCTAGACTAAGGATAAAGAGAGAAGACTCAAATAACTAAAATCAGAAAAGAAAGAGGAGATATTACAACAAATGCCACAGAAATAAAAAGGATTAAAAGACACTACTATGAGTAATTATGCATCAACAAACTTGATTATATATAAAGAAATAATACAGTCCTCAAAACATGCAATCTACCAAGAGTAAATTATGAAGAAATAAAAAATCTGAACAGACATAAGTCTAGTAAAGAGATTGAATCAGTAATAAAAGTTCTTCCAATAAATAAAAGCCCAGGACTAGAAGAATTTACTGGAGAAT
This sequence comes from Rhynchonycteris naso, assembly GCA_037038555.1. Classification (NCBI taxonomy): domain Eukaryota; kingdom Metazoa; phylum Chordata; class Mammalia; order Chiroptera; family Emballonuridae; genus Rhynchonycteris; species Rhynchonycteris naso. The sequence goes on along the minus strand of CM073000.1, from coordinate 200,460,980 downwards.
TCTATCAAATGTTTAAAAAAGAATTAAGGCCAATCCTCCTCAAACTTTTCCAAAAAACTTTGAAGAGAAGGAAACATTTCCAAATTCATTTTATGAGGCCAGTACTACCCTGATACCAAAACCAGAGCAAAAAATCTCAAGACCAATATCCATGATGAATAGTGACACAAAAATCCTCAGCAAAGAGCCTGACCTGTGGTGGCACAGTGGATAAAGCGTTGACCTGGAAACACTGAGGTCGCCAGTTCAAAACCCTGCACTGGTCTGGTCAAGGCACATATGGGAGTTGATGCTTCTAGCTCCTCCCCCCTTTCTCTCTCTCTCTCTCTCTCTCTCTCTCTCTCTCTCTCACTCTGTGTCTCCTCTCTAAAATAAATAAATAAAAAGAAATTTTAAAAAAAAAATTTTTAAAAAATCCTCAGCAAAATAATAGTAAACCACGTTCAACAGCACATTAAAAAGGAATATGCACCATGAATAAGTGGAACTTAACCTTGGGATGCAAGGGTGGTTCAACATATGAAAATACTCCAGAAAAAACAGAATAAAGGACAAAAATGACATGATTGTTTCAATAGATGCAGAAAAAGCATTTGACAAAATTTAACATTCTTTCATGATAAAGACATTCAGCAAACTATGAATAGAATAAAATTACCTTAACATAATAAAGGCCATAAATAACAGCCCACTCTTAATTTCAATGGTAAAAAACTGAAAGCTTTTTCTCTAATATTGTTATACAGTAGACCTGAACATCAAACAACAAGAAATAGGCAAGAATGCCCACCTATGCCACTTCCATTTAGCATAATACTAGATGTCTTAGCCAAAGCAATTAGGCAAGAAAAATAAATAAAAGGCAGTCAGGTCGGAAAGGAAGAAGTAAAATTATCTTTGTTCACAGATGACATGATCTTATATATAAATAACCCTAAAGATTCCACATAATAAACCTGTTAGACTAATAAACAAATTCAGCAAAGTATTTAAAAGCTACATTCAAATATGAGCTGCATTTCTATATATTAACAATGAACAATGCTAAAAGGAAACTAAAAAATAATGCCATTTAGAATAGCAAGGAAACTAAAAAATAATGCCATTTAGAATAGCATAAAAAATAAAATATTTAGAAGTAAACTTAACCAAGGAGGTGAAAGACTGGTGCACTTAAAACTACAAAAGGAACAGATGAAAGAAATTAAAGGAGACACAAATAAATGGAAAAATATTCCATGTTCATGAATTGGAATACTTAATGTTTTTAAATGTCCAAAGCAAATATACAGATTCAACACAATCTCTTGTTAAAACTCCAAGGGCATTATTTGCAGAAATAGAAAAAAAAAATCCTAAAATTCATATCGAATCTCAGAGGGCCCCAAATAACCAAAACAATCTTGAGAGAAAAGAACGAAGATGAAGGCCTCACACTCCTGATTTCAAAACATATTTCCAAGCTATAGTAATCAAAGGAGGTCTCGGCACAAAGAGAGACAGAGTAGATGTTGAGACCAATGGAACAGAACAGACAGCCCGGAGATAAACTCTGTGTACAGGATCAAAGGACCTTTGACAAGGATGCCAAGACCGCACAATGGGGAGAAGGGAATCTCTCTTAACAGATGGTGTTGGGTTAACTAAATATCCACATGGAAAAGAATGAACATAGACTCTTATCTACATCATATACAAAATCAACTCAAAATGGATTAAAAACCTAAATGTAAGACCTGAAACTATAAAATTCCTAGAAAAAAATAGTGAAAAACGTCATGACATTGGGCCGGGCAATGATTTCTTGAATACGACATGGAAAATACAATCTACAAAGCAAACGCAGACAAATAGGACCATCAGACTCAAAGCTCTGAGCAGCAGAGGACATAGTCAACATACTGCCAGTGTGACCAACAGAATGATAGAAAACATTTGCAAACCTGATACTGCCCATGTTCAGAACTTTAAAACCTTCTATAACTCAGTAACAAACAAAATCAAAAGCCCAATGTAAACAATGGCGAAGGACTTGAATAGATATTTCTCCAGCGATGATACACAAATGGCCAACAGGTTATATGACAAGGCGCTCAGCGTCACAAACCACCAGGGAATGCAAGTCAAAACCACAAGGAGTTGTTACTTCACACCTGTTAAAGAGGATCACTATGCTGGTGAGGATGTGGAAAAACCAGATCTCTCGCACCATCGGTAGAACTATAAAGTGGTGTAAGTGCTACAGAGAACAATACGGGGTTTTCTTTTTAAATAAATTAAAAGTAGGACTACCATATAAACCAGGAATCTCATTTCTGGATACATATCCAAAAGAACTGAAAACAAGATCTCAAAGAGATATTTGCATACCCGTGCTCCCTGCAACATTGTTCACAATAGTCAAGGTGCAGAAGCAAGCCAAACTCATCAACCAGCGAATGGATAAAGACAATGTGATATAGACATACAATGGACTACTCTTTAGCCTTAAAAAGGAAGAAACTTCTGCCAGATGCGATAACAAGAATGATTCTTGAGGACATTATGCTAAGTGAACTAAGCCAACCATGAAAGACAAGTACCGCATGCCATTTATGTGACATATCTAATCCAACTCATAGAAACAGGAAGGAGAATGAGGGTTGCCAGGGGTTGAAGGGAGGGGGCATCACGAGGAGTTGTTGTTCAGCGGGTGTAGCTTCAGTCATGCGTGAGGGACACGTTTTAGAGTTCTGTTGTACAACACTGTGCATCTAGTTAATACTGTCCTGTTTGTGTTATGCACTTAAAAACTGTTCAGACAGTAAACAATATTTACTGGTTTATGAAGCCCAGGGCTAGAAATTCCGCTCGGCACTACACACCCAATGTCACAGGATTAGCAGATGAAGAGGTCTACAAACATTATGAGAGCAAAGGGGGGAAGTCCCCACCAGTGGCTCGTTGCAGTGGGCTGGGTTTTGCGGCTATTTCTTCCTACATCTGGAACTCTAGCTTGAAAAGGTGTGTTAACAAAGTTAACACAGTGTAAAAAAAAGTCTACTGTATTTCTGCACACTAAGAACAAACATAAAATTTTTGAAGTTATTGTGTATCATTTACATTCGCATAATTCTAATGAAAGATGCACAAGATCCCTATACAGAAACTTAGAAGATATTTGTAAGATACTTTCTTAAAATATAAACAAATGGAGGGATGTATTATGCTCATGAGTCGGAAGCCTTAATACAGTCGGTCCTCTGTATTCAGCCAACTGCGAATGAGAATTACATTTTTTAATTCCAGAAAGTTTCAAAAAGTAAAGCACGAAATTCAACACTATGCTGAATCCACCTGAATGAAGTGATGGGTAAGCAGACCCTGCTGTCACCTCTTTGCAAATATCGGTTATATGCAAACACTATATCATTTTATACAAGGGACTTGAGCACCCCCGGATTTTGGTATCCACGGGAGATACTGTGACCAATCCCCTCTGTTCATCCAAGGATGATGGCATTTTAAAAACATCAATTCTCCCCCAACTGAACTAAAGTTTCAATGTAAATATTCCAGAAAAACTCCCAGCTGGATTTTCTTCGGTGGAAATTGACAAACTGGTTCTACAGTGTACATAGAAATGCAAAGAACCAAGAGCAGTTTAGACAATCTTGAAGAGAAATATGGCATTGTTGCAAGAAAAAACAAATGAGCCAATGAAAGAAGACGAGAATGCAGAAATAGACTCACATAGCTAACCGCTTAGCTTTCAACAAAAGCACCACTGCAAAGCCATGGGGAAGCATGACCTTAGAAAGTGAGGGTAGATTAATTGGATATTCATATGAAAACAATTAACCTTGACCCTCTACTTCACAGCATACATAAAAGGAAATTACAGATAGATGGTAGACCTGTAGGAAAGGTAAATCAATAAAACATCCTGAAGAAAACATAGATTATTATTTTCATGACCTTCAGGCATGCAGTACTCTTAAACAGCACACACATAGCTCTTGCTATAAAGAAAACGACTGATAAATTAAACTTCAGCCTGACCAGGCGGTGGCGCAGTGGATAGAGTGTCGGACTGGGATGCGGAAGACCCAGGTTCGAGACCTCGAGGTCGCCAGCTTGAGCGCAGGCCCACCTGGCTTGAGCAAAAGCTCGTCAGCTTGGACCCAAGGTCGCTGGCTCCAGCAAGGGGTTGCTCAGTCTGCTGAAGGCCCGCGGTCAAGGCACATGTGAGAAAGCAATCAGTGAACAACTATGGTGTCGCAACGGCAACGAAAACTAATGATTGATGCTTCTCACCTCTCTCCGTTCCTGTCTGTCTGTCCCTATCTATCCCTCTCTCTGACTCTCTCTCTGTCCCTGTTAAAAAAAAAAATTAAACTTTATTAAAATTAAGAACTTATCTCCATCTAAAGATTTCATTAAGAGAATGAAAAAAAACTGAAATGGGAGATTATATCTATACTATATCTATATCTACCTATCTAGTATATAATTTTATATAATTATATACAATTTATATTTTTCTTTTATATAATGTATAATTATACATCATATAATGTATGTATTATATACATACATATACCCATAAATCTATCTGTACCCAGAATATATAAATAACTCCTACAAAACAATAATAAATAACACAGAACTTAATTTTTTCAAAAACAGACAAAAAGCTTAAACAGACATTTACAAAAGAAGATATCCAAATGGCCAATACATATACGCACATTAAAAGATGTTCAAAACCATATTCATCAAGGAAATACAAATTTACATCCCAATATGATACAATTGCCCATCGACCCAGAATGGCTAAATGAAAAGGGCAGACTATTCCAAGTGCTAGTAAAGATCTGGAGCAGTGGTTCTTAACCTTTTTTGAGGTACCGAACCCACCAGTTTCATATGCGCATTCACCGAACCCTTCTTTAGTGATAAATAAAATATGATTCTTTTTCCAAATTCAAGACATAGGCATATGTTTTTTTACTGGTGCACAAAATGAGCCGTGCATGAACATCACCTTGCTCAAAGAACAAAACCAACAAAGTGCATGAACTCACAACAAATTAAGGTATTACTTTATTCTGGCCTCCGCAGCAGAGGCTTCTCTGAACCCCTGAGACCGACTCATTGAACCCCTAGGGTTCCATAGAACCCAGGTTAAGAACCACTGATCTGGAGTAACTGGAACTCTCGATCTCGCCACCATTTTCTGGTAGAAGTGCAAACTGGCACAACCCCTTCGGGAAACTTCCGCTGCACAGGAGACCCAACAAGCCCATTTCTAGCTTATGCCCCAAAGAGAAACGCATCTACAGGCACACAAACAGACACGTGCCAGTGTGTTCATAGCAGCGCTGTTGACAACCTCCCCGAACTGGAAAGAACCCAAGTTCTCCGTTTCTCTGCATCTTCTCTCCCTCCCTGCTGACTCGGGAATGGGATCCATTTAGTTCCTCAAGTCCGCCATCATCTCCAGTGTAATTCAGGTGGGGCTGGGCATTGAAAGTGAAAGGTGAGGGCTGTGGTGAAGCACAAGGGTCTGTTTCCCATAGGGACCAAGAAGAAAGGGGGTGGATGAAGAGGGACTCCCCAGAAGAGCCAGAAACAAAAGCCAGCAGGTCGCCAGAAGGGGAAGTGTCAAAACTGAGGGACTTCCCAAAAGGGAACACAGAAGAAAGGGCTCCTAGTTCATCCCTGGTCTTCAAGGACTTCTGCCGGCCTTTCCTCCTGCTGGCCTGCCTCCTGACCTCCCTGCTTCAGGCCCTCGCAGCCCCGCCTCATTCCACAGCAGCATTCTGTGGCTTCTCACTGCCCTTCAGAGATCCCAAATTCCTCAGCCTGGCATTCAGGAGATGTCGGGCTCTAACCCCCAACATGCCCTCCGCCCCCCTCCTCAGTGTTCATCCGGGATCCAGGGGCACCAGCTCCACCAGTGTGCGTGTACAAACTGGTTGCCATGCCTCTGCACGTGCCTTTCAGCCACAGGAACGCTCCGCCCGCCTGGGCTGACTGGCAGCCTCCTACTCGGCCTTCAAAGTCCAGTTCAGACACTGTCTTCTCTGTAACTCTTTGACTTCTCCAGAGAGTATGAGTCATTCCTTCCTCTGGGCTCCATCCCTCCACCAGAGCACACTGTTCATGATGCTTTTAGTGACCTTTGGAGCAACATCCAGGAGGGAGACCATGTGTTTCTTGGTTACTGCTGAATCCCCAGTGGCTGACAGGTGCTTGGAACATTTGCTATGTGAGTGATTAAGCAGAAGAGTGTGCTTTCTATCATAATGGATTGTGAAGGTTCACCTCAATGCTAAAGCCTATGTAGTCTACACTGCAAAGTTAAATCTTGTTCTTTTTGACCCCTCTCTCTTAAATTTAGTGTCTTAAGGATCTTTGTGTACTTGAGAAGGATAAAAGTGCCCGTGCTTCAACTTTTTCCCCCCACCTCAGAGTCTTTGCACATGCCATTCCCTCGGCCTCGAATGCTTTTCCTTGTGCTTCTTTGCTTTCTCATCCTCAGATTTCAACTACAGTGTTGCCTTCTCAAAGAGGCAACCTGCCCCTCCTGAAGTGAGTCTCTCCCTGTCGTACTCTGTGCCACTCACCCTTTGTCTTCACAATTGTAATAATAGGATTAGTTTAACAGCCCTGTTTTGTGTTTATAACCTAGCTCTCTCCCGGAGTATAAGATCCCAGAGAAATGTACCGGTGTTGTTCACCACAGCATTCCCAGTACAAAGAACCGGGCTTGGAACACAGTAGGTAGTGAAGAAGAATAAGGAACGAACAAATGAATGAATCAATGAATGTATTGAATGAATGAATGAATGAGGCTAAGAATTGCTGTACCCAGCCATACAAGAAGCCCCCCACAGGTCTCGGTTTCCCCATTACCTTCATCACAATCCCCAGGAACTTCCCCCACCTTGGGCAACACCTTCAGCTGGTTCCTAGGGTCTGGGTGATCACAACTGCTGTCATCGTTAGTAACAAGGAACTTGCAGAGAGGCATGGTGGCTTGCCCAGGGTCAAGCAGCTAGTTCTTACCTAAAAGGAGCTCTCAGGCTGGGGAAGAAGCAGCCTGGTGGCCCTGAATCAGAAAGGAGCCTCCAGCCCTCACAGAGGGAACTTGGGCACATCTCCTCCTTTCTCTGAGCCTCGATTTTCCTCATCTGTAGAATGAGGGCAGCGCCCTGTGCCCTGTGAGGCAGGTGCTGGGCACACTGCAGGTGTGTGGGTAATGATAGTTGCTTTTTACCTTTTTTTTTTGCTAGTGATGCAGGTGAGTTGTGGGTGTCTATGAGCAGGTATGCCAAGACACTGGTGTTAGAGCTTAGTCAGTAGGCACTGAACATGAGAGGCAGGGCCTGTCTCTTCTCAGTATGTCCAACCTCTGAGCCTGTGGAACCCCTACTCTCTCTCTCTCTCTCTCTCCTAGCCCAGCGATGGATCCCTGTCCATGAAGCCTATTCTCACCTGAACAGTCTTTCCCTGGAACTTCCAGCCCACGCAACCTCTCCTAGCTTAGAAGTGTGGTCCCACTCTCTGCAACCCTTCCCTACCTGCAGTCTCTTTCTGCCCTGCACTCTCCACCATGCTGGGCCGCCCGTCTGACTGTGTGCCCTTGCCCAGACTGTGCCACATCTCGCTCCAGCCCCATTTCCTCCGCCAGACCAGGAGGGGCTGGTCGAAAGGCAGAGAAAACAAATGCTTTGGACCACAACTACTTGAGGCCACAGGGTGGAAGAGGACTGGGGCAGGTGTGGCAGTCTGCCTCGATCCCTTCCTCGCCCGGAGGCCCCCACCAGCCTGGCCTGGCCTGGCCTGACCTTGGCCAGCGTAGCCTGAGGGTTACTGATCTGTACTGGGGAAAGTGTGCAGGTCTTAGTCCCAGTCTACACCATCAGGCCTCTGGCAGATGAGAAAATAGAAGCCCAGAGAGGTCTAGAGCCTTGCCCATGGTTGCACAGCAAGGAAGGACCAGGATCTGAGCAGGGACCCGCGCTGGTATACTTGCACCACCTCCTTGGGGACAATTTTGATAACCAGATCCCCCCCTGGGGGCCGTGGGGACCAGCACTCTGGGTTCCTGCTGCAGGTGTCCTGGCCATTCTGGGGCCCTCAGTGGGGCCCCTGCCCACACCCCGGGGAAGTTAATATTCTCAGGTCGTTTCAGAATTTCCAAGTTTACTCACAGCTCTCATTTGAGCTGTCATAAAAAGTCCCTTTGGCTGGGTGCCAGGGTGAGGGGTGGGGGGTGGCACCTGTGAGTCTTGGGGTGGCGGTGAGGCTCCCCTGCTCCCCCACCCCCACCCCTCAGGTTTGGAGGGCACTGGAGGACAGGGAAGGGAGAAGCACGAGAGGAAGGGTGTGTTTGTTCCCCGGTCTTCGCAGCTTTCTTCCCTCCACTTGTAAATAAATGACTTCCTGGGGGACCCCAGAAACCCCTGCCCCACTCTGAGCCTCAGTTTCCCCATCTTTGAAAGTGGGGAGTAGAATCATCATAAGAACTATCATTTATCGAGGGTTTAGCACCTGCTAGAAGCTATGTGGGTGTCCTAGCTGACAACAGCATGATTATTGCCCATAATATTGAAAGTAAAACATCCCAGCTCCTAGTCCTTGTGAGCCACTGCTGTGCTCTCTTCGCCTCACTGTCGCACTGGCTCTGTCTGTCTGTGTGCACTGCATCCCCAGGACCCAGGACAGGGCCTGGCGCACAGTAGGTGCTCAGTAAATACATGTGAAACAAAACCCCACAACAAGCCTGAGACCGACGTTTTTATTTCCATGTAACAGATGAGGACACTGAGGGTCAGAGAGGTCAGTGGGTTACTCAAGGTCACACAGGTACTAAGTGATGGAGCTGGGACTCAACCCCAAGCCGGGCTGATTCCAAATGGATGGTGGTCAGTCAGATCCAGCACCCCCACCTGGCCATGAAGGCACGGTGGAAGGAAGGATCCCCTACCTTGCTTTTATTCATATTTTTGCCAGGAAGGTCGTGATGCTGCAGAGAAGTTGGTGCCCCCCAAACTTCTGGTGCCCTGCTTTTCTCTTTACACTTTCTCTGGAACTGGCTTCTCCTTCCAATCTGCTTCCAGCCACTGCCCCCAGCCTTCAGGACCTCCAGCCCCCACTTCCAACCCTGCCCCTTTGGGGAGGTGCGAGCTTGCCGGCAGGGCAGCTGAGGGCTCTCAGGTCTTTCCAGCCCCGGATCTCAGCCACCTCCTAACATAAGGGCTCTTAGCTCCCTCCACTGAGGGGTTGTAAGGATGCCAGGTGTGCGATGGGCAGTACCAGGGCTTCTGCTGAGCCCGCCACAGGGAGCAGCAGGTGATCAGGGCCGCCACTCCGGGTCTGCCTAGCCCTCTAGATCCAACCCCCGCCCTCAGGAGGTGCCCAGGACTGTGAGTCTTACATTACTGCTATCCTGTTCAGCAGGCTGGGTGGGGGCTTGCTGTCACACAGACGGTGGGCCCAACCCCAGCTCTGCATCTCAGTCACCGTTGACCTGGAGCAAGGTTCCCCTACCAGCCACAGCGTCCTCTGTAACGCGGGCTCAGCAAGACAAGCAGCCTCACCTGGCATTGCAAGGGTTTTGGAAGAGCCTCCAGCTCCTGCAGCATACTGAGCCCCGATGCAGGGCAGAGCGCACTCAGGGGCTGAGGGAGGCAGAGCGTGGGTTCCCCAGTGTGGCCCTGCATGGTCTGCCGCTCCGCTCCAAGAGAGCAGCCCTTCCCCTCCCTGAGCCCCAGGCTCCTCAAAGTGAGGCAAAGTTCCTTCCTGGGACAGCTGGCAGCTTTCATACTTTTATGACTTCGAATCCTCACAACCAGCCCCACGAGGATGGGGCTGCCTTGACCCCCATTCACCGATGAGAAAGCCGAGGCTTTATGTAAATAGCAGAAGCACAGAGACTTGCCCAAGTTTGCCCCGCTAGGGAGTCTAGCGTGGCTGAGTTTGGCACCCACCAGGTTTTCCCCGCACTCCACCATGTGCTTCTAAAACCCCCGCGCTCCCCCGGATGCAGCTGTCCTCCCCAGAGCATCTCTGACTTCAACACAGCCCCTGCCCAGGGTCATCTGCTGCCATTCCTTCCACAGGTCCTAAGCTCCCACGCCGGGCCCCTCCGGACCCAGCTCCTCCCGCCCGGGAAGGCATCTGCCTGCTCCTTCCCTCCTATCTGTTTCAAAGTCAGAAATCAACCGGTCCATCGTGGCTTGGCCTCCACCTCCCCAAGCCCCCTGGCACTCAGAACCAGTTTGCCTCTCACCGTCTGCTGGCCCCCTGCACTTTCACGAGAAAGGTGAGGAGACAGCGTGTGGAGGGCAGGACCAGCCCTGTCACCGGCTTACCCTGCTAGGGACTGGTGGAGTCAGCTTGGGAGAATCACTCTACCTCTCTGAACCTCAGTTTTTTATCTGTGAAATGGGCACACCAACTTGTTTTAAAGGATTAGATGAAATAAAGGGGATAAAACACAGAAGCTGGCACAAAGTCGGTGCCCTTCCACACTGTAACACCCGTATCCACCCCTGCCCGGCTCAGCTGCCCGGAACCACGGGGACTATTGGGTTAGGTGCCGTCTGGATCCAGCTTTCCCTCCCCAGCCCCTTCGCCTTTTGGAGGATGGCTTTCCAGACAGTTCACGGGGTCATCTCAGCCATGCCCATGCACCCAGGCCCGCAGGTCTCTAGCAGACCCGTGCAAAGGTCCTCTGGTCACCCTGCGTGGCACTGAACAAGAGACTCCAGCCAACACTGCTGGCCTGACTCACTGTCCCCAGCTGCCACAAAGGCACAGGACCCTTCTGCACCCGTCCAATGCAGGCAGGATCTGGGCCCTCCTGGGCAGAGAAGGTGCCCTGGTCCCCACAGAGAATGACGCTGGAGTCGAGTTACCTGCTAGTCCAGCTTCTCCCTCAGAAATCCATTCCATGTGTTGGCAGCAATCCTGGTGGGCTCCCAGGGATGGCAGCTGGGTTCCAGAGGAAGAGGGTCTGAGAGAACAGGCAGGGGTCTGGGATGGGAATCCACAGCTTGCCCCAAATCACCAACCAGACAGGCATATGACCTGTCACCTGGACAGCTGGAGGCTGGGCTCTGGGTAGGCAGACCATGCAATGGTCAGTCACGTCCCGAAGAGGTCACACATGGACAGAAGATAGTCATTGTGGCACAGGGACCCATCAGCTGCACGAGGGATGGACAGACAGCAGGCAAGGGCTGGTCAGGCAGGCAGACAGACAGGAGAAGTCTGGTGAATAGTCAGGTGGCCAGCCACACAGACACACTGAGAGACCCACAGACAGGCAGACAGGCAGGAGGGAGACAGAAAGTTAGGCAGGCTCTCGGGTACGCTCAGGGAGAAGCAGGCAGATATTTGAACCACAAGCCCGTCAGTCCTTCGGCAGAGACACCAGTGGGTCTGTCGGACACAGACGCAGCGACTGCCATCCCTGCCCCAGAGCTCGTGCAGGGTGGGGAGGAAGAGGAGGATGTGGTGAGAGCTCCCACCGGCCCCACCCACAGAGCCCGGGCTCCTCCCCAGAAAGAGTGAGAAAGAGGTAGGAGGGGGCCATCACTCCCCAAAGGTCACCTGCTAGGAATACATTTGAGGCTAACAGGGTGATGTCTGCCTGAAGGTCATGACCCATAAGGCAGGCAGGGCAGACTTAAGCCACTGCTTCTCACTGGTGTGAAAACAGGCTCAGAGGGGCGCAGGGATGCTGTAACTGGACCAGGAGGACCCTGGTGGTCCTGAGAGTCCAAGTCTCAGCTCAGAGAAAAGACTGAGAGCCCAGGTCCCGTGGAGAGACCGTGGCAGGGAGCCCTTCCGACGTTTGCAGTCTGGGCTGCCTCCCTTAGCACGCTGCCTGCCTGGGCTAGTGGAAGTCTGAGTTTGGGACCCTCTTCCAGAGTCCCAAGCCCCTGTTTCCTTCTGTTCCTTTGAGCCCAGCCTCCTGCTACAGTGAGGCAGGGGGCAACTCCCAGGCAACAGGCACGTCACCCATTAACCCAGGGAACTAACTCTACCTTCCTCCCGAGCAGGGCAACCATTAACACAGGGAACTCAGGAGGAAGATAGAGAAAAGGATTTTAAAGGGAGTTTTCCCCTTGTTGACAAGCCGGGGCCCTCTGAGACAGAGGTCAGGTGTCTGGCAGACCTTTACAAACTGGCTACCTCACACCCAGCAGCCTACAAGGGAGAGCTGTTGCCTTCGCTACAACCTCTCCTTTCTGTTTGGTAGCACAAACCCTGTGAGGCAGACAAGACTGCTCATATGTTGCTGGTGGAAAGAAAGCAAGGCCCAGAGGGCTGGAACAGCACACAAACGGAGAAGTGTGACCGCCGGGTTTGGGCCTGGGAGCATCTGATCCCTAAGCCTGCACCGGGCTGTGGAAACAGGGAACAGGGAACAGGGACAAAAGGTTCCCAGGGCAGGGGGGGGGGGTATTTTCTGCCGTTGGGATAGCCCAGGTCGGCCTGGATGCGCATGCCAGCTCCCCCCCACCGACTCGTTTTGGGGAAATAATTGGCAGCTCGCCCTCATGACCGCTCTGAAGAAAAAGAGAAAGCGTCCTGGTGTTTTTTCATTTCTTCTATTTTTTCCTTTTTCTAGCCGTTTTTAAGGAACTTAGTACAAATTCCCCTGTGGCTGACTTGAAGGATGTTTGTCCTATAGAAATTCTCTTCCCCATTCCTGAAATATTATCTTGTGTTCTCTGGAGAACAAATCTTGGAAGAAAGCCAGCTTTTTTTCTCTCTCTCTCTTAATCTTCAGTGTGTGCTTTCTTTCTTTCCTTCCTTCTTTTAGATTTTATTTATTCATTTCAGAGAGGATAGAGAGAGAGAAATGGTGGGAGGGTGCAGGAAGCACCGACTCGAAGTAATTGCTTCTCTACGTTCCTTGACCGGGCAAGCCCAGGGTTTGAACCAACAACCTCAGCATTCCAGGTCGAGGCTTTATCCACTGCGCCACCACAGGACAGGCAGGTGCACTTTCTTAGACCATGTATCATACATCTGTGGTGATGGAAAGACCGGAGAAGAAACAGTAAAATAGAGCTAATATCTGCTGAAAGCTTACTCTGTGCCAAAAACTGTAAAGATATATCATCTCAGAATAACTTGAGAAAATAGCTATTACTACCATCATCATCATCTTTATTTTATAGGTAAGGAAACTGAAGCTCAGAGTTGTTACGTGACGTGTCCAAGTGTGGTAGGGAGTGAGACGGGAGCCGAGGGCCAGGTACAGAAGGTCACCAGAGAGGAAAGCCCCGGCTGCCTAGCAACGAGCAAAGCTGAGAAAACAGGGATCTCCTTCCCAGGGTGACCTCTTGTTGAGGAAATGAGTTTGTAAAAATTAGTATTTTTTGAATGTGCTCACTTTTATTATTAGAAAATGGTGCTAGGCAGCCCTGTGTGTGCTTGCCCTCAGAGCAGGGCAGTTGATTGCAAATTGTGGATTACCTTCCTGCTTGGGAGGGGCCATTGTTTTGCTAATGTTCGCTGGAGGAGGGGTCTTTTGTGGGCCCAGGTAGTTTTGCAGGAAGAACCCAGAGAATGCAGAGTGCTGAAGCAGAAGCCAGTTTGTGCAGAGAGAGAGAGAAGGTGGGCAGTTGAGGAACCAGAGGTGAGGGGCTTTGGGAGCCCTACTGAGGCTTGGGAGGGGGGGCTTTGATTCTAGGAGGAACTGAAGAAGAGTCTCCTGGTTGTGGAACCGGAGAATGTGTTAGGGCTTTGGGAGCCACTGAATGAGAGGGAAGTGTTTTCCCTGCGTGTTTGCTCATCAGCTGGTGCGAGACTTCAATAAAGGAACGGCCCGCCATTATTTGGCTCCACTGTTTCTTTACCGTCTGTCCGAATTCAATGAGAACCTGCATGGCCACGATGGTGGCGGCCACTGGTCACACATCTTTCCTTCCCTAGCATAATATCGCTGGTTGTGCGGTGCAGACCCTCCCGACCTTTCTCCCCTTGGCAGGTCCCCAGTTATGTGGTAGGCCCCCTTAAAGGAGGACTAAGCAAGGAGGCCAGACAATAGCCCTTAAGCATTAAGCCCCCAGGACAACAAGGCTCTGACCCGCATTAAAGACACCTAGGTCTCAGTTGTGATTCAGCCCCAGGCCCAGACAAATGGCGAAACCAGACAAGCAACGCCATGGCGGACATCAGGGCCAGCTGCATGGACTAATGACCCCCTGCCCTGGCACTGACCAATCAGAGGAGGCCATGACCCAGAAAGAACACACCTGGGAAGCTGATGAACACTCTATTGAGGTCCTCCCCTGGGACCTTTCCTAAAATCACTGCCCTTAAACACCCTTAGGACAGAGGACCTAAGTACAGCTTTGCCATCCCTCTCTTCCCCGCAGCTGCCCCGCCCTGCCCCCAGCCAGGTGCCTTACCTTTACCTTTCTCCCCCTAAGCTCCAAGGGCCCTTCTTTTTCCTCTGTAACTTGTTTCCTGAGCCCATTTCTTCTACAGCTCATTTCTTATATTTCAGTGATTTTCCAAATATACTTTCTCTTACAGTGTGAGTCTTGGCTCTGGATTATTTCTTACCTGGAACTCAAGTACTGAGGTTGCTGAACCAAAGTCCAGTCGAGGTCCAATCACAGATAACATTCTGGTGCCATTCTGTTGACGACACAAGGTCACGCAGCTGGTGAGTGGCAGAGTTGGGATTAAATTCAGTCATTTGGGCTCCTGAGCTTACAGTCTTGATCATTCATTATAGTCTGCTACTGGGTGTGCGTCAACCTAGGGATATTCGATCCCTCCTCCCTCCCACTGCCTGCCTGTCTTCATCCCTTCCCTTCTCTCCACCCAAAAACTCACCTACCTACCCAGTCATCCATTTCTTATCCACTTGCCAGCCAACCATCTACTCTCTCCTTCCTGCCTTCTTCCTACCAATACCAAGCAGGTGCTTGAGTATGTCCTGGGGCTATCCCACAAAAATATATACTGTACAAGTGACAGCCCTCACAGAGCCTGTATTCTAGTGGGAAGGGACAGACACAAAGAAGTAATGGACAAACTAAAATTCTCATAGAAAGTAAACTAAGTGTCATAGAAAACTGATGAGAGGTCAAGGTAGTGACACTTATGCACACGCTGGATGATAAGAAGGCCCCAGCCATAGCGGAAACATTTTAAGCAGAAGGAGCAGCAAGTGCAAAGGCACTGAGGTAGGAGGAAATATGTTGCACTCCAGGAACCTGGGAGCAGAGTGGCACAATGGAGTGAGTGATCAAAGGAATATTAGGAGGCCAAGGTCACAGAAGTCACACATCCTGCACTCCCCAGGGGACCTGGCAGGACAATGCAAATAAGTAGATTTAGTTTTGAAGGAAATTGAGAGTTATCTGAGGTTTTTTCATCAGAGGAGTGACTTAATTCCATTTATATTTTCAAAATAGTGCTCAGGTCATAATTTCGAGAATGGATGGGATGAAACTTAAATCCTTGTATTTAAAAACTAGATGCTTTTGGTCTTGGCTGTATAGCTCGTTTGGTTAGAGCATCATCCCAAAACTCCAAGGTTGCCAGTTCGATCCCCAGTCAGGGCACAAACAGGAACAGATCAATGTTTCCGTCTCTCTCCATTCATCTCTCTTAAATCAATAAACATTTTTTTAAAAGTAGATGCTTTTGAAAGTTGAAATTTAACATCCACCACACCCACTGGGGTGACCAGGAGGCTCCTCAGAAATAGATCGGAGTTGAGGAAAAGGTCCCTTCAGGGTCCCTTTGGGTCTGCATGGGTCTCATGAGCGTGGCCCACGGGTCACAGAAGGAAGATATACAAGGACCTCTCAACACCCTCCCAACACCCATTAGTGCTCAGAGCTGGTCACTGGGGAGGAAGTGGTTAAATTTGCATTTCAGCCAAGGGGCCTGGAGGTGGGGGGTGGAAATAATTCAACCCATTTCCTCTTTTGTATTTTTATTTTAACAGTTTTATTGAGGTATAATTTACATGGCATAGAACTCAGCCATCATTAGCACACAGTGCAATGACTTTTAGTAAGCCGAGGTGGGATTGTAGAACATGTCCAGCAAGACCCCTGTGTCCGCGGGCAGTCAGACTAGTCCCACTCCCAGCCCGCTCATCACCTTCCTGTTGCTACTCATTTTCCTTTTCCTTTCCTGGACTTTTCATACATATCAGATCATCCACCATGCGGTCTTCTGTGTTGTTGTTCTTCATCAGTCTGAGAGGTTCATCCGCGCTGTGACATGTGCTTCATTCATTTGTACTGCTGAATAACATCCCACTGCGTGGGGGTGTCACCTTGGTCTACCCCTTCAGCAGCTGATGGATATTTACTGTTCACGTTGTCTTTGTTATGAGTAACGCCGCTGTGAACCTAGCCATGGAAGTGTTTGTGCAGACGTGCGTTTTTAGATCTTTGGGGTATATACTCAGGAGTGGATAGCTGAGTCATACAGTAATTCTGTAATTCACTTACTGAGGAGCTGACAGACATTTCCCACAACAGCTGCTCCATTTGACATCCCCAGCAGCCATCAATGCAAGTTCCAACTCCTCCACCCTCGCTATCTTCCTTTCTCCTAGAGCCATTCCCGTGGGGTGGTTGTCTCATCGTGGCAGTGGTTTTCCGTAGTGGCTAACGGTGTTGAGTGAGCACCTTTGTGTGCCTGCAGTCCTTAGTGTAGTTTCTTTGGAGAAGTCTATTCACATCTTTTGCCCTTATTTTGGTGTTTTGGTTTTTTTCCATTGATTTGAGAGAAATGAAGGGAGAGAGGGGATATGAAAGTAGAGAGAGACAGAGAAGCGTCACCTCATTGTTCCACTTGGTTGTCCCATTTAGTTGTGTACTCATTGCTTGCATCTCCTATGTGCCCTGACCGGTGATAGAACTCAAGACCTTGGACGACCTTGGTGCTCCGGGACAGCACTGTATCCACTGAGCCATATGGCCAGAGCCCCTTTGCCCATTTCTAAATTGGTTTATACTATAGAATGAATGTTTGTGCCCCCCCGCAATTATATGTTGAAATCCAATCTCCCGATGTGATACTATTAGAAGACGGGGCTGCTGAGATGTGAATCATGGGGCAGAACCCTCGGGAATGGGATTAGTGCCCTTCTATTCGTAGTCAGTTTTGAAATTGAAAGTTTGAGTTTGTTGGATTCTTTTACAGACTGTTTTGTCTGTTCTGGGTCCCTTTCAATTCCACATGAATGTGAGGATCCACTTTTCCCTTTTGATGGAAATTGCATTGAATTTGTAGATCACTTTGAGGAATGTTGCCCTCTTAAGTCTTTTGTTACGTAACTATGGGATTTTTTTTTTTCTTTTTCATTTATTAATCTTCTTTACTTTCTCTCAGCAGTGTTTTTGTGGTTTCCACTGCACAAGTCTTCCACCTCCTTTGTCAGAGCTGTTCCTAAGTACCGTACTCTTGTAGGGGCAGTTGCACATGAAATCATCTGCTCAAGTTCCTCTTCAGGTTGTTCACTGCTAGTGTAGATAAACACAATTTTTGCTTGTTGATCTTGCACTCTGCCATTTTGCTTAACTTGTTTATTATTATCTCCAATAACTTCTTTGTTGATTGTTAAAGATTTTCTAGGTATGGTATGTCATCTGTGAATAGAAATAGTTTTACTTCTTTTTTTTAATCCTCTTATTTCTTTTGTTTTGCTGAATTGCTCCGGCAAAAACATTCAGCACAACGTTGTTTTTTATTATTTTTTTAAATTAAGTGAGAGGCAGGGAGGTAGGGAGGTAGAGAGATAGACTCCCACATGTGCCCTAACTGGATTCACCTGGCAAGCCCCTTAAAGAGCAATGCTCTATTCATCTGGGACTGCTGCTTGGCAACGGAGCTATTTCAGCACCTGAGGTGAGGCCAGGGAGCCATCCTTAGTGCCTGGGGCCAACTTGCTCAAACCATTTGAGCCATGGATGTAGGAGGGGAAGAGAGAGAGAGAGAAGTGAGAGGAGGAGTGGAGAAGCAGGTGGTCACTTCTCCTGTGTGCCCTGATTGGGAATCAAACCCAGGACTTCCACATGCCAGGCTGACGCTCTACCACTGAGTCAGCCGACCAGGGCCTCAGCACAACATTGAATAACAGTGGTGAACATAGGCATTCTTGTTCCTAATCTCAGGAGAAAAGCTTTGTCTTTCATCCATTGAGTGTGATGTCACCTGTGCATTTTCATATATAGCTTTTATTATATGGAGGCATTTTTCTTCTATTCCTAGTTTGCTGAGTGTTTTCTTCATCATAACAGTGTTGAATTTTGTCAAGTGCTTTTTCTGCGTCATTTCATGTGGACTTTCTCTTCATTTTATTGTGTCATTTCCCCCTTCACTTTATTAGTGTGGTGTAGCGGCTTCACCGTGTTGTATGCCTGACTCACCAAATGGAACCTGCCTTGCATTCCCGGGGTAACTCCCACGTGGTCATGCTGTATGATCCTTTCATCGTGTGGTAGGTTTCAGTCTTCTGGTATTTTGTTGAAGATTTTTACATCTAATTTCATAAAAGATATTGGCCCATAGTTGTCTTTTATTGTGTATCTTTGTCTGGCTTTGGTGTCATAGAATGAGTTAGGATGTATTCTCTTTTATTTTGTGAAAGAGCTTGAGAAGGACTGGTATTAATTCTTCTTTAAATATTTGGTAGAATTTACCAGTGGAACTATCCAACTCTGGACTTTCCTTTTTTCCTTTTTTTTTTTTTTTTTTGAGAGAGAGAGACAGGAACAGAGAGAAATAAAATGCATCAACTCATAGGTGCAGCACTTTAGTTGTTCATTGATTGCTTCTCATATGTGCCTTGACCTGAGGTGGAGGCTCAAGCTGAGCCAGTGACCACTTGCTCAAGCCAGCAACTTTGGGCTCAAGCAGAGACCATGGGATCATGTGGATGATCCCACGCTCAAGCCAATGACCTCAGGGTTTTGAACCTGGGACCTGAATGTCCCAGGTCAAGGTTCTATCCACTGAGCTACCACTGGTCAGGCTTTTTTTTTTTTTTTAAGATTTCTTTTAATTGACTTTAGAGAGAGAGGAAGGGGGAGAGAAAGACAGAGAGACAAGAACATAGATCTGTTGCTGTCTGTGCCCTGACCGGGGACCCAACCAGCAAGCTCTGCGCTTCAGAATGATGCTCTAACCAACCAAGCTATCCAGCCAGGGTTAGACTTAACCTTTGTTAGGTTTTTGATTAGTGAGTCAACTCTTTACTTCTTATATGTTTATTAAGATTTTCTATTTCTTCTTGAGTGAATTTTGGTCATTTCTGTCTTTCTAGGTTATCTAATTAGTTGACACACAGTTAGACGTGGTGTTCTCTCAGAATCCTTTCTATTTGTGTCAGATTGGTAGCTATGTCCCTATTCTCATTTCTGATTTGAGTAATTTGCATTCTATCTCTTTTTTTTTTAGTCCAGGGAAAGGTTTTTCAATTTTGCTGATCTTTTCAAACAAACAACTCTTGGTTTTATTGATCCTCTCTATGGCTTTCCTATTTTTTATTTCATTTCTCTTCACGCTAATCGTTATTATGTCCTTCCTCCTGCTCGCTTTGGGTTTGCTTTGCCCTTCTTTTTCTAATTTTGTAAATTGTATAGTTAGATTACGAATTCTCAGTCTTTCTCATTTGCTGATGAAGGCATTTGCAGCCATAACATTTCTCTCTTAGCTCTGCTTCCACCGTGTCACATGCACTTTGGTTTGTTGTCTTTTCATTTTCATTCTTCTCTATTTTCTAATTTCCCCTGTGATCTCTTCTTTTATTCATTGGTTGTTTAAGAATGTATTGTTTAATATCTGCATGCTTGTGAATTGCTCAGTTTTCCTTCTATTAATTGATATTAAGCTTCAGTCATGTGTCCAGAAATGATCATTAATATGATTTCAATCTTTTAAAATTTATTGAAAACTTACTTAGACTTAAAGATTGATCACTGCCCAAGGTACACAAATGTCTAATCAATATGTTGTACCCCTGAAAGTAACACAGGGTGGGGCAGAACTAAGTTTACAGTTGTGAGTACACAAAACAGTTTATTCTTGTGTTATTATTTATAATTGTATTACTTTCCATATGAACAGCTGTAAACCTACTTTTGCCCCACCTTGTATAATATTATATGTTAAGTGTAATTGAAAAATAAAAAATGAGCCATGACCAGTTGGCTCAGCGATAAAGCATTGGCCTGGTGTGTGGAGATCCCAGGTTCAATTCCCAGTCAGGGCACACAGGAGAAGTGCCCATCTGCTTCTCCACCCTTCCCCCTCTCCTTTCTCTCTCTCTCTCTTTCCCTCCCACAGACAAGGCTCCACAGGAACAAAGTTGGCCCGGGCACTGAGGACGGCTCCATGACCTCCACCTCAGGCACTAGAATGGCTCCAGTTGCAGCAGAGCAATGGCCCAGATGGGCAGAGCATCACCCCCAAAGGCATGCCGGGTGGATCCCCACAGGGCACATGTGGGACTATCTCTCTGCCTCCCTACTTCCCACTTCAGAAAAATACCCAAAAAATATAAATAAAGAAAAAAAGAAAATAATGAATAAAAATTCATTGAGACTTGTTTTGTGGCCTGACATATGATCTAACATGAAGAATGTCACATATGCTCTCAGAGGTTGCTGCTGTTGTTTGGTTGTATGCTCTATGTGTGTGGTAAGTCTCGTTGATTTGTGATGTTGCTTGAGTTCTCAATTTTCTTATTAGTCTCTTATCTCAATGGTCTATCCATTACTGGAAGTAGAATATTGAAGTCCCTAAATAGTATGATAAAACTTTCTATTTTTTTATTCAATTCTGTCAATATTTCCTCCATTTATTTGGAGGCTTTGTTGTTTAATGCATATGTTTATAAGTATTATGTCTTCTTGATAAATGGACACTTTAATCAATATATAATGTCCTTCATTGTCTCTTGTAACAATTTTTGACACAAAGCCTATTTTATTGATATTATTATAGCCACTCCAGCTCTCTTCTGGTTACTATATGAATAGGATATCTTTTCCCATTTTTTTTTCACTGTCAACCTATTTGTGTCTTTGGATCTAAAGTACCTCTCTTATAGACAGCATATGGTTGAGTTATGTTTTTTATTTACTCTGTCAATATCTGTGTTTTAACTGGTGAATTTAATTAGTTTACATTTAAAGTAGTTACTGATAATGGACTTACTTCTACCATCCTGCTGTTTGTTTTATATACATCATATCTTTCTGTTATTCATTTCCTCCATTACTGCCTTCTGTTGTCTTTGATTGATTTTCTCTAATGTACTATTTTGATTCTCTCCTCATTTCCTTTAATATATATTTCAGTTCTTAAAGATATTTTATTTTTATTTTTATTTTTTTATAGGGACAGAGAGAGTGTGTCAGAGATAGGGATAGATAGGGACAGACAGATGGGAACAGAGAAAGATGAGAAGCATCAATCATTAGTTTTTCGTTGTCGTTGCAACACCTTAGTTGTTCATTGATTGCTTTCTCACATGTGCCTTGACTGCGGGCTTTCAGCAGACCGAGGCACCCCTTGCTGGAACCAGCGACCTTGGATCCAAGCTGGCGAGCTTTTGCTCAAGCCAGATGGGCCGTGCTCAAGCTGGCGAGCTCGGGGTCTCGAACCTGGGTTTTCCTCATTCCAGTCCGACGCTCTATCCACTGCGCCACCGCCTGGTCAGGCTGTATATATTTCAGTTCTTAGGTATTACAATTATACTAAATTTGTAATAATCAAGTTTCAGTAGCAGACAGAAACTGCTCCCATGTAACTCAGCCCCTACGCCCTTTCTGCTGCTATTGTCACATATTATGTCTTTGTGTATTAGGGGGTCATTAAAATTGATTCGTAATTACTGTTTATGGATTATTCTTTTAAATCATGTGGGAAACAAAAAGAGATATTATAAACCAAAAATATAATAATACCAGCTTTTACATTTATGTGTATTACCTTTACTGTTTTTTTTCTTTATTCATATAATTTCAAGTTCCTGCCTGCTGCCCTTTCATTCAGCCTAAAAGATTCCCTTCAAACATTTCTTTTAAGGAAGGTCTACCAGTGATGAACTTCCTCAGTTTATCTTAGATGTCTTAATTACTCCAAAGTCGCACAGATACTTTGGCCAATATAGAATTCTTTTTTTTTTTATGAGCTGGGTTTTTTTTTTCTTTTTTTTTTTTTTTTTACATTTTATTTATTCATTTTAGAGAGAGGAGACAGAGAGAGAAGGGAGGGAGGAGCAGTAAGCATCAACTCCCATATGTGCCTTGACCAGGGAAGCCCGGGGTTTTGAACCGGTGACCTCAGTGTTCCAGGTTGATGCTTTTATCCACTGCGCCACCGCAGGTCAGGCGGCCAATATAGAATTCTTGGTTGACAGTTTTTTCTGTCACAACTTTAAACATGTCATCACACTGCCTTTGGCTTCTATGGCTTTCAAAGAAAAGTCAGCTGTTACTCTTATTGAGGACTCCTACTTGACAATCACTTCTCCTGTTTTCAAGATTCTTTGTTTGCAACTGTTTGATTATAATATATCTTGATGTAGATTTATTTGCCTTTATCCTAGTTGAAGTTTTCTGAACTATTTATTTGTTTAGATTCCTATCTTTTATTAAATTGGAGACATTTTGGGCCATTATTTTTTCAGTTATTCTTTGTGGTCCTTTCTCTCTTCTCCTTTTGAAACTCTTGCAATGTTGATACACTTAACGGTGTCCCGTAAGTCCCCTCTGTTTCTATGCTCTGTTTCTTCTTCTTCACTAATTTTTATGCACTTCAAACTGGATAACTTCAATTTACCTATCTTTAAGTTACTGGTTATTTCTTCTGCCTGCTTTAAATCTGATGTTGAACCCCTCTTGTAAATTTCTCATTTCAGTATTACACGTTCAGCTCCAGAAATTCTATTTGGTTCCCTTTTGTAATTTCTATTTCTTCACTGCTAGCCTCTTCTGTTCATATATTGTTCTAGTTTCCCCTAGTTCTTCATCCATCGTTTTCTTTAACTCTTTGAGCATATTTAAGACAATTGATTTTAAAACTTTGCCTAAAAATTCCAATGTCTGGACTTCTCCAGAAATAGCTTCTGTTTATTTTATCTCCCCATGAATGGACCAAGCTTCCCTCTTTCTTTGTAGACTTTATAAGTTTTTGTTGAAAACTGGACATTTTGTATATCATAATATGAGAACTGTGAAAATCAGCTTCTCCCCACACTTCTGCCTCCACAGGGCTTGCTTTCTTGATTGTAGTGGGCTGTAGTCATCCTTTTGTTTAGTGACTTTTCAACCTATTTTTGTAAATACTGTATTCCTAGCCATGTATGTTCACTGAAGTCTCTGTTCCATTATCTCAGCAGTCAGCCAGTGATCTGACAGAGATTTCCTTAAACACCTGAAGCCATAAATAAATAAATAAATAAATAAATAAATAAATAAATAAATAAATAAAATTTTAAGAACCACAAAACAAAAAATGTATTTTCTCAGGCTTTGTAGATTATCTCTGAGTGGAGATACTTCTTTAATACTTAGCTAGACTGAGCACAGTTCTGTATTAGCTTTCACATTAGCTTTTACTTGCTTGTGTAGAGCCCATAGGCCAGCTAGAGGTATCTTTCAGATGTGTTCTATCTGTGCATTCAGACCTGGGTGTGTGCATTGCACTCCAGATTCCCTGATAAATGTGGAGGAGACTTCATCTTTTTAATGTATGTTTTTAAATTTATTTGTGGGTTTTAGAGAGAAGAAAGAAGAGAGAAACAGGAACATCAAACAGTTCCTGTATGTACCCTGACTGAAGATCGAACCCACAACCTTTGTATATGGGGATGACACTCTAACCAACTGAGCTATCAATCCAGCCACGGTATGGGAGGAGACTTTCAAAGCCCTACATCATCCTCCTCAGCCACCTGTCCCCCAGCTTTTTCATCTCTCTGCTTCTTACCCTGTTCCATCATCCCATCTCTAGCTGGACAGTGCATGTCTTTAAATTCTTTCAACAGACGCTGCCTAGGAAGTTGGTCCAGCCCTGAGAGAATTTCAAGGACAGCAAAATAAAGTTAAGTCCCTGAACCAATCCCTCAGGAAGTACAAGACAGACCAAACGCACGCAGCCACAACTCTTTGAGAGCTAGGTCTATATTGCCTTTTCTGGTACTGGTAGGTCATACCAAGGCTACTGTTCCCATAGCCACTACTGAGCTGGGGAATGGGAGATGGCAGGCAAGTAAGCAAAAATGTCACACAGTTTCTTACCAAAGATTACCATTCTCTGTATTCAATTAGCACTCCTCTGGGTGCTGTAGGGTTTGATAAGACTCCAGACTTCCAAAACAGTTTATTCTGATAGTTTTTGCCATTTAATGCTTGTGTCAGTGGGAGGACTGATTCTTCGAGTTCTCTATTCTTCCATGTTTCCTTGGTGATACTTAATGGTGTTTTTTGAAGAATAAACATTTTAAATTTTATCAAAATCTAACTTCCTAACTTTCCTCTTTTGTGAATTACATTTTTGGTGCCATATCTAAGAATATTTTGCCTAATCCAAGATAACAAAATTTTTCTCTCATGTGTTCTTTTGAAAATTATAGTTTTAATTTTTACATTTAGAACTATGACTCACTCTGAGTTAATTTTAGTGTGTGATGTGAGATAATGATCTAACTTTATCATTTTGCACGTGAATATCCAATTGTCTCAGTATAATATGTTGAAAAGATTATCCTTTCCTACTGAATTACCTTGACACTTACTTTGAAAATTGATTATAAATGTCCATGTATTTCTGGGCTATTTTGTCTCATTGATTTATATGTCTATCCTATGTCAGTGCCACGCTGTCTTGAGTACAATAGCTTTGTAGTAAGTTTTGAAATTGGGAAGTGAAAGTCATCTGATTTTATTCTGGGTTTTTTTTAGAATTGTTTAGGTTTTTCTGGGTCCTTTGCATTTCCACGTAGATTTTAGGTTTAGCTTGTTAATTTTTATCAAAAAAAAAAAAAAAAACCTGCTGGGATTTTGACAAGGATTGTGTTAAACCTATTGATTAATTTGGAGAGACTTGCTATCTTAAAAATATTGAGTCTTGGCCCTGACCAGTTAGCTCTGTTGACTAAGAGCGCTGTCGACCCCCGGTCAGGGCACAGATAGGAAGCAAACAATGAAATGCATGACTGAGTGGAACAACAAATGAAGGTGTTCCTCCCCCTTCCCCTCTCTCCCCCTTCCTCTCTCTGTCTCTCTAAAAGTCAATAAAAATTAAATCCTAACCGATAGCTTTCTTGGTTGGAGCTTTGCCCTGGCTCAGAGATAACTGGTTCAATTCCCTGGTCAGGGCCCATACAGGAGCAGCTCGATGTTCCTTTCTCTCTCTCTCTCTCAAAAATAAATAAACAAATAAATTATATATATATTGAGTCTCCCAATCCATGAACATGGATTATATCTGTCCATTTATTTAGATCTTTAAAGTTTCCTCTCAGACACCCCCTTTCTCATTCATTCCCTTTTAAGATTCAACACTGTGGGATTTCTCTAATGGACCAAAAGGTCCGCTGAGGGCCACAGCCCAAGAAGAGCAGGAGGTGTCTCCCTGGGGATGGCTCACCACATAGGAAGGCGACCTCTAAACAGCCATGGCAGGAGGGTTGGGTTGTACACACATGTGGCTGAGACTGGGAACCCCATTTACATTCAGTTACCCTGATACAGTGGACTCATATCAAGAACAATGGCTGAATATAAAATAAAAACTAATAAGTAGGACCCTCATCTGTAAATAACAAAGAGGGATATAGTTATCCGTTGTAAAGACTCACCTCAGTTTGTATCAGGCTCTGAACCCATAAGGATATCGCTCAGGCAGGTGATAAGAATGTCGTAGAATTTTGAAAATCTCTTTCCAAAATTTGGCTGCCTGGTGGGCTGATCAGAACCCTTAGCCATTGAGCATACTGATTGCCACTTGAGACAAAAGGGGTGCTTTTGTTCCTTTAGAAGCAATTTCTAAGACAAAGATTCCAGTGCCTGTAGTGGATTTGGGAAGCGATCCCAGGAAACACTTGTAGGGTAGTGGAGAAGTGAGGTGTGGTGGGGAGAAGAGCCAGGGCAGGTGTTTTAAAGGAGAGGTCACTGCTCTGAGCACCTAGAGCTTAACCCCGCCGCAGACCTCTGAGACAGTGTAGCGCATTCTTCCCTACTGTCCCAGACGAGAAACAAGGACACTGGAGTATTTCTCCACTAAGATTCCAGCGAGTATTAGTGGAAGTCTACTTCCAGGGATACCATTTCTGGCACTTTCAGCTGCCCCACTGTGTGCACCTGCAGCTATAGGTGGGCTATCAGGCAGAGTTGCAGGTATTTGCAGGAAGGTTCTCTCAGGGTGCGCACTGAGGGGGTGAGGGGGTGGCTCCAACTTCCACTGGCGGCCTCCCAACTTCCATCCTGCCCTTTTTCTCACTGGGAGCCACGGTGTCATTCTGGACGGTGACACACCCGGCTCACGGACCACCTCCAGCCTCTCTTGCAGCTAGTGACGGAAGTGCTCAGAGAGAGTTTCGGCAAACACCGTTTGGCCCTCCTACTCTTCCTCCTCCTCCTTTCTGCTGCCTAAAGTGTGGATGTGACGGCTAGACCTGAAGCAGCCGTCTGAAACCAAAGGGTAAGACCAAGAGAATCACAGGGAACTTGGCCCTGAAACGACAGGTTATAAACCGATGTTGGCAGCTACTCACCTCCAGGCTTCACATTACATAGGAGAACAAATCCTTCAGTGCTCTAGTCTCTGCAGCTGGTCCCTACCATAGCACTGGAATGTGGCTCTAACCTTGCGAGGGCTTGACTGACAATCAAAAAGACAAAAGGGCTTATGTGTATCCCAAACTGCTGAACCGAGTTATGCCCGGCACATGTCAAAACGCTGACGAAACTGAAATGAACCAGGAAAAGAGTGTTGAATTAATAATGTATAGAACATCTACAGAAGGGAAGGCTCTCTCTGCAGATCATCAAAAGTGGTAATTAATTCGTATATAAAATAGACGATATAGAAATAGCTATCAAGAGAAAATCAAGTTACGTGAGTTCAAGTGCCATGTACCCTTTCAGAGTCATACTTTTCTACAGAGGTTCCTTATACTTCAATATTTTTTAAAGTTTTTATAACTAAAAGAAGATGAAAGCTCTTTGGCTGGGAGTCCAGAGTTGCCATGCAGAAAGTTTAAGACCCTGAGGCGGCCATGCTGTGAGCAAGCCAAGCCATCGCATGATTCCAGACCCCGGCTATTGGATCACTCCAGCCTTCAGATTGAGGCCCCCAGACACCATGGAGAAGTAACAAACCATCTTTGTTATGTCCTGTTCAAATGCCTGACCCAACAGAATCCATGATCACAAGAAAATGACTGTCTAAAAACACTAAAAAAAATAATAATAATAATAATTAATAAAAGAAATAAAGGGAGGGTGAGTAACCTCCAGTTCCATCCCTTTCCATTCTCCTGCTGCCTGGAATGTGAGCAAGATGGTGGCCATCTTGACGATGCAGACCAGGGCAATCTTCTAGGGATGGCACATCAGTGAGACGGAGGAGCCTGGCTCCCTGGGTGACCTCGTAGAGTACCACCCAGCCCTAGACACCTCCCTCCTCATGATTACCTCCATTATTTAATCCACAGTCCACCTGGGCTTCTGTTGTAGGTCCCTGAACTACCGTATTTCCCCATGTATAAGATCCACCCTTTTCCGAAAAATTTGGGGTCTAAAAACTGGGTGCGCCTTATACAGTGGTTGTGGTATTTCAAATGCCATAGATGGAAATGAGGACGAGGCAATACATGAAGACAGTGATTCGTTATCAGACACAGATGAGGACAAGCTAATGGAAGGGACTTTTTTTTAAAATTAATTTTAATAGGGTGACATTAATTAATCAGGGTACATATGTTCAAAGAAAACATCTCCCAGTTATCTTGTCATTCAGTTATGTTGCATCACCCAAAGTCAAATTGTCTTCTGTCACCTTCTATCTGGTTTACTTTGTGCCCCTCCCCTCCCCCCTCTTCTTCCCTCGCCCCCCATAGCCCCCCCAAGAGAATTTTGACAGTGATGAGGAGCTGTATAAATTTTATGATGAATAAAACTTGAGTTCAATAACTTTATATAATACATTTTTTTTCAAATTTCTGGCCCCAAAATTAAGGTGTGTCTTGTACACGGAAGCATCTTATACATGGGGAATACGGTAACACAGATACAGACTTAGATACAGATGTGGATAGAGACATGGAGGTAGATGTAGATGTAATTAGAATCCTAACGGATGGATGATTAAACTGGTACAGAGTAGGCGACTAACAATCTCCGTTATATCCCCAAAATAAATTTTATTTCTTAGGGCCCGTGATTATTTCAGTTGCCGTTGGAGAAAACTGAATCAGGCAAACTTAGCAGAAATGGGAATTTATTGCGTCACGTGGCCGAAGCTCAGAAAAGACAGAGTGTTGGGGAATATACCGTCCAGGCTCAGAATGCTAAGAGGAGCCCTGTGCCCACCTCTGCCTGTGTGCCAGCAGCCCCCTCTCCCGCCTCCCTTGCCAGAGCTGCAGTCAGAGTGGGAAGGAATGGAGCCCATGGACTCCTACCAGAAAAATCCCAGGGATTATTTGCACTGGCTGGGAGTGAGTCCTAAGCCAGTCTATGCACTAGTCTGGGGTCAACAAGGGCTCAGCTTGAGCAACCCGGTCATCCCTGGGCTGGTCAGTGTAGTCGGAGGGAAGCTTGCGAATGAGAAACTGCCAGTGCATCCCACTGGGCTGTCACAAAAAGAAGAGAGTGAGGATCGGGGTCACAATGCACAAGGACAAGAGCCACTACACGTACTAATGTCATTGCCATGGACTGAATTGTGCCCCCCAAAGTCATATGACTAACCCTCAATGGGAGTGTCTCTGGAGATAGGGTCTTTAGGAGGTAATTAAAGTTAAATGATGTCATAAGAATGGGACCCTAATCTGATCAGACTGTGGTTTCTAAGAAGAAGAGACCCCAGAGCTCGCTCACTCTCTCTTTCTCTATCTCTCCCTCTCTCTCTACTTTCTCTTCCCCCCTTGCCATCTGAGAACACAGTAAAACGGTGACTGTCTGTAAGAAGAGAGCCCCCACCAGAAAATGACCATGTTGCCGCCTTGATCTCAGACCTCCAGCCTCCAGAACTGTGTGACAATTCATTTCTGTGGTCTAAGCCCCCAATCTCTGGTATTTTGTTAGGACAGCCCGAGCAGGGTGAGACAGAGTCGTCTGTATTAGTCAGAGTTTCCAGAGACACACCACCCTGACTAATACAATTATTAATAACAAAAACAACAATGTTGTTTACATTTTTAAGGAACTTACCATCGGGCAGACACTATGGTAAACTATCTCAATCATCTTTTAATACTCTCATTTAGACACAGGGAAAGAGAGGTCCAGAAGATCAAGCAACTTCCCATGATCATAGAGCTAGCTATGGCGGAACCAAGATTTGAACCTGGGCAGACCTGGATCGCTGAGGTCACAGGTTTGAAACCCTGGACTTGCCCAGTCAAGGCACATACAGAAAGCAACTACTATGAGTTGATGCTTTCAGCTCCTCGCTGCCTTTCTCTCTCTCTCTCTTTCTCTCTCTCTTGAAAAAAGAAAAGAAAAGAGAAAAAAATCAATGAATAAAATCTTTTAAAAAAGCCCCTAAAACTGTGCTGTCAAGTCTAAGGCTATTTCTCGGTGATAAGAATTGTTTTTAATTTTTTTGTGCTTTTCTGTACTGATTTTTAAATTATATATTACTTCTAAAATCTAAGGGAAACAATAAAACTATTTCCACATTGAAAATGTTTTTAAAAAGGAAGGTCACAAAGCCTCAACATGCCAGGGAGAGGGTACAGCAGGGAGAAAAAATATTAAAAAGGCTGTAGAAATGTGAAATGTGAGTAGCAGTCCTTCCAAAGACACTGAACAAGGACAAGCGCAATGTCCTGTACTTCAGGTCACATAGTCAATGTCCCCTCTATGAGGATTAGAACCATTGAAGCAACATGTGCTTGGGGGCCTTCCTCAAAGTCAAAGTGCATCACAGAACCAGAAACTTGAAGCTCCCTGAGACCACATTAACAGAGGTGTGGTACCCGGAACAAGGGAGTTTAGCCTCCCTGCAGTGGCCACCCCTGCAGTCTGTGTCCAGTTCTGGGCCTTCATTTCAAGAACATTGGCAAATTGGAGGAGAAGAAAATGGGGGCAGGGGGTGTGAAAAGGATCTGAAAATTATGAGAGAGCAGCAGAAGTCCTCAGCTTGAGGAAGAGAAAATTCGGAGTAGGGTGGGATGGGGCAGCGTGAGAGCTGACCCTTAGGTGCATGCCAGTGCAGTCAGCGTCCTAACTGGGGTAACTTGTGAGCTTCCTCTCCTTGGTAGTATGCAAACCAAGGCTTGGCCACCTGTTGATGTGGGTAAATGGTTAGATTGATTGAGTGTGTGGTTGGACCACAGGGCCGTGCAGTCTGCTTTTATGCTGAGTGTCTGTGTCTCTCTGATTTTTGGAAAGATGTGGGAGGACTCACCCTGATAGGAGATGGGTACGGACTAAATGCTCGTGTACCCCTATTTCATAAGTTGAAGCCCTAACCCTCAGTGTGTCTGCATATGGAGATAGGGCCTCTAGCAAACCATTAAGAATTAGATTAATATCCATATAAAAAGCAACACCAGCCTGACCAGGTGGTGGCGCAGTGGATGGAGCTTCGGACTGGGATGCGGAGGACCCAAGTTCGAGACCCCGAGCTCACCAGCGTGAGCGCGGCCTCATCTGGTTTGAGCAAAAGCTCACCAGCTTGGACCCAGGGTCGCTGGCTCCAGCAAGGGGTTGCTCGGTCTGCTGAAGGCCCGTGGTCAAGGCACATGTGAGAAAGCAATCAATGAACAACTATGGTGTCACAGCGAAAGACTGGTGATTGATGCTTCTCATCTCTCTCTGTTCCCGTCTGTCTGTCCCTGTCTGTCTGTCTCTCTGTCTCTGTCAAAAGGGAAAAATAAAAAATAAAAATAAAAAGCAACACCAGGGAGCTCTCCTCCCCCTCCCCATGTGATGGTACAGCAAGAACGCGGCCACCTGTAAGCAAGGAAGCAGGTCCGCACAGGACCCAAATCAGCCGGCACCTTGATCTCGGACTTTCCTGCCTCCTGAGCTGTGAGAAAGAAACGTCTGTTATTATACCTCCCACCCCGTGGCATTGTGTTGAGCAGCGCCCACAGACTACAGTCTTACCACTAAGCAGACACATCTGCTAGCTTCCCCTAGGGGGCCCAGCCCCCCAGGTCCAGAGGGTCGGCTGATGAGGGTCAAGGAGGAGTTTCCTGTCCCCTCACTCCCTGTGACCTCCAATTTTTCTCAGTTAATAGAAAAGACCTTCTCTCCGCTGTCGGCGTTCTCAAGTCCTGTGAGCGAGGGACCTGCGGAAGTAAGTGAGGCGCTTGGGCTGGCGGCGTGGCGAGTGCAGAGAGAATTTGGGCGGCCTGGGCTTTCCGGAGCTGGGTTACCCTTCTCAGAACATGGTATCCTGACTGTGTTCTGGGACGTCACCCCTTATCTACTCTCAGTCCCTTTCCCCGGGGTGCCCATGACACTGTCCTAAGCCAATTCACTCTCTACCCCAGGCCTTATTGATTGCTCCAATCAGATTATGCGACCCAGTGAGGACCAATGAGACCCAGTGGAACATTTGATGGGACAACGGGGGCAGAGACTCTGTGCTCTCTGCAGCCGCTGTAGATATCTTGTGGTCACAATGGGAAACTTGCCTCAGAATTGAGTCAACATACGAGAAATGGCCCAAGAAATGAATTGAGTCATCAGGAATCAGGAACCCTTGGTCCAGCTGTGCCTGCCAGCCAGACGCGTTAGTGAAATTAGACAATAGTTCTCTTCTGGTTTCAGCTGGTTTGGGTCAGTTTTCTTTCGCTTGAAACTGAAAGAGCCTTGGCAGATACATCACTGTGAGCCAGAAAGCGCCACAACAACGGTCTGTACAAAGTGCTGGGGAGCAGGGGCGAGGCGGCTGCCCGTTAGAGTAGGCGCCCGGAGGGGTGCGAGGAGTGGGCAGGCCAGGCTGCGCAGGGGCGGGGCATGTGAACTGGACGTGGAAGGGTGAGGAGGACTGCACCACACGGGGCGATAGGAGAGGCCATTCCAAACCTTCAAACCTGTGGATGGGGCAGTTAAGAAACACTCTTCTAGATAACCGGAGGGAAGATGAAAAAAGTCACAATGAAAAAATCAGAAAACATTTTTAACCGGACAACCTGAAAAGTACATATTAAAACTCATGGGTTACAACTAAAACAGTGGTTCTTAACCTTTTTTGAGGTACCAAACCCACCAGTTTCATATGCGCATTCACCGAACCCTTCTTTAGTGATAAATAAATTATGATTTTTTTTTTCCAAATTCAAGACATAGGTATATGTTTTCTTACTGGTGCACAAAATGAGCCGTGCATGAACATCACCTTGCTCAAAGAACAAAACCAACAAAGTGCATGAACTCACAACAAATGATGGTATTACTTTATTCTGGCCTCCGCGGCGGAGGCTTCTCCGAACCCCTGAGACTGACTCATCGAACCCCTAGGGTTCGATAGAACCCAGGTTAAGAACCACTGAACTAAAACAATACTTAGAGGGAAAATGGTAGCCTTCAGGTTCGTAAATGAGAAAAGAAGAAGAAAAGCTAAAAATGAATGTTTCTAACATCGCTCCCGAGAAGTTAGAAAAAGAGTAGCAAGACACACACAGAAGAAAGTAAAAGAAGAAGAATCCAGATAAAAACAGACTGAAAGAGGGAGGAAGCGTCCCCTGAGAGGACCAACGCAGCCCCAGCGGGTGGTCGGTAAGCTATAGACCCGAGGCGCGACTGCACTGCCGTTCAGATGAGTGCCCGGCGTGCGCAGACTGGGCACAGGAAGCCACGGGGCGAGAGGGAAGTGGGGCGGCCATAGGCGGCAGGGCATGCTGATGCCCAGGGCCCAGAGGATGGCCCTGCTGAGGGACGGGACCAGAGCCCCACTCTATGGGTGGTAGAAGCCTTGGAAGCTTCTCAGCAGGGGCAGTGGGCTGGGCCACTGGGGGCTTTAGAGACCCTCCTCGGATAAGGAGCCGTGCCGTCCGTCGCCGCCGCCGCCGCCGAGGCTGATGAAAAGGAGAACAGCCACAAGGAGGTCACGCTCAGTGTTCCAGGAACCAGCCTCTGTCTTAAAGAACACTGTCAGCACAGCAGCCTTCTGCCCACTGCCACCTTGGCACAGCGCACTTCCCTGTCTGAGGGGGGATCCCAACCCGCATGAGAAGGCCCTGGAAGGTTGGGGAAGCTGGTTTCTCAACCTCAGCGCTGTTGACTTTGGGGTGGATCGTTCTTTGCTGTGGCGCCGCTCTGTACCCAGTAGGGTGTTGGCTGTTGAGTGCACCCCTGCCTCTACCCACTGGGTGCCAGCAGCAACTGTTCCCCGAGGTGAAAGCCAACAGTGTCAGCCAGAGGGGACCTCTGACTTGGTGTTGTGGTGGGAACAGCACTAGGCCCACAGTCCTCTCAATGACAGCTCAGTGAGAGCGCCAACCCTTCAAGTTGTGACCCTGGGCGAGGGCCCGCCTCTCCTGAACCTCTAACCCCCCCTGCCCCCACCTGCTCCCTGCCTAGTGGGGCTGGGAAGACCCACACTAACAGGATAGGAGGAGCGATGAGGTCACCGAGCCCTGCAGAGCCGAGCCGACACACGACAGAGAGCAAAGGTTCTGAGGATGCTCTTTAGTGATACTTTTCCCACTGCCCGGGACCAGGCCGCAGGAGTGGACCGCGTCCGCTGCTAACAATATAGTGTCCCCGCTTCTACCTTGGTGTCCCCCAAAACACCTGTTCTCCCCACTGCAGAGGGACCATTTTAATACAAAAATCAGGCCATGTCACATCCACACTGTGAGCCCTCCAAAGCTTTCCCGTTACTCATAGAATAAACCCTAAGTCCTTATTGTGGCCAGTGGGCCCTTCACGCTGCTCCCCGGCTCCTCAGAGTCCAGCTCACAGATGCTCAGTGCCCCCCAACATCACACAGGGCGCTGTGCACACTGCTGGCCCTTTGCCCCCCACCACACACACACACACGCACACACTGCAGCTTCCTTAGAGGAGGACTCGGCGGTGGGGGGTAAGGGGGGCTTTAGGTCGGCGGTTCCTTCGAGTCAAATTCGCTCGTTAAAGAAAGGATGTGTCTGTCCTGTGCATTGCAGACCCCAGCCCCGTTAAAGAAAGGATGTGTCTGTCCTGTGCATTGCAGACCCCAGCCCCGTTAAAGAAAGGATGTGTCTGTCCTGTGCATTGCAGACCCCAGCCCCGTTAAAGAAAGGATGTGTCTGTCCTGTGCATTGCAGACCCAAGCCCCGTTAAAGAAAGGATGTGTCTGTCCTGTGCATTGCAGACCCCAGCCCCGTTAAAGAAAGGATGTGTCTGTCCTGTGCATTGCAGACCCCAGCCCCGAAGGCAGTGCCTGGCGCTCGGGTTTGTGGAATGATGGAGCACTTCAAGGGTCTCCTCTCCACCCGCACTTTAGACTCACCCCCGCCAGCCCCGGGTCACAAGGTGTGGCTCACGTAGCCCTACTTCTCCCTCCAGTGTCACCTCCCACCTCAGCCACCTCGCAGGGTGTGGCCCCGCCAGGTGGGGGGCCCTCCACCTGGCGCACTCTTGCCCTGCCATCTCCTGGAAAACTAGCTCTGGTCCTTCCAACTTCAACAGAGATGCCACCTCCTGCAGGGCTCTCTCCTTGATGCCCCAAAGCTGGATGAGTTTCCCTCCCCTGGGCCCATGTCCCCTCATCCTGTCACCACCACACTGCACTGTTGATGTTTGTATTCTTGACCTCAGGTTCCACATGGGCAGGGACCAGAGCAGTGTGGGGACTCAAGAAATGGGGTTTGAGTGAATCAGCAGATGAACAAACACTCTGTATTAGCTTCAGTGATCACTTCCTGTCCACCAGGGCCTTCCAGGGCTTGGGCAGGAGCCACTGGAGCATCCTCCTCTTTTTTTTTTTTTTTTTTTTGTGAGAGAGACAGAGAGAGAGGGACAGATAGGGACAGACAGGAAGAGAAAGAGATGAGAAGCATCAATTCTTCCTTGCGGCACCCTGGTTGCTCATTGATTTCTTTCTCATATGTGCCTTTGGGGGGGGTGGTTACAGCAGAGTGAGTGACCCCTTGCTCAAGCCAGCGACCTTGGGCTCAAGCTGGTGAGCCTTGCTCAAGCCAGATGAGCCTGCGCTCAAGCTGGCGACCTTGGGGTTTTGAACATGGGTCCTCCGCATCCCAGACTGACGCTCTATCCACTGTGCCACCACTTGGTCAAGCAGCCTCCTCTTCTTAAGTCATTCTGGTGGGTGCCAGTCTTCTGTGATGCCTTCTGAGGTATGAGATTTCCCTTCTGAGCATTACAGCTCTTTGTAGATCCCTCAAAGGCACCTGGCTCTGTTTGTTTTGTGAGCACTTGTGGACTAATCTGGCTTAATGGGTCAGAGGATGGGCATGCCCAGAACCAGCCCCAAATAGACTTACTGCAGACACATTCTCAGACCATCTATTCTTTGAAGTGCACTCCACACCATTGTCTCCTCTCTGCCTCCTCCGAGCCCAGTGAGCTGCCCTTGAAAAGACTGAGCTCTCCAGGCTGGAAGGATGGAACCAGACAACCAAGGAAGGAACAGGTTCTCCTCGGTGAGTGGGGAGGAAGGACGATATGACACACAGGCATGCACACCCCAGTTCAGAGCCCAGACTGTCCCACAAGCCTTCCCCCACCTCCACCCAACCTCCAATTATCTTCAACCAGAAGCCCAATCATTTCCTTGTACCCCACATGCAAATCTTGGTGCCCAGAAAATAAGGTCCTCTCTCTCTAGGGTTGGGGTGAGGGACATGTTGGTGGCAGGGGACACAGATTTGCTTAAAACAGCATATGCAACACACAAAAACAGCCACAAGTGGCCTGACTGGGCACGCACTGTGTGCTGGCTGCTAGTATCTTCTTTAGTTCTCCAAGCAGGAAGAATAAGTTGCTAATGGTATCCCCACTTCACAGACAAAGACACTGAGGCACAAAGACTCTACATAACTTGTGCACAGCTATACAGATAGAAAAAACAAAACTGGAATTCGAATCTGGAAGCTTTGGCTCCAGAGCCGAGCTGTTACCCACTACACCACAATCTTTATCACAAGCATCCACGCAACCACACGTGTACATGTGAACATAGCTCATATACACATGTGTGCACGTGAAATCACATCCTTCCCATGTACCCATGTGCACATACAATCCAAGCCCAGGCACAGATTTCTTCATAGCGTGGAATTCATCACACACGGTCACGCAGACCAGCAAGGAGTTAACCCCACTCACTCACACACACTCTTCAGACACACTCACACCCAGGCAGGTGTGTCCCTATTCAAGTGCCTGCATAGAAATCAGGCAACTCCCCAGCCAATCTGCCATGTGCCAGGCAGACGACAGTGAAGAAACAGAGTTCCTATCCTGCCAGTATGTGTAATCTAGCAGGGGCACATACATGTACAGACGTGCACGTGCAGTGGTCAAATCAGACAGACACGTCCTAGTTATCGAGGGCTTACTGTGTGTCCGATGCAGAGCTGAACTCTCCTGTGCATGAAGAGTCCCTGTGAAGACCGTGCCCCCATGAGCACGTGCACACTTGTGAGTGTGTATCTCCCTGTGTGCAGGAGCCACAGGACACAGCCCGGGTCTTGGCAGGGGCAAATGGAGTGCAGGGGACAGAAATCAGTGTTATTTTAGCCCCCACTGTAGTCAGAGGACTCCTGAGGCTCCTCCAACCTGCCGGGGACCAAACCACGATCCAAGTGACATGTGCACAACCCGCATGTGCTTGTGTGTGTGCAAGCTCCCCTGGTCCTTCCAGAAGCTCCTGCCCTGTCAGGAACCTCTGCCCCAAAGTCTCCTTCCTCCTGCGTCTTGCACATGAGGGAGCAGTGGCCCAGAGACACCTGGGTCTTCCAAGAGACTGCACACCCGGCAGGAAGGGCTGCAGCGACTTGGCTTCCAGGCAGCTGTGGTGAGTTTCGGCAAAGACTCCCTTTCTCAAAGAGGCTCCTCTTTACTGAAAGTTCAGACTGCCGTGGTTTCCCTGCATTCATGCAGGGGAAAACTCAAACTCACAAAAATATTTACCAACAGCTGTCCATCAATCAACAAGCGTTTACTGACAGCTGCCACTTGTGCACTGGGCTGGGCTCAGCACAGGGAGAGAGGGAGGAGTAAGCACAAGCCTTGTTCTAGAAAAGGTCAGGGGGCCCCCGAGGGAGCTGTGGTCAGCGGGAGAGGCGGGGGGGGGGGGTGAAGGTGGTGGAGCATGGCTCAGGTGGGGGCGCGGGGAGGGGGGCTGTGTCCACAAAGCCTGGCAGTGGGACAGCATTCTTGTGGCCCCCAAAATCACAACTGGCAGTGTGCTGGTGAGCCAACAATCAGAAAGCAAAACACAAAACCCTGATGTGTGGTGTCTGCTGCTTCCCGGGGGTGAACACTCCCACCGCAGTCAATCCCAAGCTGCCAAGGCCATGTCACAGTCACAGGACATAGAGCTGAGACACAACCCCTGCTCATCTTCCAGTGCACATCCTGATCTGTCCTTTCATCAGCTCAGCACCCACTCCGTGCTGGCCAATGAGCACCCCAAGGTATCTCAGACCACCCCTGCCCGTGCTAATGGGGAGCACGAGTGTTGAGGAACAAAACTTAACCAAGGCCTGGGGGCCCGAGGTCTTCGTGGGGGAGGTGACGTCGAAGCTGAAACGTAATGGAGTAAGGCAGTAAGGGCAGAAACGAGCTATTTCCAAGCAGAGGAAATAGCGTGTGCACGGCTCAGCGATCTCATGCCCTTCTTGGTTAACCCCGCAGAAGAAGCATCCTGTTTGACAGACTTCTTAAATGAGCCAGCGTCGTCTAAAGTGCTACCCGTCTTCACTCATTTAATCCTCAAAATGACCCTAGGAGGTGCTTACTATTTTTTACCTCATTGTAGAGATGGGACAACTGAAAAGTTAAGTCAGTGTGCCCACGGTTGCTGCTCCTCCCCTCCTCCCCACGACACTACCTTTAAACATCTGAAGCAGTGAGGCTTGGGAAATTTTATGGGGTACCCAGACACGGCAACCAACTGTAAGTTTAGTTTTGGGTTTAAGTAAATGTCAGAGTGTGGGAAGTGATCAGTGCAGCGAAAGCAGGCTCCCCGACCCCCTTCACACACAACCAAGGCGAAAATGTTGCCCAGTATGGAAGTGTTTGCCAAAGGCATTGATCAGCCATTCAACAAACACAGCCTGGCCCAGCCAAGGCCAGGATATTCGGAGTAAGCCCCTGCTCACTTTCTGTTGTGTTTTTTTTTTTTTTAACTGAACACTTCCACCGGGCCAGGTCCTGGGTTAGGGCTGCGAGTCACAGGAAGAAATAAATTCTAGTCCCTGCCCTCAAGGAGAGGCACCACAGGAGTAGTGACTTTATATATGTTTAAGTCATTTCATTATTAGAAACAAAGGCAAAATGGAATATTACAATAAGTGATAATATAAGGATATGCACAATTCTGCCCCATGTTTTGGGAAAGGTTCACAGAGAAATGCCCACTGCAACTGGGTCTTTAAAAATGATGTTTCAACCTGACCAGGCGGTGGCACAATGGATAGAGCATCGGACTGGGATGTGGAGGACCCAGGTTTGAAACCCGAAGGTTGCCGGCTTGAGCGCAGGCTCATCCAGCTTAAGCATGGGCTCACCAGCTGGAGCAAGGGGTCGCTGGCTTGAGCTTAGGATCATAGACATGACCCCATAGTCACTGGTTTGAGCCCAAGGTCACTGGCTTGAGCGAGGGGTCACTCACTCTGCTGTAGCCCTGGGGTCAAGGAAAATATGAGAAAGCAATCACCGAACAACTAAAGAGCAGCAACGAAGAATTGATGCTTCTCATCTCTCCTCTTTCCTGTTTGTCCCTCTCTGTCCCTCTCTCTAACTCTCTGTCTCTGTAAAAAAAAGAAAAAAGAAAACAGATAATAAAAATGATGTTTCATTAGTGGTTACGAAGGAAGGGGGGCAGAGAAACTCGGGGTGACTGTTACTGGGTGTAGGGACTTTGTGAAGGACAGTGGTGAGAGATAATGGGAATAGGTCATGGGGGTCGGTGTACAGCATTTGAAATACACTAAAACCCAAATTTTTAAAAAAATTTTTTTTTATTTTATTCATTTTAGAGAGGAGACACAGAGTGTGAGAGAGAGAGAGAGAGAGAGAGAGAGAGAGAAAGGGGGAGAAGCTGGAAGCATCAACTCCCATATGTGCCTTGACCGGACCAGTGCAGGGTTTTGAACTGGCGACCTCAGTGTTCCCAAGTCGACGCTTTATCCACTGCACCACCACAGGTCAGGCTAAAACCCAAATTTTTAAGTAATTACAATTTTTGTTTTGTGAATTCTATCTCCATTCAAAAAAAAAAAGTTATATTAACTGGGAACCTTGTGGTTGCAAGTGACAGATTAGTTTTTTTAAATCATGGTTCTCAACCTCTCAACCTGGGTTCTATCGAACCCTAGGGGTTCGATGAGTCGGTTTCAGGGGTTCGGAGAAGCCTCTGCCGCGGAGGCCAGAATAAAGTAATACCGTCATTTGTTGTGAGTTCATGCACTTTGTTGGTTTTGTTCTTTGAGCAAGGTGATGTTCATGCCTGGCTCATTTTGTGCACCAGTAAAAAAACATATACCTATGTTTTGAATTTGGAAAAAAAAATCATAATTTATTTATCACTAAAGAAGGGTTCGGTGAATGCGCATATGAAACTGGTGGGTTCGGTACCTCAAAAAAGGTTAAGAGCCACTGTTTTGAATGAATTGACTGACTTAAAAGAATTTTTAAGCTCAAGAATATAGTTTCAGTCATGAATGAATGAAGGTGCTCAATTGGTGTTTTCAGACCGGAAGACTCCTCCTCTGGGACCTGCTTTCTTCTGTGTCAGCTTCATTCTCAAAGAGGCTGAGTGAGACCCAAGGGTGAGAAAATAAAAATAAAAAGACAATTAAAAACAACAACAAACAAATGCTCTCAGAAATCCAGATTTGTGTCTAACTTACCAGCCTAGGAAGCACAAAGGAAAAAGCAAATCTTTATTCAATAGTCCCAGCGATCATCCCATGAAAGGCTCTTATTGGTCAGGTTTAATCACTTGTTTGTCCCTAAACCAACCTCAATATATGTGAGAGTAGATGGGTATTCTGATTGGCCAAGCCTGAATCACATGCCCTGTTGGAAAGCTGGGGGTGAGTTTACTTCCATGGAAACAACATGAGCTAAGAGTAGGAAGTGATTGTTCCCAAGGAAGACCAGGTGCAACCGTCAGAAGGCGTGGATGCTGGGTAGACATAACCAGAGTCTCTCTGTGTGAGGATGAGGTGCCTGATGGAGACGGGGAGGCGGGGGCATGCTTGGTAGAGAGAGGGGCATGAGTCAAGGTTGGGGAGGGATTACACATGTGTAGTGTAATCTGTCTACAGTGGTCAGGTCATGGCTAAGGGTGACAGGTCCTGATGTCTGGAGAGTGGCCAGGTCACAGTGTCTGAGGGTACCCAGGAACAATTCTGCCCCCAACTCGGATGTGTGCATGTGCACGTTTGTGAGTGTGTTTTTGTACACCACAAGAACTAACTCAATCCTGACACTATCAACCTAGAGACAGGATCAGATCCTACAGGGGGAGAGGGAGGGTCCTCCCTCTGCACTTCAGGCATTGCAAGTCCAATGGCAAATCCAGGTTGTCATCTGTGCTTCTGACCAACAGGCAATAGAGGGAGGGTTCCAGCAATCCCCTCTTGTGGTTAAACTAATTTGCTAGAGCAGCTCACAAACTCAGAGAAACATTTACTTACTAGATCATTGACTTATATATAGCTCAAGAACAACCTGAGGGGAGAGATGCAGAGGACACTCTATGTGGAAAGAAACTCTAAGCTTTCATGCCTTCTCCAGAGCTTGCCAACCTCCCAGCATCTCCACAGATCCACCAATCCAGAAGTTTCCCAAGCCCTATAGTTTTTATGGATGCTTTATTACATAGTTATCATTGATTAAACCATTGGCCATTAGTGATTGAACTCAGTCTTTTTCTTCTTCTTCTTCTTTTCCAAGTGAGAGGAGGAGAGATAGAGAGACAGACTCCCATATGCACCCCGACCAGGATCTGCCCAGCAATCCACCTCTAGGGCCAATGCTCTGCCCGTCTGGGGCCATGATTGTAGCCAAGCTGTTTTTAGCACCTGAAGTGGAGGCTCCATGGGGCCATCCTCAGAGCCCAGGGCCAATGCTCCTGAACCAATTGAACCATGGCTTTGGGAGGGGAAGGGAGGAGGGGGGAGAGAAGGTGGGGGTGGAGAAGCAGATGGTCACTTTTCCTGTGTGCCCTGACCAGGAATTGAACCCGGGGCATTTACACACCAGGCCAATGCTCTCTACCACTGAGCCAACTGGCCAGGACTCAAACTCAATCTTTAGCCCCTCTTCCTTCTCAAGAGTTTGAAGGGTAGGATTGATAGTTTCTCTCTAATCACACGGTTGGTCTTTCTGGCAACCAGCCCCATCCTTAGGTAACTTAAGGGCTTCCCAAAGGTCACTTTATTAACACAGCAAAAGATACTGAAGGTTTTCATCACTTAGGAAATCCCAAGAGTTTTAGGAGCTCTGTACCAGGAACGGGACAAAGACCAAATATATATTTCTTATCATAAATCACAATATCACACCAGGTCACAGATACTAGGGGTGTGCAGGTCATGGAGTCTAGCAGTGCCTAAGGTCATAGTGTCTAGGAGTGACAGGTCATGGTGCCGACAGTGCTCAGGTCATAAATTCGAGGGGTGACTGTGTAACCACAGAACTAGCTCAAAATAGTCTTATCCTGTTTAACAAGATACTGAGTTGCTTTTCAGGACAACGAACCATAAGACCAGAAAATGACCAGAACTTGGACACCAGAACCCTTTCAGAAGCCAAAGATCCATTTTCTAGAAAGATACAGTGTTGATGCCCCTTTACATAAATGGCCAAGGTCCAAGGTTCTGCAACTGACACTTGCCTGACCAACACTTCACATACCTATTTCCTGAGCCCCTTAAAAACTTTTAACCAACCCTGGCCAGTTGGCTCAGCAGTAGAGCGTCAGCCCAGCATGTGGAAGTCTCAGGTTCCATCCCTAGTCAGGGCACACAGAAGTGACTACCTGCTTCTCCACCCGTCCTCCTTTCCTTTCTCTCTCTCTCTCTTCTTCTCCTGCAGCCATGGCTCAATTGGTTCAAGCAAGTTGGCCCTGGGCGCTGAGGATGGCTCCATGGCCTCGCCTCAAGTGCTAAAATAGTTCAGTTGCCAAGCAACAGAGCAGCGGCCCCAGATGGGTAGAGCATCACCCAGTAGGGGGCTTGCCGGGTGGATCCCAATTGGGTGTATGCAGGAGTCTGTCTGATTCCCTGCCTCTCACTTAATAGTAATAATTTTTTAAAAACCTTAACCTAGACCAGCATGCAAGATGGATTTGAGGATTAGGTTTCCCATCTTCTCAGTTGGCACCTTCTTGATCAATAAACCTTTCCTTACTTGAAACTGACATTTTGTGCTCTGGCCTTGCAAAGAAACAGACACAAGACTTTGGTTCAGTAACAGCAGGTCCTGATGTCTAGGACTGTCAGATCATGGTGTCTAGTGGTGACCAGGTTATGGATTCTAAGAGTGACAGGCTACGGTGTCTAGAGATGGTCAGGTCATGGATTCCAAGGGTAAGAGGTCACGGTATCCAGGGAGTGATACGGGCTGAAGAAATAAGAAGGGAGGGACCAGGAGCCAGGTGGCAAAGGGGTTTGGGCTGTGGTCTGCAGACCAGTGTCTTCCAAACTTCCGTCCCTCGTAAGCATTGCCACAAGTGACTTCTTCCATATTTACATTATTTCTCCATCGTTATTTCCTTAAAGATTTTCCTCATATTGACTTACTTGTTTTATTTAAATAACGTATATAAAAAAAGAAACATTGTCATAATCAGGAATGGGCAACCGGAGTTCTTTATCATAAGTGGAAGGGAACTATAAAACAAACAATGAAACCAAAACTGAGTTATCAACTTCTAGCTCCTGTGGGAGACCAGTCAGAGGGAAAGAAAGAGAATTGAAAAAAGGAATCGCTGTTCCAGCTTGGTGCCCTTTTACACCCCCCCATGCCACCTAAAGGCACCCTAAGGACCCCCGGGGGGTTGTGTTTCTCACCTAGGTTACCTGGGGGGCATGTGTCCCATGCTTTTGGCTAATGGGAGCCAGGAGCCTGAATGAGCAGGGAAAAGACACGGACCAGAAAAAAGATAGCTCTGCTCACAGTGGGGAGAGTGTTTGTGAAGAAAGATGCCATTTGCATAATTCCAGGTGATAAAAATGAGGAGACTGGTCCAAACAGAGTTGCTGGAGAGAAGGGGTCTTAGGGACAGACTACCCACACCTGAGTCGCCTTAAGGAGAGAGGCGGCAAGCAGGCTGGGGTGACGCCTGCTCTGTAGCTTTGACAAT
This sequence comes from Rhynchonycteris naso, assembly GCA_037038555.1. Taxonomy (NCBI): domain Eukaryota; kingdom Metazoa; phylum Chordata; class Mammalia; order Chiroptera; family Emballonuridae; genus Rhynchonycteris; species Rhynchonycteris naso. Next base: position 200,417,252 of record CM073000.1, on the reverse strand, counting down.
TGAGGCCAGGGTCCCAGGGGAGGAGGTGTGGGGAGCACATGGGGGCTCAGTTTTAGATATCCGGGATCTGAGATGTGGGCACATCTTTTGGAGATCTATTTATTTGTTCAGAAAGTATTTATTGAGCACCTTCTGTGTACCACAGGTTGTTCTAAGGCCCCGGGATACAGCCGTGAACCAATCAAACAAAACCCTCTGTACCCATGGAGTCTACTACCTTCCAGTGGGGCAGGAGCGGGAGGCCTGAGAGCAAATAAAGGACTTAAAATACACACGATCTCATCGTCTATGTCACATTGGGTAGTGACGTTTACTAGAGAGGACATGTGAAATGTCTTGGGGGAAGATGTAGAAATTGAGATGGATATATCAACCTGAGGTTCAGGCAAGAAATACAATTAGAAGACATCATTTATTCATTCAACAAGTGATTATTGAGCACACTCTATGTGCCAGCCGCTGTGCCAGGTGCTGGGCGACACTGTTCTTGCCTCATGAAACTCCAGTAGGTTTAGTAAAGGTTGTAGTTAACTCTATGACTATAGATGAGATTGCCCGTGGAGAGAGAGAGAAAAAGAGAGAGCGCGCATGCGTGTGTGTGTGTGTGTGTGTGTGTGTGTGTGTGTGTGTGTAAGGCCCGAGATGAGTCCCAAGGAGCCCTGATGTTTAGGGGAGGACAGAGGTGAAGACCCTGGGAAAGGAGCCCGTACAGGAGCAAGCAGCCAGCAGCCAGCAGCAGCAGAACCACAAGGAGCAGAGGATCAAGAACGAGGGAGAGGCTCGCGCTGCGGAAGGAGGCGGGCTGAAACAGACCCGCACTTGGCGGCCAGCCGGTATCAGTGAAAGCAGTTTCATGGCAGAAATGCAGCAGCTTCTGCACAGAGAGGGCTGAGGACGGGTGTGCAGGGAGGAAGTGAAGACAGAGAGAGAGAGGACAGCTTTCAAGAGTGCTGTCTGGGAAGCGCGACGGGGAGGGAGAGGGAGAAGGAGGAGGCACGGTAGAAGGAATGTTCGGTGTTTGCAGATGGAAGGGACTTGAACAGATTACCATGGTGATGGGAAGAAGAAGAAGCCCGCAGAAGGAAGAAGCTGAAACACAGCGGGGCGTGATGGTGTTTTGGTACTCAGAGGGAGACACGGGTCAGCTTTGTAGAGAAGGAACGACCCTATGTCATTAATGGCTACATAATTTGTGGGGCTTGGGGAAAAATGAAAATTCAGGATTTCTTGTTCAAAAAGTACTAAGAATTCAAGGTGGTGACTCCTGGTACCCACATCAGAAGTGGGCAACAGGTTTGACTTGAGGACTTGGTTAAATTGTGGCCTCTGGGCCACAAGGCAGACACACCTACGGCAGGATGACCCAAGATCACAGGAGCTGAGCAGCTGAGTCGACCCTCCGTTGTGCCTGAGCCAAAGGCAGCACATTTGCTAGTCGGAGGTGGGAAGGAGCAGGTTGATGGGTGTCCCAGGTGGCCAAGAACTCATCCCTGGGAAGCAGGCAGGTGGTGGGAGCCGAGACTGCAGACCCTTGCTGCATGCTCCATTGCCCAGCTGGACTTCCCTTACAAACCACAAATGTGATGATTGAGTTATTAAGAATTTCAGGACAGGGACCTACACAAATGCAAGATTAAATTCCTAAGAATTTCAGAATACATCATCCTGGCCTGTGGAAGCCCCAGGTTCGATTTCCAGTCAGGATACACAGGAGAAGTACCCATCGGTTTTCCACCTCTCCCCTTGCTTCTCTCTCTCTCTCTCTTCCACTCTGTCTTCCCCTCCTGCCACCATGGCTCATTGGAGTGAGTTGGCCCTGGGCGCTGAGGATAGCCCCTTGGCCTCTGCCTAAGGCGCTAAAAGAAGAGCTTGGTTGCTGAGCAACAGAGCAAGGTCCCAAATGGGCACAGCATCGCCCCCTAGTGGGCTTGCTGGGTGGATCCCAGTTGGGGTGCATGTGGGAGTCTTTCTCTCTGCCTCCCCTCCTCTCACTGAATAAAAAAGAAAAACTAAACTAAAAAGTATTTCAGGACAGGGACCTCAGAGCTTCAGATTCCAAGCACCACTGCCTGTGCTGTTGCACTGAGGACACATCCACAAGGCCAGTCTTGCCCACATTCCATTTAACAAGAGACAATGGATGCTGATGAGGTAGGGAGTGGACAGACATTTGACAAAATCCTCTGGAATTGTAGGCTGAGTGCCAGTAATGAGGGAGAGGACAGAGACGTAGGGCAAAGGCTTAACAAAGAGAGGGCTTAGAAGGCATCTAGAACCCCCAGTCAGATGTGTGAAAGAATCTGCCCCCTATTGAACATGCTTAAAACATGAAAGTGTGTTATCTCACAATTCTTGGCATCAGAGTTCAAACTTGGTCTTCCTGAGCTAAAAGTCAAGGTGCCCCAGGATTGCACTCCTTCTGAAAACTCGGAGAGAATCTGTCTCTTGGCTTCTCCAGCTTCTGTGGCTAATGGTCCATTTTCCATCTTCAAAGTCAGTAGTATAGCATTCAACCTCTCTCCGACCCTAACTCCCCATATCCATCTTTCACATAAAAGGAGACCTCATGATTATACTGGGCCCATCTAGATAATCAATCTCTTAAGTTCAGCTGATTAGCAATCTTTATTCCACACGGTCATAGTTTCCAAGGATTAGAATGTGAATATCTTTGAAGGTCCATTATTCAACCTACTACAATCTTTAAGGTTGCTCAATGGCTGCAGAAGCAACTCCACAGTGGTTTCAACAAAAGCAGGTTTGTGGTTTATTTAAAAACCCAGAGGCTAATGTGATCACTTGATGAAATAATCAAGGATGCAGGCTCTTTTCTTCTCCCACTCTGCCATATTCAGAGCACTAGCTTTCATCTCCAGGTTTGTCCCCTCATGATCACAAGACAGCTGACAAACCACCAGACATCACATCCAAAGCTGAAGGAAGTTGGCAAAGGGGCCTTCTCCTAATGCTGCTCTCTTTGATTCACAGGGCATGAAAAACTGTCAGCTTGCCCTGTGGCTCCATGGAAGAGAGGCGGGACAGAAAGACCAGGTATGTTGACCATCTCAAGCTGAATTTACCAGCTGGAAATCAGGAAATGGCCAGTTCCTGGATGGGTTGGGGTGTCAGTGAGAGATTCGGGCTGTCAGACTCAGAGATGAGGTTATGGCTGGGGTCAACAATTAATTTGTGGCCAGGTCTAGGGGTCAGCATTACCTGGGTCGATCAGCAGCCAGAATCAAAAATAGGTCCATAGTGTGGGTTAAAACCACACTATGGAATGAGTCAGAAGTCATTCTGTGGCTGGAGTCAGGTATCAACCTGGAATGAGAATCAGAACTTTGGTTTAATGCTTCTCTCCGTTCACATCTCTGCCTCTCTTGTCTCACACTCCTCTGGAAAGACCTGTTGGAAGCTCAACAACTTGGGTCTTAGAGAGGAGAGCTGAGTCTGGGAAGACCCTGTACAAGGGTTTATGGAAGAAGCTAAGGGGACAATAGGAAAATGGCAGGGGAGGAGGGGGAAATGATGGTGAGAAATGGAATGCAGGATACAAACTTCTGCAAATGCACGAACACTGGTTCTGCATATGGCAACGTCTAGGAGTCTGCAAATACACGAACACTGGTTCTGCATATGGCAACGTCTAGGAGTCTGCAAATGCACGAACACTGGTTCTGCATATGGCAACGTCTAGGAGTCATGTGACAGACACAAACACAAGTTGGTGGGATGATGCCATTAGGATCATTTGTCTTGAACTTCTATTGTTCCAGTCTGTCTGTTTTGCAAAAAGTAGCATGAACTTTAGAATCTCATTATTTCCCAAATGAGAATGTAAAAGGATAGACCCACTATGGAAGATGTTTTAGTGATTCCTCAATAAGTTAAACATTAAATTACCCACATGACCCCAGCAATTTCACTACTGGGTATATACTCAAAAGAATTAAAAACAAAAACTTGTATTCAAACAAAACATTGTACATGAATGCTCAATGCAGTACTATCCACAATAGCCAAAAGGTGGGCATGGCCCAAATGTCCCTCAGTAAGTGAATGAATAAACAATGTGGTACATCCATAAAATTGAATAGTATACAGCGATTAAAAGGACTAAAGACTTTATATGTGCTGCAACATGGATGAACCTTGAAAATATGTTAAATGAAAGAAGCTGGACACCAAAGACCACATTTTGTATGATTCTATTTATATAAAATGTTCAGGATAGATATTCATAAAGACAGAGAGGAGAGCCTGACCAGGCGGTGGCGCAGTGGATAGAACGTCGGACTGGGATGCGGAAGACCCAGGTTCGAGACCCCGAGGTCGCCAGCTTGAGCACGGGCCCACCTGGCTTGAGCAAAGCTCACCAGCTTGGACCCAAGGTCGCTGGCTCCAGCAAGGGGTTGCTTGGTCTGCTGAAGGCCTGCGGTCAAGGCACATGTGAGAAAGCAATCAATGAACAACAACAAAAAAACAACAAACAAAAAGAAACAGACGGAGAGGAAATTAGTGGTTTCCAGGAGCTGGGAAGAGGGACAGTGTGAAGCGACTGCTTAGTGGGTACCGAGTTTCTTTTGGGGGGTGATGAAAATGCTATGGAACTAGATCAGTGGTTCTTAACCTTTTTTTAGGTACCGAACCCACCAGTTTCATATGCGCATTCACCAAACCCTTCTTTAGTGATAAATAAAATATGATTTTTTTTCCAAATTCAAGACATAGGTATATGTTTTTTTACTGGTGCACAAAATGAGCCGTGCATGAACATCACCTTGCTCAAAGAACAAAACCAACAAAGTGCATGAACTCACAACAAATGACGGTATTACTTTATTCTGGCCTCCGTGGCGGAGGCTTCTCCGAACCCCTGAGACCGACTCATCGAACCCCTAGGGTTCCATAGAACCCAGGTTAAGAACCACTGAACTAGATGGAGTAATGATTGCCCAACATTACTAAATATCACTGCTAAATATACAATTCAGTGATATGTCAAATATCACTGAATTGTACACTTAAAAATGGTTGAAATATTAAACTTTATGTGTATTTTACCACACACACAAAATAGCTCAGGTGGCTTACTGATGCGCTCCGAGTAAAATCGGACCTCCTCCCCCACGTGGCAGCCAGCGGCTCTAGGCCGCCCCTGTCCGCCTTGCCCTCTCTGCTGGGCTCCTGCTCCAGCCGGTTTGCACGTGAGGATGTCTCCACCCAGAGCACTCCTGCGGATTTCCCGGACCCACCTGCTTTCACCCCTCAGGTGTCAGTTTCCGTCACCCAGAGGAGCTCCCGCTGTCCCTCTCTCTCAAGACGTTTCCACCAGACGCAATCTCCTTATTTTTTTCAACACATACAGATCAACTCAGTATAATGAGAATGCTAACAAACACTTGAACAGCATTAACTACATGCAGGAGCCATTGTGAGCCTTACATGTATTAACATATTTGGTTCTAACAATGTCTCCACGAGGGCGGTACTATTATTATTGCTATTCTACAGATGAGGAAGCAAAAACAGAGAGGTTACATGACTGGCCCAACCTCACCCAGCTGGCCCTTGGCGGACCGGGCGTTCCTAACATATGTCAGCTAAGCCCTTTTGCCGGGTGTTAGAGGGGGTCGGGGAGAAATGCAGAGATGAAAGAGAGGGTGGGGCCGCATGGGTGAGTCTCTCCCAGGCCCTGGGATTGCGCAGTGGACCTGGACCTACTGAAACAGAGGCAGGAGCTAGGGCCAGAGTGGGTCAGTAGGGGGCAGCAGGTACCAAGACCCTCCACTGACCAGCTTGTCAATAGGGTGGGAAAGGGTGGGACTCTGAGGAAGTCCGGCGCTGTGCTGCTGCTGCAGGTAGCTTGAGCAAGTTAATCACCAGAGCAGCTGGCACCGCCTGGCCTTCACCCATCGTGACGTCTGCTCCTCACCCCACACTGTGGGCTGCGGGGCACTGCTCTTATCTTCGATGGGGAGGAAATTGAGGCCCAGAGAGGTCAAGTAGCTTGCCCATGGGTGCCCCAGCTCCATTGGCAAAGGCAGGTTAAACAGGCAGGATGAGGCTAGAGCCCTTGCTTATCTGAGTCTCCTGTTCTCATCTCTTTACAGGGGTGTGAGAATATGGGGGGCGGGTCAGAGTCCAGGTGCATCACGGGCAAGTCCCACACAGCTGTCCCCGCGGCTGAGGAGCCCTGAGGTCATGCCTCCCTTGCAGTGGGGGCTAAAAAACCTCTGGGTTTTTTATTTTTAATTAATAACTTTCGTAGGAAAATAATATCAGAAAATTTATTCAAGAGGATGTAAGCGGAGATATATTGTCAGAAACATTCATTTGTGACTCCCACAGATGTGCCAGGTGCTGGGGCGGGGGATGGGATTTCCGGTGGTTTTCACTTTCCTATTTATACCTGTAGGTTTTCTCTGAATCGGAGAAGGCTGGCACGTGCTAATTTAGTAAGCAGAAAAAAACAACAAGTAGGCTTTTTGTTAAAAAACAAAACAAAAAAAGCCAGACGGAGTCACCACCCCACCACCCAGGAAATATCTTGCAAATCAAGACTTATGTGTGTAAATCACATATAAGAAAACAAGGATGAGGATGTGTGGGCTCGGGGTAGAGGGACCCCGAAATCAATGGTTCTGGGGGTCTGCCGGGGTCAGCTGACGCCTTCCCAGCGGGCCCGGCCACTCCCAGCCCCTCTCAGGCGCTCCACGTCCTCCCAGCCTCGAGGGGGCGCTGGGAAACTCCATAGCCCGCGTCTCGCTCCGCCCACACGCTCCGCCCACTGGCAGCTCCCGCGGCAGCAGGCCTGAGTCCCGCGCGCCGGACCCCGCCCCTCTGGGCCCCGCCCCGTGGCTCTTGAGGCGGAGCTTCGACGCCGTTCATTGTTCCTCTTCTCTGTTCCTCCATCCTTCTGCGTTCCTCTCTCCCAGCCATGCTGAGACTATTGAGTTGTGCGTGGACTGAGTGATCTGCTAGCCCTGCTCTGGCCGATACTGTAATCCCTGGCCACATGGGGCTGTTTAAATTTAAAGTTTAGTTCAGTAAAATTTAAAAATCATTTCCTCGTCACAGTAGCCACGTTTCAAATGCTCACTAAGCCAGACGGAGCTGATGGCTGCTGTGCTGGACGGTGCGTTGTTTCTATAGTCAAGTTCTGGCGCACAGCGCTGCCCTAGATACTGACTTTGTGTAAAATCACTTTCTAGGGTTGTTCATTGAACCAAAGTTCTAGCTTTTTTTTTTTTCTGACTCCCTTCCTGAAAATCGAAAACTTTTACCATGCTCATAATTTGAGAAGTGTACTTTTGTTTTAACAATTGTCTCAGGGAGTAATATTTGAATGGAGTGACCCGTCAGGCCTAGTGTGGGAGAGTCCAGACCCGGGAAGGAGTCAGACGGCGGGGGACCCAAGGAGGGGGGCTCCCATGCCAGGTGTAACCAGGTGGCAGCAGGACTGACAGGGAAGTTTGGAGGAAGCCCGGGGGGGGGGGGGGGCAAGAATTCTAGATTTCTGAGCTGTTTGTACTTTCTGACTGTGCCCCAGGGAGGCTGGAGTAAACCCAAGAGATGATGAACGTGGTGATAATGCAGACTGTCTTGAGGAAAACCCTACAAAACAGATGCTATTATCCTTTCTGTTTTACGTGTAAGAAAACAAAGGCACAGGCAGGATTAAGGGGATACAGGAAGCAGAGAAGGGGCCCACGGCTTTATGTCCCAAAGACCCTTGGGGTTTCATACCTAATTTGGAGACTAGAGTTTGGGAGGCCAAGTCCTAAATTATAAGGGGATTTTTTAAAGTTTTTTTTTCAAAAAATTACAAGAAAGGCCCTGGCAGCCAGCCAGCCATTCCCCAGTGCAAATCAAGTCCTGGTGGAATCACTTTATTCCTAAGTGAGAACATCAGCAGTGAGATTTTAACAGCTGTAGGCGCTGGTGTCAGGGGGAACCTTAGTCCTCCACTGCTGCAAGGTCAAGGTGAGAGGGAGTCCTATTGGAGGGACACTTCCGGTGGCTCTATTTTTCTCTCATTGGCTCCTGCTTATGTCAGGTTCTATTTTGGGATTGGGGAAATGGAAGAGAGACCGGTGACTATTGGACCATGTTTCTCAGTGGGTGGGGCTAATGTGCATTTCAGCCAACATATAAATTCCTCAGTCCAGCAGCCTTATGCCCGACCTCATCTCCCACTACGGTCCCTGCTTCCCTGTACTGTACCTGATCTTTCTGTGCTGTGAACACACCAGACTCCTTGAGCCTCTGGGCCTTTCCCCTACCCTCCACTCAGAATGCATTGCCTTTGTCCAGCCTGACTTCTTCTAGGCACTGAGGGCTCAGCTCAGGTCACCTCCTTCAAGACCTCACTTTAGCTCCCCGTGTCTCAGACCCTATTTTCTTTACAGCACCAATCAGCACTGGCAATTTTCCTTTCACCGGTTTAATCTCTTTCTCTTGCACTGAACTGTACGGTCCAGTAGGGAAGAGACACGTCTCACAGTTTCCTCGGTGCCCAGCAAATACTGCTGGGGCGTGGGGCTTTCCTACGCTCGGCTTCTTGCCTCTACTTCCTCCTTACCTGCGGTAAGCAGGGAGAAGGGGACTGGGAGAGCAACAGTGGCCTTTCTCCAGCTGCCCTAAGCCTGGGGGGCAGGGGGGTTAAATACGGGTAAGGGGTGGGAGGTGTCTCTAGTTCTCCATTCCGGCTTCTCCAAGCCCAACCGATTCTGTACTCTCAGCCTCAGCGGACAACTCAGGTCTCTCTCTTACAAGATCCCAAGGAGAGACCAATGACTCCGGCCTCCGTTCTGCTGGACTTCTGACCCAACTGCCCCTCTACCCCTCACACAAACGTATCTCCTCAGCAGCTTTTTTAAACTGGATTCTCTAAGACAGTGCTAAGGCACAGTGGATTAGAGCTGACATTGGAGTAGGTGCCATGCTGTACATGAGTGGCATTTCATGGGCACTGGGAGCTGTGCAGGCAGGCCTGAGTTCCAATTTAGAACTTCTTAGCTGTGTGGCCCTAAGCCAAACCTCAACCTCTCTGGGAGTGCTTCCTCACCTATAAATTTGGGAAAATTGAGTCTGCCTACCAGAGCTGACATAACATTCAGCACTTAGCATATTGCTGGGCACTAAACAGTTTTTATTTTAAATTATGTTATAAAAGTTCCGGATCTACCATTCACTTTTAATGTTAGTGAGCCCCTTTTCCTCTCTAGAGCTAATTTTTCCCATCTGTAAACTGTGTATGTGTGTATGTCTGTCGGGGGGGGGGGGGGGGCTCTGGCAGCTAATGAAATAGTTTTGGGCTCAACAGAAAGAAGACACAATTTTTAAGAGACTTCATTGATTTGGGGCGAGTTGAGAGGGAGGGAGAAGCACTCATATGTGCCTTGACCGGGCAAGCCCAGGGTTTCGAACCAGTGACCTTAGTGTTCCAGGTTGACGCTTTATCCACTCACCACCACAGAGTAGGCAAAGGAGACAATTTTACCAAACATCAGGCTGCATGTAAGGTAGTGAACTCCCCATCACCTCTAGTGCATTGTGTAGAATGCTAGAGGAAGGATCCTCAAACAGTCAAGCCCCTCTTTTTGCAAGTGTGACAGAGACAGAGTTTAAGATCCCCTGCTGGCCCACCTGAGGCCCACTTCACCACACCTGCCTTAAGTCCAGAACAGATCACCTGGGTGACAGACACTGCCTGGGTCCAGCCATGGGCCTGCCACTAACTAGCTGTGTATTCTTGGCAAAGTGTAGCAACAGCTGCCGGTGCCCCTGGAAGCACCCCTCTACCAATGACCAACAGGAGTTGGTGGATAAACAACCCAGCTCCCCCCACAGCCCTTTGTAGGGACACCTCCAGGCATGTGCTGCACATGACTTCCCAAAGCTCTCAGCAGGGTTCAGCGGCAGCTGCCCACGCTGGCACCCTGATAACACACCCTTTATTGCCTTCTGCTGCCTTCCCTGCCCAACTTCCCAGGTAGGTTTTCGTGGCATCACCTCCTTGAATCCCTGTCTCAGGGGAACCCAAGCAGGGACAGCAAGTTATTTAACTGTTTGGACTTCAGTTCTTCTGGATGGGAGGGTTCAATGAGTTAATAAAGCAGTCACCATGATGCCTGCCAGTATGTTTGTTTAATGAATGAAAAAACTTTTATTTCTATAAAACACCACCCCATCATTCCCCCTTCTCAACAAGTACAAATATCAGGTTTGACAGAGTCTTTGAAAGGCACACAAACATAGCTCATCCTCAGGGCCAGGCCAGCGTGCAAGCTCAGTGTGCCTGGTGTTGGCATCTGGAATGCCCAGCTCAGTGATCACAGGTGCAAAGCTCTCCCTACGGTCCCTCTGTGGCTGACAGTATCGGTGTCCGTGGGGCACGGATCGGACCCAAGCTGAATGTGTTTATTCTGGGGATCCCATACTTAACCAGGGCCCAGGCCTTATAGTTGTATAGGAAGCCAACAGCAAACTGTCACTGCTTGGTGACCACCATTTTTCTTAATTATTTTTTTCTTTTTTCCAAGTAAGAGGAGGGGAGATAGACTCTTGTATACACCCCGACTGGGATCTACCCAGCAACGTCCGTCTGGGGAAGATGCACTGCCTACCTGAGGCCATGCTCACAACCAAACTATTTTTAGCGCCTGAGGCAGAGGCTCCATGGAGCCATCCTCAGCGCTTGGGGCCGATGCACTTGAACCAATCGAGCCATGACTGCAGGAGAAGAGAGAAAGGAGAGGGTGGAGAAGCAGATGGGCACTTCTCCTGTGTGCTGCAACCAGGAATCAAACCCGGGAAATTCACATGCTGGGTTGACTCTCTACCACTGAGCTCACTGGCCAGGGCCGTGCCCACAATTTCTCATGTGCTTGTGTTACCCCCACTTGACTGAGCACCCTCCCACAGCCCAGATCCTGCCTCCGGCGTCCACCTAATGAAACTCTGCTGAATGAACGGGCACCTCTGGGCAGATGACTGCAATTTCCCATCAGTTGCCCAAGGCCTCCCCAGGCTTAGTTTCTAGGCTCAGCATTCCATCCAGTGACCTGGCAGCAGCTTGTCCTAGGACTGGGAAGACATGGGCAACCAAGTGACCAGGTGGACAAAGCATGCCTTGGGCGGGCCCAGCAGGAACAGCACGCTGGAGAAGCTGTGGACTGAGGAAGTGGCCAATGGCTCATTTATAAGCCAAAGTGCCCAGGACCCTCCAGATCCCTGCAGGAGACTGCTCTAGGCACAGCTGCCTGGCACCCTCCCCTCCCATGACACGCGCTGACCCTTCAGTCCAGTCAGTGTTGAGAACAGGGGGGTCCGGTCGCTGTACCCCAGTGTCAGACAACTTCCCTTCATACCGGGGTTCTCGAGTCTTTCGGAAGTCTGCCAGCCGGAGCGCCTTCCTGGTGAGGCCCTCGCAGGCCTGGGAGGCACACAGCAGCACGAGGGCACGCACTAGGGAACACTCGTGCACGTGGGCCCTGTGGAGAGCACGGCCACTGCCATTTTGGGAGTGTGGCTTGAGCTCTGAGCACTGCTAGGGCCAGGCTGGAAGAACAGAGAAGACGTCCCCCCCTTTAAGACACCAAAGGGTGCCAGAGAGGCTGGAGGGAGGCTGGCCTCCAGTGGAACCCCACCTGGCAGGGGGTCTGGGGCCCTCACGGGGCTCACAGGGGGCCCGGACCTGTCCCCACAACAGCAGCCACAGCAGGGGCTGGCCACAATGTGGGCCTTGCCACGCTCCTCCTGACCGTGACACTGTTTCAGGTGTCCACACAGGTGGCAGGTGAGGGCTGAGTAGACAATGCCACTGCCCAGGTCGTCCCTGAGGAGGTCTGTGGCCTGCTCCAGGGACAGCGGCGGATTCTGGCTGTCCTCTCCCTTTGCCACTGGCTCCAGACCAGGATGCTCCAGGGAACTGCCTGGGAGGAGTGAGTTCTGGGGGCTGTGAGGAGGCTCCGTGTCCAGTCCAAAGGTGAACAGGGGGCCAGGGGCCGGAACCCCAGGGCAGCCAGAAGCGAGGCTCTGGAAGGGCCTGTAGGATCCCTCCCCACTGTCAGCCTCAGCCCCAGATGGCCCTGGGCAGATGTTGCCGCTGGCGAGCAGGCTGGTGAAGGCCTTGTACCCAGCGTCTCCTGATGGGCAGAAGCCAGCGGAGCCCGTGCCCGGGGCGGAGCCCGTGCCCGGGGCACTGCCCTGCTGCACCGCGCTCACAAACTCCCGATAGCCGCCGGTGGGGGCAGCGGCGGGGGTCGGGGCCACCCTGTGCTGAAGGATGCTCTGGCGCAGGACCTGCTCCCAGGTCTCCGGCTCTGAGGGCTGGGGGGCAGAGAGGGTGCCGGGGTCCCCTTCCCCCCAGGGCTCGGCCAGCTCTGGGTCTGCGTCCGGCTCTGCGGGACCCAAGGACCTGCTCAGGGAGCTGAGCCTGCGGTAAGAGGGGTTGTCCGTGATGACGGCGGGCGTCTCTGTGAGGGTCAGGCAGGCTGCGCTCTGCGTCAGAGTGGCGGGAGGGGCCGGCTCTGGGTAAAAAAGCTGCCCTCTGCTCTGAACTGATTTCTCTGCGGGCTCCTTACTTGGTAACTCAGCCCGGGGAATTGGAGCACTCACACTGTCTGCAGGTGGAAGGAGGCAGGACTCCCCCCAGCCCTGCGGCCAGAAGCCTCCGTTGTCACCCCCAAGAAGGTCCAGGAACAGGCTCTCTGTCATCCGGGCTGCGATGCCTGCCCTGCTCTCCTGGAAGCCACCCCCGCTGCTCTCCGGAGATGGGCAGAAGCTCCCTTCACCTTCCTCCACCTCCTCCTCCTCGCACTCCCCCGGGGCTTCCAACAGCTCCACACACTTCACCACGCTGATGCTCTCTGGCCGGAGGACCGTCCTGCCGACCTCCACAGGGCACCACGCTGGCTTTCCAGGACCCTGGAAAGGGCCCTTTCTGGCAGCCTTGGAAGAAGTGCCATCCTGTTCCACGCCATGCTCCAGTAAACAGGGCAGGAGCTTATTGAGACAAGTCTTCCAGTGTCTGCACAAGCAAAGAGAAGTTTGGTCAGGGTGGTTTCTTCACTAGAAAATCTCCTATTCATCCTTCAAAACCCAGCCTGAAGTCGCCCTGGACAGATGATGTCCGTCTACTGCAGACGTGCCTCCTGACTTCATGATCAATAATCTCCCCATCTACCCCATACTACCCCGGGGGCTCCTTGTAGGCAGGGCCTGTGCCTTCCTCTGAGGTGTTTGGGGACCAGCACACAACCTAGCACTTAATACAAACTCAGTCTATAAAATAAGGAAGTCTTTGTCAGGGATGATGGTATTTAAAATACTTATCAACATACCGCATAAGTATTGACCAACTAGAATGGCTTTGAGGTCCTAGGACAGTGATGGGCAATCTTTTGAGCTTGGTATGTCAAAATCTGCCAAAACACCGAGCATAACTCGGGTGGTGTGTCACTTCGAGAAAAACAGTCTAACCGGAAGTCCCAGAACTAGACGCTCTGTGCTGGAGTTCTGTTGTTTTGCCTGACAGACCTCCGGCACAGAGTGTCTACACTACAGCAAATGTTTTATCCTCGGCTACTGCACCTGGCCATGCAGGAGCCGAGGATGAAACATCCTTCTCGGCATGTGGCCCCATACTTCTCTGGTATGCGACCGCGTGTCATCAAAAATGGCTACACGTGTCAATGCTGACACATGTGTCATAGGTTCGCCACCACGGTCCTAGGACATCGTCCTGAGTCCCCTGCTGTGCCAGGTGTAAACCCTTTAGTTGCTGGATTGTGGGCAGGCCCAGGAGGCCCAGAGGGAGGAGCGAAGGAGGCCAAGGTGACAGTGGCGACCCCAAGGGTTCAGGATGGCAGTATTTGCCAACTAGTATGCAATTATGCCAGCGTTTTAACAACTGGCACAGCTTCCCTGGTAGTCAACTCTACCAGCCCCCCTCAGGCCAGGCTGCGCTCACTACGGGGTTAGGCAAAGGCCCCCCCACTTAGGGAAACTCAGGGGCAGCCACACCTCCTCTTGCCACTCCCTGAAACCCAGCTTCACCAGATATGTGTTGAATGCGGAGGATGAGAAAGCAGACACAGTGGGGCCTAGTGACCCTACTCTCAGCATGGCGCCCACTGCCCCAGTTCCGTCCCCTTCCAAATCCACACAGGCCATGGCCGAAGTTCATATACATACGGGCTCCTGGCTGGTTTCTGGACCCCAGGCCTCTTCCGCCACGGTGGCACCTGAAATACACAGACAGCCACTGAAACAGCGGGAAGGGCCCTGTGGCCGGCCTGGGGCACAACGCGCTCAGTAGGAAGCACTGCATTCTCCACGCCCTGGGAAGGCTATCAGCCTCGACATCACACGGGGCTGAGCTCGAGTCCAGCCACTCAGCAACCTGAGCCCCAGTTTTCTGGGAATTAGTGAGACCACCCGAATATTAACTTGCTGTGACTGGTGGCAAACATGCCGGTCATCAGTAGCTCCGCCCACCCCTGAATCTGGTCTGGTCATGTGACTTGCTATGGCCAATAGAATGTGGCACAGGTGACACTGCACCAGCTGAACTAGCCTGCGGGAGGATGAGAGACACACGGCTTAGTCACCGCCATCATCCCAGGTGAGACCTGTGGGTGAAGCCACTGGGGACGAGCCAGCCCCTGAGCAGAGGAGACCTGCTCAGCCCCGCCCAGAGCCCCCCACCACCCCACTGCTGAACCAACTTGCAGAAGCAAGAGCTACAGAAAAGGGTGTTGTTTCAACTTGGTTTCCAGAAATTTGTTACATAGCAAAGCTGACTGATACATAAAGGACACTGACTATGTGCAGGACCCTGTCGTGTACACTTTACATGTATTGTCTCGGTGAGTCCCAGTGCCAGCCCCGTTATCTCAGTACCACTGTAACCCACATGAGAAAACTGAGGTTCAGAGAAGTTGCACAAGCCCACTCTGCAGGTAGGTGGCAGAGCCAGGGTTCGAAGCCAGCACCAGCAGACTCCAGAGCCTGCTACAGGGTCCCTGGAGAACTGAGAACACTCGGAGCTTCTAGACCAGGGGTATCAGTACGTCGATCGCGATCTACTGGTCAATCGCAAAGGAAGTGTGGGTAGATCGCAAGATATTAAAAGACATTTGTCTTTTGACTGGCATACAGGGTAGCCAATCTGATGTCTGAACTTCTTTTTTTTTTTACAGGGACAGAGAGAGAGTCAGAGAGAGGGATAGGTAGGGACAAACAGACAGGAACGAAGAGAGGTGAGAAGCATCAATCATTAGTTTTTCGTTGCCGTCACAACACCTCAGTTGTTCATTGATTGCTTTCTCACATGTGCCTTGACCGCGGGCCTTCAGTAGACAGAGCAACCCCTTGCTGGAGCCAGCGACCTTGGTTCCAAGCTGGCGAGCTTTTGCTCAAGCCAGATAGGCCCGCGCTCAAGCTGGCAACCTCGGGGTCTTGAACCTGGGTCTTCCGCATCCCAGTCCGAGGCTCTATCCACTGCGCCACCGCCTGGTCAGGCTGACGTCTGAACTTTTGACACCCTTTGCATGCGTGTTAAACCACGCTAACTCGTTCAGTTACATTGCTGCGTAGTTAGCCTTCAATTTATTTAAACTAAATACAACAAAGGGTATAAAAATGAGTGTCGTAGCTGGTCCGAGTAAGAAGCCTAAAACCTACCACTTTCACACAGAATGGGAGGGGATTATTTTCACTATGTCATATTCTAAGTGCGTTTGCCTCATCTGTCTGTGTGCCATTGCTATTCCAAAGAAGGGAAATGTGGAGCGACTTTTTCGGACTGTTCATAAAAACTATGACATTGACTTTCCTCCGAAAAGAGAGCTGAGAAGGAGAAAGATGAAAGAAGAATACACAATATTAAATAGTAATAATAGTAACTTAAATAATGATAATATAGAAGAAATAAGTTTAAGTTTTGCATTTTTATTGTAGGTAGATCATTTTGACTTGGTTATCTTATAAGTAGCTCGCAAGCTGAAAAAGTGTGGGCACCCCTGGTCTAGACACGACCCGCATCCCACACTCCCTCCTTCCTAGAGAACCCGGATCCAGCTCAGGCCAACCACGTGGTGGCACTGGGGAAACTGGCCTCACCCCTAGCTCAGGGGTGGCCACCTGGTTGGTCTCATGGTATTCCCTCTCCTTACAGGTGATTGGTTCAGGGAAGAGCATGCAATGCAATTTAGGCCAATGGGACATGAGAGACTGGGTGGTGCTTTGGCGGCAGTTTCCTGCTCAGAAGAGGAAGACACAGGCAACATGTCCCCTCTCCCTCTCCTCTTGGCCTCCTGCCCTGGAAGAGGTGCCTCCCCAGCATGTGACATGCAGAGGACCTCAGGGTCATCTCCTCCCAGAGGAGGAACAAAGCAAGTCAGCAACCTGAGAGGAACCCGCCCAAGCTCTGAAAGCCGAGGGGAGGGTGGGAAGCCGCTGGGCTCTTCATGACCACCGTGAGCTATTGAATCAGCCCCCCGAGACCCCCGACTGCTCAGGCGCAGTTACAAAAGCCAGTGAATGGCTTCACATCCCAGACTTCGCAGATCCTATTTCCTGATAAGTGTAGCCCAGTGCATCGGGACCAGCCCTCTTACCTCAGGCTCCTGGAAGACAATGGCCATGAGCGGGCTGTGGGCTGGGTTGGGAATCTGGTCCCACCATCCCTTCTTAATCCTGAGAAAGAAAAGATGTTGGTCTCTCCTCCCATAAAACTGGTCGTAGCCGCCAGTACTTCCTCGGGGTCAGAGACCACGCTGATGGTTTGGGAAGTCTCACCCCAACCCCATGGAACAGGTTCTCCTGCCAAGCCCATTCGCAGACGAGCAGACCGAGGCTCAGAGAGGTGAAGGACACCTGGCCGGCAGAGAGCCGGGTCGTGCTCCAGCCTTCTGCTCCCCAGAACGGAGTTCCTGACTCGGTGGGGCCGAGCCCAGAGAAGGAGGAGAGACTCAAGCTGCAGAGAATTCTGAGTGTCGCCATTGACAGCTCCCTCATTGGAGCAGCTGAGAGCAAGGAGCAGGGAGAGGCCGGGGACGCCCGAGAAGCTGAGGAGACCCAGAGAGAAACAGTTCCTTCCCTCTCCCTGGGTCGGCCGGAGCCACGGAGGCCAGCTCTGAGAGGGAACGTCCTCAGATTAGCCCTGGCTCAGCCCCCGCTGACTCCTCAGTCAGTCAACACGTCTTTACTGAGCACCTACTATGGACCACTCACTGTGCAGTGAACACGACAGACCAAAGCCCTGCCCTCACAGAACTGACCTTCTAGAAGAGGGAGACAGGCAAGCAGATACAGAAGTGAATACCTGACATCACTGATTACGGCATTAAGTGCCATGAATAAAAATAAAGACGATAAGGGAATAGAGAGGAATGGAGAGTGTGATCTAGGAAGGCCTCCCAGAGGAGGTGACCTGAGTGACGACTGCAGGTGGGAGAGGAGCGACTCATGGGGGTGCCGGGGAGAGGGCTCCCCCGGGAGGGAGCACAGTGAGTGCAGAGGCTTGGAGGGAACTTGCTCGCTCGGTGCGCTCAAAGAACAGCAAGGAGGCTGGGGTTCTGGGGCACTGCGAGTGGGGCTGGGAAGAACAGGCGATGGGGAAACTGAGGCCCAGAGAAGGGGAAGGACCGGTCCCGGGTGCCTACGAGGTGTCAGTGACAAGGCGTGGAGAGGAGAGCCTGCAATCCCTGCACACTTCCTGCGTTCCCAGCGAAGGGCGGGGAACACTCCCTCATGCGGCTCCTCAGCCATCACTGATACACACGGTGAGGTGGGGCTCGCTGGCCCCGGTTCAGAGATGGGAGGACTGAGGCTCTGAGACGTGTTTGCTAAGGCTCGAACTCACTGGAAACAGGGCTCCTCCTGCCTCCAACCCACTGTGGTCCAAGCCTCCCTCAGGACGCTCAGGACTGAGGAAATGTGCTCTCACTGCGTCTCAGCCTGGAGAGGAGGAACCCCAGACTGACGGTCACACAGCTGCCAAGCGCCAAGGGCAGGATCCGAACCCAGGTCTCCCGACTCTGTCAGACCACTTGTCTAGAACTCCTCGGGCTATTGTCACGTACCCTGGGCCTGACCCGTCTCCCGCTGCCAAAGGAAGTTCCGTCCCCCAGCGCTACCCTGGCCCGCTCCTCCCCACACTCAGGTCTCAGCTCGAATATCACCTCCTCCGAGGAGCCTGCCCTGGCCTCCCCACCTGAAACAGCACCCGGAACATTCCTGCCCTTCGCCCGGTCTGTCTCCTTTAGCGCGTGGATCACTGTGGGAACCGCCGTGGCTGTTTGTGACCCGGCCTCTGTCTCCCAAAAGGAGCACAGGGTCCTTGTCGCTTTGGCGCCTGGCAGCAGTGGCCACTCAGGAAACATTTGTTGTGAACGAAGGACAGCAGGCTGACGGGTGACAGGAGGGCTCCTGCCCACTCCGCACCCCACAGGGGCTGGCCCAGGACTCACTTGATGACGCTGAAATAGCAGGACAGGCAGATGACCGAGATGACAAGGCAGGTGATGCTGATGGCGAGTGGGAGGTGCTTCTCCCAGGGCCACTTGTAGTCTGGAAGGGGGAGGGGAGGGCAGCCGTGAGCGCACTGTGCTGAGTACCAGCTGGTCCCCATTTCCCAGAGCTGAGGACCCGTGCCTCGGGAAGGTGGCCTCCCAGACTCTGCATGATGTGGCCACCACCGCCCTCCCAGCTCGCTCCGTCCTCCCCTCCCCTGCACGCTGAGCCCTCGCCACACGCCACACGGCCTCCTCGCTGTCCCCTGCTCCTCCACGGCTCAGTGCCACCTTAGGATCTTGAACTTGCTGCTCTTTCCTGAAGCCCAGAGGTCAAGCACAGTGACCTTGGACCTGGACTACCTGAGCTCAGAGCCTGACTCTGTCACATCCTCACTGGGGACCCAGGACATCCCTCACCCTCTCTGTGCCTTGGCTCCCGCATTGGTGCAGTGGGGTCACCGACAGTACTGATCTCAGAGGGTTGCCGTGCGAACACACGACTTAGTATCTGCTGCATGCAGAGCAGGGCCTGTGGGCCAGGGGCAGGCGCCGCTACGGGCTCCTCCTTCCCCCGTCACTGTCACCAGCTCCACTCTCCCCTCTCCCCTCTCTACTGCGGCCCCTCCATCGCTCCACCCCTCACCCCGCTTCATTTTCTTCCCATACTTGCTGCCATCTGGATCTAGATCTGATTTGCTCTTTCGTTTACTCGTTTATTTTCTGTCTCCCCCTCCAGAAAGCCAGTTCCTCAAGAGCAGGCGCTTCTATCTGCTGTGTTCACTGCCGACTCCCCAGGGTCTAGCACGGGACCAGGCACGTAGTAGGAGCTCAGTAAATATCTGTGGAACTAACAAGCCAGCGTCCAGCACATTGTATCTGTTCCACACAAGCTATTTCTCTTCCTTTCCCTTCCCTTTTCCAGGTCGATGGTAGGATCAGATCAATCCCACACTTTCCCGAGGACTTACACTGTGCCTGGCCCTGTCCCCGTACAGGAGACACAGACAGGGTAGACACTACCCACGGAGCTCCCAGCCCTGCGTGGGAGGCAGGTGAGCGGTGCTGAGAGGGCCATGTGGTGGGCGGGCCGAGCACCCTCCACGCTCCACGGTGCCCAGCGCGAGGAAGCCTCTTTCAGTGAATGCACACATCTCCCACTCCCCCACTGTGCAGACGATGCTGGGGCAGCCTCCCGACCTATCTGCCCCTCTTCTCCCAGGTAGCGCTGTGCCCGCACGAAGGTTTGGGCCAATCGCGATTGTCCTAGTCCCCTTGCAGACATGCGAGTTCCCGCCCTGCTGTTGGGAGAGGCCATGTGACAGTCCTGGCCAATGAGATGCAAGGGGAAGTGTGCTAAGGAAGCTCGGGAAAGATACTTTGCTTCCCGATAAAAGAGAGAGATGCACGAGGTGTGCTCCCTTTGATCCTTGGGGTCTGAGGGTGTGTGCAGGAGCCAGCTTGGGGCCATCTGGTGACACATCTCTAAAACACTACCATGCTAAGGATGGCAGAAGAAAGAAAGACAGGGCTCCGGGGCGACATCACTGAGCTGCTGTATAAACCTGAGAAGGTCCACTTGTAAGACTACACTTTACATGAGATAATTCAATATCTCTGTTGCAAAAGCCATGTGTGATAAAGTCACACAGAGTTGTTTTGGGCATGCAACTACCAAGTCAGGGACTACATTTCCCAGAATCCCTTGCACCTGTGTGGCCATGTGCCTGGTTTCACCAGTACAACTTGAAAGGAAGTGATGTGTGTCACTTCCAGGATAAGGTTTTTAAGAAGCAGGTGTGGTCTCCCTGCTCTCATTTCCCCTTCTGTTGGCTGGATGTGGACAATGGCAGGGCCTGTACAGATTCCTAACTTGGGGTCCACAGACATCCAAAAAGGTTGTAGACAGGACTCAAGGGTCTGAGAATTTGGATGGGAAACAGCATCTTTATTTTCACTCACTTCTGACACCTAGCATTTCCTCCCATTAGAATGGAGGGAGCAAACCACAGGAAGAGCAGCATCAGTCACTTGGCTCACAACAGAAATCACAGCTATTCTCACATCACATTTCAGCTGCCGGTTCACAAAGTATCATTTATGTTCATCTACTTTGAAATTACACTGTTGCCTGACAAGGTGGTGGCGCAGTGGATAGAGTGTTGGACTGGAATGCAGAGGACCCAGGTTTGAGACCCCAAGGTCTCCAGCTTGAGCGCGGGCCCATCTGGCTTGAGCAAAAAGCTCACCAGCTTGGACCCAAGGTCGCTGGCTCCAGCAAGGGGTTGCTCAGTCTGCTGAAGGCCCCTGGTCAAGGCACACGTGAGAAAGCAATCAATGAACAACTAAGGTGTCGCAATGAAAAACTGATAATTGATGCTTCTCATCTCTCTCCAATCTTGTCTGTCTGTCCCTATCTGTCCCTCTCTCTGACTCTCTCTCTGTCCCTGTAAAAAAAAAACAAAACAAAAAACTACACTGTTTATTTGAACTGCAGCTAGATCTTGTTTTTGTTTTTTTTTTTGGTTTTTTTTTTTAATTTCTTTTTATTTATTCATTTTAGAGAGGAGACACAGAGTGAGAGAGAGAGAGAGAAAGAGAGAAAGGGGGGAGGAGCTGGAAGCATCAACTCCCATATGTGCCTTGATCAGACCAGTGCAGGGTTTTGAACTGGCGACCTAAGTGTTCCCAGGTCGACGCTTTATCCACTGTGCCACCACAGGTCAGGCCTAGATCTTGTTTTTAATGTGTTAAGACAGAGGCATATATTCCTAGATAACAAATACATTTTAAAATATTTTTATAATTGCATTTCAATAAAATTAATTCCCCTTGTAATTTTATGTATTTTATTTTAGACATTTCAAAATATTATTCTGGCCTGACCGTGGTAGCACAGTGGACAGAACACTGAGGTTGCCAGTTTGAAACCCGAGGTCGCTGGTTTGAGCCCGGGGTTGCCAGCTTGAGCTCAGTTTCACCAGCTTGAATGCATCAGATTACCGGCTTGAGCCCATATTCATCAGCTTGAGCCCGAAGTCGTCAGTCCAGTCCCCAGTCAAGGCATGAACGAGAAGCAATCAATGCACAACTAAGTAGAACAATAAATTGATGCTTCTGTCTGTCTCCCTGTCTCCTTCCCCCTCTTTCCCTTCCTGTATCTCTCTCCCTTCCTCTCTCTCTCAAAAAAAATATATATTATGATATATATATAGATAATATATATAAATATATATTACGAATAGGCTCCGCAGGCTTCACCAGACTGCCAAAGGGGTCCATGATACAAGATGGTTACTCATCTTTGTCCTAGAGAATGACAGAGCCAGCGGGAGGAAAACCACCCACAGGCCAGAAAAGTGCATGTCGGACTGTTACACGAGCAAGGAATCCATGTGGACAGTGTTAAGGCCGGACCATGTGGGCTGTGTCACTGCAGCCAGGTCAGTCTGTCCTCTGTTACCTGCGGTCAGAGGTATCCTGTGATATGGGAACCCAGAGCTCGGCCAGGGGAATGTCTGGCCACAGAGTCAACGTGGGGAGGGGAGATTCTGGCCGCCCGGGACTCACGACAGACACTCACAGTTAAACCACTTGACGCTGGGGCTCCACTCACTCCAGCTGCTGTCGTAGCTCGGAACCCAGGCCTTCACCCGCGCACTGTAGGAAGTCCCAGGCTTCAGGGTGCTGGCCGGGATGTAGAGGACGGGTTCCTTGGAGGTCACATTGTAGACACTGAACTGGTAGAGGAGAGGAAGACATTACTGCACCAGCTGGGGGGAGGGGCATGCCAGCTCCCACTGGCTGCTGTCCTTAGCTGGCCCCACAGTGTCTAAGAGCCACCAGCCTGGTATTTGGTTACTTCTCCAGATCAGACCTTTGTGTGCAACCTCTAGAACTGTGACCAGCGTCTAGTGAGCTGGTCAGAAAATCGTCCTCACCCCACTGTCCTAACCCCCCACTGAGTAGCCATACAACTTGACTGTGCACAGAAGAGTTTTAGTTTCCTCATCTGTACATTGAGGGTAAGGGTCCCTACTTCACTCTCCGACTGTGTGACCTTAGGTAAGTGACATAATCTCTCGGGCTTCAATGTGCTCTTCTGCAAAATGGTGATAATGAGAGTGCCTACCCCCCAGGGCTGTTGTGAGGATCAAATGGGTTAATCCAGGTAAGCACGTAGACAGGGCCCGGCCCACAGGGAGCATGACTGCTCTTTCTGAAGCACAGTCACTGAGCCCTTCTCTCTCCTTCATGGCTCTCTGGAGACTCCACAGTCAAGCCCAAACTCACTGGTCTCAAAGCTCAGCCCCGCCCAGCCCAGCCCCAGTGGGACAAGACTTCGCAGATTTGCTGTAGGAAGGTGAGACGATGACGAGTATGTGGCGTCTGCTGCCTTCTGTTAAAAAGAATGGTGGCAGACAGACTCTGAGAGTTGCCCCACCTTGGATCAGGCCCTGTGTGGTTCCCTCTTCTTGAGTGTGGGCAGAGCCCGAGACTTGTTTCTAACCGACAGCACGTGCAAAGGTGATGGATACACAGCACTCCACGTGACTGCATTATGTAAGATGCAAT
This sequence comes from Rhynchonycteris naso, assembly GCA_037038555.1. Classification (NCBI taxonomy): domain Eukaryota; kingdom Metazoa; phylum Chordata; class Mammalia; order Chiroptera; family Emballonuridae; genus Rhynchonycteris; species Rhynchonycteris naso. The sequence continues at coordinate 200,394,153 of CM073000.1, read as the reverse complement.
TCCAACTCGCTAGGTCTCTCTCTCTCTCTCTCTCTCTCTCTCTCTCTCTCTCGTGCTGGCTTTGAGAGAGCCACAAGGAACGGGATAGAGGGTGGCCTCCTGCCAAGAACCTGGGGCCCTCAGTCCAACAGCCTACAAGAAACAATGCTGCCCACATCCCAGGAGCTGGAAGTGATCCTTCTCCGGTCAAGTCCACGGTGAGACCACAGCCCTGGCCAACTCCTGGATTGCTCAGGGACCCCTGAGCAGTGCCAGACTCCAGACCCCCAGAAACTGGGCAGTGATGTATGCAAGCTGTTTAAGGCCACTACGTCTGCAGTGACATTATGATGCAACAATGGAAGACTAACGTGCTGGTAAATGAACACGCACGTCTGCAGCACAGGCGTGAACTGTGGAAGGACAATGCACCCCTGGGCCCTAGGCTGGCCTCCCTGCCCCGGCCTCCCCCTGCTGCGACCTCCCCCTGCTGGGCCTCCCTGCCCCGCCTCCCCCTGCCCGGCCTCCCTGCCCCGGCCTCCCCCTGCTGCGACCTCCCCCTGCTGGGCCTCCCTGCCCCGCCTCCCCCTGCCCGGCCTCCCCCTGCCCGGCCTCCCTGCCCCGGCCTCCCTGCCGGGCCTCCCTGCCCTGGCCTCCCCCTGCTCCGGCCTCCCTGCTGCGGCCTCCCTGCCGGGCCTCCCCCTGCTGCGGCCTCCCTGCCGGGCCTCCCTGCCCCGGCCTCCCCCTGCTGCGGCCTCCCTGCCGGGCCTCCCTGCCCCGGCCTCCCCCTGCTGCGGCCTCCCTGCCGGGTCTCCCTGCTCCAGCCTCCCCCTGCTCCGGCCTCCCTGCCGGGCCTCCCTGCACCGCCTCCCCCTGCCCGGCCTCCCTGCCCGGCCTCCCCCTGCTCCGGCCTCCCTGCCGGGCCTCCCCCTGCCCGGCCTCCCTGCCGGGCCTCCCCCTGCCCCGCCTCCCCCTGCCGGGCCTCCCTGCACCGCCTCCCGCCCGGCCTCCCTGCCCGGCCTCCCTGCCGGGCCTCCCTGCACCGCCTCCCGCCCGGCCTCCCTGCCGGGCCTCCCTGCCGGGCCTCCCTGCCCGGCCTCCCTGCCGGGCCTCCCTGCACCGCCTCCCGCCCGGCCTCCCTCCTGGCCTCGGCCTCCCTGCCCTGGCGAGGGACAGAGCTGCGCTCAGCCCCTGCAGAGACAGACTGGAGGGTGCAGTCGCCATCAGAGAGAAACACGTTCCCATTCTAAGTCCTTCTCTACCACGTGATTTTTTTACTTCAAGTAAATACTACTTTTATTTTTTTAAAAGAATTTAAAAAAATAAAAAGAAATAAAATGTGTGTTCCAGATCAATTCTTCTGGCAAGTGAGTGGCCCATACCCTCAACCTGGGGCTCCCCTTTCTGCAGGGTCCTTTCCTCTGCAGCTCTCCCTGGTCCTCAGGCCCCTGTGGGCCCTTCCCGGCTGCTGGACGCGTGCTGGAGACAGCGGTGTGGTGTAAAGGGCGTGCAAGAAGACAGCACAGCCAGGAAGCAAACTTCAACAGGCAGCGGGGGTGGGGGTGGGGGACACTGGAGAAACTGGGTGGAGGTGCTGGAGCTCGGCAGGGAGCTGAGGCTGGGAAGGAGCTGCGGGAGGCGGAGCGGATGGGGGGCGGGGCCGGAGCTCTGCGGGGAGCTGAAGCTAGGAGGGAGCTGAGAGAGGCGGAGTGGATGGGGGCGGAGCTGAGGCTGGGAGGGAGCTGCGGAAGGCGGATGGATGGAGCTCTCCAGGCCCACAGTCGCCAGGGAGAAAGGAGGAGGGTGTGTCAACGCTCTTTGCCGGGCAAGGGAGCCTGTCTGTGCCACCCACCCCGGATCTCAGTAGCCCATGGGGTGGGGCTCGTTACCCCATATTACAGATGAAGAAACTGAGGCACACGGAGGTCGAGTGACATGCTCAAGATCACACAGTGGGCAAGAGCAGGGCAGGTATTGGAACCCAACTCCGTGGGGTGCCGGGCAGTGGTGTGCAGACCTAGCTCCGGTGGGAGTGTCTGAGGGGACACATGTGGCAGGAGGTGACCTCCACCTCCACCTGCAGCTGAAATAGACGAGCCACGCCCTCACTGTGGGTGGCTGCTGTTACTGACTGGACAGAGAGCTCCGCCTGTGACAAGTGTCCATACACTCACTGGAAAAGGAGCCCGCTCTCTCTGCTGTGGCTGGAAAGCAAGTGTCAGATGCCACGGGTGTCACATAAAAGCAAGCACACTGGGAACCCAGCGAGGGAGCTGAATTATGGCTGACCCTGCTTGGGTGGGGGGAACAGCCTCTGAGCCCGCGGCCTCCTCTGTTACAACCAAGGACTAGTAAACCTGTCGCCTCAACTGAGATGCCTTCCTTGAACTGTCAGGAGAGATGACACTGAGTGACTGTCTCACTGTGGGACGTAGACACTGAAGGGTGTTCCCAAAATCAGTGTCCCTCCTGGCCCCTGAGAAACAGAAACGTGGCCCAGAGCCTTTCTTTACAGGTGAGGAACAGGCCCAGAAACAATGTCCCTTCTCTGCACACTGGGCATCAGGTGAGGGGTGGAGGGACTGCCCCCCGCCCAGAGCCAGGGCAGAAGCCAGGACTCGAGGTCCCCGGGGTTGCTGTCAGCCAGGACTGTCCCCTCTGTCTCCCACCCCAGGGCCTGGGTCTACACCACCAGGTTCTAAGAGGTGGTTGCAGAACCCCTGCAGCGCCCACTCACCTCCTCTGTGGGATCGTCATCATTTGACATGTTGACCAGGTAGGAGAGCTGGGAGTACAGGAAATTATTAGAAGGGTACGGGTTGCTCCAGGTCAGCTGCCATGTGCGGGAGATGTTGGTAACAGCTGTGAGGTTTCCCGGGGCTGGGGGTTTCACTGCGGAGAAGTGGTGCCTGGTGAGGGCGGGGTGGACCCGCAGACCCCACCTCCATACACACTTGTAAGGTACCACGCATCATATTCAGTCATAACAGAATGACAATCGTAACACTCATCCTGATGTGACTACACTGCTACTTGGTGCCAAAGTGGCTGTCTTTCTCCAGTGAACCCAAATAAAAGTAAATACTTTATAAATAATACAGCGCACAGATATGGCTGAAAGTGTGATTCAATCCTGATTTTGATCTGTGTGTTTAAAAACTTAGTCTGTTTTTAAGCAATCGCACCAGTGAACAAGGTCACAAGTATATAATATGCATTAAAATCAGCAGACGCAGGTAAGAATTCTTTTAATTCATGGGCTTGTTCATGGGTCAATTTAAATAACCCCTGACCACCAGCGGGATGGGCAGGCCCTTCAGGAACTGCCGATGGGGTGTGGGTGAGGGGGCCCTGTGAACTCTGCGAGATTGCAGACTGCCTCTGCTGCCCAGCAGCTGTGTGGTCTTAGGCAGGTTACTGGCCTTCTCTGTACTACAGATTATTCAATTCAAAATGGGGATAGTAACGCTCTTCTGGAAACAGGCTCAGAGAGGTAATGTGACTTGCCCAAGGACACACAGCAATAAATGGTGTTTTAAAGTCCTGTCCCTACATCCCAGCAAGCTCCCGGGGAATGCCTGCAGGATTCGGCTAGCAGGACAAGGTCCGCCTTCCACCGCTGGACTGTCTGAAGCCGCAGCAGCTGCGCAGTCGGCAGAGAGCAGAGGGATAGCACCCGGTTCCGTCTCAGGTCTGCAGCAGGCGTGCCTTCTGTCAGACAGGCCCGCTCCCAACGCCCAGTCAGGGCACATAAATTCTGGGGCTGCAAATACCTGAGCTCACGTGGGCCTGATGTACTGCTGAGCCCCACCCCATTTCAAAGACGGGAGGACTAAGGCCTATATTAGGGCAAGAACCTCACCCAGTTTAAGAAAAGGTAAGAGGCTGCCTGGGTTCTGCTCCCCCAGAGCCCCGCCCCGCCCCCTCAGAGCCCCGCCCCACCCACCCAGAGCCCCGCCCAGCCCCGCCTACCCAGAGCCCCGCCCCGCCCACTCAGAGCCCCGCCCCACTTACCATGCTCACTGGGCGTGAAGAAGCCGCTCCACAGCAGCTGCGTCCCAGCCCACAGGTCCAGCTGATAGGTGTCCCCAAAGACCATGCCAACGTCCATCAGCATATTGCACAGGCACAGCGTGCTTTCTCTATTCTCAGGGACACATGTGAGGTTTCTGCAGACACAGCGCTGCGTCAGGCAGGTCTGCACGCATGGGTGTCCCCGTACACGCCGCAAGGAACCACATGCTCTTCCAGTTCCCTGGCCACCCTGCCTCAAGGACCAGATCAGAGGATGTGTGGTGGGGACAGTGGACCAGGGCTGCCGTCCCTGCTGGCCACAGCCCCTCACTACACCGACCCGGGACTCATACCCCTGCAGTCATGGTCCAAGGACTTAGCTTACCCCTAAAAGCCAGGGAAACAGAGAACCCGTGGCATAAGGAATCTGTAATGACACACATGTGCACTCCAGCACACCCCTGGGGGGCACAGCTTGACCCAGCGCACACAGGGCTGGGGCATGCGCCCTGGGCACCACAGCACGATCCTGACGTGCCTCCCTAAACTGCCAACCCCGCGTCTCAGGGAGCCAGGGGGCAGCAAGCATTTTCTGAAAAGGGCCGGACAATAAATATTTTGGGCTTTGAGAACCACACCATCTCTGTCCCAACCACACAACTCTGCTGACCTGGCACTAAAGCAGCCACAGACAATAGATAAGCGAATGCGCGTGGCTGTGACCAACAAAACTGTCCCTAGGCAGACAGGTGGTGAGCCCGCTGTGGCCCGCGGGCCATAGCTTCCCATCTCCAGTCTAGGCCCACGTACTGCCCACAGAAGCTCAGCCCGCCCGCCCCAGTGCATCATGGGATGCCACCTCTGTCCTGGTGCGCCTGCCGTGTGCCCCAGTGTGCCTACCCTGCGTGCCCTGTGTACCTGACCGTGTCCTGGGCACACCTGTAATGCTACCCTGTGTACACGGATTAGCCACCTTCCATGGTGCACCCCACCACTAACACTGCACCCCAAACAGTGGCCTAGTGCAGCGGGTCTCTAAGTGTGGACTGGGCACCCCCAGCTCAAACTGTTTTCATTATCACACTAAGATGCCATCTTCCACTTTCTCTCTCTCTCACAAGCGTACAGTGGAGTTTTCTAGAAGCTACATGGCATGTTGTGACATCTTTGCTCTGATGGCTTGTGTGTTGAGATTTAAATTTTCTGTTTAATTCCTCATAGGGTAAATATCGATAGCTATAAGCTACCTAGACAAAAGCGTTTGGGGTCCTCACTAATTTTCAAACATGCAAGAGCCCCGAGACTGAAAGTTTGAGAACCGCTGGTGTGGTCCAGTATTCCACCCATATCCACACGCCACACGCCACACGCCCGGTGACAGTGTGCTCGGAGCACCACGGAGCACTCGCTGCATCTCACACACACCGCACCCTAGGGCGCCCGGCTCCCACCCCCTGCCCAGAAGCCGCAGCGAGCCACATTTAGCACCAGGCACTCCAGGGCATGCCCGGGACCCCAAGGCTAGCCCCCCGCCCTCCCCGCCCCGCCCTCCCCGCCGCACAGGCTTACTCAGAGATTGAAAAGTCCAGCTGGTAGGTCAGGCGGAGCTCGGCGCTGCAATTGGTGGGGCCGTCCAGCCCCCACTCACAGGTGGAGGTGCTGATGTAGTCGGAGAAGCAGGTGGGCTGATGAAGGACCTTCACACTCCCTGGGGGGACAAGGGGCACCCTGAGCAGCCGGAGCGCAACAGCGAGGGACAGGCGCTGCCGGGACAAGCCGGAAAGCAGCCCGAACCCGACTGAGGGACCTTCCCAAAACAAGGACACCACAGCCATGGGCACATCGTGTGCTCGTCTTCACAGAACTGGGCTCCCGGGACCTCCCAGATGGCACGAGGTGACTCCTGAAGCTGAAGAAATACCGGGGTGCAGGGTCCATTACCGGGGATCCCCCAAGTGCACCTTTATGTTATGTGCCTCAGCGACTGGCCCTTGGTCAAGGTAAAGCAACATTCATGCCAGTCTAAGGACTGCTACTGCCCAGGGGCCATCTGTCCTGAAGCAGGGTGGGGGGGGAGGGGCGGCTGTTCTCCATGCACCCACTCCCCGCCCCCTCCATTCTCAATTCTCGCCCCTCTGAGCTCAGGAGGCTGGCCCCCAAGGTCTTGTCACCCGGGTGCCCTTGTCCTCTGGCTTCTTACAGGGTTGGGCCAGTATCAAAGGCGAGGTGAGGGGCTGGGCACTTCTTCCAGCCAGGCAGTGTCACAGCTGCTCCTGAACCCGGCAGGATGTCTAGAGGGTCTGCCACGTTGTCTGAGAGCCACCGCTCAGCTCTGACCGCCCAGCTCTGAGCACCCAGCACTGACTCCCCAGCAGCTCTGAGCGCCCAGCACTGACTCCCCAGCAGCTCTGAGCGCCCAGCACTGACTCCCCAGCACTGACCGGCAGGCAGCGCCATGCCCCAGCGGCCAGCACCAGCCCCATCACATCTGAGAACCACCACCCAGCTCTGAGCGCCCAGCACTGACCACCCAGCAGCTCTGAGCGCCCAGCACTGACCACCCAGCAGCTCTGAGCGCCCAGCACTGACTTCCCAGCACTGACCGGCAGGCAGCACCATGCCCCAGCGGCCAGCACCAGCCCCATCACATCTGAGAACCACCACCCAGCTCTGACCACCCAGTTCTGAGCACCCAGCACTGAGTGGCAGGCGCACCGAGCCCCAGTGACCAGCACCGGCCCCATCACGTCTGAGAGCCACTGCCCAGCTCTGAGTGCCCAGCACTGACCGGCAGGCAGCGCCATGCCCCAGTGACCAGCACCGGCCCCATCACGTCTGAGAGCCACTGCCCAGCTCTGAGCGCCCAGCACTGACCGGCAGGGGGCGCCTTGCCCCAGTGACCAGCACCGGCCCCATCACGTCTGAGAGCCACTGCCCAGCTCTGAGTGCCCAGCACTGACCGGCAGGCAGCGCCATGCCCCAGTGGCCAGCACCAGCCCCATCACGTCTGAGAGCCACTGCCCAGCTCTGAGTGCCCAGCACTGACCGGCAGGGGGCGCCTTGCCCCAGTGGCCAGCACCAGCCCCATCGCAGCTGCCATCAGTCTGCATTTGTCCTCTGGGCAGAGGACTCACCATACTGAACAGACTCATAGAGATCTAATAAATACCTCACACTCTCCTCCTCTGATTCCCTGCCCCCATCTCAGAAATGACAACCGTGTCCCTCCTGGCTGCTCTGGTCAGAAACCTGAGTCATCCCTGACACTTCTCTCTCCCCCCAATTCCAGTCTGTCTTCAAATCTCCCTCCCAATAGACCCAAAGCCAGCTCCCTCTCATCACCCTGGCTGAGACAAGCCACCCAGCTGCTGCAAAGCCTCCTTCCCAGCCTCCCAGCCGCCACCTTGTACTTACAGACCAAGGAGTCCCTTTTAATGTGACAGGTCAGGTCAATCCTCTGCTTCGACTCCCTAAGGTTCTTTGTGACTTGGTCACCCTGTCTGCTGGCATCCCAGCCCCCTGTGGTCCCTACAACAGCCCGGGCAAGCTCACGCTCCCGGGTCCTCTAAGATCCTCCTACCAGACACTCACTGCACGGTGCCCCCTTCCTTCAAGTCTCTGCCTGACTGCCTGTCACTCCATGAGGACTTCCCTGAGCACGTATTTTAAACTGCAATCTTCACCTGACCAGGCGGTGGCGCAGTGGATAGAGTGTCGGACTGGGATGCGGAGGACCCAGGTTTGAGACCCCGAGCTCACCAGCTTGAGCGCAGGCCCATCTGGCTTGAGCAAAAGCTCGCCAGCTTGGACCCAAGGTCGCTGGCTCCAGCAAGGGGTTGCTCGGTCTGCTGAAGGCCCGCGGTCAAGGCACATGTGAGAAAGCAATCAATGAACAACTATGGTGTCGCAATGGCAATGAAAAACTAATGATTGACGCTTATCTCTCTCCGTTCCTGTCTGTCTGTCCCTATCTATCCCTCTCTCTGACTCTCTCTCTGTCCCTGTTTAAAAAAAAAAAAAATGGCAGCCTTCCACTTGACCCAGCCTTCCCAGTCCTCCCTACTATTCTATATCTACTGTTCCTAATACCTTCTAACAATCTTTAGAATTTACTTACAATTAGGACCATCTGTCATTGGCTGTCTCCTCCCACTACAATATAATGTCTTCAAGACCAGGAATATATGTTTGCTGAATGAATGAAGGAGAGGTGGTGACTTACCAGAGCCTGCCGCCCATACCAGGATCAGGCAGCTCACAGGGAGCGTGAGCCCAGAACCAAGCCAACCCATTGGGAGATCCTAAGGAACCTGCTGAAAGAAAGTGAGCCAGATTAGTGCTGAATCAGGATCCCCATCATCCCTGTCACCTCAGGGAAGACTTCAGAACTTACTCCAGACACAACCATCCCCCGGCCCTGGCCACCATTTGTGTCTCTGCCAACAATGAGCCTTTCACATTCACCAGAGATCTGTTTATAATCATGAAACACAGCCCCGATGCACAAAGCCCAGAGTGAGAGCCGCAGAACACCAGTCCCCAGATATGCTTCCTGGAAAGGCTCCCATGGCCTGCTAAGTTTGAGTGAGCATCCCTCAGACTTTTGTTAGTTCATAATGCACATATGCATGTAAAGGTTCTGATATGTCCTGCAATAAGGAAATTTATTTTTCTTCACTTAACCCCACACTTACCAAATAACCAACCTTCGTGTGTGTGTGTGTGTGTGTGTGTGTGTGTGTGTCAGTCAAAACCCTTGAAGGATTTACCATTCCTTAAAATTCTTTGGAGAGGCTAACACAACGGTCCAGCGCCGGTGAAGTCAAGGATGGAAAACCCCAGCAATAGAGTTAGGCGGCCCTGACAGTGCTGATGAGCGTGTCACACTGACTACACTGATGGCCTCAGTTCTTCACACCTGTGTCCATGTAGCCTTGTGGTGCCCCCACGCGTGTGGCTCTGGGCAGGACGTCTTCCCGCCCTTGCACTCTGGGCTCACCACGGGCTAGCGTTGGCCAGCAGAACATCAGACAAAGTGGGGTATGCAGAGGCCTGCTTTGGCACGACCACTGCCTTGAGGACACGCCTGGGCTAGCCTGTTGGAGGGTGGTGGTGGGCAAGTCCCCGCAGCCCCCTTCTGCACCAGGCAACAGGAGGCTGCCCCGTCCTGTGAGTGAGCTCACATGGCAGCAGGGCTGCCCGCTGGCCTCAGATGCATGAGCGGGTCCACGAGATCAGCCACGCCCAGATGGCTGGCCTCGCACACTGCAGCTGAGTGAGTGTCCCTTACAGGGCCCTGCGGCTGTGTGCTCGCCTGTTACACAGCGCTGTTACTGCTCCCCATCCCTGCCCACTCCAACCCCCAACCCCAGCGATGACCCTTGCTGCTCTGCAGTTCTTATCAGTAGAATCTCAAACCGCCCTTATTGAATGAACGACATCCCACAAGACCGGATTGGGGAATGAAATTAGAAGGTACAGACACCCAAAGAGGAAACACAATTCAACCCCCCAAATCACAAGGCCCCACAATAACCCCACTCACACACTGATATCTGTTCTTTCAGAAGTTGCTATGATTCTAAGGAGATAGATATGGATTTTACTCACCAAATTAGCAGCACCGTCTACACACGGAAACCTACACTTTAAACTCTCTGTATCCTTAACGTCGTTCCACGCCACAGAACGCAGACCCAAAGCGTCGGGCCACAGTGTCCCGCTGAGCGCGCAGCTCTGGGCTTAGCCCTTCTCCTTATGTCAGGGAAGCAAGGGCATTCTCCTACTGGACCCCACAACCCTCAGAGTCAGGAAATAAACTCGGATGCAGGACGGCGGGCTAATCCACCCACCCGGTTTCCACTGCGCTACTTGCCTCAACAGCGCCCTCTATCCGTCCAGGGTGGGCAGTGTCTCCGATTACCCTGCCATCGCGGCTCCCTGGTCTCAGCTTCTAAATACCATTCTGCTTTGGGAGGAGCCAGCGCCCCCTGGAGGAGTGGCTGACTCCAGCAGCAGGACAAGTACAACAGGCCTGGGCTCCTTCCTGGGCCAGAAAGCAAGGACCTGTCCAAGAACGCCAGGGACGCGACACAAAGACACAGGAGTCAGCTCGAATGGTGGCCCACCGGACCAAATGTGCACAACTGAAGCATCACAAAAATATATAAACCTGCTGTCACCCTGGGGGCTAGAACAGGGTGCAAGGGTCTGCAGTGACAGAGTGAGTGGTGGGGGGCCAGCTCTTCTACCACAGCAGCCTCTCCCTCCCCAAAGACCTCATGCTGAGTACTAATTAATGAGCCTAAACACTTCACGTTATAATTGTATATACTATATATACATATCAGTACATAACTGTATACGCAGAAGCCTGGCAGACAGACACCACCTTAACCGAGGGGTCGAAGCTAACATCGCCAGGAACGGGACAAATCACGGCCACGCGCTTTCTGAGACTACGCTCCAAGGGGACAGGGCACTGCGTCTCCCGCGTTCCCGCCCCAGACTCACAGGTCCAGCGGAAGCTCCAGACAGACCTAAACTGAGGACAGTCTCTGAGGACACTGGCTGGGACCCTTCAACACGCCATGGGGGCAAAAGGCACGGAGCGTGTGGGGGCTGGCCTTGCACGTGTCTGCCATCCCGAGGGCCAGCGGTTCCCTTGGGCACGGCCGAGTTCTGGTGCCCACGTCGGCGGCTGGCACACAGCACGTGCTCAGCCAATGTCTGTCGAATTAAGCCATTCTGGACATGACGTGGGGCCCCTAACGGGCTCACCATGGGGCTGAAAAGAGCCCCTACTCGTCTGCCTTGCAGAGTCACAGGGACGATCAAGGAAGGAGGGGCGGTGGCAGTGTGGTGGGTCTGTCACGCCGGTTTCCTCTGCAAAGTCCCGGTAACTTTCCCTCTCACCAGTTCACAGGTGCCCACAGCATCCTGTGGCAGAGACGGCAAAGGTGTCACATTAGGCCCAATTTTGAATAAAGAGGAACAGAGAGGCCAAGATGCCTGTCTAAGGTCACACAGCAGGGCTATCAGGGTAAGTCCTCCAAAAGGGTGGACTAATGCATCCCACTGAGGGCAGTCAGGGGTGCCACTTTTGATCTGACCCGGAGGACACCTCCAGATGTGTGTGTTCACATGTACACAAACACTCACGCACACCCCAGCTGGCTTCACAGGAAACCATGGCCCAGACGCAACCAGCACATAACAGGAAGGGAGGACAAAGTAAAGGAATTAGAAACAATAAGTACAAGTGATTCCGGCCAAGCATATGGAAAGAGGAAACAATTTCAAGTTCATCCCAGACCTGTTGGAGTTGGGAGGGGTCTCAGGGGTCGCCTGCCTAGCTCAACTGCCAATCTGGGCAGGGGTGCCCTGCACATACCCATCTCCGACATGGTGCAGTCCAGTGTCTGCTTGTACTCCTCCACAGACGGGACGCTCATCTCCGGTCCTGGTTGACCAGAGACTGACTGTCGGAAACAGCTTCCTTACGTCAAACCGAGGATTTATATAGATAAAACCCTACTTTTCAAGAACTCACATTGTGCTCAACACTTTCCTAAGTGCAGTAGGAGCACTGCCTTATCGAATCTGCCAAGAACCCTGAAAGATGACTTGTTACTTCCACTCCCCACGCAAGGGAACTGGTGCCAGAGAGGTCAAATAACTTGCCCATCAGGTCCCACAGCCAATGAGAGGGCAGAGCTAGAGCCAGAACCCGGTCTGCCAGGTTCTGAGCCCAAGGTACACCCCAATGCCTCAATGCCTTCAACCTCTTCTCCCAGAACCACAGGCTGACCCCAACGAGATAAATGACACGAGCCAGGAAAAGCGGCCCATCCTGCTTGTCAATTCCAAACATTCGCTGCCCAAGAACAGGACCAGAAAGCCTGACTGAGCAGCAGAAAAGGCCGAGGATCTGTATTGTCTACAAATCCCCATGAGCCAGAGGTCAAACACCAACTAAACAAACAAAACTCCAACTAAAGCCATGTTAACAGAGATATGAGATCCATCACAAGGGAGGTGACAGCGCCCAACCACACCTGTGCATCCCTTTGGAAGAATTCCTGCTGACTTGAAGCTCGTTGAGAAGATGACGCCTGATGCAGAGAGGGTCCCAAATCCCGGGGGCCTACCGGGTCTGTGCCCAGAAGCCCCGCCCTCCTACAGACAGGGCCCCAAATTCGGGGCACCTAGCGGGTCTGTGCCTCAGAGGCCCTGCCCTCCCTACAGAGAGGGCCCTAAATCCCGGGGCCTAGCGGGTTTGTGCCCCAGAAGCCCCGCCCTCCTACAGAGAGGGCCCTAAATCCTGGGGGCCTAGCGGGTCTGTGCCCAGAAGCCCCGCCCTCCTACAGAGAGAGCCCTAAATCCTGGGGTCCTAGCAGGTCTGTGCCCCAGAGGCCCTGCCCTCCCCACAGAGAGGGCCCTAAATCCTGGGGTCCTAGCAGGTCTGTGCCCCAGAGGCCCTGCCCTCCCTACAGAGAGGGCCCTAATTCCTGGGGTCCTAGCAGGTCTGTGCCTCAGAGGCCCCGCCCTCCTACAGAGAGGGCCCCAAATTCCGGGGTCCTAGCAGGTCTGTGCCCCAGAGGCCCCGCCCTCCCACACCCTGCAGCCTCCGCTCAGCTAACCCGCGATATTTACCACCTGCCGATCCCCCTCTGCGCGTTAGTCACGTTCGTTCATTCATCCAATACTCCAAACAGCCCCGTGAAGCAGGTACTGTTGTTTCCACCATCTTCAGATGAGGAAACCGAGGCACTGAAGGATTTAGGGTTGGTCTGCGGTGGCACCGCTGTGACAGTCCTGGGGTCTGAGCAGGGCAGCCAGGCTCCAGTACCTCAGCCCTTCACCTCTGTCTGTCTGTCTCTCTGCAGCCAGAGTCCTTCACAGGCCCGTCTGAGCAGCTGGTGCAAACTCCAAGCCCTCTCTCTAGACAAGTGCGAACACTTAAGCCTGCATTCCACTGGAGGGGCTCACAGCCCCCCAGAGCCCAGTGAGGGCTCCAGGTCAAAGGCCCCTCCTCTAGGCAGGGAGCAGACATTGAGGGTCCTTGAGCAGGCTGCAGCAAGGCTCTTCTGAGCCCAGTCCGAGGCTGGGCGAACAGTGGGATGGGGACGAGGGGCAGTCCACAGTGGCTGCAGACACGAGTCCCCCATCTTCTCCATGCTGCAGGCAGAGGCATTTGCAAATCAAAAACCAGGCCACGAACTGCCCACGCACGTCCTCCTCTGGCTCCCAAAGGGCATCTCCACCCAGTGGCCACAGATTCTGGGGGGTCACAGTCCATCTGAGAGGAGCACCTTGACACAGGACACAACCCAAGCCCAGGCATGAAAACGGCCAACCCTAAAGGGTGCCCTGTGCGATTCCACTTATGGAACATTCTAAATGACAGCACATAGAAATGGGGCACAGGTTAGTGGGGGCCGGTGGTAAAGCGGGGGCATGCAGGAATGGAGGTCGGTGTGGCTATAAAAGGCAACACAGGGGCCCTGGCCGGTGGTTCAGTGGACAGAGCATCAGCCAGGCGCATGGACCTCCCAGGTGCGATACCCCGTCAAGGCACACAGGAGAAGCAACCATCTGCTTCTCTTCCCTCCTTCTCTCCCTATTCCCCTCCCACAGCCAGTGGCTTGGCTGGTTCAAGTGCGGCCCCAGGCGCTGAGGATAGCTTGGCTAGTCCAAACATGGCAGTATCAGGTGCTAGAAATAGCTCGGTACTCGAGCATTGGCCCCATATGGGGTTGCTGGGTGGATCCCAGTTGGGGTGGAAACTGGTCAGGGTTCATGTGGGAGTCTGCCTCACTACCTCTCCTCTCACCTTAAAAAAAAAATAAGAAAGTAAGAAAGAAAAGCAACACAGGGACAGATCCCTGTGATGACAGAACCAGTCTGTCTGGACCACGAAGGTGGAGACACCAAGCCGTGCACGTGATAACACTGCACAGAGCTGAAGACCTGCACGCACTCGAATGAACACAGCAAGGAACGGGCGATCTGAACAAGACCAGGGGGTTGTATGGAAGTCAGCATCCTGGCTGGGGTCACCCGCCCAGCTTTGTCAGGTGTTCCCCTGGGGGCAAACTGAGAGTACAGGGAACCTCTCTAGTATGTCTTACCACCGCCCGTGACTCTACAACACCTCAGGTCCCCTGCCACCCACCCGCTGTCCCTCCTATCCCCTCCCCCTCCCCCACAAGTCTTCTGTCCCAGGGGCCTCAGAACACTCGGACCCCCTCCCGGCCCCTTTGTCCCGGGCAGCCTTTACTTACACCCAGAAACCCCATCATCTAACAAGGGCTCCCTCTTGCTTCTTATCACAGCTCTCTGTTTATTTCTGTCATATACTTATCACTGTCTCTAATCATATCACTGAGGTTACACGTGTGAATGTATTTCAGGATATAGATGGCAAAGATAGAAAGATCTGACTGCAAAAAAGTTTCAACTTCCCCAGGTCAAAACATGCCATAAAAAAAAAAGAGAGAGAGAGAGAAAAGAAAGAAAAATAGCAAAAGACTAGAAAAAGGTAGCAATCTACCAGACAGGGTTAATGGCCTTCATAGATAAAGAGGTCTTAAAACAAATCAGTAAGACAAACAGCCTATAAAACAGGCAAAGGAGAAAACAGTGCCTCTCATTCTGCTGCCAGTCCTGGAGGTGGGAGTGTGAACGATAACTTGTAACATTTAAATTATTTCTCTTCCTCCCTGTGTACTGAGAATGCAAGCCCCAGGAGGGCAGAGTTGTGTCTGCTGTCCTCACTGCTTTGTCCCCAGAGCCTGAACAGTGCCCAACTGTTGGGCAGATAAAATATAATATGCTCACTTTGTTAAAGATGGCGCTGCCCACATGGAAGCCCGTCACCCAGGTAATATTATTTGCCCTTGTGCTTGGGATGGGTGTGGGGGAAAGGCTGTAATGTAAGCAGGCCAGGTTGTTATGACCTAAGGCTTGGCTTTTAGAGTAAACTCTTCCCCACACCCTTGACTGATTGGATAATGTAGGGTGGTGCACTCTCCTGAGAAATCCCATTATACAGAGATTTCCTTGTTTGTATAATTGGATTAAAGGTTTGGATTATCTATGCTATAAACTGGGGCAGTCCGGGAGCTTGCTCTCTCTCTCTTGGTTCCTGAGTTCCTTAGGTTAGTATTAGAGAGCAGAGCAGATTAAGGCCATGTGGAGGAGAAGCAGCCAAGATGGCAGAGTGCTGAGGAAGAAGCCAGTTTGTTAAGAGTTTGTGCAGGAGGAGATGGGAAACAGAGGTGAATAAGTCTGGTGAGCTAGAAACCTTTGATTCTAGGAAACTCGGATAAGTCAGTAGCTTTGTGAGCACTGAATGTGTGGGTTTTGGAGCCCAGTGTGTGTTTTGCTTGCCCGCCGGGTGCAAGCTAGGATTAAAGCTGATGGCTCACCAGTTCGTGGCTCCTGTGTTTCATTGCCATCTGTCCGAATCCAATGCGAACCTGCATGGGTCAGGCTGCTGTGATGGTGGCCGTGACTACTGGCTTTATACCGACACACACACCGCACGTGCTCAGTAGACAGCTATTGAATGGTCAGCTCAAATCCACAGTAACAAGTTCAGTCACCTGTTATTAAACATGGGCACTTACCAGGCTTTTGCCCATCATCACTGCTATGCAGATACAGTGCTTATTATGTGCCTGGAGTTGATCTCAGTGCTTACAGTGTATCAATCCGGTTCTCACAGCCACTCTGTGAGGGAGGCACAATTAAAACCCCCATTTTACAGATGAGGAGACTGAGGCTCAGAGAGGTGAGAGCACTTGCCTGTGGTCACAGCCTGAGCCAGGAAGAGAGCAGGAGTACCCAGAGTGGGAAAGCACTCCTGCGGCAGGGAAACACATTGAACTCGCTCTTTGTATTTGGGGGGAGGTGAGTGGCGAACCCTGAAATGTCAGAAGCCGGCAGCAATCGGAAGTGACCGAGGAGGCTCTTCCTGAGCTCAGACAGTGTAGGCCTCTTGCTCTTTTCACTCCTGGCCACAAACCAGCTTTAAGGGGCTGACAGCCGGTCCTGTGATAAGAGGCATATGGAGAGGAAGCAGTGACACAGCCGGCTGCGGTGGCCTCCCCGGGGAGCCACTGATCCCTAAACCGCCACAATCATAGGCCAGCCTGGAGTGTCCTCTGGCCTCAGGACAGCTGGGCCCGTGTGGCAGTGGCCAGGGTCACACTGCTCCCTGAGGCAGCGGCCTTCCCGGAATGGAACGCTGCCTGGCTGGGGTTCCCAGAACCAGCAGCCACGTCAGATGCCTCTTCAGCAGCCCCGCCCGGGACGGTGGGGCAGGCCAGGCCCACGCCCTGAAAGGGCCTGTTATGGGACTGCCTGCCCCACCTCCAGCCCAGCGAGGCGGGGTATGGGAAGGGGTGGCGGGCTGGTTCCGCTGGCGCCAGGAGCAAGAATCAGTAGGCTCCCGTGTCCCTACTGTGTGCCCAGCTCCTCACCCACTCGCTCACGCCCTTGTGCGTTCTTGTTGCAGCTGTTTTCTGAGCCCCTACTGGGTGCCAGATACTGCAGATGTGAAAAGGCCATTCATTCATTCATTCATTCCTTTCTTCCTTCTTCCCTTTGACAAATATGTGAGTGAGAAGAGAAGTTACTGGAGGGTCGAGCACAGACGTGACATCATGACACTTTTCAAACCATCCCTCTGGCTGTGTGGTGTGAAAGGCCTGTGGGGTCACGGGCAGAAGCAGGGACCAGTGAGGAGGTGCTGGGCCCACACAGGACTGTGGGGAAGCGCTGGTGAGAGTGGGTGGGTTCTAGATCCGTCTGAAGGCGGAGACAAAAGCACTTGCTGCCCGGATGGAATTGGGGGCTGGGTGAGAGCACAGGAAAATCAAAGATCCCTGAGCCCCTGAACGGGTGAGGTGGCCATGTCCCCGGATGGTGTGGACCATGGGAGGGTGAGTGTGAGAAACAGGCCCGCTGAGGGCAGTGGGGACACCACCATCAGGAAACAGAAGCAGCAGCTGTGGGTGAGGATGCATGCTGGCCCCTGAGGGTCAGGTGTCCCAGGGGGGTGAACAAGAATTCTCCTGGGAGGGGGGGAAAGGATGTGAAGGGGAGGATTGATGGCTGCCTCCCTGAGGGCGAGGACGTGTCCCCTCCAGGTAACCTGATGCTGAGCCCAGTGCCTGGCACAAGGCAGGCACTCAGCACGTGATCAGGTGACCTCATTTTATCCTATTGTCACATGTCTGCAGGCAGTGTCCCATAGTGCCACGCGCTGTTCCAGATGCTTTAACCCCCACCAGCACCCTGAGGTAAGTACAATTACCAAACCCATTTTACAGACTCTGAAAGGTCCCAAGAGAGGAAGGGAAGGAGAGGAGGGACAGGGGAGGAGTGAGTGACCAGCCGGGAGGAGGAAGGGCACAGCTAGCTCCCACCACCAGTCGGGCCCTGGCTGCAGCCACGGGCAGGAGAGGGCAGCCGGCCCAGAGGACGACACTGTCCTCCAGGCACAGTCAGCGCTGGGACTGACCCCAGCCCCCTCCCATCAGTGCTGTGACTCCACCCTCCGGCATGGGGGGGGCGCTACTTTCCAGAATCCCACTGGCCGGGCGCCACCCCAAGGCGCTGCTGGAGCTGGAGGAGGGGCAGACGCCAGCCCCTTTCGCAGTGGATATGGCAGGGCTCCGTGATGGCTGGGGGACCGGGCAGTGGGGAGTTGGGCAGGTGGCCCTGAGCAGACAGTGGTGCGGGGAAGGGAAGCAGGATTGCCGGGTGTTGGGCAGATAAAATATTATTATGCTCACTTTGTTAAAGATGGCGCTGCCCACGTGCAAGTTTTAAGAGTAAGCTTTTCTCCACACCCTTGACTGATTGGATGATGTGGGGTGGTGCACTCTCATGAGGAATCCTCCCATTATGCCTCAGATAAGTGACTTTGTATCAGAGACTTCCTTGTTTGTAGATTGGATTAAAGGTTTTGAATCTACGCTATAAAGTGGGGCAGACCGGGAGCTTGCTCTGTCTCGGTTCCTGGGATTAGTATCAAAGAGGAGAGCAGATGAAGGCCACGTGGAGGCCAGGAGAAGCAGCCAAGATGGCCAAGTGCTGAGGGAGAAGCCAGTTCTTGGCTCCGCTGTTTCATTACCGACTGTTCGAATCTAATGTGAACCTGCATAAGCCAGGCTGCTGTGATGGTGGCCTTGACTACTGGCTTTACACCGGGGAAACCACGCGCTCCACCACACTGCAGACACCGTGAGCGCACACGTCTGTGGGCCCCAAAAGCCATCTGGAGGCCATGTGTCCCAGTGGCCAGGGCTCAGGAGGAAGGCTCCGGCTGGAGACAGGTTTGAGGATCACCAGTTGTTGGACAGATAAACTATATTATGCTCACTTTGTTAAAGATAGTGCTGCCCATGTGGAAGCCGGTCACCCAGGTGATATTAATTGCCCTTCTTGCTTGGGATGGGCGTGATTATATTAATGTGTGTTGGGGGTACAGGCTGTGGGCAGGCAGGATCCTTGTAGCCTTTTAAGGCTTAGTTTTAAGACTAAGCCTTTCCCACCTGTAAAGCCAGTGGCCAAGGCCACCATCACAGCCGCCTGGCTCATGCAGGTTCGCATTAGATTCGTACAGTCGGTAATGAAACAATGGAGCCACGAACTGGTGAGACATCAGCTTTAATTCTAGCTTGCACCTGGCGGGCAAGTAAAAACACACACTGGGCTCTAAAACCCACTCATTCAGTGCTCACAAAGCTACTGACTTATCCGAGTGTCCTAGAATCAAAGGTTTCTAGCTCACCAGACTTATTCACCTCTGTTCCCCATCTCCTTCTCCAGCACAAACTCTGCACAAACTGGCTTTTCCTTCAGCACTCTGCCATCTTGGCTGCTTCTCCTGGCCTCCACGTGGCCTGGCCTTAATCTGCTCTCCTCTCTAATACTAACCTCAGGAACCGAGAGAGCAAGCTCCCGGTCTGCCCCGCTTTATAGTGTAGGAATCCAAACCTTTAATCCAATCTACAAACAAGGAAGTCTTTGATACAAAGTCACTTATCCAAGGCATAATGGGAGGATTCCTCATGAGAGTGCACCACCCCACATCATCCAATCAGTCAAGGGTGTGAGGAAAACTTACTTTTAAAACTTGCACGTGGGCAGCGCCATCTTTAACAAAGTGAGCATAATATATTTATGCTCTGCCCAACACCACCCTTTTTGATGTAGGGTGGTGCACTCTCATGAGGAATCTCAGTATGCCTCAGATAAGTAACTTTGTATCAGAGACTTCCTTGTTTGTATATTAGATTAAAGGTTTTGATTTCTATACTCTAAAGTGGGGCAGACCAGGAGCTTGCTCTCTCTTGTTCCTGAGATTAGCATTAGAGAGGAGAACAGAGAAAGGCCATGTGGAGGAGAGAAGAAGCAGCCAAGATGGCAGAGTGCTGAAGGAGAAGCCAGTTTGTGTGGAGTTTGTGCAGAGAGAAGGAGATGGGGAACAGAGGTGAATAAGGCTGGTGAGGTAGAAACTTTGATTCTAGGAAACTCGGATAAGTCAGTGGCTTTGGGAGCCCTGAATGGAAAAGGAAGTGTTTTCTCACTGTGTATATTTCTTGCCCACCAGGTGCAAGCTAGGATTAAAGCTGATGGCTCACCAGTTCTTGGCTCTGTTGTTTCATTACCGTCTGTCCGAATCTAATGCAAACCTGCACGGGCCAGGAGGATGTGATGGTGGCCGCGGCTACTGGCTTTACACCAGCTGTGGCTGAAGGCCTAGGGTTGTGCAGGGACACGACTTTGTCTAAGAAAGACAGGAGAGGGCTGGAGACTGTGACCTCCTTCATGGGATATGGCCAGCCAGACACCCTGGAGGGAAGCACCATCTTGGGGACAGGCTGTGCCAATGGCCACGGCAATGCGTACACACAGTGTTGGCTATGGACACATTGAGTCCAAGTGGTCAATGGGGCCCCTGGGGAGGTATCCAGGTAGCCCCACCTAGGACTCTGGAAGCCACGGCCATCTGCAGAAGGCACGGGAGGCCCCAGGGAGGAGGCTAACCTGAGGGACCCGGGTCCGACACCACCTGCTCAGGAGCAGCAGCCAACCCCCCATCATCTGCCAGCCCCGCTCCTGCTTTCCTTCCTTCTGTGCCCACACTCACGCCCGCAGCACAGCACCCACGCACACGCCCATCACTGACCAAATGCCTGCAGGAGCGCCGGCTCCCACAGGCCAGAGCCTGTGTCCACACCTCCACGCTGTAGCCCCAGAGCCCCGGACAGAGCCCCGCACAGAGGAGGGGTCCACAGAGACCAGCCGAGTGCAAGGGCCCAGACAGCTGGGAGTTTCCAGCTCTCACCATTGGATAAACACTGGCCAGTTCTGGCTCGGAGTCTCCTTAATGCCTTAAAGCAGGCACCGCTGGGCTGCCCGGGACCGCCATCTCCAGGGAGCTGGTAACTGGGGCATTGCCATGATTATTACTCATTTCCCTGGAGAGCAGGCGGGCGCATGACGTCAGGCCCCAGGATGATAGATTTTGTGAGTCTCAGCGATAGTCACAGTTCCTAGTGGGCCTCCTTCCTGAAGTGTGCACAAGTCACCACAGCTGCCTCTGCATGTCCCCGGTTCCCCAAGCCATTAGGGAAGCCATGGTCTCTAATGGCTCTTCTGCCCACGGGCTCTACCCCTCCCCGACCAAAGAACATGGCAACTGCTGACTGTCATTATCATCCCCGCTGTCGACATGGGGAAACCAGGGCCCAGGAGGGTTCAGAAACCTGCCTGAAGATGCACAGCTAGTAAGTGGTCAGGCTGGGATTTGAACCTAGACCTCCTGGCTCTGGAGTCCACAGCATAGCGCCACCTCTTGGCTCGAGTCCACGGCATAGCGCCTGGCACAGAGAAGCAGCCGCAAACCTGGTCCTGGTACACGTCTCTGCTGGCGCCTCCGGTAACCCCCCTGGGAAAGACATGGCCAAACAGCCCCCCGCACATGGGGGGCAGGGGGGACCAAGGCTCAGACGGGTTCAGAAAGGGTCCCAAGGTGACGGGGCAGGAAGTGACTGAGCTAGGACTTGGTCTCCATCCTGTTTGCTCAGTCCTCACCAGTGAACTTGTCTTGACAGTGACAGGACTTTGCCCCTGAGCCAACCCAAAGCAGGTAACACGTCAGCACAGATAAGCGCTCCCAGTCCCTGCCTGTAGACAGGCCGTGGGGGTGGTGGCAGGGTAGGCACTCTCCCTTTAGTTCTTCCTGTTGTCTCACCCCAAATCCTGCCAGGCAGTCAGGGACGCAGACGTGTGGGGCCACTCATGTTGGCAGGGACTCCAGGACATCTAAGACACAGTACATAATTCTGGGCCTAAGTGTGCGGGCCCCACCCCTGACTGTCTGAGAGACCCTGGCAAGCTGGGGGTCCTCTCAGAGCCTCAGTCTCCTCATCTGTGAAGTAAGGGCAGAACCACTTGCCTCATAGGGTGGTTGCAGGGTGGCAGAGAGACCATGGCTGGGGAGGAGACCTCGGACAGTGTAGATGGAGCAGGTGACAAAAGCTTGTCTCAAGCACCAAGTAAGCGCACGGTGACGCTGAGTCAATGCGGGCGGCCGCACCAGCATACACAGGTCCCCGGGACGGGCGGCCGCGGCAGCACAGACAGGTCTCCCGCATGAGCTGAGCGACAGAAAGGCGACACTGACTCCATTTATACCGAGTAAAGCGGAGACAGAGCGGTCCCCGGGGCAGAAGTCAGGACGGTGTCCTTGGAGGCGGGGGCCGGCAGGAGCTTTCTGGGGGCTGGCCACGCTTTGTTTCTGGACTGGGTCATACACGCACGTGTTCACTTTGTGACCGTGAGTGAAGCGGTGAGCTTCTCCACACGTATGTTGCAATAAAAAGCGAAAGAAAAAAGACGGATGAGAGGGAAGAGATCAGAGTGTGCAGTCCAGGGTACTGGGTGTTCAACAGAGGTCTCAGAAGCATCCGTCCTCAGGGCTGGAAGGACCCCAAAGGCCCTCCGTGCACGCCCGGTGCAACTTCAGGTCCCCCAGGGACCTGCCCTCTGCTCAGCTGCTCCCGGCCCTCGGCCCCCTGTTTCAGGGCCACAGAGCCACCTCCTCCCGAGTAAACGCAAAGACCTAGAGAACTGGGCACACGGGCTGGTGAGGAGAGAGGGATGAGTGGTGAGCCCCTGCGTCCCACAGGGCGGCCGGTCGCTGCTTCAGGGCCACAGAGTAAACGCAAAGACCTAGAGAACTGGGCACACGGCCTGGTGAGGAGAGAGGGACGAGTGGTGAGGAGAGAGGGGCGAGTATGAGGAGAGAGGGGCGAGCGGTGAGGAGAGAGGGGCGAGTGGTGAGGAGAGAGGGGCGAGCGGCGAGGAGAGAGGGGCGAGCGGTGAGGAGAGAGGGGCGAGCGGTGAGGAGAGAGGGGCGAGTGGCGAGGAGAGAGGGGCGAGCGGCGAGGAGAGAGGGGCGAGCGGTGAGGAGAGAGGGATGAGTGGTGAGGAGAGAGGGACGAGTGTGAGGAGAGAGGGGCGAGCGGCGAGGAGAGAGGGGCGAGTGGTGAGGAGAGAGGGATGAGTGGTGAGGAGAGAGGGACAAGCGGTGAGGAGAGAGGGACGAGTGGTGAGGAGAGAGGGGCGAGTGGTGAGGAGAGAGGGGCGAGTGGTGAGCCCCTGCGTCCCACAGGGCGGCCCCTCGCTGCTTCAGCGCTTTCCACCTTGTGACAATGGAGGTCTTTTCATTTTCCAAAATAAGCCAGAAATAATCCAGACTTTTATGCATGCTACCCTGATCTGTAAGTGTTAGAAAAGAGTTCAATATTTAAAAAACACGCTCTACGTGCCCTGGCTGGTTAGAGCTTCATCCTGAAATGCAGAGGTCCCAGGTTCAATCCCTGGCCAGGGCACAACAGGAACAGATCAATGTTCCCCTTTCTCTCTCTCTCTTTCTCTCTCTCTCTCTGTCTTTCTCTCTAAAATCAATTAAAAACAAAAACAAGAAAACAATAGCCTGACCTGTGGCGGCACAGTGCACAAAGCATCGACCTGGAACGCTGAGGTCGCCGGTTCAAAACGCTTGGCTTGCCCGGTCAAGGCACATATGGGAGTTGATGCTTCCTGCTCCCCCTCTTCTCTCTCTCTCTCTCCCTCTTCTCTATAAAATGAATAAATAAAATCTTAAAAAAAAAATACTCCACATTTGTGGTTCCTCTTCGGCTTACAATCACCAGGTGTGTCCCCCTGGGTGGGTGGGTAGGTAAGTGCCCTGAGATGCCAGGAGACCCCAATGAGCAGAAACACCAATAGGTGAGACCCCCCCACACCTTCCTCAAGCACCAGCACCCCAAACGTTCCCCGCCTTCCGTTGCCTATTACCTCGTGCTCACTACGGGATGCCAGCTGCTATGGCGATGAGAAAGGGGGGCTGGAGCCACCCCCCCTTGCCTGGTCTGTGTGCCTGGGCGGCGGCATGGAGGCGGTGAGGATTTCAAAAACTCTGCAAGCCGCACTGCCTTCCTCCTCAGTGGGAGAGGACAAGGGGCCCAGAGCAGCAGTCCTGACAGATCCTGAGCTCTCCCACCCTGCCCCACCCGTCCCCAAATGAGCCACGGGCCCCCAACTGCGCACTTCGTTTGGGCCCCTCTTCTGCCTCTCAGCAGCCTCCTTGTGTGCCACCACCTTGGTTATTCCTGGTCAAACCCTGCTCTGTCCTCGGCCACCTCGGCGCTCTGCCTGTCCCTCTGTCCTCACATCCTTTCCATTCTCGGTAACACCGAGCTGGGCCCGTAACGTCTCTTCCTTTCCAGACTAGGTCTTGACTCATGTTCCTTTGTAAACAGGCAGGCAGACAACCAAGGGTGGCCACTTTGTGGATGAGGAAATCAAGGCCCAAGCAGGGAAGTGACTTGTCTAAGATGACTGAGCAAGAGGGTTGCAGAGCTGAGGCTGAGATGTGAGTTGTATTTTTTTTTTTTTAACTCATCTGGCCACCCTACTGAAGTCAAAGAAAAGTCCCACAACTTTAGAGTTGAAGAAAAGAAAATAAAGAATCAAAATTAGGCCTGACCCGGCGGTGGCACAGTGGATAGAGTGTTGGACTGGGATGTGGAAGACCCAGGTTCGAGACCCTGAGGTTGCCAGCTTGAGCATGGGCCCATCTGGCTTGAGCAAAAGCTCACTAGCTTGGACCCAAGGTCGCTGGCTCCAGCAAGGGGTTGCTCGGTCTGCTGAAGGCCCGCGGTCAAGGCACATGTGAGAAAGCAATCAATGAACAACTAAGGTGTCGCAACAGCAACAAAACACTAATGATTGATGCTTCTCATCCCTGTCTGTCTGTCCCTATCTATCCCTCTCTCTGACTCTCTCTCTGTCCCTGTAAAAAAAAAAAAAAAAAAGACAACAGGTTTATTAATGCCAAATAAACCATAATTGAAAGCATCAAAGAATTAAAAGAAAAGAGGCTGTTTATTCTGATAAAATGAGCAATTCACCAAGAAAGGCATAAAAATCAGGGACCCTTCTTCTATTCATATACAGGGGTATTCTATTTATATAAACCTAATAACATAGTCTTTAAAAGAAAGCAAGAATTGGAGAAGCCACCAAGAAATAAACAGATCCTCTTTCAGAGTGGGAGATAAATCAGATAGACCAAAATACACAGAAACATAGGCACGATGAATGCTAACTTAGCAAGCTTAATCCAACAGATATATTTACAGAACTTCACAGACCCAACAGAATATATCTTTCCAAATACATACAGGAGAAGCATACAAAAAGTGGCCCGAAAATCCTACAAACAAGATCTCAATAAATTCTCCATTGTTGGTATCATAAAAGCCACAAAACCACAATGCAACAAATTTAGACATCAACAATAAAAATAGAAATAAAAACTTTCACCTGACCTATGGTGGCGCAGTGGATAAGGCGTGGAACTGGAGCACTGAGGTCACTGGTTCAAGACCCCAGGCTCGGCCTGTCAAGGCACAGAGTTGATGCTTCCCACACCACTCCTTCCCCCGCCTTCCTCTCTCTCTCTTCTCTAAAATCAGTAAATAAAATCTTAAAAAAAAAAAAAGAACTTGCCCTGGCAGGTTAGCTAAATCAGTTGTCCAGAAACACAGTTGCTGATTCAATCCCCACACATGAGAAGCAACCAATGAATGCAGGAATGAGTGAAACAATAAATGGATGCTTCCTTTCCCCCACCCCTCTCTCTCCCTTCCTCTCTCTGTCTCTAAAAACAATAAAAAATTAAGTCCTGATTGGATACGTAGGTTGGTTGGAGTAGGTTGGTTGGAGCATCCTCCCAGAGCACAGAGGTTGCCGGTTCAAGTCCCCAGTCAGGGCACATACAGAACAGCTCGATGTTACTGTCTTCCATCCAGTTAAAACATTTAAAAAGTACACAACACTTTTAAACAAAAGGGAAAGTATAAACTATTTTTGCAATGAATGACATTGTGTGACAAGACCTGTGGAATAAAGCCAAAACAGTACTCAGACAAAAATAATATAGCCATTTAACCTGAAGTAGAATTATTAGAAATTAAGAAAGACTGATAAAAAAATGTTTGCCTCAAATAAGGAATCTCAGAAAGGAAGAAGGTTTGATAGCAGCTCAGGTTAAAGAAAATCTGGAGGTTTAACTGACAAGCCCAATATGACCCCCAAGTGGGACGTGGCAGCTACAAAGTATGATTGCAGGTTATATCAACAGAGGTATAGGTTCCAGATCCATAAAGATGATGGTCTCCCTCCTCCCTGACTAAGCAGGTTTTGCAGAAGAAGTAACCTGTTTTATTTGGGACTCTGAACAAATGGATGATGTCCAGAGCTAGATGGAACTCGACAATGCCCTGAGTCAGGAAGAATGATTAAAAGAGCTATGGCTGTGGATTCTGGAAAAGAGAAACACTGGGCTGTTGTTGGAGGGGAGGGTTACTCCCTCCGCGGGGCAGAACCAGAGCCAGCAAGTGAAAGCTCCTGGAAAGCGAATCTGGCTGAATCCGGGGAAAGAGCCTCCGCAGTCAGAGCGGTTCAGCTGGGCGTCGCTCCTGGAAGGTCTGTGCTTCATCGTTACAGGAGACTGTGGCTCTGTGGGCTCAGTCGCTGCCAGCCCAGAGTTGGGGTCTCCTCTCCGAGAAGCCCTGCTTCCTTTTCTAAAAAGGCTGCCCAGGAAGGCCTCAGGCCTCTCGGAGTCCCCTGAACGGATCTCAGTGACCGAGATCTCAGCGCCGTGACCACGCCCCTTATTTCCCACCCACTCATCTGCCCGCCTCCCCCAGCACAGTTCCCAACCTGTGGTCGGGCCTCCACTGGACCTGTTCCCCTCTGCGCCCTCCTCTTCTCTGCTGCTCTGCTGCGTTCTCCCCGTCTGACCCTGGGGAAGGCGCTCACTGGTAAAAAGATCTGGAAATGATTCACATAAGGACTGGATCATCTGTAATGCCAATCCTGGCCTGACCACACCCACTGGGTTGCTGGGCTGACCCACAGCAGGAGGGCACACCAGCAATGGCCATAGTAGACAAGCCCCGTTTCCCGACCTGTTTAAACACTGACGACTGAGGGCTCTGAAACTGTCGGGTTCATAGCCCTGCTCTGCCACTTTCTGGCTGTGTGACCCTGGACAAGTTACTAAACCATTCTGTGCCAGGTTCTTCATCTGTGAAAGCTGGGTAAGAGCAGTTCCCACCTTGCAGTGTTATTCTACAAGTCGAATGAGGTAATGCCAGTATCTGGCTCCTGTTTACCTCCCTTACCCACCTTCCTGCCCCTCTCCGCCTTGCTCAATTCCATCCAACCGCATCAGCTTCCTTGTTGTGGGTCAAATGCACCAAACCTGTTCCCACCTCAGGGCCTTTGCACTTGCTGTTCTCTGCCAGGAACACTCCTTTCCCAGATAGCCTCATGTCTTAGCTCAAGAGTCACATCCTAGGAGTCACCTCCTCCACCAGACTATAAGCTCCCCAAGGGCCCTCACTTGGCCGCTGTGTCCCAGCCCCTGGCATGTTTGCTGGGTGAATGTAAGCTGCGAGCGGGGTGCTGGCATTCAAGACACGTTACTTTTGGCTTGTAAGCTGCTCTGCAGGCTGCAGGCTGTTAGTCCCTTAATAAATACTCTGCTCAGAACTGCGCACCCTCCCCTCAGGAAGTTTGTTCCATCAAACCCCGGAGGGCCAAGCGCCCCTCCGCCCAACACGACCCACATCCTCCATCCTTCCTGGGAGGGAGGAGAAGGGCCCTCGGATGCACGGCAGGCTGGTGATGGCCCAGCAAGACACAGCGCCCAGGCCTGCTTTAGCTAAGACCCTAGATTTCTTAAGCAACCTCGAGGAGGTGACGAGGCCCGTGGGGCCCCAAGCGGGAGGATGAGTCAGGAGGAGCCAAACCTGAAACCTCTGCGGCATCACCACTTCTTGGAAAGGCGCAGACACGCGTAGAGACAGACATGCGCACGCAGCGCCGGGCGAGCAGCACAGAAGCGGGTAGGCGGGGTGGACAAGACCTCTGCTGGGGCCCCTCCGCCTGGCCTGTGCCTCCAGTACTCCGTCCCTTGTCCTTCTAACGTCCTTCCTCCGAGGGGCCCTGACCCGCCCGCACCCGGTTTCACTTTCCTCCCGCGCTGTCACCGCTCCACGGGACACCGATGGTCCCGATCTCTTGTGTGACGTCCGGGGCCAGGCGTGTTTCTGAACTCAGACGCTCTCAGATTGTACAAGGCCATCTCCTACCAAATGCCAGCCGCCGGAAGCAAGCGCGCGCACACACGCCCCCGCAAATCGCAGGAGCCCAAAAGAGCCTGGCAGTCACCTGGATCTCTCAAGGCAGGCGGTGCTCCCCACTGAGTTGTGAAATGCTGGGTTGTTTGGTTTTTTGTTTTTTTTTTTACACAGAGACAGAAAGAGAGACTCAGAGAGAGGGATAGATAGGGACAGACAGACAGGAACGGAGAGAGGTGAGAAGCATCAATCATTAGTTTTTCATTGCCGTTGCGACACCATAGTTGGTCATTGATTGCTTTCTCACATATGCCTTGACCGTGGGCCTTCAGCAGACCGAGCCACCTCTTGCTGGAGCCAGTGACCTTGGGTTCAAGCTGGCGAGCTTTTTGTTCAAGCCAGATGGGCCTGTGCTCAAGCCGGTGAGCTCGGGGTCTCGAACCTGGGTCTTCCGCATCCCAGTCCTACGCTCCATCCACTGCGCCACCGCCTGGTCAGAGAAACGCTGCCGGTTTTCAGAGGGATTTTGGAATTACTGATCAGGGGTGTCGCTCTGTCGGTATACATTTGTTTGTGGGCTGCCCACCTTCTCAACTAGAATTTAAACTCCAGGAGGGCAGGGACTTTGTCCAGTGCTCTGTCAGTAGCGCCTGGCACAGTGCCTGGCACATGTAGGTAGGTGCTCAATAAATAGGTGAACAGGAAATGAGTGAGGGAGCCAGGTGCTGGATTTGGAGAAGCGACTCTGTCCTAAGTGGGGAGAGAAACTGCAATCACTGAGCCATGGGCAAGGTGCCTATAAAAATTACCTCCTACCCCCATTACCCACTTTACTGACAAGCAAACCTAGGCTCAGAGAGGTTAAGCAACTGCCTCCAGGTCACAGCTAGGAAGCCGCAAGCTCACATGTGAACGTGGGGCCCCATCTTCAAGCCCGTGCCCTCCTCTGTGCCTCTAGCTCAGAGAAGCAGAGTGACTGGCTGGAAGTCCCACAACAAAGCAACGCAGATAAGGCCATTCGGATGCTGGCTCTTGCCACCCTCAGCCACTGCTGGGTTCTCCCGTCCACACTCTTCCAAGCGCCAGTTCACACAACATCCTTTCTTTTAGACTAGCCAATAGCAGTCTGGTCAAATGTGACCAGGCATGTCTCCACAGTGCTGACCATGAGGAATGCTGGGAAAGATGTCCCCCTTGGTCACTCAGCAAACTGGGACAGTGGGAAAGAACATAGGCTGGGAAGGAAAGCAGGTTCGAATCCTTCCGTGTTACTCCTAGACCTGGGTCCGTAGGCAAGGCACCACACACATCTCTGATTACCAGTTTTCTCACCTGCAAAATGGGTCGACTAAACCCCCGTCCAATATGGTTCACTTCTTTATTTACCAAATACATAGTGCTCACTCTACCAGGCTCTGTTCTGTATGCTTGACATTTATTAATTCATTTCATCATCACCACAACGGTACAAAGTAGTTACTGTAATTTCACAAATGGGGAAATTGAGGTCCTGAGACGCCAGCCACGTAGTAAGCCTCTGCACCCAAGGCAGCGTAGCTCCAAAACCCACGCTCCTAACCTCCAGGCTACACTTTCTGACAGATAAAAACGGAGGAATGTTTACTGTGTGCTGGAAATTGTGTTAAGTATCTTATAAAACATGACGCCATTAACCCTCATGAAAACCCAATTTTACAAACAGAGCCCATGGGCTCTGTCCCTGCTCCCCTCCCAGGCGCAAGGAAAGCAATTGAGAGCAGTGAGATATTTGACCCCAAACGCCTCCATGGGATCATGCAGTACAAAACACATCGGTACTGAGTCACTGCCCAGAATGTGGAAATCCTCAGGTCATCCCAGACCTGCTGGGAAATGGGGGTGTTGTAACCAGGGCAACTGACAGTGGTTTCCCCCTGCTGCCTTCCCATGGCCTCCCTCCAGATTCAGCTCCAAAGGCCCAGCAATCTGCATTGGGACGCTTATCACTCAGGTGAAGGTAAAACGCACTGGCCTGCTCCTCAGCTCCTCAGCATGGCATTCGAGACCTTCTCCCACGTGGCCAAGCCCACCTTTCCGTCGGTCAGTCATCTCTGACTTCTCCCGCTCCCAGGGCACCACACACCACACCTTTCACACTTCCCAGCCTCTGTCCACGCTGTTCCCTGCTCAGCTTCCCTTTCCCTCCCATTCTCCACCTGCCAAGCTCCTCTGCAGCCCCTCCAAGGCTGGCTCAGGGGTCCTGCTCCGGGAAGCCTGTCTCACTATCACCCCGAGTGTGCTCCCTCTCCCCAGAGGGAGGCCTCCTTCAGGCCAAACACCAGCGCCCTGAATATCACGGGGCAGAGCTCAGGGGGCCCTGTGCGCCCTAGTGAGGGAGATGGCTGGGCTGGTCCCTCCCCAGTCTGCAGCTCAGCACCCTCCTCTGTAATCACAGGGTGGATTAGCTGAGTTCAGGGGCCTCTGCAGGACTCTGGAGTTCCCTGGTTGTTTACCACCCTGGCCAAATGGACACCCGAGCCTCAGTTTCCCCATCAGACTTCAGGATATTAATAAAAGTGCTGATGTCCCAGCAAATGCTCCAGCTTCTAAGAGCCCCCCCACCCACCCACCCCCGTAGGGGAGGAGCTGCAGGGGGTCACAGCTCACAGAGGACTGGGGACAGGCAGAGACTAGGAGTCAAGCAGAACTAGTGTTGGCCAGGGGGTGATCTGTGAACCCCAGCATGGACCACCAGTCTGCTGGTCCCCGAGTCTCTCCTGATTACAGGAAATATAATTTTGGGGTTTGTTTTAAATCCAGATTCCGAGCTTATTGAATCTGAATCTCAAGGAAGGGGACCTGGGAATCTGCAGTTCAATCAGACGCCCGGGATAACTCATCTACAGGGGAGTTTGACAGCCACCGTTGGCAGGGGAGGGCAGGGGGTTCCAGCGTCAGGCAGCCTGGTTCCCGTCCTGAGCTACCCTATCCGGGTGGGCCTCACCCTGGGCAAGTTATTTAAGCTTCCTGTGCCAACGTGCCCTAATCTGGAAAACAGCCCTGATACATAGCAGGATGAGAAAGGTTTTCTGAGATTTAACTCAGAATACACTCAATGTTCAGAACAGAGCCTGCACCAAAAAAAGCCCCAGAAAGCCTGACCCGTGGTGGCACAGTGGGTCAAGCATGGACCTGGAATGCTGAGCTAGCTGGTTCAAAGCCCTGGGCTTGACAGTCAAGGCACATATGGAAGGTGATGCTTCCTGCTCCTCCCCCCACCCCTTCTCTTTGTCTCTCTTCTCTAAAATGAATAAATAAATAAAAATAATTTTTAAATAAAGCCCCAGAAAAAATTATCCCTAGTATTAGGTCTATCCAACAATAATCAAATGAGTTCAAAGGTGGAAAGGGCCTTGTTTCCCCAGATTCCTACACCTAGGAATCAATTTTACAGTTTTCAGAATTGTCCCCCATCTCTCCCTCCCACTCTGTATCGGGCCCCAGAGGTGACTGCTCAGAGAAAGGGGCCTGCGTGGCCCAAGACCCGCCTTACCCCACGATCCCGAAGTTCCCAAGCCCGGGAGAGGTTGTCTCACACTGCACGAGTTTGGGGAGCTCACTGTGTCTCTCAGCACCCAGGGGCCAGCCTGCCTCCCCAGCTCCCCTCCACGACTCCACTTGGACAACATGGACTGAGCAGGCTGCTCTCCAAACCGGGAGGGGCGCGAGGGCGGCCCGCTTGGCCCCACCAGCGACCCAGCACTTCCCGGACGGAGGCGGGCGACGTGTCCCCGGGTGGGCGAACCCCCGCCTCCGCCCCATGCAGCCCCCGTCCTACCTGCGCGCTCCGGTCCATTCGCCAGCCGGCGCCGAGCGGGAAGTGAGGACTGCGGGGTGGCCAGGGCCGCTGCGCTGCGCTGCGCAGGGGGGCTTTCCTGGGGCGGACCCACCCCTCCGGCCTTCCAGTGCCCGCCCCGCTCTTGCTTTCAGATTTGCATGCACCGCCCCGCCTGCCCAGGGCGCCGGGTCCAGCTTCCTAGTCCCTGTTCCTCTGCTCCCTCCAGGCCCAGCCGCTGACCTTTCGTGGGGGCGCCCCTGATCGTGGTCTCCCCGGCCGCAGGCCGAGGTCACGCCCCGCGGAGAACCCGCAGTAGTTACCCGGTGCTCTGGGAATGAAAGCCCTTCTCCGGTCGAGGCCCCGATTCGCTCTGGCCCGTCCCTGCGCCCCTCCCACTGCAACTTTATCTCTTCTTCCCCCCAGAAGCCCAGCAGCTGCTAAGTGCCAAAGTGTGTTCTTTCCTCCCACAAATATTTACTGACCACCCACTATATGTTAGGCTCCAGAAAAATTTAGACAGTAAAACAACCCTTTGATCAATAGCACTGGGGAACAAAATTTTTGCTGCACCCACAAAAACACTTGTTCTTACCTAATTCGAGTGTGCTGATCTCAAATCTGACATTAGTTTTTCTCTGTAGGCTACAGTTTTTTTGCAATTCAAGATTTTAGGTTTTCATCTTATTGTAAAATTTTCAACATTTAGTTTAACATAATGAAGTAGAATGTCTTGGGCATCATCTTTGTGAAAATATAATAATTTATATAATGCAGTAAATACACTAAAAGATTGCACCAGAATTTGTCTACAATTTCAAAATAGAACATATTAAAACACTTATTTTAATTATAAAATTTGCACAAAACTTATTTAAATTCTATTCGGTCAAAAAATTTGCGTTTGTAGCTCTTGCATTTGTGTACTTGTTGAGGACAATCTCGTTTGATGCTCCAGCAGTAGTCTGCTCATCAATAACAGCTCCAAGATTTTCGGGAACCTTATCAAGGTGACTGTTCAGGAAGTGAATCTTAACGCTCATGTTACATCCAATGTTGTGGAAAGCCAACAGCATCCTTTGAACCAGAAGTTCATAGTTTTCTGCTTTTTTGTTGCCAAGGAAGTTCTTTGTAACTGCCACAAAAGACTGCCATGCTGCTTTCTCCTCCTTATTCATCTTCCTGGCAAATTCTTCATCAGGTATGGGGGTTAGAATTTGAGGTCCATCGAATACACCTGCTTTTATCTTCTCGAAAGACAAGGCAGGAAACGCAGAAATAATATGTTGAAAGCATTCACTTTCTCTATTCAAAGTCTGAACAAACTGCTTCACTAAGCCAAGTTTGATGTGAAGTGGGGAAAAATGATCCTGTCTCGATTAACTACAGGTTCACTCACAATATTTTGCATCCCTACTTCCAGAGCTTCATGTTTTGGCCACTCCTTCTGTGTCCAGTGTTTCTCCCAAGCTCGGCTGTCCCACAAACACAGAAAGCAAGGATACTTCGTGAAGCCTCTCTGTTGTCCTAGCAGAAAATTTACCATTTTAAGATCCACACAAATGATTCAGTTATGCTCCTCATACTTCAGTAAGTCGAGGACAATTTTTATGTCATTATAATCTTCTTGCAGATGAGTTTAATAACCAATTGTAACCACTGCATAAACATTACCGATGTGTAGGAGAACACATTTCAGACTCCATTTAGAGCTGTCAAGAAATAGCCACCATTCTGTTGGACTATAAGTGGTAACACCTAGCTGGCTGAGAAGACTACTGATATCATGACAGTAAACAAAGTGTTTGTCTTCGGAAAAAGAGTTCACAAAAATTTGTTCTCACTTCCTGAAATGGGATACTTTAGCTGACCGGTGAAGTACATTCTTTTCTTGAAGCCTGGAGGCTAATAACTCAGCTGCTTTCTTTGATAGGACCAAATCTCTTACTAAGTCATTCAATTCTGGTTGGCTAAACTGCTGAGGGGTTAATGACTGCTTGGCATCAGAAGAAGACCCTTCAGATTCTACAACCATTTCCTCATGCATCTTATCAAAATACACATGCATCTTATCAAAATACACTTGATCACCATGTTTACTTTCTTTGTCCTTAGAAGAAATAAAACCATTGAAAACTGGAACCGGGAGTGTCTCAGAGTGTGGGATAGGTCGTATTGCTGAAGGAATATTAGGATATGCGATCATATGCCGTTTTTTCTTGCTGATGACCTTTGTATGGATCAGACAGAAATAACAGTCACTGCTGTGGTCCTTAGGTTCACGCCAAACCATGGTAATACCAAAAGGCATTCCTTTGCGTTTTCCTTTTGTCCAGTCACAAAGCATTTCCTTACAATTATGACGCACAATATGAGGAGCCCAATTCTTGTCTTGATCACCAAGGGGAACTTGAAAATAGGCAATATATGCACATGTCACAAATGATGGAATATTGCACCTTTGACGTTGAAGTGTGTAACAGCCACATATATAACAGAAGGTGTCAGGACTATTCTTACATTTAGGCCTACTCGAAGAAGCCATGATTCAATCTTAAAACAAAATAAGAGGGTGTTTTTATCAGATAATAATTTTTTACATTTAAAAACAACTACAATTATGTAAAAGTGATGTTTGTAAAACATTAATTGCCTTGTGGTTATATTCAGTCCAAGAGCCGTTGCCCTCTAACTCCAATTTAAAAACCAATGCATGCCATTAACTGTAACAAAAGAAATTAAAATTGCATAAAAACTAGAGCATGCACCAAAAACGGATTTCAGATTTGGAGTCAGCGATGCAGAAATATATAGAAACAGTTCTAAAACCTCATGCAACCAAAAATGAAAAAGAAATTGTTCCCCAGTGGAGCTAGTCCATCTAATAGGCCTGCACTAGGGCTTGTGTGAACTCATTTAATCCTCACAACTCCCTACGAGGAGACTCTATTACTACCACCATTTTATAGATGAGGAAACCAGGGCACAGCACCTCTGAGAGGAAACTTACTCAGAGTCATACAGCAGATGTGGCTTGGAACCCAGTCTCCACTGGTCACCATAAAAAGCTCTGATGCAGCCAGAAGGCTGGAAAAACACTGAATGGCATATTTCAGATTTATAGTTTGCTCTGAGGCTTGATAAAGAGAAGGTCAATTTATCTAAAATGTAGGTATTATGGCAACTTAAAGAGAAACATGAATTCTAGTGAACAAATGGTGATATATTTGTATAAACAGACTACACTTAACAAAGATCTCAAGTCCTATGTTGTAAAACCTTAAACCTGGCCTGACCTGTGGTGGCGCAATGGACAGAGCATCGACCTGGAACGCTGAAGTTGTCTGTTTGAGACCCCAGCCTTGCCCAGTCAAGGCACCTACACAAAGCAACTACAGCGGGATGCTTCCAGCTCCTCCCTGCTTCCCCCACCTCCTTTCTCTGTCCTGTCTCTAAAAAGTCAATAAACTAAAAAAAACCCTTAAATCTGTACAGGTACATTTAGTTTCTAACAGGGACCACAGGGCGGTTTGTCCACAGTAATTTCTAAATGTGTCCTGATGTTAGCCTTCTTACTGCGTTCTGAGTGCCAGGCACAGATGAATTTATAGCCTGGGTAATATTTCTACTCATTTTACTTTTTTCCTGAATATAGAATATACCTGGCTACCAGCCTCTGCATAGATGCAAAGAAATAGAGGCTAAAAATCATATATGTACTTAGTTTTTTTTTTTAAGTATTAGTCCTAAAACATTATAAAATGCTTTCTTCCCAGGTAAAAACTCTACCTTGATCCACGACACCTTGCTTATCTGCTTTCGGAAGCTTCGATGTCATCGCCTCAAAGTCCCGTTTTAAGTGATAGCATCCAAATGTCCATTAAATGACAGTACATTTGAGCCATTCTGCATCTCAGAATTAACATGCACCCCTTTAGATCATCTTAAAGTGATCAGGCCCACAGCTCCGTGGAGTGTGGGGCTCACACCTGGTTCCTATGACCAGTGGCCCCCAGGGCACACACCTTCATCTGGCTCCATCGTCTGTCTGCGACTTGTCTCCCTGGAGCTAACTGGAGGTTTACGTAGCTGCATCTGGTTGGACAGGTCCACTGTGGTCTGCCCTTCAGGTTCATTCATGGTCTGACCACATACCAACTGCCATCCCATCACCTGGGGAGATTCCTACACCAGGTGTTCACTAGGACGGAGCTTGGAACCGGCAATCAGAAGACTGGGTGTCAGTGTACTCACCTCTTCGTGTCTGTTTCCCCCTGAATAAATAGGGACAGGCACAGTGGGGAGGACTAAATGAGCTTCTAAGATTCCATCTAGCTCTGATATTTGGGGGACAAATAGTTTTAGGTTAGAGTCACAGCCTTGCCTGTCTTTTTTATTATTATTATTATTATCACAACTGGCCTGGTGAAGAATGCAGCGGTGCGGGGAGTCAGGCAACAGGAGAGATGTTTGAGAGTCTAACAAGCAGTTCGGCCCGTGGATTTTGAAGCAGGTGGTAAGTTGGCATTAGCAGATCCTGAAACTGGAGAGACTTCCCAGATCATCTCTGACTCAGTGAGTTTCCTGCTCTTGCCAACAGAGTAACATTCATGTGGATAGTGTGACAGGTGACTTTTATTTATATGCTTTTCTGTGTTCATGACATTTTCTATTAGAACACACATGCACAGCCTGACCAGGTGGTGGATAGAGCATTGGGCTGGGACACAGAGGACCCACGTTTGAAACCCCAAGGTCACCGGCTTGAGCGCAGGCTCATCTGGTTTGAGGAGAGCTCACCAGGTTGAACCCAAGGTCACTGTCTTGAGCAAGGGGTCACACACTCTGCTGTAGCCCCACCCCGTCAAGGCACATATGAGAAAAGCAAACAATGAACAACTAAGGTGTCGCAATGAAGAATCGATGATTCTCATCTCTCTCCCTTCCTATCGGTCTGTCCCTATCTGTCCCTCTCTCTGTCTCTGTCACCAAAAAAAAAAACAAAACAAAACAATAGAATACACATACACAGACAGGAATATACATAGTTTTTGTAAAAGCAAAAACAACAGAACCAAAAAGATGCCTTTGTTTTGTTTGTAGAAGTGTGAAATGTATTTGTTTTACATTATTGTGCTTTTAATTATTATGTGGTTACTGTATTTTTATGTGATGGATTCCCACCCGCATGGTTTTCTTTTTAG
Organism: Rhynchonycteris naso; assembly: GCA_037038555.1. NCBI lineage: Eukaryota > Metazoa > Chordata > Mammalia > Chiroptera > Emballonuridae > Rhynchonycteris > Rhynchonycteris naso. The sequence continues at coordinate 200,357,401 of CM073000.1, read as the reverse complement.
TGGTAGAGGCATGTCCGTGAATTCTGGTTTGGAATTCATGGGCAAGTTTTCTGACCTCTCTCCTCCATGAATGAAAGGGTGTTTATGAAAGACAGAATCTCTGTTCTCAAGGAACTGATTGTTTTGAAATGTATTGGATGGGACTTCCTCCTATGTTTATATTCCTGTTCAATACCAAGTCTATTGTTGGAGGAGTATTAATAAATGTCCCAGAAATCATATAAAACATACGAGTTTTACTTATTTTCAAAACACTGAAACTTCTACCCAGTATCATCCATGTTTCTGGGTCTGTTTTTTATTAGCATATTTGAAAAATGTTTCTTTAATGTAAATCTATTTACGTTCATAGCCAATAAACATTTGTAATTTAAAAAAATTTTAAATATGCTCTGGTCGGATAGCTCAGGTGATTAGAGCATCATCCTAAAGCACAGAGGTTGCCGGTTCGATCCCCGATCAGGGCACATACAGGAACGGATCGATGTTCTTGTCTCTCTCACTCTCCCCCTTCCTCTCTCTAAAATCAATAAAATTAAACACTTAAAAAATTTTAAATAAAGAAGTAGCTCAACATATTATGAGACAGCCCAGTGGTGAGTACCTGGAAACAAGGTGTTTCTATAGCTGAATGTCCCCACTTTCTAAGTCTCCTAAGTTCTTCTTTGGAATTTGAGTGTCTTTTCCAGTTGTATATTTAGTTCTACAGGAGACACTGGTTTCAGCTTCCACGTGAGTTAAATATGGTCCATTCCATTCCATGGTCTGTTCATCCCTGGAAGACATTCTTGTAAATGTCTTCAATCATCTTTGCCTTTCTTTCTCCCTTCTTACTCATCTGGAACCCCACTCCCACTAATCCTTATGGTCCAGCCATCTGCCTCCTCATTTCTTCCCAGGAATTCAGTGACGCTGGGGGACATGCACCCAGTGAGATGTCACTAAGTCAAATGGGTTCCTACCCTTCGCAGCTTTATGTGTAATCACACAGGTGTTTGTTTTTCTGCTGATTGATGCAGCAGCTGGCGCACAGCAGGCTCATAATATTTTTGAGCCATTCACTCATCTGAAGACAGCCACGTTCCCCCTCTGTTTGCCTTTCATACGACTTTCTTCTCTTTAAACAAAAACTCAACATCTTCTGCTCTGTGATCTTACATTTTTAGCTAAGTGTACCACAAACCTGATATGAACCGACTATAATTTTCAGATTCCAAACAAGAATAAAATAGGTGTCTCATATATGTGTGTGTGTGTGTGTGTGTGTGTGTGTGTGTGTATATGAGTTCTTTTTTAAAGAGACAGAGAGAGAGTCAGAGAGAGGGATAGATGGGGACAGACAGACAGGAACGGAGAGAGATGAGAAGCATCAATCATTAGCCTTTCGTTGCGACATTAGTTGTTCATTGATTGCTTTCTCACATGTGCCTTGACCGCGGGCCTTCAGCAGACCGAGCAACCCCTTGCTGGAGCCAGCGACCTTGGGTCCAAGCTGGCGAGCTTTTGCTCAAGCCAGATGGGCCCCGCACTCAAGCTGGCGACCTCGGGGTCTTGAACCCCGGTCCTTCCGCATCCCAGTCCAACGCTCTATCCACTGCGCCACCGCCTGGTCAGGCGTGTGTCTTATATTTTATATATTTTTTACATATATACACATTCAGTGAGACGCATTTGCAGTTTCACGTGTGTGCTGTACCATGGACCAATCCCGTCAAAGTGGCAGCAGGGAAAGTATCCTTTACTTTTGGAGAGTGAAACACTTGAAGCCCAGGAAGGCCCGGGAGTGTTTGGGAAGAAACCAAGCAGTTCTAGCTACGCTCTCCTATCATCTCTGGTTCTGTAATGCAAGTGACAGGGTGGGGACACTTCAAGTAAAAAAAAAAACCTCCCCTACCACAGAGAGGAAAGGGACAAGAAATACCAGACTTGGCCTGACCAGGCGGTGGTGCTGTGGTTAAAGCGTCGGACTTGGACGCGGAGGACCCAGGTTCGAGACCCCAAGGTCACCAGTTTGAGCACGGGTTCATCTGGTTTGGGCAAGGCTCACCAGCTTGAGCCCAAGGTCGCTGGCTTGAGCAAGGGGCTGCTCACTTTGCTGTAGCCCCACGGTCAAGGCACATAGGAGAAAGCAATCAATGAACAACTAAGGTGCTGCAACAAAGAATTGATGCTTCTCATCTCTCCCCCACCCTGTCTGTCCCTATCTGTCCCTCTCTCTGTCTTTGTCACAAAATAAAATAAAGTTATATATATAAAGAAAAAGAAAATGTAGCATGGCTTCTTTCTCTTTCCTGGATGTTCACTAACCTGCACCTCCTTAACTCCCCAGGACGCTGTTCAGGGTTGTGTGGACAGAACTGTGAGCCGGTGCCCAGGCAAGGCGGTGGGTAGTGCGGGCAGGCTACAGGTCATATCCACCAAGAGGACTGTGGTTGTTGCAATGATCTCACCGCAATTGTACCAATATGTTTTCCTTGCCATCTTGAAAATGTGCAAGTAGACCTTAGGGCAGTGGTTCTTAACCTGAGTTCTATCAAACCCTAGGGGTTCAATGAATCGGTCTCAGGGGTTCAGAGAAGCCTCTGCCGCGGAGGCCAGAATAAAGTAATACCGTAATTTGTTGTGAGTTCATGCACTTTGTTGGTTTTGTTCTTTGAGCAAGGTGATGTTCATGCACGGCTCATTTTGTGCACCAGTAAAAAGACATATACCTATGTCTTGAATTTGGAAAAAAATCATATTTTATTTATCACTTAGGGTTCGGTGAATGCGCATATGAAACTGGTGGGTTCGGTACCTCAAAAAGGGTTAAGAACCACTGCCTTAGGTAATGTGTTCTGATTATAATTACTAGTCTGAAGCCTAAATCCCAACCCTAGTTATCCCTGTTGCCTAATCAAATTAGCTAAGGTCCCTATTCATCAGAGAGTCTCTTGTGGACCCCAGGAGAGGCGGGGGGAATGAATGATGCAGCCTAGTGTGCCTCCCCTTTGCCCTCCCGTAGGCTTCCATCTGAAGACCCTCCTCAGAGCACCGCAGATTGTCCTTGGCCTTGTCCTGAAAGGATACAGTTGGGTGGAGGTCTGGTGCTTGGCCTGCAATAGAATTACTAGCTCCAAGCCAACTCTGCCATAAACATCCCCTTCCCTATAAACACTTCCTCCCCGCCCCTTCCCCATATGCTTACCCCAGAGCCGGGTAAGCAGCTTCAGCTGGATTCCAGCCCCAGCGCCAGAGCCACAGAGCTCTCATGCCCTGAACGTGAGATGTTCTGTGCCAATCGTTTTCTCCAAGCAGAAGACTGCACCGCTTGATCATTTTGAAGCATCTTTCTACTTGCCTTTTCAATTTTTTTTTTTTTTTTAGCTACAGAGAGACACACAGACAGACAGGGAGAGAGATGAGAAGCATAAACTCCTAGTTGCGGCACCTTAGTTGTTCATTGATTTCTTTCTCATATGTGCTTTGTCTGGGGGGCGCTAGCCAAGCCAGTGACCCCTTGCTCAAGCCAGCGACCTTGGCCTTCAAGCCAGAGACCATGGGTCATGTCTATGAACCCACGCTCAAGCCGGCAACCTCTCTTGCTGGATGAGCCCACGCTCAAGCCGGCAACCTCTCTTGCTAGATGAGCCCACGCTCAAGCTGGCAACCTCAGGGTTTTGAACCTGGGTCCTCAGCATCCCAGGCCAACGCTCTATCCACTGCGCTGCCGCCTGGGCAGGCTCCTTGTTTTTCCACTTAAACAGTGCTTTGGAGTTCTCAAAGTTATCTAAAACAGGTTACAACTTTCCAGAGCATGAAGTCACTGCTAACTTTCATTTTAAGTTTCCAGTGGGCACAGACCCTGCCTCAGTGTTTCCCGGGAACACCACCGTTACGATACAAGCACAAAGAACTGCTGGGACTCAACTGATCTCACAGCCCAGGGTAGGCAGGAGGCTTGCCCTGTACTCACTCTCCTTAGAAGAACAACAAATAACCCACACATCTCAGTGCATCCTTCAACACACAGAGCGGAGTGCTGATACATGTGCCCTCTTTGCAACGCCCTTTAATGACCAGGCAACTTGGGGTGCTGTTGGTTTTCTAATGTCGTTAAAGGCACAACAAGGTATGTGGGCGACAAGAGGCAAGGCCATTGTTCTGCATAGCTAAGCTCACAGCAGCCCCCAAAAGACACTGAAGGCAGCTTGCCGACGGGCCTAATGAAAAGCATCTATTTGAACTATGTCCGGAGAGGGAGAGGATCAGTCCAAACCCGAGTGTGTTTCATCCTTTCTGTGCTGCTGGTACGAGGGCTTACTGAAGCCGGACACACACTGGACCTTCTGGAACTGGAATTCATTGAAACCTTCATTTCTCCACCCTAGTAAGGCTTTGCATAATAAGAACAGAAATGTAATTATTAATTCCTGCAAGGGTTTTGTCAATTTACTATTCAGGAGTCCCAAACAATAGGCAAAAAGGGGGACTTGGCTTAGTTGGTACAAAGGTAATGGGTCCAAAACGTAGTTTGTTTCCTAAAGCTAAATCCAAATGGCTTCCTAAATTGCTGACAAAGTGTATTTCAGACGGAAGCCGTTTGTCAGCAAATTATTGCATGATTCTTCAGCTAGGAATATTTCCACAGAATTCTATCCTAAACCCTAACCCTAGACCCTAACCCCTAACCTTTAATCCCAAACCCCTAACCCCAATCCTAATACCTAATCCTAAACCATAGCAATAACCATAACCCCTAACCCCTACCCCAAACTCCTAACCCTAACCCCAAACTCCTAACCCCTAACCCCTAAACCTTAAATTTTTATCCTAACCTCCTAAGCCTTACCCATCCCTCTTTCCTTAATTTCTAATGCTTACCCCACCTCAGACCCCAGAACCAGAGCCCCGGACCTAGGCCCCACACTCCAGACCCCAGAGCCAGATCCTGAAGCTAGACACGGGACCCCAGACCCTGGACACCAGAGCCAAAGCCAAACTTCAAAGATGGATCCCAGAGATGGACCTGGGACCTAGACCCTAACCTCCAACCCTAACCCTAACCCCTAACCCCCTATTCCCAACACTTACCTCTAAACTCTTAAACTCCTAAACACCTAAACTTCTAATGCCTTAAACATAAGATATACAATATAAAACCTAACCACTAACCTTAGAATTTACAACATAAAACCATGAAACCATTAGACCATTAAACCATTAACTGTAATTCCATAAACCGTAGAACCATAACCATAAACAACAAATAACCATAAGCCCTAAATGTAACCATAACCATAAAATATAAACCATAACCCTAAACTGTGAACCATGACCATTGGCCATAACCACAAGCAAAAACCTAAATCATAACCATAAATCATAAACCATAACCAAATATCATAACCATACCTGTAAACAATAAACCATAAACTATAACCAATGTAATACACCACAATAATTGTGTAAAGTAAAAACATATGATCATAGCAATTAATTCAGGAAAATTTTAAGCAAAATCCAGGGCTATTTCATGATATAAGCACTCAAGAAAGGAGGAATAAAAGAAAATTTGTTCATTGTGATAAAAAGCGGTGTTTAAAAACTCATAGCCAACATCATACTCAAAATTGGAGACTGAAAGGTTTCTTCCTGAAAGCAGAAAGCCGGCCAGGATGCTGGCTTCCGCCGCTGTTATTCAATATTGTTCCAGCAGTTCTACCCAGAGCACCGAGGACAGAGAGAAAGCCAGCCGCGTGTGAACGGAGAACGTGAACCTACATCTATTCACTCAGACCACATATCACATCCAGTCCCTAAAGAATCAACCAGAAATATCAGAGCTAATAAACCAATTCAGCAAATTACAGGACCAAATAGCAATGCACAAAATCTGTTTTATTTATATATACTAGCAATGAATAATCTGAAAAGGAATTTAAGAAAACAATTTCATTTTAAACAATGTCAACATTAATAAAATATAGGAATTGAACAACATAATAAAATAAATTAAGAATAGATTTAATCAAAATAATAATTGAATGTAAACTGTAAATGAAAATTTTTGAAAATTTATTTAAAGAATAGATTTAACCAAAGCACAAGATTTATAACCTGAAAAATTATAAACATTACCAAAGTAAATGAAAGAAAACGTAAATATATGTGAAGACATCCGATGGTGATGGAAAGACTAAATATTGTTAAGATGGCAGTAGTACATAATGCAATCTACAGAGTCAGCGGGATTCCTGTAAACATTCCCCTCTGGGAAGGAATGCACAAGCTGATACTGACATTCATATGAAATTTCAAGAATAGCCAAAACAATCTGGAGAAAGAAAATCAAAGCTGGTGGTTCACAGTTCCCAAGTTAAACTCTTACTGCAAAGCCACCGGAAATAAAACTTGGCAATGTCGGGTCCCGCGCCCTCTAACAATGGAGATGTGTTCTGCGAAATGATGCATCAGGCAATTTTGTCACAGTGCAAAGATCAGGGAGTGCACTCACACAAACCTGGATGGCATCGCCTGCTGTGCACCTAGACTCTATGATAGAAGCCACTGCTCCGAGGGTACACAGCTGTGCGGCGTGTCACTATACAAAACAACGTAAGACAGTACAAAGCACTGCCGAGAAGGATGCCATGAAGTGTCACAGCAGGCACGAGATGGAACACAGCACACTGCCTGACAGCCAAGTAGAAGAGGCACACTCCGAAGTCATGATGAAATTCTAGTAAACAATTACCCAGTACCGTGCTCGTGCATCGTCACCAAGTATTACGCACTGATCATAACTGTCTCTGCTATACTTCCATACGACTGTAGATTGGTTTACACCAGCATCCCCACGAACACGGGAGTGATACGTTGTGCCATGTATGACATTAGGACAGCCACAAGGTCACTAGGGAATAGCACTTTTTCAGCTCCATTACCATCTTTATGGGACCACTGTCGTATAGGCTGTCATTGACTGAAATGTCCTGATGTGGCACATGACTATCGATCAATGGAACTGAATTGAGAGCCCAGAAATAAACCCACTCATCTGTGGTCATTTGATGTGTGACAAGGGCAGCATTTGATTGGGCCGTGAAGGATCTTTCCAACAGATGGTGCTGGGTAACTGACCATCCACATGCAGAGGAATGAAACTGGACTCTGACCTCACAACACATACAAAAATCAACTCGAAATAGATGAAGGGCTTAAGTGTAGAAGGTAAGATTATAATCTCTTGAAGGAAACATAGGAATAAATCTTCAAGACCTCGGATTTAGCAATGGTTTCTTAAGTCTGACACCAACAACCAAGCAACAAAGAAAAAACAGATGCATGGGTGCGTAGACGCAGAAGAGAACTAAACCCATCTCCCTCTTCACGCCCTTTCACGCTGTGACCTCTGACCTACCTCACTGCCCTTGGCAAGCACATCCAAGCTTTCTAGTTGATGATTGTCTGTGTTCCTTAAAATGTAGCCGTAAATATTTTTACTCCTAACAGCCAGAAAGAATGGCATGACAACCAACATAAATATCAGACTGGTAACAGTAGTGCTAATCAGCAATTATCTATCACAATACAACCAGGAGGCATGGCCCCTGGCACTACTATATTCTCTGTCCCTTTGTCCTGTCAGTCATTAGTCCCCAAGTTATTCTATTAAAAAAAGAACAGTCACAGGGGTCTGTTAGTGGAGAGCCATCTGCTCAGAATGCTGGGTAGTCTGTTCCACCCAACCTGATCTTCCTGTAATTACCCTGCAGTGAATTCTGTTACAGTCTGTGGAGTGGCCTGCTTCAGCTGTCAGTTGGAGGGTACCTTCCCATGCGGTGGCCATTGCACTTTTACCCCACCACCAGACAATGAAATTTCTTCAAGATTCAAAACTTTTACGTTTCAAAAGAAGTTATCCAGAAGTTGAAAAGACAGCCCCCAGATGGTAAATTTATTTGCTCATTATATATCTGATATCCAGAATATACAAAGAATTTTTACAATTCATCAACAAAAAGACAAATAATTAAATTTTAAGGACGGACTTGAATAGACCTTTCTCCTAAGAAGATGTACAGATGGTCAACAAGCACATGAAAAGACATTAAACATCATTAATCATGATGGAAATAAAGATTGAAACCACTGTCATATTCCTTCACACACGCTAGAATGGCTAAGATCAAGAAAACTAAAAATGCCTGACCTATGGTGGCACAGTAGATAAAGCATCGACCTGGGACTTTAAGGTCGCTGGTTCAGAGCCCTGGGCTTGCCTGGTCATGGCACATATGGGAGTTGATGCTTCCTGCTCCTCCCCCCCTTCTCTCTCTCTCTCTCTCCTTTTTAAAATGAATAAATAAAATCTTTAAAAGAAAGGAATTAAAAAAAAGAAAACTAACATCAACAATGATGTAGAGAAATGGGAACCCTTAAACATTGTTCGTGCAAATATAAAATGGTGCAATGTATGCATACAATAGTTTGGAATTTCCTTAAAAGAAATGACCATGTGATTCAACAACTCTACGCCTAAATATATTTCCCCCAAAATTGAATGAGGTATTCAAACAAAAACTTTTACATGAATATTCACAGCAGCACTGTTCACAATACCCAAAAGGTAGAAACAATGGCCATCCATGGGTGAACGAATAAATAAAATGTGGTAAATCCAGAAACTAAATCATTCTGCCACATAAAAGAATAGAGGAGAGCCTGACCAGGCGGTGGTGCAGTGGTTAGAGCATCGGACTGAAATGCAGAAGACCCAGGTTCGAGACCCCGAGCTCGCCAGCTTGAGCGCGGGCCCATCTGGCTTGAGCAAAAGCTCGTCAGCTTGGACCCAAGGTCGCTGGCTCCAGCAAGGGGTTGCTCAGTCTGCTGAAGGACCCAGGTCAAGGCACATGTGAGAAAGCAATCAATGAATAGTGTCGCAACGGCAACGAAAAACTAATGATTGATGCTTCTCACCTCTCTCCATTCCTGTCTGTCTGTCCCTATCTATCCCTCTCTCTGACTCTCTTTCTGTCCCTGTAGAAAAAAACAAAAAAGAATAGAGGACAGTGGCGCAGCCGCTGTGGAAACTCAGTCTGGCAGCTCCTCAAACACTGAGACACAGGATTAATGTGTGACTCAGCAATTCCACTTCAATTCCAACCCAGAAGATTTGAAACCAGGAACTGAAATAGATATTTGTAGACCCATATCCATAGAAGCGTTATACACAGTAGCCAAAAGCAACCCAAATATTCACCAATGGATGAATAAGTAAAATGTGGTATATACACAATGAAATATCATTCATCTTTTTTAATTTATTTATTCATTTTATAGAGGAGAGAGGAGAGAGAGAGAGAGAGAGAGAGAGAGAGAGAAAGAGAGAAAGAGAGAAAGGGGGAGGAGCAGTAAGCATCAACTCCCATATGTGCCTTGACCAGACCAGTGCAGGGTTTTGAACTGGCGACCTCAGTGTTCCCAGGTCGACGCTTTATCCACTGCGCCACCACAGGTCAGGCTCATTCATCTTTTAAAACTGAGGAAATTCTTCCCTGGCCAGGGAGCTCAGCTGGTTAGAGCGTTGTCCCCATACACCAAGGTTACAGGCTCGATCCCTTTTCAGGGCACATACAAGAGCCAACCAGTGACTGCATAGAATAAGTGACACAACAAATTGATGTCTCTCTCTGTGTGTGTATCTCTCTCTCCCTCCATCTCTCTCCCTTCCTCTCTCTAAAAACATCAGTTAAATTTTTTTTAATTAAAAAAAAAACAAAACTGAGGAAATTCTGACCCATACTACAACATGGAGGTCCCATAAAGTCACTATGGTAAGTAAAATAAGACAGTCACTGAAAGACAAATGTTATATGATTCCACTTATATGAGATATCTAGAGAAATCAAATTCATAGACAGAAACAGAATGTGGAGGCTGGGGAGCAAAGTGGGGAGGGAATGGGTGGTTAGTGTTTAATGGATATAGAGTTTCACCTGAGGAAAATAAAAGGTTCTGAAGATGGATCATGGCCCTGGCTGGTTGGCTCAGTGGATAGAGCGTCAGCCCAGTGTGTGGATGTCCCAGGTTGAATTCCTGGTCAGGGAACACAGAAGAAGCACACTTCTGCTTCTCCACCCCTCTATTCACTTTCTATCTCTCTCTCATTTCTCTCTCTCTCTTCTCTTGCAGCCTAGCTCGATTGGAGCAAGCTGGCCCGGGCAATGAGGATGGTCCCATGGCCTCTGCCTCAGGCCTAAGAAGAGCTTGGTTGCTGAGCAACGGAGCAACGCTCCAGATGGGCAAAGCATCGCCCTTTTAGTGGGCTTGCTGGGTGGAGCCAGGTCAGGGCTCATGCTGGAGTCTACCTCTGCCTCCCCACCTCCCACTGAATAAAAAAAAAAAAAATGGATGGTGTTGATGATTTTGTATAACAATGTAAATGTAGTTAATGTCATAGAACTGTACACTTCAAATGGTCTAAATAGTAAATGTGTTGAAATATATTTAATCACAATGAAAAAACAAACAAGTTTAAGTATGGATACATGGTAAGACACGATGAACACTGGAAACATCCTAAGTGAATAGAGCCGAGCAGAAAAGCCACCCAGATCGGAATCACCTGTGCACTTTAAACCCATCCAGTCTGTGAAAACGAGGGAAAGTCTTAGGAAAAGTCTCAGAAAAGTAGAATCGGACCGCGATGGAGAAGGGCACGCTCACACGGTTGGGGAGGGTTAGAGGCGAAGTGGGGCTGTGGACTGGAGAAGAAGGCAGAAAGCACAGTACTTTTCCTCCTGGGGGTACTGCAGTGGGTCCCTGGACACCCGTTCTGGATAAAACACCGCAGTGCTGTGTGAAATGGCAAATGTGGTAAAAAAATAAAATAAAATAAAATCAAGTAAGATAAACTGAGCTCTGGAATCTGAATGAGGAGAGAGAATATTTGGATTGCTCTTGTAAATTTCCTGGACATTTGAAATGACTGGGAAGTAAATTACTTTTTGAAACAACCATGTCCGTACCATGCCAGAAAATCAGAGAATGACATGAAATTTCATTAGCGAGGCCAAGCCCTAGGCAGACCCAGTTTACCCAAAGCGGTAGAGCTAATCACACACGTAGCCATCCACATTACGGGGAGGCACTGTGGGAAGATTATACCAGTAGCCACCACGTCTGGTTGTCATGGATAACCTGGGATGCGGCAGACACAGTGGGATATTTGAATTCCAATTTTCCACATCACTCCACCGCCCAAAGACTGCTAGAACTAATTAATGCATCCAGTAAATTTGCAGGACACAAAATCAACGTACAAAAATCAGTTGTGGCCCTGGCCGGTGGCTCAGTGAAGAGAGTGGTGGCCCGGTGTATGGGCGTCCTGGGTTTGATTCTCAGTCAGGGCACACAAGAGAAGCAACTATCTGCTTCTCTCCCCCTCCCGCAGCCAGTGACTCAATCAGTTCAAGCATGGCTCCGGCCGTTGAGGATGGCTCCCCTGGCACGCATCCGCCTCAGGTGCTAAAAATCGCTCATTTGTGAGCATCAGCCCCAGACGGGGTTTGCTGGTGGATCCCAGGGGGGGCGCATGCAGGAGTCTTCCTCACTGTCTCCCCTCCTCTCACCTGAAAAAAAAATCAGTTGTATTTCCACACATAAATAATGAATGATCAGAAATAGTAATTGAGAAAACAATCCCACTTACAATTGTATCAAAAAGAACAAACAAAACAAGAAGAAAATACCTAGCAATAAATTTAACCAAGGAAAGACCTGTAAGCGATGCTTGAAAGAAAGGGAAGAAGAAAAGACACAAATAAATAGAGAGATACCTGTGCTCATGGATTGGAAGAATTCATATTGTCAGGATGTTTAGTCTACCCAGAGTGACCCGCAGACTCAATGCAACCCCGACCAAAATTCCAATGGCATTTTCACAGAAACAGAACAACCAATCCTAACACTCATATGAAACCACAAAGGACCCTGAATAGCCAAAGCACTCTTGAGAAAGAACAAAGCTGGAGGTATCATGCTTCCTAACTTCAAACTAGATCACAAAGCTAGAGTCACCGAAACAGTTTGGCATTGGCATAAGAACAGCTGCGCAAATTAAACCAAACAGAACAGAGAGCCCAGAAATGAACACGCATCAATGGCACTGGGAACACTGGACACTTTTGCCCCGTGCAAAAGAACGACACTGGACATTATCTTACACCACACACACACACAAAAAAAACTAACAGAAAACCCCACAATTGTCCGCATCAAGCTCTTCCTCTGCTGAGTCATCTGAAGACTGATACTCCCGTGGCCCTTCAGCATTTTGAAGCTTCTCCTCACCTTTTCGTCCCTTAGTGGCGCTCCCCAGTGGGTTCTCGGGACACTGAGCTCATTGTCAATGTCTCTCCCTGACATCCTGAGGAAACAGACCTCCCTGGACCTGCAGGAGAAGCCAAGTTCCTGGGCAGAATGAACAAGGGCCCTCCGAATCAAAAAAGCGGGCTCTGACGCCCCCTGCCTGTCGCTGGCGGTGGAGCAACGCAGCTCAGTGGAGGCCAGACCTGGTCTGGGCAGTCCTACTAAATCCATTCAACTCGGGAAATTTAAACTGCAATGAAGCCAAATATCCCATGATTTCTCCAAAAATACTTAAGGAAAAAATTAATTGGAGACCATAGGGAATGAAGTAACACGAACTTTACGACATACGCCAAAATTCACTCAAAATTGTCCACGGACAAATTTAAAACGCAAAACTCTCAAGTATCTTGGAAGAAAACATAAAAGAAAATCTACACAGCCTTGGCTTTGGTGATGAGTTTTAACACACAACACCAAAGGCACAGTCACTAAAGAAAAAAAAATCACTAATGTGGACTTTATAATAGTAAACAGTTCTAAGGACAAGCCATATTTGCAAAACACGTACCTGATAAAGGATATTTCAGCTCAAAATATACAAAGCACTCTAGAACAACAACAAAATATTAAAAATGGGTAAAGCCTGACCAGGAGGTGGCACAATGGATAAAGCGTAGGACTGGGATGCTGACGACCCAGGTTCGAAACTTCGAGGTCACTGGCTTGAGTGCCGGCTCATCAGTTTGAGCGCAGGGTTGCTGGTTTGAGCGTGGGATCTTAAACATGACCCCATGGTTGTTGGCTTGAGCAAGGGTCACTGGCTCAGCTGGAGCCCCTTGGTCAAAGCACATATGAGAAGCAATCAATGAACAACTAAGGTGCCACAATGAAGAACTGATGCTTCTCAGCTCTCTCCCTTCCTGTCTGCCTGTCCCTGTTAGTCTCTTTCTCACTCACTAAAAAAAAAAAAAAAAAAAGGGTAAAGATCTGAAAAGATATCTGGTCAGAGAAGATATTGAGATAGTGAAAAAAATAAGGGCAGCCAGATGGATGCGGGTACATTGGGAGGCGACAGGTCGGATTCAGGATGACCAGCGAGTACCCTTCTCCCAAAAAATGTTCAACTGAGGGAGACAGACGTCAGCGTTATGGTATGGGATGAGTTAGTTGACTTTGAGATGGAAAGAGGACGAAGCCCACGTGCAAGTTCTGGAAGACAGGGACACAGATCTGAGCTCGAGTGAGGTACCTGGCTTAAGGGAGTCGGAAGAACACCTCAAGCAACAGCAGCAAGGGTCTGCATGCAGGGAAACAGCCATGTAGTGAGGGCCACAAGCAACCAAGCAGGCAGCGAGGGATGCCAGCATGTACTCCTCAAATGCAGGACCTTGAGCAAGCCCCTTGGCCTAGTGCTGTCCCCGTGGAGATCAACAATGGTCGACCCTGTGACCTACTTGTCTTTCCTAAAGATAAAACTGGGACAGATGAAAGAAAAACTGAACAAGCCCAAAACTAACTGGGTGCCTGGAAGTTTGCGCCCAGTAGGGAAACAAATCACACTCCCCAGTCAAGGCTTCCCCGACTGTCCCACGGCGAGATGGCTGCGGTGGGACAGCCCGTTTCACTCGTTTCCACACCAAGACTCGGACTTTTTGAGCAAAAAAAAAAAAAAAAAAAAAAATCGACATTCTGCCTGACCAGGCAGTGGCGCAGTGGATAGAGAGCGTCAGACTGGGACGCGGAGAACCCGGGTTCGAGACCCCAAGGTCGCCAGCTTGAACGTGGGCTCATCTGGTTTGAGCAAAAGCTCGCCAGCTTGAACCCAAGGTCGCTGGCTCAAGCAAGGTGTCACTCACTCTGCTGTAGCCCCCCCCCCCAGAACCACAATGAAGAATTGATGTTTCTCATCTCTCTCCCTTCCTGTCTGTCTGTCCCTATCTGTCCCTCTCTCTGACTCTCTCTCTCTGCCACACACACACACAAAAAATTCATTCTTATACTCTCCAGCTTGGAATGGTTAATGTAAAACTTATCAGATGATTCTTGGTCCAGCTTTTTTCTCTGTCCCCGCCCCTTGCTTCAGAGGCCTGATGATGTCGGACCATTCTGAGGAAGTGGCCACCTTCAAAAAATTCCCCTTTAGAACATGTAGACACTTGAGAAATGTTTCCGTTGGAAGAAAGGAGAAAAACAGAAGTTTGACGTCTGTGGCACACTTTGTCTTCAGAAGGTTTGTAGGAATGAAAATCTAGAGATTCAAAATCATGCACTGAACTTGTAAAATTCCAGTAAAATGTAAAAATGGAAGCTGCACCGTTCTACACCTTGAGCACAGTGACTAAGAGGCACGTGGACCAGTTTTGCCAATAAGACTGTGGGCCACACAGCATCCATGGAGGGAAGAAGAAAAAAAAAAAGACTGTGGGCTTCGTGACTGTTGTTGACCTTCTTGGTCAAAACTCAAATGAGGTGAATTTTGCCTTAGAGGGTTTATTTGCTAAGAAACAACATAATAGTTATAAGAGAATCAAATAATAGATAGCAGTACAAGTAGTTTATATATAGATAGTAGTACAAGTAGTTTATATATTTAACCATTTACTTTGGGGATCTACATTACTTGAATGAGCTGTAACTCTGTAAAGTCAGTGCCCATGGTCACCATCTGGGTCGCCTGGCCCATGCAGGTTCGCATTAGATCCAGACAGTCGGTAATGAAACTACGGAGCCAAGAACTGGTGAGTCATCAGCTTTAATCCTAGCTTGCACCTGGCGGGCAAGTAAAAACACACACTGGGCTCCAAAACCCACTCATTCAGTGCTCACAAAGCTAGGAAACTGACTTATCCGAGTTTCCTAGCATCAAAGGTTTCTAGCTCACCAGACTTATTCACCTCTGTTCCCCATCTCCTTCTCCAGCACAAACTCTGCACAAACTGGTTTCTCCCTCAGCACTCTGCCATCTTGGCAGCTTCTCCTCTCTTCCATGTGGCCTTAATCTGCTCTCCTCTCTAATGATAACCTCAGGCACCAAACGAGCAAGCTCCCGGTCTGCCCCATTTTATAGTGTAGAAATCCAAACCTTTAATCCAATCTACAAACAAGGAAGTCTCTGATACAAAGTCACTTATCTGAGGCATAATGGGAGGATTCCTCATGAGAGTGCACCACCCCACATCATCTAATCAGTCAGGGCTGTGGAGAAAAGCTTACTCTTAAAACTTGCACGTGGGCAGCGCCATCTTTAACAAAGTGAGCATAGTATATTTTATCTGCCCAACAAGAGTGCACCACCCCACATCATCCAATCAGTGAAGGGTGTGGGAAAAAGCTTAGTCTTAAAACTAAACCTTGGGCTATAAGGACTCTGCCTGCCCACAGCCTGTCCCAAAACGCCCATCCCAAGCACAAGGGCAACTAATATCACCTGGGTGATGGGTTTCCATGTGGGCAGCGCCATCTTTAACAAAGTGAGCATAATATATTTTATCTGCCCAACAAACTCAATGTAGTTTTAATCAATGGTTTGTTCTTTAAATAGGTTTTGTTCAGCTGATAAATTTTTTAAAACCAGTGGACACAGAAGAATCTCTAAAAACTACAGGGGGTCCTTGGGTTACAACGGTCTCGACATTAGACGTTTCAAGCTTAAGACACTCACTCTCATAAAAATCCTTAAAAATTGAGACGTGATTGTTTTGGCTTACGCCATTAGCGTCATGCTTACAGACTACGTGAGTGAACTAGTTTGGTCATGCATAGCTTAGTTGGTGTCTTTTTGTTCTAGATTTTGATTTTACAACTGTGTTAGAATAGGTAAGTGACTTAGGCTAGGGCGTGTTTCAACTTACGCCAAAATTCAAGTTTGTCGGTAGGAACAAAACTGTGTCTGTAACCCAAGGGCCCCCTGTATAGAAGTTGCCGTTTTGTGAGAAAAATTTACACGTATAAGGGAACTCTCCGTTTGTAAGGGTGTCTCCCTCTCTGTACCAGGAAAGGATGACTAAATTTCAAGAGATTCTTTTCAATGGAGACAGACCTGGAATTAAATCTGCATAACAACCATATCTTGTTTTACTGTGCTTTGCCTCATAACCTGCCTTAACTGGTTTCCCCCGCCCAGCACCTGTCTTCTGTTGTTAGCTGAATACAGCATCTAAGGTGATGGCTTGGGTCATTTCAGGGAATTACCCAGCTTTCCTGGGTACCTTTCCCTGCAGTATTAGTGGGGTGGTGGAAGGGGTTCTTAGCCAAGAACCTAGAAGAATAGAGGAAAATTTTTTTAAAAAAATTTTTATTTATTCATTTTTAGAGAGAGAGGAAGAAGAGAGTAAGAGAAGAGGGGAAGAGCAGGAAGCGTCAACTCTCATAGGTGCCTTGACCAGGCAAGCCCAGGGTTTCAAACCGGCGACCTCAGCATTCCAGGTTGATGCTTTTATCCACTGCGCCACCACAGGGCAGGCAGAGGGGAAATTCATTTTCCTCCCCTATACAAGCAATGGAATACTATTCAGCAATAAAAAGGAATAAACTATCAACCTGTGCAAAGATATGTGTATGTTGCTAAATGAAGGATCTTATATGAAGAGGCTATACACTGTCTGACCCCATTTGCATGACATTCTGGAAAAGGCCAATCTAGAGATGGTGGTAAATCACGAGGTGGTGTAACACAAGGGGGTCAGACCCGGAAGACAGATCTGATGTTGTTGCAAGATCCCAAAGAAGCCACCAAGAGGACCAGATGGATTGGACATAGCCTTTATTACTTATATACACGGGCGGCACTGATGGCAGCAGTTGGTAAACGTTCTATATTCCACTGGGTGGGGTTGCGGTTTAAATAGCTAAGCCCTGGGTGGTTACTCAAATGAAACCCTTTGTGCAAACAAGCAGGTGAGCAGGCAGTAGGGGAAAGGGTATGCAGCCATCTGTATTGTCCTTCCTTGATACATATCTGGTGACTCAGTTCCATTGTTCTTAGTAGAACCTTACTTAAGAGTTTTACTACCTTCTATCATGGCCCACAGTCAGGATCTGTGACCTTCCAGGAGCGGGAAGGGCCAAGTCTGGCATCAACCATACAGGTGGAGGTTTGAAGTAAACCATATGATACTTTAGCAACAGATACCTGACGCTATGTATTTTTTCAAAATCATGTGGGGTCATGTTGGTGGGATGTGAGATAAAGGTAATAAATCATTTCTTCAGGTCTTGAGGACAGCTCTGAGGTCTGCTCTTGCATTCCTCTGTCTAGTTTTATGGAAAAGTAGCAAGGGAGTCATTTCATCTTGGGGCTCAGGAACTAAAACATAACTTCGGTCAAGATGTCACTGTTGCCTGACCAGGCGGTAGCGCAGTGGATAGAGCATTGGACTGGGATGCGGAGGACCCAGGTTCGAGACCCCGAGGTCACCAGCTTGAGCGCAGGTCCATCTGGCTTGAGCAAAAGCTCACCAGCTTGGACCCAAGGTCGCTGGCTCGAGCAAGGGGTTGCTTGGTCTGCTGAAGGCCCGTGGTCAAGGCACATATGAGAAAGCAATCAATGAACAACTAAGGTGTCGCAACAAAAAACTGATGACTGATGCTTCTCATCTCTCTCCATTCCTGTCTGTCTGTTCCTATCTATCCCTCTCTCTGACTCTCTCTCTATCCCTGTAAAAAAATAAAATATATATAAAAAAAAGAGTGCCTGGCCTGACCTGTGGTGGCGCAGTGGATAAAGCGTCGACCTGGGAACACTGAGGTCGCCAGTTCAAAACCCTGCACTGGTTTGGTCAAGGCACATATGGGAGTTGATGCTTCCAGCTCCTCCCCCCTTTCTCTCTCTCTCTCCTTCTCTCTCTCGCTCTGTGTCTCCTCTCTAAAATGAATAAAATAAAAAGAAATTAAAAAAAATTTTTTTTAAAAGAGTGCCTGACCAGGTGGTGGCGCAGTGGATAGAGCATCGGCCTGGGATGCAGAGGACCCAGGTTTGAAACCCCGAGGTTGCTTAACATGGGCTCATCTGGCTTGAGTGCAGGTTCACCAGCTTGAGCACAGGGTGGCTGGCTTGAGTATGGGATCATAAACATGACCCCATGGTGCTGGCTTGAGCCCAAAGGTCACTGGCTTGAAACCTAAGGTTGGTGGCTTGAGTAAGGGGTCACTGTCTCAGCTGGAACCCCCCAGTCAAGGCACATATGAGAAGCAATCAATGAACAACTAAATTTCCACAACAAAGAATTGATGCTTCTCATCTCTTGCCCTTCCTGTCTGTTTGTCCCTGTCTGTCCTTCTGTCTCTTAAAAAAAAGATAAAGATAACCTAAGAGTGATAGACTGTATTTGCAAGACATATATCTGATAAGGATTTAGTATCCAGTACCTAAAGAACTCTTACAACTAAACAACAAAAGAAGAAACAACCCAATTTTTAAAATGAACTAAAGACTTGAGTAGACTTTTCTCAAACACTTGAAAAGATGCTCAGCGTCACTAGCCATCAGGGAAATGCAGTCAAAACCATAGTGAGGGACCGCTTCACTGCCATCAGAACAGCTACTACCAAACAGACACGCGCTAACAAGAGTTAGCGAGGACGTGGAGAACCCGGAACCCCACATTCATGACGCAAGTGTAAAATGTTGCAGCCACAGTGGAAAACAGTTTGGCAGCTCCTCCCAAGCTAAGCATAGAACTACCGTATGCTCCGTCAATTCCACTTTTAAGAATATACACAAAAGAATTGAAAACAGGTATTCAAACAGTAACCTGTACATGAATGCTTATAGCAGCACTGTTCCCAGGAGGGCGAAGGCGGGCACACACAACCCAAGCGTCCGTCAACAGATGAATGGATCAACAAAATGTGGTGCGTCCACACAGTGGGATATCACAGGTGCGGCAGAAGCAAGTTTACAATTATGAGCACAGGAAACACAGAGTTGACATATATATTATTACTTATTCATTACTGCATTATTTTCCACAGGACTGGTAAACCGACTCTTGCCCCATGCTCTATTCAGCCACAAGGACTGAAGTGCCAGTACTTCCACGTGGGAAAACCCCGGAAACATTACACCGAGAGGAAGAGGCTGGACACAAAACGTCACATGCCAGACGATTCCATTTAATGGAATCGTCAATGGCACAACTATGTGGAACAAGAAGTTAATGCTTCTCTCTCTCTCTTCCCCACCATTCTTCTCTCTCTCAAAAAGGAAGGAAGGAAGGGAGGGAGGGAGGGAGGGAGGGAGGAAGGAAGGAAGGAAGGAAGGAAGGAAGGAAGGAAGGAAGGAAGGAAGGAAGGAAGGAAGGTAGTCATCCCATGGCATCCTCGTCCCTCTCTGCTCCTTTAGCCCGACGTTCCCAGCTGCTGCCCCACAGTCCAGCCACCTGGGGACTGGCCGGCCACATTTTGGACACTTGTGTTCCAGCCATACTGTCCACTCAAGCCCTCAACCCACAAGCAGTGTCTTCAGTCCCTCCGCAGGCCACCTCCTCTATGACTCGTCCACAGCTGCCCAGCCATCGTGACTCCTCCGGCAGGCCTCTTGAGGTCTCTTGCACTTTGCTCTACTGTACACGGGATCTCGGCACGTGGTTTCTGGGGGCTGTCTCGTGTCAATGAGGGGAATTAGTGTTTTCTGAGCACCGCAGTGTGCTGGCATCTTGCTCAGGTGAGCTCGCCTACAACCAATCACACAGTACAGCCGCTAGGTGGCGTCATGCCCAAGTTTCAGCCCAGAGTCCAGTCGCCAGGTGCTACCTAGACAAAGTGTGTGAATCAAATGAACACTGTCCCTGGCCATGCAGCAATGGCGTCTCAGCTGTGGGGGTCACTTGTCCAATCATGCAGATGGCCCAGGTCCCACATGAAGCTGCACGAGCCCTGCAGATACTGTTATAAATACACCAGCCTGGGGCTCCCCAGGGGTTGGCCTCAGGAAGTGGATTCATGACGGTATTTTTACACTCGGTTAGCGCGGAGGATACCTGCACCTCACCTCCGTCCACATCCCTCACGCTCTCTGGACGCTAGCGATGTATTTTGAGTCCTGTTTTGGCCCTGCTGACCAGGATCTGGCTCTGCTGAGGTTCCCCACGAAACCTCAGGGGCGCCACACACACACACAAAAGGAAGGGGGTGCCTTGCTGAGCCAGAAGGGGTCTTTTCCTTTGCAGCTCTAAGTGCTTTTCTTCTGCCCAGGCCACAGGCGACACTGGAGAGACTCCGCCCCGAGAGAGAGACAGGCCTCTATTTTATCCTACTTTTTAAACTTCAGCACTTCCAAGTCCAGAGCTGTTTCCTCCCAGCCATTGCCGGGCAGACGATCCGAGCACCAGCCCCAAGTCCAGCTGCCCCGTGGAACGGGGTCTTCTTCCTAAGGCATCCAGTACAAGTGGCGGGGCTGCCCTGGGCAAGGGGGCGCCGTGCCATGAGCCGGCAGGGAGGCGGAGGTCGCTGACAGAGGCAGGGAGACTCTGACAGGATGAATTGTGTTCCCGAGAAATTCCTGTGTTGAAGTCCTAATCCCCAGTGCCTGGGAATGTGACCTTATATGAAAATAGGGTCTTTTTAGATAACCAAGTTGGGATGAAGTCATTTGGATCAGCCTTAACCCACGATGACTGTGTTGCTATAAAGGGGTGGGGGGTTTGGACAGACACACACCCACAAGCACAAGGAAAACACCTTGTGACGACTGGAGCTATGGTGTCCCAAGCCAAGAAACTACCAGAAGCTGGAGAGAGCCCTGAAAGAGATCTTCCCTAGCGTTTTCATGGCCCTGCCAACACCTAGATTTCAGGCTTCCAGCTGCCAGAACCACAAGACGACAAAAGTTCTGTTGCTCAAAGCCGCCTGATGTACAACGCTTTGTCATGGCGGTCCTAGGAGGCTGATTCGGGTATCCTCTGCTCTGCCCACCTCTCTCTCCACAGGTGTGGGGGTCAGAGACAGGGCCCTGCTCAGGCCAAGGCAACTGCTGGGTGGGCACTTCCAGCCCTGACTTTGGCCATAGTTCTTAGCCTCCTGGGGCCCAGGACAGGATGAGGATGAGGAGGGGCAGGGCTTGCCCTCAGCTGGAGCTGGTCACTGAACCTCCACTTTGCTGTTCCAAAAGCACAGAAAGCCCCGGAATGGCCAGACCCATGGCCGCACCCCGCTGTGGGCCGCTCTCCCAGCCGTCAGCAGTGCGGAACAGCCACGACGTGCTCTTTAACCTCAGAGATAACCTCAGGAAGACACAGAAGACACTCAGTCCGGTGATGGCATCTCACCTGTGTCCACTGGGCTCAGTGGGCCCGCTGGGGGGGAGGGCAGAAAAGGCTGTGGGGGGCAGTCCGCTTCTCAGGGGAGCCTGGAATGAAGCCAGAGAACAGTGAGGGGAGAGGGGGCTGGCAGGGTGTTTACTTCAGCGGCCCCTCCCCACAGGTGCTGAGGAGAGAGAAAAGGAGAGGCCTCCTGCCTTCCAACCAGACAGGGCGTCTGGCCACCACATGAGTGGCCTTCTGCGGGAAGTCCAGTTCCAGAAGGGTAAGCTCCAGAAACTTCAGTCCATTGTCCCCAAAAGGGACATGCTGCAGCTGGCTGTGTCAGGGCGCTGGAACGCTCAGGACAGAGCCCACTGTCTGCCAAGAATAGGAGGGCGCGGACGCCCCAGAGGTCCTCAGGCAGCCTGTTCACCAGCATCTTGCACCTGACTGTCTCCAGCATCCACAGAGTGACCTCCTGGCTGGACATCCAGGCTCTGCTGGTCACAGGAAGGGCCACAGGCCAAGGCGTGGGTGAGCCCAGAACTCTGCGCGTTTTCTGGGAAAGGCGAGGGGTAGCATCCCCCATAACAGCCCAGGGTACAGTAGCCGCCGCTACTGCCCTCTGACTGTGGGGGAGCTGGCTTGGGGGGGCTCGCGAGGGTCCACTCCTCCTGTGGCAGGTAGACAGGTGGCTGTCCTCTCCACTCCGGGGCTGCTGGCAACACATCCACAGGGAGCCCAGCGCCAGGGCCCCCCTCCGCCAGGCCCACGCATGCCCAGGGACCTGCAGGCTCGTAGGTAAGTGATGCAATGGCCTCCCAGACACTGGACTCCGAGGCTCCTTGTGCGGCGGCACCAACACAGTCCTGGCTCAGCTGCACACCAGCTTTGTGGGCCCCTGTCCAGGTCTGGAACAGAGCATGGGGAATCAGGCAAGCTCAGGACCCACCCTGGGAGCAGCTGCCCCTCCTCCCCTAGGAGGCTCTCCTGACAACCACACCCAGAGGCCAAGCAACACCCGTGCCAGCCCAGCCTCCACACGGGACCCTAAGTCCCTTCAGGCCCTCACTACTCTCTCAGCACAGGGTCTGCAGCTCACAGCAGCCTGAAGCAGGGCGCAGATGGTCACAGGAGTCCAGGACCCAGAAATCCTCTGCCTGCTGCTGCAGGCACTTTCAGCAGCTCCAGAGCTCACCCACCCACACGCACACCGACACGCATACCCCAAAGGCTGGAGACGCTACTGGAACGGGAGCCACTGGGACAAGGCAGGCAGACCTGGAGCCCGCCATGGGGCTGCAGGAGCCCCCCTCTAAAGGGAGGCTGCTCCCTGGCTGAGACCAGGAGTCTCCACCAAATGCACCACACACACCACCGCTGCCATCACTGCCAGGCTTCCTCGGAGAGTGACCGGGGGCTCCAGACCCCACAGGGACTCTAACCTCTGCCAGGGGACCCATCCCAGGGCAGTTAAAACCTTTGCCCCACTCTCAGCCTTTGTTCTCAGCTGCCTCAGGGGTCTTGTCACATCCTCTGCCTTAGGCTCCACAAGGACAAAGTGCTCAGCTCTAAGCTTCAAATGATACTTTCAGACAGCAGTCCTGAAAACCAGGTCCCCTGCTGAGAGTCAGCGGCTGGGCAAGGGAAACCCCCACGCCCACAGCAACATCAGGAGGAGAGCCCCGGGAAGGGTGGCTCAGTGGACGCCAGGAAGCACTGCCTGCCGGCCTTTGCCCAAAGTGAGAGGCCCAGGAGGGTGGAAACCAGAGTCCCCCGTGGGGGTGCCTCCGCCCCCACCCCTCCTTCTGCCAGGGGAGCATGAACTACCAAGTCAGCAGGGAGGAGAAAGGTCTGCACGGCACGCAGGAGCTGACGCAGCCCTCCGGGTTGTCCCACTTGCCACTGCCCTATGGAAGCCCACCAGGGTTCCACTGAGGGGAAGCGCAGTCCGCTCACCCGCCCAGGCACCAGCCTGCTGCCCAGGGTAACCGGGAAGAGCCAGGCACCCTACAATTGGCCAGGGACCAGTTCAAGCACGAGAGACGCTCCCCACACACAGCCACCAGACAGGGACTCCCTCAGAGGTGAAGGAAGAACGAGGCATGGGGCAGCGTAGACAGCCTCGTCATTTGCACCCTGAACTGACCATCTACGTCAGAGAGGCTACTGCAAACCAGAAGAGATGGATGATGTCACAAGAAAGTTTACTTATTTTTTTTTCCCATCAACAGTGGAATTAGAGACATGAGAACAAAAACAAATGAGTAATAGAAAATAAAAACTAATATTTTTTTTGCCCCTTTGAGACACAGTGTGTAAATTTAAACTCACTATATGTACCAAAAAACCTCAAAGCACCACAAAAGGTCCCCATGCTCACCCAAGCCTCGCCCAGAGCCCACATCCTGAGCAGGCCAGTGACCTAGGCAACACCGGCCCTGCCCTCGCTCCCTACCGTGGCCAGCACACACACCTGGAAGTTCCCCCTGTGCACACTGTAGAGAGGCTGGAAGAACGCCACCGGAGAGGGCACGTCCTGGCAGAAGGTCTTCTTCACCCTGAGGCCGGGAGAGGAGTCAGGGGCCAGAGTGGTAGGGCTCCCCCCCGCCCCCCCCCCCCCAGGAAGCACCAAGTCCCTGCCAGCAGCTCAGCTCTCTTCCCACCGGCAGGTGACCAGCCCTGCTGCTGCCACCTGCCACGCCTCTCCTCTCACCAGGTCCAAACCTGCTCTCTGGGGAAGACCCAACAACACCTGGCACCCTGTGGCCTCCCTTACTAATGACCCCATGGAAGTGATTTATACTGAGACAGACATGTGTTCTTTGGGGGTGGGTTGTGATGGTGAGTTCAGAGGTGGGGTAGCCAGCTGCGACCTCAGCCCACAGAAGGCAGTACCTGCAGGAACCCCAGCTGTGTCATTAGCAGGCAGGTGGCAACTGCCTCCCCCTCCTGACCTCTCCCTGAACACCAGGTCTACCTGCCCTGGCCCACGGGTCCTCCCACAAGGGTATGGCACAGGCTCCAATTTTACCAACCTCCCCTGGGGCCTGGAGCCTCTAGTTTCCCACTGCAGGGGTGACAGCAGGAGTCACTGGTCTGCTCCTCTGCCCGCGCGTGCCCTCAGTTTCTCCTCCTAAGACCTAGTAAGCACCTCCACTTTGTTCTCTTTCCCTCTCTTGCTGGCTCAAGCCGAACTGCCTCTCTCTGGATACCACCCCTGGCCTCTCAGCAGCCCCTCGCAGCCCCTGGTACCTGAATAATCCATTTTCAAAATATAAAGCAGGCCGTGGCCAGTTGGCTTAGCAGTAGAGCGTCGGCCTGGCATGTGAAAGTCCTGGGTTTGATTCCTAACCAGGGCACATAGGGAAGCGCCCATCTGCTTCTCCACCCTTCCCCCTCTCCTTCCTTTCTATCTCTCTCTTCGCCTCCCGCAGCCAAGGCTCCATTGGAGCAAAGTTGGCCCAGACGCTGAGGACGGCTCCATGGCCTCTGCCTCAGGTGCTAGAATGGCTCTGGTTGGCAGGTCATGTCACACGCTGTTTAACACGCTCGCTTCATGTGCTCTCCTTTGCTCCAAGGACAAGCATGGCACCGGCCTCTACCTTCTTGGCCTGGCCCACCAGACCTGCCCAGCACCCAGCTTCCTCCCCACTCGGGAACCCACTGCTCTCTTCCCCTGGCCTCCCCTCACCCTCTCTGCCATATGTCACACCTGGCCAGTCTCCTTTGGCCCCTCCTTGATCAGGCCCTGTGCCCTCTCATATCACCTGACGTGTGTGATGACTTATTTCAGGAGGACCCTTGTGTCCACCAGGCTCTCTGTGGCATCCACCCCAGCTGAGAACTGGGTCCTAGGCTCACCAAATGTCCAAAACCATATTTTCATAAAATGTGTTAACCAGTAAGCAAACCACCAAGCACCTTTAGAGGCTGGAGACAAGGGTCTCAGGCGACTTGTCCTGGTGACTTTGGGTCTCTCCTTAGCTCCTCAGGGTCACTCTGCTCCCCCCAAACCTGGCAACTTGGAAACTCCCCATTGGTCCAAGGCAGAGGCTTGCAAACCCCACCCCATCCAGGACCCTATGGTGGAAGGGGAGGGGCACAGGGGCCCCAGCGACCTCCCACATTGACACACACACACATCCACATGCACACACAAACACACACACGTACAGTAACACGCCTAGATGCACAGCCACACACACAGAGCCCTTGGTTACCAACCTGGGTGACAGCTTGAACAGGAGGTAGGTCAGGCTGCTCAGCAGGAGAAAGATGGACACAGTGACAAGGGTGCTGTTGGGCTGCCCCAAAGGTGAGACGAGGGGGCCTGTGAGCAGGAAAGGCTCAGAGCTGTGAGCACCCTCAGCACCAGGATGGCCTCCAAACCCACATGGCAGACCCCAGTGAGTGCAGTGGGCCTTGGAGGCTCGTGCCATGCCTGCTCAAGCAGCATCCGGGTCAGTGAACCTCGGGGCACCTCTGTGCAGAGGGCCGGTGGCCCTGCCAGCAGGTCCCTCCCTGACTTCAGGGTCCTGGAAGCCTCCTAACACTGGCCTCTGCCTCTGGAGCAGGGTGGTCAGCGGTCATGGCTGCCACAGGGGTGGGTCCCAGGGAGTGAAAGGGTGGGAAGGGGCAGCGATCAGGGGCGGGACGGCCGCAAGTGCCCACCTTGTCCCTGGGGAGAGGGGAAGCCCACGGGCTGGCTCCATTCACTCCAGTGGCCCTCGTAGCGCTCCTCCTCTGCGACAGCGTCTCCCAGGGCAGCCATCTGCACACGCAGTCGGGCCTCATAGCTGCAGCCAGGGTCCAGTTCCACAGCTTCAAGGCTGAGCCAGGTCACCCCCACAATGTGACCCTTGTGCTGGGCCCGCTACGGGTGGAGGACAATTAGCAAGGTGAGGCTGGGTCTATCAGCGCGCAGCGCGCACGCGCGCGCATGCGCACACCCCCACCCTCGCTACCCTCATACCCATAGGCACTCCCTGTGAGCGCTCCTAGACATAAACACACATATTCATGCACACGCAGGACCACTCACCATGCTTGCACGCACACACAGTCACGCACAGGCACCCTCATAAGCAGACAGATGTGTGCACACACACACAAACACCCGTGCATGCTTGCACACGTGGTCACCGCCCCGTCTCCCTGTGTGGGATGAAGAGTGGCCCTGGGCTGCTGTCCCAGGAGAGAGACCCTGAGGGGCCAGCGCAGGCGTTACCTCCCAGGCCTCCTCCTGCCTCTTGAAGGCCAGCTCGTAGCTGAGCAGAGAGGCCAGGGGCTCCAGGGCGGAACTGATGCTCCAGCTCAGGACACAGGAGTCCGAGCTGACGTTGCTCTGCAGGTCGGAGGGCGGGTCCAGCTTCACTGAAACAGAACGAGGCTGCGTGAGCTTGTGCCTGCCGGCACGCCCAGGCCTAAGGGTCGGGAAGACTCCTGGGAGGCCGTGGTCAAGCCCTCTCAGACCGGGGACCTAGCTGGGAGGCTGACCCAGAGACGCCCCAGCTGAGCTGGGACAGCCATGAGTTCTCCCAGCCCCTGAGCCGACAAGGCCATTCTTAACTTTTGCCCTCCCTTTCCTCCATAGCTGCTGCTGGAGGGCCGTCCCCCTTCCTGCTGTGACCGAAGTGCCTTTCAAGTGACTCCAGCTGTAGCCCAGGCCCCAAGTGAACACCCCGGCATCTTCATTGTCCTTTCAAACCCACCCCCTCCGGCAACCTGCGGGCACCCCCTCCCCAGCCCAGCCTGACCCGAGCCTTGAGTCTCTCCTGGAGGAACCAAGAGCACTCACAGGCCCAGGGACGCCTGGCTGCAGGGCCCCGCCCCCAACACCCAGGCAGCCGGGAGGTTTCCAGCAGAGACACCCCAGCCCAGGTCTCACCATGCCTCCGGGGCAGGTACTGGGGATCCACCAGGCTGACTTGTTCCTTCCCAGAGATGAGACGGTGCAGGGTGATGGTGAAGTTGTCGGAAGGCACAATGACCTCCTCGGGCGGCAACAGCACGGTGCATGCGCCAGCCCGGAGGACACACCTGTGTTTGCTGCTCGGTGCGTGGTTGCTAGAAGGGGCACGTGTCAGCACCCAGAAGCTGCCACTGCACCAGCCTGGCCCCTGCGGCTGCCGTCACGGGGCCCCTTTCCCCACCCCTGCCCTCTGCCCAAGTGGGCCGGGCCCTTCCGCCTCACCTGGTGAAGAGGAGCCAAGGGCCAGAGTCCTGGCCCAGCCGTGAGGCAGACCAGTGGCAGTCAATCCTGAGGATGTTGTTGTTGAGGCAGGTGAAAGTCCCAGCCTCGGGCCCTGGGAACAGTAACCATTGGAAGCCCACAGTGGCTGCTTCAAAGTGGGGCTCGGGGGGCGGGGGAGGATCTGAAAGCTGACATCCTAACAGGGTAGTCCCCAAAGAATGATATACCAGGGGCCCTCATCAAGGGCAGGACTGGGAGACCTGGAAGATGATGGGCACCCATGGCAGCAGGGTGGGCCTGGAGTCCAGGCTGGTCCCTGGAGGACGGGTCCTAGTATAGTTCGAGCCAAACCTACCCCCCCATGAGGTTTGCCAGAGAACAGCCCTGCCCTCCTACACCCCCCACACCACGCAGACACCGGTGCCCTCACCTCCTCCTTCCCCAGGCGCCGACACTCCTAAGCCAACCCAGGTGCAGACCAGGAGCCAGGCGCCCATCCCGCACATCAGGGCCTCACTGCCCAAGGTCCAGCCTGCAAGAGATGGATCTGAGGGGCTCTGTGTGAGGAGCACCCCGAGGGATGCTCCCCAGCAGATCCCCAACAGGGTGCTCCGAGCTGGTCACCACTTACACACTCACTGTGCCCCGTGAGAGCTGTGAGGTGTTGGCACCGCTGTCCGAGCTGCACCAATAAGCAACCAAAGCTCAGACAAGTCAGCCTACCTGACAAAGACTCGTGGCTACAGCATACCAGAGGAGACCCTCACACTCAGATCTCAGGGTTCTGGAGTCTGAATAAGCGACGTGTCTGAGTCTGCCCAGCAGCCTCCTCTCTGGGCAGACACAGTGTCCTCTGCCAGCCCAGCCTCCTGTCCCTGGGCCCGGATCCTAACCTGACCTCCTCGGTGTGTCATATCCTGTGCTAACTGTATAACATGCATTATCCATTGGAATTCCCACAAGACTTCTGAGGCAGAAAGACTGTCCCCTCTTCACCACCCAGGAAGGGGAGGTGCCCCGCCAAGGGTCACACAGCTAAAACGTCCAACGTAGCCTGTCTCCTTTTCGTCTCCTTCAATCAAGACCTATCCCGGAGATCTGCCGCAGGAGCAGGAAGGCGGAGAAGGATGGCGGAGGGCTGTCCACACAACAGAAGGCACTTCCTAAACTCGCTGTCACACCCCTGTCCAGAGGTGCTAGCCCAAGCCCCAGGACCCCTGCGGGAGACAGGAGCTGGGTGTTAAGAAGTGCCAGTGGGGGTGCGCGCGGGGAAGAGGCTGATGCCCTGTCACCCCATTTGCAGCTCCAGATGCTGAACTGATAGCTCTAAGCAGGAAGCGGGGTCAGCCTGGTTATGCAAGCCTGATGGGTGATAAGGAGGCGAAAAAGATGTCAACGTACACACACAGCCGTGCACACAGACCTCAGCACATACTCACCAGCAGCAGACAGCACTCCAGACCCGCCCCATGGCCCCAGCCGACTAAGATCAGGAAGACCCCACCCTTCCCTAGAATGAAGCAGCACCTGGCACCACAGGCCACAGCGTCAGTCCAGCAGCGTCTGTCCCCTCCTGCAGCCATTACTAGATGGGGGAGCAGCCCAACGGGGTAGGGGCAGCGCGGGGTGGTGATGTCAGCCAGTCTCCTGGGCACGACTACACGTGTTAGGGGCAGCTCCGTGCCAAAGGAGCAGGAACTGGCCCCTCCTGCTCACAGCCATCCCCAGATGGTATTGTCTGAGCTGTGGTTAGGTCTCCATGGCGCCATCCGATGCCGCTTACAGGACCCAGGAGTGTGTAGGCCGGGCTCTGCACCACCCTGCCCAGCATCTGCAGTGAAGGACTGGGTTGCCCTGCCTCAGTGAGTTTCCTCCTTGCGCCTGAGGAGCCCTGAGAGAGAGAGACCAGTGCTCCCCCCCCCCCTCGGAGCTGGGTAACTCACAGGCTTGCCTGGGAACCAAGAACAGAGGTGACAGGTGCCAAGTACTGGGCAATTCCCTGGTCTATGGGCCTCGATTTCCTCATCTGTAGGAAGGTGGTGGCCACACCCTCCCAGCTTTCTAGATATAGACAGAAGTGACCTCCTCAGAGGAAAAGCAAGGACCACCCCCCCCAGGGGATCCTGCCCAACTCTTTGCTGCTGGTGGGTCCCGGCCCCCAGGGTCTGCTGAACCTGGGGCCACCCCACATCATGCTCTTGAGCCATCTGCTCCCAGGCCAGCGGGTGGCTGGGCTGGCCTGCTTCCGCACAGATGCAGCTGTCCTTCCACCCTGCGGCCTGGGTCTGCTGTGCCCGAGCTCTCCCAGGTCCCGGGGCTCTCTCCGATCCTGCCTTCACACGCCAGAGGGACAGGTCTATGGATGCAGCCATGAGCCCACAACCATTCCAGCCCCTTCTCAGAACCCCACCTCCTCCTCCACAGCCTCCGGGCCAAGGTCAGCTTGCCTGCCATGACTTCCTGGCCCATCTCCAAGTCAGGGGCTGCCTTGCGGCTGGATCCCAGCCTCAGTGCCCACGGACACTAGCAGACCGGCAGACAGACTCAGTCCCTCACCTCCCTGGCCCTCCCTCCCTGCGCACTCACCTGATGCCGGGTGGAGTCCCAGGCCAGAGCAGGCAGGCCCGCCATGGGGGTGGGCGGGGCCACCTGGGGCCCACCGCGGGCGTCCTGGTGCCTTGCAGCGCACCCTCCTGGGTCCGCTTCACGCTAATCACTGCATCTACTCACTGTCCTCGTTTACAGTCTATTTTGTATTTTTTTCATGAGAAGGTAGTGACATCCTGTTATTCTCCCGCCCACTCAAGCAGCGGGTAGACACAAAGGTGAATGAGTTGAAAGTTGCTAATTAAATGGACACATCTTCTGTCCTCTCTCTGCTGGGGAGGAGGAATGAATTCGAACCTTGGCTCCTCAAAAGCAGCCGGAACCGGGGGACATGGGGACGGTGCTCCCCGGAGATGGGGCCCAAAATGGGAGCAGAAGCCAGCTCCCTGTGGGGGCCACAAAAGCACATGTGGGCCACGTCTGGCACCGGTGGGCACCGCAGGCGCTTTGGGCAGAAAGCACGTGAGGACGCCATGCTTCCTATGGGGGTGCACCGCGTGGGGGCAGGGCAGGGAACAGGGAGCAGGGGAGAGCCAAGCGGCTACTGTGAGCTCAGAGAGGCTGCAGAGAGGGCTGGAGGGGTACGGTGACCTGAGGAGCACTTGGCACACCCTTCTTAAAAGTGGCGAGGGGAGGGTCAACTCTGTCTGGGAGCACAAGTCTGGGAGACAGGGACACAGCCGGACTGGGCGAGGTAAGGGCTGGAGCCAGGGGGTCCTCAGGCAGACAGGGGCGCAGAGAGAGGGGCACTCGGGCATGAGAGGAAGAGGACTGAGGATGGAAGTCAGAGGATCTCAGGGAGGTAGAGGGGAGCCCAGGGAGCTCACGGAGGGCCCTACCGGACTGTTCTACAACCCTGCGCTTCCCAAGATGACCTCCCGGCCTTCTCTCTCACTGTCCCCTCTGTCCAGCTTCCTTCCCGGTAACATGCCTCTTTCTTCATGAAGCCTTTCCTGAGCGCCCCAATCTGCCTCCCCAGCCAGACACAACAGGAGCAGGGAGGCAGGGAGCAGCTTTGGGTAAGGGCTTGAATAAGGGTGTTGACATGGTTCTCTTTGGGAGTCTCAGGGATGAAATGGGGCGACATAACACGCCTCCTCTGCCAGCTCCCCCTCTCCTGTAGCCCTCGCTGCCCCTCTGCAGCTCCGCTACCTCGGGATTCCTCAGGGCAAGAGCCCGATTTCTGTTGTGCCCCCTGCACCCACCTAAATGGTTAAGAAACGCATCTTGAAGCTCCCTGCCGAAGCTGCCCTTGCTTCTAGCTAATGTTAATGCTCTGGGTACCTGGGAAGGGTGCTCTGGGACATGACCTGAGCAAGGACCTTCTCCTCCCCTTCCTCTGCTGGGCTGAATTGGCCCTCCTCCTTCCGGAATCCCACCCTCACCAGCTGCCCACCCACAGCTCCAGGGGGGGATCTCCCCAGACTCCCAGCAACTCTTCTGTCCTAAAGCCCCCCAAAGGTATGGGCATTTGGAGACACTACCAACGTCGGGGCCTGAACCTCCTTGCCACCTGTGGCCGTCACAGCTGCGACCATCTGGTCCCAGAATGCCCACGTGCACTCACTCAGCCTGATGAATGTAGTGCCCCCCCGCCCCAGGCCAGCACTCAAGACCCCTCCAGTCCTGGAAATGAGAATCCACCATCCTATGGTCAGCATTGCTAATCTGCCATCTCGGGAAGATGCACAAGGCAAGGACACCAGAGAAGGTAAGACTAGACACCCCGCTACAAAGGTTCATCCACAGGCTCTCTCTGGGGCCCAGGGGAGGCGGGCTGCCCGCTCCTCCCGGTCTCTCTGAAGTTCACGCTGACCTAAGTGGTTAGAAAGTTGCAATGACAGACTTACCTTCCCAGATGCATCTGCCCGGTCCCATGGCAAGGAGCGTCCCTGAGCTCACAGCAAAGCCCCTCAGTGATTCAGGAGATAAGCACCAACCAGTGATGTGAGCCTCACACAGCAGGCTGACAGAGGCCGCCCACATCTAAAACCACCATCGAGCAAGCGCTGCGTTGCAAAGCAGCTGTTCCAGGCGGGGTTGAGAGGTGACTGACACCACTAATCACAAACCCAAGATTCATGAAGTGGGAAAACCTTCATTCCCCATGATGCTCAAGGTTGCTGTGGACTTTGGGGACTTGTCCGTTGATGGATGGGCGGATGAGCATCTGTTGTATTCCGCCCAAGGAACACAACTGAGCTGCAATAAATTAGTCTCAGGAGGCAAGGACGCCACAGGCCTCACCCCCCTTCTAGGCTTTTCTGAGACCAGAAGATCAGATTGCTCTCCCGCTAAGGCAATCTGTGAGCAATCAGGGATGAAGAGGGTGCTAAACATAAAACAGGGCGGGTTCAGTTAAAGAAGAGCAAACAGTACCGAAGGAAATAAAAGGTGGGAGTCGCCTTTATCTCTCCCCAGAGGTAGCCCCCATGAGAAGGGAGGCACAAGTCTCACCAGACATTTTTAAGATCAACGGCACATCTGTATTTATTTATTTATTTGATTGATTTTAGAGACAAAAGGGGAGAGAGAAAGAGAAAGAGAGAGAAAAACATCAGTTTGGCTCTGGATGGATAGCTCAGTTGGTTAGAACATTGTCCCAATCCTCAGAGGTTGTGGGTTCGATCCCTGGTCAGGGCACACATGGGAAGCAACCAAAAAAATGCACAATAGAGTGGAACAACCAATACTTCCCTTCCCCTTCCCTTCTCTCTCCCTTCTTCTCTGTGTCTCTAAAAATCAACAAAAATTAAGCCCTGGTTTGATAGTTCAGTTGGTTGGAGTGTCATCCCGGAATGAGGAGGGTTGCCAGTTTGATTCCCCGGTCAGGGCACATACAGGAGCAGCTCAATGTTCCTGCCTCTCTCAAGAAAAATAAAAAACAGAAAAGAAACATCAATTTATTGTTCCACGTTATTTATGCAACATTAGCTGATTCTTGTATGTGCCGTGATCGGGAACTGAACCCAGAACCTTGGTTTATGGGGATGGCACTCTAACCAACGGAGCTACTCAACCAGAGATCAAGTGCCCATTTTTAATGGACTCATACTGCGCTCTAAGCTTCACAGCCTCCTTGTTTCCCTGGCTATTTCAACACTTTTCTAGGTTAGCACAAAAACCAATTTCTTATCTCTAACAGTCGTAACAAGCTACGGTTTCATAATCCTGCCAATGGCCACTTGGATTGTTGTCTATATATGCTATTTTAATTTTTATTGAAATGTAATTGACATATAACAGTACATTAGTTTCAAGTGTATATATACTATTTTAAATGAGATGGTGAACAATTCTGGGCATGGGTCTTTAATCCCCAGAATAAATATTTCTGTACAAAAATTGCTAGGAATGAAATTGTAGTTCTAAGGTTCAGCATTTTAAAATATCAGTACGGCCTGACCTGTGGTGGCGCAGTGGATAAAGCGTTGACCTGGGAACACTGAGGTCGCCAGTTCAAAACCCTGCACTGGTCTGGTCAAGGCACATATGGGAGTTGATGCTTCCAGCTCCTCCCCCCTTTCTCTCTTTCTCTCTCTTACTCTGTGTCTCCTCTCTAAAATGAATAAAATAAAAATAAATTTAAAATATCAGTACGTACTGCCTAATGGCCCTCCAAAAATGTAACAACTTCTACTCCCCCCAGATGTGTGAGAATGCTGTAACCCTCACCGAGAGTATACACTATCAGTCTCTTTCATCTTTGTCAATCTGATAAGAAAAGATATTTCAATGTTGCTTTTATCTGTATTTGGTTATTAGTGAAGATAAGCATCTTTTCATAGACCTATTGGCTGTGTGTTCTTTTCAATACCAAATAAGTCACATTTCAGTGTGTGTATCTGCCAACGTTTATCAGTGAGAATTCCTGTGTGCACACATGTGTGTTCGTGTGTGCGTTCTGTGCATCAAAACATCTTGAGCAAGGCTTGGGTACATCAGGGCTGCAGCCCTCTGGAGTCTGAGAACACCAGGAGAGATGGAGAGATGGAATCAAAGGCTCAAGACCAGGAAATACCATATGAACGACCAGGGACATAAGCACATTTCTTTCTAATATTTAAATTTCAATCAGGTTTGCCTCAATCTTACCTATTACAAAGACATACTTTCTACTACTGGAGCCATCCTTTCACTAGTATCTTTATCAAGAGAGCTTTCTTTTGTCTGTCAGGGCCTCACTCCCACCTTGCTGTAGCTAGACTATACTAACTTAAAGCCAGCAGACCACACCACCCACACCTCCCAAGGGGAGACCACAAAGGCTGAGAAGGGAGGAAATCATGAAAAGAAAAAAGCCAGAGAGGAGAACCCCAAATTCTGATCTAAACTCTACCAAGATCTCTGGATGATCCTGAACTACTTGTGAACAGGAAAACTCCAAGCAGCCCAGCAAAGGTTAAACAAACTGAGCAGAGATTTCATCTGCTGCCCACAACAGAGACACAGTTTATAGCCTTAAAAAAACAAACAAACAAAAACTCTTCAGAGAAACACAGCAGAATCCATACTCTCTACAATGTACATTATTCACAATTTCCAAATATATCCAAAATTATTAAACATATGAAGAAACAGAATTATATGACCCATACAAAAGAGGAAAGACAAGCCATGGAGACAGATTTAATACTAAGTTGTTAGACATAGCACAGGTTTTAAAGCAGCTACTCTATTTTCAAAGATATAAAGGAAAATATGACCCCAATGTATAAATTAGAAATCTCAGAAAAATAGACTGGAAAAAAACAAGAACCAAAAGCAGAGTATACAAGTGAAAAATGTGGATCTTAAACAAAAGGATACGTCGTAACAGTGCAGAAAACAAGATGAAGCATTAAGGGGAGGAATCTCTGAAAGAAGGGAGGGAAGTGATACCCAAGTGGACTGACACAGGAAATCACTTCCTAAAAGACACACAGGAGAGGGCCGTGGCCCATTGGCTCAGCGGTAGAGCATCTGCCCAGTGTGTCAAAGTCGCGGGTTCAATTCCTGACCACGGCACAGAGGAGAAGCGCCCATCTGCTTCTCCACCCTTCCCCCTCTCTTTCCTCTCTATCTTTCTCTTCCCCTCTGCAGCCAAGGTTCCATTGGAGCAAAAGTTAGCCCTGGCTCTGAGGAGGGCTCCATGGCCCATGGCCTCTGCCTCAGGCACTCTAGAATGGCTCCAGCCAAAACAGAGCGACGCCCATTCCCAGATGGGCAGAGCATCGCCCCCTGGTGGGCATGCCAGGTGGATCCTGGTTGGGAGCATGTGGGAGTCTGTCTGACTGCCTCTCTGCTTCTGACTGCCTCCCCGCTTCTCACTTCGGAAAAATACAAAGAAACAAACAGAAAAACACAGGAGAGGACCCTCTGAGAAAGCAGGCACAGAGCCCTTCTGGGTGGTGAAAGGGAGCCAGGAGAGCGCAGACAGTCCCCAGGGTTAGTCGGTGTCCCCAATATGAGACAGCAGAGCTGGGCAGCTGGTTCCCCACACCTACATTTGCACCGGGCACTGCCAGAAGACAAATCTGCTCTCAGGTTCCTTTACTGGGCGCTTGGGCTCAGGAAGGCCAGTGCCTCTTTGCCCAGAAAATACCCTGGTGGCACACCCTGATACCCTACTTCTCTCCCATAATAAATGGAGATAAATATAAAAACAATACCTAAAGACAGGGAAAATATCAAACACAAAGAACATATACCCAGGAGTCACCAAATCCCTGTGAAAACACCACAGCATGAAAAAAACAGCAGGCACTAACACTATCAGTCAGACATGTTGGAAGCATTGTATCTATTTTGAGCAACATCAATCCTCACAACCCCATGCTACACCTGGTATTAGCAAACAGTCCTTCAGCAAAATCCAGTGCATCCCTTTTTCACAACAACCTGGAGTTAAAAATAGTTTATACATTTTCAAATGGTTGGGGTAATTGATTTAGAAACTACATGACACATCGCCTACTGGGTGATGGCACAGTGGATAGAGCATCGACCTGGGACGCTGAGGTCCCAGGTTCGAAACCCTGAGGTCGCCAGCCTGAGCAAGGGATCACTGCCCCCCCCCCACATCAAGGCACGTATGAGAAGCAATCAATGAACAGAGTGCCACAACTATGAATTGATGCTTCTCATCTCTCTCTTCCTGTCTTTCTCTCTGGTAAAAAGAAAAAACTCATGTGCAACTTAAGGATTAATAATTTCTGGACTGAAACTGGCATCATGACACAGGGCTCCGGAGAGACTGCACGGGCGGGGATGGACTGTCCTGAAGAAATGTCTGGATCTCTAGAAACTTGAGATGCTCGGAATGCATGGATCGGGGCAGGAACTCAATACTGTTGCTATTGGTGTTCTATTTTTTTACAGGCTGATGGGTTACCATAGACGCCACTGTCATTTACCGCACTGTAGAAGAGTCTAGCCATTCCTAGCATAGCCTTCCTAAGGATCAGTGCAGTATCGAATGGACATGTCTGAGGTAAGTGATAATTACAGGCAAGGTTTCCTGGGTCAATGGGCTTGCACTTGTCTGTTCCTTGTTTTCACGGTGGCTTTGGCTGACTGCATCTATGTGGCTTTACTCTGGAGGTTACATTGCTAAAGAAAAAAAAAACCATAGTATACCGTGGAAACTGCTGTATTTTTCCAAAATAGCTTCATCTTTTTTGGAGGACTGGCTTTTAATCTGGGCTGCACCAAGGGCTCATGACAGTGAAAACATCTTACTACTGGTATGCGGCAGCCCTCCACGGGTTTTTTGCTTTTTACTACTCACTCATAATCCTTTTTATTATTATTAATTTGAGAGAGAGAGGGAGAGACAGAAACATCCATCTGTTCCTGTATGTGCCCTGACCAGGGATTGAACCAGCAACCCTTGAGTTTCGGACAACCCTTTAACCATCGAGCTATCTGGCCAGGGCTCTAAATTTATTTCTGAGTGTAGTCTCATCTTAAATTTGTGTGAGAATAAAATCATGAGAAACCCCTAATTAAAAACCAAAAAATTGATTGTGGCATGCAATTGATTATCAAACGTTAAAGAAAAATACCATATTTCACAAGTGACTTTTGTAGTTTTATTATGGTATAACTTGTAAAAATAAAGTTACAAAAGAAAAATGATTATTTCTGAAAAATAAAACCAAATCTCAGAAAAGTATGAATCTGGCCCTGGCCAGTCAGCTCAGTTAAAAGTGTAATCCCCCCGCAAAAAAAAAAAACAAGTGTAATCCCAAAACAAGGGTGAGGGTTCGACCCCATCAGGACACACATGGGAAGCAATCCACGAATGCATGACTGAGTGGAACAATAAATGAATGCTTCTATTCCTCTCCCCTCTCCCTTCCTCTCTGTCTCTAAAAGATAAATGAATAAGCCCTGGCTGTATAGCTCGGTTGGTTCTAGTGTCGACCTGGAGCATGGAGGTTGCTGGCCCGATTCCCTGGTCAGGGCTCATACAGAAGCAGCTCAATGTTCTTATCTCTCTCTCCCTGCCTCTTTCAAAAAAAAAAGAAAAATAAAATTTTAAATTTGCATCAAAGGCTTAAATCTAAATCCCATGACTTCATAAGTGAGACTTCATTATTATGAAGTTTGGAAAAGCAATTAAGTCCAAGGCCGTGAGCAAGCAATCCATCAATCACCTACATCCTGTCCCCAGCTTAAAGTGTCCTTTTTCTTTTCAGTGTGGAAAGAAGAACACTGAAAGTATAAAAACATAGTAATCTCATAATTTTATTGAAATCCTAAGAAGCAAGAACAGAAATAATAAAAAAATTTAAATTCACGTTATTAGCGATTTTTTACCCAGTTTGGTCCTAAGTGTGTATAGTAGTTTTGTAATCATGATTTGTGGTTTGATATGTACTTCCTAAGTCATTTAAAACTCTGAGAAGGTAATATTAAACTTTTCATTTTAATTAAATATTCAGAATACATTTTGATTAAGTGTGTAATTAACAGATAAATACACATCTAGGAACAACTAATAAATTGAGTTAATAAATTTTTCTTTATTAGTCGTGCAAACAGTGTGACTGAGTGTGGGTGGATGGTAAAAGAATGTCACGTGCCTAGCAAACAAGAGATGCAGGACCAGGAGAAGGGAAGCAGCCTGGCGCTAGTCCCTCCAGCGGTGGCCACACTGAGCATTGCAGCACTTGTAGAAGGTGGTCATTGGCTCGTCCGCAGAGCGGGTCTGAAGCTGCATGAAGTAGGCACGAGGATGCTCACATTTGGGACACGGTTCTAGAAACAGAAAAAACAAACAAGTGAGCCACATAAAAAATGGTGTTTGTTACCAACCTACCTGTTAGAAGCAGAAGGTAGGTGTAAGGCAGCAAAGACCTTCCTTGCTTAGCTGCTGTCCCTTGCACCGTGATTTAAGGCTAAAAACAGCGGTCTCCTTCCCAATACGCTCTCACACTGAGGAGATCCAGGAGAGCTTGAAAACACTCCCCCTCCTCCTCCCCCTCCCCGGGTCCCACTTTTCTCCTCACATCTGGTTGAAGACTGGCTGGAAGCATAACATACAAGGAGATTTAGGGCTGCTGTGAATTACAGGGTGCATGCCCTGTGGGTTCCCCCTAATAAGTGCACCCCCATCACCTGGGCAGCCAGCACACCCTCTCATCTCCCCGCACAAGCTCCACTGGTGACCAACCCACTTCCCCTCGAATGTAGGGAGCCATTTTAGCAGTTAGTACCGCAAGCTGTTCTTCCCAAGAGCTCAGCACACACCCTGCACCATTTCAGAGTGCCCTCCAAAGTGATTTCATTTTAAGAAACTAACCCTGCTCTTGATGGAAACACCTTCAAACACTCTGAAACACCACTTTGAACATTTGGTACATAGTTCGTCTTTTAATGACAAACCCTGCCACTGCTAAAATCTTTTAATTGATTTTTAGACAGAGAGAGAGAAAAAGCGGTTAGAAGTGGGAAACATCAACTCATAGTAGTGGCTTTCTTGATCAGGCAAGCCCAGGGTTTCGAACCAGCGACCTCAGGATTCCAGGTTGACGCCTTTATCCACTGCGCCACCACAGGTCAGGTTCATCGCTAAATTTTTCACATAGCAGATTTGGATGCTCCTCTATAGAAGAAACAGTACCAATCACAAGTGAGCTCTTCTCTCAATACTGACTGTCTAGGACTCTCCTCTGTCCTTCTTTCATCACATCTATCTCTCTCAGAAATGAATCCAGACTTGAAATAAACATTTCTTTTACTGAAACTGCAGTTTAATGCTCTTTGGTATTAATTTTTAAAACTCTGCATTAGAACAAAAAGATCGTATTTTTTCCTTAGGCCGATTTTTATTACTTCTGTTGTTGTTGCTAGCACAGCTTCCACATATTCAGTGCCGGTTATATGCCAAACACGGTATAACTCACTTTGTGTTCTAACAATCTAGGAGTATGGATTAGCCCCAAGGTCATAAAACAGTAAGAAGTCACCATGAGTCTAGCTCAGGCCTATATGACTCCAAGGTTTGTACCAATATTATTTGTGTAACAAATAAGTTATTAAAAAACAAATACACTTCCCCCCCCCCTCATTTTCCAAGTGAGAGGAGGGGTGATAGAGAGACTTCCGTATGCGGGGAACAGATCCACCCAGCAACCCGTGTCTGGGGCCAATGCTCTGCTCATCTAGAGCCATGCTGCAACCAAGCTATTTTTTAGCGCCTGAGGCAGAGGCTCCACGAGCCATCCTCAGCGCTGGGGGTCCATGCACTCAAACCAAGTGAGCCATGGCTGTGGGAGAAGGAGAGAGAGAGAGAGAGAAAGAGAGAGAGAGAAAGAAGGGGGAGGGGGAGGGGTGGAGAAGCAGATGGGCACTTCTGTGTGCCCTGACCGGGATCGATATCCACACACCAGCAGACACTCTACCACTGAGCCAACCAGCCAGGGACACAAAAACACTTTTTAGATGCCCACTTCATAAAAGTAGTGACAGATTCTGACTCAGAACAGCAGTCAGCAGCCTCATACTTACCCACAGTTCAGTAATAAAAAAGGTTTTCCCTCTCACCTGCAGTGGAGTCAACATTCTCCCAGGCGGCTGCTCCACCAAGCACATCATCCACTTCTTTCAGCTTCGGATACTTCCGACTTGTTACCTAACAAACAACAGCAAGTCTTCCAACTTTCCACATCAGTGAACAGGACAGATCTGGGCCACCAAACCATACCTTCATACCTGCCCTCAAGGGTCTCCCCAGACTTCCTTCCTTTAACACAAACTGGAGAGAGACTAAATGAAAATCCTGTTCTCGCTGTCACAGAGCAGGAATCCTCCACTGGAGGACCTATTGGAATTGAGGCCCTGGTAATAGTGCCACGCGAATGGTGGGCGATCCCCCAAGAGGCTGGGGCAAAGGAGCAACCTTGTGCGTGAAATCAGAGAAGGCAGGCTCGGGGAAAGCGTCGGTGTCAGCCTCCGGTGGACCCTAGGAGAACGCTAGCTTTCAGTCCGAGTGCGCTGGGCAACTGCAGAGGGTTTCTGAGCAGAGGCCGGGCTCGACCTGCCTTGGGCGTTAACAGGACCACCATGGCCGCTGCTGTGACCACAGCAGAGCAAACATATGTGCAGCCCGGAGACCGAGGGGAGGTAACGACAATAACGCAGGGTAAAGCCGACGGGAAGTGGCAGCGAGAGAAAGGGCAGGTGGAGGCGGACTCCGCGGGCGGTGGGCGTGGAGCGCAGCGGCACGCTCTGTGGGAGGCTCCCAAGCTCCCAGGCCGACGCCAGGCTCCGGGACCCACCTTACGGGTGATGTTGTGCACGTAGGGGCAGGTGTTGCAGGCGAAACGGTGGCAGCGCTGTCCCTCCTCCACGATCAGCCCATTCCCGCAGCCCGGGCAGAAGAGCAGCATGACAGCGGACTCTGCCTTACAGGCCCCCCGCAGGCTACCGCATCCCCTGCGGCCTGCCGTGCGCCGACGCCACGCCCGCCCCCAGCTCCCCGTTCCTGGCCACCGCCCTGCCCCTCAGCCCACCAATGGACACGCCGCTTTGCGCTCCCAGCGAGCACTGCGGCCGGCCGTCTCGCACCTCTTATTGGTTCTCGCGGAAGTCCCGCCCCCCGGCGGCCTACTGGCAGAACTGTGTGTTGCGCTCTTCGCCGTTGTGCGGAGAGGCGGGGAGGCGGTGCGGACAAAACGCGTCCGGCAGTGAGGCGCCCTGGAGGCGGCGGAGGAGGCGGAGGAGGCGGCCGCGGCCCGGCTCGAGGTTCAGGAGGACGATGAGGACGAAGAGGAGGCGCTGCCGCACTCCGAGGCGGTGGATGTGTTCCAGGAGGGTCTCGCCATGGTGGTGCAGGACCCACTGCTCTGCGATCTCCCGATCCAGGTGCGCGCGGGCAAGGGACCCGGGTCGTTCTCCGCGGGAGCGTAGGGCGGGGACAGGTCCCGGGTGCTAATTAGCACTGCGGCCCAGAGGCCGCTACAAGACACCTCTGGGCGTAAACGAGGGTCTTACCCAGGGCTGGGCCTAGGGGTGAGCAAGGCTCTTTCCTTGGGTGCAAAATTAAAAAGAATGAAAAAACAAACAACAACAAAAACAATAAAAACGGTAATCGGGATACATTACACTTTTTTAAACTTTTAAAATTGATTTTGAAAGAGAGAAAAACAAACATCAATTTGTTGTCCCACTCATTGATACATTCATCGGTGGCTTCTTGTCTGTGCCCTGACCGGGATCAAACCCCAACCCTGGCTATGGGGAGGACGCTCTAACCAACTGAACTACCCGGCCTGGGCCAGAATACCTGGAGTTTTAATACAGTGTGTTTATAATTCAGAGTTGATGTAAGAAAAGGCTAATGGGAAACAAAATAATAAAGACGAGGTCAGTAATGCTGGTTTTTCCTTTTTCAGGCTTTAGTATTAATTTGTCCATTATGGAATTTAAAAACTAACTTCTCATTTCTTAAAAGTTGTCATATAATGTTTATCATTGCACACCTGCCTCAACCTTGTCTCCAGCCCCTGGCCTGGATGCTGGTTGGTGTTCAGGGGCCCTCAGACTGAAGTGACAAGCGCCATGTTCGCCCTCCTACCCAGCCCCTGGGTGAGAGGATCCAGAGCTGTTCCTCCTCTTGCCTGTTTCTATGCACCTTTCTTCCCCGCCTCTGTCCACTTTGGAAGTTTAATAGAAAACGTGGTGGAACACACAGCTTCTGCATGTTCATGAGAGTGAGGTGCTGAGAAACGGAGAAGCCCTAATATACAACTGAAAATCCCTCCCCTTTCTTGTTTGGACACTGTCAGCTTGTTTTCCTTTGTTGTTTGGGGTGGTAAAGAGAGCC
Source organism: Rhynchonycteris naso (assembly GCA_037038555.1). NCBI lineage: Eukaryota > Metazoa > Chordata > Mammalia > Chiroptera > Emballonuridae > Rhynchonycteris > Rhynchonycteris naso. Next base: position 200,314,689 of record CM073000.1, on the reverse strand, counting down.
AGGGTTCCCACCTCCACCTTTGGTCTTTTCTAGGTTACTTTGGAAGAGGTCAATTCCCAAATAGCCCTGGAATACGGCCAAGCAATGACAGTCCGAGTGTGCCAGATGGACGGAGAAGTCATGCGTGAGCGCTGCTCTCCCCTCGGGCCCTGTGGGCTGAGCAGTCACAGGGGCTGGCCGGTGGGGGGCTAAGCAGCCATGCCCCGGGGGCTGGGCTAAGCACAAGTCACCCTGCCCAAGTGGACTTGAGTCTCAGTCGGGAACAAGGCTTGACAGAGCTACTTCTAGGTTCCCCTGCTGCCATCTGAGGCCCTGGCTGTGGGATCTTCTCTCACCTGTGTCCCTTGTTGCAGCTGTGGTTGTAGTCCAGAATGCCACAGTTCTGGACCTAAAGAAAGCCATCCAGAGATACGTGCAGCTCAGGCAGGAGCGCGAAGGGGGCATTCAGCACATCAGCTGGTGAGTGCCACGCAGGCTCCTCACAGCCCTTCCCAGGAGTCGGTGGGGGACTCTGTAGCAGCAGCTGCTGGACACGTGCTTTTAAATCCCCTGGTCTCTGCTAGAGTGTACTGTCTGGAGCGCTAAGCTTCCCGTCAGCCTGTTGGACTGGGTGGGTATCTGAGCCTGGGAGCCACACACCATGAAGCCATCTCACACTTGGCTTCCGCACCCCAGCTGCTCAGCCCGACCGGCACGCAGTTCACCTGAGTCCCCGTTTTGCAGGTCCTACGTGTGGAGGACATACTACCTCACCTCGGCAGGAGAGAAGCTCACAGAAGACAGAAAGAAGCTCCGAGAGTAAGTCAGGCCACGTCCTGAGCCCCAGGGAGGCATCTGGCCTGTGACCTCTGGTGTGCTCTGCTGAGGGCTGCGGCCCCTCCCAGGAAGGAAGGGTCTTCGGTTGGTTCCTCAGAGCTCTGTGAGGCCAGGAGACTCTGGCTGGACTGATGCCCTCCTGCTGGGGGCCCTCCCCACTCGGGGAATGGGAGGTGGGGAGCAGTGAGGTCCTCCTCCTCACCGGGGACAGTGCAGGGCTACACAGAGCCAAGAAGAGGAGAGAAACTGCATGGAGGGGACAGGCTGCCCGCTGGCGCTGTTGGGGTCTAGAAGGTTCCTGGACAGTGCTCTTCCCTCTGGGTCTTTCTCGGTTTCTCACCGGCTTCTGGCAAGGAATCACAGAGTCTGTAGATGAAATACTTGACACTCTTTCTTCTCTTGCAGTTACGGTATCCGGAATCGGGACGAGGTGTCCTTCATCAAAAAACTGAGGCAAAAGTGAGCCTCCAAAGGACAAATCTGTGCAGTGGCCACACTGTTCCCCAGCAGAGGGAGCCTCGGGTCACTGTCCCCTGTTCACAGGACTCACCCAGCTGTGCACAACTGGAACTGTCTGCGGACCCTGGGTCCTCAGGAGTAGGACTGGATGAGCCAGTGCTCAAGACCTGAGCTTGACCCCCTCCCTGGGCCCAGCTCCCCTAATTTTCTGGCAGATGCCACAGGGTTGTGGGCCTGGCTCTGTGTACAGAATAAATCTCTTTGCTTTTTAGTTTGAAAAGTCAAAAGTCACAGTACCAGGGGACAGAGGCCTGGCACAGCCCTGTCATGGTGGAAAAGGGGCAGAGAATGGTGTAGGTAAGTCCTAAAAGCTAAGATGCCACATGACCCTGTTACTGTGATCTCTACAGCACGGAGGAAATAAATACAGCAGCTGACTTTCTGTTTCTGCTTGTAGGGAAACAAGGGCCTGTGAGCACAGTCATGAACAGGGTCCCCGGCCTCCGCCCATAGGGTCATCTGCCTCTGTGCCTTCCCCTGGGCTCCTGGGTGGGAGGTCACCTGGGTCTGAAACGAGCTTTTGGCTGGGATGATGGGGCACTTCTGCGTGTGTCTGGAAAGTGGGGTAGTTCATCTGTGGGTCTGTCCCACATGGCTACTAGTCACTAAGGAAGAGGGCAAGGTGGGTCCTCCTGGCTTAGGGACTTGGTTCGATGGGAGATGTTTTGGACACTTTCTGTCAGAAAGGAGGAGGCAGCTCTGGTAGGGTTAGTGGCAGCTAAAACGCTCCCAGTCCATTTATTGGCCACCTGAGGTGGTCGTCAAGAGACTAGTTAGAAGGTAATCACAGGAACTTGTGTAATAAATGCCCGGAAGTACAAGAGGTTCAACAACAGTGAACAAGGCACCAGAGGTCCGTGTCCAGGAAGCGGGCGGGACACCCACAGGGCTTGCTGACAGCCCCGTGGCCTGTGAGGCTTGAGGAGGGGGGACAGTCCGCCTGGCTCCAGCCCGCTGGAGGCCGGTGGCCCCAGCACCACCAGCAGCTCAGTGCAGCTGAGCGTCCAGCTCGTACTTCTCACAGAACTTGTCGGTGAATGGGATGCAGGTGAGGAACTCACACCACTCGCAGCGGACGGGGTAGAAGTAGAAGAGCACCACCAGGCCGGCCAGCAGGCCCAGGAAGACCACCTGGAAGACGATGATCTGGCAGCGCTTCCGGTACAGGTCAAACCTGCCGAAGCTGATGTAGGGCAGGAAGGCGAAGGAGAGGAAGAGGCCGCTGACGAAGCCCGAGATGTGGGCGAAGTTGTCGATCCAGGGCAGCAGCCCGAAGGTGAAGAGGAAGAGCACCAGCGCCAGCAGCTTGAAGAAGGCGCGCCAGGGCCGGGCGAGGATCTGCCAGCTCTGGAAGAGCTCCACGAAGAGGCACGCCAGGATGCCGAACTGCGAGCCGGCCGGGCCCACCTGGGGGTGGAGGGGGCGCTGAGCAGGACCCCCGGGCCCAAGAGGACCGGAGAGCCTGGGGGAGAGGCTCCTAAGCTGGGCGCCACGCTCGGTTCTGTTCACAGGCCCCGGCAGCGACCTTACCTCCGCCCGGTACGGCAGGAAAATGGCGCTGGCTAGGTTACCGGTGACGCCGCTCAACAGGTAGATGATGGCGATGCGGTGCCAGCCTGCCAGCTTCTCCAGGTCCCGCAGGACGGTCATCTGGAAGCAGACGGACACCAGGCAGTGCAGGATGCTGTCGGAGTAGGGGGGTCACTCAGCAGGGAAGGCCCCGCCACCACCCTGTGGCCAGCCACTCCTGTGGTCCCTGAGACCACCCAGCCTTGCTCAGCCCACACAGTGTCACTTGCCCAGCGTGCAAGAAGAGGGACAGCCACAGGCGGTAGAACTGGTCGGGCACCTCGGGGTTGAGGAAGGGCAGGAGCCCACACACATCATCCATGCAGTGCACCTGCGCAGAGTGGCCTGTCAGCACGCGCTGTGGCTGGGGGGAGACGGGAAGGACACTCACCCTGGAGGCCTACCTGAGAGCAGAGTGTGGCCTCCTCGTGGAAATAGCCCCTCATGAAGTCACAGTACTCCCGGGAGGTGATCTCACACCTGGAAGGTCAAGCCAGGCTTGGGAAGACTTGCAGAGGGGGGCTGCTGGGGCCCAGGGTCAGTGGCTCCTGACGACACCCCCAACCCCAGTGCTCGGCCCAATCTTTCTTGGCCCTGGGTGAGTCCAGACCCCTCCTCACCCCCCACCCTAGTACCTTGCATTATTTCAGGACTTGGGCAGGGCTCTGGGCCCAGGCACACCTACCTGCCCTTGGTGCCAATGCAGCAGGGCCTGCCTGTGATGGCACAGTCCATGTGGGGGTGGTTGGTGTGGTTCCCAGCGCTGTTCTTGGTGCATATCTGTGTCACAAATGGAGGTGAGTGGGTCAGAGCCTCCTCTGACCCTGGGCCTCACACCATGCTTGAGGGTTGGGGCAAAGATGGACAGACTCCTACAGTAGAAAGCAAGCTTTGACTTCAAGCCATTGCACCCTAGGCCCGTTTTCCCATTGGTTAAACTGACACATCATGTGACCTCCCAAGTTTCTACCTGGTTCTCCTGCTCAGAAAGGCAGGTGTTGGTGGAGTGACAGGGTAGGCAAAGGCCAGGGGCATTGCATCTGAAAGCAGGGTGATCCCATAATGGGGACCTCTTAGCATCCCAAATGGGTGAGGTGTGGATCCTTCCCCCAGATAATTAGGATGACTCCCCAACCCCAACAAGCTCTCAACCCCAGCTCACCGGCCACTTGGTGATGTCATCTGGCCACTCATGGGGGTCCTCAGAGGAAGGCTCGTCACACACCCTGCATGATCCCAGTATGTGGTCAGATCCTGCTCTGTGCCTTTGGCATTGACACCCTCTGCCCAATCCACAAAGAAAGCCTATCCCCTCTCCCCACTACACAGGGAGACATGGACAAAGAGGGAAGGGTGGAGTCAGCAGGACTGACCTGGGGTCCTGGTGACAGACAGATCCAAACTGCCTCTTGTGGCCGGCAAGATCTGGGGCACTGGGATGGGAAGGCCACTTCACCCATACTGCCAGCGTGGACTGTGGGAAGACAGGGTCAGTCCCTGGTCACAGCCCACCCCTCACCCAGTAGATTCACTAGAAGGCAGGAATCAAAAGCAAAACCACTGAAATCCTCCTGAGCCCACAACCCAAAATCTATAAATTTATACTCCGGAAATGTGCGTGCATATGGGGAGATTTTGTTATAAGCTCAAGAGCATAATTCCTATTAGCATAAAATTAAAAACAACCTGTGTCCAAAATCAAGGACTGGTATAAACTTTGGCACTTTATCATAAAATGATGTAATGAAAACTTGGGCCCTGGCCTGTTGGCTCAGTGATAGAGCGTTGGCTTGGCGTTTGGAAGTCCCAGGTTTGATTCCCAGCCAGGGCACACAGAAGTGCCCATCTGCTTCTCCACCCTTCCCCCTCTCCTTTCTCTCTCTCTTCCCCTCCCACAGCCAAGGTTCCATTGGAGCAAAGTAGGCCCGGGCAATGAGGTCGGCTCCATGGCCTCTGCCTCAGGTGCTAGAATGGCTCTGGTTGCAATGGAACAATGTCCTAGATGGACAGAGCATCGCCCCCTAGTGGGCATGCGAGGTGGATCCTGGTTGGGTGCATGTGGGAGTCTCTCTGCCTTCCCACCTCTCCAGAAAAATACCAAAAAAACCCCACAAAACTTGGGTGAATCTTTTTTTGTAATTGTTCAGTGCAGTGGTAGTCAACCTGGTTCCTACCACCCACTAGTGGGCGTTCCAGCTTTCATGGTGGGCGGTAATAAGTTGTTTCATAAAGATATATTCTGCCGAACTTAGCGGAAATCCGACATAAAGTACTTGGTAAGTAATTATTATTATATGCTTTAACTTGCTATAATTCTCCTTTATAAACTTTATAAAGTAAAGTTACTTCCCTACTTTATAAATCACCATTACTGTGGAACCAGTGGGCGGTTAGAAAATTTTACTATTAACAGAGATACAAAAGTGGGCGGTAGATACAAAAAGGTGACTCCCCCTGGTTTAGTGGAATAAATAAGGCTATACCACTTATGTCAACTTAAGACATGCACGAAAACAAGACACCAGAAAGAGCACGCTCAAATCAAAGGCAGCACAATGGTTGTCTATGGGTGAGATGGAGAAGTTGGGGGATAAGAAGTAATGAGTGTGGGCCTGACCAGGCGGTGGCACAGTGGACAGAGCATCGACCTGGGATGCTGAGGACCCAGGTTTGAAACCCTGAGGTTGCTGGCTTGAGCATGGGCTCACTGGCTTGACTACAGAGTGGCTGGCTTGAGCATGGCATCATAGACATGACCCCACAATCACTGGCTTGAAACCCAAGGTTGCTGACTTGAGCAAGGGGGTCACTGGCCCAATTGGAGCCTCCCAGACAAGGCACATATGAGAAAGCAATAAATGAACAGCTAAGGAGCTGCAACGATGAGTTGATACTTCTCATCTCTCTCTTTCTGTCTGTCTGTCTGTCCCTCTCTTTCTTAAAAATAGGGAATATGCCGACAAGTTGACATTGCGGGTTCAATCCCGTCATGACAGCAAGGATAAGTAGAACAACAAATTGATGTTTGTCTGTCTGTCTCCCTCTCTCTAAAAATAATTTTTATTTTAAGTAATGAACGTGATGTGAGGGACCTTACAAGATCTAGGATAAAGGATAACTCAAGCAGGTCCATCTGAAGTCACCACAACCCTTAGCCCACGCGGCACAGACAAGCACGTGAGCTGCAGGCAGGGCACACACCGAACACTCCTCCTCCGAGGTCTGCACGCAGCCGGAGCGGTCATTGCGCACACAGCAGGCTGAGAGCTTCTCCCGCTCCCGGGCGGCCCGGATGAAACTATGCACCTGCGGGTCCTGGCGCATGCAGGGGGAGAACTTGGCGCCCAGGTGGATAAGAGCTTCCTGCGGGGAACAGGACATGCGGCTGAAACCTGGGTCCCCTTGCGGCCCAGGGTCCTTGCCCACCAGCCCCACCAGGCCCCACCCTCACCGAGCTTGGCCCGATCCAGAAGTTCTCTTGCTGCACATACTTGACATTCTCATACACCCCACGGTTCCTCAGCACCTGGGAAGTTGGGGAGAAAGATCAGAAGGAGCCCACTCGAGCCCTCTCCCCCCAAAGTGGGCAGAAAGGAGTCCAGAGCCCGGCCCTCACTGGCTGAGGCCCGGGATGAGGGCCGGGGCTCACCGAGTCCACGGTCTCGTGCTGCGAGAAGCCCACCGGTGCAATGCCGTAGATGCACACCGCTAGAATGGTAACGAGCGAGTGCACGAAGGTGAGCCAGTAGGTGAAGAACGGCCTGCGGGGCAGAGGTCAGCACAGGTGGCCTTTCCAGCTCAGCTCGGAGCCCACCCTCACCCCCCACCATAAGCCTTGCCTGTCGTAAGCCACACCCCCTCCATGCCTACCTGTGGTCGTCCATGTCCTCACCCCCCACCATAAGCCTTGCCTGTCGTAAGCCACACCCCCTCCATGCCTACCTGTGGTCGTCCATGTCCTCACCCCCCACCATAAGCCTTGCCTGTCGTAAGCCACACCCCCTCCATGCCTACCTGTGGTCGTCCATGTCCTCGATCTGGCGTTTGACGTAGCTGTCGATCCGTTTGCGGTAGGTGCGGTTGGTCAGCCGGCCCACCATGCCCAGCCCATAGGGCCGCTTTTCCCGGGCGAAGAACTTCCGCACCGGCATCGCGATGCGCTGGCCGCGACGCTGCCCCGCTGCGCTCACCACCTCCTGACGCAGTCGCACCCTGGGCTGCGGGGCCGAGGGTCCCCCCTCCTTCTGCTTCCGCCAGCCACGTTCCAGGGGCCTGGGGTAAGGGCACAGTCACCTCCCACCCCTGTCGTGCTGCAGCACGGCCGTGGCAGGACCAAGGCAACTCCCTTGTCCTGCTCCCACGCAGCGGTGAGGGCACTGTACCCCCCTACCCAGTAAAGACGGCAGGGAGGTGGAACCTGAGCTATGAGCGGTTCCCTAGTCTACCCCTGAGTTCTGTCCAGCCTGAGGGCTCTGGATTGTGCTCCTTGTCCACAGGTGGGCAGCTGAGACTCGGTGCCAGCCCTGGGGCCCAGCCACAGCAGCCCTTAGCCCTCCGGGGCATCCTGCCCTAGGGCCTAACTACTCCTGATCTCTGACCTCTGCCCTCCCCCAGTCCCCGCCCCCTCACCACGGCCACTCACAGCATCAGATGGCTGCGCTCCAGCTCCATGCGGTCCAGCGCCCCTCCTGTGAGGTCCGCCTGGTCCGGGGCTTTCTCCCAGTCCTTGAGCGCCGCCTCTGATGGGGACTCAAACACCTCGTCTGGGTATGTGGACAGCTCCTCGTGAAGGACACCTTCCTAAGCAAACACGCGTGGTCAGGGTGGAATGCATAGGCGGAGGGGTCGCGGGTGACACCCTGTGTTCTTACCCGGGCAAAGAAGGAGGTGTCCAGCTCGTCGGGGAAGTCAGCTGTGTCCTCCTCCAGGAAGCTGGCAGGAGTGAAGCTTCGGCGCTGCACCCGGCGCAATGTACCATCCCTAACGGAGCGACCCTGCCAGCGAGAAGGTGAGCATGTGGCATGCAACCAGCTCACGCCCACTCCCATCCCAGCCCCAGCCCGGCACCCACCTTCACTAGCGCTGCGGCTGCTCGGAAGCTCATCTTGGCCACAGACTCGCGTTTGCGCCGCCGCGGAAGCCGGTTGAAACCCGAGCGGGAGCTGGAGAAGGAGCACAGGGAGGCAGCACCAGGAGTGACGGGCGTGTGCGGGGTACTCAGGCCGTCGGTGGCGTCATCCGCCATGCGGAAGGCCCGGCCCCGGGCCAGGGGGTCTATGATCTGGCGAGGGGAGGAGATGCAGGAGTTGGGGGGCCGGGTCATCACCCCAGGGGCTCCTTCCCCACCCAGCCCACTGTGAGAACACAGGTGCTGCTCCTCCCACACCCCGGCGGAAAGCCTGGACAGCTGTGGGTGTCTCCTCCATGGCACTGCACCCAGAGGGGTCCGTCTTCCTGCCTGCCATCCACCCTGGGGTGCTCTCCCATTTAGAGCTGGTCCCATGATAGAATCCCAGGACCCTGTCCCCTCCCCCAGTGCCTCCTACCCAGCAAGCATCTTAGGGGTCTTTATGGGACCATCTGACCACCGTCCTAGACCATGAGCTCCAGGGGACCTCCTCTGCTCAGGTTGGCCGTGTCCCCGGCCGCAGCCCAGGGGCGCAGAGTGAGAAGCTTACCCTCTGCATGCCCAGCTGGCATGGCCCGACATACAGCGGAGGCGGCGTCTCGGTGCTGGTCAGCGACACGTTGTCCTGGCTAGGCAGGTCCAGCTCCCGGATGACCTGGGGCTTCAGCTTCCCATAGCGCTGGCTGCAGTGACGGATGCTCTTGCGCTGCCACTTCTGAGTACTGTCACTGTCCTTGCTCACTCCGAACCAGTCAGCTGTGCCCCTGCCATGGGAGGGACTCAACACGGGGAAGCCAGTCTCTCCCCTCCCCGGAGGCCCGCATCCTGGGTGGCATGCTCTACCCTAGATCTCCGGTCACTCCAGTGTCTGGGGTCTAGATGGGCGGGGCCCAGTTAAAAGGATGAGGGGTTCCAGCCCTGGTTACCCCATAAACAAGTAGCCAACTCCAAATGCCCGCTAGAACCACAGAATAACACGCCTCGTCCAGGTGAGTATTCTACTTGGCCCCCACACATCCCTGACCGGGCGGGGGGGGGGGGGGGGGATGGGAAGACACTGAGTCCAGAGAGTGCTCAGGGCTCAGTGCTTCACTCATCCAGAGTGAGACCAGTCCTGGGCAGCAGCTTGACTGGGCTCCACAGAACTTGAGAAATGGACACTGCAAGCCCAGACAGCTTGCCCGCAGCCCTCGGACATGCAAGCCAAACCCGTGCCAGCACCTGCCGTTAGGAGCCCCAGCGCACGCAAACTGTGCGAGCCATGCACGTGCCAGCTAGTGCTAACGCACTCACACCCTGCCCACGGTACCTGAGCAGGGACCGAGAGAGAGACCAGCGCTGTGGGAGGGCCCCGCGGGCAGCGGGGGAGCCCAGCAGGGGCAGAGTGTGGACGCGCCCAAAGCGCACCTGTCGGCTGTTCAGGGGCCAGAGCATTGGGGTGAGGGAGACAGAGAGGGAGAGAGCAAATGCTGGGGGAGCAGAGAAGGGGTGTAGGTGAGAGAAGTCTGTCCCCAGAGCAGGAGGAGGGCAGGGTGATAAAGGGAACAAGATTGAGGAGAAAGCCAAGACAGGAGGGGCCCCCGCATGCCTACCTCTGTCCCACCGGCCCCCAGCCCTGAGCCCGTGGAGCGGCCGGGGCAGCGTGCAGTACCTGCGGATGGTCTGTGTGATGGACGTCTGGCGCTGCAGCACCGGCCGGCGGGGCTCGTGATAAGGCGAAGGGACGTGGACCGTCTCGGCCGGCATACTCACACTCCGCAGGAAAGCCTGGCGTCTCAGGGGCTGGACAACAGGATCATGGTGAGGGGGCTGGAGGGGATGTACCCACAGCCCCTGCCGGCCAGGGCCTACCTGCAGGAAGCTGGGCTCCTCTGCCACCGGGGGCACCACAACTGGAATGTCCAGCTTCAGCCAGGGTGGCTTCTTGCGCTGCAGGCTGCTAGTGCTGTCCCTGCGGGCCTCGCTCATGGTTCCAGGTACAAGGTGCAGGCCTGGGAGTGTGGCATGCTGTTCAGTAACAAAGCTGACAGATACCCAAAGGTTCCTCGGGCCCAGACCCAGGAGAAAGAAGAAGCATAACCCCAGTAGGGGTGGTCACTGCTCCTGCTGCTGAGGTCCTTTGCGCTCTGCACTGTCGTGAGGTCAGGGCACACATGAGAAGTGACCGTCTGCTTCTCTCTGCCTCCCTCTCCCCCTTCTCTCTCTCTTTCCCTCTCGCAGTCAGTGGCTCGACTGATTCAACCATTGGCCCCAGACCAGGGTTGCTGGGTGGATCCCAGTCGAGGCACATGCAGGAGTCTATCTCCCCTCCTTCCTCTCACTTAAAAAAAGAAAAAAAGAAATGCAACAGGGCATTAGCAAATTACAGTTGCCGTGGCAGTGATGCCTCCCTGTGAGGTGACATCTGAGCAAAGGCCTGAAGGAGGTGATCACGTTAGCAAGGCTGGGGGCGGGGTCTTTTCTGGCCCAGGGAATGGCCAGGGCAGAGGTCTGAGTGAGCATGAGGACGCAGGCAGGACGGACGGACGAGCAGCGCACCCAGCTGTACACAGGGCAAACCTCAGGCCTCACCCTCTCAAGCACCACACCATCTGCTCCAGAGACAGAGGGCCCAGTACCTCCACAACTGGGGTGTACGAAGCCTCCACGTCACAGAGTGGCCGCATGGCTTCCCAGGGTCTGAGAGCTGTTACCGCAACAGGACCTCCTGAAAACTACCTGGGTGCAGGCGCTGTTGTGACCACCAGGGGGCGCCATGTGCCCAGGAACAGAGGCAGAGCAGCTCAACCCTGGGAGGGCTGCCTTTCCCCCACCAAACCCAAGCATCTGAGACGCAACCCCAAATCTATTATTTAAGCACAGGGTAAAGGCCCAGGGCTCAGACCAGAGAGGCCAAGGTTCGAACTGGGCCACCAATGCCTGGCCAAGTAACTGGGAGACAAAGGTCACGTAACCGTGGCTATTTCTCCTCTTCCAAAAACAGCCCTTTCAGGACAGCTCTGGATCCTCCCTCCCAAAGAAGGACCACAAAAAATCTGAAAACAATATCCACGATTGGAAGGGCTCCCTGAACACAGCGGAGATGTAGATACTAGGGGAGTGGCCAAGCAACACTCAGGGCATAGACCCCAAAAGGCTGATAACCCAGCCACCAACACCCCTAGAAACAGTTTCCACTTCCGAGCCTCCCTCCCAACTGCTTGGAGTAAATACGAGAAAACCCCACCAATGCCTTAGAAATAAGGAACCTGAGGCCTAGGGAACAGAGAGAGGCTTGACTTGCCCAAAGTCAGATATTCGGGGTAGCACAAGTGGGGACAGGCCTAGCAGGCTGCTCATAGCTGTACTGGGCCTATCCAGATCGGGGAAGGACCAGAGTCTGCTCAGAGCAGCTCTGGCTCCATGCTGACCTGGGAAAGTCGGAGGACAGCGTTTGCTTCTGCTTCCAGAGACCAGGGAGGGCAGAGGGCTGCCACAGCTCCTCCCACCTCTACACAGACCAGGGACAGGCCCAGGACAATTCTCACAGCTGCCACGGGTACTATACACACCAAAAACAGCTCTGGGCACTGCTCACAGCTCCTTCTGACCCTATATCGACTGGGAGCCAAGCCAGGATATGGCTGGCAGCCCCTGCTGGCCTTATACCAAAACGGGTGAGCCCAAAATACTACTTGCAGTTCCTACTGGCTGTAAACTGGCAGGGCCAGGGCCAGGGCCGTGACACTGTTCACAGATCCTATTAGCCCTATAGTGACACTACTCCCTACCCACACTCCTACTGGCCCTATCCACGTTAGGGACAGCCACCAGGTGCCGCTCACAGCTCCCACTTGCACTACCACCAACCAGGAGTCCTTCAGTTCTCAGCCCATCCCCTCATGGTCTGACCTCTTCTCTGAGCTGACTCCTCAGAAAGACCCAGGGGTCTTTCCATTCAAGCCCCTGACCCCTGCACTCACCCAGTCTGGCCTCAGTGCAAGGGCTAAAGGCAGCATTTGTTTGCATATCGCTAGGAATCCTTTCTGGACACCCTGCCATGCTGATTCCCACAACGTGGGGTCAGATAAAGGGGTCCCTGCAGCGGGACGAAGGCAGGCAGGGTCTGGAGGAAACAGTGTCTGACATAAAGGCATCTGAGAATGGGTCACTCTGGGATCTGAACCAGGAGACCAGCACTCACCCAACTCATACCACAAACCCAGCCCAGACCTGTGCTTTCCCAGACATGGCCCAGCCCCACCAACAGGTCACAGGTCAGCATCCACAAGCTCTCCCTCCACGGATCACGGCGCAGGTAAGGAAGCGACTGGGAAGAACAGCTTTGGGTCTCGAGCGCTAGTGGTGGCATTTCAGACGGTATCAGGCATGTTGGGAAGACATAAAGTGACGAGATCGGGGCTTCCAGAGCCTGCGCTGCTGCCACGGCATCTGTGTACTGTCCCAGCCACGTTCAGGCAGGAATCCAAGAGATCTGACCCCCGAGATTGTGCCCTACCTGGTGGGGCTTTGTGCGTGAGGGACTAGACAGGATGGGGCATTCAGATGGGGCAGCCTTCAGTCTATCCCTGCCACCCAACCACCATGTGCCTCATGGAAGCTCAGTGTTCTCTCCTGGAAAATGGGCCAGTGCTTCTGGTGGAGCCACTGTGAGGTCCAGAGAGGAACAGGGCCAAGAGGGGATCCTGGGGCCACTGCTGGGACCCACAGCCTGCGTGCTGGGAGGCCGGCCTCTCCTGCTTCTCCCCATGCGTGCCCAGCACTCCTAGGTGGTATCAGCAGGCTCTCCGTTCAGCAGTACAAAGAGTCCTTGCCAGCTGACTGACTGGCTCACCCCACCATACACATCCATGCCTTTCAATGGCTCCCACTGCCCCCCGCCCGCCCCAGGGCCTCTCCAGGCTGGACAACCGTTCCCCTCCCGTCTCAGGGCCCTGCCCCTGCACACTGCCAATCTCCCACGTGTCCTAGGACCTGCAGCCTCAGGTGGGCTGCCCTGCCCCCGGCCCGGACTTCCCAGCACAGCCGGGAGCTCACCCGTGTGTTTGCTGTCCCGTGGCTAGCAGTCCCACAGGGCCCAGGCCAGGCCTGCTCTAGAGCCACTGCCTGGAAAACACTGGTCACTTTGAAGCGCAGGTCAGCAGGGCCAATCCCTATGATCTGGGGGGCGGGGGATTCCTGAAGATGACCCTTCAGTTGGGTGTGGGGGGAGGAGCTGGCCATATGACCAGGTCAGGACAGGAACAGCACCAACGAAGTGGGAAGACAGTGGTGCGCACGCTCAGGGCGCTGGACAGCCGTCAGCCCCTGCGGGCCCAGGCCCAGAGTCGGGCCAGGGGTACAAGAGCCACTCCGTCCCGATGGAGGCACCAGCTCCTCGCCTGGCCCCTAGACCTCCTGACGTCCTCACCTCCCCGCCAGGCCCCTCCTGTGTTTGAAGCAGAGGCAGGAGAGAACTCCGGAACCCAACCTGCCCCAGCCCTCAGTGCTCGGGATTCACAAGCGTGCTCCACGCGGGGACCCTCGGCTGTGGGGGAGGGCAGGCCCAGGCTGGACAAAGAGTCTGGACCGGGGAGGGGCACTGCGCCCGTCAGGAGCAGACAGTGGCTCAGTGTCCCGGCCGCCCCCGGCGTACAGTGGGCTCTTGTTCCCAGACAGCCCCTCACAGGGGAAATCCCAGCCACATCTCCTCTCCACTGGCCCCGCAGAGTAGGGAGAAACCACAGCCCCGGATGGCCTGGCTGCCCAGGGTCAAACAGCATCTGAGTCACTCTGGCAACACTCAGGGCTGCCCACCAGGGCCCAGCCCATCAGGAGACACCCAGAGGGGCATCTGGAAGTAAAGTGAGAACTGCTGACCAAGCAAATGCCAATGGTGGGGACCCAAGCAGCCGGTGGGGGGGCACAAATTGACACTGCACCCCAGGGCACTGTGCTCCGGGTACTTCAGACAGCTCGGGAGGGGTGTAGGGCAGGACTCCAAGGAGGCTGAGGGACGAGGGCCGCACAGAGTCACAGGACCATCGGTCTGCTCCAAGCAGCATGAGGGCTGGGCGGGGAGCAGGGTATGGGTCCCACTGCCCCCGGTTCCTGCTCTGGGGTGGACTGAGGACGCTTCGGGCTGGCACTGCGCAAGGGTGTGGGAGCGGCAAGAAGCAGAGCCTGCTGGCTCTGGGGAGCAACCTGGGGAAGGCAACCCCAGGAAGGGCTGACGGCCCCGAGGGACAAGAGGGCCCAAGAGCGTGTGCCATGAGCAGGAGCCACTGGGGAACTGGGATGGAACTCTTCAGAGATGCCCTGTTCAGGAAGATGGGCCTGGAGGCAGGAGGAGACTGGGAGAAGTTCTGGCCTGCCCAGTGGCACAGCTGGTGTGAAGCTGGGTGTCCAGGTGTGAACAGCAGCCACCAAAGCACACAGGCCTTCCCCGTCTTCTTGCAGGATGCTGGCAGGGTAGGTAGCTGGAGGCCAAGTCGATGGCCCAGCCCCAGGACCAGACCTGTCAAGCCTGGGCTCCCTGTCCTGCCCAGCCCAGGGGACCGCCCACCACTGAGGTCAGCTGGAGCAATGAGCCCCACCCCAGGACACTTGCCCCAACGTGTCCCCAGCTCACCTGAGCACGGTCCCAGGAGAAGCCAGCTCCTCCAACCTCCCCTAGAGTCCTGATTTCTGACCCTCAGTCTTCTGATTGACCGGTAATCTAATGCCCAACCCTGACCTATGTGGGGAAGGGTGATCACCCGCTGTCTGGCAGCCTGGAATCCAGTCCTTTTCCACCACATGCTACCGTGTGGCAGACAAAGCCACCTGCCCGGGCTCCTTTTCCTCATCTGTTAATGGCAACATAGTGGGGAGGATATGGGCCTCAACTCTTCTCAGCGCTCCCAGCTACCCCTCTACTCTTCCGTGGAAGAGATGAGGTTCAGAGGGAAGCCGGGCAGGCCTGCAACCTGACCAGTGAGCTGCACGGTGCCCTCTACCTATCAGAAGGAAGACACATCAAATCCCTGCCTCCCCACGTCCCCCAGCACCTGCTGTCACCCCACTGGAGCACGAAGAGAGCCAATAACAGGACAAGAGTCTTCCTGTGACAGGAGGCCCTGAGGGCACAGGACCTGGCCTGGGAGGGTGGTGCCCAGGGCAGGCACAGGAGCGCCCGCCCTGGGGAGAAGGCACTGTCCAAAGGCTTGGCAGGCTCTTATGGCCCAGGGCATTACCAACGGCCAGCATCGAAGCCCCGAACCTGCTAAGTCTGACAGAGGCAGATGTGCCCTGGGGTTGAGGAGACATGCCAGCCCATGCCACAGTCAGCAAGGGGAAAGATAGGAGCAGGGACTTAGCTATAGCAGATACTGGGTGTAACAATCCGAGATCTAGTTGGACCTTAGGAGTCAGGTGAAATCAGCCTCTCAAACTGCAGAGGGAAAAGGCCCATACCCCATCAACATGCCTGGTCACCAGTCAGAGCTCCCACAATTGCACCTGACTGACTCCACACACGTCCCGTTTGGTGCCCAGACACGCTCTGGGCTTAGTAACCCCTTCCCAGGACACACTGGCTGCTGGATAGTGCTGGAGAGGCCCCACAAGGGGAAACCGAGTCCTCGAAGGCCACTGTCAGAACAGAAATGGCATCCGTCATCACAATCGTGACACACCTGCCTCACACCGAAGACCCTTGACCGACCCACTGAATTATCACAAGCCTTGGGAGGGTCCCCTGTGTCCATCCTGCAGATAAGGAAGCGGAGGCTCATAGAGGCCAATCAATGCCTGAGGGATCATCCAAGGGGGTTTAAAGCCTTGGGCAATGTCAGCCCAGGAGCTAGAACAGAAAGGACCCGTGTGCCTCCCTAGCTGACCCTGGCCACAGCCCCCAAGGTAAGGGTCAGCCCAGTGGGCTCCTCAGGGCATGGAGGGCTGTCAGGCCCCTCTGGGCCCTCACTCGACCCTGTCTAACCCAGAGCACCTCAGTTCAGGGAGGAGGAAGTCACCCTCAAATATACCCAACCCAGAAAATAGGCAGAAGCCAAGGAATCTGATCCTTGGACAGAAAGTTGATCCTGTCACAGACACTAGGGTTAGGGAAACCAGAGCTGGCATCTGGGAGCCCCTCACATCCAGGGAGAGTAGCGATGGGGGAGGGGGCCCCTGGAGCAGGAGCTGGAGCTGAGAAGACCGAAACAGGGCCCTGAAAGGCAGGGGACACCTGGGTGATTCCCTCTGAACCAAGTGTGCCCCCTAGCATGCTAGCGCCCAAGGGCAGGGGACTGTCTGGCCAGCACACTAACACTGAAGGAGGGAATGTTGGGCCCTTGGTCATTCTGTGTGCAGTCGGAGGCAGGTCAGCCAGTGGAGGCTGCTTGGAAGGGTTGAGAAGGGACTTGGGGCTTGACTCCTGTGTGCCCGTTAGGCCCTGTCTGGTTCTCAGAGAAAAAAACTCAGACTGCCCAGAATGACTCCTGGTGGCAGGGAGCTCGGCCTCAGAAACGCCTTGGGCCCCAGTTGGTGGCTTGGTTCCCTTGCTTTCTCCCCATCTCTGGGTGGGGAACTGGGGGCTGAGGCTGGTTCCATGCAGGTGGGGAGAGTCCAGCATCTAGCAGGGCTAAACCTGAAAAGCCAGTTTCATCCTTGAATCTTCTCTGCCAGGAAGTCCCAAGTTGGGGGGGGGGGGTGCATTTCCTAGCACAGAACTAGGGCCTCTAACGCCGGCCCCGCCCATCCAGACAGGGACACACACACACACACACAGAAGAAGGAACTCTGCTCAGGACCATGTGGGCCTTGGGCAGGCATGGCCCGGGAACCCCCTGCCTATTTTGTGCTCAGCCCTACAGACATGCCGCAGTAGGATAGTCAGTCCCCCAGCCCCTGCCCCAAGTAGCTGGGGTCCCTCCACCTCCCCAGCCAAAAGAAGGCCTGCTTCAAGCACCCTTTAGTGAACTCAGGCTCAGACCAGCCTGCTCCTCTTGGCCACTGAGCACAGGGTAGGAGGGTATCTTCGGGAGTAGCCCTGTAGTTTCAGTGTTTACAGACGGGGAGACCCGGGTCAGTCTCCACCCCTAGCTCCACAGCTCCTGCGGTAAGTGATCCGATCCCCATCCCCAGGGAGCACAGCTGGGTCCGGGATGATCCCAAATAGTTCCACCCTCTGAGCAGGAGTTTCGACTTGGAGACACCACCCATCGGTGGTGGCCAGGCAAGAGAACAGAACATAAGGGGGTGGGGGGGGGTACACAACTCAGAGGAGCCTGGAGACAGCCCCGGACTCGGCGCCCTCCCGCTCCCAGGACCCTCAGCTGTCGGGCGGGGGCTGGAGCCGCGCTGTCCGGCCTGGTCAGCCCCGCTGGGACGTGCTAATCCGGCCACGGGCTATTTTTGCGGCGCGCCGGGTTTGGAATCCGGGGCTGGGCCGCCTCCGCGGGCGGCTCGGGAAACTCCGGGAAGGAAAGTTCGGGCGCCTCGGGCGGGGACTGGCCCAAACCCCGGGCCCTGACCCGACCTGGACGCCGAACCCGACCCGGTTCTGGTCGCTCCGACCGACTCCGGCCACAGTGTGCTGAGGACCGGCCCCGCGCGCAGCGGACAGCCCGGCGCCCGCCCGGCCCGCGGCTCCCTGCGCCCGCCCGGCACGCTCACTCACCGCCGCACCGCCGGCGCCCGGGCTCCTCGGGGGTCCTGAGAGCTCGGGGAGGGGCTGCCACCGCCGGCCGGAGGGCTCCGCGCCGAGTCCCCGCCCGCACGCCCGCCCGCCCGCCCGTCCGGCCCGCCCGCGGGGAATGCCAGGGAGCGAGGGGCGTGCGCGCCGGGGGCGGGCCCGGCCGGAGGGGGCGGCCGCGCTGACTCAGGACTCAGGAATGCGCGCGGCCCGCCCGGCCCGAGTCACCTCCTCCGGGAAGGCAGCTAAACTCCGCTCTCCCCAGTGTCCGGCTGCAGCAGCGGGGACACCTGTGGCTGAGGGGTCGTGAGGGCCGCAGCTGTGGGAGGAGGACGTGATGGCCCAGCCCGACGGAGCCCGATGGTCAACTACAGACTCCCTGACTCCCCCTGACTCCAGAGCAGCTCCCGACCCTATCTGCGTTAACCGGTACTTGAGAAAGGGGTGGAGAGTGTCCCTGGATGTCCTGTGAACCAAACCAGGAACCTCCCCCACGAGCCCACAGTGACAAGTCACATCCCTCCACTCACCCAGTACCGCACGAGCGCTCACACTAATCTGCACATGTTCACACTCATACACATGCTCATGTATTCATGCACTTGCACGTACTCATTCATGCTCTATCATTCCCACACACCTGTTCACAGACTCACAAACACACACCTACTCATATACACAATTATACACACTTTCAGGCCCATTCTCACACAGTGCACGGGGACACATACCACAAGTATACACTTCTACTCGTGTGTTTACACACCTACGTACATGCACAGCCACTAGAGGAGGACCAGAGCAGTTACCCCTTCCCCAGCCAATGTGCTGGGGCTCCCTGGAAACCCTGGAGTAGGGGCAGCAGTGCAGTGGCTGGTGACACTGTTTCTCCCTCTTTCAGAGCTCACCAGCCGCCCCGCTGGGTTTACCCCTCCACTCTCTCCCAGTGGTACTACGCTCTTTGAGTCTGAGCTGGAGGCTGAGGCTGACACCGCTGGTGGGGGTTTCTCAGCGCCCCTCACTGCGTCTAAGGACCCTTACGCCAGGTGCCAGAATACCTTGCGCACCAGAGACCCAGCCCCTCAAGCCTCCTGGTGCCCTTTGCTGGTCTGCAACTGGGTGCACTCTCCCTCTCTGACCAGTGTTGCTGCCATGGTCAGCAAGCTATGCCGGATGTCTGCAAACAACAGCCTGGTCTATGGCTACACAGAAAATCAAGTTGACAGTGTGAGGTGCAGCCAACGTACAGTTTGCCCCGGAGCCTGGGCAAGGGACTGAATCTCCTGATTGTACCCTCGTCCACACCATGGAGCAGGTGCTGCCTGCTCATTCCAGGTCCTCAGTGAACACAGGTATATCAACAGAATCCTTAGGTACAGGGACACAGTGAAAACTTTGGAGGGGCTAAAGGGGACTCCTTCACTAGTGGAAGGGGCGACTACAGGTGCATTGGGAACATAAGGCAAGAGGGAGGTGGCCCCAGTGCTGATGCCTAAGGCTCCTGCAGCCCACACATGCCAACCTCCCATGCCAGGCTCTCAGCCAGACAGGACAGTCTCTTCATGCCCAGCATTCTTGACCCCTGCCAGAAATAAGCAGGCCCTGCCCACTTGGATGCCCAGACTGGGCTGGCAGGGCATGCAGCAGTGTCCCCTCTGGAGTCCAGGGCCTGGGCTCACCTCCAAAGCATGCCACAGCTGGGCATCCAGTACTGGCAGGTCCCTTCCTGCAGTGGATGCTGTGGGGTGCCATCCAGACCCGCTCCGTGACCCAGACATTCATCCACAGCTGCCAGGAGCACCAGCTAGAGCTGGCTCCCAGCCGAGACCCCCTCCCCCTGAGGAGTCACTTTCAGTGGACAAGACCTACCTTGCCCAAAACTATGCTCCCTCCTCAGAGAAGGTGGTCTATGTGTCTAGCGACAGATGAATGGCCGCCGTCTCCCATTCAGGTTACTTCCAAAGAGCCCCTCAGTTCCCAAGCTCCAGCGGGACCCACAGTAGACTGTGGCAAAGCCTTGTTCCTCAGGGGTGTTGCTCCCAAAGCGTGCCCCAGTATACCCTGGCAGGTACACCCAGAAACCCCAGCTTCTCTGCCCACCCTCACCTCCTAACCAGGGACCCTGACATCTGAAGGATGGTGTGAGCAGAGAAGGGTCAACACCTGGACCTAATCCACATGGACACATGTCTGCACACGTGTGTGCTCTGCCTCACATCTGTCCCACTGCCCTGAGCCCTGGTGGAGAAGCCGTCTGCAAGGAAACCCCACCCCCACTGCCCCTGTGCCCTTTCTGCCCAGCCCTGGAAAAGTGGAAATGAGCTGCAGCTGCCCAGCACGTGGGTGAGGGACTGGGGTGTGTGTGAGCCCCAAGATCCCCCCTTGAGTGGGCACTGGACTCTAGGACCGAAGGGACTGTGCGGCCTGACCAGTAGCCACTCCAGAACCCTCAGCTCAGCAGGCCAGTCCCTGGGCTTGAGGGGGCCTGGATGAGGCCAGGACCAGCCCCTGGTTATTTGTGGAGGTGGCCAAAAAGGGCCAGGCCAGCCAGGAGCCTGAAGTCACTGGCTATTTCTGAAACAGCTGCCCCTCCCCCCATGTCTCAGAGGATGGGAAGGGGTCTGGTGAGTACCTGGGCCCAGGGCCCAGCTGCATTGGCAACACAGCCCCAGGAAGGGAGGATGCAGCCCACACACACTGCCTTCAGCTGCCCTCTCTACCCAAGGAGACTCTGACAAGCCGCCTCAACTCGCCCTTCAAGGATTCAGCCGTCCCTGTGGCCCTACCTTAGAGAGAACACTGAGTCAGTGCTGGGGTTGGAGCCAGTGGTGGGATTCAGCCAGTTCGCTCAATTTTTGTTCAGTTCAGCAAACTGGTTGTTAAAATGGCACTTGGAATCAGGGTTCTCTCTAAGGCGGGTGCCTCGACAGCCAGCCACCCTAGGTGGAAATCACAAATTTACACTCCTTACTCTTTGTTGACGTTCATCTGAGCAACAGCGTGTGCTAAGCGCCTGTAGTCATGTTCATTCCGTCCATGGGCAAAAAAAATTGCAAGTGAGGATGCCAATCGAGAAGCAATACGGAAATATCTTAAATGACAGTTTTATAGTTTTTTGTCAGGTATTATATTTTTTCATTCATATTTTAAAACTCTTTCTTATAACCTAGTTTTGTATACCTCTTATTGTTCTTATTTAAGTAGTAAATGCATGAAACTACCGTTCGGTACATCTTTTTTTATACTTAAAACAGTCATTAGGGCAAAGAACTGGTTATTAAATTATTTGAATCTCGCCACTGGCTGGAGCTCTGGCCTGTATGGCTGACAGAGTGGCTGTCCTTTCTCCAAAGTCTCTGGTGACTGATGGTCCCTCCACAGGCCATGAGCTGGCCCAGTGGGGCACAGAGCAGCTCACCCCAGCGCTGATACTTTTGAAAGTATTGAGGGTGTCCTCACCTCTGTCTTCCGTTGACATCCTCCAACATGCCTCTCCCAGCACAGTGCAAGGCACTCTAGGGACAGAGAAGGCCCCTTCTCTCCCCAGCCAGTCCACCCTGCAGGCCACAGTGGGAATGCTTAACCCACCACTTCCAGCCTGTGGTGGGGCTCAGACCACAAACCAGGAAGTGGGGGCGGAAAGGGGGTGCCCCCCCATGCAGAGGTTGCACAAGCCCATGCCAGAACATCTGGAGAAGTGGGTTGCTGGCGCTGGCCCTGCTCCATCCTCCTCCTGGGGCCAGGGCTGCTGTCCGAGCCTCTCTTTCTTCATCCTGCAGACAGGGATAAAACTCCCCTCCGGGGTGTGTGGACTCTCCTGATTTCTACAAGGACCATGCACCATTTGTTAAATGAGAATAAAAATTAATACAAAGCAGTACCCACCCTGCTCCTGCCCTCACCAGGGGGCTGAAGCCTAACTGAGGCCTCAGTTTCCCTCCCAAAGTGAGGGAGAGGGGAAGGGGCCTGGTACACAGGAAGGCCGGAAGTGGGAGTCATTGTTAGGCTGAGTGGCTGCAGGGGCAGAGGAAGAAAGGAAAGAAAGGGGTGGGAGGCACGTCCAGCCTGCCTTGCAAGCAGGGGTTTATGACACAGTGCCCACCCCCGGAAGCAGCACTAGTGCCACAAACGGCTGGGTGGCTTCCAGCAGGCTGGAAGGCACTGTTCCTCCCTCCCCAGGAAATCTTCATTGGGGCCCTGAGGTGGGGGTGGGAGTCTGGAGGGCTGGAGTCCAGCCCCTCGGCTGGTCAGAGGAGAAGGAGCAGTTGGAAACCAAGGTGCTCTCAGCTGGACTTGCCCTAAGACCAGGTGTCATGATCATCTGAGGGCCGCAGTCACATGACCCATCCAGCACCCCCTCCCCCATCTGACACCATCCTATGCCTAACTGCTCTCCCTGGCCCCATGAGTACCCTCTCCCAGGGCCAGGATTTTCCGAGGACAGGGGTGGGCTATAGTATAGGGGATGGGACTGTGTTTGCAACAGTAGAGGGGCCCTGCAGACCCAGATAAACCATAGGGTGACAGAGTAGAGGGGTGGCTCAGTTGAGTGTTAAGTGCTACCAGTGAGCCTTCCCTCCGCAGGGAAATTCCCCAGAACAGCCCTATGCCTGAACAAAAACTACCCACAGCCTTTCCTTCCTCTGCGCCAGGCACTGCCCTTCCCAGATTCCCCTTCCGTTCCCTCTGGGGACACAAATCTGACCAGAGATTATAGGCGGGGGCGGGTGGTGGTGGGGAGGCAGTTGGTGCTGCCTGTAGGCAGTGGCATCAGAAGTGATGGGCAGCAGTGTTCCCCATTTTGCCCCCTGGCAGGGCACCAGTAGCGTCCCCTGGAGTCCCCACAGCCCTAGTCCAGGCCTCAGCCTCACGACAAGGCTGGCCATGCTCCAGCAGGCCCACTCCAGGATGGGAGGAGTGGGGGCTCCACTGAAGACAGATCCCAGGACGGCCTGGCATCCGCTTCCTGGACAAAGTCTTTCCGGCCCACTCCCCTGCCCAACCTGCCCTGTCTACACAAATGACTCCTTCCCAGGTCCAGGAAGGTGTCCCCGGAACGGTTCTCCCATCACCTCCCTCATGTGACACATCCACGTGTACTCCATCGTCTGCAGGCCACTTCCCCAAAGCACACCTCGAACAGAGGCCCCTCCAGCGCCCAGTCAAGGTTCATGACCAACCAGTCCTTTCGGTGGTCTGACCACCGGCTGAGTGTGGAGTGGGCTCTATGGTTGTGGGGGAACCAGAGAAGAAGAGGGGCCGGGGACAGGTCAGTGGGAGAGACATCGAGGTGCGGCGACTCTCGTCCCAATCCCAGCTGCCTTCTCCCCCTTCTCACACCACAGTGCCCCAGCAGTCCTGGGCCTTTGTCCAGGATGGGAGGTGGGACGCCTGGCAAGGGGATCTCCCGGGAGCCTGGGTTCCGCGGAGCCACCTCCGTGTGGCCCCACCCCCGTATGGCCCCACCCCGGGCCCGCCTATGGGGCGGAGTCTGCTCCTGGCTCCGGAGGCCGCTCCACCGGGCTTCCGTCCTCCTCTGCGCAGGCGCTGGCTCCATCCCCGCCCCCCCCACCACTCCCGACACCCCACCAGGGGCAGAGTGGCGCTTCCGGGGTTGGCTCCTGGGTGGTCTCTGCACCGGGCTGGTCCCAGTCCCGAAAGAGGCCCCGCGGGAGCTGGGATGCCGGCGCGTGGCAGGACCCAGGTGAGTGCGCACCTAGGTGAGCGCGCTTCTCGCTCCACGCAAGGCCGAGGATCATTCAGCCTTCGAAGGCAAAAATCTCACCCGGAGTCGCCCAGCCCGCGGAACACCAGTAACGTGCGCTCGGCTGGCCCCCCGAAAGGGCCTGCGACTCCCAGGCAAGGGCGCACCTGCGGGTTCGGGCTCCGGGCTGGGCGCCATTTGCCAGAAGTAAAGTCGAGGCCAGGTCTGAGGTCTCCCAGGAGTTCTGGGAGGAGACCCTGGCACCAACACTGGTTAGAGCCCAGCTCAGATGCCTCTCCCCAGGCGCCAGCCTGCTGTCAGAAATGACCATGGGATTGGCCTAGTCGTTACCCCTCGTGTCTGTCACAGCCATATGAATGCACTCCCGTTCTTTACTTGTCCCCTGTTCGCCCAGGTTTTGATGGAGGGCTGGTGGGTCCCTTGGGGACCCCCACCCAGGCCACGCCCTCTCAGCCTGGCAAGAGACTGTTGTCCCAAGTCTTGCCTGGGAAGTATTTCCGGTGGAGAGTGTTTCTTCTAACATTCGTTGAGTGCTTGCTGTGTGGCAGCCAAGTGCTTCCCTCGTTTCTCCCATTTCAGTTCCAGTGCAGATGTTGTTGGTTCTCTTACGGTAGATGAAACAGTGACGGACACCTTGGGTCATTTTCTGGGCCTTCTCACCCAGGGAACCCTCATTATTAACCAGGGCCAGGTGATGCGGGTGAGGTGCCCATGCGCATGGTTTGAGGCAGCCCTCACCCTCGGGTGCAACAGGAGGGTCACCCCACTCCTCAGCCCTCGGGTTAAGCAGCCATGAAGGCCTCTGAGGCAGTTTCCAATCCTAGGTCTAAATGGGGAAGCGAGGCCTCTCTGAGCCTCAGGCCCTGGACAGCCGTATGAGTGCCCCACCACTCAGGTGGGTCAAGGCAGGGACCCAAGGGACCCAAGTGCTATGAGGCAGGCCAGGGTGCTGACAGACGGGCTGGACTGCAAAGACGGTCACGTCAGTGTCCGTTCTCAGCAGATTGGCGGTCTCCACATGACATGGGATGTCAGCGCTTATGACAAAAATAATGGGTCTGTCACATGCTAAGGAGACGGGTACTAGTGACGATTAGCCCTTGAGGATGGTGCTTCCAGGCCCTGATGCTGCCTGCTCCCTTTATCTCCCCCTGCTCTTTGAAGATCAGCTGTTCCTAGAACAAGGGAGGGCTGGTGCTCAGGTTTTGTGGTGGGGGTGGGGCAGGCAAGAGGCAGAAAGTGTGTGGGGGGTTGGGGGGGTGTCTCAGCAAGTCTTCCTCATTCCTCAGAACTCACCTTTGCCCTACTTGCTCCTGATCATTCTGATACCCTGGGTCCTGAGGGAGAGGACAGCTGGGGACTCACTAGGGGGTCATGCGCTTGGAGTGGGGCCAAGCAGATGGTCAGCCTGGTACTTAACCCACCTGTGTGTGAGAGCTTGTGGGCCATTCTGAGGTGGGGTCTGGCACAGTGGATGTGTCTGCTGGGGGGTGTGGGTGTGAACCACAGTCCATTCCTCCAATTCCTGGTTAAGGTCAGGGGCAAAGGGCAGGTTTCCAGAAGCAAGCTCAGAAGTTCATTTGGGATCCATGTGCTGAATGGGAATCAGAAGGTAGCAGCCCTCTTGTCCCAGGCTCAGGTGCCACTGTCCCCTTCCTGGACCTTGCAGCCCTTTGCCACCGAGTTGTATATTTCCTGCATGTGGCGGGCATGTGAAGCAGAATGATCACCCTGTCACCGCTGCCACCAGCCTTTGCTCACATGCACTCATTTTCTGAGGCCTCCTGGGGCCCGCTTGCGCCCAGGGGGGTGAGGACATCTGGTCTGGCATTCTGTTTGCACAAAGTGGGTTCCCTCATTTTCCAGATGGAAAACTGAGGCAGGCAGTCAAATGCGGCCCTGACTCTCTGCGAGTCTGACATCACCGCACAGTCCTCTGCTCTCTCCTAGTCAGACGCTTTATTTCATCTTTCTCATTCCAGCTTTCCCGCAAACTGGGGCAAAGAAAGCAGCGACCTTTGGAGACAGAGCAGCATCCGAGCCTACCAGATGACGCCCACACACCTTTCCCCAAGGTGCCCTGCCGGGGTCTGCCCACGACCCTGAGCCCCCAACGCAGTATCTATTTCTCAAGCCCAAAGGATCATGCTGCTCGACTGGGATTAGACTTTTTCGACCAGCCTGCAGTCCCCCTGGCCCAGGCATTTCTGGGACAGGTAATGACGTAGTGACGTGGCCTCTGCTGAGGTGGTCATCGCCGTGCAACGTCTGGGCCCCAGACCTCTGACTACAGAGCACACATCCCTGACTTGGCCCTGCTTCGCTCACACTTGCTCCTGGATAGCTTCACCTCAGTCGGTGGGGCCGGGATCCGTTGGGAAGGGCGCTGAAGTTGTTAGTGGTGTTTGCCCTCAGTGGAGGCAGGGGAGCCCATGTCTGCCTGTACGCTCTGGGCACTGGGGACATTAGCCTGCCTTCTCACCTGGTATTGCCCTCAGGAGAGCTTGTTTTCTTTCCTTCTTTTTCTGTTTCTTGTATTTTGTTTTTTTGTTTTGTTTTTATATATTCATTTTAGAGAGAGGAGACAGACGGGGGCGGGGGGACAGAAAGCATGAACTCATGAACTCCTATATGTGCTTTGACTAGGCAAGCCCCGAGTTTTGTTTTTGTTTTTTACAGGGACAGAGAGAGAGTCAGAGAGAGGGATAGATAGGGACAGACAGACAGGAACGGAGAGAGGTGAGAAGCATCAATCATCAGTTTTTCTTTGTGACACCATAGTTGTTCATTGATTGCTTTCTCACATGTGCCTTGACCATGGGCCTTCAGCAGACCGAGCAACCCCTTGCTGGAGGCAGCGACCTTGGGTTCAAACTGGTGAGCTTTTGCTCAAGGCAGATGGGCCTGCGCTCAAGCTGGTGAGCTTGGGGTCTCGAACCCGGGTCTTCCGCATCGCAGTCCGATGCTCTATCCATTGCGCCACCGCCTGGTCAGGTTTGTTTTTTTTACTTTAAAATATGTGCAGTGTGCATAGGGCTTTGTTCCTAGTTTTTTTCATAGTCCAGCCCTTTAATGGTCTAAGGGACAGGGAACTGGCCCCCTGTGTAAAAAGTTTGGGGACCCCTGCTGTAGAGCATCCCAGGTAGCCGGGTGGGGACACCACTGGGGTGCCCTCCACACTGCCCTGCCTTAGCCTGAGCGAGGCAGTTCAGGGGTACCCGGGGAGGAGGCAGTGTGACAGAGAACCCCCTGAGAGGACGGTGTGTGAATTCAGAAGTGCCACTTTGCAGCCCAGCCATGGTCAGAGTGTGAAATGGCTGTGGTAAGAAGGTCTGTTTCCAGTGGTCCAGCAAGATGGGGGACACGGGCAAGTGGCTGACCCAGGTGCATCCTGAGCCAGGGAGGCGAGGTCCAGACTATGGACTGTCAGGTGGAGTAGATCCATCCCTTCCTGCCCTGAGCTGACACTGGCCGCCTGCAGGTCTTGGTCCGGCGACTTGACGATGGCACAGAGCTCCGAGGCCGCATTGTGGAGACTGAGGCGTACTTGGGGCCTGAGGATGAAGCTGCCCACTCGAGGGGTGGCCGGCAGACCCCCCGCAACCGTGGCATGTTCATGGAGCCGGGGACCCTGTATGTGTACCTCATCTATGGCATGTACTTCTGCATGAATGTCTCCAGCCAAGGTGAGCACTGCTGGGGGCTGGAGCAGGAAGCCTGGGCACGGACCCCTGCGAGGACTAGGGTGGGACACATGCTTGAGCAGGGAGATGCCATTGCTAGTCTAGGTCAGGGTTTCAGGAGCTCTGGCTGTTCTCACAGAGGGGATGGGGGCCCTGTGAAATGTAAAATGTAGAGGTCAGGAGCTGTCCTAACACAGAGCAGACAGGTTCTGTGAGGCCACTGCTGGTCCCAGAGCTCAGAGCTGGTATCACCAATAGCCCATGCTCAGGGGACTGATTGCAGGAAAAGGAGGGTGAAATCTATTTTACTTGCCAGCCAGCCAGTTATGGAGTCTGAATCAGTTGTTCTCAGCTTGGGGTGCTTCGGCCAACCTGGGGGAACATTAGACGATGTCTGGGGGCCTTTCTGGTCATCACAGCTGCTGGGACAATACTGAACAGCTCACGATGCACAGAAACTCACCACAGAAAATCATCCGCCCCAAATGTCAGCATAGCAGAGCAGGGAGATGCTGTTCTGGTGCTCCCAGGAGGACCCACGCATCTCATGGGACCTATGGGGGGCAGCCTCCCTTCTTTGTGAGCAAGTGGCTGTTTTCTGGATGGCCCGTCCTCTGAAGAGCCCACGGTACCATCCTATTGAAGCCACTGCTGATTAGGAGCTGGCCTGGCCAGCCAGTCCTGGCATCCATCTGCCAAGATGAGCAAATGCCTGAGGCGGCCAATGTGAGGGGACGGGTTGTTACACTGGGAGCCAGACACATTTGTTGAATGACTCTGGGGATGTGGGAGCTGTGATGGCCCAGAGGACAGCTGGGGATGTTCAGTGCCAGAGCTGCAGGGCAGGAGGATGGGGGTAACCTGTGACTGGCCCTATGCCTGGCACAATAAAAGGTGTTAGTGAAACTGAGTGGCTGGACGTCAGAGGATGCTGGGGATCACCACACAGGGCCCTGTTATCATCCTGGAGACTTTATTTTGGTCACTGAGCATTTCTTTGGCAACAGCCATCCTCGTGTGTGAGGTGGGGCTGAACTCAGATAAGGAGACTAAGCCCAGAGGTGCGTGGGGCTGTGGTCAGCAAGGGGGCGGGGCCAGGGCTTCTAAGGTCAGACAGGCAGACATGGGAGGTACGTATTACTTTCTGGACACATGACCCAAGATGTGTTTAGGGGGAGGAGACGTGGGCACATTCAGGGCCACAGGTTATCCAGGTGCGTCGGGACCAGGAGAGCAAGCAGGGGTGATTGTGGAGGCCAAGCAGGTAAGGCGGTGCCAGCAGAGGGGCAGGAGTGGGGTTGGAGGCTCAGTGGGGAGACCAGGGCATAGTGACTTCATGTCAGGCTGCAGGACTAGGGACTGTTCTAGGAGATGGGCTGGTGGGGCGGCAACAGATGGGGTAGGTTGCTCCTTCCACCCCCTTGGGGGGCCTGGGGAGATAGTGGCGAACATGTGACATCCAGAGCAGCTCAGGGTGGACACAGAGGGGCCATGAGGCTGGTGGGCTGGGAAAGGCCCAGGAATTGCAGAGGGGCTTGAGCTTCCCCTCTGCTTGCCCTGAAGTGTATCTTGAGGTCCTATGAAGAGTGGCTGGTTAAAAGCATCTGGTCACAAACCCACTTGCCAGCTGCTGGCTGGGCAGGAGGGTGTGGCTGCTATGTCCACACAGGGCCAGCTCCCAGGTGCTGCTGAGGCCCAAGAGTGGGGACTGGCTTGGCCAAGCCTCAGGCTAAGCCTGACTCCCAGATGGAAGGGTAGGCGTGAGCCAGGAGAGCTGGTGTCCCAGGAGTGGCCTTGCTGGGATTGTGGCTCCTTTGGCCAGGCTCCAGGTAATTATTGCTCCCAGCCGTGCAGGAGCAAGGGAATTTGGACAAATGTGTCATCTTGGGCCCAGGGTATCAGTTTACTGTCTGGCCTCTGAAGTAGCCTGGGCTGGTAGGGGAGTGCTGGGCCAGCAGAGATCCCAAGGGAAGTAAGGGGTTCTGTTGGCAGGCACCTCCGCCCTGCCGGTCTCCCCACCGCGTCATGGGATGGGCGCACCCAGCACCCTTTGCATACTGGCAGCTGCTCTGAGCCCACCTCCTGCTTACCCAGTTTATAGTCGGTGGGTAGAGGCAGATGGGGGATCCTGGGGCCAGGCCCAAATCTTCCTGCCCCAGCTTCCTGGTGGGGTGACCATGCCCAGTGGTTTGCTTTACCAGCCTCAGCAAAGGCCCCAGGGGTGTGGGTGTGCAGAAGAAGGGGCGGCGGGGTCTGCACGGCGAGTGAGGACAGGAGTGCCCAGGAAGGCAGCTGCATAGTCCCCGCCACACTGGTTGTGCCCTGGGGTAGGGAGGACCAACTGCCCGTCTTTCTGTCCCACAGGGGATGGCGCGTGTGTCCTGCTCCGAGCGCTGGAGCCCCTGGGGGGCCTGGATACCATGCGGCAGCTTCGCAGCACCTACCGGAAAGGCAAGAGCAGCCGAGCCCTCAAAGACCGTGAGCTCTGCAGTGGTCCTTCCAAGCTCTGTCAGGCTCTGGCCATTGACAAGAGCTTTGACCAGCGGGACCTGACCAAGGACAAGGCCGTGTGGCTAGAGCACAGCCCCTCGGGGCCCAGGGAGTTGGCTGTGGTGGCCGCAGCCCGAGTGGGCATTGGCAGCGCAGGAGAGTGGGCCCAGAAGCCTCTACGCTTCTATATCCAGGGCAGCCCCTGGGTCAGTGTAGTAGACAGAATGGCTGAGCGGGACGCACAGGTCTGAGCAAGGGTCTGCTCATGACAGGCTTTTTAATTGTTTACAAACCAAATAAATGCTTCATTTCTAGAAAACATGTGTCTTGTGTCTCAGCCAGAACCGCCCTCAGTGATCAGCTCCCCCCAGGATGGGGACACCAGGCCCTGGGTGTGTAGCAGGGTGGGCAGAGCCAGGTCTAGCAGACACTTCTTCCCTCAGGCCGGGTGGAGGCACCCCCACCCCCAGTGCAGACCCAGCTGCAAGGGCTGGCCAGGTACGCACTGTGGACCAGCCCAGGCCCCGTGCTTCAGGCAGCCAAGGGGAGTGGACGACGTGGCCATGAACCTCCTGGTGGCTAACAGGGCTCAGGAAGGCCCACAGTGAGTTGGGAGAAACAGGGCCGTGCTAGGCCACACAGCATGGACCAGGCACTCTGCCCTCAATCTTGGAGGAGCCAGGAACACAGGCAGGACTGGGGGAAAGGTCAGGGAAACGGGGGTCAACTCTGTGCGGGACAGGTGCAGGCCTGGCCCAGAGCACGAGTCCTGGGTGCCCCGACCACCTCAGAGCCTCGCCTTCTCAGGTGTGGCTTCTCACTCAGACACCGGGACGATTTGAGGACTACATCTGAGGACTACATCGGTGAGAATGCCGAGGGCAGAAGCCCCATCAGCGGCTGAACCGGCCTGGAGTGAGGGCTCAGAGCTGAGGACTAGGCCAGGCGGTAGGGAGAGAGCCCTGGGGTGGGGAAATGCCGGTGCCCCCACCCTCTGCAGCGCCTGCCTCATGTAAGCAGTGCCTGGAAGACAGCAATGATGGGGTCTTCGTGGGTGGTCACCACCAGCACACTGCGGAACTTGTCGAAGAGCATGAGCAGCTGGGAGCGCCTGGTGTTCTCATTGTACATGATCTCCTCCAGGTGGTGACGGCCCCGGAAGTACTGCAGGAGCCTGGAGGGGGGGAGAGGGGAGGCACAAGCCCCTGCTGGCCTCTGTTCTAACAGCCACGGAGCAGCCACAGCCCACAGCCCACAGCAGAGCTGGCGCGTGGGGGGCGGGGTCTCAGGGGCCCAGGAAGCAGCCACCCACGCGCCCTCCAACAGGAGCAGGCAAGTGTCCTGGACCCACTGCCCACCAGTCCCCTGAAGTGGGGCCACAAGGACACGTGGCTGTTGAAACCCTGAAGCCCGTCTGAGCCTGCAGGTCACACCCACCCTCAGCATTCTGGCATGGGTAGGGGTCGCACAGGGGGCAGGTCTGCTAGAGGTGTCTCTTTTTCATGATACTGTGGCAGTGAGCCCTAAGTAGCTCTGCATCCAAATGGGGCCACTGCTCTAGGGGGCATCTGCAGCTGGGGTTGAACCCATGGGGGATCCTGGGCCAGCTGCTTAAAGAGCTGCCTGGTCCTGGCCAGTGGCACAGTGGACAGAGTGCCATCCTGGAGCACCAAGGCTGCCATTTCAATCCTGGGGTCGCTGGCTGGATCCTGAGGGTACTGGCTAGATCCTGAGGTTGCAGGATCGACTCCAAGGTCGCCGGTTTGAGCGCCAGTCGGCATGTATGAAAAGCAATCAATGGGCCCTGGCCCTTTGTAGTACAGTGTCAGCCCAACATGTGAATGTCTCAGGTTTGATTCCCAGTCAGGGCACACAGGAGAAGCACCCATCTGCTTCTCCACCCTTCCCCTTCTCTCTTTCTTTTTCTCCCCTCTTGCAGCCATGGCTCGACTGGAGCGAGTTGGTCCCGGGCACTGAGGATGGCTCCATGGCCTCTCTCAGGTGCTTAAAAATGGCTCTGGTTCCTACAGAACAGGGGCCCCCGATGGGCAGAGCATCGCCCCCTAGTGGGCATTCCAGGCACATCCCAGTCAGGGCACATGCAGGAGTCTGTGCCTCCCCTCCTCTCACTAAATAAAAATAAATAAATAAAATAAAGCAATCAATGAGTGCACAACTAAGTGCAACAGGTCTATGCTTCTCTCTCTCCTTTCTCCTCACACTCTCTCTCCCCCCTCCCCGCACTCTCCCTCTCAAAAAACAAAACAAAACTGCCTGGCATGTGGTTCTTAACAGGGAGCTCAGGCCCTGAGAGCCTGACCTATCGCAGAAGACCATGTATCTACCTGCCTCCCAAGTCACGGGT
Organism: Rhynchonycteris naso; assembly: GCA_037038555.1. Taxonomy (NCBI): domain Eukaryota; kingdom Metazoa; phylum Chordata; class Mammalia; order Chiroptera; family Emballonuridae; genus Rhynchonycteris; species Rhynchonycteris naso. The sequence continues at coordinate 200,282,739 of CM073000.1, read as the reverse complement.
AGGTGAGACAAAGCCTATGTCACCTATGATGGGGGGTCACCGGTGATGTGGGGATCGGTCCCCTGACTCCCAGGCTGAGTCCTGGGAAAATTCCTGCCAAGCCCCTTGAGATTGAGGAGTTGCTGCTGCTTCCTGAGTGACAAGAAACACCCAGGAAGTGCTGGAGATTCCACAGAACAGAGGTCCCAGACCCGGTGTTTCAGCAACGACGCCTCACACCGGGCATACACAGGCACCAGGGGACACCTCCTCGACCATGAGAGCCATCTGTTACCAGTGGGCGTAGGCTGGGGTTTGTTGGGTTCGTCCCCGTTCCCTTTCTGACCCGGCCGCAGGCTGCCCCCACCTGGCAAACATGCGGAGGTCCTCGGGGCTCTGGGCCGCGGGCACACTGAGGATGGCCGCCCGCTCGCGCTCCGACAGGCTGGCCAGCAGGCTCTCCGTCATCCTCCTGTTCAGTGGCGAGTCCCCACTGGGGAGAAGCTCAGCACTGGAGGTGTCCATGCTGGGGCTGGTGAGGGTCATATCATCGCTGCTGGCTGCGGTGGGCGTGGGTCAGAGAGCGGCTGGGCCCCCAAGAACTCCCCTCCCACCCCATATGGATGACAGGGAGCACTGGCCAGGCCAGGTCCTCATGGAACCTAAAGCCCATGGCCAGGCCTCAGCCTGGGAGGCGCCGCCCACCAAGCTTCCCAGCCGCCCCTCTTCCCCAAGCCCAGGGAACTGGGGCTTGAAAATGTGCTGCTGCCTTGGGGGTCATGCTATGGCCACAATGGCTCTTTCAAGGAAGGCCCATGACAGTAACTGTCTCCTTGCAGGCCCTGGGGCACAGAGGTTTCAATTGTCCTCCCAGCGATGAGTGACAGGGCAGGCTGCTCCTGACTTGAGCAAGCCCCTGCTCAAGAGCCCAAAGGTACAGCCTCCTTCTCAGAGCCATGGAGGGCAGGGCAGTGGGAAAGAGGGGTCTCCTGCCCCCCTTTCAGGGAGGCTGTCTGCATGAGGCCCCTGCTGCTCACACGAAAGACAAGCATGTGCATGCAGGGCCACGTGAAAGTCGCTCAGTCATCCCAGCAGCGCCCTGGTTAGAACCTCCCGGCCACTGCTCCCAAGTGTCCCCCAGGTGCTCCCCCCCAGAGATGCCCTGCGAGGGGACTCCTACTTGGGGAGCCGAAGCTGAGGGCATTGGGGGTGCTGAGGCTGCGGCCGCCGACTCTGGTGGTGAAGGGGACCTCGTCCTCGCGTGGGTGGGGCTCGTCCTGGCTGGGCGAGGCCATCAGGCAGACGTAGGTGTGCAGCTGGACCAGGAGCCTGTGCTGCAGCATCCACACCACCATCTGGATGAGCTGGGTCTGTGGGACAGGCAGCATAAGGCCTGGGCCCTGGGGAGGCTGCCGTTCCCTTCCTGCTGGGACTGGGGGGCCACGGCCTAAGACATCACCCCCACAGTCACCCTGGAAATCAGGGAGGGGGTGCCCAAGCTCCAGAGCCCCGACTCCAGGCAGGAAGGCCCCGCCCAGGTAGGAGCTCTGAGCCACCGGCTGGTCTACGAGCCTACCGGCTGCAGGGACAGCAGCAAGGCCGGGAGAGCAGCCGGCCTCGCCTGCACTTCTCCCACCATGCACCTGCGCTGCCCTGGGGCCGGGCCTCTCTTGTTCAGACTGGAGGAGCAGCCCTGTGATGTGGAGGCACATGTCCCCCCTCTGAGCTGTCTTCCCCCAGAGCTGGGCGTGTGGGACCCCGTCCCTGTGGCGTGGATGCTGTTGGGAAGGAAGCTGCGGGTGGCTGCCCTGAGAGCAGAGCCCTCTCTTCAGGTCAGCCCAAAAGCCTGCCCAAGGCCAGGGACCCCTGCTGAGTGGGGCGCTCCCCAGGGCCTGGCTTCCAACCCTCGCCCACGGGGGTAGCACCTGACCAGGAGCAGCGAGGAGCCCTGAGCAGGCAAAGCGCCAGCACTAGTGAGTAGGAAAATGCATGCGGGTGGTGGCCGTGTTCTCAGACACACACATTACTTGTTCATCTTTGGGGGTTCCCCTCCTGGGAGGGTCTCGCTTACCAGGCATGGAAATAGGGGTGTACCATGGGTATGTATGACCTGGTCAAACCAAATTTTCCAATAAAATTGAAAAGGACTGTAAAATAAACTTAAAATTAAATTAACAAATAAACCAGAGGCTCCAAAAGCACCAAAGAGCATCTTCCAGACAGGAAGGAGGAGGGGAGAGGCCAGCAGCCTCCCCCAGGGACTGTGCAGCCGGAAACCAGCGGCATCTGGGCCCCTGACGAGGCGAGGCTGCCCCTCAGGCAGGGCCTGGAAAACCCACCCACCTTCCAGACCATCAGGAAGTTTCTGCTGGGGAGGGGCAGGCACAGATGCAAAATGTGTCTTTCTTTCGGCTGGCATGAGCTGGCATGGTTCCCGGAGCCCAAGGCTCCATGAAAAGCGGCATTTAGAGCCCCGTCTCACTCAGCATCTAAATGAACTGAGGAAGCAGGGTCGCCTTCTCATTCACAATTTGACAAAGAAAATGGCTTGCTTCTAGAAACTGGTTTTGCCTAACACATCTGCTTATTAAAGCAAATACTTTACTTTTGAAGGTGATACTTCGACAATACCCAGCTGCATCTCCGACACCTGTCCCATCTTCTCCTGCCCAGAGCCAGGCATTCAGTGGAGGGGAAGATCCAGGCCACACCCAGCCCTGCCACAGACCTGGACAGAACTCACCCGTCCATTCCACACGCCTCACATCTCCCCAGAGCCGCTGCACCCACCCCTCGCCCTGGCCCACATCCACTGGGGGGTCCTATCCCAGCCTAGCCTCTCCGGGTCCTCCTGGATGAGGTTCTGGGTACCAGTGAGCCTAGACCCAGTGCCCACCTGGATCACAATAGGGAGGGAAGAGGAGCACAAGCCAGGCCAAGTGAAAACAACACCACCTCATCCTCCATGTGTGAGGCCCAGGCCCAGAAGCGGGCACCAGGTGGCTCTGCCCACCCCCGCGTCCCCACGGGAGATCAGCACCCTCCTGACTAGGACTCTGACTGGTTCTAACCCTAACAACAGCCTACTGCAGCCGGTGGGCTCCGGGGGCTGGGGGCTGGAGGGGTCTGGGACTGCCACATGCTGGGTCACTGGCCAAGCATGTGCAGGCGGCCGGGCTGGGGAGCCAGTTTCACTTTACCCCAGTAGGGCTTGTGCATCCTACACAGCAAGGCTCTGCCCTCCCCGCCACCAGAGCTGAGGGAGCCGCAGCCCCAGACCGGAAACCGACGCTGGGTGTGTGGTTCCTGGGCTCCTCCAGCTCCGACAACTCACCTCTTGCACAGGGGGTGCGAGGGGGTTCCTAAACTCCGACAAGGAGACGGGTAAGGAGAACTTGGCAAGGACAGATGGCAGGTCATGCGATGGGAACTGAAGTGAGAACTGCTCCGCGAGCGGGGAGTACCTGGGGAGACGTGAGGCGGTGTCCACGGGCCCCGCGACCCCCCGAGCAGCCTTCCCAGCCCTTGTGCCCAGGCCATGAGCCTGCGGTGGGCAGCCGGGAAGTGTGGCAGGGCAGGTAGGGCGGGGTGGGCGCCATGAGACAAGAGCCCAGCTGCTTTCCCTCAAGGAGCAGCAGAAGCCACGGGCACAGGCTGCCCCACAACCCCTCTGAGCGACCAAGTCAAGGCCAAGGCTCCTGACATCCCAGCAGGCACCCCCTTCCCCCCAGAGTTCACTGGCTGTAGACATGGCAGACGCAGGCCCTCCTGGAGGCTACAGGTGCCAGGGAAGCACAGGCCCAGGGAGTGCCACGTGGTGCTGGGCCAGGTGAGAACTGGGACCTGGGTAGGGCAGAGATCAGGCATCTGGTCCCAGGGAAGGCCCTGCCAGACACACGCCCTCCCATTCCAGGGCCCTGGGCCCTGGCAGATAGCAGTATCCCCTCCCATTCCAGGGCCCTGGGCTCTGGCAGACAGTGGGACCTCCTCCCCATTCCGGGGCCCTGAGCCCTGGCAGACAGCGGTACGCACAGACACACGCTGGCATTGGGAGAAAGCATGTAGACGTTGTTCTCGCACAGCGGGTAGATGATGATGGCCTTGCCCCAGTACACCAGGTGAGCTGCAAGCTGGAAGACCTGCAGGGACAGAGGGCCGGCGGGACAGTGCTGGGAGGCTAACCCACTGTGGCTTCCACCCCGACGGCCCAGCCTCCCCGGGGTGCCTGGCACAGCCAGCACACACCATTCTCTGTGCTCAGAGCAACAAGCCTTTTTACCACTGGTCCCCATACAGGGATTGTCATTTCCCACAGGGCCCTGTGCATCACCAGGTCGGGTCAGCTGGGCAAGGGGCTTGGCTGGACATTCTGGCAGTGGCTGGCTCCCCACCTCCACCAGGACGCCAGCATGGGGATGAGTTTTCACATGATACTGGATGTGGGTCACTGGACTGCCCTCTGCCCCGGGCACTCACCTCTGTACGCCCAGCATCCTGGAGAACACCCACTGCCCTGCTCTCCTGGACTCTTGGACATCAGCACGGGTCACAGAGACCAAAACGCCAGAAATCCCCTCCAGCCTCACAACGGGAGGCCAGGTCTGAGAACACAGCACCACCTCACTTCACGGAGAGGACTGGGCATTCTGGATTCTGCATCTCCCTCGGCAGGCAATGCCCCCGGTGGGCCCGCTGCCCCTCCTCACCACTGAGACCCTCCAAGGGGAGGAGTCAGCTCTGCATGCAATGCCCATGGCACTGCCAAGGAAACCCGTGCTTCATCTTGGCACATGGGCCCCGCAGGGGCACCACCACCTTGAGCACGACAGAAATTGCAGTTCCATCGCTGACCCTCTTCTCTTTCATGCCACGTCCCACTGACCACAATGTTTACCCGGTGGTCTCCACCTCCTGTGTCCCAGCAGCGAGCCCCATTCCGGAGTCACTGTCACGTGGCTGGAGGGCAGGGGTTGTCAGAGCAAGCCTCTGCAGAGACTCTAGGGAGACTGCTCTCTGCCTCAGCTAGCTGCAGCAGTCCTTGGCACGTGGGCACAGAGTGGGCACATTCCCTCTGGCTCCCTCTTCCAAGGGCCCTTGTGACTACACTGGGCCCACCCAGATGGTACAGGACATTGCCCCATCTCAAGGTCCTTAATCACAACTGCAAAGTCCCACACAAGGTCACTTTCATAGGGCCTGTGGATTACACTGTGGAAGTCTGTGGGCATTGTTCAGTTAATGTACAGTGTGATCCTAATTTTGTTATTCAAAACCTATGAGAAAAACCTAGAGAAATCTACAGTTTTATGTCTGGGATATTGGATTGTGGGGACTTTCTCCTTGTGTCTGTCATCTGTAGGCTACTTAAACTTTTATAAGAAAGAACATATTAATTTTATCATGACCAAAAAATCTGAACACATTTACTTGTAGATTTAAAATCACTGGTGATGGTCACACCTGACGCTGACACGGGACCTGCACTGGGCCACCCACTGTGGGAAGCAGGCGTCCCAGACGTTGGTGAAGTCCGTCACCAGGCCTGGGCCCCAGGGGCTGCAGTACAACCAGCCAGCAGTGGGCGTGCAAGAAAACTAAAACAGTCTCCCCATGTCAAGGCCAGGCAGGGAAGCTAAGGGGACATCATCAAAGCTCTGTTTTTTCCCAGGGAGACTGACAGCAAGGTGAGGCACGGCATCCAGACAGACGCCATGCCGGGCAGCCGCAGTGGACAGCGAAGGGTCAGCATCTTGCAAAGCCTACAGTGGGAGCTGCCGTTAGCCACTACTGCTCAGGACACAAACTGAGCAGTGCATACAGAACATGGCACACTTCAGGTGCTGTAAAGGCAGGCAGGACATGGTCCTCCCTGGAGCCCAAGGCAGAATCCCACAAACATTCTCACATGGGGCGAACAAATGTCATAAGGTACAGATGAGGGAAGGCCCTATGGTGGATGACAGAATCCAAAATGACTGCTCTGGGAAAACCCGGCCTGAGAGGCCTGTTGGACAAGCTTCTCTGCCGCCCTTCATGGGCCCCAGGGGGCCAGCCTCTTCCTGGGCTCCTCCTCCCCAGCCCAGCCTGAGAAAGCTGCCGCCCACTGGCCTTTGCAGGAACCACATGTGGGTGGGACAGACTCTGCTGCCCTCTGGTGGCCACATGGTGCCCACTGTCACCAGCACCTGAGGCGCCCCTGCCCCTGGCCTGCAATTTCTCGCTGTGTTTTTCCTCACCTCCTGACCCCTGCCCAGGATCCAACCAGATCCACAGCCAGGCTGAGGGGTCCTCCTCCAATCAGAAAGGGCAGCCTGCAAACACACGGTGCAGCCAGGAGCTGGCAGCCTGCACAGAACAGCCACCCTCAGAGGGTGGTCAAGGCCCCGAGGTCAGGTCCCAGCTGCGCGGGCGGGCAGAGCCTCCCTGTGTCCTGCTCTCCCTACACCTACCGCAAGGATGCGGTCCTGCTTCTTCATGTGGCCGCACGCCATCCTGCCCTGGCATCCTGTCTGCCTGGCTCCGGATAACCTCACTGCTCCCTGCCGCAGCCTGACCACCCTAAGAAAGTCAGTCAGTCCTGCAGCTAGTTCACAGGCCATGCCTGAATCCAAGCCTGACTCAGCTTCCAGAACCTCCAGCCAGGCCCGGAGCTGCCTGTCACCGGCTCGTCTGGGTCTGGACATCTGGACGTCGGCAGCCTGCTCTCCTGACACCCCAGCACTTCCCACCTTCAACCGAGGGTCACTGGCCGTGATGTGCCCGCCTTCCCCACCCACGGTGGCCCCCAGACCGGACTTCAGAGCACTACCTGCAGCAAGGCCAGGTCCGCGTCCTGGGCCAGCTGCTGCAGGTTCTTCACGGCAGACGTGGTCTTGATCACACGCACCAGGGCCGGGGAGCAGTCGAGAGGGAGCTCGGCCAGCAGGGACTTCTCGTCGCTGAGCAGCAGCAGGGCATGGTACGGGCTGTGGGGCAGGGCGTGTGAGCCACAGGCCCCGCACCAGGTGTGCACCTGGAATGCAGCGGTGTAGCGGGGGCCTGCAGGCACTGAGCCTCAGAGAGCGGAGACCACAGGAGGAATTAGACACAAGGGCAGTGCTATGGTCCAGTGTCCTTTAAACATCTGCAAGGATTACTGTCACTTTCAGAAAAAAAATCAGAACAAAACTGAGGAAGGTCTGATGACCTGACTCCATCTCCCACCTCTGGGATGGCCCAGCAAACATTTGTTGATTGAAAAGAAAATGAATGAATCTTTCCTAAGGAAAGAGTCCCAAATACGGAAAAGTAAAACGGGGCTGCGACTATGAACAGAAGTACATAAAAGTACACTTAGCAGGAGGCAGGAGGGAAGACCCGGACTTGGAGCAGACTGGGGACAGAGGGAATGAAGCAGTGCTCTGCTCTCTGTCTTCTTCCCAATTTCAATTTGCTCAGATTTCTTGTTTTAGTTAAAAAAACCTCTAAGGAACTGGGGACTTGGTTGGGGTGGAGACTAGAGGAAACTGGGCTCAGCTCTTTCTTTGCAGGAAATCAGCTAAATTAGAAAGAGAGATCCCACACGTTCAGATTTAAATGCCAGAACCGGCGAGCAACACCATGACGGGGACATCCCTCCGGAGCTGCATCTTCTCCCCCAGATGCCCGACCCCACAGGACAAGGACTAAGGGTGAAGACCTCAGCAGGGAGCCTCAGGCACCCAGGCAGTGCCCAGAGGGCCCGGGGGAAGCTGGGGCTGGTCACTTCTATACAAAACCAGACACAAAAACATGTGTTTTTGCTTCTGTAAACGGGAGAGCCCTATTTGCCAACTTCTGTGGCAGGCAGAGGAACAGAACTTTTGGAACAAAGTAAGTGGTGAAACTTCAGGCGGAAGAGAAGGGGCCCCAGGGAGGTGCTCAGGCCAGCACTCACCGGATGGCCTTCAGGCTCCGCTCAATGGCGTCGGGGGGGATGAGGCTGGCAGCAGCGTAGTGGATCTTGTGCGGCAGGCAGAAGCTCACCTCCAGCCAGCTGTTGATGTGCAGCCGGACCACGCCAGACGTACACAAGCTGCAGACAGCACACTCCATCACTGCGGGAGCCACCGTCCACTGACACAGCAGCTCCTACCCAGACACAGGTGACACAAAACCCTGCCTAAGGGACTTTGTCCCAGTATACGACTCCTGCTGGTCAGGAGAAACCACCAGTGGAAACCTCCATGGCAAGAAAGCATCTCTGCAGACCTCAGCAGGTGAAGAGAGAAAAATGTGTCTGGAACACACACACTGTATTTCTGGGCAGTCCACCTGGACTCTGTAGTCCAACCAGAGCATGAGGGGAGCTTTACCTCCGGCCCGGGGGCTCAGTGAACCAGGGGGCTCTTGTGCCTCTTCCTGCACACCTGATGCGGGGCCCGTCACAGGCGGGCAGCCCAGCCGGCGGGGTCTATCTCCCGAAGGAGGAGTGGGCAGCAGGGAAGGGTATGGGTGCCACATGTCTCAGGACGGCCTGCCAGGCCCACCAAGCAGGGGCACACAGCCTCCAGGCGCCAGCAGTGCCCGCTGCACCACAGCCACAGTTCAAGCCGGCCTCGGTGAGGACAATTTCACTCTTCCAGGTGTTTGGGTCCTGCTCAGGCCAAACACAGCAACTCTGTCCCTGACCCCTCATTCCTCTCACGTCCCACCTCAAACCATTAGCAAATCCTTTTCTTTTTAGCGCGAGAGAGAGACAGGAAGGGAGATGAAAAGAATCACCTTATAGTTGTGGCACTTTACTTGTTCATTGATTGCTTTCTCTATGTGCCTGGGCTGGGCTGGGGTGGGGGGTGGGGGAGTCCAGCTGAGCCAATGACCCTGGGCTCAAACCAGCGACCTTGGGCTCAAGCCAGTGACCATGGGATCATGTTTATGATCACACGTTCAAGCTGGTGACCCTGTGCTCAAGCTGGTGAGCCTGCTCTCAAGCCAACAACCTCAGGGTTTTGAACCTGGGTTCGCAGTGTCCCAGGCCAACACTCTATCCACTGAGCCACTGCCTGGTCAGTCCCATTAGCAAATCCTGTCTGTGACACATGCAGGGACCTACAAAGTGCAGACCTTCTTAGCACTGGCCCCCTCTTCCCACCCTCCCCCACAGACCCCCATGGCTCCCACCTCAGCTGTCCCAGCCAAGACCCCAAAATGCCAGCAGCACTGCGTGACCTGTCCACATTTCTGACCTTGCTTCCTACCCCAGGCAGATCCAGCTACAGCAGGACCCTGCTGCTCTCTGGGCCCTTGTCCTTGCCCTTGACCACAAGTCTCCCTCCAGGTGCCCCAGAGCTCCTTCCCTCCTTCAGGTTTCAACTCAAGTGCCATCTCCTCAGTGAGGTGGACCCTGACGCCGGCCTCAGCCCCACAGGCCATCCGACTGCTGCTCGCTGTTCACATGCGTCCTGAGTGCCTCACCACAGGACGCAACTACTTGTCTGCTGGTTAATGCTGTTTCCCCAACCAGAATTCAGCCATGAGGTGGGGTCCTGTGTTTTGTTCACTGCTTACAGTATGGCGGCTCAGTGTGGGATACTTGGGGGCACTGAGCAGTCCATAAATGGAGTAAGGAAAGGGGCCCAGTGAATGTGTCCCTTGCCCAGAAAGCGGACTCCTGGCAGCTCCGTATGGCCACATACTCCCCACACTGGGGAGCCACACTGAAAGGGGCCGTTTCTAGCAGGAGCTTCTGAAACTGCCCACAGAGGAGCTCTTGACCTCCGCCCCCCAGCCTGGCTGTCCCACCCCTGTGCTAAGTGCAGACACAGAGGAGGAGCAACTACTGAAGATGCCCCATACTGTGCCCACTCTGAAAGCCTGGCCTGCCCTTGACCCAGCCAGGTTAAGCGGGGCTCTTCACATCACATTCCAACCTTGACAACTATTCCCAGTTGGCGAGGGGCCAAGGAGCTGAGTGTGGGGCAGGCCAGAGGCTGGGGGAGGCTTGCCGAGAGCTGGCAAGTCGCCCAGGTCTCAGACCGCTCTTGGGGGCAGACAAGTGCATGGTGTTGGGAGCAGCCCTGTGGCCCTCACTCCCACATCCACTGGAAGCTGTTCTTCCAGTCTCTCCCCTGAAGCCTCAAGCAGGAAACCTGGACCTCAAGCTTCTCCCCACAGGCCCACTGGAGGGCCGACAGAACCTGTGGTCAGCAGTGTCAAATGCAAAAGTAAGTCTTGATTTTCTCAAGCAGGGAATGGCAATGGGGAGAGAAAACAGTGGGAAGAACAGAGCACATCTCTCACCTCAACTACTCTACTCCTCGGACTCCTGCCAAACTGCCTCACAGCTCCCAAACACCACTGCCCGCCCTGCCTCCAGGGCACTGGGAACACCCATGCCACTCCCCCAGGATTTCAGTGCTGCCTCAGAGTACTGGCTGCAGGTGACCGGGTGGGGTGGGGGGCTGCAGCTGAGGCTGGAAGGGAAGGCCTGGGCTGCTGGCAGCATAGCCCGCAGGGTGAAGCCTACGAACAGGTCTGATGAGTGTCATCGTTTAGGGAAGAGGTGCAGGGTCGTTCCCCAAGGGCCCACAGGAGGATCCCACTCTTGCCTCCTCCAGAACTGAGTGTTAATTAAGCAAGTACATCTAAGCAGATAAAGGATCCCATAGCCTTGCCCATCCCTGGCTGAAGGTCTCTGCTGGATGGATACCCAACCCTGAGAAACGGCCCAGCCTCTTAAGGAACCAAAGCTCACACCATGAGGGCTGCCCAGGAGACCCAGGTTAGTCGCTCCACTTGATTACGGGAGCAGTATTTATGCTCTCGGTATCCATATACAGAAGGGAAATAAGGCCTTGGTTTGGTGGCTCAGTGGATAGAGCATTAGCCCAGCATATGAACGTCCTGGGTTCGATTACCAGTCAAGGCACACAGGAGAAGCGACCATCTGCTTCTCCCCCTGCCCCTCTCCACTTTCTCTCCCTCTTCCCCTCCTGTAGACAGTGGCTCGACTGTGGCCCCAGGTACTGAGGATGGCTCTACTGGGGTGCGCCAGCCTCAGGTGCTAAAAATAGTTGGCACCCAAGCATCAGTCCCAGACAGGGTGGCCGAATGGATCCTGGTCAGGGCACATGTGGAAGTCTGCGTCACTATCCCCTCCTCTCACTTAAAAAAAAAAGAAGAGCCTGACCAGGCGGTGGCGCAGAGGATAGAGCGTTGGACTGGGATGCAGAGGACCCAGGTTCGAGACCCTGAGATCGCCAGCTTGAGCGCAAGCCCATCTGGCTTGAGCAAAATCTCACCAGGTTGGACCTAAGGTCGCTGGCTCCAGCAAGGGGTTGCTCAGTCTGCTGAAGGCCCACAGTCAAGGCACATGTGGGAAAGCAATCAATGAACAACTATGGTGTCGCAACGGCAACAAAAAACTAATGATTGATGCTTCTCACCTCTCTCTGTTCCTGTCTGTCTGTCCCTATCTATCCCTCTCTCTGACTCTTTCTCTGTCCCTGTAAAAAAAAAAAAAAAAAAAAAAAGAAGAGAAGCACAATGAAAACCAGGGGCTGTGGGCAGAACGAAATGACCAGGCTCCTCCTGTTTCACTTCACACCTGGTCAGAAAGGCTGGTCAATTGAAAATGAAAGCCTTTCTATTTTTGAATTATCCTCTTTCGTATATGGCTCAGAATAGCTGTCTGAACACCATAGAATCAGAATTAAATAGACTCCTATCATTTAGAAGGTAGCTGGTTTTAATCCACCCAGGTGCCCAGCGATGCCGTGTGCAAACTGCCAGTGACCAGTCATGTGCTGAGGCTCCGAGCACCGGTTCAGGCTCCTGGGATAAAACTTACAGCTCTACATTTGGGGGGCTCTGACTCAGCAGGGTTGGGAAAGCAAGTTGTATGAAACATGGGAAACGGACAAGCAGAGGAGGGTGCTGGAGTGTGCGTGGTGGAGGCAGATGTTTGGGGTTTGGGGCGGGCCTCGTGAAGAGACAATAGCAAGTGCCCGATCTAGGTGCAAGGGAAATGAATTAGGCCCACGTAGCATCTTCACATGTCAGCCGCCCCCGGAGCCCTGGCCATACTACCTGCTGTACAAGGGCATGAAGTCCTCTTCTTGGGGCAGGGGACATGCCCATGTTGACTTCCTGGTTTCCATGTGAATGTTTCTTCACTTCTCCAAGCATCCGCTCACCTGTCAGCAACGCCTCCCCTGGAGAACTTGGCACCAAGGCTGGTGCCTCTGTACAAACAGTGTGGGGACCCTAAATGCCACCCCCAGCAGTGGCCCAGAGGGCCAGCTTCAGGCCCTAGAGTCCCTGGAAAGCCTTGAGCAAGTCAGGGGGAGGGAGAATGGCCCTCAAGCTCCCAGAGAAGCCCTGAAAACCCCTCACATCAAGAGGTGAACTAGGAATTGCACTGAAACCTGTGAAGAGGAGGAAGAGAAAGGTTTGTGCCTGTTTGTAAAGTACAGTTTTAAGACATGAGCCTGACCAGGTGGTGGCACAGTGAATAGAGAGCTGAACTGGGATGTGGAGGACCCAGGTTCGAAACCCCGAGGTCACTGGCTTAAAGCCCAAGGTCGCTGGTTTGAGCCCAAAATCACTGGCTTAAGCAAGGGGTCACTGCAACTATGAGTTGATGCTTCTCATCCCTCTCCCTTCCTGTCTGTCCCTGTCTTTCTCTTTGTCTCAAAAAAAAAAAAGACCTGACTAGCAGAATAGGGGGTTGGGCCTTAAAAGGTTCCTAGTAAGCTTGTACTTCTCTTCGTAGGGCAGTTACTGGTTTGATCTGGAAGCACTGGAGGGAAAACACTGCCGCATGTGAGGCTTATCTGGGCCAGAAGGGAGAGCCAACCCGTCTGTGGCGAGAGATAACCACCCGCTCCCCTGAGCCTAGTCCCGAAGCGGTGACAGTGCACATGGCTGAGTGCCGGCCTGACATGTGCTATCTTTCCCTCATGGCCCGGACAGAAGTGTGCACCGCTCACTCCATCACCCTTAGACCTTAGCACCTGAGAAAGAATTTCAGTTCCCAACCTTCGGCTAAAAACTGAAACATTTTTTGGTCACTCTTCTTCCCACCCTCGACCAGAGACCTTCAGAGCTGGCCCTGCATCCTGGTCCCTTCGTTCTCCCGCAGCCAGTGCAATGCTGCCCCCGATCCCAGAGGTCTGGCGGGGCTCCAAAAGGCCCGCCTTGAAATTCCAAACTGGAGTTTCTATGTAGGTACACTGTGTGGAAATAGAGACGGGCACTCCCCGGATACTCGTGGAGATGTCTGTGGGCCCCTATCCACTCTGGGCAGGCCGCAGGGCGAGGCAGGGGGGAGCAGCCGCAGACTCCCCACCATCACCACTGCCCAGCCCAGCCCTGGACAGCCTCTTGGACCCCCCCCCCTGCCGCCACAGGCCCTGGTAACTATGGAGAGCCAGTCTACAAACACTTCTCTACACGACAGATCCACATTGACGTGACTCTGATTTGCTCTTCCTTTCTACCACGAGTGGACGAGCTGTGCTTCTCCACAGGGCGAGCACAGGGGTGTCCCTGACCTTGTGGGAGACACAGCCTGACAGCCACACAGATGAGTGGGATGTTATCACTGAGGTCACCAAGTTCCACAGGGAGACACAGGTGCTAGAACAGCTGGGGTGGCCTCCCGAGGGGGTCACATTACCAGCCTATATTCATAGACACTTAGGTCCTGGAGCACAGGGCTACCAGGCCATACCATAGCCCTAGATTTTAATTAAAACATCAAAGCCAGCCCTGGCCAGTTGGCTCAGCATTTGTGTATCAACCCGGCATGTGGGAATCCTGGGTTTGATTTCCAGTCAGGACACACAGGAGAGGCAACCATCTGCTTCTCCCCCCCTCCCCCCACTCCTTCTCTCTCTCCCTTTCCCACAATAATGGCTCGATTGATTCAAGCATACTGGCCCCAGGTGCTGAGGATGGCTCCTTGAGTCTCCATCTCAGGTTAAAAATAGCTCAGTACTGAGCATGGTCCCAGATGGGCAGAGCATCAGCCCCAAACAAGCTTTGCCGGGTGGATCCCAGTCGGGGCGCATGCAGAATCTGTCTCTATATCTCCCTTCCTCTCACTTAAAAAAAACGAAACAAATAAAAAAAAAAACCCAACACCAAATCCAGAACAATTCCTTTGAAAAGTCCCTCCCCACTCTCCAACATGGTGAAGTCTCCCAGCCTCCTGTCTCTCACTTGTGAGAAAACCTGTCCCAGGGATCTTTCTGGAAGGCACTCTCTGTGTCCTGTGTCGTCTAATCAGTAATGGAAACTCAGTCTCCCTTTGTGGCGGCCAGCAGGCCAGACCCTGAGGCCAACACCGACCTGGGGGGACACAGGCAGAGCGAAGGCCACAGGCACAGGGCCACTGCTATTGCCAGGCTGGGACAGTACAGGAGTGGATACAACTGCCCTTGGCTTCCCTGGGGGTGGACGCAGGACCAGTGCTGATTAGAGTGGGGTCTGGGAACAGGGTGGGATGGTGGTTCACCTGGAGGAAGTTCTTTCCTGAGCCGAACAGCAAGCCTGAGTTAGAGGAAGGAAGCTAAGTGCTGGATAGGAGATCCTGGGAGCTGTTTTTGTCAAAAACCGACTCCTGTCCTTTTCCTTCAAACTGATGCCCACTAGGGGGCACTGCTGCCCCCTCGGGATCTGAGCTGCAGCAGGCCCTCCGACACACAACTCAGGGGTCTCATCCCCCTAGGTGCCCAGAGCTGTCCAAACAAAAAAATCACAGTCCACTCTTTCTTTAGGAATATCAAGTCTGTTTCTGGTGTCATTTTTATTTTAAGTTTAGGTTAGGCCTGAATTTTGCTGTAGTCTAATCCTCGCTGAGATCACTTCTTGGCCTTTTTGCCAAGGTCAAGTCCCAGTTGAGGCATGCAAACGGCCATTCAGAGTAAGGGAACTGTTTCCCAGGAAGGGGTTTCTGATACCAGTCAACCCAAGACCAGAGGGCAGTTACTCTTTCACTGCAGAGAACATCAATGTGATCAAGTGGGATGGAAAAATAGGGTCGGCCTTCCAGGCCAAAAACCCCATTCTGGGTCAAGTTCTCCAGAGCGGGAAGGACCAGAAACCAAACCCATTCCTCAGCAAGGACTGTTTCAGGCTGCTGTGATGCTCCCTAATGCCCAGAAGCCACACCCAGAGGTCGCAAAAATAAAGACAAAGGAAACACACAAGCTGCCCTCACAAAGGACAACTGTCCCTCTTCTATAGAGGCACCAACACCTCCCAACAGAAAAACAAGCCAGGGATCTACACAGAGAGCTAACAGAGCACAGGGTGGTTTAAACACATCAAGCTGTACTGAGTTATCAAGCTGTACTCCCTACACTGGTTAAAACCAAAAGCTCACCGAGACCCGGTACCGACAGGCACCCCACCTGCTGCCGGTGGAAGCGCAGACTGGGGCACAAACCCCACAGAGGAAAGCGCACGCCGCCTGTTTGGCCCCGCGGTTCCTTTAGACATTTCTGTTGTGCGTAGGTGGGTACACGTGCAAATAGCACGCACACGCAGCTAAGCGGTACGTCCTACAGCCGCCAGAAGTGTGCCCCCCTGAATGCCCAAGGGAGGGGCTCGCTAACTATACGGCAAAACAAAATCAATGAACTAAGGTGCCACAACTACCAGTTGATACTTCTCATCTCTCTCCCTTCTGTCTGTCTGTCCTTCTTCCTCTCTCTGTCTCTCTCACTGAGAAGAAAAAAGAAAAAGAAAAAGAACAAGAGAAAGTCTTCATTCAGCAGGACAGGCACAAGTCTGAGCACGGTGCTAAGTTAAGCAAGGCAGGCTGATGAAGTGCACACGTGCTGGCACTGCGTGAGGGGAGGCAGGGGCACCTGGGAAGGAGGCTGGACGCGCAGCCGCTTGCTGACACTCATCCTGCCCGCAGGATGAGAACCTGGTGGCAGTGTCGTGGGAAACAAAACGCAACGCTCTATTTTTCAGAATTGATGACTATGTGACCTTTTCAAAAGCTCAAGTTAAAAAAAAATTATCAAAATGTTTATAGTGGTTATCACTGGGTATAACATTATAGATGACATTTATATTCTTTATGCTTTTCTGTATTTCCTAAATGTCTATAATGTTAGTAAAATCTGGAAAAAAAATTAAGAAACATTAACATAAAAAAGGGAAAGGATCCGGGACAAACCAACTCTGGGCTTAGATGACACGTGGTGTCGCTGGCCACAGTCCTCAGGTCGGGGCCATCCCAGTGGGGAGAAGGGGCCTGTGGAATGCAGTGGAGCCCGGGAAGGCCAGGAGGGAGCACTGAGCGGCATGCACTCACAAAGGAGAACGAGGAAAAGTGAGAGAGGGAGGGAGAGAAGGCAGATGGACCCAGAAGGCACTGAAGAGGCCTGCACCTACATGCTGTCTGGCTGGTGCCGTGTGGTGCCCTCAGCTGTAAGTGATGACCCTGAGGAACCAACGGGCCAGGTGCAGGGCAGAGGAGGCAGAACTGCCAGGTGGGCTGTCACCTGGGTCCTCAATCTCCCCACTACAGACCCAGGGCCAGGGAGTGGTGGTCAGAGCCACAGGACCTCCTTTAAAAAGAAAATAAGCTCTTAGCCTGTCCACAGTTAAGCGAGTCGATGCTGAGCCACAAATGGGATCAGAACAACTGCGAGGTCCCCACCGTGTCTCCAACACCGGCTGCGCTCATACCCTTAGTGTCCCAAACCCACAAGTCCCCCAGCTCTGTCCTCTGAGCCCGTTTCCTCCAGGGTGAAAGGGTAACAGTGACACCGCCCCAATGAAGGCAGACCAGAACTTGGCACTGTGTGATGCTCAGTACAATCACCTTGCATTTGGGGACACGAATGCACTTTCAGGCTCTCACGCATAATTGAGGTTCATTTTCTAGTTTAAGGGAAGTCTGCTCCGGAGGGCACACATCAGAGGGCCCAGACTGCCAGCCCTCTTGCCCACTGCTGCAGCACAACGAGAGACCGGCACCCAGCAGAGGGAGGCTCATCTTCAGACACCACTCAAGCAACAGAGCCCGCGGGGAGGAAGTGCAGGAGCGTGCCCTACCTTCCGCCTTCTTACCTGTCGTAAGCGTCCTTGAGGTCCCCGGCCAGCTTGCACTTGGGCAGGATGTGATGAAACGGGGACTGAGGACCATCATTTGCTGTAAGAATTGCAACACAGAAGCATTTAGAATCTCCAAAGCAAGAAAACCTGCATGAACTAGAATAGAAAATACCTTTAAAAACAAGTTTAACTTAAAAAAAATTTTAAGTAACTTTTCTTTCTTTTTTTTTTTTTTACAGGGACGGAGAGAGAGTCAGAGAGAGGGATAGATAGGGACAGACAGACAGGAATGGAGAGAGATGAGAAGCATCAATCATTAGTTTTTCATTGCCATTGCGACACCATAGCTGTTCATTGATTGCTTTCTCACATGTGCCTTGACCGCGGGCCTTCAGCAGACGGAATGACCCCTTGCTGGAGCCAGCGACCTTGGGTCCAAGCTGGTGAGCTTTTGCTCAAGCCAGATGGGCCCGCGCTCAAGTTGGCAAGCTCGGGGACTCGAACCTGGGTCTTCCACATCCCAGTCCGACGTTCTATCCACTGCGCCACCGCCTGGTCAGGCTTAAGTAACTTTAAATCAAATGTCAGGATATTCACAACTGCTTCTTATAATTTTTCTTTTTTTTTTTTTTTGCGAGAGTGGGGAGACAGACAGAGACAAACAGGAAGGGAGAGAGATGAGAAGCATCAATTCTTTGTTGCAGCACCTTAGTTGTTCATCGATTGCTTTCTCATATGTGCCTTGACCAGGGGGACTCCAGCTGAGCCAGTAACCCCTTGCTCAAGCCAGAGACCTTGGGCTTTAAGCCAGCCACCATGGGGTCATGTCAATGACCCCACGCTTAAGCCGGAAAGCCAGCGCTCAAGCCAGAGACCTCAGGGTTTCAAACCTGGGTCCCCAGAGTCCCAAGATGACGCTCTATCCACTGTGCCACCATCGGTCAGGCCTAAATTAAATTTTTTAAATTCCTGTGATATAGTCACAGACTATAAAGAAAATGTTTTTTTTTTTTAATGTTTTATTTATTTATTTATTTATTTTACAGAGACAGAGAGAGTCAGAGAGTAGGATAGATAGGGACAGATAGGCAGAAACGGAGAGAGATGAGAAGCATCAATCATTAGTTTTTCATTGCTGTTGTGACACCTTAGTTGTTCATTGATTGCTTTCTCACATGTGCCTTGACCGCGGGCCTTCAGCAGACTGAGCCACCCCTTGCTGGAGCCAGTGACCTTGGGTCCAAGCTGGCGAGCTTTTGCTCAAGCCAGATGGGCCCGCGCTCAAGCTGATGACCTCAGGGTCTCGAACCTGGGTCTTCCGCGTCCCTGTCCGACACTCTATCCACTGCGCCACCGCCTGGTCAGGCCATTACGTCCTCTTTTAATATAACTGGAAAGCACCACTTTGCCAGCCCGATATTCCCGCTGTCCCCCACCTCCCACCAGCATGTCCTCTGCCCAGGGAAGCAGGCCAGCAGCACCACGGCTAGCAGGTGGCGGGGCCAGCCCCGCAGGAAGAGCCATCATGAAGCATTTGTGGGGAAGGAGAACATTTCAGGCTAAGAAATCAATTTCAGCACATCAGTTCAAGAAAGGGGGTCTACAGCTACGTGCCCAGGGAGTCTTTCTTTGCACCCAGGCATGCTCAGCGCGGAGTGAAGCTCATGGAACCTCCGAGTACCTTTGTTTCCCAGTCTGCAACACCAGGTCAGTGTCCGGCCGGGAAACGCGGGCTGTGCGGCGCACACTCACCGTCGGCCATGGCGGACACCTCGTCCTGCAGCGCAAGGATGAGCTTGGCCTCCCGGGTGAGGTACTGGCAGCGGCGCTCCTCGTGCTGCAGCACCGTGGCAATGCGGCGGGACAGGTTGTGCAGGCAGCTGATTACCGAGGGGTCGGCGTTGGCCTGCGGGAGAGGCCACACACGGCTCAGACACAACGTACGCACGCGGGGGGCGCACACATACACACACAGCGCAAAACTTCACGCCATAAAGGAATCCTCCTCGACTCCCTTTCCCCATGCCCCTCTCCTGGTGCTCTTGCTGCCCCCAATTTCCTGTGTCCCCTCTAGGGGTGCCCACAAATGCCAGCCCGCTCAGCATCCTATCTTGGGGACAGCTGCCTGAATGGCAGCACAAAGACAGCTCTGCGGGGTCAGCCGGGGTGGGGGTGGGTATCCAGACATTTCTGACAGGTAGAGAAAGACTCCTATGCCGCAGGGCCACCCGGGAAGGCATGGCACAGACCTGCCACCCACCCTGGGCCTGGCAGAGGCAGCCAGTGGGGCATGGAAGGTACAGGTATCTGCACCACCTGCTGTGTGACCCTGGGTCTCAGGCTCCCACCTGAGAAGGAGTAACAGCGGCACCTCCCTCACCCATTAGTCAGAAATGTCAAGTGCTCAGAACAGAGCCTGCCCAGGGCAAACATCCAGACAGTGTCTGCGGTCACCAGTGTCCTGCTGACTGCTATGTGAGAATGCAGTCACACGGTCCCTATTACAACAGGGACATAAACAGTATAATAAACAGACACCAGGCTAATTGTTCACTGAATATTTTCTGTCCTCAAGATTAAGCAGTTCTTAACAGAAATAACCCTGGCTAAGTGGGGAAGCCAGCAGTCTCCAGCCTGCCCCTCCCCTGAGCTCCCTCCGTCCTCCGTGTTGTGTTAACCGGAATATCGGGGGGCCGCAGTCGGCAGGGCCAAGGGCGGAGCAGGGGGCTGTGAAGATGCCCCTTGGAGCAGATAGGCGGCCAACCATGACTCAGTGCTTCAGGAGGCCCGCAGGGCAACCGAGTCATCCCATGGGCGGAGATGGGAGAAGGAAGAGGAACAAGTGGTGCCGCTGATTAGAGCCTCTGGTGCTGCCTCCCTCTGGTTTATCTGCCAGGCAGGCCCTGCCCACACAGTGTCCATCGTAAACACCTCCATCACCTGCAGCTGGAGAGGTTTCCTACACTCCTAGCAGGGCTCATGTTCACAAACAGAACTCGGACCTGGCAGCATTCCTGTGCTGGAGAGAGAACCAAAGGTTGCTCCCATGCCATGCCCAGCACTGGGCAGCAGCCCTGCCCCTTCGTGTCAAGGGCATCCCCTCAACAGTGTTCCCTGCAGAGTCTGGGTTACAGGGTATTTACAACTGCCTGGAAACAAAAGCACTTGACAAGAATCTGCATAAAAACACTCCCACAGCAAAGCTGAGGCAGGAGAATGTTCCCTTGAAGAAGTAATCAAGTCACACCTGAGAACCTGACCCTCTGCCAGAGGTCCGGCTGGCTGGGCATGACAGTGTCAGATGTGCAGGGCCCGTGTGCTCCACATTCCTGATATGCAAGGTGGCGTTCGCCTAGGCCAAGGCCCAGCGACAAGCATGGACGGAGTGTGCCAGGGCGTCCTGCTCGGCTGCACAGGCTGGCACTGTTCGAGGTGCCTGCTGAGCCTGAGGCCGTGTGGCCACACTGAGAGTTACCACCTAGGACATGCCAGCCCTGAGTGGGAACTCTCAGAAACGCCACATTTTCCCCACATGTGATGTGAGGTAGCATGAAGTTTAGGGCATCGCCTGTGAGGTTTTCTTGTCCCCAAAACTCATACCCAAATGTCATCAGGCCTTCAGAGCTAACATCTCATTAGCAGGGAATACAGGGGCAGAGAGCAGGTCTGACTGACTGTCCACACAATGAGATGCACCCAAACGTGGGACAGTCAGTGGGACACAGGCAGGACAGAGGCCTAGACCGGCAGAGCTAGAGACAGCACAGCATGCAGCGTGGGCTGGGTTTCCATCCCGGTTCACACAAGCCAACTGGGAAAGGTCTCAACGAACCATGTACTAGTTGATACCAACTTGTAGTGGATTTCCTCAGGTCTGAAAAGGGTATTCTGGTATAAAATAAATGTCTACGATTTTAGAGATGCCTTCTGAAGTCCGTAGGAATGAACAGACATGAGGTCTCGGACTTGTTCTGAAACACCTAAGCAACAAGGTGGAGGGGGGATGGAGCCAGGGTGCAAAGACACTAGTTGTGGATCGGAGAGGCAGGCATATAGGTTTATCAAACTAATAGCACTAGTTCGGGGTTTGTTTAAAATTAAAAAAAAAAAAGTCATTTTTATATGACTACTGAAAAGAAAAAATAGTTGTCTACCCTAAAATACCTACTCTTAACATTATTTAAAATTCCTCCCACTCTTCAACGTATGGCGCAGAGTAGTGAAGTCCTATGCGCTCTCTCGGAGCCTCCTGCTTTTACCTGGCGGCAATCTACACCCCTCCAGGTCCTGCTATCGTCCCCAGTTCTCACCCGTCATGGCCACAGAAAGGCCAGTGTACAATACCCACCACCTTTTCCCATCATTCAACTACTGGACACCAGGACTACTTCCAGCGTAATTATCATTATAAAGATCTTTACACAACTTTAAACTAGGACTGTTTTCTTGACTGCTACACAAGCTGCTATCACAGGCCACCCAGAGAGGAGGGCCTGCCTGCAGCATCTGGGGCGGGCTTGCGGCTGCTTCTCTGCCCCTCCCTCGGCGGCTATCGGTGCTAACAGGTGGACAGGATTCATCAGGTGTTTTTCTTTAATTTACTGATTCTACAGATGAGTGGGATGGCGAGAAGTATTGACTTGTAGTTGCTTCACTTTAGTTGGTCATTGTTGCTTGTCATACGTGCTATGACCAGGCAAGCTCAGGGTTTCGAACATTCCGGCTCGATGCTTTACTCACTGCGCCACCACAGGCCAGGCTGAGCAAAGAAACGTGTGTATGTATGTGTTACCCTGTGTACATACACACATCCACAAATGTCTCTGTCACCGTCTATATCTATAGTAAGCTAAACGCAAGTTTACACTGATGTCTCCAGCACTAATTTATTAACATATGGATTACTCTAGCCACTTTCTCACTTATCTATAAACTCCCACTCCAACAGTAAGAAACCTGGCTTACATCTTCTGCCATCTGTTTATTTTTAATTTTTTAAAAATATATTCACTGATTTTAGAGAAGAGGGAAAGAGACAAAAACATCAATCTGTCCCTGTATGTGCCCTCACCAGGGATCGAACCGGCCACCTCCATACACCGGTACGGTGCTCTAACCAGCCAGGCCACCGGGCCAGAGCCGCCTGTTCATGGAAGTGTTCAGTGCCAGTGTGCATGCACTGCAGTATCACACTGCTAACCTGCATCCCTACAGGAAACACCCTCATCAGCTGGCATATACTACTTGTGCACAGTTTCTTTTACTTTGTTTTCCCAACTCTACTCATTTCCAAATTCACTTATGTTAGCATCTCCCCCCCACCCCTGTAGAGAGATGTTTCATAGATCTGTAATGGGGTCACATTGTTTTGTCACATTCTGCATTTCATCATGGAATTCCCGACTTCCTAAAGGGATTTTTTAACCTTGTATACACATTACGGTTCTTTGTGATACAAAATTCATTGAATTTTGACAAATGCTTACTGTCTGCCTGCCCTGTGGTGGCACAGGGGATAGAGCATCAACCTGGAATGCTGAGGTCTCAGGTTCAAAGCCCTGGGCTTCCCTGGTCAAGACACATACAAGCAAGCTATGAACAACTAAAGTAAAGTAACTATGAGTTGATCTTTATTGCTCCCCTCCCCTGTAAAATCCATAAATAAAATCTTTTTTTAAAAAATGCTTATGATCGGCCTGACCTGTAGTGGCGCAGTGGATAAAGCGTCAACCTGGGAACACTGAGGTCGCCAGTTCAAAACCCTGCACTGGTCTGGTCAAGGCACACATGGGAGTTGATGCTTCCAGCTCCTCCCCCCTTTCTCTCTCTCTCTCTCTCTCTCTCTCTCTCTGTGTGTCTCCTCTCTAAAATGAATAAAATTTTAAAAAAATTATAAAAAAAAATGCTTATGATCCTATTTCCACATATGGTATCATACAGAATAGTCTGACCACCCTAAAAAGTCCTCTGTTTCAGCCACTCAACCCCCTCTCTCCTCCCAAATTCCTCACTGCCGCTGATTCTATTACTCTCCACTTTGTCTCCTCCTGGATGTCAAATAACTAGAATCAAATGGTATGTAGCCTTTTCAGATTGCCTTCTTCATTTAGAAATATGCACCTAATTTTCACCCATGTCATTTCATTAGTTGCTAGATGGCTTATTTTTTATGACTAAACAACTTCCCACTGTATGGATGTACCATCGTTTGTTTAGACATTCACCTACTGAAGGATGGCTTGACTGCTTTCAGTCTGGGTATTATTAATTACGTTACACGTAGGCTTATGTGTGCACACAAGTCTTGGAACCAGCTGGATGAATACCCAGGAACACACTGAGTGCATCCTTTAGTAAGACTTTATTTAGCTTTATAAGAAGCTGGCAAACCGACTGTAGTAGCCCTCAGAATTACGTCAGCAACACATACAGGTCCTAGTGCTGTATATTATTACCAGCAATTGGCATTTCCTCTCCTGTCTTTGAGCCAATGTGTTCCTCTTCCTGCTTTTTCTTTCCTTGCAATGACTATGTTAAACTAGATTTTTGTTCTGTTATTTGCGGATTTTCTTTTTTAAAAACTAAATTTGCCTGAGCAGGCAGTGGCGCAGTGGATAGAGCGTCAGAATGGGACGCGGAGGAACCAGGTTCGAGACCCCGAGGCCACCAGTTAGAGCACGGGCCCATCTGGTTTGAGCAAGGCTCACCAGCTTGGACCCAAGGTCGCTGGCTCCAGCAAGGGGTCACTTGCTCTGCTGTAGCCCCCCAGTCAAGGCACATGTGAGAAAACAACCAAGGAACAACTAAGGAGCCGCAACAAAGAATTGATGCTTCTCATCTCTCTCCCTTCCTGTCTGTCTGTCCCTATCTGTCCCTCTCTCTGTCTCTGTAACAAAAAAACCAAAACACTAAATTTATTGGCATGACACCGGTCAACAGGGTCATATAGGTTTCAGGTGTACATTTCTATGACATTTGTGTGCCCACCACCCAAAGTCAAATCATCTCCCATCACCACATATTCAGCCCCCTTTACCCCTTACCACCTCACCCCCTCCCCTCTGCTGTCTGCGTCCCACGAGTTTCTGTTTTATATCCCACATATGAGTGAAATCGTATGGCTCTTAGCCCTTTCTGACTGACTGATTTCGCTTAGCAGAATATTCTCAAGGTCCACCCATGTTGTCAAAAATGACAGTATGTCATAATTTCTTATGGCTGAGTAGTATTCCACAGAATATATGTACATCTTTATCCAATCCTCTGTCAAAGGACACTGGTAGTCTCCATGTCTTGGTCAATGTGAATAATGCTGCAATGAACACAGGGGTGCATATATCTTTGTGAATAAATGTTTTTGAGTTTTTTGGGAAGACACCCAGAAGAGGGATTGTTGGGTCATATGGTAATCCTTCTTAGTTCTTTGAGGAACTACCGTACTGCTTCCACAGTGGCTGCGCCAGTGTGCGTTCCCGCCGACGGCGAGCGGGAGGTCTTTTTCTCTCCAAGCTCTCCAACACTTGTTACTAGGCTTATTGACAATACCCATTCTAACAGGTGTGAGGTGGTCCGTCATAGTTTCTGTTCACTTTTCACTTCATTTGAGTTCTCTCTGTGGATGTTTTTGTATTATGTAATTAGATAACACAAGGATACTGTGAAGATGCAAATACGGAAGTGTACAATGTAGAAAGATCTATGGGAACCCTGTGCCCCCATCATTAACAAATCATTTTATTCTAACTTGTAGTTCCTTGTTATCAACAAGGTATGCCAGTTTTAAAAATTTAGCTTCTCAAAAAAAAAAATTAGCTTCTCTTTTAAGATTTTTTATTTATTATTCATTTTAGAGAAGAGAGAGAATGGGGGTAGGAACAAGAAATTTCAACTCCCATATGTGCCTTGACCAGGCAAGCCCAGGGTTCTGAGCCAGTGACCTCAGTGTTCCAGGTCAATGCTTTATCCACTGCGCCACCACAGGCCAGGCACACTTAGCTTCATTCTAATGGAGCTTTTCTCTAGCATTATTTTGATTTGGGACCATTCACAGTGAGACCTGTAGTCTCCACACCAAAAAAGCTACCACAGGAAAAAAAAAACCACCATGAGACTTAGAATGATATCAATTTTACAGGTTCTCTTCATACTCAGTCTCATTTCTGCTACTCTGAAGGTTTGCAAAGCACATCCTGTTCCTTGCCACTGAAATCCAGTCATTTTCTCGCTCATATTTCTGCAGCACAAAAGCCACCGCATAGATCACGTACCCAACCGGAAAGAACTACTAGATTCTTTGGTGAAAACTGATACTGGGATATTTCAGAGGAATGCCATTATTTAACAGTCACTGAATAGCCTGACGTGTGGTGGAGCAGTGGATAGAGCATTGATCTGGGATGCTGAGGTCGGCGGTTCAAAACCCTAGGCTTGCCCAGTCAAGGGACATATGAAAAGCAACTAAGTTGATGCTTCCCGCTCTTCCCCACTTCTCTCTCTCTCTCTCTAAAACTCAATAAATAAAATCTTTTAAAAAGTAAATAAATCAATAACAGTCACTGAATATAAATTTCATAGATATTCCAAAGTTTCTTCATAATAAAAGCCAGTATTTTTTTTTTAGATTTTGTTTATTTTTGGAGGGGGGAGAGAGAGAGAGAAAGAGAGGGAGAGTGAGAAAGAGGGGCAGAAGCAAGAAGCATCTAGTAGTAGTTGCTTCCTGTATGTGCTTTGAATGGGCAAGCCCAGAGACTTGAAGGTATAAGCCAGTCTTTACCCAGGGGTGCTTTTCATGTTTATTTGCATTCCTTATATTTTGACAGCTTTACTGAAAAGGAATTACCTAAAACAAATAAAAGCACAACTTTAGTCTGACCAGTCATGTTGCAGCGGATAGAGCTTTGACCTGGGACACTGAGGTCCCAGGTTCAAAACCTCGAGGTTGCTTGCTTGAGCGCAGGCTCACCGGCTGGAGTGAAGACCCTGTGGTCACTGGCTCGAGCAAGGGGTCACTGGTTTGGCTGGAGCTCTCCAGTCAAAGTACATGTGAGAAGCAACCAATGAATAACTAAAGTGACACAGTTATGAGTTGATGCTTCTCATCTCTCTCTACCTTCCTCTCTCTCTCTTTTTGTCTCTCTCTTGCTAACAATAACAACAACCAAAAAAAAAAGCAACGTAACTTCAGACAACACTGAGAACTGCTTTAAGGACGATCAGGCTTAATTATTTAAATAATGGAAAATAACAAGTGCTATCAGGATGTAAAGAAATGTGACCCCTCGAACATTGCTGATGGGAATGTAGAATGGCGCAGCCACGGTGAAGAACAGTCTGGCAGTTCTTCAAACAGCTGGACAGAGTTACCTTATAACCCAGCACTCCCACTCCTAGTATGTGCCCAAGGAAATGAAAACGTGTCCACACAGAAATCTGTACAGAAATGCCTTTAATAGTGCTGGTCATAACAGCCAAAAGGTGTAAACAACCCAAGTGTTCATCAACAGAGGATTAGATAAACAAAGTGTGGTCTATCCATACAATGGGATAGAATTTGACCATAAAAAGGGATAAAGTAGTGATATATATATATAATGAGATAATCTCAAAGTCACCATGCTCAGTGAAAGGAACCAGACACCAAAGGTCACATCCTGTAGGGTCCCACTTCACAGAGAAGGAAAACAGACTGGTGGTTTCTAGGGACTGGGAAGGGGCGGGGGAGAGAAAGGTGAATAATTAGTCCCCTTTTAGGGCAATGAAAACATTCTGAAACTATTAATAGTGATGGTTACAAAACAGTGTTCCTAGATGCCACCAAACTGTACACTTTAAAATACTTAATATGGTAAATTTTACTTTATGTGTTTTTTATTTTTTTTAAAAGAGAGAGGAAAACAGTGGGGGTAGACCAGTGCCATGTCCACTGAGTCTGAGCTCTGTCAGCGATACAGCCACCGGATATGAGCTGCAGTAACTCCCGACCCCCCTCCCTGATCTGCCATGCTCGTCAGCCACTCACACAGCACTCACCCTCAGAGCGAACACCACATTGAAAAGAATCATGGTGGGCGCTTCCCTCTTCGGGGACGGGTCTGTTTTGGAAACCTGTAAAAGAGGCATAATTCTAATGAATGAGAGCCACCACCTTCCAAGAAGTGCTATTTAGAGCTATTCTACTTCAGGCATGGGAGAAGGTTCCAGAATAACAGAACCAGAAGAAAACAGAAGCCCAGGGTCTTGGAAAAGTGATCAGCGCCTTTGCATGAGCTCGTGGTGGCTGCATGGACAGATGAGTCACCACTTAGATAAGAACAGAAGGTCAGTGCTATGTGTGACCCAAGTGACGAGGCTGCCCCAATCAATGGAAGTGAGCTGAAGTGCCCAGAGGACACAAGATAAGGTGGAGTGTTCTCTGCCCAGGCCTCCCACCACTGCCATCCCCAGTGTCCACCTTAGTTCTTCAGGCTGTCTCTGCCAGGTATGACGAGTACTCAGGATGACCTGGAGATAGAACAATGCTCAGAGCCAGCACAGACCAGGCTGCTGCTCTGGCATCCAGCCAACCCATCACAGACCTCAAGCTGATTACAAGTGTTGCCGCCAGGGGGCATAAGCGGCCAGGACCCCAGCTCTCTCTGACCCATCCCAACTGACTCATCACCACCCTATCACTCCAGTTTTGTGCACTTCTGACTGCTGGCAGGCTGCCATGTCTCCCCTCCATCACCCACAGGTCACAGTTAGGGACTGACCCCTACCCACGGTGGTTTCAGTGAGGAGGGAGGGTGTGTCCGGGGGCCATGTGCACCCAGCCCCGGCCTAATGTCTTGGCACCCCCAACCACCCAGCAGCTCCTTCCATGGGTTCAGGCATGGAGATCTGAGGACCACATCACAGACCCTCATATTTCTGGGTCATATAAATGGAGCTAAATCTTACACTGTCAAATCAAAACCCTTCCGAATCTGACTGGCGCTGTCGCTGATTCTGCCTGTGTGCAAAGGACTGACTGGCGGTTCTGGTGTGCAAATTCCCTTGGGTCACCATACATTCAATCTTCTTAAAGCTCCCCAGCACTGCAACATTGCATTCATCAGAGAATGCATACATAGGGTTTACACAACAGTAAGAGCAAAATTAATAGTCATATTGGCTATGATATCACTTAACAGGAGGAAGTGCTTACACCACTTTACAAAAGCTAGGGGCAGGGACTGAAACTCTGGCAGTAAGGATGCCCATCTCTTTCTTTGAAGGACCTCAGGGCCTATGACAACGTGCAGCTGACAGCAGGGAGCCCATCGACTGAGTCTGCTACACAAGGGCGGTCTTCACCCCAGCCCGTGTCAGTTCCCTGAGGGCCCCGACCAGGTGAGCCACGCCGCCCAGGGAGGGCCTGTCTGCCCAAGGAGGCCCTTACCTGCCCCAGCGCGTGCTGCAGGAGCGTCGGGTGTCCAACGAAACGCACGTTATCGATCTTCAGCTCAAATTTTTGGCCACACATTTCAGACTTGGTTGCCAAAATTGTTGCCAGAATGACATCTGAAAACCTTAAAATTAAAAAGAGGTAGAGTGGAAATAAGTGAACAAAAGTGTCATGGCCCCAGACCCTTGCCCTCAGAGGGGAAGGATCTCAGGAGATGGTCGCTTTGTGCACAAAGTGGCTTGACCCCACTGATGACCTGAAAGCTTTTATCAGTTGCCTTCTGAAGCAATCCCCAAGATTCAAGACACAAAATCACCAAAATTACAAGGTCAAAGGCATGAGAAGCATAGACTGAAGGCACATGCTGTCAATTTCGGGCATGCTCTATGAAATTCAGGAAAGAAACAAGTTGCAGTTTGCTTTTAAAGGGAGGAACAGCTGAAGCTGGTGCTGCCCTGAGGAGCTGCTCATTAAGGTTCACAGGTGAGGGGTGGGGGCTCCACCACCAGGCCCAGGTTTATCGGGCTGTACCCCTCAACTTCCAGGAACCCCCAAGCCCTCCGTGCTGTGTAAAGGGCCAGGGTACAGCACGAAGTGCAGCTTGCTTATTACCTTCCTCAGCACAGCTGCCTGGCCCTTCCCTATCCTGAACATTCCAACCTGCCAATTTTTATTAGGAGAAACTTTTAAGATGTGCCAGATACACAGACCCACTGGTATATGAACACAGGATGCACAGGACTGGGAACTGCGGAGTGGGAACGGCTGTGGAGTAGGTGAATGAGAATGAACTGGGACACAAGTCCACCCTCTGCAAGGTGCGTCTGCGCACTTGCGTTTTCTTACTGGCAACCCTGTTCCTTCCTGCGGGGGGGGGGGGAGAGGGGGGTCCAGACAGATAAGGGGTCACCACCACAGGGAGGAGAGTGCTGGGGGTGCGGTGCAGACTCTTATCTCAGAACCCAGGCCTGGAGAGGGGCCTCCACTTTACAAACACTGATGCACCAAGTCTGAGCTGGAGCCAGAACAGAGCCCAGCCCTGTGCTCACCGATCCAGCTGGGGAAGGAATTTCTAGCATCCAGGTTGGGAAGGCACATTGTGTTGGGGGAAGTGGCTCCAGCTCCCCCTGGGCCATGCTCTGCTCCTGGGCAGAGAGACAGACCCCTACAGTCCTACGCTTACTGAGGACAGACACTCCAGCTTGCGTCCTGGGCCTCTGCTGTGAACTACAACAAATCAGGCACCGTACCACATGCTTTTCTCCTGGAGAATGTGGGAGGAGGGGAGCAACTAACACCACACCTCTCCACTCTCTAAAGAAAGAGATGGCCTGAACAGCCCGACTGGTGGTGGTGCAGTGGAGAGAGCATCCCCCTGGGACGCTGAGGTCCCGGGTTTGAAACCTCTTAGGTGTGGGGTCATTCAGCTTGAGAGCAGGGTCACCAACTTGAGTGTGGGATCACAGAGATGACCCCATGGTCACTGGCTTGAGCAAAGGGCCACTGGCTTGGCTGGAGCCCGCTGGTCAAGGCATGTAAGAAAAGCAATCAATGAACGACTAAAGTGACACAACTACAAGTTGATGCTTCTCATCTTTCTCCCTGTTTCTCTTTCTCAGGGGAAAAAAAATAAAAATAAAAGATGGTCTGGCGTGCTACAAACTGCTGCTTCAGCTCAACTCTGAAATAACAAGTGACTCTGGGATAAAAGGATCTAGGAAGGGCCATCTGCTCCGGGCTGCTTACACATGGCAGGGCCCACAGCCTAATGTAAGAGTAACTTAGAGCCAGCCTTGCTGACCAACCAGCATTCGGACAAGCCACAAGACAAGCAGCTAGGGGCCTCTTTCCAAGTCTCTCCCCCACAGATGGGGGGGTGGCTAGAACCACTAAGCCTTGGGGAGGGAGGGTATCACATTGGTCTCCAGTTTTCCCCAGGACTGACATGGTCCCTTAGGCATCCTAGGTGGCCCTGTGGCCCCCAGACAAACCAGATACAGAGGGTTTGATCTTGCACCATAAGACTTGCACTTGGCCCTTTTGACACCAGGGTTGTCAGAGACGGTCTGGGAAATGTGGGACCCACAGTTCAATTCCTTAGCCACCCATTGTGGGTCTCTCTTCCCTGGAATACTGCTCTCCATAGTGATTAGACCAGAGATAGAAGGTTCCAGTCTCTTAGACCAGAGGCATTATATGCTTTCTTCAAAAACTCTAAATGGCCTGACCAGGCGGTGGTGCAGTGGATAGAGCGTCGGACTGGGATGCGGAAGACCGAGGTTTGAGACCTCAAGGTCGCCAGCTTGAGCGCGGGCCCATCTGGCTTGAGGAAAAGCTCGCCAGCTTGGACCCAAGGTCACTGGCTCCAGCAAGGGGTGGCTCGGTCTGCTGAAGGCCAGTGGTCAAGGCACATGTGAGAAAGCAATTAATGAACTATGGTGTCGCAACGGCAACGAAAAACTGATGATTGATGCTTCTCACCTCTCTCTGTTTCTGTCTGTCTGTCCCATCTCTCCCTCTCTCTGACTCTCTCTCTGTCCCTATAAAAAAAAAAAAAAAACAACTCTAAATGGCTCACTCTGCCCTATAACTCCTGTCTGAGGGACATGGTGATGGTGAGGAACGGCTCAGGGCGATAAACTGGAAGAAACACTTCTGTCCTAATGACTGGTCCAGCGCCAGCATTTCACATACTATCAGAACAAATGGCCCTTCCACTCTGCCACCTAGGGACTCGGACACAGAGATAAGGTACAGAAAACAACTTCCCACTACTCCAGAGAGTTCACTCTTTCTTGTTATGTCCAAATACCTCCATTAAAAACCTCTGTTCTGTCATCAAGACCCACAGATGAGCCTCAACCCTGGCCCTCAGCCACAAGCTCAGGAACCTGAATAGTTTGGCAGAGGCAAGCAGTGGTGGTCTAGTGAACAGCTATAAATATCCAAATCTAAAAGCACCCTTCCAAGTGCCAAATAAAAAGGGCTTTCCCCCAAGACCAGAAAGGCCAGGGTCTGCAGAAGGAGCCAGCTGGAAAGCCATGTGCTGCTGAAGCCATACTGCCCTAAGGGGCCATTTAGGAGGGGCCCTCTGGGGCGGCCAGCAGGATGGCGTTTGCCGCTCTGTTTGAGCACGTCTGGCCCACACAGAAATCCACTCACCGCTGTAATATTAACGCTTACTATGAAAACACCACTGGAGTGGCTTTATACTTTTTATAGTGTGTCTGCTGACATACCCAAAGGCACAGAGTTTTATCGTGAGATTTGCGGGTAGGGAGCATAACTATTATAAATAGCATATTGAAACAAAACAAGTGACAATATTTGTTATTTCCAAAATTTACAAATATCCCTTTTCCTTGCTTTGATGCTAAAAAGCCCGGTGAAATATATTTTGCACAATAATAAAGCTGTTACAAAAAACTGTTCCTAGAATAACTTAGAAATAAAAAAACCGCACACACATTTAGGAAGATGAACCAGCCCAGCTGGAAAACAGGCCGAGACCTTCCGTCCCCCCGGACACACTCAGGAGCAGGGCTTGCTCTCTGGCTTGGCCAAAACAAGGGAGAGAAACGGCATGGCAGGGAGCGCCACTCTCCCCACTCCCGTTATCTCAAAGATGTTCTGTATACCTCCAATGCATGGAGATGTCCTGTCGGGGGGCAGGGGGGGGCCCACCTTACTCATGCCCTCTTGGAGAAGTGCCACAAAAACTCCATGAGAACATTTTTTACTCTAAAGGACACACACAACAGCATCTAAGCTCCAGCAGTACATTTAACAGCCCGCCCTTGGGAGAGGCCCCCACTAAAGCGCCCTGAGAAATGAAGGTAAGGAGCAATAATCAAGGATCTCTCTAGGCGGCAGTAAGCTAGGAGACAGGAAACCCTGCTCCTGCTCACCCACCACCCTCACAGGGACACAGGGACCTGCCTAGAGGAGGAGGTCTGAGTGCACGCCTAGTCCCAGAAGCCTCCCTGGTGCCAGCCAGCCTTGCCTGGGCCTCTCGGGTAAATGTGAACTAGCTGAATAACTCCAAGTGGAGACAGAGCAAGGGCTGTAGGAAGCCTAGGTACTCGTGGGGGATCAGGGCAGTGCGATCCGAGCAAGAGCCTGTGTGCCTCATTAGTCATTCTTCAACATGGAGGGAATCAGTGATTAAGCACAATTACAAGAAGAGAAGGTAGCAGGAATCAAGTCAGAAAGATGGCGGAGAAGTCTTGGTCTTACCCTGCAACCAACTGCTCATCGGTTGGAGGACAGGGCTCGCTGAAATGGGAACAGGATCATCAAGACCAAACAAAAACACATTGACTTTAAAAATCATGAAAACTTAGTTGTTTTATCCAAACAGTATTAGAGTCTAGCAAAAGTACCACCATTAACTATCGAGATGAAGGCTATGCAACTTACCAGAGAAGAATGGATACAGACACTCCCCAAGTTGAAGACTTACCACACAGTTTTCTCACTAAAGCTCAAATTCTCTCACGTAAACACGGACTGGGCAAGAAGGAGGGTCAGCTCCCAGGAGCAAGAGGAAAGCCAGAGGACCTGGGCTCAGAGCCTAGCATCACACACATTGGCTAGATGCCTGGGCACAAGTATTTAATCTGCCAAACCATCTCAACAGGATCAAATAAGATCCCCATAGGTAAAAGCCTTATGAAACCTGTAGAATGCCACTGAAAATCTCGGCCCCAATTCTTAAGATGCTGTGACCACCTGCATAGCTGATGTCACCGAGCCTTTGCCTAGAACATGACTATGGCCCTTTAGCAGCAAGGCAGTCATGGCAGATCTGTAGAGATTTATGTTGCAAAACACCTGAGACCTCTGCACTATCCAACCTGAGGTTTTTCACAAAGTATATTTAAGAGTCAAAGTTCTTCTACTGAGGCCTGTGTCCTGGGACATGCTGCTTTCCGAGTTTCCTGGAAACAGAAAGTTGGCCTGAGCCCCACGGTACAGACAACATTGGAGGGGGAGAGCCTGCCATGACGTCACGTCAGGCCCACTGCGCTGCCCTACCGGGTCTGCTGCTACCCACAGCTTTCACCGAGAAACATGCATTGCCAAACACCCACAATGAAACACACAATAAAAAGCCCTTCTTCCAGCAGCCTCCAAACTTTAGCTCATCAGATTATACAGCATTAAAGGGGTAAGATGTTTTGTGGACTTTCCCAAGATCACTAAGAAAGTCAGAATCCAAAGGAGCCTGATTGAGTGTAACTCCTACCACGAGACAGGTCACAACAAAATCCCTTCACTTTCGAAAGGGCAGCAGCACAGGCGGACTCCAAGCGTCAGCAGTGTTCCTTTCCTTACTAGGGAGTGCTGGTGACATGTTAAATGCCACAGGCATGTTTTATGGACTTGTGTGTGCCCCTGAGAGAGGCAGAGCCATCAGCAAGAACTCTCACCTAACACAGATGTCCCCATGACCTCTACACTGGCGAGGGAGAGGCAGAGGTGCCTTGCCACCTGTAGGCATCTTACAGAAGAGGCTCGCTGTCTAAGGAACAGGTCCCAGATCACATACTGTAGGACGCAGACTAAGAATCAGACCTGGGACCCTGAACCTGCACCTGTCCCAGCATGCTACCTTGCAGGGACATGCCAATGTGGATACCAGTGTGGATTCGGCAGGGACAGGAAAAGGGAAAAGAGATAACACTGCTTGGGGACAACATTGCTTATCTGCATTCTTGTGTGTTGACCTCAACTCCAGCAAGTAGGGGCATCTTTCACCCTATCTTTACACATGTGCCACACAGGCAAAGCTGTCCAAAGAGGCCGCGGGGGAGCCCCAAGCACGCCTGGGATGGAGGACTTGCATGTAGTGTGCCAGTGTGTGCTACAGCTCACCTGGCCGAGGCCCCCGTCTGGCCTAGGGCATCACTGCCTAGAAGCTGGACCCGCTGCTTCAAGAAAGGTAGCTAAATTTGCGAAAGGTCACAGCGCCACCTGATTCCAGTGTCCCACAGTGCCCAAGGAGAGAGAGGGGCAGAGGCAGAGCCCCGTCACAGCTCTGGGGAGCTCTTCTGGGTGGTGTCTACAGACAGATGGTTTCAGGGCATTTCAAATGAAGTCAACTCTTTCCAGGCCACCAGCATCTCCTTCTCAGAATACTGCTTGAAATATGGAGAGGAAGCCAGAGATGGCCACCACATCAGGAGAGATCAGGCCCACAACAGCCTTTCCAATGGACACCAGGCTCCCTGTTGTACCTCTCCAGATGGCTCTGTCCCTGCAGGTTTGGGGTGATTAAACCAGAGATGAAATTAAGCATTAGCTCCCTGGCCCCTAACACCCAACAAACAAGGACACCACAACTTTTGTAAACTTGACTTTCAAGCCTTAGGGACAACAGGCAGTATCTATTTTCTTCTCTCCCTTCTGAATTTTAGTAGGGTTTTATAAAAGTGGCAGTTAACCCTTACCCTGAAACACATCATCTTGATGATTCACCTTATAAAGCCAGCCTACCCTCTAACCCAGTGCTGTCAAACAGAGCTTTCTACAATGACAGAAATAATCTAAATCTATGCCATTCGATATACGCCACTAATTACATGTGGCCACTGAGCACCTGATATGTGGCAAGTGCAAATGAGGAAATAAATTTTCAATTTTATTTAAATTCAGTTCATTTCCATTTAAATGACCACACTGGCTAGTGACTATTCCACTGGGAAGCACAGTCCTGTACCCTCATTTCCCTAAGGCAGGCCACCACCACATTGAGAAGTTACCATGTGGCCTGTTAACACTGCTTCAAGCTGGCACACTGACAAGCAGGAACATTCCGCTGGTTCCAGAAGAAAAGCACCTTTGAGAACGACAATCAAGGGAAACAGGGAACGGTCATGACGCACCATCCCTGCAGTGCGCCAGGAAATCGTCCGAGGCATGACAGGGTCGCCCCAGTGCCAGGTGCAGAGTAGCAGCTGGGCAGGCCTCTGTGGCACAATAAGGCTGGGGCCCGAAGGATACTAACCTATATCTCTGAAAACGTGGCAAGTGAGATCATGAGATGCTAGAATATGCTAACATGACCAAAGGACATTACCTCACAGTCATTTTATTATAAGCCTCTGGAAATTAACTGCAGGAATTATATACACCTATAAAACACCTCCACACAGACCATTCCAAGAGTTCTTTGTGAGTTTTCACATCCTGAGCCTCACATCCATGGAGCCTGGAGGAAGAACAGCAGGCAGCCAGCCAGCCCTGCTCTAAACTAGTCTGTGGCATAGGAGGACAAAATGCAGCCACCTGGTCTGCAGGGCCAAAAGCGTTCTGTGTGCCTGTAACAGAGGGTGTTCCAAGTTCCCAACTTTAAAGGACAACTACAGGCCTGTACATCAAGCAGAAGGACCCATGGAATGTCCAACAGCTCCCACATCCTCTTTCCCTCCTGCCAGTCCCTCTCCCAAAGCCCAGTCTCTTCAGAGATAGTCACAGGTCATGCCAGAGGCCCCCAACGTCCTCACACAAAGACAAAAAAAACATATTCAGCCCTGACCAGTGGCTCAGAGGATAGAGCGTTAGCTGGCATATGGACATCCCAGGTTCAATTCCCGGTCAGGGCACACAAGAGAAGCGACCATCTGCTTCTCCCCCTCTCCCGCTCCCCCTTCTCTCTCTCTTCCCTCCTGCAACCAGTGGCTCAACTGGTTCGAGTGTGGCCCCAGGTGCTGAGGATAACTCCACTGGAGTGCATCAGCCTCAGACGCTAAAAATAGCACAGTACTTGAGCATGAGCACCAGATGGGGTTGCCCGGTCGGGTGTATGTGGGAGCCTGCCTCACTATCTCCCTTCATCTCAGCTAAAAAAAAATAGTCTTGGAACTGTACAACACAACACTATAGCAGCTGTGGTGACTTGTCACAGAACTGAGCGACTGGGACTGTGGAGGCTAAGTCCTTCAGCTCACAAAGACCCGGCAATGTTTAGGGGAACTAGAACAGACAATTTACAATCTTTCCTCCCTCATCTAGGCAAGTGTTACTATTTACTAAGCTTTAAAATGAACCTAAGAAGGCAGAAGTGGTCATTTCTCACGTTTGCTTGATAGCCCTTAACACAGAGAATAGGGAGGCACAGAGAAAGGAACAAGACCTGCTTTTCATCTGTGCCCTAAAAGAGCAAGGGTCAAATCAGCCGCAGCTCTCAGCCCGTATCACCACCTGGACAGGCTATACTGCACCCAAGCACCTACATCTGACCTCTGGGCACGTGCTTAAGGAATAAGGTCTGAGGACAGTACTGGGGTCTGCTCTCCTCCATGCTCCTCTCCCAGGAGATAACTGTCCTACAGAAACACGGCCTCGTCTGTTCTGTGACCTGCTTTACCAACCACACAGCCCACCACTGGAACATGTGGCTGAATTACGCAGCAAGCCAGAGACTGGCAAAACAATCCCCAGCTCTGAGCTCCCCAAACACCCACCAAATGGGAAAAAAAGCACCAGGTTTCTCAGGGGAAACATCTAGGTCAACAGAAGGTGAGACTTTGCCAAGGTCGGGGACAGGGCTAGCTCCATTGCAGAGTGACGTCAGAGCCCTTACCTGGAGTCACCGTCCTGGTCCTCGGCATGATCCCCGGTGTTGTTGACCGCATATCTGCTACGAGGCTTATCTGAGTGAGGGCAAAAGGAGACAGTGGCTGAAAACCAGCATCCCGCCGCGTACCGGAGGCGCATGGAGCTAGTGAAAGTGATGGTGACACGGGGTACACACACTCAGCGAAACAGTAATCAGCCATAAAAAGAAATGACGTCTGAGACATGCTACCATGTGAATGAACTTAAAAACATCATGCTAAGGACCCAGACACAAATGGACAAATACTGCACTTATATAAAATATCTACAACAAGCAAATTCATAGAAATGGAAAGTAGGTTAGAGGTTGCCAGAGGCTGAGAGCAGGGGAAATGGGGAGTCACTGCTTGGTTACAAGTTTCAGTATGGGGTAATAAAAAATTTTGGAAATAGTGGTGCCGGTTATACAGTATGGTGAATAAACTATGGTGAATGGGATTAATGCCACTGAAGTATACATTAAAAATGGTTAAAATGGCAAATTTTATAATATATATCTTTTGCCATAATAAAAACTTTTAAAAACATTATGGTTTCCAAGAGGTTATGATAACATAAGAAATGTTTTGCTACTATTAAGCTAGAAAAAAACGAATACATATGTAAATACACATAGATACACACATCCTCTCAGTGTATGAGGTCAAATAGATTGGAAAAAGCAAAGGCAACAGAAAGATTTTTTAAATGTCCATATACCAATATCCTACATGTACACAAACAATAATACCTTACCAGACCTAAGGATGAACCTGTTTATCACGAGCAAGTTCTCCATGCACAAGAGGCTCACGAAACAGAAAAATCTGATCTATTAAAAATAACTATGCTTGCCTGACCAGTGGCAGGGCAGTGAATAGAGCTTCAACCTGGGATGCTGATGTCTCAGATTCGAAATCCTGAGGTCGCCAGCGTGAGCGTGGGCTTATCCATTTGAGCATGGATGGGGTTGCTGGCTTGAGCACGAGATCATGAACATTATCCCATGGTCACTGGCTTGAACCCAAAGGTTAATGGCTTGAATCCCAATGTCACTGGCTTGAGGAAGGGGTCACTGGCTCAGCCTGAGCCCCCCCAATCAAGGCACATATGAGAAACAATCAATGAACAACTAAAGTAATACAACTACAAGTTGATGCTTTTCATTTCTCTCCCTTCCTGTTTATCCCTCTCCTCCCTCTTTCTTTCTTTCTCACCCCATCCCATAGCCATGGCTCAAACAGTTCAAGCAAGTTGGCCCCAGATGCTGAGGATGACTCCATGGCCTCGCATCAGGTGCTAAAAATAGCTCAGATGTCAAGCAACAAAGCAGCGGCCCCAGATGGGCAGAGCATCACCTGGTAGGATAGGAGCTTGCTGGGTAGATCCCAGTAGGGGTGCATGTGGGAATCTATCTCACTACCTCCTCCTTGCCTCTCAATTAATTAAAAAACAAAAATCCACTTCAAAAATGGGCAGAGGACCTGAATAGACATTTCTCCAAAGAGAAAATACAGATTAGACATAAGAAATCAGAGAAATGCCAATTAATACCATAATAAGCTATTACCTCACACCTGTCAGAATGGCTATCATCAATAAATCTGCAAGTGTTGGTGAGAATGTGAAAAAAAGGGAACTCTCACACACTGTTGGTGGGCTTGCAAACTGGTGCAGCCACTATAAAAACCATTATGAAGTTTCTCAAAAAATTAAAAATAGAACTACCTTATGATCCAGCAATTACACTTCTGAGTATTTTTGTCCAAAGAAACCCAAAGCACTGCCCGACCAGGTGGTGGCACAGTGGATAGAGCGTCGGACTGGAATGCAGAGGACCCAGGTTCGAGACACTGAGGTCGCCAGCTTGAGCGCGGGCCCATCTGGCTTGAGCAAAAGCTCGCCAGCTTGGACCCAAGGTCACTGGCTCCAGCAAGGGGTTGCTCGGTCTGCTGAAGGCCCGTGATCAAGGCACATGTGAAAAAGCAATCAATGAACTAAGGTGTCACAACGAAAAACTGATGATTGAGCTTCTCATTTCTCTTCATTCCTGTCTGCCCCTTTCTATCCCTCTCTCTGACTCTCTCTCTGTCCCTGAAAAAAAAAGAAAAAGAAACCCAAAGTACTAACTCAAAAAGATACATGGCCTGACCAGGCGGTGGCGCAGTGGATAGAGCGACGGACTGGGATGCAGAGGACCCAGGTTCAAGACCCCAAAGTCACCAGCTTGAGCGCAGGCTCATTTGGTTTGAGCAGAAAGCTCGCCAGCTTGGACCCAAGGTCGCTGGTTTGAGCAAGGGGTTACTCAGTCTGCTGAAGGCCCGCAGTCAAGGCATATGAGAAAGCAATCAACGAACAACTAAGATGTCACAATGAAAAACTAATCATTGATGCGTCTCATCTCTCTGTGTTCCTATCTGTCCCTATCTATCCCTCTCTCTGACTCTCTCTCTGTCCCAGTAAAAAAAAAAAAAAAAAAAAAAAAAAAAAAAAGATATATGCACTCTTGTTTATTACTGCATTATTTACAATACCCAAGACATGGGAGCAATCTAAGTGCCCATCAATAGATGGCAAGATGCCTGACCAGGCGGTGGCACAGTGAATAGAGCGTCAGACTGGGATGTGGAAGACGCAGGTTCGAGACCCCGAGGTTACCAGCTTGAACGCGGGTCCATCTGGCTTGAGCAAAAGCTCGTCAGCTTGGATCCAAGGTCGCTGGCTCCAGCAAGGGGTGGCTCAGTCTGCTGAAGGCCCACGGTCAAGGCACATGTGCGAAAGCAATCAATGAACAACTAAGGTGTCGCAATGGCAACGAAAAACTAATGATTGATGCTTCTCACCTCTCTCCGTTCCTGTCTGTCTGTCCCTATCTATCCCTCTCTCTGACTCTCTCTGTCCCTGTAAAAAAAAAAAAAAAGATAAGATAAGGAGGTTATGGTACATATATATAATGAAATATTACTCGGCCATAAAAAAGAATGAAATCTTGCCTTTTGTAACAACATGAATGGACCTAGAGGGTATTAGACGAAGTGAAATAAGTCAGAGAAAAACAAATACATACCAAATTATTTCACTTATATGTGGAATCTAAAGAACAAAATAAACGAAGCAGAAATTGACTCATAGATACAGAAAACCGATGGTTACCAAGTAGGAGGGGGCTGGGAAGAGGGGTAAAAAAGTGAAGGGATTCAGAAGTACAAATTGGTAGTTACAAAATAGTCATAGGATGTGGAGTACAGCACAGGAAATACACTGTAGCCTGACCTGTGGTGGCGCAGTGGATAAATCGTGGACCTGGAATGCTGAGGTTGCCAGTTTGAGACCCTCAGCTTGCCTGGTCCAGGCACATACGAGAAGCAACTAAAACAAGCTAATGCTTCCGGATCCACCTCTACCACCTCTCGCTCTTTCTCTGTCTCAAATCAATAAAATCTTTAAAAAAAAAAGAAAAATACTGTAATAACTGTATACGGTGCAAGATGGGTACTAACTTATCCGGGGGTCACTTAATAAATCATACTAATGTGTAACCATTATACTGTACACCTGAAACTAATATAAAATAATATTGAATATAACTGTACTTGGCAAATTTAAAAAAAGAAAAAAAAATATGTTCATTATTCCTTAGCTCCAACTTCTGGGAATTAATCCTATATCCAGCAAACCAGTGATATATACAGAAAGGGCAGTTGCCCTGGCTACAGCAGCAAAAGATTGGAGACAACTTAAATGCCCATCAACAGAGGACTGGATAAATAAATCACAGTATGTTCATTCCGTTATTCTGATTATAATTTTGAAACTATATCCAAGATGTAAAGTGAAAATGGAAACACCCCGCAGAGCAGTGCATGTATAGAGTGTTCACTTGCGCTTAGAAGAAAGGTAAAATAATGCCTCCATCTGCTTGTATTTACTCAGAAGACTGGAAAGTGGTAACAGGAGCCGCTCCTACAAGGGTAAATGCGTGGCTGGGTCGCTCCGTGGCCAATGGTGGGAAAGAATTTTCTTTTCATAACCTAAATCATTTTGTACCTTTACAACTTTGTACCATATTAGCAAATCTAAAAGTAATTTTATACAACTAAGTGAGGGCGATCTCTGTTTACTAAATCACAAAGTACTCCAAAGCTGTTCAACAGAAAACAAAAACTGTTCAATGGAAAAAAAGAGCCACTGCAAAATACGTTTATGTGAGGGGGAAAGAATCCCCCAAACAATCACTATTTTCCTACGGATGCATGGCTGGTACCTATGTACAGGAGCAACAATTCCTAAGATGGTAAGCAGTTATCCCTGCAATGGGGGAGAACTGGGGATAGGTAGTCAAAGAAAACTTCAGCTGCATCTGTAATTTCATAGTTTTTCCAAGCTGAATACTTTTTATGTCAAAAAATAACAATAAATGAAAGCACTTTAAAACGGAACTGGAGTTCCAGAGGAACTGCCTTGCCTGTCTAATGCCTCAAACCACTAAAATGGTAAAACAGGACAAAACCACCTTTGAACTGCGACTCAGCAACCTTGTGCCCCGAAGAACTGATTTCAAAGATACAAGAAAGCAGAGACTGTGACAGCCTGACTGATGACTATCTACCAGTTAAAAACACTGTTTAGAGTTAACCTCAATATGTTATCAGACCAACAGAAATAAATGCCTTCTATTGATAAAATCGCTCCCCTGTCCTTTCTTAGAAATACCCATTGCCTTTGTCTCGTAATCAGAACACTATTTGGGGCATCCCAAATAGCTATTCTTACTGATCTCAAATAAATACTTGTTGCCTCTCACTTTGGTCTTTTACTTTTAGATTAACACGTGCAATGCTGACTATATATATATATGTATATATATATATATATATATATATATATATATGTATGTATATATATATATATATATATATATATATATATATATATATATATATATGTCGTCACACACACACACACACACATAATTTTTTTTAAGGCTGCAGACATGGTTTGTGAAATGTTAGCAATAGCGCCTCTGGTCTTAAGTGATTTTTCTCCTGTTTCTTTTCACTTTTCTACACTTGCCGAATAGTACTCTATAAAGAGTGGGCAGCGACTGTATGATCACAAAAGGGGAGAAAAAAGGTCTTGAAATGTTAGTGTGCGAGGCAATGAGGGAAGGGGCCCCGGCGGCCGGGGCTCGGGACCAGCGCCAGGCGCATGCCCGGGAGCGCCAGGCCCACTGCCCAGCGCCCACTTACTTGTCTGGGACGCCGGGTGCTCCTGGCTTCTCTGAAAGGGGTACCTGAACAGCAGTTTATTGCCCCTGCTCCCCGAGCTCACCAGAATCACGCTGATGGGGCTGGTGTTGTCCCCCATCCTACCGTGGGGCTCCGAGGGCGGGGGTGGAGGGCTGGGGGGGTTCTGAGCACGGGCCTGGGGTGGGGGGCCTTAGGAAGACGCGCCCAAGGCGGAGAAGGGGGCCCGACAAGGACACGAGAGAGACCCCGGAAAGGCCCGGCGCGGAGAGCCAGGCCGACCGAGCCAGCGCCCATATACACCAAACCTACGGGCCACCGAGCTCGCCCTGGCGGGTTTGCGAGTTTTCGGATACAGGGACAGGCAAAAGCGCGGAAGATGCGGGAGTGCGGGCCTGCGGCACTTGCGCAGGCGCGAGCCTCCATGTGCGCAGGCGCGGGGCTCCATCTGGAAAGCTACGCGTGCGCGTGGAACCGCCCCCTTCCTGCTTGGGGCGAAGGGAACCGCCCACCAGCGTGAAGGCGTAACTGGGGCCAGCTCAGTTCTGGAGTTCAAAGCACCTGTATCTAAATGGTGCATTCTTCGTTACAAAAGTAGCACTTGCTCTGAGCAGAAAGTTTAAACTTATCAAGTACTAAAATAAAAACAGTTTTAAAAAATCACTGCAATGGGTCATAGACCTAAACATAAGAGCTAACACTATGAAATTCCTACCAAAAAGCATAGCGGTAAATATTCGTGACATTGGACTGGGCAGTGATTACTTATATATGACACCAAATGCACAAGCAACTAAAAAAAACTTCATTGGACTTATCAAATTAAACACTTTAGTGCTTCAAAGGACATCAGCGAGAAAGTAGAAAGCACCACAGAATAGGAAAAGAATATTTACAATTCATATATCTGGGAAATTGTATCCAAATATAGCTTTCAAAAACTCTTACAACTCAACAATAAAAAGACAAGTGACCAACTGAAACATATGCAAAAGAAGTGAGTTGATATTTCTCCAAAGAATATAGCTAAATGGCCAATAAGCACATGAAAAGATGCTCAGCATCATTACTCCTTAGGGAAATGAAAAGCAAAACAAAAAAGAAATCGGTTGGATCCCGGTCAGGGTACATTCCGGAAGTCACCCATGAATGCTCAACTAAGTAGGACAACAAATGAATGCTTCTCTCCCTCCCTCCCTCTCTTCCTCCCTCCCTCCTTCTTTTTTCTCACTCTCTCTCTCTCAAAAAAAATCAATAAAAAGAAATTTTTTTTTTTAAAACCAAAAAGAAATACCACATCACACCCTCTAGGATGACTATACTAAAAAAGACAAAATAACAAGTGTTGGCAAGGAAGGTGGAGAAATTGAAATATTTTTTAATATAATTTAAAGATTTTATTTATTGATTTTACAGAGAGAGGAGGTTAGAGCAAGAAATATCAACTCATAGTTGCTTCACTATAGTTGTTCATTGCTTGCTTGTCATATGTGCTTTAACCAGGCAAGCCCAGGATTTCAAATCGGTAACCTCAGCATTCCAGGTAGACAGTTTATCCACTGCACCACCACAGGCCAGGCAGAAATTGGAATCTTTACACACCACTGGAGGGTATATAAAATGGTGACTGTTTCTCAAAAGGTTAAATATAGCGTTTTCATACAACCCAACTATTCCATTCCTAGGTATGTACTCTAGAGAAATTAAAACATAATTCCACACACAAATTTGCATATTCAAGAGGGGATAAATGGTGATGGAAGGAAACTGAGTTGGGGTGGTAAATACACAATACAATATACAATTGATGTATTACAGAATTGTATACCTAAAACATATATAATTTTATTAACCAATGTCATCCCAATAAATTCAATTAAAAAAAACTTGCATGTTTGTAACAACATTATTCATAATAGTCAAAAAGTGCAAACATGGGTGATGGGTATGCAACATAATTGAATGATAAGATAACCTGGAGATGTTTTCGTTGTACATATGTACCCTGATTTATTGGTGTCACTTCATTAAAATTAATTTTTTAAAAAGGCAAGATAAACAAATGGGACTATATCAATCTAAAAAGTTTTTGCACAGCTAAAGACAATAGGAACAGAATAAAAAGACAAACCACACAATGGGAGAATATATTCAACAATACATCTGATAAGGGGTTAATAATTAAAATTTATAAAGAACTTATAAAACTCAACACCAGGAAGACAAACAATCCAATCAAAAAATGGGCCAAAGAAATGAATAGACACTTCTCCAAAGAGGACATACAGATGGTCAATAGGCATATGAAAAAATGCTCAACATCACTAATCATTAGAGAAATGCAACTTAAAACCACAATGAG
Organism: Rhynchonycteris naso; assembly: GCA_037038555.1. Classification (NCBI taxonomy): domain Eukaryota; kingdom Metazoa; phylum Chordata; class Mammalia; order Chiroptera; family Emballonuridae; genus Rhynchonycteris; species Rhynchonycteris naso. The sequence continues at coordinate 200,238,089 of CM073000.1, read as the reverse complement.
ATATCACCTCACACCAGTCAGAATGGCACTCATCAGCAAAACAACACAGAATAAGTGCTGGCGAGGATGTGGAGAAAAGGGAACCCTTCTGCACTGCTGGTGGGAATGCAGACTGGTGCAGCCACTGTGGAAAACAGTATGGAGATTCCTCAAAAAATTAAAAATCGAACTGCCTTTTGACCCAGCTATCCCACTTTTAGGAATATACCCTAAGAACACCATAGCACTGTTCAAAAAGAAGAAATGCGCCCCATGTTCGTGGCAGCATTGTTCACAATAGTGAAGATCTGGAAACAGTCCAAGTGTCCATCAGAGGACGAGTGGATTAAAAAGCTTTGGTACATATATACTATGGAATACTACTCAGCCATAAGAAATGATGACATCGGACCATTTACAACAAAATGAATGGACCTTGATAACATTATACTGAGTGAATCATGAAAGCTGGAGATGTTGTTTCTGTATACTCTGATATTAAAGGCAAATGTAAGAAAGAAGTCAAAGAATTTGATGGAACAAAAGTATTTCTTGGAAATGGGATTTCTGAATTAAGCTGCAAAAAAATCTTCGATGGACTGCCTGAACTAAGTATTTTCAGCCTGTTGTAGAAGTTCTAGGACTGCTCCATCACTCCAAAGTTGGCAGCTGTTGCAGACATGCTGAAGGCTATACATTTCTCCATCCAGGCGAAAGCGTTCAGAACAGGCTTCTCTAAGATGTGCAACTTGTTTTTTTTTTTTAATTTTTATTTTATTCATTTTAGAGAGGAGACACAGAGAGAGAGAGAGACAGAGAGAGGGGTGGAGCTGGAAGCATCAACTCCCATATGTGCCTTGACCAGACCAGTGCAGGGTTTTGAACTGGCGACCTCAGTGTTCCCAAGTCGACGCTTTATCCACTGCACCACCACAGGTCAGGCCATAAGATGTGCAACTTTGATGTGAATAATTTTGAGCTAAAGAGGTATAGGCATAAGAATGACTGAACCAGTATATCTCAGCCCTTCCTTTGACAATGTACTGCCCAGCTACTTATTTTTACAGAATTTGCCATCTGCTGTTGTAGCTCATGTTCTGGATCCTCAACCTGGAGAGAAGATTCTAGACTTGTGTGCAGCACCTGGAGGCAAAACAACACACGTGGCGGCACTAATGCACGATCAGATGGTCACACAGAAGACAGAGACTAACTATATCAATGGTGGGCAAAGCGCGGCTTCAGAACCACATGCGGCCCTTTGGCCCCTTAAGTGTGGCTCTATCAAAAAATACCACGTGCGGGCCAGTCGTCGGTCAGGCAACGAGGAGAAGCGACAGGGAGACTCGCGGTAGGATACGCACGCAGCGCGGAGGAGGCACGGGATCATAGATCATGCACGAGTTGAGTGAGCGTGTGGCTCCAGACGTGGTTGGCCAACCACTGAACTATATAGTTTCACAATCCAGCCTGAAACTATGTCCCTCCCCACACAGCAGTCAGACTCTGAAAGCAGTGCGGACTCTGCAGGCTGGGACGATTGCACAGGGCCCACAGCAGGTGCGTGACCAGATTAAATGCTGGCCCTTGAGTCAAACAGCTAAATGTTGAATTCAGTTCACTTTGGCCTCCCCAAACCTCCCACCTGCCAAAAACCTAAAATAAAAGCAACAAAATGTAAAGACAAAAAAGAAAAGTGCAAACAAGCCAAATGTCCATCGATTGATAAGTGAGTGAGTAAAATTTGGGATAGTCTATACAAAGGAATGGTATGTAGTCATAAAAAGGAATGAAGTACTGACACATGAATGAACTTTGAAAAAATACATAGTGTATGATTTCATTTATATAAATGTCCAGAATAGGCAAATCTACAGAAACAGAAAACAGATTCCTAGGTTGTCTAGGGCTGGAGGTATGTGACTGCTAACGGGTATGGGGTTTCTTTGGGGGTTCTAAATTTGTGGTAAAGTTTACACAATTCTATTAATATACTAAAACCCACTCAATTGTACACTTGATTTTCCCCAAATTCGTACATGGCTTTTATCGCATCTTTAAAATATCAGAAGTAAGTCTGAGAAGTCATCCGGCATCTTGCTGTTTCTATAGCTGGGCATCCAGCATCTTGCTGTTTCTATAAATCTTATTCATCAGCCTTCTGAACTGTTCCCTTGTCAGAAACATAGATACCACCCAAAAAATTGTTTGATATCTTTGTTTTTAACAGTTGTGACTTTCTGGATCAAAGCAGCTAAATTTGATACAAGTTCAATGTCATTTCCTTCAACAAGTCAGTCATCTTTCTGGGCTTGAGACATTGAAGAAGCCTGTCCTCATCCAAACCCTATAGATGTATTTTTTGCCCAACAAATTTCTGATTTCAACAAGAGAAGCATTCTCCAGAATCACAACATTGACGGGGAAGTGAGCGAACAGAGACCTCATTTGGTAAGGGGAGCCCAGTGTAAGAGTGGGAATGGATTTGCCCACTGATGTCAACCTGAAGCCTTTTTTCCTTTCCAATGAGACTGAGTTCTACACTGATGTGATTGAAATCCCTCCTCAGGGGGCCTGTCTGATTGCTGTAAATGGTCTTTATCCTCACAGTACATGTGGCAAAAAAAACCCAAAACAAAAATAAAACCCACAGAAAAAGAAAACTGAAGTGCACAGTTTTAGTGGGTGCAAATGATATCTCAATACAGCTGTTTTTAAAAAGTAAAAAAAAAAGTCGCCCCACCCACCCCATCCCAGTCTTCCCCAGAAGGTGATGGGTAGTTAACCAGCTGCTGTGGCTGTTCCCTAATCTTTCTCAAGCACTTCCAATGCATGAGAATGTCACCACCTGACTAAGCGACTAACTACAGCAGACACAAATGTGTATCTTTCAAAGCAGACTCATGGGTTGAACCTGCTAGGGTGAAGTGCACATGCATTTAAAATACCTCAGACGTTACCAACAACCACATTGCCCTACATGGGGCTGAATAGCACTGACTTTGTTTTTTTCCCAAAATTCCCCAAAAGGAAAATAATGTCTTATTCTATGTTGCATTTCTTTGATTATTACTGAGGTGGAAATCTGTATCACTTGATTATTTGCCGGTGTCTGAGAATTGCCTGTTTATTTTCCTTAAAGATCTTTGTTCTTCTTTGATAGTAGCCCTCTGTTACAGATTCTGCAAGCTTTTTTCATGTATGTTTTGATATGATGTATAGTCAGAAGTTTTCTGAGTTCTTCCACAGTTCCCAGGAGTGTCCCTGGAATGGAAATAGGGGCTCAGAAAAAGGAAGTGAGGCTGGAAGAGCTGGGCCGGTGGGGTAGGGGGAGCCCACTATCAAGGGATGGGCAGTTGTGGTAAGGGGGTTGTTGCCACAATGGCAACAGGAATCTACAGGTGCCCAGACATAATGACTAGGCCTCTGGCTCCAGCCTCCTTGCCCCAACTTCCTGGTCGATACTGCCACCTCATCAGACAATTCATGGCTCCCAAAACTGGAGGACAGGCCCCGTGTGCAGGGACTGGAGGTCCCATGTGCAGGGGCTGGAGATGCTGTTTCTGAGCTGGGGAAGGGCCCAGACTCAGAGGTACCCACTACTTCTCAGTTAACCCTTCAGGGCCCGCTTTCTGCTAAAAAATAAAAAATTAAAAAACAAAAACCCTTCACAATAGCATTCACTTTATTTTTCTGGCTAAATGGTTAATATCTTTTCATCATATCTTGCATTGGATTCCATGAAAGATAAAGGGAAATCCCTGGGATGCCGGCACACTGGGGTTCTGGATACATTTCTTACCCGGCTGCCATCACAGGACTCAGGTGCGGGACTGTCCAGGACTGGCTTGGAGCAAGCAGGGGTCCGAATCCCACACCACCCTTACCAGGGTCTCCATGTGTCAGCTTCACTGGACTGGTACAGAAATCAGAGCTCTTTGTCACTTCCTGGCCAGTCGAGCCTCGTGCTGGCAGCCAGAGGGACTCCAAGGTAGGCTGGCCATGCTTTGGGCCTCAGGCTTCCCACCAGTAACAGAACTGGGAGCAGATGGTCTGTAAGTATATAGTCCTAGTTTGAAGCCCTCACTCTAACTCCTGAACAATGAATGATGTGCCCAGGGCCAATCTCCTCTCACTACACGATACATCCTCAAACTCTTCCCTGCAAACACCCACACCTCTAAGTCCTCATTTGAAATTTAAATAACTCTTCTGTTACCTACTTTTCCAATTTTTTTATTTATTGATTTCAGCGACAGAGGAAGGGAGAGAGAGAGACAGGAACATAGACCTGTTCCTGTATGTGGCCTGACCAGGGTCCAAACTGGTGACCTCTGTGCTTTGGGACGATGCTCTAACCAACTGAGCTGTTCAGCTAGTGCTGTAACCTATTTTTTGAAGGTAAGTGGATTCTTAGAATCTGAAACTCCTGACCCTTCCTCCCAGCCTGAATTCACTGAGCAGGGCCAGGTCTTATCAGCCCTGCCACTCAGTCTGGGCTTGATAGAGCCACCACTGGTCTGTCAGAGGGCTGGGCGCGGCTCAGAGACCCTATGTTGGACCCCTTCCACACTTCCACCTTCTCTGGTGCAATGTTCCTTCCCAGGAGGAATCACTCACCAACAATAGCAACTACAATAATCTTGAATTCACGGTGCCATCATCCCTCCTAACAGTGAGGTGGAGGCTGTTCTAATCCGCACCTGGGAGGCTGAAACAGTGAAACTGGGATTCGCAATGTTAATTAGCCTGCCCAGAGTCACCCAGGGGTTGCTCTTAGGAGAGGGTCTGCAAACCTGTCTCCCTCCACCGAGTGACAGTAGCAAGCCTGTGCTACCAGTGTCTGATAGCACAGGCTTGGCCCAGAGACAGAATAGATTTGCCCAACTTCCAAAGGACCAGCAGCCTGGCCCACACCAAACCTAGGTCTCTTCTCCCATCAGGACCAGTTTCCTCCTCTGCTGAAACTTTGAACATGTTTTTGTTATTGTTATTGTTTGTTTGTTGTTGTTTTTAGACAGACAGACATAGACAGAGACAGGAAGGGAAAGAGATGAGAAACATCAACTTGTAGTTGCATCACTTTAGTTGTTCATTGATTGCTTCTCATACATGCCTTCACTGGAAGGGGGGTGGGCTCCCGCCGAGCCAGTGACCCTGGGTTCAAGCCAGCGACCTTGAGCTTCAAGCCAGCAACCTTTGGGCTCAAGCCAGTGACTATGGGGTCATGTCTCTGATCCCACACTCAAGCTGGCAACCCCACGCTCAAGCCAGTGAGCCCGCACTCAAGCCAGTGACTTCGGGGTTTTGAACGTGGCACCTCAGCATCCCAGGTCAATGCTCTATCCACTGCGCCACCGCCAGTCAGGCTGAATAGGTTTTATAACTTTCCCAAGCCTTCACTTCCTTACCTTAAAACATGTAATAATAATAAAACATCTCACAGAAAGTTGTAAGAGTCAAATACCCAACATAAAAAATATTTGGTACTGTGCACAGGACTTAGAAGGCACTAAATACCAGCTAAAACCAGACAGCAGATCTTACCTCACAGCCACACAAAATCGGCCCAAGGTGGACTGTCACCCAACTCAAAATGCCAAACTGTAAAGTTCTTTAAATGGTAATATAGATGGTTCTCTACATCTCAGTGTGTGTAGCAATACTTATTTCACTTAAAAAAAAAAAAAAAAACTGAAGTAAAATTTGCATAACAAAAACATTTTAAAGGAAATAATTCAGTAACATTTTGTGTATTCAGTGTTGTGCAACCATCAACACTATGTAATTCTAGAATATTTTCATCACCACAAAAGGAAACCTAGTACTTATTATGCAATTGCTGCCCATCCCCCCAAGACCCTGGCACCCACTGATCCATTTTCTGTTTCTTTGAATTTGCCTGCTCTGGACATTTTGTATAAACAGAATCATAGAAAATAATAGCGTCTGGTTTCATTCACTTGCTATCATGTTTTCAAGGTTCATCCATGTTGAAGCATGTGTCAGTGCTTCATTTTTATGGCTAAATAATATCTTATTATATGTCCATAAACACTGTAACTCATTTACCCATTCATCCATCAATGGGCACTTGGGTTGTTTCCATCTTTTGGCTATTGTGAATAGAACAGTACAACATTTTTAAATAGGACAAAAAAAGTCACTAACTTTGACTGCACTAAAATTATAAACTTCTGGCCCTGGCCATTTGCTCAGTTGGTTAGAGCGTTGTCCCAAAACGCCAAGGTTGAGGGTTGGATCCCAGTCAGGGTTCATACAGAAAGCAACCAATGGAAGCACAACTAAGTGGAACAACAAATGAATGCTTCCTTCTCTCTTTTTCTCCCTTCCTCTCTCTGAATCTCTAAAATTAATCAAAAAAATAATTTCTAAAAAAATTATAGCCCTGGTCGGTTGCTCAGCAGTAGAGCATGGACCTGGCGTGTGGAAGTCCTGGCTCCAATACCCGGTCAGGGCACACAGGAGAGGCACCCATCTGCTTTTCCCCCTTTTCTTTCTCTTTCTTTCTCTTCTCCTCCTGCAGCCATGGCTCAACTGGTTTGAGCATATTGGTCCTGGGCACTGAGGATAGCTCCACGGAGCCTCTGCCTCAGGCGCTAAATTTAGCTTAGTTGCAAGTATGACCCCAGACAGGCAGAGCATCGGCCCCAGACAGGGCTTGCTGGATGGATCCAATCAGGCCACATGCAGAAGTCTGTCTCTGTATCTCCCCTTCTCTCACTTGGAAAAGAAGAAAAATAACATCTTATAAAAAACTGATAAGTTTCTGTTCAACCAAAAACATCATTTAGAGAGTGGAGTCAAACTACAGACTTGGGAGAGATATGACACAAGACAATGACAAAGAACTTATATGCAGAATGAAATTGCAAAGGGATGGCAGGTCAGGTGGGAGTTTCTCTGGGTGACAGAGCTGGTGTGTGTCTGATTTTTATGGGGTGACATGACAGTATACACATCTCTAAATTCACAAAGCAGTACACTAAAGAAATCAATTTTATTGTATGTTAAAATAAAATTAAAAAGAATATTTGCCTCATTGTTAAAATGATGATAAGATGAGCAATATTGCAACCTCTAATAGCTGTTGATATTAGAACTCTTTTTTATTGATCTAGCTTTTCAGGAAACAGACCCAGTCAGGACGTCTTTCCTCAGTGCCAGATGGGCAAAACCACTGCTTTCTCAGTGGAAACTCAGGAATCATAGAGCCAAAGGGGAGGGACTGGCATGCAGCCAGAGGGGGCTAGCCACAGGATCCCACCCAGGAGCAGTGCACACAGCACAGGGCATGTTCCAGCCCCGGGAGGGTGTATCTCGGGCCCTGCTCCTCTGCTTTCCCTCATTAAGTGAGTCTGAAACAGACAAGGATGGTGTAGACTTGGGCTGCAAATGCAGGCATGACCTCCTGGGCTGGCTGGGCCCCTATCTCTGCTGGACTCTGGTCAGGCTGTGGCCTACGCCCCCTCTAAGACCCAGCAAGGGTGGCAGGGGTGATAGCCCCTCATTCCATCTGTTCCGCCAGGCTCTGACCGCCCAACCATTGTCACTGAATCTGATAAGAGACCCCACCCTCACGGCCCCCACCCCACTTCTGTGTATTTAAATGGACCCTGGGGGCTGAGGGCCATAGACGCCAGTCCTGAACACGTCCAGCTACTGCCATGTCTCTGACCAAGAGTGAGAGGTCCATTATCACGTCCATGTGGGGCAAGATTGCCACACAGGCAGACGCCATTGGCACGGAGACCCTGGAGAGGTGAGTGCCAGACAGGCTGGGATGGGGCCAGGTAGGTGATAATGTGGGGTTAGTGAGAACAGGGGACAGTGAAGAGGGATGGTGAGTTTGAATAGTGGTGAGGGGGTGTTGATGGCAGTCAGTGAGCAGGTGAACAGGGAGGGAAGAGAGGACTGTGTCTCCCACACTGGACTCAGCACACAGGTCTCCACAAACATCTGTTGAACGAATAAAGAATGGATGAATGAATGAATGAATGAATGATGGGGCAGGGGGTGAGGTAGTGCGCTGCTAGACTGGAGCCTGGGGCAACAGGATCCAATACGGATTCTGTCTTTATTTAAAATTGAACGTAATGTTTTGTTCAACGTGAATTTTCTTGAGTTAATGTTTATGTTTTAAAATACTGCGTTAAAATATGATTTATCCTGACGGCTGGATTTTCCAGAGCTGCTTAAGTTTTGCACCCAAGCCAAGGGCCACAGTGGCCTCACCAAGGTCAGCTCTCCTCCCACCCTGCAGGCTCTTCACCAGCTACCCCCAGACCAAGACCTACTTCCCACACTTCGACCTGCACCCCGGCTCTGCCCATCTGCGCGCACACGGCTCCAAGGTGGTAGCCGCCGTGGGCGACGCTGCCAAGAACATCGACAATGTCGCGGGGGCCCTCTCCAAGCTGAGCGAGCTGCACGCCTACATTCTGCGCGTGGACCCGGTCAACTTCAAGGTGGGAGCCGGGGCGGGGGTCCCGGCGGGGGCGGGGCAGAGGCGGAGTGAGAGGAGCGCAGGTTCTTCTGAAAGGGGCTCCGTTCCCCCACCCCGAGGGCACCTGAACCCCACGCCAGCCCCAAGCTAAGCAGCCTTCCCTCCTTCTAGCTCCTGTCCCACTGTCTGCTGGTCACAGTGGCCTCGCACTTCCCGGCGGACTTCACAGCTGACGCCCACGCCGCCTGGGACAAGTTTCTGTCTGTCGTGTCCAGCGTCCTGACCGAGAAGTACCGCTGAGCGCCGAGTGGCCCCAGAGGACAGGCTGCGAGGCCTCCGCTGCTCTAGGGGGGTCTTCCCAGTCCCCCTTCCCTAGTGATGTGCTAATAAAAGAATCAACGTACCCGCGCCTCCGTGGTCACTGGGGCTCCGGGGAGGGGCGGATCGGGGTCGCCTAGAGGGCTGCGGGAATCCCTTGCGCTGGCCCCGGAGTTTCTCGGGAGGCAGAGGTCAGCACCCTCGTCAGGAGGGGCACTAGACGGGTGGCAGAAATAGAGCCTTTGGACTACTTTCAGGGCAATACTGAAGCCCACCTGGCCCCTCCGAATCTTCCCCCGGCCCACCACATAACTCTTCTTCCTCTGGAATGTTTACTATTTCCTGGTTTATACACCAGAAAGAAAAAAGTAATGAAGGTATTAATACTTTCATTCGGGGCCCATTGCTTCTTCCATGAAACAAACATTCATTAGCACATAAGATATTCAAGCATTTTTCTAGGCCAGCGATTTTAACCCGTGTGCTTCAAGAATGTTTAAAACATGCAATGCCTGACTATTTAGTCAGGGGCACTTACCTCATTTCCTTTAGATTGTCAAATAAAAAAAAATGACAACAGCCAACACAACAATAGCCAACTGGTGTGAATGAATCAAAATTATACCTGTTCTTTTTTTTTTTGTCAGATCAGCAAAAAATATGTTTTTGGTGTGTGCAGAATTTTAGTCATTAGTCTATCCATGCCATGAAATGGAAAAGGTTGAAAGTTGCTGTTCTGGGCTGTGAACACAGCAGCTAAAATCAGCACAACTCCCTGATCCGTGGAGTTGATAATCTAATGGGGACCAAGACATGACATGTAGTCAGATCACGATGTACAGAAATAACAAAGGAAAAGAGGCTCACCCTTGCTCACAGTGAGAGAAATGCAAATTAACACTACACTAATAACAACCCCTCGCTGAGATTCAGTTCTCATCTACCTGGTGAGCGGAAATTTAAGACTTTGCCCTCACCCTGCTGGAGGTCCCCTATACCTGGTGAGCAGGAGCAGGACCTGGATACACAAAGCCCTTGGGGCCGCTTAATTTGTCACCAAAGACTAGAAAACCCAGAGTCCATCAGGAGGCACTGACTGAGTGAACCAAGGATATCCACACAGAAGAAAACTGTGAAGTGGAAAATAACGGTTATGAGGTGATGGCTGGGCTTTGTTAAGTAAAAAAGAAAAGGAAAGGCCCTGGCCAGTTGCCTCAGCGGTGGGGCGTTGGTCCAGTGTGTGGATGTCCCAGGTGTGATTCCTGGTCAGGGCACACAGGAGAAGCACCCATCTGCTTCTCCACCCCTCCCCTCCCCTTTTCTCTCTCTCGATCTCTCTCTTCCCCTCTTGAAGCCATGGCCCATGGCTTGGTTGGAGCAAGTTGGCCCCACTGAGGATGGCTCCATGGCCTCCCCTCAGGAGTTAAAATAGCTCAGTTCCTGAGCAATGGAGCAATGGCCCCAGATGGGCAGAGCATCCCCCCCTAGGGCTTGGCGGGTGGGTCCCAGTCAGGGCGCATGCAGGAGTCTATCTCTCTGCCTCCCAGCTTCTCACTTAAAAAAAAATTAAAAAGAAATTAAAAAAAGAAAAGGAAAGGAAAAAGAAAGAAGTAGAATGGTAGATATATAGCATGGTAGTTTTTCTACAAGAAAGAATGGGGCCTGACCTGTGGTGGCGCAGTGAGTAAGGGCGTCGGCCTGGAACACTGAGGTCACTGGTTCAAAACCCAGGGCTTGCCTGGTCAGGGCACATATGGGAGTCGATGCTTTCTGCTCCTCCCCCACTTCTCTCTCTCTGTCTCCTTTCTCTAAAATGAATAAATAAAATCTAAAAAAAAAAAAGAAAGAAAGAATGGGTATAGAAGTAGGTGTGGGCACACATGTGTGTGAGCATGCACTGCAGGTGTGCATTTGTACATAAGTGTGTGTCTTCTTATCCTTGTGTGTGCACTTGTGAATGTTCATATGTGTATTTGTTGATTTTTGAGGAAAGAATCTATAGAAGGACAAAAGAAATGATGACAAATGACAGCACCTGTGGGAATGAAGAGGTAGGATTGGGGGGGAGGAGAGAGGGCCTATATAGTTTTGATCTTTGAACCATGTAGATTTTACATTATCCAAAATATAATTAGCAGCCTGACCTGTGGTGGTGCAGTGGATAAAGCGACGACCTGGGAACACTGAGGTCACCAGTTCAAAACCCTGCACTGGTTTGGTCAAGGCACATATGGGAGTTGATGCTTCCAGCTCCTCCCCCCTTTCTCTCTCTCTCTCTCCTTCTCTCTCTCACTCTGTGTCTCTTCTCTAAAATGAATAAAATAAAAAGAAATTAAAAAAAAAAAGAAAAAAACCCTGCACTAGTGTGGTCAAGGCACATATGGGAGTTGATGCTTCCAGCTCCTTCCCCTTTCTCTCTTTCTCTCTCTCTCTCTCTCACTCTCTGTCTCCTCTCTAAAATGAATAAAATAAAAAGAAATTTTAAAAAATTATATATATATATATATATATATATATATATATATATATAATTAGCCTGACCTGTGGTGGCGCAGTGGATAAAGTGTTGACCTGGAGTGCTGAGGTCACCAGTTCAAAACCTAGGGCTTGCCCTGTCAAGGCACATATGGGAGTTGATGCTTCCTGCTCCACCCTCCTTCTCTCTTTCCCCTCTCTAAAATGAATAAATAAAATATCTTTATATATATATATATATATATAAAATTAAAAAGCAAAAATAAATGAGAACACCAAATTTGAAAACCAACTTAAATTAACCTGTGTAAGGTGGTAGTCATACATGATATAACCATCAGAAAAAAGGATTGTTACAAATGCCTTTATTTTTTTAACAAATGACTTCTGAACACAGTACCTTGGCTGTTACCAAAAAAACTGCAAAGAAATCCTAACATTCACTCTAGTTTATTGGTCATAATAACACAGATATTGCAATTTTTTAAGTTTTTATTTGAAATACTTTGAAACTGTCAAAAAAAACTTCAAGAATAAGACAAAGATGGAGAACTGGTGACTGCTAGTGGGTACAGGGTTTTTCTGGAGGGTGATGAGGTGATGAAAATATTCTAAAATTCATTGTAGCGAGGGTTGCACAATTCTGTGAATATATTAAAACCATTGAATTGTATGCTTTCAGTGGGTGAATTGTGCGGTATGAGTTATAATCTATTGCCAATCATTATTTATTTTGATCCTAAAACAGACTTGGACAGTGAGAGTCCCTTCAAACTGGCTACTATGTCCTCTGATATGCCCCATCATTCTTTGAATACATTCTTAATTTCTTCCATAAGAAGTTCCATGAAAGCAGCCATTTCTCCACAAAGCTCTGTTTTCTCCTAGTGGAGAATGATGTTTGCAAAGCAAGATCTGGGAGCTGGATGTGTGGTCATTGCTATTGGAGAGCTTGTTACTCCTGTTATTCATCTCAGTACACATATGTAAATAAACATGCACACATATCTATGTATATTACAAACAAGGACCAATATGTCTACTTACAGCCCAATGTCACATGGTTTATCCTTGTCTTCTCCCTTTGCATGTTCATGCCTCCATTCCCGTTGTACTAAAAATATTTACTTCTTTGCTCAATTCCTTCAAATGTTACCAGTACCCCATTGAGCTAAATTTGACTTCACAATTTTGAAACTGTACTATTTAATAGATTTAAACATAAAATCCATACAATTTTTATGATTAAAAAAATTTTAATAAAAAATTTTAAAAATGCTGCCTGACCAGGCGGTGGCACAGTGGATAGAGCGTCGGACTGGGATGCGGAAGACCCAGGTTCAAGACCCTGAGCTCGCCAGCTTGAGCGCAGGCCCGTCTGGCTTGTGCAAAAGCTCGCCAGCTTGGACCCAAGGTCGCTGGCTCCAGCAAGGGGTTGCTCCACCTGCTGAAGGCCTGTGGTCAAGGCACATGTGAGAAAGCAATCAATGAACAACTAAGGTGTCGCAACGGCAACAAAAACTAATGATTGCTTCTCACCTCTCTCCGTTCCTGTCTGTCTGTCCCTATCTATCCCTCTCTCTGACTCTCTCTCTGTCTCTGTAAAAAAAAATTTTTTTTTCAATACTTTAATTTTAAAATTTTTATTTATTGACTTCAGTGAGAGAGGAAGGGAAGAGAGAGTGAGAGAAAAAGAGACAGGAACATTAATCTGTTCCTGTATGTGCCCTGACTGGGGATCAAACAGGCAACCCTCTGTGACAATGCTCTAACCAACTGAGCTATCCATCTTCCTTCCTCTTTCTCTCTCTCTCTTCCTCTCTTTCTCTAAAATTAATAAATAAAAAATATATATTTCATATACATTTATATATATATATATATACATATATATTTCATGGTTCTGCCCACTACTAGGTACTAAAATAAATGACACCCAACAGCAGCAACAATCTCATAAAGGTGATCTTGGAATATATTATTGTTTGCAGAAAACAAGGAAGTATTCACAAAATAATGTGATTGTGACAGAAGGGCATCAGTCCCAGCATGAGAGTTTCCCACTGACTACATCTTAGACAATTTCAACATCAAAAAATAACTGTAGTCTGACTAGTGGTGGCGCAGTGGATAGAGCATCAACCTGAGATGCTGAGGTCCCAGGTTCAAAAACCCTGAAGTCGCTGGCTTGAGTATAGGCTTACCAGCTGGAGTGCGCAGTCATTGGCTTGAGCATGGGATCATCAACATGATCCCGTGGTCACTGGCTTGAGCAAGGAGTCACTGACTTGGCTGGAGCTCCCCAGTCAAGGCACATATGAGAAGCAATCAAAGAACAACTAAAATGATGCAACTATGAGTTGATGCTTTTCATCTCTCTCTCTCTCAAAAAACAAATAAACAAACAGTAATTGTTGAAAACAGTAAATAAATTAAAATTTATGATTCTATAGTGTTATTCAAAAAGAGAGAGAGAAGCTTTACCACTAGTGGAGTAAGAAATTGCCACCATCAACAGTTTTCTATAAAAACAGAAAATTAAAGGAAACTAAGCATAAATCCTACCGTTTTAGAGCAACTGTTCTTTGCCACCAACTGATTAAAAAAACCCTCTCTACAGAATAATACCCACTAATTAATATAGAATAAATCATAAACTTAGAAAGCTACAACTTGATGATCTCCAATGAAATAATGGATTCAAGCAAGATCATCAGTGATTGTTAAAACCATAGAAGTTTCGCCTGACCTGTGGTGGCGCAGTGGATAAAGAGTCGACCTGGGAACACTGAGGTCGCAAGTTCAAAACCCTGCACTGGTCTGGTCAAGGCACATATGGGAGTTGAGCTTCCAGCTCCTCCCCCCTTTCTCTCTTTCTCTCTCTCTCTCTCTCTCACTCTGTGTCTCCTCTCTAAAATGAATAAAATAAAAAATAAAAATAAATAAAATAAAATAAAAACCATAGAAGTTTCTTGGGGACTAGGGTGCCAGAATGATTACTCCCAAGCTAATCACATAAAGGAGAAAGATGCCTTTAATACAGAGCTATCTGGTGGCTCTCTCCTTGACCAAGTGATTATACCTGACATCTCCAACGGTGAGCAATCTGACATCACCTGCAAGTCCTTAGCACCGCCTCTCATGCTAGCCAGCAAGTTCTTTTTCTTCTTGTGATAAAATAAACAGAACTGAACATTTACCTTTTTAACTATTTTAAAGTGAACAGACTCAGTGGCATTTAGTATATTCACAATGTTGTACAACTATCACCTCTATCTTGTTCCAGAACTTTTTTTATCACCCCAGAAAGAAACTCTGTGCCCTCGGCCCCAGGCAAACCCTCTGCTTTTTGTCTCTGTGATTTTGGCTATTCTGGGCATTGCGTACAAATGAAATCATGCAAGATTCAGACTTCGGTGTCTGGCTTCTTTTACTTAGCATAATGTTTTCAAGGGTGATCTATGTCGTGCCACGTACAGTACTTTTTTAGGGCTGAATAATATTTCATTGTAGGATATACCAAATTTTGTTTATCCTTTTATTCATTGATGGACATTTAGGTCATTTCTACCTTTTCGCTATGTGACTCATACTGCTAAGAATGTTGTTATACAAGATTGTGTGTGGACATATGCGTTCATTTAGCATGGATATATATGTGCTCTATATTCCAAGATTTTGTGTGGCCACATGTGTTCATTGGATATATGTACACACACACACACAAACACACACACACCCCTAGGAGTAAAACTGCTGGTTTTTATGGTAATGATGTTCAACTTATTGAGGAACCACTGACTGTTTTTCACAGTGGCTGCAGTAGTTTGCATTGCCAGCTGCAATATATGATGGGTCCCAATTTCACCCCATCTTTACCAACTCTTATTTTGCTTTCTTTCTTTTTTTTAATTTTTTGACAGAGACACAGAGAGAGTCAGAGAGAGGGACAGACAGGAAGGGAGAGAGATGAGAAGCATCAGTTCTTTGTTGCGACACCTTAGTTGTTCACTGATAGCTTTCTCATATGTGCCTTGACCAGGGGGACTACTACATCAGAGTGAGTGACCCCTTGCTCAAGCCAGCGACCATGGGGTCATGTTTATGATGCCACACTCAAGCCAGCAACCCCGTGCTCAAGCTGGTGAGCCCGTGCTCAAGCCAGCGACCTCGAGGTTTTGAACTTGGTTCCTCTGCACCCCAATCCAACAATCTATCCACTGTGTCACCATCTGTCAGACTTATTTTGCTCCTTATATTATTATTATCATTGTTACCCTCCTACTGGATGTGAAGTGGTACTTCATTGTGGTTTTGATTTGCACTTCCCTAATGAAGAATGAAGTTGAGCATCATTTTTTTATATATATATTTTTTGGAGAAAAGTCTATTCAAGTCCTGTGCATATTTTTTAATTGGGTTGTCTTTTTGGTTTTGAGTTTGAATCGTTATTTCTGTATTCTGGATGCAACTTCTTTATCACATATATGATTTTCAAATATCTTCTTCCATTCTGTGGATTGCCTTCTTATTGCCAAGTACTAATCTAATTCTAATCAAGCCTTTAGATCTGACTTCTAGTGTACAGGAAATAGATGGATAAGAGAACCAGCTAAATAACACATCAAGGAAACCATCAGATTAATCCAAAATGTAGATCACTCTGTAAGACAGCTGGCCTGGACTCTTCAAAGAGTATTGGCCCCAGCTGGTTTGCTCCGTGGATAGAGCATCAGCACAGCATGTGAACGTCCTGGGTTCAATTCTCTGTCAGAGCACACATAAGAAGCAACCGTCTACTTCTACTTCTATTCTCCTCCCTCTCTCCCTTCTCTCTCTCTCTTCCCCTCTCATAGCCAGTGGCTCGACTGGTCCAAGCATCGGCCTCAGGCACTGAGGATAGCTTAGTTGATTCAAGCATTGACCCCAGATGGGGGTTGCCAGGTGGATCCCAGTAGGACACATGCAGGAGTTTGTCTCTCTGTCTCCCCTCCTCTCACTTAAAAAAAAAAAAAGATTCTAATCATTGTATAGGAAAATGCTCAACCTCAACAACAAATAAAAACAGATGCTGCCTGACCAGGTAGTGGCGCAGTGGATAGAGCATCAGACTGGGACTTGGAGGACCCAAGTTTGAAACCACGAGGTCGCACGCTTGAGCATGGGGTCACTGGCTTGAGTGTGGGATCATAGACATGACCCCATGGTCGCTGGCTTGAGCCCAAAGGTTGCTGGCTTGGTCACTTGCTCTGCTGTAGCTCCCCCCCCTCCTGTCAAAGCACATATGAGAAAGTAATCAATGAACAAGCAATCAATGAACAACTAAGATGCCACAACGAAGAACTGATGCTTCTCATCTCTCTCCCTTCCTGTCTGTCTGTCCCTATCTGTCCCTCTCTCTGATTCTCTATCTCTGTCAAAAACAAAAACAAACAAACAAAAAACCCAGACGCTACTACACATATACCACAAACAAATAAAAGTCATAACACCGAATGTTGGCCAGTCTGAGGAGTAACTAATCCACACCACAAATCTTAGGGCTCAGTCCAAAAACAGGGCTGCTGATGAAAGTTCTGACTCTTTCTCTGAACGCTGTTGGGTGCTAGAAGAAGGCAGCCTGGGAGGTGGCTGGGAAGGGATGTGTGACAGGAGGAGCTCTGTGGCTTCCCCATCAGACACAGGTCTAGGCTCTGGGGTTGGTCTGCAAGCCCCCTCTGCCAGGAGTCCCCAAACTCCTGGCTCAGACACAAAGATGGGGCAGGTTCTGGGGCAGCCCATGGCTCAGGTCCCACCTCATGAACACAATGGTTTTAATAACATGGTCTCATTGTGGAAGCCCAGTGAAAAACACACAAACAAGAATAACCCGAACCCTCATCACTAAGGTATAATTGTTGCTACCAGTTTGGTGCAGCTCTATTCAGTTCTTTCTTCTATTTAAAGAATACTATTGCCTGACCAGGCGGTGGCGCAGTGGATAGAGTGTCGGACTGGGATGCGGAAGACCCAGGTTCGAGACCCCGAAGTAGCCAGCTTGAGCGCAGGCCCATCTGGCTTGAGCAAAGGCTTGCCAGCTTGAACTCAAGGTCGCTGGCTCCAGCAAGGGGTTGCTCGGTCTGCTGAAGGCCCGCAGTCAAGGCACATTGAGAAAGCAATCAATGAACAACTATGGTGTCGCGATGGCAACGAAAAACTAATGATTGAGGCTTCTCATCTCTCTCCGTTCCTATCTCTCTCTCTGTCCCTGTAAAAAAGAATAAAGAAAATTAAAAAAAAAAAAAAAAGACATACAAGGTCTTATTTTCAGGGGAAGCCTTATATTTCTAAGCTTGAAAAAATTGCACTAAGTCTTATTTTAGGGGAAACAGGGTCTAAATAGAGCCAGCCAGAGGGGGGCCTTGTACAGGCTGGAGTGAGAATGTGATGGTATTACCAGCCACTGTGACCCCAGGCTTTGCATGAAAAGTCCAGCTTCCTCCTGGCCCAGAGAGTCTCCCCCCAGACAAGTGGCTGGGGTACCTGGCCGACAGAACCTCATCCAGGTGAGAAGGGGGTGAAAGAGCAGAAGCAGCAGAGGTCTGAAGCCAAAACTGTCACTCACACCCTGTGACACCTGGCCTCAGTTTCTGTGGGCCTCAGTCTACTCATTTTAAACTGGAGCTCATAAGGTGGTGTTACAGAAGCTTCAGGAACAAAGAATCCTTTCGTAACGGCCTTCATCCATTGTAAGAAGGGAGGTCAGGGGACAGTTACTACAGAGGCCAGTCTCTGGGCTGGGCTTACACATGGGCGCCTGTCTCCTGGAACCTGGACTCTGGCTTTGGCCCAGGAGGGAGGCTGGAGTGATAGCCCCTCACCTGTTCCTCAAGGCTCTGACTGCTCATTGTCACTGGATCTGATAAGAAACCCCACCTTGACTTCATGTATATAAGGGGACCATGGGAACTGAGCGCCACGGAGGCCGGTCCCGGGCTCACTCAGCTCCAGCTCGGTCACCACCGTATCTCTGACCGGGGCCGAGAGGACCATCATCACGTCCATGTGGGGCAAGATCTCTACACAGGCAGATGCCATTGGCACCGACACCCTGGAGAGGTGAGTGCCAGACAGGCTGGGATGGGGCCAGGTAGGTGACAATGTGGGGTTAGTGAGGACAGGGGACAGTGAGTTCAGGGGTTCTCCGAGAAGGGGGTCAGTGAGTTGGGGAAGATTAATTACGCAGATGTCTGACTGACCCTGGGCTCAGTGAGGCCTGAACAGGGACAGGCACATAGAGGGAAATGAACAGTTTCTTCCAAGGCCTGACATGCCTGCTGAGGCAGCCACTGATACTGGGGTCTCTGACCTGAGAAAAGAAGTTTTTCTGAAGAGCCTTCCTGGGCTGCTGCTGGAGAGAGCATTATTGCTGGCAGAAGGTGAAATAGGATGCTGATCAAGGGATGGCTCTGGCCAGAGGAGGTGAAAGGGGCTGGATACCAAGGCGTGGAAGTTGAAGAGCTGGTGTGCAGACCGGGTTGGAAGCAAGAAGACAAGCTAGGAGTTTCTGTAGCCTGGAATAGGCAAGGTTGTGTGGTGGGAGCGGTGTGGGGACCCTCTACCCAGGGAGGGTAGATCTTGGGTGGGAGATTTCAAGCTGGGAGTGAAGCGGCCCCTGCCAACCTTGCAGGGTCAGTGGTGGGGTTGAACTTGGGCTATCCAGCTTGGAGAAGAGGGGAATGGATGGTCGGGAGTGGAGAGGCTGCCCTCCTCTGGAGCTCACGCCCTGCCCTCCATCCATAGGCGCTTCACCAGCTACCCCCAGACCAAGACCTACTTCCCACACTTTGACCTGCACCCCGGATCTGCTCATCTGCGCGCACACGGCTCCAAGGTGGTAGCCGCAGGTGGGCGACGCGGTCAAGAACATCAACAACGTCGCTGCGCCCTGTCCAAGCTGAGCGAGCTGCACTCCTACATTCTACACGTGGACTCGGTCAACTTCAAGGTTGCCGCGGGGGTGGGGTCCCGGCGGGGTCAGGGTAGAGACTGCGATCTCTCTTTACCTCTGAACCCACAGCTCCTCCTGGTACTCCCCAATAAATGGATGAGGATGGAGTGAGCTGGGTCCCGCGTCTTTGGTACTGGGGGGCGGGGACAGGGCGGAGAGAACAAAGTGACGGTAGTCTCACTCCCGGCCTAGAGACCACTCCAGGGCGCTTTGGGGCGGTTCTTGCGCGTGCGGTCTCTGGGGGAGTAACCGAGAGAGAGCAGAGCAGCCCTTAGCCACGTCCATGCCGTTTTCTCTGGGTGTATTTGCACCTCAAAACGTCTTTACAAATTGCCCAAAGACCGTCGCTTCATGCAGCCTGTTGGGTGCGTGTGGGGACTCGGGGAACTTTTTTTCGAAGCCTAATGTCATAGCGCTGCGGGCACTCCTGATGCGGTTTCCCTCCTGACCACTCTGGGTAAAGGGGGTTCCTGTTCCGCGCTCTTTCTTCTGATCCCTCCATGTGCTCCCCCCTGGCGCGCGAAGCAGTAATTTGCTCGCAGGGAAGTCGTTAAACATCCCCCTAAAGTCTGCAGCAAAGACTTTCACGCACACCGGAGAGTCAGTGCCAGTAACCCGAGGACCCCAGAGGCGTTGGGGCCTGAGCTAACCCGGGACGGTTCAGGGCGCGCGCCGAGGGTTCCAGCGTTCCCGCCGAGCTCCTGCAGATAAAAGCGGGCGGGGCGGCCGGGTGGAGGTGGGCGGGTGCTGCTATAAGGAGGCCAGGGCAGCGGCCGGGGGCTTCCAGAGCATGCCACGCCAGCGCCATGCTCAACGCTCAGGAGCGCGCCCAGGTGGCACAGGTGTGGGACCTGATCGCAGGACATGAAGCGCCCTTCGGGGCGGAGCTATTGCTCAGGTGGGTAGGGAGTAAGTCTACAGGATCGCAGGGAGAACGAGACAGCGGTGTTAGGCCTAAGATTGCTGGGGGGTGGGGTGGGGGCGGGGCGCAGGAGAGACTGGGGTTTCTGGAGGACCCCACACTGCCCGCCCTCCCACATGACCTGCTCCCCCAGGCTCTTCACCGTGTACCCCAGCACCAAGATCTACTTCAAGCACCTGGGCGCCTGCCCTGACGAGGGGCACCTACTGAGCCACGGACAGCGCCTGCTGGAGGCGGTGGGCGTGGCCGTGCAGCACGTGGACAACCTGCGCGCGGCCCTGAGCCCGCTGGCTGACCTGCACGCTTACGTGCTACGCGTGGACCCCGCCAACTTCCCAGTGAGGCAGCCTCGGCCGCAGGGGGGGTTCGGGTGCGAAGGCTGGGGGTTGCAGGGTTCTGGAAGGAACTGGAAGGGGTCAGACCCTTTTCATCTGTCCCTTCTCCCGCAGCTGCTGATCCAGTGCTTCCAGGTGGTGCTGGCCTCCCACCTACAGGGCGAGTTCACGGTGGAGATGCAGGCGGCGTGGGATAAGTTCCTGACTGGCGTGGCCGTGGTACTGACAGAGAAGTACCGCTGAGTTCTGCGCCCCGCATGTCAATAAACAAGCCTCAAACGGCGAGACCCTGCGCATGTGTAGTCTTTGGGTCGGCGGCACTGTTGCTGGGCAGAGAAGCTCGGGTCCAGTCGGGAGCCTCCTGGAATCTTAGGGAGCGATCTCAAAACTTTGCCAACAAAAGAACGGGATCCGGACCTGACCCGTGGTGGTGCAGTGGATAAAGCCTCGACCTGGAATGCTGAGGTCGCCTGTTGGAAACCCTGGGCTTGCCCGGCCAAGGGAAAGACGGGAAGCAACTACTAGTACGAGTTGATACTTCCCGCTCCTTTCCACCCTTCTCCTCTCTCTTCCTCCTCTCTTTAACACGAATAAATAAAATCTAAAAAAGAAAAAAAAAAAAAAAAAGAAACGATCCGGGAGCGGATCCTGGGAACTCTCTAGATTTGGAATGAGGACGGTTCCTGGGCTGATAATACCGAGTTTGAAGAGAGTACCCAAAGGCCTGAACAAAACAGTTGCCCTTCTGTGGCGGGGGAATGTGGTGGGGCAGAGTGGATACTCGAATGGGGGCAAGGTTTCAGCGCGCATCCGGCACCCGTGCGGTAGCATAATGTTCCTCAAAACACAGAGCGTTCACTCATTCATTTATTCTCCAGCCATCCCCGCCTCTCTCTGGTAGCTGCGAGCGTGAATCTCGGCCTTCTCTGCAGACAGCCGTGGGCACCCAGGTATAGGGGCTGAGTTCCTGGCCTGAGGTCAAACAGAATTCGGGGCCCAGGACTCATTGGACTCTACTCTCTGTTCTTTTCCTGCCTCCTGCCACATTTCCCACGACTACCATGCTCAATCTGCAGCAACCCTTGCCCTGAGCCAAGTTAACCCCTTCCTCTGAATCTCCTGAGTGGGGGATGGGACCTCAGAGCAATCTGGGGGATGGGACTACAGAGCAATCCTAAATGGCCACAATCGGGCAGACAGAGCAAGTTTCCAACCCGGTTCACACCAACAAGCAAGCAGAGTGATCTGAGTCTAACGCATTGACTGGGGGAAGGGGGGAGGGGGGAGGGGACGACCCGACCTCACTGGGCTTTGCTCTCATTTTTGAGACCATAATGCAGGGTCAGTATCTGGCAAGACCATGATCGCCAACTTCCACCCCACACTCCAGCCCCAGCGGCAGCATCTCTGTTTCTGCGGATGTCCCCCGTCCACCCCACGCCCCCGATCTCTCCACTCTGCTGCTTGGGACAGAAATCTTAGCTCTCCACCCGTAGCCTTTGCGGACAAAGGAATGGAAACCCGGAGCGGACTGTGGTGCTCAGCAGACTCTGAAGGAGGACGGTTTCCGGGGGCTCGGGGGCCCCAGTCTGTGTTAGGAAGAGTGGGGGCAGGGAATGAGCCCAGCAGAAGGGTGGGCGCCCAAATCTGAGGAAGATGCTGGAAGCTAGCCCTGACCGTGTCTCAGCCGAGTTCCCTAGTACTACTAGTTGGGAGGACTATCCACTAAGAGTGGGAGAGTGTGGAGGATTCACCCGATATTATCCTTCATCCTCACCGTTTACATGAACAACTGACAGCTCTTGGTACCCGGCAAAGTCTGCTCCCCAAAAGGCAAATAGACACCTCGAAGCTTTCCCTGGCTCCGGGCCACACATAGTTCCACGCTGAATTTGGTTGGCTCAGGAACCTGTGTGGGAACCCCAGAACCCTTGGAGCGGCAACAGTGGGTACCCTAGAGAGCAGGAACTCAACCTGCACGGGACTAAGTGTATAAGGGCAGCCATAGAAGCCGAGCGGGCCTCGCGTATCCAGACTGTGCCTTCGACCCCACCTCCTGAAACCACGCCAGCCAATGAGCGCGGCCCGGGAGGGCGTGCCCCTCGCGCCCCAGGAATAAAAACCCCGCATACTGCCGGCCCACCACCCTTCTGGTCCTTACACAGACTCAGAAAGAATCAACCATGGTGCTGTCTCCCGCCGACAAGGGCAACGTCAAGGCCGCCTGGGATAAGGTGGGCGGCCATGCTGCCGACTATGGCGCAGAGGCCCTGGAGAGGTGAGGATCTCCTTTTCCCTGCTTCCGCCCCAGGGCTCGACACTCGCCCACCAGCCTGCCAGCTACGCCTCAGCGGGCAACGACCCGCCGGCGCCCACACCCTCAAGAGCTCAGGGTCCAGACCGCGGACCTGCCCGAAGAAGCCAGCCAGCGCCTTGGTGCGGATCCAAGGCTCATGACCCTGCCCTGGGTCCCCCACTCCCACCTTCCACCCCGCCGCTCACCCTCTTCTCCCCGCAGGATGTTCCTGAGCTTCCCCACCACCAAGACCTACTTCCCCCACTTCGACCTGTCCCACGGCTCCGCCCAGGTCAAGGGCCATGGCAAGAAGGTGGGTGACGCCCTGTCCAACGCCGTGGCCCACATGGACGACCTGCCCGGTGCCCTGTCGGCTCTGAGCGACCTGCACGCCTACAAGCTGCGTGTGGACCCCGTCAACTTCAAGGTGAGCACGGGGCCCGGTCGGCAAAGACCTGCGGGGAGGGCTCCCTTGGGTTCCAGGAGGTGGAGCGCGGGCCGCCGCTCCCCAACGACCCCTGATTCCGTCTCTCTTCACAGCTCCTGAGCCACTGCCTGCTGGTGACTCTGGCCAGCCACCACGCGGCTGACTTCACCCCTGCCGTCCACGCCTCCCTGGACAAGTTCTTGGCCTCTGTGAGCACCGTGCTGACCTCCAAATACCGTTGAGCTGGAGCCGAGGCTATCCCTGCCCTGGGTGGGGGTGCATTTGTGCTCCAGGCACCCGCACTTCCCGATCTTTGAATAAAGTCTGAGTGGGCTGCAACCGGTGTGGCCTCGTTCTCTGTGCCTCCGAACGTGCCTGGGGTGGGGGTGGTTCTCCTCGCTTCGTACCAAGGACGTCTCCGCAGCAGGTGAAGGGAGGGAAGGGGAGGGAGGAGAATGGAAGGGATCTAACTAAGGTCGACGCTGCCAGAAACGCGCTGAACCACAGGATTCTGTCCTAAGAGATGCCAGACTTCCAAAGCTTCCCCTCTGGGGCGAGAGGTGGGGAGTGTTAAGAATCGCCAGGCTCGCTTGACCAGGTGGTGGCGCAGTGGATAGAGCGTCGGACTGGAATGCGGAAGACCCATGTCGAGACCCCGAGCTCGCCAGCTTGAGCGCGGGTCCATCTGGCTTGAGCAAAAGCTCGCCAGCTTGGACCCAAGGTCTCTGGCTCCAGCAAGGGGTTGCTCGGTCTGCTGAAGGCCCGCGGTCAAGGCATTTGTGAGAAAGCAATCAATGAACAACTAAGGTGTCATAATGGCAATGCAAAACTAATGATTGATGCTTCTCACCTCTCTCCATTCCTGTCTGTCTGTCCCTATCTATCCCTCTGTCTGACTCTCTTTGTCCCTGTGTAAAAAAAAAAAAAAGAAAAAGAATCACCAGGCTCTTTAAAGTCTCTGACTGATCACTGTTAAACAATCTAGTTAAAAATAAAACAAAGCGGCCTGACCTGTGTTGGCACAGTGGATAAAGCGTCGACCTGGGAACACTGAGGTCGCCAGTTCAAAACCCTGCACTGGCCTGGTCAAGGCACATATGGGAGTTGATGCTTCCAGTTCCTCCCTCCTTTCTTTCTCTCTGTCTCACTCTGTGTCTCCTCTCTAAAATGAATTAAAAAAATTAAAAATAAAACAAAGCAAAACAATCAACCTCCCCGCCACCACCCCCCGCCCGAAAATGGTGCACAGGTGCACAGGCAGGTGCTAGACAATTTCCATGAGATCCCCATCTCCTCCCTAGCAGAGGGCAGATGAGTTAGAAGAGGATTGAAGCCCTAAGAACCCTTCTTGGAGGCAGCCAGGCAGGCAGGACTTCTGGGAAGTAGAAAGGGGCATGAGCTGCCCGCAGCACTCGGGACCACTGTAGCAAAGTACCTTGCTCCTTTGTTCTGCACTTCACAGGTGCATTAATAGCTCATTGTGTTCCCAGCCCTGCGTTCCCCAGCTCATCCACCCCACCCCCACCCTATTATGTAAATGGTGGCTTCTGGGGTCTCCCAACTGTGAATGGTAGTTAGATAAGCCCCTGTCCCAGGTGCTGAAGCCCTGGACTTCACACTGGAATCTCACACTTCACTTGGTTTCGCAGTCACCTGAGGGACACCAGTCAGTGCCTACAGCCCAACCCCAGTGCTGGATAAAAGTTTGGGGAGCGCCTGACCTGTGGTGGAGCAGTGGGTGGTTCAAAGCCCTGGGCTTGAAGTTGATGCTTCCTGCTCCTCCCCCCCCTAAAATAAACAAACTAACAAATAAATAAATAAGTTAATTTTAAAAACCACTTAATAAAATGCTTGGGGAGGGCCCTGGTGATTAGCTCAGTTATAGCATTGTTCTGATATGCCAAGGTTGTGCTTTCAATCCCAGGTCAGGTACATATAAGAGTCAATGGGGGGGGGAAGGGGAGAGGTGGTGAGGGGAGGGGGCAAAGTGGGTATCAAGGAGAACATGAGGGGGAGGGGGAGGGAGATATATTTGGGGGAACACTTGTAACTGTGTAAACACAACAAATTAAAAAAAAGAGTCAACCAATGAAGGCATAAATAAATGAAACAAAAAATTGATGTCTCTCAAATCAATAAATTTAAAAATCTAGGAGTAGAGTTGCAAACCCCTTTCTCACCACATTTTCTTTGAGGGGAGGGATATGAAACTCTGAATAGCTGGGGGAATTTCTCCCTTCTCTCCACCATGCACTCTTTCTCCGCATCACAATCCAACTCATCTGGCACCTGGCCAGCTTCTTCACACCCACCTCTCCTCGTATCCACTCTACAGCTGCAGAGGCCCTGTCTCCCCCTGGCCCCCTACAAACCAAGTCGGGGGCTCCCCCTCCACCTTATTCCACCTCCAGTCTCACCTCCTCAGAGAAGCCCACCATGATCCTCAGACTAACTCTAATATCCTTGAATGCCTCATCCAATCTCTTCATGCTTCCTTAGGGCTTTTAATTAGATTTGAGACTTCTTGTACTTGTGTGATAACTTGGTAACTCTCTACGTTTCTAACTAGGCTGAAAGCTCAGCTCTTGTTCATCAGTTGCTTTTTTTTTTTTTTTTTTTTATCAGTTCAGCCACTATTTACTTAGTGAGTCTTGTTGTGTCAGGCACAATTTAGGGGACTGGGGGTGTCATTGTGAACCAGAATAATTTGGTCAGGTGGGGAGAGACAGTCATTCACACAATCACACAGGGATCCTGAATAGAAGTGACCTCGATGAGTTCCCAAGATGGGGTTGCAGGGCCACCAGGCTGAGAGGAGAAGCTTAAGCTGGGAGCCTCTCACCGCAGCCATGTAAAACATATTCCTCCATATTTGTTTCTCCCTGACACTAATGCTTTGTTGGGGGGAAAGGGGGAGACTGCAAGAACTAAGACTGAAGGGCAGCAGGAGGGAGTCCAGGCAAGAATTCTGTGATTTAACCAACCGAGCTATCCAGCCAGAGAGCCCAGGCAGGAAACTTGACAACACATGAGCAAGGACCTCCTTGTGCACACATCTATCTCTCTCTGTCCTGGACTAGGCAAGGCCTTTATTCCTTCTTTCTCTCAATAGTCCATTCATTCATTGATTCTGCCAAAGTTAGACATGTCCCACACTACCAAGCCAAGGTCCAGGGCTGGTCCTCAGAAGAGGGCAACCTCAGGCTAGGGAGCTCAGGGACCCTAACTGGTGTCATAAGCTCACTTAGTGGAAGAGTCATCATCAACCCACTTCTACAAACCGCCACCCACCCCCACCAACTAGGGGCGAGGATATCACTTTCTGGGGAGGTGGATGCAGCGTCGAGAAGCAGCCACTGGGAGAGAGGAATATCCCTTACTCCGGGACACAGCGTACCTTCGCAAACTGGGAGCAATTCCCCCACCAGTAGAGCAAGACGCAGATTCTACGCGGGGCGCCCCCTGCAGTGCTGGCCGAGATGCGAGTCCCAGGCTCCACGCCAGCCAATGAGCGCGGCCCGGGAGGGCGTGCCCCTCGCGCCCCAGGAATAAAAACCCCGCATACTGCCGGCCCACCACCCTTCTGGTCCTTACACAGACTCAGAAAGAATCAACCATGGTGCTGTCTCCCGCCGACAAGGGCAACGTCAAGGCCGCCTGGGATAAGGTGGGCGGCCATGCTGCCGACTATGGCGCAGAGGCCCTGGAGAGGTGAGGACCTCCTTTTCCCTGCTTCCGCCCCAGGGCTCGACACCCGCCCACCAGCCTGCCAGCTACGCCTCAGCGGGCAACGACCCGCCGGCGCCCACACCCTCAAGAGCTCAGGGTCCAGACCGCGGACCTGCCCGAAGAAGCCAGCCAGCGCCTTGGTGCGGATCCAAGGCTCATGACCCTGCCCTGGGTCCCCCACTCCCACCTTCCACCCCGCCGCTCACCCTCTTCTCCCCGCAGGATGTTCCTGAGCTTCCCCACCACCAAGACCTACTTCCCCCACTTCGACCTGTCCCACGGCTCCGCCCAGGTCAAGGGCCATGGCAAGAAGGTGGGTGACGCCCTGTCCAACGCCGTGGCCCACATGGACGACCTGCCCGGTGCCCTGTCGGCTCTGAGCGACCTGCACGCCTACAAGCTGCGTGTGGACCCCGTCAACTTCAAGGTGAGCACGGGGCCCGGTCGGCAAAGACCTGCGGGGAGGGCTCCCTTGGGTTCCAGGAGGTGGAGCGCGGGCCGCCGCTCCCCAACGACCCCTGATTCCGTCTCTCTTCACAGCTCCTGAGCCACTGCCTGCTGGTGACTCTGGCCAGCCACCACGCGGCTGACTTCACCCCTGCCGTCCACGCCTCCCTGGACAAGTTCTTGGCCTCTGTGAGCACCGTGCTGACCTCCAAATACCGTTGAGCTGGAGCCGAGGCTATCCCTGCCCTGGGTGGGGGCGCCTTTGTGCTCCAGGCACCCGCACTTCCCGATCTTTGAATAAAGTCTGAGTGGGCTGCAACCGGTGTGGCCTCGTTCTCTGTGCCTCCGAATGTGCCTGGGGTGGGGGTGGTTCTCCTCGCTTCGTACCAAGGACGTCTCCGCAGCAGGTGAAGGGGGGGAAGGGGATGAAAGGGCCGGGGAGGCAGTGAAGCTAGTCCTGCTGCCACTGCCTGGGATTCACTGGTCAGCCCCACTCTCACCCTGGATTGCTCCATTGCATACGTGTCCCTTTCTATGTTCCATTCACGGGCTTCTGCTATTCAACACGAGTTTGCTCAAATAATGGATTTGTTTTCCATCTTTACATTGTATGGCATTTACATTCAGAGTTGGTGGACCTCCAGTTAGGACCTCTGAGCTCTCCCAGGGTTCCTTCCAGAGTCGAACAGAATACTCCCCTTTCATCAAGCGCTTCCCTGATACATGCACAGTCTAAACGAAACTGGGGCTGTGCAGTTCAACTGCAGATGCCAGGCGGTTTCCTGGAGGCAACCTTTTCACTTGGGGCCACCTACAGGATGCTCACTCTGTACACATGATGTCCTGCAGCCACCCAAGGTCTGGAGGCCCAATTCTGGGGCCAGCTCATCATCCACTGCAGGATGGCCCTCTGACTCAGCCCAGTGCTGTCAGGGAGAGGAGAGCTGGGGCGAAGGGTCCTGCACTTTGATGTGCTTTGTCTCCATGGAGCTGGCCCATAGTGCTGCAGCCTCAGAGTGGGAGCTTGAGGTGTCTGGTCTGGACTGCTGTCCAGCCCCAAGTTCCAACTGAGAGCAGTGTCCTTTCTTTCCTGGGTTCAAGAGCGGTCCTTGGGAAATAAGGCAGCAGGTCCCCTTTGTCAGTTTGTGATGCTTTTAGCACAGCTGGTGGCATAGTCTGAGCTCTCAGTAGGAGGCAATCTTCCTTACTTTATTATTAGGAAAAATGAGGGAACAACCCAAATGTCCATCTACTGATGAATAGACCAACTAAATGTGGTCCATCCATACAATGGGATGTTGTTCAACCATAAATAGCAATGGACTACTGATACATAATACAAGGAGGATAAACCTTGAAAATGTGCTAAGTGAAAGAAACCAGACACAAAAGACCATATACCTCATGATTCTATTTGTATAAGATGTCCAGAATAGGCAAACGCACAGAGACAGAGAGTAGACTGGTAGTTGCCAGGGGCTGGAGGAGAAGGGTTATGGAATGACTGCCAATGAATACAGAGTTTCTATTTGGGATGGTGAAAAAGTTCTGAATAATGGTTGCACAACAGTGCATATGTAATTAAAGACACGGTGTAGTACACTTTAAAATAACTAAGATGGCAAATTTTATGTTATATAAATTTTACCACCAATAAAACAACAAAAAGAGGGGTGCCCAGCACAGAATAAGTGTGGCATGGGTATTAGCTATTATTACAATACATCCAAGGCACTTAATATATGTTCATTGTCCTGAAAGGAACATCTGCTATGAGCAAGGCATCGAACATTTCTTTTCCATTTAATTCTCACAACAACCTTGGGAAGAAGAAATTATATTCATTTTATACAATAAATGAGATAATAGACTCAGGGAGGGTTACAACAGACATGGGAGGGAGGTAGAATAATAAGCTGACATGCAATGCCAAAATCCATGCTAAAGTTTAGGGTTACCTAATAATATGCATTAAATATTCGTTTTCAGCTTGAGGGTGGTGGCCCAGTGGATGGAGCGTCGGACTGGGATGTGGAGGACCCTGGTTCGAAACCCTGAGGTTGCCAGCTTGAGCACAAGCTCATCTGGTTTGAGCAAGGCTCACCAGCTTGAGCCCAGGATCGCTGGCTTGAGCAAGGGGTCACTCTGTCTGCTGTTGCCCCCCACCCCGTCAAGGCACATATGAGAGAGCAGCAATCAATGAACAACTAAGGTGCCGCAACAAAGAATTGATGCTTCTCATCTCTCTCCCTTCCTGTCTGTCCCTACCTGTCCCTCTCTCTGTCGCTGTCACACACACACACAAAAAGAATTCGTTTCCATATAGTCGACATTATAAAAATGGGGCTCTCGGAGTCCAGGGCAATTGGTAAGGTCCCAGGTCAGAGCAGATGGAGATTGGATGCTCTCGGGTCCCTCCCGACCAGACGCTGCATCGTGGCGCCTCCTAGAGGCCATGGGGACCCGGCGGCTGATCCGCGCAGGCGCAGGCGCAGGCGCAAGCGCAGCCGCAGTCCTGGGCACTAAGCTCGCAGAGGGTCGGGGGCTCCACCATGGAACTGTCGGCAGTGGACAGGGCGTTACTGCGCGCACTTTGGAGAAAGCTAGGTGACAACGTCGGTGTCTACACGACCGAGGCCCTGGAGAGGTGCGGACATGCGGACAGCCCTAGCGCCCTCCGGTTTCACCTGTCTTTCTGCCCACCACGAGGATGGGTCCCCGCCCCACCCGATACTCTCCTCAACACCTCATTAGCCGTTCCTCTCGAAGGACTTTCCTGGCCTTCCCCTCCACCAAGACGTACTTCCTCCACCTGGACCTGCGCCCTGGCTCTGCCCAAGTCAAAGCCCACGGTCAGAAGGTGGCCGACGCGCTGACCCTGGCTGTGGACCACCTGGACGACCTGCCAGGCGCCCTGTCGGCCCTTAGCGACCTGCACACGAACAAGCTGCAAGTGGACCCCATCAACTTCAAGGTGAGCATGCGGACGGGGGCTGGACTCTCCCACCGGGGTTGGGGGTAGTTTCCACAAGGGAAGGTTGTGGAAGGGACAGATGGACCTCGGTGGGACCACTCTGTCCCTCCGTCCCTCCGCAGCTCCTGAGCCACTGCCTGCTGGTGACCCTCGCCCGGCACTACCCGGGAGACTTCAGCCCCGCCTTGCAGGCCTCGCTGCACAAGTTTCTGAGCCACGTGATTTTGGCGCTGGCCTCCAACTATCACTAAACTTGGGGTGGATAATCGCGGGACCCCCGCCTTCCCTTCCTGCGACGTCTCAGTGTTTGAGTAAAGTCCCCCAAAGAAAGCCTCAGCTTGTGAGCGTGTTCCTTGGTGGATACAGGTACCAGAATACCAGGAGCCTGATGGGATTCAGGGAGAGGTGCTGCCCTCTTACCAAAGAAAGGGTGGGGATCTGGAGAGGACCTAGCTAAACCTCCCACATGGTCAGATCTGAATGCACCCCGCTGGATGCCTTGTGTGACTGAGGGGAGATTCAGATCGCCCCCGCCCTTGGTGGCCGGAAGCGTTTGGTGCAAACCAAACGTTGGGTCCCAAATGCCATATCGTAAACCCTGCCTCACCATGTCCTTGGCTGCAGCCACTTAGAGTCGCAGACTCGAAACTTCAGCCCCTCGGCAGTGGGGTGGCATGTCGGGGGTCATGGGCTTGCGCTAGATAACGAGGTCCGGCCCCTCCCCAGAGCTGCTCGCTTGGGCGGACTGCACACAGATCTAGGTAACCCGGACCTGATCCCCAACACCTGGAACTCCAGTGGACATGACCGGTGGCGGGCGAAACCTTGAGGTGCCGGCTCTGAGCGCGGTCTCGTCAGGGCAGGGTCCCAGGCTTGAACAGGTGGAATCCCAAAGCTAGCCAGCTTGAGCCCAAAAGGTCACTCTGGCTTGAACAAGGTGACTTTGGCTCGACCCTGGACAAGGCACCTACGAGAAGCAACCAACGCACAACTAAAGTGAAAGAAACTACCAGTTGATGCATGTGGCCCTTTCTCTCGATAAAATAAAACAGCCATTAAAAAAAAAAACCAAAAAACTTAGGCCGGGTGTGGGATGGCAAGGCATAGCCCCTGAGAAAACTAGGGAACAGCGCCCCCTGCCGGCACAGATACGACTTACTCAGAGCCCAACCTGCACAACAGTAGGCAGTGGCTCTAAGAGTATTGGGGACTTCAGGAATCCAAACAGGGAAGCCCCATTTGCCGGACTCAGGACTAGGTGGAATAAGATGCGTCGGTCCGGCCTAAATCCACACTTCTAAGGAGACATATTTTTTTTTTTTTAATTTCCTCATAAAATCAACCATGGTCTGGACCTGCCCGTTTGCTCAATGGTAGGGCGTGTGGATGTCCAGTATTTGATTCCCAGTCAGGGTACACAGAAGGGGTCATCTGTTTCTCCACTCCTCCCCTCTCTTCTTCTCTCTTCCCCTCCAGCAGCCATGGCTCATTGAGTTGGCCCTATGGTGAGGATGGCTAAATGGATCCTCCTGCTTCAGGTGCTAAAAATAGCTTGTTGCTTGGCAACACCCCAGCATGGCCAGTAGGGCCTTGTGGGGTGGGTGGATCCTGGTGGAGCACCTGTGGGAGTCTCTCCGTACTCCCGCCTCTCACTTAGAAAAAGAAAAATCAATCATGGTTATTGTAGAAACATCAGAAAATGTAGTAACTCCATTTACTGTACCTTCATCTGTATCTCAGTAGGTCCAGCACGCCTATTTTATTTCTCCAATTCCCACTTGAAACATGGGAAACTATGTGTGAACAAATGGAGGACATGGGAGTCAGATCAAGAGCACACATGTGCACAGATACACACACAATGGCAGAAACAGCCCCACCCAGAAATGTAACAAGGTCACATTTAATATACAGCCTTTCAGATAGTTATAGGGACATTTAGAGATATTTTTCTTAAGAAGTGCTATCTTTGCCTTGGTTGGGTAGCTCAGTTGGTTAAAACATTGTCCAACATGCCAAGGTTGCAGGTTCAATACACTGTCAGGGAACATACAAGAATCAACCAATGACAGCATGAATAAGTGGAACAATAAGTCGATGTTTCTTTCTCTTCCTTTCTAAAAATCAATAAAAAAATTAAAAAGAAAAAGAAATGCTGTCCTTAAAGTAACATTGGAAAAAGTGGGCAACACTGGATGGACTATATATAGAGAAAAATACTTGGTATGGAGAGAAAAAAAACCCCACCAAAGTTAAAAAATAAACTGGGAGGAAAATATTTGCCACAAGCAGCAAACAAAGGGTTATCATCACTAGACCTCCAAATTCTTTTTTCTCCTCCTCCTCCACCTTTTGTGTGTGTGAGTGACAGACAGAGAGAGGGACAGGCAGGGAGATGAGAAGAATCAATTCTTCCTTGCAACACCTTAGTAGTTCATTGATAGCTTTCTCATATGTGCCTTGACCGCGGGCTATAGCAGACTGAGTGACCCCTTGCTCAAGCCAGTGTCCTTTGTCTCAAGCTGGTGAGCCTTGCTCAAACCAGATGAACCTGCACTCAATCCAGCGACCTCAGGGTTTCAAAACTGGGTCCTCTGCATTCCAGTGCAACACCCTATCCACTGCGCCACTGCCTGGTTAGGTTTTTTTGTTAAGTGAGAGGGGAAATAGTGAGATAGACTCTTGCATGCGCCTCTATCACGACCTACTTGGCAAACCCTGTCTAGTGCCAATGATCAATCAATGAGCTATTTTTAGTACCTGAGGCTGATACTGGGACCAGCTATCCTCAATACTCCAGGCCCACACTCACCAATGGAATCACTGGCTGCAAGAGGGGAAGAGGGAGAAAATGGGGAGGAGAGGGAAAGAAGCAGATGGTCACTTCTCGTGTGCTCTGACCAGGAATTGAACCTGAAACATCCATTCACCAAGGTGAGGCTCTATCCACTGAGAAAAGAAACCAGAGTCCTTTTTCTTTTCTTTAAATTTTTCTTTTTATTTTATTCGTTTTAGAGAGGAGACACAGAGAGAGAGAAAGAGAGAAAGGGGGGAGGAGCTGGAAGCATCAACTCCCATATGTGCCTTGACCAGACCAGTGCAGGGTTTTGAACTGGCGACCTCAGTGTTCCCAGGTTGACGCTTTATCCACTGCGCCACCACAGGGCAGGCCCAGAGTCCTTTTTCTTTTTAAAGTCAGTCAACCCAATAGAAAAATAAGCCAAAGGAATAATGGGCAATTCATAATGTACCAATGGCTAAGGCATTTGTGATACATAATCTCATACAAATCTAAATGCTCATTAACGAGATACCTGTCCAAAAACACCCCATTATTATTATTTTTTTTTAAATCTCTACTTATTGATTTTTTTTTCAAATTTATTTTTTATTTTTTTTAATTTTACTTTTTATTCATTTTAGAGAGGAGACAGAGAGAGAGAGAGAGAGAGAGAGAGGAGAGAGAGAGAGAGAGAGAGAGAGAAAGGGGGGGAGGAGCTGGAAGCATCAACTCCCATATGTGCCTTGACCAGACCAGTACAGGGTTTTGAACTGGTGACCTCAGTATTCCCAGGTCGATGCTTTATCCACTGCGCCACCACAGGTCAGGCCCCAGAACTTTTTTTAAAGCAAAATTCAATACACCTCTTGTGGAAGTGTAACTTAATTATACAGTGTGTCCGTAAAGTCATGGTGCACTTTTGACAGGTCACACTGTCAAAAGTGCACCATGACTTTACGGACACACTGTATAACTTTTTAATAATATATAACTTCAATTAAGTTATACATAGTTGTGGGCCAGCAACTCTTTAGTAACTAGCACTGTGGGAAAGGGGAAAGGGGTTGATTTGTAGCACTTGCCAATTTCCATGCTGTAGATATTGCCATCATGGCTGATTTCAAGCTAGCAATGTTCTCTCACAGAACGGGAAATTAGGAAGAGGTATAGTAGCTGCTATTGTACTGTGCTTCTACTGTCCAGACACAAGATGTGAACAGACAATAGTAAAATGCAGTAACATAATTAGGAAGAAATGAGTTTTCAGTATTTAAAAGCTTTGTTTTTAACACAACCTATTTTTTGTAAATTAACATAATTTATTGTTTTTCTTTTAAGATTTTATTTCTTGAATGTTTTAGAGGCATGAGAGAGAGAAAGGCCCAGGTAAGACTGGGAAGTATCAACTCATAGTTGCTTCTCATACGTGCATTGATCGGGGAAGACGAGGGTTTCAAATCAGCAACCTCCACATTCCAGGTCGACACTTTCTCCACTGCAACACCACAGGTCAGGCACAATTTAATTTTTAGTAGTGGTTGTGTTTTAACCATCAACTCTAAAAATTCCTGAAAAATTAACACAAGATTATCTAAGCAGGCTCTAGCATACTACTGGTCATATCCTTTAAATCCAAAAAGTATGAATTCTCTAAGCCTTCAATCCTGTTTCTGGAAATTTATCCTACAGAAAATAGTGGTATACATATATAAAGATGTTATGGGCCCTAGCCAGTTGGCTCAGTGGATAGAGCATCAACCTGGCATATGGACATCCTGGGTTCCATTCCCGGTCAGGGCACACAAGAGAAGCGACCATCCGTTTCTCTGCCCCTTCTCCTCAAGCATTTTTTGGCTGGATTGGTTTGAGCACTGGCCCCAGGTGCTGAGGATAGCTCGGTTGGTCTGAACACGTGAGTCTCAGGCACTAAAAATAGCTTGGGTTGATTCAAGCAGGGGCCCCAGAGAGGGTTGCCGGATGAATCCCAGTAAGGGCGCATGCAGGTGTTTGTCTCACTATCTAACCTCCTTTCACTTAAAAAAAGAAAAAAGATGTTAAGTACAGTTATTTGAAGAACTATTAGATCAGAGAAATAAAAGGAGTTAAATAAATTATGATAGATTCACATAAGAGACCACTGTAGAGCCATGACAAAGAATGTCAGCCTTTGGACACAGACTTGAACAATGCCAAGACATTCATGTAACAGCAGCCTGCAGGTCAATGTGTCAAGTATAAATCACAAGAAAACTTGAGAACAATACACACTAAATGTTGGCAGTTATCTGCAGGTGTTGCATTTAAAGGGACAGAGAAAGCAATTGTCAACAAATGTTATATAATCCCAGAAAAGAAAGATGGTTGGGGGTATGAGTGATTTTTCATTTGTTTTTTATTTTTACAAATAATTTGCAGAAAACTTTGCCTTGAATATTTGCAGCTAAAATTTTACACACAAACATACAATTATTTTCTTGGGGTATTTTTATAGAGGTGCAATTTCTGGGGGAATAGTACGTCCATTTCTATGGTTTTTTATATCACCAAAATTGCGTTTTAGTTTCATCGGCAGGAGGCGATGCCTGCATCCCCCCACTGTTCTCCATGGTTGCTGGCTTCCATTCATTTGACTACTTGCGGAGGCAATATTGTTGGCTCCATCTCTACTACCCTGTGAGCCGCCTCGTCTGTGTCCTCTGCCTATTTCCTACCGCAGCATTGTCAGGCCAACTCACAGAAGCCGTCCTTAGATCTGTAGAAGACTGTCATGCATCTTTCCTTTTAGTGAGACAGGGACAGACAGAAAGGGAAAGATAAGAACCATTAACTCCCAGTTACGGCACTTTAGTTGTTCATTGATTGCTTCTCGTATGTGCCTTGACCAGGGGCTCCAGCCGAGCCAGCGACCACAGGGTCACGTCTATAATTCTGTGCTCAAGCTGGCAACCTTGGGCTCTCGAACCTAGATCCTCAGTGTCCCAGGCCGACTCTATCCACTGCGCCATCACCCTGTCGACTAAGCCTCAGTCTACCTTTTAATTATTTTTATTTTTTACATTTTTAAAAGACTACTCATTTTAGAAAGAAGGGGGGAGGAGCAGTAAGCATCAATTCCTATATATGTACCTTGACCGGGCAAGCCCAGGGTTTTGAATCAGTGACCTCAGCATTCCAGGCTGACGCTTTATCCACTGTGCCACCACAGGTCAGGCCATCTTTTATATATTGAAATTATTTGCTCATTTTTTTCTCTCTATGGGGAACCCTTTCTCCAGGTATAACCAGCTCTTCTTTCAGGCCTCTGGGCACTGTCACTGTTCAAATACTTGGGTTGATCTGAGCTGCCATTTACAACCTGGGAATAGAGGATGGTACAGTTTCATTTATGGAAAACTGAAAATGCTGGGTAAAATAGCATGAATCTTAAAAGAATCAAAGAGCGCCTGACCTGTGGTGGCACAGTGGATAAAGCGACGACCTGGGAACACTGAGGTCGCCAGTTCAAAACCCTGCACTGGTCTGGTCAAGGCACATATGGGAGTTGATGCTTCCAGCTCCTCCCCCTTTCTCTCTCTCTCTCTCACTCTCTGTCTCCTCTCTAAAATGAATAAAATAAAAAGAAATTTATAAGAATCAAAGAGCAAATGAGATACAGTATAAGGAACTTTCAGGTCTAAAACCAGGTAAAGGTGAGAACCCAGAGAGGTGATCACAGCACTTAAAACTTCTTGGGTACTGATGTTTTTGCCAAGCTAGCAAGCCTGAACTAAGATTTTCTTCCTTGTGGACTCATGGGTTAATTAGGGCCAATATAATGTGATCGGCCTAATAGGTGACTTGCCATAAAGCTGGTGCCACAAAAAGTGCACGACACCCACTGGACAATTCCCTATTTTCCCCGAGCATGGGGGCTGAAAATATAAAACAAAAATGAAACCACCTTGGTGTTCAACAGAAAAGGGAAAATAACTCACTGGTAAATTGAAATCACATGCAGACAATTTGTGTTTTTTGCAGCCCAAGTTCAAATCACCTGAATGAACCCCCCCACCAAAATTTCTCAGGCTATGGATTTTGTTTAAAATGATCCTGGCCCGCCCTGGCCAGTGGATAGAGTATCAGCCTGGCATATGGACATCCTGGGTTCGATTCCCAGTCAGGGCACAAAGAAGCCACCATCTGCTTCTCTCCCTACCTTTCCTCTCCCCTTCTCTCATGCTTCCCCTGCTGCAGCCAGTGACTCGCTTTCAGTGTGGTCCCTGGCACTGAGGAGAGCTCAGTTACGCTGAGCATGTCAGCCTTAGACACTAAAAATACCTCGGTACTCGAGCATCGGCCCCAGATTGGGTTGCCAGGTGGATCCAGCAGAATACATGCAGGAGTCTGTTTCACTATCTCCCCTACAAATAATCATCATCATCACCATCACCATCACCCTGGCCCTGGCAGGATAGCTCAGTTGGTTAGAGCATTTTCCTCATACACCAAGATTGTGGGTTTGATCCGTGGTCGGAGCACATACAGGAACAAATTGATGCTTCTGTTTCTCTCTCAGATGAATAAATATACTTAAATTAATAAATAAGTGCCTGACCTGTGGTGGCGCAGTGGATAAAGCATCGACCTGGAACACTGAGGTCACTGGTTCGAAACCCTGCACTTGTCTGGTCAAGGCACGTATGGGAGTTGATGTTTCCTGCTCCTCCCCCTTTCTCTCTCTCTTTCTTTCTCCTCTCTAAAATGAATAAATAAAAAAACAAACAAACAATAAATAAATAAGTAAAAGATCCTGGACTTTTCCCTGGTCGGATGGCTCAATTGATTAGAGTATCATCCAGATATGCAGAACCTAGATCCTCAGTGGTTCAATACCCCATCAGGGCACATACAGAAACAGATGTGTCTGTTTCTCTCTCTAAAATCAATAAATTTAAATAAAATAAAGTGAACCTGGACTTCCCTCATAGATCACAGGCACCTGGCAGAGGAAAATAAGTCCTCCCTTGATAAAGGCTCTTTATTATAGGCCACAAAGGGTAAAAACAGCAAACTCACCAAGCACATGGAAATAGGCACCACCAGTACGAAAGCCAGCAGATACACAAATCAGCAAAACAGACCCATGAAAGTGTCAGATATCAAAGATGTCAGATTCAATAACAAGGATGCTTACTATGTTTATGAAATTAAGAGATTTTAAACACCTGCAGGGAGCCATAAAATATGAAATGTGACATAATACATGTAAAAAAGAACCTTTAGAGCCTGACCAGGCGGTGGTGCAGTGGATAGAGTCTCGGACTGGGATGCGGAAGACCCAGCTTCGAGACCCCAAAGTTGCCAGCTTGAGCGCAGGCCCATCTGGCTTGAGCAAAAGCTCATCAGCTTGGACCCAAGGTCGCTGGCTCCAGCAAGGGGTGGCTCGGTCAGCTGAAGGCCCGCAGTCAAGGCACATGTGAGAAAGCAATCAATGAACAACTATGGTGTCACGAGGACAACGAAAAACTAATGATTGATGCTTCTCACCTCTCTCCATTCCTGTTTGTCCCTATCTATCCCTCTCTCTGTCCCTGGAAAAAAAAAACTTTTAGAAGTGAAGAATATAGTCATCAAAAATTAAAATTCACTGGCCTGTGGTGGCACAGTGAATAGAGCATGGACCTGGAACGCTGAGGTCGCCAGTTCAAAACCATAGGTTTGCCTGGTCAAGGCACATATGAGAAGCAACCATCAAGCAATGAACAACTAAAGTGAAGCAACTACGAGTTAATACTTTCGCACCTGCCCGCCTCTGTAAAACCAATAAACAAAATCTTTATTTTTATTTTTTCTTAAGTGAGAGGTGGGGAGAAGAGACGACTCCTGCATGCACCCTGACTAGGATCCACCCTGCAAAACTCCTGTGGGGCAATGTTCTGCACATCTGGGGCTGATGCTCAGCAACCAAATGATTTTAGTGCCTGAGGCTAGGCCATGGAGCCATCCTTAGTGCCAGCGGTTGCTCCAACCAAGCCATGGGTGCAGGAAAAGAGAGAGATAGAAAGAAGGGAAGGGGACTGGAGAAGCAGATGGTGGCTTCTCCAGTGTGTCCTGACAGGGAATCAAACCCAGGACATCCACATGCCAGGTCCACGCTCTACCACTGAGACAATAGGCCAGGGCCAATAGGGCACTAGAATCAAAAGAGCTAGGCAACAAAATCAAACTCATCCTCCCAACACAAGGGTTCAGACCACCTGGTCCTGGATCAACTGGTGAGAGGCCAGATGTGCGGGGAGCAGCCTCAGCCTTTCAAACACTTCTTGACCTCAGCCCCACCTGCCTTTTGGCCAGAACCATAGGCCTACTCATAAATCCAGGGACATCTCTGCTTTTTCAAAACCACCACTCCTCCATGCAAAAAAAATGAACCCACTTGATGCCACTCAACTGTACTTACAGATGGTTATAATAGTAAATTTAATGTATATTTAACTGTAATAAAAAGAAACTCCACCCCTTCAGGGGATGAAGTGGGAGGTACTTCTATAGCCAACTCCTGGCTATGTGCCCTCCACCCACCCATTTGTGCTGTCCCGAGTTCCGGTGTCCTCTGCCCGCTTCATTCTAACCCCTCCCATCACAGGTCAGGCTGTACAACTGAGTCAGGAACCCATGGCTCCAGCTCTCTTTTGCTTCTCCCCTGCCAGGAGCACCTTAATCCACACAAGGCTTCCACCAACTTGTGGTCTCCACACCACAAAGAGCTTCCAGTGAGGCCACTTCTGTTCTCGTCCAGCTCAAGCAGCAGGCAGGGGTAGTGTGACCACCTTGGGTGGAGGGACACCCTGCAGAGCAGTTCACCTAGCCGCACATCCTCCTCTGACAAGGAAACAGACTGTGGCAGGGGAGCCCGGAACAGGCTATCAGCCACATTATGGTGCTGGTAGCCACAGATCCAGACCCAGCGCCCATTAAGCCAACCAGCCTCTGCACAGAGGGAGTAGGGCTGGACAGTTGCCAAAACAGAGAGCCATCAGAAGCTCCTTCCAAAAACAAACCAACCTTCCTGAAGTGAAAACAGGACGAGCTCTCAGTGACCCGTCCAAGAGGGATTCATTTTTTGGTCTCACAATACAAAGAAACAGTGGATAAACCTCTGGCCCTCCTTGAGTGTGAGTCAAATCAAAACCTGACCCCCATCCTCCTAAGGACCTTGTCAGTGTCATATAGACACTCTCCAAGGGTCTTTATTTGCCCTAAGTAACTCCAGAAGTGGAAACTACAGCGTAGCTCCCTTGAGGTAGAATGCCTGGTTGAGGCCGTGCTAACAGACACAACAGGTCTAAATTCTGTGTGTGTGTGTGTGTGTGAGAGAGAGAGAGACAGGGACAGATAGACAGGAAGGGAGAAATATGAGAAGCACCAATTCTTCATTGTGGCTCCTTAGTTGTTCACTGTTTGCTTTCTCGTGTGCCTTGCTTGAACAGGGAGCTACAACAGAGCGAGTGACCCCTCACTCAAGCCAGCAAGCCCGTGCTCAAGCTGGTGACCTCGGAGTTTCGAACCTGGGTCCTCTGTGTCCCTGTCCGATGCCCTATCAACTGTGCCACCACCTGGTCAGGTTATAGATTCTTAAAGAAATGTAAGCAGATGGGTTACCTCCATCCACCCTAGTGGGGACTGTGATCTGCACTTCCAGGCAGCTCAGACACTTAAAGCAGCCCATCAGTGACACCTGAGCACACCTGGCTCCACTAAAGGGGAAGAAGGGGGTGATGGATGCCCAAAGTCAAACAGGAGTCCATCAGTAAGTCACAACTTCTAAAGGTGACCAAAACTCAGAGATAGCTCCCCTGGTGCTACCACCACCTGTGGAAGGCTGAGGTGAGGTATCTAGAACATACAGGGACAGCAGAGACCTCACTGCAGCAGTCAGGAGGAAATCTGTCAGGTTTATTTATTACTACTCGACATAACCCCAGAACACAGGAGCAATTCTGTACATCTCTAGAAACTCACAGCTAGCTCCAAAACAATAGAAATTTTCAACTACAAAAAATGAGTTATATTCAGCAAATATAAAGGGTAACTTCAGGCTGTGTCGAACGTTTTATACAGCATCCAGGAGTCCGTTCAGATCTCGCCAGCCTCCTTCTCCTCTGGTGTCTTCCCATTGGAGCTCTCGAGCCTCCAGTCGGTGGCCCCCCGCTCACTCCGCACTCGCTCCCAGGACTCCTCCCTTGACGCCCGCTCTCTGGAGAACCTGAAAAATGGGAACCAGAGGTTCAGCAAAGGCTGTTCTATCCCTTCTGTCTCCTTAGGTGCTGACAAATTAGACCCTCAACACCAGGGTCGAGGAAGGCCAAGACCTACCACACCTGGGAAGGCTCTCTGGCAGGATAGAGGGTAGCTAGGTCTGCCATCTTATGCCCAACCCACAGCCATTAGAAAGTGACATTTGCAAAGATTTCTAATAATAGCTACAATGCATATGGAGCAAAGAAAAATACAACAAAAGCCCACATCTGGACTATGATCCATTAGGTAAAAACACAACAAAACAAAAGACTCAAACCAAGCATACCAAAGCACTAATGGTGGCTTTTGAGGATTTTTTTTACCCCTTAGAAAAACCGCAACAGATGTAAGCAGGGCCTGGTCTGGACACAAGTCTCAGGAGGCTCTGTGTA
This sequence comes from Rhynchonycteris naso, assembly GCA_037038555.1. Taxonomy (NCBI): domain Eukaryota; kingdom Metazoa; phylum Chordata; class Mammalia; order Chiroptera; family Emballonuridae; genus Rhynchonycteris; species Rhynchonycteris naso. Next base: position 200,196,276 of record CM073000.1, on the reverse strand, counting down.
TCAATATGAAAGTAAATGGGCCCTGGCTGGTTGGCTCGAGCAGTAGAGCATCAGCCTGGCATGTGAAAGTCCTGTTTTCCATTCCTGGTCAGGGCACAAAGGAGAAGCAACCATCTGCTTCTCCCCCTCCTCACTACCTCTCTCTTTCTTCCCTTCCTGCAGCCATGGCTCAAATGGTTCGAGCAAAGTTGGCCCTGGGTGCTGAGGATGGCTCCATGGCTTCACCTCAGGTGCTAAAGGAAAATAAAATTAGCTCGGTTGCTGAGCAAGAGCAGCGGCCCCAGATGGGCAGAGCATCGCCCCATGGGGGGCTTACAGGGCGCAGTAGTCTGTCTCTGCCTCCCCTCCTCTCACTTAAAAAAAGAAAAAGAGTGAATGGGCAGCCCCTGAGGACAGCAGGCCACTGGTGAAAGCCATGCCCACATGTAACCATCTCCACAGCCTCTCAGCTGTCCCATCCCTGAATCCATCTCTCTCTGCTTAGGGCTTCCAGCGCTTTGCATCCCACTCACGACTCCTCAAAGCCCCAATACTCAGTCCCCACAGATGCCCAGCCAGTTTCCTGAGCAACAGGTATGGCTGACAAGCCCCAATGACAGACCCCAGCAGACCCTGGGAACACAAAGAGAAGGGGCTCACTCCTGGTTGCGGCTACTGAAGAAGTCAGAGTAGTTACTTGTATTTCGCACTCCGGTCCCTGGAAGCCCGGCGGTGGCCCCGGCTGTGGCTCCGGGAACGACTGCGGTGGCGCCGATGTCTGTCTCGAGACCGGGACCGGGAAGACTTTCGTCGTTCTCTGGAGGCTGACCTTGACCGCCTCCGACGCCGGTCCCGGGAACGTGACCTGCAGTGGGCAACCAGAGGATCTAAGGCTGTGGTGACCGCACTCCCATCCTCCTCTCAGCACATTCTGCTTGATGTTTTACTGGTACCTCCCCGTTCCTCCCACAGATTTACAGCTTGGATTCATAATGGTCCTATCAGTTCATTTTTGGTCAGAAAGAATTACGACCAGACCCTTCACACCAGTGTTTCCTGAAAACACCCTGCCGGGAAAGTCCTGGCCACCCAAAGACCTCAGCAGCACCCTCTCATCCCCCCTTATTGACAATGGCTCTTTCTGTTGCACTGAGCCCCAACCAACGAACAGAGGGGGCTCGATCTTGGCTGCACCTGTGCCCCTCACAAGCCAGCCCTGCCGCCAGATAATAGATGTGAAGTTATAAAGGTTAAGTATTATGAAAAATGCATGTGGAAAAGAACATTTGACTGAGAACATTTAAATGAATCCAGAAACCTACCTCCTGCGATCTCTGGTTCTTGATCCAGACCTAAAATAGGGGGAAAAAAATGAACAATTTCCCCAAAACAGCCCCATCCCTCACATCTAAGGGGAGGTGCCCCAAGTCTGTGAGGTGAAGAAGGGTCAACTTCCCACAGAAGCCTGCTGTCTCCCAGCTCTTCCCTCATTCTCAGGCCAGCAGCCCAAGCATCAGTGCTCACAGAATGAGGCCCACCCCAACCCCCTGAGATCAACTGCTCTGCGAAGTCTTTACAAAAGACACTAGCACAGCTATGCAGACACCTAACAGACAAAGGGCTGGGTAAACTCTAAAGTCACCAAGATACCAAAGTTGAAACAAAACCTCAAGTTCTAAACACAACCTCATTGCCAGAATTGTGTACCTGAAACCAGTATAATTTTATTAACCAATGCCACCCCAATAAATTCAATAAAAAAATTTAAAAAGTAAAACTGGGCAGAGGATTTAAACATTTCTCCAAAGACATAAAAATATTAATTAGTACATAAAAAGGTACTCAACATCACTACATCAGAAAAATGCAAATCAAAACCACAATGAGCTGTCTATCACACCTGTTAGACCAGCAAGTAGCCAAAAGACAGTTGAAATATTGGCAAGAATGTAGAGAAATGAAATCCTTATCCACTGATGATGGGAAGGTCGACTGTTAGTAAAGCCAGTATGGAAACCAGTATGGAGATTCCTCAGAGAACTAACACTAAAACTACCAATGACCCAGCAATTCCACTTCTAGGTAAAGCAGTCCCCCTTTATCCCTAGCTTCATTCTCTGCAGTCTGAGTTACTCATGGCCCATCTCAGCCTTAAAACATTAAGTGGGAAACTCTATAAATAAGCTTTAAACTGCACACCATCCTAAGTAGCATGATAAAATCTTGCAGCGCCCCACCCCATTCTACGGATCATCCCCTTGTCCAGCATCTTCATGCTGTATACGTTACCCGCCTGTTAGTCACTTAGGAGTGTCTAGGTTATCAGATCAATTGTCGAAGTATGACAGTGCTTGTGTTCAAGTCACCTTTATTCTACTTATAATGGCCTCGGCCTGGCCTGTGCTAACACAATGGATAGAGCATCGTCCTGGACGCTGAGGTCGCTAGTTTGGAAACCTGAGCTAGCCCGGTCAAGGCACAAACAAGCAAGGAATTAACAACTAAAGAGAAGCAACTGTGAGTTGATACTTTTTGCTCCCCCCTGACCTCTCTCTCTAAAAAAAAATCAATATATAAAATCTTAAAAATAGTAATAATAATACTCAAAAAGAGCAGGAATAGTGATGCTGGCAATCTGGATGTGTCAAAAAAAGCTGTAAAGTGTTATATTCACATAGAAAACAGCATATACACGGTTTGATACTATCTGCAGTTTGAGGCATTCACTGGGGGGGGGGGGGTCTTAGAATCTATCTCCCGCAGATAAGGGGGGACCAGGACATTTATCTGAATGAAATGAAATCACCTTTTTCTTTTTTTTTTTACAGGGACAGAGAGAGAGAGTCAGAGAGAGGGATAGATAGGGACAGACAGACAGGAACAGAGAAAGGAGAAGCATCAATCATCAGTATTTTGTTGCTACACCATAGTTGTTCATTGATTGCTTTCTCACAGGTGCCTTGACTGCGGGCCTTCAGCAGACTGAGCAACCCCTTGCTCGAGCCAGCGACCTTGGGTCCAAGCTGATGAGCTTTTGCTCAAGCCAGATGGGCCCGCGCTCAAGCTGGCAACCTTGGGGTCTCAAACCTGGGTCCTCCGCCTCCCAGTCCGACGCTCTATCCACTGTGCCACCGCCTGGTCAGGCTGAAATCACCATTTCAATAAAATACCTGCAACCTCAACCTAAATGTCTGATGACAAAAGATAAAGAAAATAAGATACACATATACAGGGGACTGTTATTCAGCCATATAAAAGAAGTCCTGACATTTGTGACAGGGATGGACCTTGAGGGCATTATGCTAAGTGAAGTAAGTCAGACAGACAAAGACAAATACTATACGATTTCACTTATACATAGAATCTGAAAAAAATAAGCAACTCAAGATTCAGCCTGACCAGGCGGTGGTGCAGTGATAGAGCGTCACATTGGGACACAGAAGACCCAGGTTCAAAACCCCGAGGTTGCTGGCTTGAGCACGGGCTCATATGGTTTGAGCAAGGCTCACAGCTTGAGCCCAAGGTTGCTTGGTCTGCGGTAGCCCCCCAGTCAAGGCACGTATCAGAAAGCAATCTATATGAACAACTAAGGTGACAAAACTAAGACTTGATGCTTCTCATCTCTCTCCCTGTCTGTCCCTTATCTCTCCATTCCCCACCACCACCACCAAAAAATAAACACAACAAAAAACGCAGATACAGAGGCAAGGGACCAGGAAGTGAATAAAAGGGTGAAGGGGGGGGGGGGAGAATCTTCAGTTATGACATATTGTAAGGACACACCTGACCTGCTGGGGAACAATCTCAGAAATCAGGTGAGGATCCCATGGGTGCCAAAGCACAAAGACACGACCCACCATCATAGTGGTCACCTCTGTGTAAAAAAGGACTTGCAGATTTTGCTCAATACATTTTAAAAAAAATTTTTTTAAATTCATTTTAGAGAGGAGAGAGAGAGAAAAAGGGGGAGGAGCTGGAAGCATCAACTCCCATATGTGCCTTGACCAGACCAGTGCAGGCTTTTGAACTGGCGACCTCAGCATTCCAGGTTGATCCTTTATCCACTGTGCCACCACAGGTCAGGCGCTCAATACATTTTTAATACTGTTTGAGTCTTTTTACAATCAGAATCTGTTAGTTAAAATAATGAAGGAAAAAAAAAAACAAATACAGTAAGTATTTATTTATCCTTTTCCAGTTACACACTAATAAATTCCTCCAGGAAAGCCCACTCTGGGCCTTTCAAGGACAATGAGCTGTGCCCAGTAGGAGAGCATGGTTACTCCTGACTCAAGTTTCTTTTCCATGAACCCTAATTAGACTTAGCATCTCCATCTGGATGTCTCTGTCATCTCAAATCAAGTAGAGCCAGAACCAAATTATATCCCTGCACATCCTCCTCTCCCTAACACACTGCTCCCTGTCCCCCCATACCCTCCTCCTCCCCTAACACACTGCTCTCGGTCTCCCCACACCTTCCTCCTCCCCTAACACACTGCTCTAGGTCTCCCCACACCTTCCTCCTCCCCTAACACACTGCTCCCTGTCCCCCCATACCCTCTGCCCCCCACACCCTCCTCCCCTAATACACTGCTCCTGGTCTCCCCACATCCGTAAGTGGCCACTCCAGGCTGGAAAACACGCGCCAGCTCCATTTCCCCTCTGCATGCCTCATAACAAGTCCCACCAGCTCTAACCCCAGAACACACCCAGACTCTTCCCATCATCACCCGATTCAGACCGCCCCCTCTGCTGGGCTCTCCCGGCCGGCTCCTCACTGTTCCCTCTGCTTCCACCCCTACCACATGCATTGTTCACAAGAAGAAGGTTCTGCCCTTCTCCCCAGAATTGAGCTGAGTGAGGCGAGACCTTCTCCCCCAGTCCCACCTCACTCAAGTCAACGCCAGAACGGAGCCCTTCCCACACAGCAACGCGTGGTGGTGTGATGCCGCCCGCTCCTGCCTGTCCTGTTTGCTAAGTGCTAGACCCACAGGAGCTGGGGCGCAGCAGGCTCCTCCCCTCTTCTCCTCTCTAGACCTTGGGCACCAGAGCTCTGGTGCAGCTGAAGATGGCCCAGTCCAGCACCACACGGCTATGCACATGCAGGTCCTCCTGGGCCAGCCAAGGCCTCACTTGATGGAACATGCTGCAAGCTTGCTTCTTGTCCTTAAACAGCCACCTACATCCTCAGCAGACCTCAACTGTGTGACTAGCAGCCGTAACAGAAGGAGCAGGGCTTCCTTAGGCCCAGGCGCTGCCTTGGGCTTACCTTCTGCTCAGCCGCTCCTCGCGCTCCCTCTCTTCTCTCCTCCTCAAGCGGTCTTGATTTCTCTTCTCCTGCTTTTCAGCCACGGTTTTCTAAGTAAGCGAAAAATATGAAAATGAGAGAAGAGCGAATTACACAAACTAGAGTGAATTGTCTAACAAAGCGTGTTTGTATGATCCTCAGTATTGGTAATTTAAAAATCTACAAAATGCCTGACCAGGTGGTAGCGCAGTGGATAGAGCGTCGGACTGGGATGCGGAAGACCCAGGTTCGAGACTCCGAGCTCACCAGCTTGAGCGCGGATCCATCTGGCTTGAGCAAAAAGCTCGCCAGCTTGGACTCAAGGTCGCTGGCTCCAGCAAGGGGTGGCTCGGTCTGCTGAAGGCCCGTGGTCAAGGTACATGTGAGAAAGCAATCAATGAACAACTATGGTGTCACAACGGCAACGAAAAACTAATGATTGATGCTTCTCACTTCTCTCCATTCCTGTCTGTCTGTCCCTATCTATCCCTCTCTCTTGACTCTTTCTCTGTCTCTGAAAAAAAAAAAAAAATCTACAAAATGCCCTGGCCAGGTGGTATAGTTGGTTGGAGCATTGTCCCAAAGCTCAGTCAGAGGTTGCTGGTTTGATCCCAGTCAGGGCTCATACAGGAATGGATCAATGTTTCTGTCCCTCACTTCCTCTCTCACTAAAATTAATAAATAAAAGTTTAAAAATCCAAGAAAAACTCTTAAAAAATAGAATAAGATATGCCTTGACTGGGGATCAAATCTGCAACCCGTGTGTATCGGGTGGATGCTCTCCTGCCAGGGTGAAACATGATCATTTAAAAAACTTCTGAAACAATGAAAAGTGGGAAACTCATTTTAAAACACTTTATCATTGCATTTTATAAATTCAGTGACAAAATGCATATTCTAAGAAGGGCTGTACTTCTAAGTCACAGGAAACTTATATTGCTTCAAATCATTAAGACTCCAAAGGAGACTCCACCAACTTTGTGGTAAAGAACACAGGTATCTGACCACATACATCTTGCTGTTGAAAGCCAAGGTCCTGCTGCCAAGAAGCAGCCTACCACCATATGCTGCGAGCTACAATGGCTTCAGATCTGGCCTCATGGGCTCAGCAGGCCAGGGGAGATGAACCACTGGACCTCCACAACTGGTTGTCAAACACCAAGCTTAACACAGGGCTCAGCAGGTTTGACTGTGAAACCAACAGTAGACGCAACAGGCAGGAAGAGGCCTTGAGAAACCGTACTGCTAGAACACCATCAATTCAGCTTACCTACACAAAGCACTATGCCCAATCTGCACGTCCTCCCCCGCAACATTTTTTAAAGCCTTTCAATTACCTAATCTCTTTGATGAGTGAAAAAAAGTCCTAAAGGGAGGCCAGAGCCAGTGATACAAACGGTCACCAGTCTTCTCATACCCACAAAAGCTGAACTTAAAACCGGAGTGGGCTGGAGCCAGGCCAAGTCCCTAGGAAGAGCGGGCACACCAAGGTCTGGGAGAAAGGCTCGCTCTTCTCCCCAAAGCAGTCTCCAGGCATGAGAACCTTCCTGTCTGGCACTTCCAGCTCTACATTTGGCACTCCAATCACTCTGTGCCTGGAGCAGGCACATAGAGTGGACAGGTTAAGGTTAACGATAGACGTCTCAGCACTGCCTGAGCAGGCGGTGGCGCAGTGGATAGAGCGTCGGACTAGGACTTGGAGACCCAGGTTCGAGACCTTGAGGTCGCTTGAGCGCAGGCTCAGCTGGTTAAAGCAAAGCTCACCAGCTTGAGCCCAAGGTCACTAGCTCAAGCAAAGGGTCACTCACTCTGCTGTAGCCCCCTGGTCAAGGCACATATGAGAAAGGAATCAATGAACAACTAAGGTGCCACAATGAAGAATTGATGCTTCTCGTCTCTCTCCCTTCTTGTCTGTCCCCATGTGTCCCTCACTCTCTGTCTCTCTCTCTCTCTCTCACACACACACAAAGTCTCATCACCTCTTCTTCCATGCACACTCTTCTTATGTGGATCTGACTGAAAACAGACCTGTGGTCCGGCATAATTTCATCTTAAAACCCTTACTACTCCCTAAAACAGTATCTTCCCTCCTGTACGAACACCTCTGGGAACACTGTGAGTAAAGCCATCTTTTCATTAGGGCACAGAACTATCTTCTTTACCATTTAGAGATGTCCTTCCATTCTTACTTTGAATATTGATTGCTCGATCGATTTTTAGTGAAAGGAACGGAGATTATGAGGCAGACTCCTACATGCGCCCTGACCAGGATCCACCTAGCAATCCATATTGGGCTGATGCTCAAGTACTGAGCTATTTTTAGTGCCTGAGTGTGATAAACTTGGACCAACTGAATCATCATCCTTAGTGCCTGGTGCCACACTCAAACGAATCAATCCCATGGCTGTACTAAATCAAATCAATCCCCTGGCTGCAGGAGGTGAAGAGGAAGAGAAGGGGGAGAGGCAGGGAGAAGCAGATGGTCATTTCTCCTGTGTGCCCTGAACAGAAATCAAAGCCAGGATATCCCTATGCTGGGCCGACGCTCTATCCACTGAGCGACCAACCAGGGCCTCGGTTGTTAGTTTAATAGCTATTTTTCAAAATCTGTAATATATTTGTATTGTTTTGGTCAACTATATACTACTGATAATTGTGAAGACAAGACATGCTTTTGAGCCCTGGCTGGATAGCTGGGTTGGTTAGCACATTGTCCTGAAACACAAGGGTTATTGGTTTGATACCCAGACAGGGCACATATAGTAACAGAAGTGACCATCTGCCTCTCTTTCTCTCACAAATCAGTAAAATAAACAAAAAAAGAAAGAAAAAGTTTGCCATACAGATGTTCACCAGAAACTTACACACTCTTATTGATCAGTTGTCATCTCATTAAATAATTAAAGTTTAAAAAAAGACTTTTTAGATCAAGTTAGTAATTAAAGTTTTAGGGAAACATTTTAATATATTCAGATTTCTGATAAAGAGATATACATTCAAGAAATAACAGACTCTGAGGACAAAATATGGGGTGATATGGAATGGAAATATAAGTTAAAATAAGACATTTCCAAATGCTAAGATTTTTTTTTTTTTTTGAGATAGAGAAAGACAAGAAGGGAGAGAGACTAAAGCATCAACTCATAGGTGCAGCAGTGTAGCTGTTCACTGATTGCTTCTTCCATAGGTCTTGACCAGGGGGGCTCCAGCTGAGCCAGCGACCTTCTGCTCAAGCCAGCAAGGTCTGAGCTCAAGTTGATGATCCTACGCTTAAGCTGGTGACCTCATGATGCTCAAGCTGGCAAACGTGAGCTCTAGCTGGATGAGCCCACAATCAAGCCAGTATCCTCGGTATTTCAAACCAGGGACCTCAGCATCCCAGGTCAGGCAAGATGTTTTCAATGGGGATAATATTAGACACAATTGTTATATTTACTACACCTAAAATATTTTTACATCTTTGATATCCATAAATTTATAAAGAAAAAAACCTGACTCAAAAATGTCTCAAGACCAGTGGCTGAGAATATCCTCACTGCCACCCCAGCTCCTTGCTCAGTGACAAGATCACGTATCACCTACTGGAGACTGTTCCTTGGAAGCAGAGCCCTAAGAGGCACACAAGACTCTCACTCTTGATTACCCTCGTGCCTCACAGAGTCAGGTGCCACGTGTCTGTACTCCCCCAGATTTCGGGAGTCTAGAGGGAAACTGCCCATTTGCCAGTGCCCCACCCTCACCAGACAGTACAGAGCAGGGAAGGCTGCTGTCAGTTGGAAACAACTCTCAGTACCTGAGACATGTTTGCCCTTCCTTCCTAGTGTTCTGTATCCAAGACACCAATGTTTCAGTCTCACCCAGGACAATAATCACCTCCTCCTCCTAAAGCGACTCAAGGCCAACGGGTCAGACGTGTCACCTCCCGTCTGCCCTAACCATTCTCCATGCATCGTCTCTGTGTTAGGAGAAAATCTAGAAACCGCTGGTTCTTTGTCTTCTACTAAAAGATGTTATTTAAAGATGTGCAAGAGGTGTCTGAATCCTGTACTGGGCTTGCCATTACCTTCATCAAAAGGAAATGCAGACTAAATAAATATCCAAGGTCCCTTTGGTCTCTAGTGTGAATGAAGTTATAAATGGAGCATTTAACTATAAAACTCAAGGGCTGCTCTTAGAGAGGATTGGAAAAAAAAAGTTTTCTAGAAGGAAATAAATGTTAAAAGGTCACAAGACTTCTCAGTTTCTCCAGAAACACAATGCATTAACATACCCTCAACTGATCAAGCTTCTCGCGGATCTGAATGAACCCCAAGTGCAATTTTCCCCCAAAGTGGTCTGCAAGACGACGGTCATTGTCATGGAGACCAAGGTAGGCTGAGCAGACTTCACAGACACGCAACTTCTGCTGTTGAAAACTGGATGCAGGCATGGAATTTCTGTATTCCTCCTAGAGAGAGAAATGGTGAAAATGAGGTACACAAAACTACCACTGAATATGCAACCCCCAAAACGGAAATATTTGAAGTATAGAAGTGATGTAAATAAATAAAAACTGGATCATTTACAAAGTTTCAGTTATTTTTAAACAATTTAATTTCATTTACTTAAGAATAAACCAGTCTTGGCCGATTGGTTTAGTGGTAGAGTATTGGCACGTCATGTAAATGCCCCAGGTTTGATTCCTGGTAAGAGCACACAGAAGCACCCATCTGCTTCTCCACCCCTTCCCCTCTTGCTTCTCTCTGTCTTCTCCTCCTGCAGCCATGGCTCAGTTGGAGCAAGTTGGCCTCGGTTGCTGAGGATGACTCCATGGCCTCCACCTCAGAAGCTAAGAAGAGCCTGGTTGCTGAGCATCGGAGCACTGTCCCAGATGGGCAGAGCATTGCCCCCACCCAGTAGGCCTGGATAGATCCAGATGGAGTCTATCTCTCCATCTCTCACTTGGAAAAGAAAAATAAAGAAAAGAAATGAAGCCACAGTCATGATTTTGAAGCAAAAAGGAATATTCAGAGACATTCAGACAAGCAAGGTGCCGCCTGTTCTCAGAGGGCAGCAGTGAAAACATGTCTCCACCAGACACTGCAGGGAGCTCTATGAGGACCAGAGGCAAGAAAGAAGAATCTCCAAAAGTGTCCTTCAAAAAATGAAAAACAAAACAAACCAAATAAACAAGCAAAAAACTCAAGAGCCATCCACAGAATTTGTGTACTAATGTCTAGGAAACGACATCCCAAGGCAGCCCAATAAGAAAATTTGAAAGGACAAATACATTAGACACTCTCTTCAAAGAAAGTGTGTACAACAAAACGGAACAAAACACATTCCCTCCAGCAGCCACCAGTCTAAGTCCAATCACAAGAAGTAACTCATTAAGACTCAAAATAGCCTGACCAGGTGGTGGCACCGTGGATAGAGCGTCAGACGAGGACGCAGAAGACCCAGGTTTGAGACTCTGAGGTCGCCAGCTTGAGCATGGGCCGATCTGGTTTGAGCAAAAGCTCACCAGCTCAGACCCAAGGTCGCTGGCTCCAGCAAGGGGTTGCTCGGTCTGCTGAAGGCCCACGGTCAAGGCACATATGAGAAAGCAATCAATGAACAACTAAGGTGTTGCAACGGCAACGAAAAACTAGTGATTGATGCTTCTCATCTCTCTCCGTTCCTGTCTGTCCCTATCTATCCCTCTCTCTGTCCCTGTAAAAAAAAAAAAAAAAAAAAAAAGCCTGACCTGTGGTGGCGCAGTGGATAAAGCGTCGACCTGGGAACACTGAGGTCGCCAGTTCAAAACCCTGCACTGGTCTGGTCAAGGCACATATGGGAGTTGAGCTTCCAGCTCCTCCCCCCTTTCTCTCTTTCTCTCTCTCTCTCTCTGTGTCTCCTCTCTAAAATGAAAAAAAAAAAAAAAAAAAAAAAAGATTCAAAATAAACAAGACATAAAAGAAAATAAAGTATGACATAGTAACTGCTGCTTGAGCCCAAGTTAATATGCTCCTTCAAAATCCAGGTTTAAGCTTGACTTGGGTGCTGAGGACCCAGGTTCACAACCCCAGGTCACCAGACTGAGGGCAGGATCAACACGATCCCATGGTTGCTGGCTCAGCTGGAGTCCCCCCATCCCCCACCAGGTCAAGGCATGTATGAGAAACAATCAATGAACAACTAAAGTGATACAACTACAAGTAGATGCTTCTCATCTCCCTGCCTTCCTCTGTCAAAGAAAAAAAAAGCCCTGGTGCCCTGGCTGGTTCGGTTGGTTAGAGCATCGTCCTGATATGAAAAGGTTGCCAGTTCAATACCTGGTCGGGGCACATACAGAAACAGACTGGTGTTTCTATCTCTCTCCTTTCCTTTCTCTAAGATCAATAAAGAATTAAAAAAAAAAAAAGCCCTGGCCAGCTGGCTCTGGATTGACCACTGACCCAACATGAAGAAGTTCCAGGTTTAATTCCCTGTCAGAACACAGAAAGGAAACATGATACAACCATCTGCTTCTCTTCCCCTTCCTGCCCCCCTTCCCCTCTTACAGCCAGTGGCTCGATTGGTCTGAGCACATCAGCCTCAGGTGCTAAAAACAGCTAGGCTGATTCAAGCATCTGCCATAGATGGGGGTTGCCAGTTAGATCCCGGTTGGGGCACATGGGGAATCTCCCTTCCTCTCACTTAAAAAACAAAAGGTTCCAGGCCTGACCTGTGGTGGCGCAGTGGATCAAGCGTCAACCTGGAAATGCTGAGGTCACCGGTTCAAAACCCTGGGTTGCCTGGTCAAGGCACATATGGGAGTTGATGCTTCCTGCTCCTCCCCCCTTCTCTCTTTCTCTCTATCTCTCTCTCTTCTCTCTAAAATGAATAAATAAAAAGTAAAATTAAAAAACCCCAAAAGGTTCCATATCACTCACTAAACTGGCAAAGAAAGAGAAACACAGACACTTTCATACACTGCTGGTAGGAGGAGTCTAAGTTGGTACAACTAAAATGAACAGAGTGCAATGTAGTGATCTATTTGTGAGAGTGGGACATATGTGTGCCACTCCCCGAAATCCTACCTCCAAGCTGACACCCTAGAACACTCTCACATGCACTAGTGGACAGGAACAAGGACACCTGCAGCACAACTGTTTACAAAGATAAAAAACCTCCAATCACCTACAAAACCACCGAAAGCTGTATGTTCACGAAACAGAATCCTACACCAATCAGCTAGATCTGTACGCAGTAACATGGAATAATCTCATAAATAATGCTAAGTGAATAATGCAAGCGAAAGACACGAAAAGTGTGGGTAGCCCTTAAGTAGGATTTTTACTTTTTTTTTGTGACAGAGACACAAAGAGAGAAAAAAATAGAGAGACAGACAGGAAGGAAGGTAAGCATCAATTCTTCATTGTGGCACCTTAGTTATTTCAGTGATTTCTTTCTCATGTGAACCTTGATGGGGGGAAGTGGAGCAGTCGCAGCAGGGGCTCAAGCCTATGATCCCGAGCTCAAGCTGGTGAGCCCCTGCTCTAGCCAGCGACCTCAGGGTTTCGAACCTGGGTCCTCTGCATCCCAGTACAAGTAGGTGGACGAGAAGTAGTTGTTTCCCTCTAGCTGTTCATTGGTTGCTTGTTGTATGTAATCATTGTATTGACCGAGCAAGCCTAGGGTTTTGAACTGGCAACCTCAGCATTCCAGGTCAGTCCGCTATATATACACTACGACACCATAGGCCAGGCAATGTAGAAATTATTTACTTATTTATTCACTTTTAGAGAGTAGAGAGAGCGAAAGAGGGGGGAAGAGCAGAAAGCATCAACTCCCACATGTATCTCGACCAGGCAAACCCAGGGTTTCGAACCTGCGACCTCAGCATTCGACGACGACGCTTTATCTACTACGCCACCACAGGCCAGACTTTTCTCTTTCTATTTAAGTTTAGTGGGAGGAGGGGAGGCAGAGACAGACTTCTGCATGCACTCCAACCAGAATCCACCCCGCAAACCCACTAGGAGGCAATCAATGTTCTGCCCACCTAGGGCTGCTGCTCTGTTGCAACCAGAGCCATTTCTTTAGCACCTGAGGCGGAGGCTATGGAGCCAGCCTTAATGCCTGAGGCCAACTTATTCAAGCCAATCCAGCCATGGCTGCAGGAGAAAAGACAGAGAAAAACAGAGAGAAGGGGGACGAGTGGAGAATTAGATAGTCACTTCTCCTGTGTTCCCTGATGGGAAATGGAACTTGGGATATCTACATGCCAGGCTGATGCTCTACCACCGAGCCAACCAACCAGGGCTGCCATGTAGAATTTTTAAAATGCACAAAGCAGCCTGGCCTGTGGTGGTACAAGGGATAATGCATAGACCTGAAATGCTGAGGTTGCCAGTTCAAAACCCTGGGCTTGCCGGGTCAAGGCACATATGGAAGTTGGTGCTTTCTGCTCCTTCTCTACTTTCTCTTTCCACTCTCTGAAATGAATAAAATATTAAATAAATAAAAGGAAAAGAGATGAGAAGCATCTACTCAGTTGTGGCACCTTAGTTGTTCACTGATTGCTTTCTCATATGTGTATTGACCGGGGTTCCAGCCAAGCCAGTGATCTCTTGCACAAGCCAATGACCCCGCACTCAAGCTAGCAAGCCTGCCCTCAAGCCAGATGAGCCCACACTGAGGCCAACAACCTCAAGGTCTCGAATGTGGAACTTCAGCATCCCAGGTCGACACTTTATCTACTGCGCCACTACCAGTCAGGCTATCACTCTATTTTTTTTTAATTCCTTGCTAATATTAAAAATACAGAAGCACCACTTCATTTCAGCCCAGATTGTCAACTTTCTGGAGCACCTCAATATTCCCTTTCTCAAAGACATTTTTCTCACCAACCTCAGCTTCTTTTTTCTTTGCACGGACTTTCTCCACTTCCATAAGAATCTTCTGGGATTCATCCACATTTCCTTCCGCTCCCAGCTGCTCAGCTTTAGCAAGAAGTTTACCTATTTCTTCATTCAACTCATGTACTTTTTCTGCCTGAAGGGAGAAAAACAATAAGGTAAGCAGATGTCCAAAACCGAAAGATTTGCCCTGGTCATGTAGCTCAGTTGGTTAGAGCATCATCTTTATATGCAAAGGCTGTGGTTTCATCCTTGGTCACGACACATACAAGAATCAACCAATGAATGCATAAATTGGTGGAACAACAGATGGATGTGTCTCTCCCAAAAGTCAGTAAGTAAATAAAAATTTATACAAAAAAAAATAAAAACAAAGAACTTTTTGTTTTTAAGTGAGAAGAGGGGAGATAGGTAGAGTCCCGCATATGCGCCGACCAGGATCCACCTGGCAACCCTATCTTGGGCTGATGCTTCTTCAGTACCAAGTTATTTTAAATGCCTGAGGCTGATGCACTCAGACCAACTGAGCTATCCTCAGCAGCCGGGGCCAAACTCCAACCAAATAAGCCACTGGCTACAGGAGGGGAGAGAGTACAGGGGGAGAGGAAGGAGAGAAACAGATCACTTCTCCTGTGTGCCCTGACCAGGAATTGGACCCGGGATGTCCATATACCGGACCAACACTCTAGCCACTCTCTAGGGCCACAGAGGACTTTTAATACCAAGAAAATAAATATTTCTTTCACTGCATTTCTGGTCTGTTCCACTGAAAATAATAAACATAACAGTTAAGATTCTCGATGGGTCACATATGAATTGGGACAATTATGACATCCTTATTGCCAACACTAAGACTCTGACCATAAACTAAACCTGTGCATCAAGTTCCAATAAAAGCAGTGGCATCTCTGTCACGTCCAACCCAGTTGTAGTAATCAACACATTGGTCATTTTGTAGGCTCTTTTTACGTCTCCTACCACAGTAAGGGTAATAAAACGTCTAAGTTTAAGTACATGAACTTATACTTTATTTTTTTCCTTAAGTGAGAAGTGGGGTGGCAAAGAGACAGACTCCCACTGGATCCAGCCCAACTGGATACACCTGGCAAGCCCTCTATGGGGTGATGATCTGCCCATTTAAGGCCAATGCTCAGCAACCAAGCTACTTTAGCACCTGAGGCAAGGGCATGGAGCCATACTCAGTGCCTGGGGCCAACTTGCTCCAACCGAGCTATGGCTGCGGGAGAAAGAGAGAGAGAGAAAGAGAAGGTGGAGGAGCAGATGGTTGCATCTCCTGTGTGCCATGACTGGGAATTGAACCTGGGATTTCCACACACCGAGCCAATGCTCTACCACTAAGCCAATTGGCTAGGGCCATAAACATACTTTAAACAAAATGCCTAATTATTTGTATGTACTTTCAGAAATAAAACAGCACCACTGGTCCAGTCAGCAATGGCATATACCCTAAGAAATGATTTTATAAAACTGAAAGTAAAAAACAATGAAGAGACTTAGTTCTACTGAACAGGGGAAACAGAAGGATAATGCAGCTAATACTCAGGCTAATTTCGTACAGATTTTTTAAAAAATATATTTTATTATTATTAATTCTAACGGGGTGACACCAATAAATCAGGGTACATATGTACAATGAAAACATCTCCAGGTTATCTTATCATTCAATTGTGTTGCATACCCGTCTCCAAAAGTCAAATTGTCCTCTGTCACCTTCTAACTGGCTTTCCCTGTGTCCCTCCCCTCCTCCCTACCCCACCCTCCCCTCCCTCCCTAATTTCATACAGATTTACCTTTATTCCCTGACATGAACGAACCATAGTTCAACCATTTCCCCACTTCCTGTTTAGTGTGGCATGTTAAAAATGTAAACTTCAAAAAATATGTGCCTGCCTGACTAGGTGGTGGCGCAGTGGATAGAGCATCAGACTGGGATGTGGAAGACCCAAGTTCGAGACCCCGAAGTCGCCAGCTTGAGCGCAGGCCCATCTGGCTTGAGCAAAAGCTCGTCAGCTTAGACCGAAGGTTGCTGGCTCCAGCAAGGGATGGCTCGGTCTGCTGAAGGCCCGCAGTCAAGGCACATGTGAGAAAGCAATCAATGAACAACTATGGTGCTGCGCAATCAACGAACAACTATGGTGTCGCAACGGCAACGGAAAACTAATGATTGATGCTTCTCATTTCTCTCTGTTGATGTCTGTCTGTCCCTACCTATCCCTCTCTCTGACCCTATAAAAATAAAATATATATATGTGCCTGGTCTGTAGAGGCATAGTGGATAAAGTGTCAACGGGAATGCTGAGGTGGCTGGTTCAAAGCCCTGGGCTTGCCCAGTCTTGCCCAGTCAAGGCACATATAATAAGCAAGCAACAACTAAAGTGACGCAACCAACTCAGTTTATACTTCTTGCTCCCCCCCATTTCTCCTCTCTGTAAAATCAATAAACAAAATCTTTAAAAAATGTGCCTGACCAGGTGGTGGCGCACTGGATAGAGCACCAGCCTGGGATGTTGAGGATCTGGGTTTGAAATCCCGAGGTCATCGGCATTTAGGGTAAACTCATCCAGCTTGAGCATGGGATCACAGACATGACCCCATGGTCACTGGCTCAGTTGGAAACCCGCCCCTGTCAAGGCATATAATAGAAAGCAATCTATGAACAATTAAAGCATTGCAATACTGAGTCGATGCTTAACATCTCTCTCCCTTCCTGTGTCCATCTCTGTCTCCAAAAAAAAAAAAAAAAAAAAGGTAAGGTGAAAGGATTTGCAGGAGTTCTCCTGGGGACCGATTACTTGCTGACAGCCTTCCCTTCTTACTGCAAACTCCCAAGGCATGAGTACTAGTCCCAAAAGATGGACAATCGGTGCTGATGGGGAGCTATTAGTCTGTCAGCAGCCCAGTTCTTCCTGGACAGTGATTTGTACCAATATCTCAAGGCGAAGGCCTCCCAGGCATACCTTTGCGGAAACTTCTGCACTGATCTCCTCCTGTGTCTCTGCCAGCCGCTTCTTGGCAAGTTCAGTTCTCCGATCACACTCAGCGATAAAGGACTCCAAATGATCCATGGCCTAGCTCAGTAGAAGCAGAGAACTAGGATCAATTACATGTACGATCTCAGAATCCATTTGTTCGACAGGAAAATACTCCTGGGTTGGTTTCTTAAAGCCTGTAGGTTCGGTGGGAAGATCTTAAACTACACTCCAGCCAACACATCTATAATCACATTAAATCAAGGGGCTTTGTTAAACCACATGATCATTCAGAAACATGGTCTTCTCATCTGATTTATTTATTTCCAAAATTTGTAAAAGGACCCCCCCATCCCTCAATAACATTTCTAAGAAAATACTGAGGAAAATGACAACACTTGGCCATACTGAATAGTGTTCTCTGAGGGACAGACAGAAAAGGCTGGACCGAGACTGGTGTGAGAGCCCTCCTTTGGTGAGCTGTGGAAAATGCAGATGATGTACTCACTGGTCTTTGTGAGCCACGCAAATATTACCCCTCATGTTCTGAGGGTAGAGCTCCCCCTTCCACCTCAAAACAAAACAATAGAACAAATATTACTGAGAGCTGTGAATACGTTTAGTTATTGCCTACTGTCTAAAGTAGCAGGAAAACTGGTACACTACTTACCCAGAGAGATAAAGGAAAAGAAACTCTAGAAATCTAATTGCTTGTTCTGAAAAGAGTTGGTGGGAAACAATAAAATACTAATTAACTTGTGCCACATATGCTAAAAGTAGTTAATCTGCCACATTAGTTAAAGGCCCTGACATAATGTCACATACATACAAATAGGAAACCACTTGTCACACTTTCAGGCTACCACTAGCGAGGCAGCACCTCCTAAGTTTCGTCCATAAGCCAGCCTGTCAGCATCACGTTAAGTACGAAAGCAAGTGAGTACAGCCATGGACGACAGGGTCAGACAGTATGACCTGTCACTAAAAAATAGAGAAAGTTTTGAGTGGAGATGATAAAAAGGCAGCTGAAAGGCCAATAGATCCAGTGTGGTCATCAATATTCCTCCTTACCCCCAAAGATGGCCAGGAGAGAGTAGGTCAGCTGTTAAGAAAGCGCTCCATAAGGGTTACTTGGCATTGGAATGATGGTGGGATCACTGGGGAGGGTTAGGGTCTCCTCTAGAAATCTTAAATACTCTTCTCAAGTAAATGCATTCTTGGAAGTAGGTCAAGATGGAGAAGGGGCCTTGGGATGGTGCCAAGTCCCCCAGGACACCTCATCATTCATAGAGGCCAACCCCCGGATTTCACTCCATGATTCTGGATTTCAGGACCCCTTTACTGTTGTTGGTCATCGAAATAGTCTCTACAAGAACATTTCACTATGTTCAAATCAAACCATCAGTAAAGCAAATGACTGGCATTTGGTTGCCGCATACACTGTTCTTCCTGGAAAAATGCAGAGTAAACGAGCTGTACTGACAAGTTCGGATTTACAGGATCAAAAGAGCCAGTAAGCTGATAATGGGTCACACACTACCTATGCTCACCACCTAGGACTGCAGCTCCTAAGAGAACGGCCTGAGATACCCCAGGTTCACCCACACACAGGCACTGAGATTTTGGTATGGAGCCCCTCCCCTGTCTGCACAAAGAGAACCAGCTCACACCTGAGACAGACCCAGGAATCCACGAATCAGGGGCCAAGTGGGGAACAGACATCTGACAACCCTGCCAGTGTCTTTATCAATCCAAGAAACTACCTGTATCTTAAGCAGTCTCCACATTGGTTTGAAAGGGTCAAGAATCAGAATTGGATATCTGAAAAGCTACTAACTAAATAGTAAAATTCACAAATAGAATAGGTAGACTGCAGAGACAGCTTTTAACTACTAGGTTCTTTAAACAAACAAGCAAAAAAATGCTCTATTTTCTATTGCCCCTCCCTTTCTATAACATCTTTTCAATTTCAAGTGGTTCATAAATCGAAGAACAGGTCTAAACAATTTTTATTTAAAAGGCACTTGAGGCTACTTGGGGTGATAAACACACAAATCAATACACACATGATGTATTATAGAACTGTCCACTTGAAATCTGTATCCTTTTATTAACCAATGTCACCCCAATAAATTCAATTAAAATAAAAAGGCACTTGAGTCTAAAAATTAAGTCCTAATCACAACCTACCACTTACTAAAAAACCATCCAGCTTCTCTCCTCAAGGGTGAGTTGATAAGCATGAACTGCTAAGAGTACTTGAGCACAGCACCAGCACATGGCTGTCACTGCTGTTGCAGCAGGCTGCCCCTTCGCACACAAGGCTGTACTGTCTATGCTGTTCCTAACTCTGCCTGCGCAGCAGCAATGACACCAGCCAGCAGTCAGTGAACCTGAGATAAGCCCATGCTATCAGAATGGTCAGAACAAATGTGCATCCCTGTGTAGAGACTCTTAAGATTTCTATTTCCCAGCCTGACCAGGCAGTGGAGCAGTGAATAGTGTCGGACTGGAATGCGGAGGACCCAGGTTTGAGACCCTGAGCTTGCCAGCTTGAGCGAGGGCTCATCTGGTTTGAGCAAAAAGCTCACCAGCTTGGACCCAAGGTCGCTGGCTTGAGCAAGGGGTTACTTGGTCTACTGTAGCCCCACGGTCAAGGCACATATGAGAAAGCCATCAATGAACAACTAAAGTGCCACAACAAAAAACTGATGATTGATGCTTCTCATCTCTCTGCATTCCTGTCTGTCCCTCACTCTGTCTCTGTGAAAAAAAAGATTTCTATTTCCCAGACGAAGAAACTGACGTAGTTTCGAAACTATTAAGTAATGGCATTAGGATGCAAGGGCTCACATGGGTTGACTCCCTATACCTTAATCCTCACAACTCTGAGGCACTTTCACCAGCCTAGTTTCTAGATCAGGAGTCCCCAAACTTTTTACACAGGGGGTCAGTTTACTGTCCCTCAGACTGTTGGAGGGCTGGACTATAAAAAAAACTACAAACAAATCCCTACGCACACTGCACATATCTTATTTTAAAGTAAAAGAACAAAACGGGAACAAATATAATATTTAAAATAAAGAACAAGTAAATTTAAATCAACACACTGAACAGTATTTCAATGGGAACTATGGGTGTAGATGCATCCTGTGCTCCTCTCACTGACCACCAATGAAAGAGGTGCCCCTTCTGGAAGTGCGGCGGGGCCGGATAAATGGCCTCAGGGGGCCGCAGTTTGGGGACCCCTGTTCTAGATAATAGAAACACATGAAACAACTTGCGCAAGGTCACACAGGGTTTCTAACTTATAAAACGTAACTGTTATACCGTACATCTGTAAAATAGGAAAACTAGAGATAGTCAGAACTGGTCACACATTCGGTTTATTAGAGTCTAAATATTAGTTGATAAGGTATGTTCTGGAAACCTGCCAAATAAAACATCACAAGGAAGGTAACGTAAGGAAAAGGTTAACTGTATTTTCACTACATTAAAATGAAACATTATTTACCTTTTCAACATGTGAAGAACACTGAAGAAATGTACTGCTTTGTACACTTTATAAATAACACTTCCATAAGTTAAACTAATGAGTTAACTTGAAATGTTATTTATATAGATTACCTAACAGCAAATTTTACACGCTCTTTCCTACGGAATTCCTGGACAAAACATTCAAGAAATTAAGGACTAGCTCTGGCATGGTCAGGCTAAGGCTGCATTAGGCTGGAAATATCTAATGTAAAAACTGGGAGTCACCGCCTCCTAGATAACACACCCAAGTCTGGGTAGTCTCTGAGTGGAAATGTGCCGTAACTCCTGCCCATCAGGTTCAAACTGAAGGGATAGGTAGGGAATACCTACACAAAGAAATATATCTATGACAACTTTGTCATGTCTACCAAGAAATAAGTTTTTACACCTTTTAAGTCTCTGGTTGGTAAAGACCCAAAGTTTGGAAACTCACTCCATTAGCAAAGATATGAAAATTGGAACACACACACACACACACACCCCACAGGTAGGATCCTTCTCTAAGGCACTATACGTCAACATGACAAATGCGCATTTTTTTGAACTAACAGTTCTGCTTCTAGGAATCGTTCCCAGATACACGCGTGACACGCCTATGTTCAATGCAGCACGCACCACGATCCTGGGAATGGCCGTATAAGACAGGTACCTTTCTTCTTTCGAACACCATGTAGCCAAGGAAACTATATCCAATAAGAAATAGTTTCAAAGATATAATGAAAACTTAGACAAAAAATGGGGGCACGTGGACAGTAAATCACTGCTTGTGTAAAATAAATAAATAAATAAATAAATAAATAAATAAATAAATAAATGCACACACACACATACTTTCCCCTCAGGTATCCACATAAAGTATATAATTAACAACTGGTTACTTGAAGAACAGAGCAGGAGAGAGGTTTCACAAGGTACCTTTTGTAGCTTTTAAATTCTGAACTGTGTGAATGTTCTACATGTTTTTAAAGTAGTAAGAGATGCTACAACCCTAGTGAAATAACTGATCTAAGCATTAATCCTCAATTGTGCTTAGACCATTAGACCAAAGGCTAGTGGGGACCTTTACAATTAAGAGTCCAAGCTGCCTGCAACACCCAAGCTCACTGCTGACAGCACTACCCAAGGTGATGCAACAGTAAGTGCACACTGCCTTGGAAATATCCAAAGAACTTAAACCAGATGATCAAGCTTCCAGCTCTAACTCATGGGTTACAGAACTTTCAAAAGACCTCATGAAGCCTGACCAGGTGGTAGCGCAGTGGATAGAGCGTCAGACTGGGATGCAGAAGACCCAGGTTTGAGACCCCGAGGTCGCCAGCTTGAGCGCGGGCCCATCTGGCTTGAGCAAAAGCTCTCCAGCTTGGACCCAAGGTTGCTGGCTCCAGCAAGAGGTGGCTCAGTCTGCTGAAGGCCCGCGGTCAAGGCACATGTGAGAAAGCAATCAATGAACAACTAAGGTGTAGCAAAGACAACGAAAAACTAATGATTGATGCTTCTCATCCCTCTCCATTCCTGTCTGTCCCTACCTATCCCCCTGACTCTCTGTCCCTGTAAAAAAAAAAAAGAAAGAAAGAAAAAAAGACCTTATGAAGATACAATCAGCAAAAAACTGGGTATGACTTAAAAATTAATTCCTTCAGATTTAAAAAGACAAAGTGCCTGACCTGTGGTGGTGGCAGTAGATAAATCACTGACCTAGAATGCTAAGGTCACTGGTTCAAAGTCCCAGACTTGCCTAGTCAAAGTACACATTACAAGCTGATGTTTTCCACTCCTCCCTACCCGCCATCCTCTTTCTTCTCTCTCTAAAATCAATAAATAATAATTTAAAAATCTTTTTAAAAATCTTTAAAAAAATAAAAGACTTACAAAAGCATTCTAATGTGTGGCCCTTACTTTGGATTCTGAGTTAAACAAATAACTTAAAAAAATCCTTTTTGAGTGATTTTTGAACACTACCTACAGGTGTTAAGAAATTATTTTTTAAATTATTTTAAATACATTTCTTATTCTCTGAAATTCTATGTCTCACACATGAAATTCTTTGTCTAGGAGCCACTGTAAAATAAGGAAAAGGATTAAAATGAAAAACACGATCATTCAGATGAGTCTTCACGTCAATAATCACGGAAAACTGGGAGATGAAACCCAGAGATTGTATATTTTTGTTTACTTCTGCATATTTAAATGTTTTCCTTACATTTTTTGAGGCACACTAAGCAGATTGTCACAACCAAGTATAATAGATCTCTGGATGCGCGGCAGGACAACATCAAGAGCCAATGGTGATGCTAAAACATTTCCAGGTGAAATAATACAATGTGTGAAATTTGTTGAGATTTGTGAGAGATCTGGGGACACAAAGATGAAACACAGCTGGTCATGAGCTGATCATTCCTGAAGCTGAATGATGGGTACATGGAGATTCATTACACTCACTTTTAATTTTCTTTTGATGGATTGATTTTAGAGGGAGAGGAAGATAAACAGGCAGACAGAAACATCGGCCACTCCTGTGTGTCTGACAAGGGATCAAACCCACCTTTGCATTTCGAATGACACTCTAACCAACCAAGCTATCCAGCTAGGGCTTTACAGCTACTTTTGATGTTTAAGATTCTGCATAATAAAAACTAAAAAAAAAAAAAAAACACAAAAATAACCCCCCCAAAAACAACCCTGGTAATAAAGTTTTTCTTCTTAGTAGAATATTCCACTTAACTGTAACCTGAAACTGCTGCAAGTTCTGAGCTTCACTCCCAACCTCCTTTTGCCCACCAATCCCTTAACTGGCAGCCACACAGGCTCCAGCAACTGCTCTGCAATAATGTAGTTTGGTAAAAAACCGACCAACTAAGATCAGCATGTGGCATTTAAGAAATAAGCTGTAGGCCCTCACTGGTTGGCTCAGTGGAAAGAGCATTGGCCCAGTATGCAGACGCCCTGGGCTCGATCTCTGGTCAGGACACTCATAAGAGTGTCTGCTTCTCTTCCCCTCCCTCTTCCCCTCTCGCAGTCAGCTGCTTGACTGGTTCAAGCATCAGCCACAGATGGAGGCTGCCAGGTTGATCTGTGTCTCCACTATGCTTCTCTAACTTAAAAAAAAAAAAAAAAGGGAAGAAAGCTATTGCTTTTAAAAAGTGTTTGCTTCCTTGTATTTTAAAGTAATATATAAGGGTCGCCTCTAGGAAGCAGGAATGGCACAGGGGAGAAGGGCCTTTAATTCAGGTTTATATATTCTGATGACACAGACACAAGTTCAGAGTTGCAATCTCCAGTATATATAATTTTTTATTTTTCTCTTGCTTAAATCATAAACAGTAAGTCATTATTAAATAGGTTTCACGCACATTAGTTTCAAGGACAGAGTCTATGATAGTTTGATCATTTATTTCCCTCTTGAGCATTTCTGTTGTATCCAATTTCTCAATCTTCTAAATAATCCTACCACAAACATCTCTGTGTATCAACATTTGCCTGTAGACACAGGAGAGAATGCCATACAAAGACGAAGGCAGAGAGAGTGATGCTTCTACAACCCAAACAGGACAGACCACCAAAGACTGCCAACAAACCACCAGAAGCAAGAAAAGAGGAATGGAAGATTCTCCTTCAGCGCCCCAGAAGAAATCAACCTGCCAGAACCTTGATCGAGACACCTGGCTTCCAGATCTGAGTCAATAAATTACTGGTGTTGAATCAATTAAAAAAAAAAAGTTTGCGCCTGACCAGGCGGTGGCACAGTGGATAGAGCGTCGGACTGGGATATGGAAGGACCCAGGTTTGAGACCCCAAGGTCGCCAGCTTGAGCACGGGCCCATCTGGCTTGAGCAAAAGCTCGCCAGCTTGGACTCAAGGTTGCTGGCTCCAGCAAGGGGTTGCTCAGTCTGCTGAAGGCCCAGGGTCAAGGCACATGTGAGAAAGCAATCAATGAACAACTATGGTGTCGCAACGGTAACGAAAAACTAATGATTGATGCTTCTCATCTCTCTCCGTTCCTGTCTGTCTGTCCCTATCTATCCCTCTCTCTGACTCTCTCTCTGTCCCTGTAAAAAAAAAAAAAAAAAGTTTGCCTGTATTTCCAATTAACTTCCTTAGGAAAGAGATTTGTAGAACTAAATCACAAGGTATAAATACTTTTAAATTTTCGTATCTGCCTATTATATCAACAATCTGACTGAACTTAATAACTATGATATAGAAAGAATCAGTTAAGAGTTTGGGATACATACCTTTTAAAACTGTGTTAAAATGTAAATTGGTAGTTACAAAATAGTCACAAGGATCTAATGAACAGCACATGGAACAGTCAACAGCACTATATGTACAGTGCCAGGTGGGTACTTAAAATATTGGGGAGACCACTTAGTAAAGTACATGAATGTCTAACAGCGATCTGTACATCTGAAATACAAAATAATATAAAATGTAAACTGTAACTGGAAAATGTTTCCTTTTGATCTTTTTCACATCCACATATGGCCTTCTTTGATCTATAGCTGTGCAGTATTTCACTGTATTTTAACCCCTCTAATAAATACCTAGTAAGGTCTGGCCTGTGGTGGCGCAGTGGATAAAGCAACAACCTCGAATGCTGAGGTTGCCGGTTCGAAGCCCTGGGTTTCCCTTGTCGGGACACACGTGGGAGTTGATGCTTCCTGCTCTTTCTTTCTCTTTCTCTCATCCTCATTCTCTAAAAACGAACTAAAAAAAAATTTTTTTAAAAAAATAAATATCTAGTTGGGATTTTTCACTTTCAGGAATTCAAAATGATACACTTATGTCTTCTCACATATGGAATATTCTAGGAAAATTCCAAATTGCTTAGAGGTGACTAAAAGTCTACAAATTGTAAAAAGCACTGATGAGTTATTATAAAAGATCTACTGAAAATCAAATGTCACAAGTTATGGGCTCAGCAACTAATTAAAAAATAAAAGAGCCTATAATAGTGATATGAACTTCTGTGAAAACAGAATTTTCCTTTGAAGCTGTGATGGTGAACCTATGACACGCATTGTCAGCACTGACACGCGTAGCCATTTTCGTACTGGAAGGATACCAGAGAAGTATTTTCATCCTCGCATGCAGAGAAGGACGTTTCATCCTCGGCTCCTACACGGCCAGGTGCAGTACCCGAGGATAAAACATTTGCTGTAGTGTAGACACTCTGTGCCCGAGGTCTGTAGGCCAAAACAACAGAACCCCGGCACAGAGCATCTAGTTCTGGAACTTCCAGCTAGGCCGTTTTTCTCGAAGTGACACACCACCCGAGTTATGCTTGGTTTTGTAGTGAATTTTGACACACCAGCTCAAAAGACTGCCCATCACTGCTTTAAAATATTGCATCACGAATTAATAAATCAACTACAAGCTTCAGCTTTAACAGAGGTTTTCTTTTTTAAAACAAACAAAAAGCAAGTATCTTAGTATCCTCTAGGCGAAAAGCTTTCATGTTGTTCTGACTATAAAAAAAAAAATCTGTTCTGCCTGACCAGGCGGTGGTGCAGTGGATAGTGTCACACTGGGATGCGGAAGACCCAGGTTCGAGACCTCGAGCTCGCCAGCTTGGACCCAAGGTTGATGGCTCCAGCAAGGGGTGGCTTGGTCTGCTGAAGGCCCGCAGTGAAGGCACATGTGAGAAAGCAATCAATGAACAACTAAGGTGTCCCAATGGCAACGAAGAACTAATGATTGATGCTTCTCACCTCTCTCCGTTCCTGTCTGTCCCTATCTATCCCTCTCTCTGTCCCTGTAAAAAAAAACACCTGTTCTTAAAAAATACCCATTGTAGAATAAAAATTATTTAAAATATAATTCAAATGCCTGTTATATTTAATATATTTGATTAAAAATTACCACCTGGACTTAAAAAGCTCCAAAATATCCCTGACTGATCCTCTGAACGGAATCTGATTCCTCTCCCAGTGTCATATGATATGCTCTTCCAATTAATTCTAGCAAGAACATCAAACTTATAGCATTTTCAGAGACTTTGGAGATGTTTGGCCTGCCTCACAGAATTATCGCCAACAATGAAGAGATTCTACCAAATCATTTGGTGATCTATACAAATATAAGAAAAATCAGTATAGCATGACCAGGCTGTGGCACAGTGGACAGAGCATCAACCTGGGATGCTAAGGAATCAGGTGTGAAACCCGAAGGTTGCCAGCTTGAGTGCAGGATCATAGACATGACCCCTTGGTCGCTGGTTTGAGCAAGGGGTCACTGGCTCGTCTGGAGCCACTTAGCCAAGGCACGTATAAGAAGCAATCAATGAACAACTAAAGCACTACAACTATAGTTGATGCTTCTCGTCACTCTCCCTTCTTTCTCCCTGTTCCTCTTCATCTCAAAAAGAACAAATTTATATTTTGAGGAAAAAATGTATTTTTCTAAGTTTATTCTGCAAAACTAAGGAAATAAAAGTTAATATAATTTGGTGCTTTAAAGTTAGGCCACTTTTATTATTAAAGTAATCCAGGTACCAACACTAATATGTGTAAGTTTAAAAATTTAAAAGTAGAGCAAATTCTATGATGTGAATTCTAAAACCATTACTATAAAAAAGCTTTTAAAGTAAAATTTCCCTCCCTAACATCCAGAGGTATCTGTTTACGGCTTCATGAAACATCAGTATGATAGGACCTACAACTTGTGTAAACCAGTCCCATTAATAGTTTCATTGCGGCTTTTCTTCCCACTGAAAAAAAATGTTGCCTTAGGTTTGATTCCTCCTGGCCAGGGCACACAGGAGAAGCACCCATCTGCTTCTCCACCCTTTCCCCTCTCTTTTCGCTCTGTCTCTCTCTTCCTTTCCTGCAGCCAAGGATCCACTGGAGCAAAGTTGGCCCAGGCGCTGAGGACGGCTCCATAGCTTCCACCTCAAGTGCTAGAATGGCTCCGGTTGCAACAGAATAACAGCCCCAGATGGGTAGAGCACCACCCCCTCATGGGCATGCCGGTGGATCCCTGTCAGGCGCATGCGGGAGTCTGTCCTTCTGCCTCCCTGCTTCTCACTTCAGGAAAAGATAAAAAAGAATATGTAGCTGGATTTGATTAGTATTGAAATTGTAACATTCAAGTCTCCCAGTCTGTTAATATGAGATGCCTTTCCATTTATTTAAATCTTTGATTTTTTTCAACAATGTTCTAGAGTATCTGTATGTTTTTTACCTTAGGATTTAGCGGCTATCTTCAAATTATCCTGGCAAAAACTCACGAGTGATCATAAAGGTGATTCCCCCCAGAGCATCACAATCTGCTTATTCTCCATGATGTTGACAGTGTCTTTTGATCTCACTACTTCTTCCTTTCTGCTTTACCACCAATGTGCAGCTCTCAAAAAAAAATTTTTTTAAAAAGAAAGAAGTTGCAACAAGAACTTTTTCTCCGTACTCATTTGTACAATCTATAAAATATCTTCCCGGGTGCATAATTCTGGGAGGAGAATATAATAAATGAGCACTAGACATGCTGATAGTTCCTGACAGACTGCCCTCCTACAAACAAGTCTGCTCCAGATTAACCTTCATGCTTCAGGGTAGGATGACCTCTGCCATGTGTTCACAGCACTGGTGGCGAAATATTTTAATATAAACTTTCTATAACGTTAAAATTATTTTTAAGATGGAGAAGTGGTGGTTACCATTTTAAATGAAAAATTCCTGCATATGGTAAATTTTCACACAGCACAAAAAGGTCTGTTGACCTGCTTTAGCCCTCCCTCCAACCAAGACAAGTGTTCATAATTTCTTGGATTCTTCAAAAACTACACTGTATGCCTGACCAGGCAGTGGCGCAGTGGATAGAGCATCGGACTGGGATGTAGAGGACCCAGGTTCGAGACCCCAAGGTCACCAGCTTGAGCGCAGCTTCATCTGGTTTGAGCAAAGCTCACCAGCTTAGACCCAAGGTCGCTGGTATGAAGGGGTTGCTCGGTCTGCTGTAACCCCACGGTCAAGGCACATGTGAGAAAGCAATCAATGAACAACTAAGGAGCCACAACGAAAAATTGATACTTCTCATCTCTCTCCCTTCCTGTCTGTCTGTCCCTATCTGTTCCTCTCTGACTCTATCACTGTCTCTGTAAAAAACAAACAAAACCTACATTGTACACCTAAGCATGTCAACAAGTATTAAAAAACCCTATGACTTGGCCAGTCTTTACTGAGGTAGACTTCTTGGTTCTGGCTTTCTGCAGGTATACTGCTCTAAGAATATTCTGGAGCAAATTTATCTTTGTAGATAGACAAGTGTATTAGATATACTCTCACATTTGGCCATGCTAGAATGCTTTCACATCTTGAGATGCTCAATTATCCAGGACGTAAATCAGGATTACTTAAGTCTCCATCTCTTTAGACCTGAGTGAAGGTAAGCATCTGCCATATGATTAGATGCCTCCTAGGAAATGTTCTTTTCTGTTCTTTGCCCATTTTCTATTCAGCCATTTTCTTGATACTGTTCTTATCAGTCATAATGAATTATACATATATTTATATACACACAGATACATATAGCAAGTCCTTGAGTGACATCATTTTGCTCAATGTCCACAAGATGCTATAGGAACCTTACTCTTGTTTATATCTGTTATTAGCCTATAGTAAAATGGCTTTTTGCTTTTTTTTAATCTTTCCACTGATTTGCAAGAGGGAGAGAAAGAGGAAGGGAGTGGGAGGCAGAGAGGAAAATAAGGAAGGAAGGAAGGAAGGAAGGAAGGGAGGGAGGGAAGGAGGGAGGAAGGGAGGAATCTGTTTCTGTAAATGCCCTGACCAGGGACCAAACTGGCAACCTTTGCACATCAGGATGATGCTCCAACTAATCAAGCTATCCAGCCAGGGCCTTAATTTTAATCACTTTTTAAGACTACTAGTTTAAACAGAATTTACTCTAGCAACAACATATCCTCTAAAATGTCCTTTGGGGAGGAAAATGCATTTCTTTTGTTCCTCTGGCTTCCTCACATCAAGATCAGTTCCTTCCCAGTCTTCAATTCAGGAACCTAAATGGCATCAACCTCCTGTACTGACCTCTGGTCTTACTAGTGTTGGAGGATTAGAAGAAAAAATTAAAATGGAGTTACTCTAAATCATGCATTCTCAATGGGGGAGGGATGAAAACTGGCCTTAAACAGTGAAAAACATCTTCAATATGACAATGGTTAGTGGCATGGAAAGAACCACAGTACATAAACTGACATGCAGGGTATCTTTGGTATCATGGATATCATGATATCCAGGGTATCATGAAGTGCAGGGAGAGAGATTAAGAAAAAAAGGTGGGTGTTTTTTGTTTTTGAAGAAACAGTTTATTTTATTCATTTTAGAGAGGAGACACAGAGTGAGAGAGAGAGAGAGACAGAAAGAGAGAAAGGGGGGAGGAGCTGGAAGCATCAACTCCCATGTGTGCCTTGACCAGACCAGTGCAGGGTTTTGAACTGGCGACCTTAGTGTTCCAGGTCGACGCTTTATCCACTGCGCCACCACAGGTCAAGCCAAGAAAAAAAGGTTTTAAAAAGGCTCTTGTGGGAGGAATATACAAAAGTTGTGAAATGTCATTTCATAACCATTAATAGCAAAAATTCAACAGTATGATAACACCAAGCGTTGGTGAGGACATACTGCTATTGGGGGCGTAAAGTGATACAGCCACTTGATCAAACAGAGAAAAAAGAAAAAAGACACTACAGAACTATCTCACCACGAACATGTACATCCCCACAAGCTATCAATTCCTCTCCTAGGAACATAGCCTAGATAACAGTATACAGCCCAGATAAATCCTTGTACATGCACACCAAGATGACAATCGGAAAAATACTCTTCCTAACAGAAAATAAAATGAAAACAAACCTAGAATCAACTCAACTGTCTATGAATAAAAAATGGATAGTTCTGGGAATCCTCAATCAGCAGCGAAAAGAAATTATACCCAACAAAATGGGTAAATAGAAACACTAACATTGAATAAAAGAATAAAGTTATTAACTAGCTGAACTATCAAATCATTTTTATAAGTCTTAAAAAGATGCATTAAACATAATATTCAAGGAATCACAAAAATAGGTAAAAAGATATTTTTAAAAGAAAATGATATATATGAAATGCAGAATAGTGTTTGGGTGGCAGACACACAAGTAGGCACAAAATGGTATTTGCCATGTTCTAGTCCTTAGCTAGAATGATGAAACAGGCATCTACTTTGTTTGCTTCGTAACTCACATATGTTGCATTATTCCTGTTAGTTCAATATTTGGTTCTTCACAGTAGCGACTAATTAACACCAAATAAAACTTACATCCAATTCAAAAAACAGGTCTCTTTCTTTACTTGCAATCTCATAATCTGCTCGGAGGGCCAAGTCGTGGATTTTGGTACACTCTCCTAAATCCATGCGCTGTAAAAAACAAAAGTTTACACATGAACATCTACCCAACAGAAAGGACATAACCTAGTGTCTCAAGTGTCACCAAAATAAACAATACTTGTTTGAATACTGAACTATGATAAAAAAAAATAAAGAAACAGAGTATGACTGAGAAGCCTTATTCTTCTTTTACCAACATAACAATATAATACACAAAACTGAGTATTTAATACTATAAAGGTATTTATCTCTCTCAGATCTGGAAATAACTGGACTAATAATGAAAACTACATTAATTAGCTCTGCGAATTTTATTTTTGTATCAGTCACAGAAGAAATATTTACTCAATGGATAGCAGAGTGGTTCTTAACCTTTTTTTGAGGTACCGAACCCACCAGTTTCATATGCGCATTCACCGAACCCTTCTTTAGTGATAAATAAAATATGATTTTTTCCCCCAAATTCAAGACATAGGTATATATTTTCTTACTGGTGCACAAAATGAGCCGTGCATGAACATCACCTTGCTCAAAGAACAAAACCAACAAAGTGCATGAACTCACAACAAATGACGGTATTACTTATTATTCTGGCCTCTGCGGCAGAGGCTTCTCTGAACCCCTGAGACTGACTCATCGAACCCCTAGGGTTCGATAGAACCCAGGTTAAGAATCACTGGGATATCTGACCTGTGGTGGCGCAGTAGATAAAGCGTCGACCTGGGAATACTGAGGTCGCCAGTTCAAAACCCTGCACTGGTCTGGTCAAGGCTCATATGGGAGTTGATGCATCCAGCTCCTCCCCCCTTTCTCTCTCTCTCTCTCTCTCTCTCTCTCTGTGTCTCCTCTCTAAAATGAATAAAATAAAAAAAAAAAAAGAATCACCGGGATAGCAGAATTGGGGATGGGAGGCAAGGAAGAGGCCAGAAAACAAGGGTGTCATGATAGCAACAAGCTTCCAGGCATTCGTTTTTTGCAGTCTTTATTACTAAAGACACTCAAGTTGCAGAGACAAGGAAAGCGTATGCCTGACCAGGTGGTGGTGCTGTGGATAGAGCATTGACATGGGATGCTGACGAACCAGGTTCGAAACCCTGAGGTCGCTGGCTTGAGCAAGAGGGTCACAGGCTCGGCTGCAGTGTGCCCCTCCCACATCAAGGCACAGATGAGAAAGAAATCAATGAACTAAAATGCTGCAACTATAAATTAACATATCTCCTTTCTCTCCTTATCTGTCCCTCAAAAACAAACAAACAAAAAAAACCCCAGCAGATAGAAATCAGGCTTAAGCGCCTGATCAGGCGGTGGCGCAATGAATAGAGCACCAGACTGGGATGCAGAAGACCCAGGTTTGAAACCCCAAGGTCGCCAGTTTGAGTGCAGGCTCATCCAGTTTGACCTTGGGCTCACCAGTTTGAGCATGGGGTTGCCAGATTGAGTGTAGGATCATAGACTTGACCCCATGGTCGCTGGCTTGAGCCCAAAGGTTACTGGCTTAAGCCCCAATTGCTGGCTTGAGCAAACGGGTCACTTGCTCTGCTGGAGACCCACCCCTAACCCCCATCCCTGGTCAAGGCACATATGAAAAAGCAATCAATGAACAACTAAGGTGCTGAAAAAAAGAATTGATGCTTCTCATCTCTCTCACTTCCTATCTGTCCCTATCTGTCCCACCGTCTGTCTCTGTCACACACACACACACAAAAAAAAAAGAAATTAGGTTTTGGCAATTTCAACACAACCCTAACACTTGGCTTTTGTGCAACTCTTTTTATACCAAAAGGAATAAAGCCGAATAGACTGATTTCAGAGTCAAATGATCCTCAAAATATTCTCCTTATCTGGTAAAAATGACATGGACAGATAATCGGGGCCTCTCAGTTACCGCATTTGAGAAACAAAAGGCTCTTTTAGTAAAACAAAAATCCGTTAACAATAAGATTAGTATGGTGTGCTATTATGTTTTATAAGCATGCACAGAACAATAAAACACTATATAGCTCTTATCAAAATCCTGAGGATAAGACTGCACACACGCACACATACCACTCTCTGACCAGAATCTAAACAGCAACAGGGAAGTCTGTATGCTGAGGATCACGCTATCAAGTCACAGAGCACAAGTTAACAAAATCCTAACATCTCAATGAGACACTTCTGAAGTCCAACCTATTGAACAAAAGCACATCTACATAACCAATGAACAAAAATGATGGAGCCTGGCCTGACCAGGAAGTGGCTTTGCGTAAAGGGGTTGCTTGGTCTGCTGAGGGCCCGTGGTCAAGGCACATATGAGAAAGCAATCAATGAACAACTAAAGTATCACAATGAAAAACTAATGATTGATGCTTCTCATCTCTCTTCGTTTCTGTCTGTCTATCCCTGTCTGTCTGTCTCTCTGATTCTCTCTCTGTCCCTGTGGAGAAAAAATAAATAAAATAAAATAATAAAATAAGAAACATCAACTTGTAGTTGCAGTACTTTGTTCATTACTTCTCATATGTGCCTGACCTTGGTGGGGGTGGCCCTCAAGCTGAGCCAGTGAGTCAGGCGATGTTTCTTATTTCTCTTCCTGTCTCTTGCTTAAAAAAATAAAATGGAATCCAGAAATTCCTTTAAGTTCAAATTGTGTTCAAACTGAGGTCAAAACCTTCATGGTTTAGCCTGACCAGGTGGTGGCGCAGTGGATAGAGCGTCGGACTGGGATGCGGAAGACCCAGGTTCGAGACCCCGAGCTCACCAGCTTGAGTGTGGACCCATCTGGCTTGAGCAAGGGCTCATCAGCTTGGACCCAAGGTCGCTGGCTCCAGCAAGGGGTTGCTCGGTCTGCTGAAGGCCCGCGGTCAGGGCGCATGTGAGAAAGCAATCAATGAACAACTAAGGTGTTGCGATGGCAACGAAAAACTGATGATTGACGCTTCTCACCTCTCTCTGTTCCTGTCTGTCTGTCCCTATCTATCCCTCTCTCTGTCCCTGTAAAAAACAAAACAAAAAAAATCTTCATGGTTTATAAAATCCTTAACATTTGAGGCCAATCAGAGAGGCTCACAGTAGGTTTGTGCCATGCTCACTAACAAAATATCCTTCAGTATCACTAGTGACAGTAATACCAACAGTGGGCTGCTTAGTGTGGAGTTT
Source organism: Rhynchonycteris naso (assembly GCA_037038555.1). Taxonomy (NCBI): domain Eukaryota; kingdom Metazoa; phylum Chordata; class Mammalia; order Chiroptera; family Emballonuridae; genus Rhynchonycteris; species Rhynchonycteris naso. Next base: position 200,162,110 of record CM073000.1, on the reverse strand, counting down.
ATCTTCAATTCTACCAAAAGGCAACGTTTGCATTTAAATGCTAAAATATCTTTTCTTCTTCACCATTTCTACTTGGAAGTCATATGCAGCTTATGTAAACTGATTACACAGGGGGTCTAGTGGTAGGGCAATAGTGGCTCTAGACGCCAAAGGTGCAACTAGAATCATTGTCCTGTAAAGCTGACTTCTGCTTCATTCACTCTTTTAAGCACCACATGAGTCTTTAAAACAGGTCATTTCCACAAATGAAACCATACCCTATCGCTGAAAAATGAGTAGCAGCTATCAGAAATGTTTAAAAGTTACTGAAGTTTCTGTTGCACAAAGAAAACCACCAGAGGAAGTAAGCACTAGAACCTTAAGTACTGGCCGGGGCCAGCTAAGCCCAGTTGGTTAGAGCGTAGCCCCAATACACCAAGGTTGAGGGTTCAATCCCTGGTCAGGGCAATTACAAGAATCAATCCACAAATATATAAATAAGTGGAACAACAAATCAATATTTCTCTCTCTCCCTTCCCCTCTCTCTAAAAAAGGAAACCCTAAAAACTAAAAATTGTTTTCTTCTTTTTTTTTTTGCAAGAAAGGAGGGAAAGATAAGGAAGGAAGAAGCATCATTTCAGGCCCTGGTCCGTTGACTCGGCATTAAAGCATCTGGCCAGTGTGTGGAAGTCCTGAGTTATATTTCCAGCCAGGGCACAGGGAACACAGAAGTGCCCACCTGCTTCTCCACCCTTCCCCCCTCCTTTCTCTCTGTCTCTCTCTTCCCTTCCCGCAGCCAAGGCTCCACTGGAGCAAAGTTAGCCCGGGCACCATGGCCTCCACCTCAGGCACTAGAATGGCTTTGGTGGCAACGGAGCATCGCCCCTGGTCGGGCACAAGCGGGAGTCTGACTGCCTCCAGGCTTCTAACTCTGGAAAAATAAAAATTAAAAAAAAAAAAGCAGCAGCATCAACGCATAGCTGTGTCACTTCAGTTGTTCATTGATTGCTTCTCATACGTGCCTTGACCAGGGGCTCCAGTCAAGCCAGTGACCCCTTATGCAAGCCAGCAGCCTCCGGGTTTTGAACCTAGGACATCAACATACCAGGTTGCTGCTCTATTCACTACACCACCACCGGTCAAGCTTTTTTTTATTAATTATTATTTATTTATTCATTTTAGAGGCGTGAGGGGGGGGAGCAGAAAGCATCAATTCCCATATGTGCCTTGACCAGGCAAGCCCAGGGTTTTGAACCGGTGACCTCAGCGTTCCAGGTCGATGCTTTATCCACTGCGCCACCAAAGGTCAGGTCAAGCTTTTTTTTATTAATTGATTGATTTTAGAGAGACAGAGAGGGAAGAGAAGGGATGGGAGGGGAAGAAGCACTCATTTTGTTGCTGTTCCACTTAGTTGTGCACTCATTATTGATTTTAGAAGGAGAGAGGATGAGGATAGAGAGAAACATGATTTGTTATTCCACTTATTTATGCATTCCTTGGTTGTTTCTTCTATATGCCCTGACCTGGGATCAAACCCACCACAATGGAGTTTCAGGACAACACTAACCGACTGAGCTAAGCAGCCAGGACTTAAGTACTAAAAATTTTTAACACAACTCAATTGCCACTCTAAACACTTCCAAATGTCAAGAAAGTTTTGACATTAGGTAACTACAAATGAAGCAAAATCACCAATCTTCCTTTGTGTGAAAGTGCTCAGACATTGCTCAAGTAAGTGGAGATAGCCCTGGGTCCCATGGTTACTCTCTGGAAGTACCTTTTCAGTTTCGCCAAAGAGGCAGGAGAGTACTGGCCAATTCCCGAGCTAATCACTAAGCAAGCTGAAACACCACTCATTTTGGTCCTTCCAAAATATCCCAAGTGGCTGTTTAATCCAGTGTGTCAGAACTTTTTTACTGGACAAAGACCTTTGTTCTCTACCCTCTAGTGATCTCACAATGCTGATGGACAGGACACTCAAGGCTCCTTCCAGAGCCTTTAGAAAACAAAGCTATTCCACTGAAACAAGTTACGCTTCCTTCTCTCCACCTATTCTACTTTTCCAAGCTTACTAACCAACACTACCTTTTCCCATTAAGCCCCAATAAAATTACTATCTCCAAATCTCCTTACCTCGCCCAAATGACAGGAGATGGTTATGAGCAAAAACTGAGAGGTATAATCATTTTCATCTTGCTATGTTCTAAGAATTATAATCATTCCGATTTAACACAAAACACCAGCTGCCACCCCACTGTTCAACTCTACTGCTCACCTCCCACTTCCATATAGCCCATAACCAATGAGGCTCAAGATCTACAAGATCCTTTTGGCCTGACCTGTAGTGGCACAGTGGATGAAGTGTGGACCTGCAATGCTTGAGGTTGCCGGTTCAAGACCCTGCACTTGTCTGGTCAAGGCACATATGGGAGTTGATGCTTTCTGCTCCTCCCCCCTTTCTCTCTCTCTCTCTCTCTCTCTCTCCTCTCTAAAAAAATGATAAATAAATTTAAAAAATTAAAAAAAAAAAAAAAATGAAGATCTACAAGATCCTTTTGAATTCCCAATCTTCATCCTAATTGACCCTCAGCAACTCCTGAGTTATTTAAATCTTCCCGTGAACATGGCCCCTGGGTTTTCTCCTCTCAGTCTGCCCCTTCTCAGACTCCTGCTGAACTGCACTTGTGCAACCCCAAGTGGGGGTAAATCTGAACAGTCCATGGCTTCTCATCACTCATTTGATTCCACAGAATCTGCCTTCCTTTCCCCCCACTCACACCAGTCCAGATATACAATGGCATTCCTGCTGTCCTTCGGCTCCATCTTTTACCCAGAACATTCTACCCCCAAACCAGACACATGTGTTTTCTCACCATTCAGGCCTCTACTCCAAGTCCCTAAGAGGCCTTGCCTTATCAACCTATCAAAAACAATTCATAATCTATTCACTTATTACTTACCATCTGTCTTCTTCCACTATTAAATGAGTAAAGGCTCTGCCTTGATGGCACCATATCCCCAGTGCCTGGTACAGAGGAGGTGTCCAAAAAATATCTGCTGAATTAATCTATACCTAACATTATAAACACTTGTAGGAAATGACCTTATTCTGGTTATTTTTCTCCCCAGCATCCTAGAACAACGCTACACAAGGATCCGATCAAGAAAAACACAGTTGATATGCTTCACTCTAGACCCTGGCCAACTTGCTCAGTGGATAGTCTGTCAGCCCAAGGTTCAATCCCTAGTCAGGGCACACAAGAAAAGCAACTATCTGCTTCTCTCCCCACTCTCGCAGCCAGTGGCTTGAATGGTTCGAGCATTGGCTCCAGATGGGGTTTGCCAGGTGGATCCTGGTCAGGGTGCATGCGGGAGTCTGTCAATCTCCTTTCCTCTCACAAAAAAAGAAAAGGAAAAAAATGCTTCACTCTGGTACACATCCCTCTCCTCCCTTTGACTTCTTCCACTAAGAGCCATCAACAATTCCAGATTACAAAACTAGTTACAGGAGTGCCCTGCACATAAAAGTTGCACTGTTTATGACCAATGGAAACCAGACCTCTACATTAGTGGATTCATTTGGCTCTGGATTAGCTTATTCTGCTTGACTTCCTTTGGTATACAAAGAACAACACTATCATCTGTAGCAAACAATATAATGCTTTCCTACACAAGGTAAAAGTTGAGGAAAGCCTTGGTAACAGTCATAAGGTTTGGCATTCATTTCCTATTTGCTGTCAAAGGAGCCAGCTTGAGAAGACTTAATATACCTGGGCAATTTTCCAGTAGCTGCTCCCACCACTACAGTACTAATAAAGCAACAATTAATCACAAAGAAAATATTCACTAGTACATGTGCATTTGACCCTTAAAATGAGAAGTTTTTATATCTATAAGGTAGGTGTGAAAGCTTAAAATGGTGATCTTTACAGGACTCCTTTTCTGTAAGTGCTGAACCACAGTAGCTAATCCTCAACTCTTTAGTCTTCGTAAATCCTATCTAATTTTTAATAAATGTGCATAATACAAAACTAGCAGTTATCTGTTTGGTTCATCTGAAGTGAACTTAAAATTTTAGAAGTCTATATTCATTAGATCATTTGCTACTTTCTTGAAATGGTGGCATAATATATTGGGTTATTCTCAATTGATTTTTTTTTTATTCATTTTAGAGAGGAGACACAGAGTGAGAGTGAGTGTGTGTGTGTGAGAGAGAGAGAGAGAGAGAGAGAGAGGAGACACAGAGTGAGAGAGAGAGAGAGAAAGAGAGAAAGGGGGGAGGAGCTGGAAGCATCAACTCCCATATGTGCCTTGACCAGACCAGTGCAGGGTTTTGAACTGGTGACCTCAGTGTTCCCAGGTCGACGCTTTATCTACTGCGCCACCACAGGTCAGGCTCAATTGATTTTTTGAAAACCTAAAAATTTGGGGAAGAAATGCATCTTGTTATATAAAAAGTCTAACACTATATTTAACATGAAAACAAACCAACCCAGGGTCTTCGAAGAACTATAGGCTGACATGAAGTATACTTTCTGCTATAACCAAAGGACACTACTTATACTACTTAGTTGTGATTACCTCTGTAAAAATTACTCTACAAAATTCTATAAATTTAAGGGAGAATTTTATACTAATAAAATACATTCCACAATATAAAATTCCAGTAAACTGACAGAACTTATCATTTGAAGGGACAATAAAGGTGCTTTCTACCTGATAAAAGAAAACAATTTAACTTGGAAAACCTATACTGCCTACATAGCACCCCTGTGTGAGTGTTCGGTGATGTTCCCCTCCTTCCCCAAAATGCACCTACCGTCCCAGCCAGGATGTCATGGGGGCAGCAATCCAGAAGGTGACTCTTGCAGACTCGGTCATCTGTAAACTTCACCCTCTGTCTGGTTTCATCTCCTGAAATTTATTTGTGGTTTTAAATAAGACAATACGACGTTAAACACAAAAACATATCTGGTACAATTCACCTGGATGATTTGCAGACTACCAAATATACTGAAAAGCTCATCTATAAATATTTAGAACTGGAACAGAATACAGATTTTTTATGCTAAACATAGCATGAAGAATCACACTTAATGAGCTTTGACTCCATCATTGTGCCAAAGAAGTCAAGGAGTCAGAAGTATAAGACTGAGCACCAAAAGGCCATTAACCCTACACATACATGTGGGCAATGAGATACCAAAACCCGTGCTAACCAGAGGGCCATGAATCACCACATATGACCTCTAGCCGGTAGTTTCCAACAAAATCTACTTAATAATCTAATCATTTTGCTGTGGACAAATGTGCAGGTATTCTGCCTAAAAATACAAAGAAAAGTTTCAAACTGTACTGTTCACTGATAAATAACCTAGACCTAGTCTTCCTATTCCCCATTCATCCCCACCCTTAAAAAAGAGAGTTGGCACCTGGAGTCACTGTTAACAAAACAATACTTAAAAACAAAGGCAAAAAGGAACTAGGTTAGTCAATACACACTGTGAGTTCCAACATATACTGTACCCATCTGCATTCTTCAAGACCTCAGCTGCAGAATTTTATGCCCGCTGTTGAAAAGTTTTAAAGGAAAAGTTTTCTTGCCCAACCTGCAGTAAGGAAGTCAGGGGAATGATACATAAAAGTAAAGGCAAAGTGGAATGTGACAAATTTTAAAGCTAATCTGTGTATATGACACAGAGCTGTGTAATACTAAAAGAGGAATATATTTTAGGATTTGCAAGCATCCAGGATTAATGTAGTGTCTTTTATTGAATATGTTTTCTTTCTAAACTACACTTTTAAAGTTACTTGTGAAAAAAGCAAACACTTTTTTGTTATAACAGCTTAGAAATTGGTTGTGACTCACGGCTCGATGAACATGAGGCTTTTCTGCAACTCCCTTGCAGATTGATGTAGGCAGGCAAAGATACACTGAACCTTTATAAATAAAATAGAGGGGCCACAATTGTTCAGTTTGTATGAAATAAAAATATGGGAAGCAATTCAAAAGCAACTCAATATACAAAGAAAGCTAAAAAGCACTTATTCACCTATGAAATATTGTGCAGAAAATTTGCACAGCCCTGCGAATGTGCCAGTGTGAACTTACAACTTCATGACTTGGGTAGAAAAGAAAACACAAACACAGCAGGAATATCGTTTTTGCAAAGATGCAACCGCTTTCTCCTGAGACAACCATCGTGATCTTTGAACTGCTCCCTACAATGCAACCTACCTACCGACTGACCAGCGCTGGCTAAAGAGGCTCTCCTGTGTGGCTGGGAAAGGGACTTGGAAAAGCACTCGGCAGGAACCCACATAATAGCTCAAGTGACGGCTCTCCTTGCAATGGTACAGAAAAGAACGGCCAGGGTTCGCGGCCCCGCGGCTCCCTCCAGTGTAGCTTCTCCCAGGCTGCCAGCGCCCAGGAGCCCGGGATGGATGGCTCCGACCCTTCGCCGACACCCCAGCTGGAGGAGTGCCGGCGCCCACCGGGTTGGAAACAGCAGGACAGTAAGTGGGGCAGGGACTGAAGCCCCGTCCATGCGGCGGGCTCGAAGGGAGCCCGCGAAGATTCGCCGCAGGTGGGAGAAAAGGCGGCGGTGGTCGCCGGCCAGGCGAAACCGCTCAGACAAAGGCCAGGCGCCTGCCGCCGGCACGTGGGGGAGGGGAGGGCGCAGGCGCAGACGGTCGCGGCCCCCGCCTCAGGCCGCCCGGCGGCCTCGCCTTGCTCCCGCCACAGCCCCTCGCTGGGCCAGCTGCCCCGACTCACCGTCCCGGGCCGTGCCCATGAGCTGATCCAGCAGGGCCCGCATCTGCGCCTGGGCGGACATGGTGGCCGGCGGGGCGGCAGGGACGGCCGCTACGACTCCTCTCAAGGCAACAGCGGTGGCAACGACGAGGGACGGTAGTGTCGCCCTCGAGCCCACTCGGCTCCTTCCCGTCGCGAAGGAGGTCGGGAGGAAGTGCGTCAGCGCCGGCGTTTGGCCTTCTGGGAAATGCAGTTCCTGCGGTTGGTGGTTGCGCAACTCCGCTTTGGAGGAAACTGAGACTGTTGTCCAAGGAGCGGAGCCAGTTTCGACTCTGGTTTTTACTCTGTAGCTCAATCCCCATATGCTCTACAGAGACTAACCTGCAATAAAGCAATATGAATATAGACAAACCAAAGCAAGAAAATAAATCCTGTGACTTTTTTTGCTAGCCAGTGTCAAAATTAAGGACAACCTTTAACCTGGAGGGGAATTGGGTGGCTCTGTAAGGAGTTCCCACACTATATCTTGGCTAAAGCCCTACAAGAAAAGTGCTACCGTTACATCAGCCCTCCCACACACCTTCCTCTTTCCCTCTGTAAGACTTCCTGTCCATCGTTTACCCCGAACTTGCACCTGATTCACTATGGAGGCAAGACCTGTATTGCAATCCTTTCTTAATTCTCGAATATGTATTATTTGCTGAACGAATACCTGGATGACTTTATTCTACGTCAACGCATTTGAGGGCTCATCTGGAGTCCTCAAATAGCTCTGCGCTGGTGAGCAAAGAAGTGTGACATCCACAAAGCCAGCCATTTGAACTCACTGTTTTTCTCCCCTTCTCAGGAGCTTGAGGGTATGTTTTCTCCTAAACTCAAGCTTCCACTCTTGTGTTTTAAGCTTTCTGGGCTTTATTTGGGATCTGTTTAGAGGGTTTTTTTCCTTTTTATTATTATTATTATTTTTGACAAAGACAGAGAGTCAGAGAGAGGGAATGATAGAGACAGACAGGAAGGGAGAGAGATGCGAAGCATCAATTCTTCGTTGCAGCTCTTGAGTTGTTCATTTATTGCTTTCTCATATGTGTCTTGACCAGGGGATACAGCAGAGCGAGTGACCCCTTGCTCAAGCTAGCAACCTTGGGCTCAAGCCAGAAACCTTGGGGTCAAGTCTATGATCCTATGTTCAAGTCAGCGGCCCTGCACTCAAGCTGGTGAGCCCGCGCTTAAGCTGGCAATCTTGGGGTTTCAAACCTGGTTCCTCCACTTCCCAGTCTGATGCTCTGTGCCACCACCTGGTCAGGCTCTTTTCTTTTTCTATTAAAAGGCCTTGTTTATATGTAAACTCTCCTTCTACAGGTTGGCCTGGTTCCCTAGGGGATCGGGCTATATTTTGGGAAGTTGTCAGCCATGGACTTTTTACCCCAGGGGGACAGTGTGATTCATCCTTTTAGAACTGTCAGTATAACCAGATGTGCATTGGCTTTCCCTGACAACAGCAACTCCACACCAGCCCACACATCCAAAGGCTTGCAAAATTCTAAGTCACATGGAATCCTGCACAGCACTGCCTTATATCAAGAGATCCATTTTAGCCTGACCAGGTGGTGTCGCAGTGGATAGAGTATTGATGTGGGATGCTGTGGTCCCAAGTTTGAAACCCCAAGGTCTCTGGATTGCATGCGGGGTCACCGGCTTGAGCGTGAGATTAAAGACATGATTCCATGGTCACTGGCTTGAGTTCAAAGGTTGCTAGCAGAAGCCCAAGGTTGTTGCCTCGAGCAGAGTCACTGGCTCAGCTGGAGCCCACCCAACCCCCATCAAGACACCTATGAGAATCAAGCAATAAATAACTAAAGTGACACAACCACGATTTGATGCTTCTCAGCTCTCCTTTCCAGTGTCTGTCTCTGTCTCTCGCTCGCTTAAAAAAAAAGATCCATTTTATGGTAAAGCAGGTCAAATATTATTTTCAGTGTAGCATGTCACTGAAAAATTCAATAGTGTGAAACAAAAGTGATTTATTCATGATTCTGTAGAATTCAGTCATGGCTTAGCTGGGCCCTGGGGTCTTCAGCTCTAGCTGGTGTTGGCTTATATGAAGTTGGGCTGAGTAAAGGTCTTAGTCGGCTTCACTGACATGCCTGGCCCCTCAAAGTGGCTTCTCTCTGTACATGATAAGATCATGTCATTCAGCAGTCTAGACCAGGCTGCTCCATAGGATGGCAACCGGCTGTTTCCAAGGAAGGCATGGAAGCTGTCAGTCCTTTTAAGGCAGAAGTCGGGAACCTATGGCTCGTGAGCTAGATGTGGCTCTTTTGATGGCTGCATCTGGCTCGCAGACAAATCTTTAATAAAAATAATAATAATGTTAAAAATATAAAACATTCTCATGTATTACAATCCATTTATTTCCTGCCACTTATGTTCATGTTTGCAGGTGGCTGGAGCCAATCACGGCTGTCCTCCGGGACAACATCAAATTTTTTTTTTAATTTTTTTTAAATTTTATTCATTTTAGAGAGGAGACACAGAGAGAGAAAGAGAGATAGAGAGAGAGAGAGAGAGAGAGAGAAAGGGGGGAGGAGCTGGAAGCATCAACTCCCATATGTGCCTTGACCAGACCGGTGCAGGATTTTGAACTGGCGACCTCAGTGTTCCCAGGTCGACGTTTTATCCACTGCGCCACCACAGGTCAGGCTCACAACACCAAATTTTTATTGGATAATGCATAACGTACACAGGCTGTTGTGAGGTCAGGAAGTACACTTCCCTCCTTTTTTTAAAAAAAAAAACTTTATTTATTCATTTTAGAGAGAGGAGACAGAGAGAGAAAGGGGAAGAAGCAGAAAGCATCAACTCCTATATGTGCCTTGACCAGGCAAGCCTGGGGTTTTGAACCCATGTCCTCATCATTCCAGGTCGACACTTTACCCACTGTGCCACCACAGGTCAGACCACTTCCCTCCTTTTAATCAAGTAGTCAGCTAGCTAATTGCAGAAACCCTTTTGACGAAGAAGATGGCTAAAAGAAAAAAAGACGAGGAGTATCGTACTTTTCAGCAGGAATGGACAGAGGAATTTACCTTTGTGGAGAGAGCAGGTTCTGCAGTGAGTCTAATATGCAATGATAAAATTGCATTGATGAAATGGTCAAATATAAAGCGGCACTTGGACACACGACATACTACATTTACATCGAAATATCCAGTGGGGACAGCAGGAAGAAAGCATGTCAAGAGCTACTGTGCAGAGTGCAAGCTAGTCAGCAGCAACTTCGTGTTTGGACCCAACAAGGTGACTGGAATTCAGTTAGCTTTGCTGGTGCTTTAGCAATTGTGAGAAACAGAAAGCCATTCACACATGGGGAGTATGCCAAAACATTCATGCTTGATGTTGCCAATGAACTTTTTGACGACTTCTTGGATAAAGGCAAGATAATCAGATGAATAAAAGACATGCCTCTGTCAGCAAGAATTGTTCACGATCGTACCATCATGATGGCAAATCAAATTGAGGCAACACAAGTGAAGGACATAAATGCAGCACCATTCTTTTCTCTCGCTTTGGATGAGTCAACAGACGTAAGCCATTTATCCCCGTTCAGCGTGATTGCAAGGTATGCTGTCAGTGACACACTACGTGAGGAAAGTCTTGCTGTTTTGCCTATGAAAGAGACAACAAGAGGGGAGGATTTATTCAAGTCTTTCACTGAGTTCACTAAAGAAAAGAATCTACTGATGGATAAACTTATTTCGGTGTGTACTGATGGTGCTCCGTGCATGGTGGGGGAAAACAGAGGATTTGTAGCGCTTCTTTGTGAACATGAAAAGAGACCCATCTTAAGTTTTTACTGCATCCTACATCAGGAGACGCTTTGTGCTCTGATGTGTGGCAAGCAGCTTGGTGAGATGATGTCGCTGGTCATTCGGGCGGTCAACTTTATTGTTGCCCGAGCTTTAAATGATTGCCATTTTAAAACACTGCTGGATGAAGTTGGAAATAATTATCCTGGCCTGCTTCTGCACAGCAATGTGCGTTGGTTGTCAAGAGGGAAGGTGCTCAGCCGTTTTGCGGCTTGTCTAAGCAAAATCCGGACTTTTCTTGAAATGAAAAACGTCGAGCATCCTGAGTTTGCTAACACTGTCTCCTGAAGTTCTACTATCTGGTGGACATGACTGAACATCTGAACCAGCTCAATGTGAAAATGCAAGGCATGGAAATATAGTCTTATTCCTTCAACAAGCAGTGTTTGCATTTCAAAACAAGCTGGAACTCTTCATTGCCGGTCGTTTACTACACTTTGAAAAACTGGGAGAGTTTAGTCTGACTAGGCAGTGGCACAGTGGATAGAGCTTAGGACTGGGATGCGGAAGACCCGGGTTTGAGACCCCGGGGTCGCCACCTTGAGTGCAGGCCCATCTGGCTTGAGCAAAAAGCTTATCAGCTTGGACCCGAGGTCACTGGCTCCAGCAAGGGGTTGCTCGGTCTGCTGAAGGCCCGCGGTCAAGGCACATGCGAGAAAGCAATCAATGAACAACTATGGTGTTGCAACGGCAACGAAAAACTATTGATTAATGCTTCTCATTTGTCTCTGTTCCTGTCTGTCTATCCCTACCTATCCCTCTCTCTGACTTTTTCTCTGTCCCTGTTTAAAAAAAAAATTCAGAGACTTATTGTACTTTAAAAATGTTGGTCTTACATAAAATGCACACATTTACTTGTATTTAGTGTTAAACATATTGTATGGCTCTCACGGAATTACATTTTAAAATATATGGCATTCATCACTCTCTCAGCCAAAAAGATTCCCGACCCCTGTTTTTATTTTATTCATTTTAGAGAGGAGACACAGAGTGAGAGAGAGAGAGAGAGAAAGGGGGAGGAGCTGGAAGCATCAACTCCCATATGTGCCTTGACCAGACCAGTGCAGGGTTTTGAACTGGCGACCTCAGTGTTCCCAGGTCGAAGCTTTATCCACTGTGCCACCACAGGTCAGGCTCCCGACCCCTGTTTTAAGGCATTGGCTCAAACCCCAGAATTTTACTCCTGCCGTTATCTATTGGTCAATGCAAGTCAAAGGCCAATGAAGATTCAAGGGTAGGGGAAATAAATGCGACCTTTTGGTGAACAGCTTGTGTGCACAAAGATGTGAAGAATTTCCAGTATCCATTTTTGGAGACAACTTACTGACCACAGTCCCCAATAATTAAAATATACAGGCTTTGGACTTATGGTGGGAAGCAATACCGATGTTTCACCATTGCTCTCATTGACTGTTTTGTGCAATCTGTCCTCGACCCACCAAGGGGGTTGGTTTCCCGGTACTCACTGAGGCCAGCCATGAACATATATGTGCATTCCAAAACCACAGAGGACTTACATTCTATGGGGCAAAACTTAATCTTGGACCAACTGGAGATGCAATCTGGTGGACAAATTTATGTCTTTTCCCATACACATTCCCAGCCCTCACTGGCTATCCTGAGACACATTCGTAGCCCAGATCCTCTTGGAAAACCAACTTAGGAAAACAAGCAATTGGAGTGCCTGATTGCAAATAGTGGCCAGCTCATTACCTCACCTTTGGTTTGTGCTCTCCTCCTCCCATGCCTCACTCCTTTGGCCCCCATTCCTAATTCCCTCGGACTAAGACCCTTAATAAAATAGTAGCACAAAAGCATCTCTGTCAAGTTGTGCTATCTGGGAAACCAAAGTTAAAACATCAAGAGGGCCCCGGCCGGTTGGCTCAGTGGTAGAGCATCAGCCCAGCGTGTGGAAGTCCCAGGTTTGATTCCTGGCCAGGGTACACAGGAGAAGCACCCATCTGCTTCTCCATCCTTCCCCCTCTCCTTTCTATCTCTTTCTTCCCCTCCCGCAGCCAAGGCCCCCTTGGGCAAAGTTGGCCTGGGAACCGAGGATGGCTCCATGGTCTCCACCTCAGGCGCTAGAATGGTTCTGGTTGCAACGGAGCATCGCCCCCTAGTGGGCATGCTGGGTTCATTCCCGTGGGGCGCATGTGTAGTCTGTCTCTCTGCCTCCCTGCTTCTCACTTCAGAAAAAAAAAAAAATCAGACCTGCACTAAAGAAATTTATAAAGATGTCATTCAGAAAGAAAAGGGAAGGCAATAGCACTAGGAATTCTGGTTATCCAAATGGAAAAGAAAAGGAATTCACCTTACCCCTCACTAAATCCAATCCAATCTAAATTAAGGATTTCAGTGTTAAAAATCAAAAATTTTAAACCATTTAAAAAAATGTGGATGAGTAACTTGAGGTAAGAGAGGATTCTTTAACACAAGACAAAGTACTAACCATGAAAAATACACTTCTCTATGCTAAAGCAAAAACTTCTGTTCATCACAAGGCACCACCACCAAGTGAAAAGACAAGACGCAAACTGAGATACCTAAAACACAAATCACTGACAAAAATGTAATATCCACAAGGGAGCGCTAAGAAACAACAAGAAAAAGACAAACCATTCAACACAAAACCAGATCAGAGAAAATGTCTTGGCTAAGAAACAAGTGAAAAGATGCCTTAACAATCATAAAACGAGAAGAAAGCCACAAGGAGATCCTACTTCAAACCCACCGGACTAACAATACCCGCTCGGCGTAGCGGCGACCGCATGCTCACGCGGCATTAGCCTCCCACACGCACCCCCGCTTCACGCGAGACTATCCGCCGCCAGATGTGGGCCAGGATCCGCCAGCCCCGCGCACGTGATTGGGACAGTAGGTTCAAGCGTCAGGCCCCGCAAGGGCACCGCCAACATCCGCGTTGCTTAGCAACCCAGGCCACCCGGAGCGGTGCCCAGGCCCGCGCCCTTCCGCCCCCACCCCGGCTGGCCGGAAGTGACGTTAGGGGGCGGGGCGCGGCGGCAGCGGTGCGGGTGGGGAAGACGAGTGGGTGAGGCTGTAGGTGATTGAAGGAGGTTTTGCCCTCCGCCTCGCTCGTGCACGACACGGGGACCACCTCTTTACTCTGTACCGGGTCTTTCCGGCTGGGTGACCCAGGCCCCAGGAGACCCCAGCACCGAGGGACCCCTCCCGTGCTCGTGCCCACCTCCCCTTGGTATTGCAATCCACGCGTGGCCGTTCAGCGGTCTGAGTGAAAAGTCTGCCGCAGAAAGCAGGACCAGCTAGCTACGCCGGCCCTTTCGATCGCAGGGAATCAACAGGTCCGGGTTCCGCAGGCTGGACGTAAGTTGCATTGAGTTTGAGTCCGTTTCCGCCGAAGACAGGATTTAACTCCCAGTAGGAAGCTTCCACCCCATGTTGCTTGCGCAATAGGTAAGCTAACCATTGCTAGTTATGCTCTGCAGGGTGCCGCCTGAGTTGCTTGAGATTAATTAGAAACATAGTAATATTGAAACGGAATGCCCATGAAAAATTTCTCACAAGGATCACATAGTCGTATCCTCTTGTCAGGACACTGTTAAACTAGCAAAGTAACCCAGAGCTGACCTGATATTTACTCATTTGTATAGCCAGTCTTAACAAAAGCAGGACAGAGTTTAAAAGGAAAGAAAACACTGATCCTGTGAGAGTTCCCAGCTCCTCCGTGAACTGAATGGCTGAGAGCTAACAAGGAGAGTTTGCCCTTGAGCAGAATAAGTTAGCAGGGTAGGCAGTTGTGATTACTTGCTGTTCTTTAAGAAACCCTGTGATTTCAACTGAGGTCCTTCTGTTTTGTGCTCATCTCCCAAGTACTGGCTACCAAAGTCTTTCTAATGGCCCCTCCAGATTACATCACTTCTTTCTTTTTTAATTTTTATTTATTGATTGATTTGAGAGAGAGAGAAACATTGATTTGTTCCACTTATTTATGCATTCATTGGTTGATTCTTAGATGTGCCCTGATCTGGGATCGAACCCTCACCTTGGCATATCGGGATGAGGCTCTGGCTACGCGGCCAGGGACCTGCAATATTTCTTTTATTGTTTCACAGGGACCATACAGCAGCGTAGGTTGATTCAACACACAGTGTCTGATCAGTGCCAGGCATAGTTCTAGGTGCTGAGGAAACAGCCTTCAACAAAACACAGCTCTCCTGTCTTCAAGGAACTTTGTTCTACGGAGGGATGTAGATAACAAAAAAGATAAATAAGCAAAATATGGATCAGGCTAAGAAAAAATAGAGCGGGGAGGATGAAATAAAGGAAATGACCCTTGTATCAAGTGGACATTTATTAGGGCATTTAACCAGTTTTCTGGGTCCTTGTTGCATTGATTGGAGTGCTTTTGGCTTTAGGTGCTAAAAATCTATCAAAACTAGTTCAACCTATGGAGAGATTCCACTGGCTTTCCTACAGGGATGTCCAGAGGACCAGGAATAAATGGGGCACAGGGCTTAAATGAGACCATTAGGTTTTGGTAATGTGGTGTGGAGGGGTCATAGTCCCCTATTCTCTCACATACCTTATTCTTTGTCCTATTTTCGTCTGTGTTGGCTTTTTTGTCAGGTTCCTGCCTTCAATCCACCTACTTCAGTCATGGGCAATCTTATGAGTTTGGTGTGTCAACATTCGTCAAAAAACCCAGCATAACTCGGGTGGTGTGTCACTTCGAGAAAAACGACCTAACCGGAAGTCCCAGAACTAGACGCTCTGTGCCGGAGTTCTGTTGTTTTGGCCTACAGACCTTGGGCACAGAGTGTCTACACTACAGCAAATATTTATCCTCGGCTACTGCACCTGGCCGTGCAGGAGCCGAGGATGAAACGTCCTTCTCGGCATGTGGCCCCGTACTTCCCTGGTATGCGGCCTCATGCGGCCGCGTGTCATTGAAATGGCTACACGTGTCAGTGCTGACACGCGTGTCATAGGTTCACCATCACGGACATACTTGTATTAGTTATCTGCTGTTGTGTAACAAATTGACACAAAGTTTAATGGGTTTCTTGATGTAAGAACGTCCAAACCTCTAGAGAACATTTATAAGAGTTTATGTGAGCCTGACCTGTGTTGGCACGGTGGACAGAGCGTCAACCTGGGACACTGAGGTCCCAGGTTTGAAGCCCCGATGTCTCCGGCTTGAGCGTTGGATCATTGACATGATCCCATGGTCGCTGACTTGAGCAAAGGGTCACTGGCTCAGCTGGAGCTCCCCGCCCCAGTCAAGGCACAGATGAGAAGCAATCAGTGAGCAGCTGAAGAGCTCCAACTACGAGTTGATGCTTCTCTCTCCCCCTTCCTTTCTCTCTCTTCCTCTCTTTCTCTCTCTCCCTCCCCTCCTTTACCCCATCCTTCTCTCCCTCCTTGACTTCCTCTCTTTCTCTCACACACACGAAAAGAGTTTATTTGAGTCAAAACCGTCAATAATTGCTAGAAAGGAAGATCTCAAATGCTCCAGAAAATAACAGTTTGTGGTATCTTTTATGCATTTGAGATTAAGGAGAGAGTGTGAGGGAGAAAGCTCAGTGGGGATCAGATTGCAATATAGCAAAGATTATAGCTAAGATTGGGTGTTGAGAGTGGTCAGGATTTCGAAGGAGGGATCTGAAAGGAGGCATTTCAAAAATATGCTAACCTACATGCCCTTAAATAATGGGCAGGGCTAGCTTAAAAATCTTTCCCTGAAGAAATTATCTGCCTTGGGTGTGGTCATCCACCATGACCTACTCAGATAGGAATTTATGATTTATTACTTTTTTTCTTCCACAAATATGAACACTTATACTGCCTCATAGATTCTGTGAGGCAGGCATTCAGGAGTGGCTTAGTTGGATGATTAAGGTTTATCAGCTGTGAATGGAGCAGTGTGAAAGGGAAGGTTAAGTGTGAGTGGGTTTGAAAGCATTATGGGAGTAACTAGTAGATAAAAACAGGCGGAGGAACAGTGTGTGCAGAAGGTCAGCAGTGTGACGAGGGGAACAGATGTTGAACATGGGGTTTGGGGAGAGGTGACGCTAGAGGTAGGCAAGAGCCAGGCGGTGGACAGACCTGGAGCCAAACCGCTGTGTCTGAGCTTTGTCCTTAAGTTGTGAGTGGTCCTTCAAGAGTTTTTAAGCAGGGAAATGACATAATCAGGAGATATTTAGAACACTGTCTCTCTTGCAGCTTCCAGGAAAGAAGATTTGAGAGAACTGCAGAAATCCAGGTAAGAAGCTATAAAAATAAGACCTAATGCAGTGGCCACTGGGAGGAGCTAAAGTGAAGAGATAAATTAGAATCTACAGAATTTGTTGGATGTTTCAAAACTTACTGTGCCTCTCATTCAAGCGTGGTCTGTATAAAGCCCGTGGATTTAGGGAATTTTGTTCTCCCTCTCACTTTGTAAAGTCATGGAGATTAAGTTATCTGGATGTGACGTCAGAAAGGTGGGGGAGGGGGAGGTTACTGATTCCTAACTGAATAACCAGGAAGCAGATATTGAGAGATCAAGTGACATAAATAAAGTGTGGCAAAATTTTAGAAGCCGGAGATGGAGACTGGCGAAGTATGCTGGCTTATAGATGAAAATGACTGGCTGCATGTGGCAAATTGTTGAGCCTGAGTAATGGGTACACAGGCTGGTGGCCTCTATCTACTTTTGTGAATATTTAAACATTTAAGTGACAGAAAGTTTTTTAAAATGATGATTAAAAAGGAAATGAGTTGGAGTTAAGGCCTCTTTGTGGTGTTGATCGAGTGATCAAGCAAGAGTTATACGTTGTCTTTTTGAGTCTTTGCTTTTCCACTGTCCTTAATGTAAGGACAAAAGCAGCAGTGATTTCAAGGGGAGTCAAAGGAAGTAAAATTCAGGAAAAAGGCTCACTTTGTGTTATTTTCTGGACAAACCACAACTTGTCTGAAATGCAGATAAATATTCGTCAACTTATTTTTAGGGGGTATTGTGAGCTAACCTCAGTTACTTTAAAAGTTTTGCACTTGTGCCTGACCTGTGGTGGTGCAGTGGATAAAGCGTCGACCTGGGAACACTGAGGTCGCCAGTTCAAAACCCTGCACTGGTCTGGTCAAGGCACATATGGGAGTTGAGCTTCCAGCTCCTCCCCCCTTTCTCTCTCTTTCTCTCTCTCTCTCTCACTCTGTGTCTCCTCTTTAAAATGAATCAAATAATAAAAAAAAAATTAAAAAAAAAAAGTTTTGCACTTGTGTCCTGGCCCGATGGCTCAGTTGGTTAGAGTATTGTCCCGATACACAAAGGTTGCCAGTTCTATCACTGATCAGGGCACATACAGAAACAGACTAATGTTTCTGTGTACCCCCCTTTCCTTTCTTTCTAAAATCTATAAATAATAATTTTTTTTTAAAGTTTTGCACTGCCTGACTGATAGTGGTGCAGTGGATAGAACATCGACCTGGGATGCTGAGGTCCCAGGTTTGAAACCCCAAGGTTGTGGGCTTGAGTGAGGGGTCACCAGATTGAGCACAGGATCATCAACATGATCCCATGGTTGCTGACTTGAAGCCCAAGGTCACTGGCTTGAGCAAGGGGACCCTGGCTCAGCTGGAGCCCCCTGGTCAAGGCACATATGAGAAGAAATCAGTGAACAACTAAAGTGCTACAACTACAAGTTGATGCTTCTCATCTCTCCCTTCCTGTTTCTTTCTCTCTCTCTCTCTTCATCTCTCAAAAAAAAAAAAAAAAAAACTTTTGCACTTGTGTAAAAGACAGGAACTGCGTGTTGAGGTCTGTGAGCGCTACTGACTGTGTATACTGTGATGCGTTTGCCTTGATCCCGGTACCATGACCGGTTTGTTCCCCAGTCAGGACACACGCAGAAACAGATCAATGTTTCTCTCTCTCCCTCTCTCCCTCCCCCCTCTCTAAAATCATAAATAAATTCTTTTAAAAAAGAAAATAAAATTGCCTGACCAGGTGGCGCAGTGGATAGAGTGTCAAACTGGGATGCTGAAGACCCAGGTTCGAGACCCCGAGCTCGCCAGCTTGAGCACGGGCCCACCTGGCTTGAGCAAAAGCTCGTCAGCTTGGACCCAAGGTCGCTGGCTCCAGCAAGGGGTGCTTCGGTCTGCTGAGGGCCTGCGGTCAAGGCACATGTGAGAAAGCAATCAATGAACAACTAAGGTGTCGCAACGAGAAACTGATAATTCATGCTTCTCATCTCTCTTCGTTCCTGTCTGTCCCTATTTATCCCTCTCTCTGACTCTCTCTCTGTCTCTGTAAAAAAAAAAAAAAAGAAAAAGAAAATATTTCTTACTGTCAGGTCATTGCACAAGCTAAGTGGGTAAGGCGATTTAATAATACAATACAAATGCCCAGTGAATACTATAGTCCTTCCTTTATTCATAGGGGTACATTCCAAGACCCCCAGTGAATTCCTCCTTTAAAATATGATCAAGGGCCTATTCTTTCTCTTGGGCTTATTTGCTTGGTGAAGAACAAAAATAGTTGTTCAGCTGTAAACAACTAAACACTGTAGCTGTCATTGTCTGACTTTTGCATTGCTCAGCTGAAAATCCAGTACTGCGTAGTTGGATATTGTGGGTGTCTTTCCAATACCCATGTAGAACTGCTATCAGAATACTTACTTGGGCCACTCTTGGCCCTGACACAGGCCTCCTGATGTGAAAGACATTCTTAAGCCATGCTTGTATATAACTGCCAGCTTTCGAGTCAAGCATTTAACCACACTTGATAAAAGATCAATTAATGATTACAGATCATGAAGTCTGTGCAAGAGTCCCTGTGGTGTGAAGAGAATGACCGTGCCTTATTGCATTCATCCTCTTGTCCAGGCTTCTATAAAGCTCTCTCCCCTTCATGTAACTGGCATTTGCTGAGTGTCGGCTACGTGTTTGGCACAGGGGATGTGACACAAGTCCTGCCGTAAATAGCTCTCGGTCAGCTGCAGGATGGATATCATTAGTGCTTTGAAAGAAAAAAGACCCAAGTTCTCTGGGTGGAAGGGGGCTAAGCCCAGGTCAGTCGTGTACACACAGGGCTTCATGCTGCTCAAGCTGAGGCTCGAGGACTGAGAGACAGGGCTGCCCAGCGGGAGAACCAGCAAATGGAAAGTGTTGAAAATAGCCCTGGCCGGATGGTTCGGTTGGTTGGAGCATTGTCCCCATACGCAGAGGTTGTAGGTTTGATCCCTGGTCAGGGCACATGCAGAAACAGATTGATGTTTCTGCTTTCTCTCTCCCCCCTCCTTCTCTCTCTAAAATCAATAAATAAATTCTTTTTTTAAAAAATCAATATTTTTTACTATCAAGTCACACCACAAGCTAAGTGGACAAGGCAATTTGATAAAACAATACAAATGCCCAGTGAGTACTGTAGTCCCCCTTATTCACAAGGGTACATTCTAAGACCCCCAGTGAATACCTGAAACCACAGATAGTACCAAACCCTGTATGTACTCTGTTTTCTCCTTTATGTACATACCTATATTGAAGCTTGACTTATAAATTAGGCACAGTAAGGTGCCTCGTTAGCGCAGTAGGTAGCGCGTCAGTCTCATAAATTAGGCACAGTAAGAGAAAAACAACAAAATAGACCAGTTATAATAATATACTGTAGTAAGTTCTATGCATTTGGTCACTTGCCATTTAATATTTTCAGACCATGGTTGACCAGGAGCAAATGAAACCCTAGGTAAAGGGGACTCCTGTACATGACCAGATACTATATAATAATTATTTTTCAGAAAATAATCTCACTGGGTGTTCATTATGGGCAAGAGTCCCCCAAAGGAAAGCAAGAAATCTCGCCCAGACCGTAAGAGGGACGTGTTTTATTTTTTTATTTAATTTATATATTTTAGCCAGGGAAGGAGGCAGGGGAAAGACAGAGACAGACAGGAACATCAGTCTGTTCCTATAAGTGCCCTGACCAGGGTTTGAACCGGCAACCTCTGTGCTTCAGATCGACATTCTCACCAACAGAGCTGTCCAACCAGGGCCCATAAGATTGACTTTTGACCTCATCAATATGTAGTGTTAGAGTGGTGAGGTGATCTTTTCTTTTTTTTTAAGCCATTGACAAAATCCTTTTAGTTTATTTTACTAGTTGGTGAAGCTAGATCAGGGGTCCCCAAACTTTTTACACAGAGGGCCAGTTCACTGTCCCTCAGACCGTTGGAGGGCCGGACTATAAAAAAAACTATGAGCCTGACCAGGCTGTGGCGCAGTGGATAGAACGTCAGACTGGGATGCGGAAGACCCAGGTTCGAGACCCCGAGGCCGCCAGCTTGAGCGTGGGCCCATCTGGCTTGAGCAAAAGCTCGCCAGCTTGGACCCAAGGTCACTGGCTCCAGCATGGGTTGGCTCGGTCTACTGAAGGCCCGCGGTCAAGGCACATGTGAGAAAGCAATCAATGAAGAACTATGGGGTCACAACGGCAATGAAAAACTAATGATTGATGCTTCTCACCTCTCTCCGTTTCTGTCTGTCTGTCCCTATCTATCCCTCTCTCTTGACTCTCTCTGTCCCTGTAAAAAACAAAACAAAACAAAACTATGAACAAATCCCTATGCACACTGCACATATTTTAAAGTAAAAGAACAAAATGGGAACAAATACAATATTTAAAATAAAGAACAAGTAAATTTAAATCAACAAACTGACCAGTATTTCAATGGGAGCTATGGGTACAGATGCACCCTGTGCTCCTCTCACTGACCACCAATGAAAGAGGTGCCCCTTCCGGAAGTGCGGTGGTGGCCAGATAAATGGCCTCAGGGGGCCTCATGCGGCCCACGGGCCATAGTTTGGGGACCCCTGAGCTAGATAGTAAAGTTAATCTGTAATCAGAGCTTTTCCCTAAGTGTTCTTTACATATTTTCTCCTTTAAAAAAAAATACTGCCTGGCCTGTGGTGGTGCAATGGATAGAGCATTGACCTGGAATGCTGAGGTTGCTGGTTTGAAACCCCAGGCTTGCTCAGCCAAGGCACATACTAGAAGCAACTGCTTATATAAAATGCTTCCCGCTGCTCCCCACACCTTTTCTCTCTCTTTCTCCAATCTCTTAAAAAATCAATGAATAAAATCTTTTTTCTTCTATTAAGTGAGGCAGGGAGGCAGAGACAGGCTCCTGCGTGCACCCCAACTGAGATCCACCCAGCAACCCCCATCTGGTGCTGATGCTCGAGTCAAATGAGCTATCCTCTGCGCCTGGCTGAAACTGACCAATTGAGCCACTGGCTGCGGGACAGGAAGGGGGAGAGAAGCCGATGGTCGCTTCTCATGTGTGCCCTGGTCTGGAATCAAACCCAGGATGTCCATATGCCAGGCCAGCGCTCTATCCACTAAGCCAGAGGTGCTCAATACGTAGATCGTGATCATGATCGATCGCGAAGGAAGTGTGGGTAGATCGCATGACATTAAAAAGACATTTGTCTTTTGATTGGCATACAGGGTAGCCAATCTGACGTCTGAACTTTTGACACCCTACGCATGCGCGTTAAACCGTGCTAACTTGTTCAGTTACATTGCTGTGTAGTTAGCCTTCAATTTATTTAAACTAAATACAACAAAGGGTATAAAAATGAGTGTCGTAGCCGGTCCGAGTAAGAAGCCTAAAACCTACCACTTTCATACAGAATGGGAGGGGATTTTTTTCACTATGTCATATTCTAAGTGCGTTTGCCTCATCTGTCTGTGTGCCATTGCTATTCCAAAGAAGGGAAATGTGGAGCGGCTTTTTCGGACTGTTCATAAAAACTATGACATTGACTTTCCTCCGAAAAGAGAGCTGAGAAAGAGAAAGGTGAAAGAAGAATACACAATATTAAATAGTAATAATAGTAACTTAAATAATGATAATATAGAAGAAATACATTTATGTTTTGCATTTTTATTGTAGGTAGATCATTTTGACTTGGTCATCTCATAAGTAGCTCGCAAGCTGAAAAAGTGTGGGCACCCTTGCACTAAGCCAACCGGCCAGGGCCACTTATCACATTTTAAAAACATGTTTTATACATTCAGTGCACAGAGCATTATTGGAGGGAGTCATCAGAAATTGCTAATATGGCCTGACCAGGCGGTGGCGCAGTGGATAGAGCGTTGGACTGGGATGCAGAAGGACCCGGGTTCCAGACCCCACGGTCGCCAGCTTGAGCGTGGGCTCATCTGGTTCAAGCAAAAGCTCACCAGCTTGGACCCAAGGTCGCTGGCTCCAGCAAGGGGTTACTCGGTCTGCTGAAGGCCTGCGGTCAAGGCACATGTGAGAAAGCAATCAATGAACAACTGTGGTGTCACAATGGCAACAAAAACCTGATGATTGATGCTTCTCATCTCTCTCCGTTCCTGCCTGTCTGTCCCTGTCTATCCCTCTCTCTGACTCTCTCTGTCTTTGTAAAGAAATTGCTAATATGCCTCCCTTCTTGAGCATGAGGGCCACAAGGAGGAGGGAGATTTAGATTTATGCTTTTACACCTTTCAAATGTATTATGTATATTGCTGACTTAAAATAAAACCCAGACTACATTAATGCTAATCGTTTTACACTCTCCTCTGTCTTTAGCTTAGGGGTGCTAGGACGACAGGGAGAGGAGCAGTGTAACTAGATTGGGCTCCGCATTCGGATTTACTTTACTAAGCTTGCGGAGAGGTCTAAGGAAAACCTCAGGCAGCCTGATTAGTGGGACAGGCTCTTCCTCCCCTCGCTTTGCTTTCCGTAAGCCTGGCAGTTGGGTTGGAATCTCCAATTCAGCGGCCAGGAGACCTAGTCATCCTCTGACAGTGAGCGTGGGATGACCAGACAAGGGCGGGGCCGGCTCTGAAGGACGTACTACATCCTTCACCTGACACCTTCACAGGCTGCCTCAGATGCATTTCACCGACCTCTTTGCAATCGATCCCTAGGTCTCTCGGTGCAGACCCAGCCCACCAGCAAGCCGGCGGCTGTCCAGAAGCTCATGTTGAACACGTCTTCCAGGTGATCCTGCCACAAGGTAGGTCTGGAGAAGGAGGGATGGAGACTGAATGTGAACAGTTATGTCATTTTGGGCAGATGCCCCTCGGCCTTGCGTAGACAGTCTGTGGCGATTTTATGTTGTCCCCTGGCAGATGCTCCAGCTTCAGGCAGGTGGCGGCTGCTTGAGCTCGAACTTGAGTTTGTTGCCCAACGTTTAAAGCTCTTAAGTAAGAGAACTTTAAAGGTAGAGTTCTAAAATGAAGTTTTTTAGCATTCTGATTTCTCATTCAGTGTTCTTTGACAGAGGAATTTTGTGTGTTTTGACTATTTCAGACATCCCTTCATGGGCGACAGTGCTGCATACGCTGAGTAAGCGGCTCACCTGATGGCCAGGTCTGGTCCCAGGTTCTGCTGCTGGCTCTTTCCCTAGTTACCCCTCCTCCACCACACCCAGGTCAGGTGCTTGGGTTCGGTGAGGTCCCTGGTCATGAGTCACTGTGGGATTTTCTGTATTGAACTTACTACCTTTGATAAACACACCTTTTCTGACTAGCCAGAGGTTAAAACTTATGTCTCAGCACTAAGGAGAATGTACAGTGATTCGTTTGATATTCTTTTTCACTTCTGGTGAAATAGACATGACATAAATAAAATGTACCATTAGTGACGTTAGTGCATTCACAGTGTTTTCCGACTATCATCATTTTTATCGCCCTGAAAGGAAACCCTACAGTCATTGGCAGTCAGTCCCCAGTTCCCTCTCCCCCCGCCCCTGACAGCCACTAATCTACTTTCTGCCTCTGTGGATTTGCCTGTCTGGAGGTTTCGTATAAATGGAGTCATAATATGTGACCTGTGTGTCTGGATTGCTTCACTGAGCTTAAGTGGTCTCAGTGTTCCCCCATGTTGTAGTGGATGAGTGCCTCGTTCCTCTCAGGGCCAAACATCCTGTCGTGCAGCATTACCGCATTTTGCTTATCCGTTCATCTGCTGATGGACATTTGGGTTATGACTGATGAAGCCATGAGTATTTGTTTACAAGTCTTTTTGGGTGAGTCTGTTTTCATCTCTTTGGGGTTAGAATCGGAATCGCTGGAGCACATGGCACTTCTGTTAACTCTTGAGGAACTGCCAGACTTGTCCGTGTCGGTTCATCATTTTCCATTTTCACCAGCAATGCAGAAGGGTCCCAATTTTTCCACATTTTCGCCAACACTTGTCATTTTTAATTTGTTTTATTAAAGCTACCCCAGTGGCTGTATACACAGGGTTCTTAAAATAAGAATTTTTTTTTTTAATTTTATTCATTTTAGAGAGAGAAGGGGGAGGAACAGGAAGCATCGACTCATAGTTGCTTCCTGCATGTGCCTTGACCGGGCAAGCCCAGGGTTTCGAACCTGCCACCTCAACGTTTCAGGTCGTTTTACCCACTGCACCACCACAGGTCAGGCTCACAAAGTGCTTTTATTAAATGGAGAAAAACAAAGTCAGAAAGTGAAAAGTTTATACCAAACAACAAAAAAAGAATGAAAAAGTTTATACCAGAAATAGCGGTTTCTTATCTCTTTCTACCCTCCTTTATCCATTCTTGGAGGCAGTTTCTGTTTCTTCTGGGTTTTACCTCCATTTAACTCTGGCATATTCTCACCCATTTTGAGTCATTGACTTTCTTTTTGGGTAGGTGAGGATTACAGTTCACTTTGACCCATATTATGATCCCTTTCATTCCCTCAATATAATATGTTTGGGTTTTTTTGTGGCAGAGACAGAGAGGGACAGATAGACAGGAACGGAGAGAGATGAGAAGCATCAATTCTTCATTGTGGCTCCTTAGTTGTTCATTGATTGATTTCTCATATGTGCCTTGATGGGGGGGCTACAGCAAACCGAGTAAACCTTTGCCCAAGCCAGCGACCTTGGGCTCAAGCTGGTGAGCCTTGCTCAAACCAGGTGAGCCCGCGCGCAAGCTGGTGACTTTGGGGTCTCGAACCTGGATCCTCCACATCCCAGCCCGATGTTCTATCCACTGCGCCACAGCCTGGTAAGGCTCAATATAATATGTTTTAGGATACTAGTTTGTTTAAAAAGTATCAAAACAATTATTATCTTGCCTTATACAAGATAGAAGTTTGTTCTTTCTCATATAATCAAGTATAAAGAACTCAAAGATTGCCTGCCCTGTGGTGGCGCAGTGGATAGAGCATCGACCTAGAATGCTGAGATTGCTGGTTCAAAACCCCAGGCTTGCCTGGTGAAGGCACATACGAGAAGTTGTGAGTTGATGCTTCCCGCTCCTTTCTTATCTCTCTATCTAAAAGTAATAAATAAAATCTTTAAAAATAAAAAACAGAGCCTGACTTGTGGTGGCGCAGTGGATAAAGCGTCGACCTGGGAACAAAACCCTGCACTGGTCTGGTCAAGGCACATACACAGCTCCTCCCCCCTTTCTCTCTCTCTCTCTCTCTCTCTCTCTCTCTCTCTCTCTCTCTCTGTCTCCTTTCTAAAATGAAAAAAAAAAAAGAAATAAAAATAAAAAACAGAACTCAAAGATTGATGGTGGTAGTTTCCAGCTACTAGGGACCCATGCTATTTTATCCTTTGACTTCACTGTTTTTTTTTTTTAAGTGAGAGGAGGGGAGATAGACTCCTGCATATGCATGGACAGGATCCACCTAGCAATTCTTTGTCTGGGGCCAATGCTCCAATCAACCGAGCTATCCTCAGTGCCTGAGGGCCAATACTCGGACCAGTTGAGCCACTGAGTGTAGGAGAGAAAGAGGGGTAGAACGGGGAGAGGGAGGGAGAGAGAAGCAGATGGTCACATCTCCTATGTGCCCTGACCAGGGATTGAATCCAGGACGTCCGCATGCTGGGCCGACGCTCTATCCACTGATCCACCAGCCAGGGCTGCTTCACTGTTTTCAAAAGTGTTTTCTATCTTATTTTCCAAGGTGGCCACTCGAGGTTTCCCCAGCACACCCAGCTGCAGTCGAGCTGCAGAAAGGGGAACAGGGCAGGAGAGAGCTTGTTCCCCCTGAAAAGGCTCGGGAGTTGTGCTTATCCCCTGTACCCATCCGTGCAGCTGTTTCCTGTCCTTCATGACTTTTAACATAGTTTACCTCTTATCAATAATAATTAGCTAGTATTTGAGTGCTTCATAAGTGTCAGATATTGTTCTAAATGCTTTCTATTCACTTACTAACTTAACCCTTAACACAGTCTTCTAAAGTAGATACTGTTTCCCTTTTACAGATAAGGAAACCAGGCAGGTCAGATCAAGGATTTGCCCAGATCACATAGTGAGTCAGGGGCCAGGCTGACACTCTGTTGCTCACCTCCACTCATGACTGTTTTAACTTGGAGGTCCGTGACCCTCTCGGGAGCCCTACGGAGCCACTCTTTTCATCTGTACTTCTGGCTGGCAGAAGGCTGATCAGAGGTGCCCAGCCTATGAGCTGGCAGAGCTTGGTTAATGTTTAGTGTATGGTCTTATCATCAACCCCACCCTAGCCCTGCCCTGCAGCTCCCTAGGCACTTCCCAAGGTCAATGGGCAAGAAATAGCAGTGGATAAGCCTGACCAGGTGGTGGTACGGTGGGTAGAATGTCAGCCTGGGACGCTGAGGACCCAGGTTTGAAACTCCAAGGTCGTCAGCTTGAGTGTGGGATCATACACATCACCCCATAGTCGCTCACTTGAGCCCAAAGATTGCTGGTTTGAAGCCCAAGGTTGCTGGCTTGAGCAAGGAGTCACTGGCTCAGCTGGAGCCCCCCAGTCAAGGCACGTAGGAGAAAGCAATCAATGAACAACTAAAAGTGACACAACTGCCTGACCAGGCGGTGGCACAGTGGATGGAGCGTTGGACTGGGATGCGGAGGACCCAGGTTCGAGACCCCGAGCTCACCAGCTTGAGCGCGGGCCCATCTGGCTTGAGCAAAGCTCGCCAGCTTGCAACCAAGGTCGCTGGCTCCAGCAAGGGGTGGCTCAGTCTGCTGAAGGCCCGCGGTCGGGGCCCATGTGAGAAAGCAATCAATGAACAACTAAGGTGTTGTGACGGCAACGAAAAACTGGTGACTGATGCTTCTCACCTCTCTCCGTTCCTGTCTGTCTGTCCCTATCTGTCCTTCTCTCTGACTCTCTCTCTGTCCCTGTAAGAAAAAAAAAAAGTGACACAGCTATGAGTTGATCCTTCTTATCTCTCTCCCTTCCTATTTGTCTCTTGGTCCCTATCTCTGTCTCTGTCTCTCTCTCTCTCGTGTATAAAAGAAAAACAAATAGCAGTGTGTGAAAGATAAATCTATTTCCTGTGCTGGCTCTGTACAACCAGTTTGTCTTTCTGAAATAAAGGCCTTAGGTGGAATTGTGACCCCCCCTAAACATTTATTTAGCTTTTGTTTCTTGGGCTGGTGGCCCACAGTCACCACTGCACCCATTCTGCTATGACGCTGAGAACAGCAGGGCCTGACTGGCTCTTGTTTTATTGACGCAGCGATCCGGAGGTAAACTGGCATGTGCGCATGATGGACAACAAAGATTTAGAAGCTGAAGTCCACCCCTTGAAGAACGAAGATGGGAAGTTGCAGGAGAATCTGGGAAAGCGATTGAAAAAGGAAGATAAGTTGAAAAGCACACTCCTGCAGTCCCGCCTTTCCCGATGCCGGACGGTGGCCTTTTTCTTCTCCGTGTTCCTCTGCCTTTTGGTGGTGTTTGTGATGTCCTTCGTAATCCCGTGTCCAGACAGGCCGGTGTCCCAGGGGACGTGGAGCCTCAGTTACAACACAGCAGGTGTGCTTCTCCCCTCCCAGTGACATCCTCTCCTCTGGGTGGGTGCTGGGGGTAACCTGTGTGTCCAGCAGTCTGGAAGTCACCCATAACAGTCGATCAGTCCTACGTGGCTGCCAATTCTGTGTCCACGGTTTTCCTGGTATTTGGGGGGAGCGGCAAAAGCAGCCTCTCTTAAAGATGGAAGGGCTGCCGTGGTAGCATAGAGGCCTCTTTCATTTTAGGACGGATGGGCTGAGTCAGTAACGGAAAGGGGCCCTTTTGCTCACTTTTCGGAATTGAAAAACCGTAAAACAGTAATTAGCAAAAGAGATACAGAGAAGGCTGTTGTGAAATGTGGCGCATATGCAGTCGATTTTATAGTCCGGTGTCCAGAAGTGCTCTGGCTAACCTTCTGGTTGTGGTAGAGTAAAGCACATTCTCATTTCTCTCGTAAAACGGGCAGTCTGGAACCTTGGCCTTTACGTAGAGCCTCCATCTGGGCACTCCACTTCTTAGAGTTGCCTATTCTTTTGTTACTATATCAAAGAAATCACTACCAAAACTCAAGTCATGAGGATTTCCCTCTGTTTTTTCTGCTAAAAGTTTTATAGTTTTAGCTCTTAAGTTTGTGTCTTTGATCCATTTCGAGTGCATTTTGGTGTAATCCAGTGGTCGGCAAACTCATTAGTCAACAGAGCCAAATATCAACAGTACAACGATTGAAATTTCTTTTGAGAGCCAGATTTTTTAAACTTAAACTATATAGGTCGGTACATTCCTTATCGAGGTATAGCGCCCGCACATGGTATTTTCTGGAAGAGACACACTCAAGGGGCCAAAGAGCCGCATGTGGCTTGCGAGCCGCAGTTTGCCAACCACTGGTGCTTTAAGGTTAGGGCCCAACTTCATTGTTTTGGTGTTTGATTTTTAAAAATACAGTTTATCGCCTGACCTGTGGTGGCGCAGTGGATAGAGCGTCGACCGGGGAACACTGAGCTCGCCAGTTCAAAACCCTGCACTGGTCTGGTCAAGGCACATATGGGAGTTGATGCTTCCAGCTCCTCCCCCCTTTCTCTCTCTCTCTCTCTCTCTCTCTGTCTCTCTCTCTGTGTGTGTGTGTCTCCTCTCTAAAATAAATAAATAAAAAGAAATTAAAAATACAGTTTATCTTGTGAGCCCTCAAGTGAAGGGAAGGGCTAGACCCTTACGGGTATAGAAATGTGGTTTTTCTCGATCTCAGACTGACACAAGGAGGAGCTCAGCACACCCTTGAACACCCAGGTGTCCCGCTTGCTCCTTCCTCAGGGCCAGCCTCTGATACCATCATCTCTCGTGTCCATGAAGAATTGCTGGTGTTGTGAAGGGGTGTGGGAAGTTGCTAGTCCCTGTGCTGATCTCAGTGGCAGGTTCTGCCTGGCACTGAAGCCCGAGGAGCAGAGAAGTAGTCCTGTCAGACATGGCTGGCCCTTCAAGCAGGCGTGGCCAGAAGAATGGAGTCTGGTTTTCTTTTTCAGTCACCTACGACTTTCTGGCCACAAAAGACATAAACAGGGACAGGATCCAAGATGTTCTGTTTCTTTACAAGAGCACCAACAGCAGCAACAATTCCAACCAGTCCTGTTCTGACGCAGGTGAGCTGCTTTACCCACAAAAGGAAGAGCTCTCTGTGGGGAGAAGCCTTGTTCTTGCAGTGTTGGGGAAGCAGTTGGCAGAACTTCTGGAAACCACCATCAGCCTTCTTTTACAGCAGAACTAAAAAGAGACAAGGAGGCAGGCCTCTGTCCCAGCACCCACCCTTTTTGGCTGCTGACCTCCATGGGGTCAATCCTGGGGCCCCCATGGGTCTGGGGCAGGTAAAGATCCACATATGTAGGGAGCGAGGCCAGGCCGTAGGGACTGTGGCGGGAGTGGGGTGTGAGCTGGTAGGGCGCGGGCTGCGTGCACAGACAGCCCCATGGAGCCGGTCCTGTCTCTCCTCCAGGCCTTTCCTCACCCTGCTCCTTCATGGCCGCTGTATCAGGGGCCAACGGCAGCATCCTCTGGGAGAGGCCTGCAGCCCAAGATGGGGCCCTTGTTCTGTGTGGTGTCCCCCAGCTGAGAGACAGCAGGGCATCCTCTGCCTGCGTCCTCATGGGCAGACCCGGTTCCTTCATCGCAGTGGACTTATTTACAGGTAGGCTGGTTCTCCGTGCGCCTCCACCTGGGCCGCCGCCAACACAGGCGGGGGGTGCCGGCGTGCTCTGAGAGGGTCAGCCTGTGCCCTCAGGTGCTGTGACCGGGGGGGAAGGATGGCTGCAGAGTGGGAGGAAGCCCCCACGTGAGGACACAGCCACCTGGCTGTCACACGCTAAAGCTACTCTGACATGTCACACACTGTTGTGTCTTGTCACCTGTGTGAATCGTGCTTGTGGGGCACAGAAGAACACTTTCTGTGGGTGGCAGAGGTGGGGAGGAGGAGCTTGGCTGCTGCAGGGCATGGCGTAAGTGGCCGTGGCCGCCTTCTGCCGCACCCGGGCAAGCGCGGGCCCCACACCGTGACAGGGCAGATCTGCACCCGCCGGAGCTCTAGACGTGAGGGCGCCCCTCTCTGGGCCGACTATCACCGGCTGTCTCTAGGCCGAGGAAATGGCCACTAGTGCCTTACCAGGGTCTTAAGGACTTCTGTGCCTCAGCACTAGATTTGGTGGGTGTTGGCATTTCCCTTACAAGTTGTGGTTTTGAGGATATGGAGGAAGATAAAGAGCAGGCTGGAAATATTTTGAGAGAGAAGTCAGTCTTTAAAAAAGACAAGATCATGGCCTGACCAGGCAGTGGCACAGTGGATAGAGCGTTGGACTGGGACGCGGAAAACCCGGGTACGAGACCCCAAGCTCGCCAGCTTGAGCGCAGGCCCATCTGGCTTGAGCAAAAAAGCTCGTGGGCTTGGACCCAAGGTCGCTGGCTCCAGCAAGGGGTGGCTCGGTCTGCTGAAGGCCCGCGGTCAAGGCACATGTGAGAAGGCAATCAATGAACAACTATGGTGTCGCAATGGCAATGAGAAACTAATGATCGATGCTTCTCACCTCTTTCCGTTCCTGTCTGTCTGTCCATATTTGTCCCTTTCTCTGACTCTCTCTCTGTCCCTGGAAAAAAAAAAAAAGTAAAATGTGCTATTCTCAACAAATGGAATTATAAATGCTTTAATAAAGATAGTCTTCTTTAAAAAAAAAAAAAAAAAACAAGATCATGTCTGGGTCAGAAGCTGTAAGCTTAGGACCTGCAGTCCCCAGGGTTAACCCTGAGCACCTTCGTTCTTTCTGTGTGAAGGGCCAGGGCACAGGCCTCGCAGCCAGGGCCTCCTTGGGGCCAGAGGGTCCACCTGTGAGCCCAGAAGCAGACGGGGCCTGGGGGGCCTCGGGACACGGCAGAGTGAGGGTCTGTCTATCCGGGGGAGGAGGGTCAGCTTGGCACTGGGGGGCTCTGCAGCTCCCAGAATGAATGTGCGCACACTCGGGCTGGTCTCTTCGCAGCTGTGCACGTCGGTGTTCTCAGCACCTGTGCTCACACTGCACCTGCCTTCGGCCTGCCCTGGCAAGTGTTGCCGTGTCCGAGTGGGAGCGTCTGCCTTTGCGGGGCTGTGCTGGGGGGAATCTGGGCCAGTGCCCAGGGATGTGTGCTTGGTTTTAGGGGAGACCCTGTGGAGCCATCCCAGCAGCTTTGGAAGGAACGCTTCCGTCCTCAGCCCTTTACTCGAGGTGCCTGACCTCGATGCTGACGGGGCCCCAGACCTGCTGGTTCTCACCCAGGAAGACAAGGAGGTACCGTAGCTCTCCCCCCCGAGTCACTGCAGCCCTGCACCACCTGGCCCCTCTTCTCTGCTCCCTGGGCCACTTTCACTTCCCACGCAAAATTTGGGTCTAGTCAACTGTCAGAAGACTGGCCGAAGGCCCTGTGCTCTGGCACCTGCAGACCCAACGGGCTATCTGTGGCTTCCAGGCCTCCCCAAGAATGGAAGTGCCCTTCCTGTTAGTGCCACTGTGGCAGGGGTGAGCTGAGGACCAGGAGGGCCTTGAACCTGGGAGACTGCCCACTTCTCCCAGGCAGGCCACACACAGATGCCTGGTATCAGATACTGTTACGTCAGAGCAGTTCTTCCCCAGACGAGGAGCATCCTGACTCCTTTCTCCGCGCGTGTGTTGCAGGTGAACAGCTACCTCTATTCAGGCAGCACCGGGCACCAGATTGGCCACCGAGGCAGCCTCGGTGTCAGCGGGACCAGCGGCTCCCTCCTTTATGTCACCAGGGCGGGCGCCCACTACGTTCTTTTCCCCTGTGGTATGTTGTGCCTGCCGGGCCCCAGGATGGCGCCACTTGTGGAGGCCACGCTGGTCTCAGATGAGCTCTGCATCCTGGAGAGAGCAGAGCATGGGGAGATCTGTGACTGCCTTCAGGCTCGTCAGCTGCTCTTACT
Organism: Rhynchonycteris naso; assembly: GCA_037038555.1. Taxonomy (NCBI): domain Eukaryota; kingdom Metazoa; phylum Chordata; class Mammalia; order Chiroptera; family Emballonuridae; genus Rhynchonycteris; species Rhynchonycteris naso. The sequence continues at coordinate 200,129,333 of CM073000.1, read as the reverse complement.
CTGGGGCTCAGACTGACCATTGACAGGCTGAGAGCGCCTCAGAGGGTCTCAGCCCTGCCCCCAGGCTCGGGTGGGGGGGGCACCATGTGTCCTTGGAAGCGGGCAGATGGGTGTGTCTGCACCAGTCCTCAGCAACAAGCCCTGCTGACCTGAGGCTCTTCTGTGTTCTGTGTAGCAAGTTCCCTATGTGGCTGCTCTTTGAAGGGCGTCCACGAAAAAGTGACCGGGAGAGACAGCCCACTGAGGAGAGACTCCCTCTGGGAGGACATGGTCAACAGCACCTGCCGCAGGCTGCTTCTACACAGGTGGGTGTGGGCGGCGCCCGCAGGCCCAGCGCGGGTCCTTGGTGCTGCAGCAGCCGCCGCATGGCCAAGGGCCTTACTGCTGGCACCGGGAGGCCGGCCTGGGCTCAGACAAAGGCACTGGGCAGACAGAAGTCGCTTGAAAATGGGAAAGGTCCCAGCAGAGGGCTCGCCCTCTCTGCGTGCCCAGCGAGGCTTCTTGATTCGTGTTCTCAAGTTAGAGAGCTAAGGGCTGCACAGGGGAGGCAGGAGGGCAGTGCCTGGGGAGGGTCCCGCTGCAGCCTGTGTATCTGAGCGGCTTCCCTCCTCCCTCTAGCTTTGAAGCGGTCTACTACCTGATGAGCGTTCCCGGCGAAGGCGGCGAGGACCTGCTCGTCGTGAGCTCGGAGGCCTGTGTGCTGCTGGACGGGCAGGAGCTGGCCCCGCAGTGGGTCTTCAGCGCAGCCCAGGTCCTCAGGTGCGGGGTCTTCTCCAGGAACCTGCCCTGCACTCAGGGGCCAGCTTAGTCCCCTCCGCTTCCCCCCCAGGGCCCTGGCACACATGTCCCCAGGTATCCTCTCACAGACACCCCTTGTGACTTCTCCTTCCCTGCTCGTCTAGAAAACCCATTCTCGGCCACTACAAACCTGACACCTCGGCTGTGCTCATTGAAAATGGAACTGGCCTCCACAGACAGGTTGGCTGCACTCCCTTTTGTGGTCCCGCCTGTCCTAGCCTGGACGGAGACAGGGCTGTGGCCTGTGGGCTGAGCTGGGACAGGAGGGTCCTCAGGGGGACACCTGGGCCTCACGGAGCAGCTCGTTCAGGGCTGGTGTAGCTGGGGCCCGTGTGCCTGTGCAAGCCCCACCCTCAACAGCCTCGTGCTGTCCCCCCCCCCCCCAGATCCTGCTCCTGGACCTTAGCACCGGGGCTGTCCTGTGGAGCCAGGCCCTGCCAGGCCTCCCTAGGGACCCGCAGTCTGTCAGCCTGCTGACCGCAGACCACCGCTCAGCATTCTTCTTCTGGGGTTCCCATGAGTTGGTCGATGCCAACCAGACGGTATGGGCAGGGCAAAGAATTGGGGGACACCCCTGTCCTGGGAGCTGGCGCGGGAGGCCAGGGCCTGTCTTAGGTCCCACCTTGAGTAGCTAGTTGGGTGACTGGACATGCAGATGAATAAATGGAAGCCGTGGGAAGGTGGGCAGGACGAGGCGGCACCCTGGTCACAGGGTAGGCCCGGACAGGGTCTGCCTTGGGGGCAGACAGGGGGCTTTGGGAGGAAGTGGGGTGTGCTAGGGGAGCATTCCAGCTGGAGGCTGCCCAGAAGCATGGTCAGGTTGGGGGAAGAGGAGTGGAAGGTGGGTGCAGAGTTCAGACTGGCATTTTGCGGGATCCCAGTGGACACAGCTCTGGGCATGGTCAGGGTGTCAATTTACCCCCAAGGTCCTGGTCAGCAAACTGCAGCTCGCGAGCCATGTGCGGCTCTTTGGCCCCTTGAGTGTGGCTCTTCCACAAAATACCACATGCGGGCGCTCCCTCGATAAGGAATGTACCTACCTATCTAGTTTAAGTTTAAAACATTTGGCTCTCAAAAGAAATTTCAGTCGTTGTACTGTTGGTATTTGGCTCTGTTGCCTAATGAGTTTGCCCACCACTGGACTGAGGGATGAGCACAGCAGTGCCCGGCTGTCAGGCCACATGGGAGATGGCTGCAGCCCTGGTTGGCCTTGTGCCTCACTGCGGGGTCCTCACTGCAGGAACCCGGAGACACTCAGCACAGCCTGTACATGTTTCACCCCACACTGCCTGGCGTCCTGCTGCAGCTGGCCAACATCTCCGCCAACATCGTCGCTTTCCAAGGTGAGTGCCACTAGGACGTGGACCTGGACCCCTCACCGGGACGTCTGCTCTGTCCAGTCCCAAGAGACCTAACAGCTCTTTCCCCACAGTGACCCTGTTAGAGCCGGGCCGCCACGCCGCCTGCATCCTCCTCACGGGCCCAGCCAGTCCAGATGCGCCCGGCCTGGTATCCATGGCCAAGCACAAGGTGCAGGACCTCATCCTGAGCAGCAGGGTGGTTCACCTGACCGAGGGTGGATCTGACAGCGACGATGCCATCAGGGACCGGCTCTCCCGTCTGCGGTACTGGAGTGAGACCTAGATGCTCAGCGGCCAGAGCACATGAGAGGCTCCTTCTGCTGAAATGGAGCATTCTGGGAAGTGGGCCTCTCACTCCCTTGGTTTCTACACTGACTCCCTGCTCCTGAGCTTGGTGACGCTTTCCACAGGGTCCCCTTCAGACCCAGAGACGTGGTGAGGGAAGGGGACCGGCTGCTCTCACTGTGGCCTCCATGCAGGAGGAGCCCAGGCCCATCCTGCAGAAGTCTTCTCCCCACTTCCCATCTACGTTCTTCCTTTTCTTCACTGTGTCCCTGGGCTCATGGAGCTCAGCGGGTGGTGAGCCCTGGGTGGCCAAAGGGCAGAGGTGAGACCAGCGGCAGTCCCAGCCCCCAGCCCTTCCAGAGCATGGAGGAAGGACTAGCATAGTTGGTGGCGACCTGCCTTGAGGAGCCCCTTTGACCCAGCCCATGAGGAATGGGGCTTGTAGGATGTGATGGGGAGCACTGCTCGTGGGTACCCGGGTGCCCTGAGGAGGATGCACCCTTGTGCCTGCTGCTGGGCTGTGAATTTCCCAGGGAGCCAGCCATAGGAAACACACTGGGGTCATTTTGCACCTCTCAATACACTGGAGCTACTTGTCCCTCTGCAGCCCTTGCACCCCTAGATGTAGCCAGCTCCCCTCCTTCCTGGTGCTCAGACATCCCTGCATCGGTGTCGCCTGATGCAGGACTCACCTCTGTGCCTTGTCTGTCGCACCGCAGGCAGCTGCGGCACACTGTGCGGTCGCCAGGCCCAGACAGAATAAAGCAGCCTGACGACTTAGTACCACAGGAGGAAACCAGAATAAAATTTTTGCACTGGCTGAAAAAGTCCCAGAGGGCATGTGTACACCTCGTGTCTGTCTGCTCCCAAGGTGTGAGGTGGGTTTGTTCCTGGCCAGGCATCCGAGATGGGACGGGAAGGTGTCTGAGGGGGTAAGGGGTCCGCCTGTGCTGGTAGGAGTACTCCCACACCTGCCAGATCAGAAACTAAAGACCCAGAGGTCATTTTCAGCACATCCTCCAAGCTCGTCTGGGGTTTGAGGACTCCGTCCCTAGTCACCCACAGCAAGCCAGGACCCCAGCCCAAGTAGAGGTGCTCCCCCGGGACAGGCGGTGCATTCGGCCTTCCTGGTAGGCTGACCAGGGAGGGGTTGGGAGTGGGCTCTGGCCGCTGCTCAGACAGGAGCTCAGTGGAGGTTTTGGTGAGATGTAGCTTTGGGTACCAAAGGGGTGAAGAAGATGGTTTTAGGAATTTCCTGTGGACACTGAAATATGAAAAGCTGTCATGTGACATCTCCCCTCCCTCCCCCACCCCCCCGCCCCAAATGCTCCTGTGAAAAGTGACAAGTTTGCAAATAAAAATCATCTGGAGCCAGGCAGGGCTGGGTGCTTGAGCAACGCCCAAGGCCTCCCAGGGTTCATATTGGGGTCTGCAGCCCTGGACAGAAGAGCTGGCTCAGGAGGGACGACTGTGTAGGGGTTAGGGGGCTGAGCCCCCAGAATGCTCTCACTGGTTGACCTCCTGCACCCTGGACTCGTAAACAAAGCAGTTGTACCCCTAGGGGTCCATGCAGTGTTCCCTGGAACTCCCTGGTCTTAGGGTACAACCAGCCCAGGAGATGGATTCAATGCTGGGAGCCTGGACTGTTTCTGCCCTCTCCCTGGAGCGCTCCAGCATCCTTGTCCATTACAGCACAGACAGCGTCCCTGGCTGTCTCCCAAGACACCAGACACCCCAAGTGTGCAACCTGAGGACTGGCCTCTCTGCTGTGGGCGCCCACACACAGGAGCTTCCGTGACACCTGAGCTGCGCACACTCGGACCACCTCCCTTCTGCATGCCTCATGCACAGACACATTACACACGTGCACACACTCGGAGTGAGGGCCAACGGTCCTTTATTTCTGTGCCAGGAGTGGGTGGGAGTGGGCAGGGGCAGGCTAGCCCTGTGAGGTGGGGCCCTACCTCAGCTAAGCCAGTCAGACCTGCAGCCCCAAAGGAACGGTATTCCTTCACCCTGAGTCTGGGGAGGGTGGGGCCCTCCCCTGGGAGGATGACTGGTGTCTCCGCCAATTCCTGTAGGCTCCGCCTACCCACCCCAGCGGGGCTGTGAACCAGAACAGATGTGGGAGGAGTCACTCTGTACAACTCTGGCAGAGATGCCATGGCCTGGAGCCTCCAGAAGATCAAACAGAGGTACATTTTCAGGACAGGGCTGTATATGCTGGAAGGCTGAGCACAGCCCCAGCAAAATTCAGGGAGCTCTGTGGAGCCCCCATCAGGCTTACACTGTGCAGTGTGGAGTGGGTAAATTAGGTTCGAAGCTAGGTGACAAGTGCCTCCTGCTGGCCACCACCTGCCTGTGCATCTGGCTCCCAGGTACTCCCGCTGATTTACTGGTTCTGGAGCTAGGGGTGGCACCGGGCACCACACTAAAGATTACCTCATGCCAGGAGCATGGCCTTGGTCTGCTTTGCCTATTTCACACCACCTTTCTCCAAGTGACCCAAGTTTGGCCAATGACACCCCCCTCCCTGGAAGTCAGCACCTGGACAGCCTAAGAGACTCTCATGCCCCCAGCAAGGCCAGACCCTTCATGCATTACGGGATGCCCATGCTGGGGACCTCAGCAGCTGCCAGGACCCTGGGTGAGAAGAGGGTGATGAGAAGTGAGGGTGGTCACCTCTTCTTCCAGGCTCAGGCCCACTTACACCTCCCTGTCACCACCCCCAAGGCCACCAGCAGTGACTGCAGTTTCCCCGGAGGCAGAGGCAGGAAGGAGAGCAGGACTGGGGCTCAAACGCCGAGGCTTCCACATGAATGGGAACACTCTGTGGGTGAGAAGGAGACGGAGTGCGGGCAGCCTCCAGCACCCTGCCTGCCTCATAGTTGCTGGGCACGGGCACCACCGACGCTCACCGTCTCTTTGTGTCTGGGGGAGTCATGGCCTCCGCAAGCAAGCCTGTGTACATGTCCGACTTCAGGAACCTCGGGTAGGAGTCCTGTAAGAGATAGTGGCCAGCCCTGGTGCTCCACCTCCTTGTTCTCAGCTTCCCCCAGCTCCAGCCGGCACTGCTCTGAGCCTCAGAGCTCCGGTGGATAGTGCTGGGGGTGGCCATCGAAGGCCTGCCCTGACCGAGTCAGGAGAGAGGGACAGAAACATAGATCTGTTCCTGTATGTGCCCTGACCAGGGATGGAACCTGCAACCTCTGTGCTTTGGGATGGTGCTCCAACCAATAAAGCCGTCTGGCCAGGGCCAGCTCATTATTTCGCTAAGTGGTAATTAAAAGAAGGAATCAAGCATTGATTCTGCCTTTTCTTTTTTTTTTTTATTATTTTATTTTATTCATTTTTAGAGAGGAGACACAGAGTGAGAGAGAGAGAGAGAGAAAGAGATAAACGGGGGAGGAGCTGGAAGCATCAACTCCCATATGTGCCTTGACCAGACCAGTGCAGGGTTTTGAACTGGTGACCTCAGTGTTCCCAGGTCGACGCTTTATCCACTGCGCCACCACAGGTCAGGCCTGATTCTGCCTTTTCTATGCAATTGCTACCACTGGGCCAGCAAAGAGCAGGCAGGGGAGGCTTCCAACTCATAACAAAGAGGCAGTGATGGGATCAAACACTGCTGGTGAAATCACAAGTCTGGGCGATCAATGACTGTCTGTGACTACTTACAAGGGGGCAACCAAACCTCATGTACTTCCTGATGGAAGAACACACCAAACTGAATAAGATTCTTTTTTTTTTTTTTTACAGGGACAGAGAGAAAGTCAGAGAGAGGGATAGATAGGGACAGACAGGAACAAAGAGAGATGAGAAGCATCAATCATCAGTTTTTCGTTGCAACACCTTAGTTGTTGCCACCGCCTGGTCAGACTGAATAAAAGATTCTTGATGAAACTGAACAAATAAATAACAAAACTGAAAAGGACTTCTACTCAAGACAAATGTAACCACCAGTTTTTAGCAAAGAGGCGTCGAAATAAGTCAAAGATGCCACAGGGACTCAGCAAAATCCAGACTGTGGGAAACTCTCCAGGATGAAGGACATAGTCCCAGTTCGTTCCAAATAAAACAGAAATTAAAAGATAAAGAGGAGCTTGACCAGGCGGTGGTTCAGTGGATAGAGCGTTGGACTGGGATGTGGAGGACCCAGGTTTGAGACCCCGAGGTCACCAGCTTGAGCACGGGCTCATCTGGTTTGAGCAAAAAGCTCGCCAGCTTGGACCCAAGGTCGCTGGCTCCAGCAAGGGGTTGCTTGGTCTGCTGAAGATCCACGGTCAAGGCACATGTGAGAAAGCAATCAATGAACAACTAATGTGTCGCTACGAAAAGCTAATGATTGATGCTTCTCATCTCTCTCCATTCCTGTCTGTCTGTCCCTATCTATCCCTCTCTCTGACTCTCTCTCTGTCCCTGTAAAAAAAAAAAAAAAAAAAAAGATGAAACCTATACAGTACTCTGGAAAGAAGTTTAAGGGACACTAACCAAGTTTAATGTATGAACCTCATTTGGAACCAAAGTCAAGCAAGTTGAAAAAATATATATTTATATATCCCACAGAGGTGGGATATAAAACTGAGACTCATGGATATAGATAAAAATGAAGTGGCCCTGGCCAGATAGCTCAGTTGGTTAGAGCATCACCTGGAAGCACAGAGGTTGCCAGTTCGATCCCCAGTCAGGGCTATACAGGACCAGACTGATGTTCCTATCTTTCTTTCTCTCCCTTCCTCACTCTCTAAAATCAATAAAATATACATTTTAAAATGAGGGGGACTTCCCCCCCAAAAAAGTGCATTGCTTCTCAGGGGAGGGGCTGGGAAGGAGGGGAGTAAAGAGGGACAAATATGCGGTAACAGAAAATGATTTGACTTTGGTGATGGGCACACAACACAATCAACAGTTCAAATGCTATAGAGATATTTACCTGAAACCTATGTACTCTTATTAACCAATTTCACCCCATTGAATTTAATTTCTAAATTAAAAGAAAGAAAAGAAAAATGGCCCTGGCTGGTTGGGTCAGCGGAGAGAGCATTGACCCAGCGTGTGAACATTCCGGGTTAAATTTCTGTTCAGGGCACACATGAGAAGTGACCATCTGCTTCTCCCCTTCTCTCTCTCCCTTCTGTCCCTTCTGTCCTTCCTCTCCCGCTTCCCCTTCCACAGCCAGTGGCTCGACTGGTTCAAGCGTTGGCCCCAGGGCACTGAGGACAGCTCAGTTGGTCCAAGCTGGTCAGCCTCAGGAGGTAAAAATAGCTCAGTTGATTCGAGCATCTTCGAATCAACTTGCTGGATGGATCCGGGTTGGGGCACATGCAGGATTCTGTCTCACTATCTCCCTTCCTCTTACTTAAAAAGAAAAAGAAAAAGTACTGATAGTCTGTGGTATACAAAATAAAACTAGCTTCCCAGAAATATCTACATCCTAATCCCCAGACTCTGTGAATATGTCCTTTTTTGTGGCAAAGGCACTCTGCACATGTGACTAAGTTAATGATGTTAAGTTGGGGAGATTGCTGGATGATCCAGGTGGGCTCACTGTAATCACAGAATCCCTATAAGTGAAAGAGGGAGGCAGGAGGATCAGAAAGGGATTTTTTAAAGATACACTGCTGCTACACCTGAAACTAAGATACTACTGTATTTCAATTATAATTGAAAAATAAATTTTCAAATGAAAAATAAAAAGATGCTACACTGTTATCTTTGAAGATGGAGGACGGGCCATGAGCCAAGGGTGCAGCTGCGTGTAGGAAGGAACGGTCGCGGATTCTCCCCTGAATTCTCCAGAAGCAATCAGCCCTGCGGACACCTTGACGTTAGCCCAGTGATACCCATCCTTGACTCTCGCCTCTGGAAAATAAACGTGCGTTCCTTTAAGCTACCAAGTTTGTGCGTTCTCTACAGCAGCAACAGGAAAATCACCCAAGACACCAAGTGGGCAGCTGTAGACCCTGACTGGCTACTTGAGGACACAGAGTAAACAGTGTTTCGGGCGCGCTGCTGGCATCTGCAGCCATGTTGAGAGAGTGGAGGTGGTCCAGGTCCTGGAAAGGAACTTCCTGAAATACCTGCCTGCAGGAGGCCTGGAGATGACGCTGCAGTCGCGGGAGGAGGCACCCACCTTCTTCATCAGCATGTAGATGTGCAGCTGGGCATCATCCAGCACATAGCGGTGGGGCCAGCGCAGGCCCTCCAGGGTCCGCTCCATCGTCTGGCTGTCGATGTTGACCCAGCGGGCAGCGCCAGGTGCCAGGAACTGCCTGTGCGTGGGGACAGCCTGGGGTGGGCCCAGGCCCCACGTGCCAGCCCTCCAGCCGGCCAGGCCCACCTCTTGCACTCACTGGTACACCGAGTCCACCAGGGCAGGGACCTGGGCCTGCCCTCCGTGGCGCAGCGCCTCACATGCCTCCCAGAAGCTGAGGTTCTCGGCTGGGGGGTCCAAGCACCGGGTCAGGAGCACCCTGAGCTGCGGCCAGGGCTGGTGGAGACCTAGGGGGAGGAGGTCCCAGGCAGCGGGCCCTCTCACTGGGGCCACAGACAGGAGGAAGGGGCGTCTCACCACTGAACTCTTTCCTGAGAAAGTCCATGAAGTGGGCCCGCCCCACCGGGTCTTCCAGGAGTTCCCGGAAGCTGAAGCCCCACTGCTCCACACGGAGCTTCGTGGGCACAGCCGCACTAGGGGAGGGCGTGTTGGGTCAGGAACATGAGGAACGGCAGGGGAGGGAAGAACACCTTACAGGCCCCCACGCCTCCCCTGGGCTCACCTGGGTGCGTTCAGGGCCCAGTAGGTGTCGTCGTCCGTGATCCAGGGGTTGCTGGGCAGGCACCCCGACATGATGGGGTCATGCGGTTCGTGCTGGCTGCTGAACTTCAGGTACCTGGGGACAAGGATGGTGCTGGGGACCAGCGCAGGAAGGGGTTCTGGGTGGAGGGCACTGAAGGAAGGGTCTGGGCTCTGGGCATGGGATCTCCAACTGCCACCCTCACCCCACTCACGCCTCAAGGCAGACAGAGGACTTCACCCGGCTCCTGCTCAGGGCCTTCCTGCAGCACTCAATCTGCAACAGGGGACCATGACCCTGAGGCGGGACCAGGCCTGGGGCACCGCCAGCCACTCCCCTGTTCCAGCCCCTCAGGACCTACCTGTCGCTTGTAGAAATCCGGGTTCTTGGTCTGAAAGGGGCCAGAAAAGCTATAGTTAGAAGGCAGGCCCCCACTAGGGGCTGACATCCCACCACGGGCTGTCAGAGAAGAGTCTCCTCTGAGGGCAGGGTCTGACTTTCCAGGAAGCTCTTGGGGACACTAGAGTTTGGTGGTTTCCAGAATGTTCTCAAATTTGCCTCGAGGTTCCCCAATTATCATCACTAGTTCATGTTTTCAAACATATTTAAATTGCTTTTTAAAAACATACAATATAGTCTGACCAGGCGGTGGCACAGTGGATGGAGCGTCGGACTGGGATGCGGAGGACCCAGGTTCAAGACCCCGAGCTAGCCAGCTTGAGCGCAGGCCCATCTGGTTTGAGCAAAAGCTCGTCAGCTTGGACCCAAGGTCGCTGGCCCCAGCAAGGGGTTGCTTGGTCTGCTGAAGGCCCGCAGTCAAGGCACGTGCGAGAAAGCAATCAATGAACAACTAAGGTGTCACAACGGCAACGAAAAACTAATGATTGATGCTTCTCACCTCTCTCCGTTCCTGTCTGTCCCTATTTGTACCTCTCTCTGACTCTCTCTCTGTCCTTGTAAAAAAAAAACAACAAAACTATACAATATATAGGGCCTGATTAGTGGTGGCACAGTGGATAGAGCATTGATCTGGGATGCTTGAGGTCCCAGGTTCGAAACCCTGAGGTCATAGGCTTGAGCATGGTCTCGTCTGGCGTGAGCATGGGGTTGCCAGCTTGAGTGTGGGATCATGGACATGATAACATTGTTGCTGGTTTGAGCCCAGCGGTTGCTGACTTGAGCAAGGGGTCACGCGCTCTGCTGGAGCCTCCCATCAAGGCACATATCAGAAAGCAATCAATGAACAACTAAAGCGCCGCAAGTCTGAGTTGATGCTTTGCATTCCACTCTCTCAGCCTCTCTTGCAAAAACACAAAACAAAAGAAAACCATATAGGTCATGCTAGGGACCTGGACTGTTGACTGTGCTCCAAACTCATCATGTTCAGAATTTGGAACCTGCCTGCCACCCTCTTATGGACCAGTGAAGGTGCGTGGCCGTGGGGCTGGCTGACCCTTCTGAACACTCCAAAACCATCACTGATACAGCGGAAGGGAGCCAGATAGCGCCCTCCGGTGCCTGTGATTTTCAATTTTTGTCTCAGCTCTCCTGGACTGGATTTAATGGGGAAATTATAAACCCATGGTCATGAACTTATGATTTTGAAGTTAGGAAGATTTATCAGTAAGGTACTAAATGTAGCTGTTCTGTGTTTAGGGTTTCACGGGATTTGAACAGGGAGCTCTGCTGCTACAAAGTCCGGCCATGTCTGTCCTGGTGCAGCTCTGCTTCCCGCAGCCACCAGAAGCCTGGGAGAGAGGTGGCTGGTCTGGCCTGGGGGGGAGCCCCCTCCCCAGGGTCCACTGTACTTACTTTCACCCAGGGCAGCAGGTGGGAGGTGAGAGAGGGTGACAGTTAGCAGGGGGGTTAGAAATGGGGGGCTAGGGTGAGGGGAGAATGGCTGTGACCATTTGGATGGGCAGATGAATACACAGGTGGGTGGGCAGCCCCCAAGTAGTCCCATAGGAGTGGAGGGGGGTGGGGAAGTGTGTGCATGGGCATGTTGGGGGTGGGGCTGGCAGGGGGCATGTGTGCAGGCGTGGGGAGTGGGCAGGGGGGGCACGTGCAGGGTCCTTACCATCTGTACTCGCCCAGCGATGCAGGAACCCCGCTCTGGACCCTGCTCCAGCACGCTGGAGACCCCAGGCTGCAGCGGGGAGATTAGGTGGGCTGCTGAGACCTCATCCAAGGGCAGTGTTCCTGACCTCCACTGGCCCCCGTAGACTAAAGCTGAGCCTACATGTCACCTTTAACATGGAGACTGTTAGACACGCAGAGGAACCCAGAAACCGGAGTCCTGAGCCCCCGAGCCTTCTCTCTGCCCATTCCCACCCCAGAGCTGCCCTGAATTCCCTCTGCAGCATGCTTACCCCGTTCGTGGCTTCTCTGAGTTCCAAACCCGTGTGTCACCCCAGCCTGGCTTTGCCTTTAGCGCAAAATCCTTGACTTTTCTCCCCAAAACTCCCACTCTTCCTTTTTTCAGCCAAACTCACTTCCACATAACTGACTGATCAAGCCAGAAAGCCAACCGCCTAAATCATCCTTCTTGAGACAGTTCCACTCACCCGAACCCACCTCTCCTGCCACCCCGTCCTCAAAGGCACATGGTGTTCTGGTGTTCTCCCTCCCACTGCCCAGGTCAGAGCCCTCATGTCCACCTGTCCGGATGCTCTGGCTGCCATTCCTGGTTCCCTCCACATGTACCCCTCCCCCCACGTGGCTGGCCTGGCCTACTCCTGGGCCCCACCATCAGCCCATGCACACACACAGCCTGGGGGCCATGCCCACTCCATCTGGCTGCCTGGCCCTCAGGTGGGAGATTGACTCATTTCCCAGAGATGCCACATACGCACACTTGCGGAGTGCGGAGGCAGTCGGGCCCTTTTTCCTTGTTTTCTCCCCATGGGAGCTTCCATTCATGGTTTGTTGTGACTGCTGCAACAGACCCAGGCATATCTCCACTGCCTCAAATGGTTAGGGGACCTCAAACCACACGCGAGGCCCGTGGTTCTGGGCCAGGGCTGACCCCTGACCAGCATCCCCGAAGCTGCAGCTAAGCCTCACCCACTTGCCTCATCCCGAGGATTTTTACGTTCCCCCACTCAGCTTCCCCAAGTCTCTCCCTGACACCCAGAGACACGTTTTGGTCCTGTGGGCTGTGAAACAGAACTAGAACCTCTTGTCACCCACTAGGCACATCCTTCCCCTGGGTCCTGACAGCATTTAAGGAGCACACACTGGCTCCGGTCGACCTGGACCCCCCGCCCCACACGGAGCTCACCGGGGGCCTGTTCACCAGCCAGTATGTCTGCTCCTGGCACGCAATGACCAGCCTGTCCCCCTTCCTGCGCTGCTTAGCTGCCCTGTGGAGGTAAGCAGAGTTGGGGGAACATGGTGCCCACCACATACCACCCCGCCCACCCTCAGGCCACAGCCTGGGCAGGCAGCCAAGTCTGCACTATGCTGTTTCTGGCCCATGGCTGCCAGTGCCCGGCTAAGTGCCCCTGGGCTTCCTGGGCAATCTGGGCTCTGTGCCCACAGGCTTGGGTCTCACCGCAGCTGTTCTCTCGCCTGCATCACTACCAGGTCCCACATGTGATTGATCTTCCTATGCAGCTGGTCATAGTGCTCCTGGGGGTGGTGTCGAGGTCTCCAGTGGGTGACTCCATTCCATGTCAGCCTCTGGGGCAGGGCAAGGACCTCCCACCACCCCAGGGAGACATGCAGGGTGTGGCATATCTATGCATCCGCATTATCCTGGGGCCTGGGCTGTGTGCTCTGAGGCAAACTGGGAGGCCTTGGGGACACACGCGGGGCTTGGGGAAGGGTCCCACCTTCTCGTGATCAACGAGGGCCCCCTGCTTTCGGATATTCTTCTTGGTCAGATAAATGGCTGAAAGGACAGGGGGACAGGCTGCAGAGAAGCCGTCTCTGCCCCCTCCACCCTATGGCATCACACAGCAGCCAACAGTCCTGGGAACTTGTCCCAGGCTGGCGCACCCCTTCTCACTCACCATAGTCCAACTCGGCAGCTGGCCACAGGGTGCTCATCCAGAAATAGGGGGTCTGGTGCCATGTGGGAAAAAGAGCTGTCAGGGGCCTCCTGAGCCTTTCCCATCCCAGGGTTGCCCCCTGACCTCTCGGCTCCGTGGGGTCCCCGCAGCAGGGGCTGTCTCCCTGAGTCTGAGTCTCAGGAGCCACCACTCCAGGGAAAGGTGCCCTGGCTATAGTCACAGTCAATGCTGGGGGAGGCAGGGACAGAGACTGAGGGCAGGTCTAACGCATTCCTATGTGGCAGGGAAGGGCGGGAAGCGGGCTCCATCATGACTGAGGATACACACACACACTGAGGTGCAGGGATCCTGGTCTCAGGCCCCACACTACATCCTTCTCGGACTGGAGACCCAAGGACTGGGAGACACTGGCAGAACATAGGTACTACCCATTGCAGAGGCCCTGCTGTGGCCCCAGAGCACCTGAAGGTACCTCCCCTTCACTTGGTCCTTCTACCACAAGGAAGCTTCCAGTCCAGGCCTCTTGGAGAGGAGAAACTAGACCACCAGGCCTACTGCTATGCCTCCGCATTTTGCTCCCACCCCACCCCTGCCTCTTCCGAGAATCCCCACTCGTTGGGCTGCTCCCAGTTGATCCCATTGAGCCTGACCTGGAACCTGTAGAGCGTCTCGTCGGGCCACAACACGAGGCTGCGGACGTTGCGCAGAGGATACAGGTAGCCATGGCGTACCAGAAGGATGCCCAGGTGCAGGGCCTCTGGGGTGGGGGGGGGAGTGGGGAGACCAGGCAGGGTGGTGACTTCTCAGCTTGGGGAGAACTGAGCAGGGTCTTTGGGGATTAGCTCCCATCCCCCAGCACACTTGGAGTGGCCTTGACACCAGTGAGCCCCAGGAGGCCCTTTCATCAGCCCTGGGACCGCAGAGTGCGGTAAAGGCCAGGCTGGGCAGCGCCAGGCTGGGCAGCGGGCTGACCCCCTTACCCTCCTCTGAAATGCAGTACTTCTGGATCAGCCACTCCACGACGTCGTTGCCTGTGTAGCAGAGGTTGGGTGGGGGAGAGGCCCAGGCAGGGTGGGCACCTCCCCGATGCCCACCCCCCACCTCACCAGTCACCGCGTGCGGAACTACTGTGATGAGCAGCCTCTGGCTCCGCGTCTTCACACCCTGGTCTGGGTCCTGCATACTCACGACCACCCGCTCCATCTGGACAAAGGGGACATTGAAGGGCTGCCCCAGCCGGTCTGTCCTCACCCCAGATTCTGATCCCACAGACCTGTCCGGGTTGCCCGGATCAGTGCGCACAGAGATTAACGCACACAGATGGTGGGATTTCAGGCCGTGCTGGCAACTGAGGGTGGGGGAGGGCGCGGGGGCGAAAGCGAGGGGCGACCCTAGCCAGAGCCCAGGGTCTTCGTCGCTCCACTTCAAAATGCCAACGCCCCCAGGCCTGCGTCCACACTCACGCTCACCCGCACCCACTCCTCTCCTGCCCCTCCCGGCCTCGATGCCTGGAAACCCCGAGGATGGCGGGACCCCCACCCGGCACCCACCTTGCTCAGGTGAGGCAGTTGCGCACGAGCGCGCCCATCCGGGAGCGCGGGACCAGCGGCCATGGCTACAGAGCCAAGCCGGCGGGTGGGAGGTGGTATTGGAGTCTGAGACGCCCCGCCCCGCCCCACGCCCCAGTTAACCCTCCCGGGCCTGCAGTTGGTACGAGGTCCCATTCTGGATCTGGGAAGGGGTCGGCGTTAGATGAGCCACCCCAAGGAGTCTCCCGCCACGTCGGGAGAAACTGAGGCCCGTGTTTGAGAGCAGGGGGCTGCGTGCCTGTGGAAGGTGCCCCGAGGTGGGACCGGGAGATGCAGGCTTAAAGAAGGTCTTGTGAGGGAATAGGGGCTCTGGAAGAGGGAGGGGAGCTGAAAGAGGAGGTGAGGACTCAGAGAGAAGATGGGAAGTCAGAGGAGGAGAGGGGGCTCCATGAGTGCAGGGTCTCCAATAGGGGGACCTTTGGGGGAAGGTGGGCTGGGGTGGGGACAGTGGGTCTGCTGTAACCCATGTGTAATGTCCTCAGGATGTGCAGAGACCAGGGGTCGAGGGGGCTGAGGGTCTGCATGCCCTAGCAGTATGTGCCTGCAATTGTGTGACACCATGTGTGACAGCATGTGGATGCCACCAGGATCCTATGACAGTATGACAGCATAGGGTGCTGGATAGAAGTCCTTTGAGACTTGGGGGAAGCTCACTTTCCATCAGCGGCACAGGGACCTGGGTGAGGCCAGATAGGGAACAGGCAGAAACCCCACTTAGGATACCCCCAAGACATTTTTATTGGGAAGGGTAAAATTATTTATTCACTTTAGAGAGGGGAGAGAGAGAGATGGGGGAAAGAGCAGGAAGCATCAACTCCCATAAGTGCCTTGATCAGGCAAGCTCGAGGTTTCAGTCAACCTCAGCATTTCAGGTTGATGCTTTATCCACTGCGCCACCACAGGCCAGGTGGGAAGGGAGGATTTCAACACACACCTCCCACCCACCCCCAACCCTAGCTCCACACACACATTGGTCAGCAGCCTCTGAGCTCAGTGCCCGGTTCGGTACCTTTCCTTCCTCCAACTACTTGGCCATCCCCACCCAGAGTCCCCACCCAGAGTCCCTACCCAGAGTCCCCACCCAGAGTCCCTACCCAGAGTCCCTTTACTGGGGCCATTTTTTAAAAAATGTATCAACATCTTCTTTTTTCTTTTTTTTACAGGGACAGAGAGAGGGATAGATAGGGACAGACAGACAGGAATGGAGAGAGGTGAGAAGCATCAATCATTAGTTTTTCGTTGCCGTTGTGACACCTTAGTTGTTCATTGATTGCTTTCTCACATGTGCCTTGACCGCAGGCCTTCAGCAGACCGAGCAAGCCCTTGCTGGAGCCAGCGACCTTGGGTCCAAGCTGGCGAGCTTTATGCTCAAGCCAGATGGGCCCGCGCTCAAGCTGGCGATCTTGGGGTCTCGAACCTGGGTCTGTCCACTGCGCCACCACCTGGTCAGGCTTATTGGGACCATTTTAAGGGATGCAAACAGGTTCGTTTCTGCTTTTTGGAGACAAGTGTTCCCCCTCCCCCCTCCCTTCAGGTGGTGTTAGGGGCAGGGCAGGATGGGGTTAGCCTTTGGCCAGCAGCTTTAGGCATGGTGATCTGAATCCATTTCCACTGCGGGTAAGGGCAGGTCCAGCATGAGCTAGGGCTAGGGGACTGGAGGGAGCTCTTTTCCCGGCCAGATCACCATCCTGCTTTAGATTCCAGTGAACTACTCCCACCCACACCCACCCAAACAGGTGGAGTCAGGCTGGGCCAAGTTCTGGCTGTCCTTTCTGGATGAGTGAGCATCCACAGAGGCTAAAGGCCATGAGAGGCCATAGCAGTCTCCACGTGGGGACAAGTAGCTTCCCCACTGACTCCCCCTATCCCAGAGAAACGACAACAGGAATGGGGCCCTAGAAGGACCTGGGCCCCAGCTCCAAGAAGGAATCTTGCCTGGAAAGACTATGGACAGGTAGGGCTCTGAGGGGGACAGTCCCACCCGAGCCCAAGTGCTGTCTGGTTCCCATGGCCTATTGGCCTCCTGCTCACATAGGGGCTCCATTGGCCAAGAGTGGGTCTGATCTCTGAGTATCCTCAGAAATGGGAGTGCAGCAGAGGGGGTCTAGAAAGAAGGGGACTCAGGCTGGTGTTCTACCTCCTCCTCTTCACTCAGATCTGGGCCTGTGTCCGGCTGTCCCCAGGGGAGGTCCAGCATACCCCTGTTCCCTCCCTTGGTGACTCCCGGCTCCCCACCCTGGGGTTTGTCGAGGTGTCAAGACCAGAAGCTCCCTCTGGGACCCCTCCACACTTCATCACCCCGGTTCTACTTTGACCAACGTCCTCTTCTCCCCAAGGACAGGGAGCAGCCTTTAGAATACTCTGGGTCCCCAGAGCACACAGAGACCCCACCCCCCACCCCACGCCTACTCTCACACTCACACAGCTGTGCGGGTGGGGCATTGAGCATGTGTGCACTGGTGGCCCTGTGCTCACGACTGTAACCTCTGGGGTGCAGGACCAGGAGGCTGCCAAGACACACATATGTCCCCCAGCTCCCAAGGCCAGGCGGGTCTTGGAGTCCCTTCTGCCCAGACAGAAGCTCCCCCAGGGGGAGGGTAGGCGGAGGGTGGGATATTGTTGGGCCCTAGGTGCGGCCTGCACTGCCTGCTGGTAATGGGAGACTAGGGACCTGGGAACGCACCTGCTCGCTCCACTCAGTGCCCCCAGCCCTACCGGCCCCACCCTGAGGGCTTCCCTGGAGCGGCCCCAGACTCCTGCCGGCGTCTAGCCGCTAACGTAGCCTGGATGGCCAGAGCAGGATGCAGTTGGGCGGGTCTCTGTGACTGTGACCACGGCTATGTCGGGGCGGCTGTGCGCGGTCCGGGTGGGCGGCGGCGGGGACCCCCGGGTGCCGGCGCGGTGCGGGCGACACGCGCGGGGCTGCGCGGGGTCCGCGGAGCGGCTGGGGGCGCGCGGCGCGGGCGCGGGCGCGGCGCTGGGAGCGGGGAGCGCTCCCGGCCGGGATGAGCTCACCGCAGTCGCGCCGGAGCTGAGCGACAAGCCGGGCGGCGGCTCCTTCGCGGCTCCGCGGCGGGCTCGGGCCGCGGGCCACCATGCTGGGCCTGGACGCGTGCGAGCTGGGGGCGCAGCTGTTGGAACTGCTCCGGCTGGCGCTGTGTGCCCGAGGTGAGCCGGCACGGTTGGGGCCAGGGCGGCCACAGGGCGGCCACGTGGGTGGGGGGCTCCGGCGGGGGGGGGAGGGTTAGCGCAGGGCGGGGACCGGCCCCTCCCCCGTGGAAACTTTGGGGGAGCGCGTGGGGACCTTGTGGCGCGGTTCTCCCGGCAGGGCTCTGGCGGGGGTGGGGGGCTTCCTCCAGGCTAAACACTTATGGGGAAAGGAGCCAACAGTGGGCGGGTCTGCTTGTGAAGCCAGGGTGACAGAGGGACCTTCTCCCGTTGGAAACCTGCTCCAGAAAACCCACTCGCTTGGGTGGGGTTGAGGCTCCTTTAGGGTGTGTGGCGATTCCTGGGAAGACAGGAGTGCAGTGGGCAGGGACTCAGACAAACCCTATCCCAAGATACTGTGGGAAGGGCTGAGAGAGACCAAACCCCAGTCCAGGTAAGAAGGGGCTCTAGGAGGCTCTGGGAGGCGGCCCCAGAGCCTAAGCTGAAGGGTTTAGAGAGAGCCGTCCCCACCCCCCAGGAACACTACGGAGGGAACTCCTAGGACTATGGGAAGGCGTCAGAGACTCCAGTCCCTGAGCAGGATGAGAGGGGCCAGAGGCTTGTGAGAGCTTTATGGGAACATGGGAAGAGGCCCCGGAGCACTGGCACACCCAAAGGACTATTAGGGCAGAGCTTCTGCCCCAGTGTTTGGGGCTCTCCCCCATTTGGGGTCTCCATTCCTCCCACCTTTGGCTTCAAAGTCAAGGAGGGGCCCTGAACAAATGGCAGAGCCAGAGGCAGCTGGTGCCTCCAGGAATATGACTCAGTGTCACTACCCTCTCCCTGGTCCCCCATGCACTCCCCCCTCTCTGAGCTCACGCCCCTCCCCAACCTCTGTGGGCTTCCTCTTAAGTTCCTTTGGGCTGACCAGATGGGGGCTCCAGTTGGACAAGTAAAGGCCAGGGTAGCTGGCCGTGCTGCTCACTCTCCTTCCCAACCCCAGTCCTTCTGACAGACAAGGAAGGTGGGCGGCGGCCGCCTGATGAGGCGCTGGATGAGGCAGTGCCAGGGTACCAGGCCCCTGGGAGGAAGAGCCTCCTGGAGATCCAGCAGCTGGACGGGGATGATGAGAGCCTGGCCAAATACAAGCAAGTGCTCCTGGGCTCTCTGCCGTTGGCCGTGGGTATGCGCGGGGCCCTGGGCATGGGCAGGGCGAGGGTGAGGGTGGAGGTTCGGGGGTGCATCCCGTAGACCTTCACTTTCTCCTCAGACCCAAGCCTGCCTAACGTGCAGGTGACCAGGCTGACACTGATGTCTGAACAGGCCCCAGGGCCCATGACCATGGATCTCACAGGTAACCCCCTCTGCAAAACACAGACTCATCTTTGGGGTAGAGAGCTCTTAGACCTCATGCCCATACCCTAGTCCTCAACCCCTCGTGTAGATGTTACAGACACTGTCGGCTGCGGGGCTCTCCAGGGCAGGGGCTTGGCCTTGGCCATCTCAGGAGTTCACTCCCTAGCGCCCTTCCCTCAACAGGGGAGCTAGCCGAGCTGAAAAACCAGGTGTTCGTCCTGAAGGAGGGTGTTGATTACAAAGTGAAGATTACCTTTAAGGTGAGGGCAGCTGTCATGAGCGATGCCAGTCAGCCACATGCTCAGCCCCTCCAGAGGGACCCCTTAATACACCCTTTGTCCCCTCAGGTCAATAAGGAAATTGTCAGTGGTCTCAAGTGTCTGCATCACACATACCGCAGGGGCCTGCGAGGTGAGGGCCCTGTGAAGGGGGGCCTGGGGCTGGGGGCACGGGGAGCAGTGGCACGGAGGGGAGGGCGGTCCCTGATGCCCTTCCCCTCCCCCAGTGGACAAGACCGTGTACATGGTGGGCAGTTACGGCCCAAGCGCTCAGGAGTATGAGTTTGTAACTCCAGTGGAGGAGGCGCCGCGGGGCGCACTGGTGAGGGGCGCCTACGTGGTCACATCCTTCTTCACTGATGACGACAGGGCAGACCACCTTTCTTGGGAGTGGGGCCTCCACATCTGCCAAGACTGGAAGAGCTGAGCACGAGACCCCCACCCACCCTGCCCTGGCGAGCTGTCTTCCCACTTGGGGTTCTTGTCTCCTCTGCCTGTCAGTCACTCCACAGGGACCCCCAAGCATTTCCCAGCCCCTTCAAGTCAGTAACCCGACCCCTTATGCCCTCTGCCCCGTCTTGGGACACCCCCTTACTAGGCCTGGTGCTGTGCCCTGAATAGCCCTATTAAACGTCACCCTGTCTCGGTGCCCACAGTGTTGCCTCTGTCTGCCTTCCCTGTCCTGGGGGTGGGGAGAGACTTGTGGCCTTATCTTCCCTGTGACTAGGACTGGGTGCCACGTGGCAGCTGCCGCTTGGCTCTTGGCCCCCTTATCTGGCCCCGTCCCGTGGGCCCTGGACACTGCCATGGACAGCCAGCTCTTATCTGTGCTGTTGCTGCTGCTGCTGCATGGGCCCTCAGGCCTGTGGGGCCAGGGGCCAGAGCCGGTGGGTCCCTTGGAGGAGCCCCAGAAGGAGGAGGTTGCTGAGGAGGATGGTATCTTGGTGCTGAACAGCCAGACCCTGGGCCTGGCCCTGCGGGAGCACCCTGCCCTGCTGGTGGAGTTCTGTGAGTGCACAGGGTCAGCAGGGCTGGGGGATCCACAGGTGTCACCCAGTGTATTCAACACCCCGCTGCATGGACTCAGGGGCTTATGCACTTGAAGGGGTTTCCCTGGTGGGCAATTGGGTCCATCAGAGGGCACCTGAGGCAAAGCCCTCGCTGGGGCTGAGCTAGGTCTGGGGGGTTCAACCTGAGCAGATAGGAGGGGAGGTGCAGGTGAAGGGGAGACCCATGGTCACGATCTTTCTACAGACATTTCCATGAAGGGCCAGATAAGCTCATGCCTTGCATACTCTTATAACCCTTTGCATGTGTGAAAGCCATCGAGCTGGCACGCCTCAACAGGCAGCAGGCAGCGGCATGTGGCAGGGAGCACCACCTCAGGCAACAGGAATGGGAGGATTCTTCTCAGACTCACTGTCTGGACTATGCTGGCCACTACATTCCAGATCTGGGAGCCTTGAATATTCTGGTCTTGGGTGCTTGGGCTTAGTGTGCCTGAGGCTCAGGTGAGCCCGTGAAGGAGGGAGGTATGGACAGGACATACTCTGTGCTGGACCTGACTGACCCTAAGTCTGCCAGCTCTGGCCAGGAGGGAGCAGGGGCTGCAGCTGGGGCCATGGAGGATGGGGGCACTCATGGCCCTGTCCCCCAGATGCCCCATGGTGTGGGCACTGCAAGGCACTGGCCCCAGAGTACATCAAGGCAGCTGCCCTGCTGGCAGCAGAGTCAGCCAAAACCAGGCTGGCCAAGGTGGACGGGCCTTCAGAGCCAGAGCTGACCAAGGAGTTCGCTGTGACAGAATACCCCACGCTCAAGTTCTTCCGTGATGGGAACCGCACGAACCCAGAGGAGTATAGTGGTACAGGAAGCGGGCATGGGGCGGAGGGCATGGGGTGCTGTGGGCAGGGGCTGGACCCAGGCTGATGGGACTCTCCACAGGCCCCCGGGAGGCCAAGGGCATCGCTGAGTGGCTGAGGCGGCGGGTGGGTTCCAGTATCACACATCTAGAGGATGAGGAGGGCACCCAAGCATTGATAGATGCCCAGGACACAGTAGTCATTGGCTTCTTCCAGGTGAGCTGGTGACATGGGGGGCCAGGCCTTGGGAGCAGGGCCTTCGGCCCCAGCTGGCCTCACAGATGTGGATCCCTTAGGACCTGCAGGATGAGGATGTGGCTACCTTCCGGGCTCTGGCCCAGGATGCTCTGGACATGACCTTTGGCCTCACTAACCAGCCACAGCTCTTTCAGAAGTTTGGCCTAAGCAAAGACACTGTGGTCCTTTTCAAGAAGGTGGGTCAGGGAAAAAAAAAAAGAGGTGGGTTAGGGTCAGGGCAGGGGTATGGCTTCTACTGACACTTGGTGTTGTCCAGTTTGACGAGGGGCGGGCAGACTTCCCAGTGGACGAGGAGCTGGGCCTGGACCAGGGTGACCTGTCCCGCTTCCTCCTCACACACAGCATGCACCTGGTCACGGAGTTCAACAGCCAGGTGAGCTGAGCTCCAGGTGCAGGAGTGGGCCCTGGGGGGAGTGGGACGGGGGTCAAGGGAGCCAGCCCCCACTGTTTGGCCTGCCCTGCAGACATCCCCCAAGATCTTTGCGGCCAGGATCCTCAACCATCTGCTGCTGTTCATCAACCAGACCCTGGCCCCGCACCAGGAGCTGCTGGCAGGCTTCAGGGAGGCAGCTCCGCCCTTCCGGGGACAGGTACTGGCTGGGCTGCGGGGGCGGGTGGTGGGCAAGACAGCGCCTAACACATACTCCCTGCTGGCAGGTGCTGTTCGTGGTGGTGGATGTAGGTACCAACAACAGCCACGTGCTGCAGTACTTCGGGCTCAGGGCAGAGGAGGCCCCCACCCTGCGCTTCATCAACATGGACACCACCAAGAAGTACATGCCTGCAGACAAGGGGCCGGTCACTGCAGCTTCGGTCACCACCTTCTGCCACTCAGTCCTCAGCGGCAAAGTCAAGGTCTGTGCTAGGTGGCTCACCCCGGGTGTAGGGACGGGAGCACCAGCTCTCAGGAGATCCCCAATAAAGTGCCTCGCTCTCTTTCCCCCAGCACTACCTTCTGAGCCAGGACCTGCCCCCTGATTGGGACCAACGTCCGGTCAAGACCCTTGTGGGCAAGAATTTCGAGCAGGTGGCCTTTGACGAGACCAAGAATGTGTTTGTCAAGTTCTGTGAGTATGGAGGGCCATGAACAGTGGGTGGGAGGGCGGTACGGTGTCCTCCTGCTGGCCATGCCTACATCCCGTCCTAGATGCACCGTGGTGCACTCACTGCAAGGAGATGGCACCGGCCTGGGAGGCCCTGGCCGAGAAGTACAGGGACCACAAGGACATCATCATTGCTGAGCTGGATGCCACGGCCAATGAGCTGGAGGCCTTCGTTGTGCATGGCTTTCCCACCCTCAAGTATTTCCCAGCAGGGCAGGGTCGCAAGGTGAGGCAGGACCCTACCTACCGAGGTCTGGGGTCCATCTCAGTCTTCAGATGGATATATGGCATGTCCCTAGAGGGTATGGCCGTAGTGTGAGGGGGTCTGGGATGGTGTGGTCTCAGTGCCAGGCCTAGCTAGCATAGGGTGTGGCCTGGGCTGGAAAAGGTCTTGGCTAGGGTGAGGCCTTAAGTGGTAGAGCCTGGGGTGACTGTGGCCTGCGTAGGGCATGGTGTAGGAGGACATGGGGTGTCCTCCAGAGCCTCCTATCCCTCCTCAGGTGATTGAATACAAGAGTGCCAGGGACCTGGAGACCTTGTCCAAGTTCCTGGACAGTGGGGGCAAGCTGCCTGAAGAGGAACCCGCAAAGGATCCCTTAGCCCCCTTTCCAGTGAGTGCCTCTACCCCAAGGTTGCAGGCCTCGGGACAAGTCCTTGGATGGGTGGCTATGGGACTGACCAGGCGGGGCTGGGCTCCGGGCGCAAGTTCCAGCTGGGCGTCTGTGACCCCTTCCAGGAGACAGTAGCCAACTCCACTGTGGAGACCAAGGAGGAGCTGTAGCCACCCCGTCAATGCTGGGGAGCCATCTCCTCAGGCGTCTGGGAAGTTGTGGGCATTGAATAAAGAGTTCTGGTCCTGGACTGTGTGTGGTTCCTGAGCAGGGATGGCCCCCAGCCACAGGCTTTGGCCAAACAGTCTCCTGGCGTTCCATGTTGGGTGTGGGACCTAGACCTTGCTCCCAGCCCTCCTCAGTCCCTGGCTCAGGCATGGGTCTGGGTTCCCACCTGGACAGGAAGGGGGGGACATGGTGTTGCTGCCAGCTTTGGCCTCTCCCTCTCCAGTCTTCCGTCATCTTGGCTCCACACAACACCCCACTCTCAAAACCCTTGGCTGCTGGTGTGACCTTGCTGTTGAGGCCTGACATGAGCTGTGCATAACCAGGCTAGCCTAGACAAGGTAGGCTGGGGATGGCGTGCCCACCCACCAGGTCCCACCTACACAAAACCTGTGTACTCCATAGCCAGGGAAGGTTCAAAATTGGTTTTATTTCATTATTATCCAAGTACCTTTGAAAAGATAATTGTACAAGTCAGCACATGAAAAACGGGCTTGGGCAGCCCCCTGCTGGACCTAGCCTGAGAAATGTACATATTTATACGGGCCCTTAGAAAGGAGGGGCCCGGGACCCGCTGAGCCGGCGCTGTGGAAACTGAGGGTGGAGAGGGAGCACCAAGGTGCCCCATCGCCGGATCCACACAGTGGCAGGCAAGAGACAAGCTGTGTTGAAGGCACTCAGTGACATGTACAATTTAGAGGCCCCCAAGGGCACCCTAACCCAGGGCCCAGGCTGGGCCTGACCAGGACAGGGCATGGTGGGTGAGTTCTGGAGGGAGAAGCAGAGCCCTGGGGGAAGGGGTCAGGGGGTTGTGGTTAGCAGCAGGGGTCTGCTGGGGAGGGTCATCCGGGTGGCTCTGTGGCGAGCTCCCTGCTTGCTCGGGCGGCCTCAGAGTAGTGCTGTGGAGTGGACAGGGCATTCTCCTTGCTGGCAGCAGGACAGAGGCCTGTACGACCACTCAGTAAGACCCCTGCTCACCTGGATCCAGATGGACGACAGGGGCAGGCAGTCCCTGGCCTTCCACAAGGGGTGTGTCTGCATACATGTGAGAGCACCTGATGTGGCACAGCTCTTCCTGGCTCTCAGAGTGGCCTTCCACGCACCACCTGGCGAGAGCCCAGCCGGGTGCAGGGGCCTAGCCTGCCGCTCAGTCCACCTTCTCTACCTTGCCAACGACCTTCTCCTCAAAGACAGGCAGGGCGGCCCCGTCTTCCCGAACTTCCTCAAACACCACTCCACAGTCGAATTCGTCACTCACCTTCTTGAAGTAGTATCTACGAGACAGGGGTGACAGGAGATGAGGGCCTGTCCACGCCTCTGCCTGTGCCTCCGCACCTTTGGGGCCTCCCACCCTCCTACCCAGATGGCCCGTGGTCCCCACTCATATACAGCACTTGGCGCCACACTCCCAACACGTCAGGCAGGACATGCGAGCTGGTTCTGCTTGGTGCCCATTTGCTGGAGAGCTAACAGCGACAGTTCAGTGACCACATGTGGGGTCCCCTGGCCTGACATCTAGGGTGCTGCAGGTGAGAAAGGGCAGGTTTGGGCTTTCTGTTTCCTAAGGGATGAGCCTGTCATCTCCATCAGAGTGATATGCCCTCACTGAGGCCCATGGAGATCCTCTGGCCAGTGGAGTCCGGGTCCCCCTATAGTGGCCACACCCTCCACCTCCAATGGGCACTTTCTCACCACACAGTGGGCAGAGGAAACCACCCACCCAAGGCCACCCTGGGACCCCCAAGTGAGAACGTGGTTTCTGTGTCTAGTAAAAATGGGTTGAGTCAGAACGCTGGAGACAAGGCCAACGCAGGTGAGACCCAGACACAGGGGGCAGAGAGACAACTGTGTTTGAGCTATTTCCCTACATGTAAGGCACAGACTGTCCAGACCCCTTGGTTAGCCTGGAGGCCTCAGTCACCTAAGGCTAGGAGCTAGGGCTGGGAGCCCTGAGGCCACACATGCCTCACCTATCAAGGCACTCGTGCCAACAGCTCAGGGTTGGACAAATGGGAAAGAGGGAAACAAGGACTAGATGGGGTAAGAACAGGGCAGGAAAAGGGCACCCAGCACACAATACTACCTCCCAAGCAGGGTACCTGCTTATCACAGGCCCCAGCCCTTCGCTCTCACCTGTAGTTGCCTTTCTTGGTCAGCAGCTCCTTGAACTGGCCCAGGGTGACCGCACGGCCCCGCACCAGCGTCCGGTAGGGGATGGGTTCCCCGCAGAAGTAGTAGGCCACAACGATGCTGTCACACAACTGGGTGTTCCCACCGCCCGCCTTCCTTTGTGATTTTGTCCTGGAAGCAGATACACAGTGGCTATTGCTAGGCTCAGAGACCCACAGAGCACGCCCCAACAGGCCTCAGACTCCCCGCTAAACGATGGGGCAAGACCTGCAGAGGTGAACTGCAACACTCAGAAACACCATGGTCTCATAGGCCCTAGTGCCCACCCCAGCCAGAAAGCTGCATCCAGCTCCCAGGGGCCCTGAGCCCGCATGGCATCTCAACCCAAGGTTCCAATCCTGTGCCAACTCCACGTGTAAAAACACACAGCACAGATGCCAGCTCATCTCCCACCCCCTGCCCACCCCAAGTCTCCGCGCCTCAGCTCCCCTGCCACTCTCCACCCATTGGAAAGCCCCAGGTCTCTCTACAGCCTGAGCTGGCAGAACCCCCGACACAGATCACATGAAAGTGGGCCAGCCAGCTTCTCAGGGCTGGAACCTGTGGTGGGTCCTTCCACCCGCTTTTTTTTTTTTTTCCCACCTGCTTCTTAAGGTGGCCAGGCCACTAGAGCCAATGCAGCCTCCACTCCTAGGCTGGACTATACTGCTTGGACTCTAGTAAAGCCTACTGCCCCCAAACTTCAAAACCACTTGAAGGCCAGGAATTGAACAAACAAAAGTGTGACGGATCTTAAAATGGACTTGCCTCACAGTAGAGAGCTTGTCCAAAGACGAGAGGCAGCATCCAGCTAGATTTCCAGAGGGCTGTGAGGTCAGCACCATCTCCTGCCCAGGAAAGGGTATGACCCTCACCCTGATGGGTGCTGAGCAGTCACTGTCTGGGACACGAAGCACTTGCTCTGTCACCCAGCATCTTTGGTCTTTGTGACTGGACTATTCTGGAGCTGCCTCACTACACATGAGCACAGCCTTTGGCTCCCACCAGCTGGGTGTGGTAGGAAGCTTCCTGCCCCAGTGTGTCATATCAGGAAGGCCACCTGAGATCACAGTGGGCTCATCTCTCCCTGGGGACCCTCCCTTCCTGGCGCTCCTGGGCACACACACGCTGCAGTCACTTCATCTGTGTGGCTGCCCACCGCTTGAGCCATGCTCCATGACACTTGCTTTCCTTCCCTTGGTCCTAAAACCTCAAACCTAGTCTGTCTTGGGAGTCACACTGGGGGTCCTGTGTGGACCTGCTCTCTACAGAAGGGAGGTAGGGCTTCTGCCCCTCCAGGGGCCACCCTGAGGAGTGACCTGGTGGGGAGGCTCTGAGCCAGCAGGCACTGTCTGCGGTAAGCCTGGTGATAGCTAAGGTGGGGGACCCCTCTGCTCTGTCTTGAGCAGAAGTAGGGGTGGGCGGCCGGCACTGTCTGCATGTGGTCTGTAGAGCCCTATTGCCCACCCTACTCGACGCGCACCTGGGGAGAGAATGTACCCCACGTGAGAACAGAGCCAGGCTTGCTGTGCACATAGTGTTTGTACAAACACACATCAAGGTACTGACACTTACAGCTGGCAGCATGTCAGGGGAACCAGGGCTACACAATCCTGACCCTCTCTGAGCCAGCTGAGAATCTCAGGAAAGTAAAGCAGGTAGGGTGGGGAGAGATGCGTGGCCAGAGGAGGAGGAGGCAGCGTGAACCTCCTCTCTAACCTGTTGGTCATTTGTCACCACATGGACAGTCAGCGTCTCCTTGACGGAGACAGAAAGGAAAGGCCTGCGAAGAGCCTGAATAGCTTGCAGTGCAGCTCTTCCAGTGTGGTGCCCGGGCTCCTGCCCTGGGAGGAGCCACTGCTCCATAGCCCCGGGCCGTGGCGCAGGCTGGGCGAGCTGGATGGGATGACCCGCGGGGACACACGTACTCTGTCTCGGAGAGCTCCGTGTCGGACACCGCTGGCACCGCGCTCAGCACGGGCGCGCACACCGGCCTGGCGCAGGAGCGCCCCCGCTGGATGACCTCCTGCACATACCTAGGGAACAACCGCGTCAGTGAGCCGCACAGGCCCGGGCAGGGCTGCCTCCACTCTCCGTGGCGACAGCAGGGTGACAGACAGCAGGTGGAGCAGGCGCTCCCCGAGAGGTTCCGTCACCACCATGCTAGGTTCCCACCGTGTGAGGCGGGCAAACCCCTTCTTGGGTCATGAAGCTGTGTCAGGATCAGTCAAGAAACAGTTGTTGCCTTCGTCATTCAGGGTTCCCAGATTCCTGTCGTTTGTGGTCAGAGCCCTTGGCTCCCTGGAACACACTTTGGGGAACCCCTCACTTGAGGTGTCAGGCTCCTGTTATTTCATCCACAACGAGAGGACCTGCCTCTGGCCTCTTCTCTGTGAAGGCAGCTCTTCCTACTTGGCGCTCTGCTGTGAGCCTGGGTCCCGGAGCATGGTCACTGCTCTGTCCGAAGCAACTCGAGTCCTGTTCTGGGCTCCCTGCCCGGCTCCTCTCCAAGTGGCCATTCACTGTGGACATGCACTGTGCAGCCCTAAAGAGTAACTTCTGCCCTGACTACCTGGGTGAGGGCCACCCCACAAGGAGCTAGGGGAAGCCCCAAACCTCCCCTGCCACTGCCAGACCATTGCTCTGTGGTCACTTACAAAGGCCCACATCATGCCCTGGACTAACGATACATGGAGATTGCCAGTCACTGGCTGAAACCCCACAGGTGGCTCACCCTGCGAAACACAGAATGGCTCTACTGGGCTCAGACAGATCTCACTGTTGTGAGGGGCCGACTGGGTGTTGGTGGAAAGAGGGGATGGACCAGAGATTGCGTAAAAATGAGGTCCCACGAAGTCTTCTGCAGAGGTAAGAGTTCCAGTCCTCATACCCTGGCCTCTCCCCAGGCCACCCTTGGCCGCCCTGTCTGCCTCCAGGTCACGGGCATCTTGCATAGAGCCGGATGGCTCTATGTTGACCGAAAAAGATCACAGGGTAAGACAGTTGGCTGTAAAAAACATGCTCATCTTCAATGACCCAGGGTTCCACCTGTGCCCACAAGATGGACGCTGAGGAGAGTTTGTACCTCACACCAGCTTCCCCGGAGCCGCACAGCCCTACACACAAAGGAGGCCCATGGGAAGTGGCGCTAGAAACCAGATGACTGAAGACTGGCCAAGAGGAACCAGTAACATCTGAGTAAACAGTGGTCATGATGCCAGGCCCTGGCGAGAACTACAGATTCCAGACTCCTCACAAACCCTATCACCTGGGGATTCCAATGAACAGGCATGTCTAGGAAAAGTGACCTCAAACCCCAGCTGAAAGGGTCAGGGAATCCACACTCTGGCCTGGAGAGATTTGCCTCCTACAAAGGGGGGGGGTTCCCCTTGTTCCCTGGAGGAGAGAACAGAGCCTGACCTAAGGCCACGGAGGTAGCAGATTGAGCCTCTCTGCCCCTTAAGGCCAAAGAGAGCACAGTGAGGAGCATGGGGCGTGGGCCTCTCCGGAAGTTTTACACCTGCACAGACTTTAGCACTCTTTCCTGCCCTACCTGCCAATGGCACCATTTAGGGCTCCTAAATGAAGGCAGCCAGAACCCACCAGGACCAACACCTCTGAGCTCAGCCTGCACTGTAGCGGTGGTGACCTGTGCGACCTGCAGCAGTTCCATGCCACTAAGGGGACCCCAAGGCTTCCACAAAGACCCGGGGTGAGTGCACACTCTGAAAGCAGAGCAGGAGTGACATCTTCTTATCCCCAGGACAGTACATATATATAATGACCACCGGCCCTCCCGCTCTTGGTCACTCAGCAGGCTGTGTGGAAGAAATCAGAAGGAAAAACCCAGCACTGCTGGTGAGCACCCAGCGCAGCTCTGTGTATGAACCTCAGGCCTTAGGAAGCTCTACTCCAAAGCATAGCCACGGCACCTGGAAGGGCCCTGAAAGGTGCCAGCCCTGCCTGCTCTACACGATGGGCTCATACCTCTGCTTTGAAGGCAACTTGCTGGCTCTCTTCTCTTCCTCCTCCAGACGCCTACGGGCCTCCTCCAGCTGGGTCAGAGGGTTGGGAGCCGGATTGGGTGGCATTGTGGGGTCTTGAATGAACAGATGAGAGGGTTGGACAGAGTTCCGCAGCTGAGCGCTGACCCAAGGGTGCACGGCACCAGGACGTTCAATGGACAAGGGCCTGGAGCTCTCATGAACTTGCTGTTTCTTCACCCCAGAAGACCTTTGGGAGCAAGAGAACAGACATGCCAGAACCTGAAACCTGGGCCATAGGCAGGCATCTAGAACTAGGCAGGGGCCAGCAGTGGAGGTTAAGCTCAGCACTGACCCCTGAGTGCCTGGGGCAGAACTGCCTTTGTGCCCCTGGCCAGCAAAGGCATGTGAACTTCAAAAGGTTCCTCCTATACTAAATGACACAAACATCCTTTCCTGCACACTTTTTGTTTTTTTGGCAACTTAGTGGTTTAAAAAATTTTTTTTTTTCAGAAACAGAGAGTCAGAGAAAGGGATAGATAGGGACAGACAGGAATGAAGAGAGGTGAGAAGCATCAATCACTAGTTTTTTGTTGCCGTTGCGACACCATAGTTGTTCATTGATTGCTTTCTCACATGTGCCTTGACCGTGGGCCTTCAGCAGACCGAGCCACCCCTTGCTGGAGTCAGCGACCTTGGGTCCAAGCTGGTGAGCTTTTGCTCAAGCCAGATGGGTCCTCGCTCAAGCTGGTGACCTTGGGGTCTTGAACTTGGTCCGATGCTCCATCCACTGCGCTACCACCTGGTCAGGCTGGCAACTTAGTTTTAACAGCTGTATTAAAATATAAACCATATCCTACACAATGACTATTTTTTTTAAATGCTTTAAAAAAGGTTTCAGTATTTAAACTTATTTATGAAAAAGTCTGAAATATATAGAAAATTCAAAGAAACTAATACAAACACAAACAATTCATAATTCAGAAATAGCTACTCTCATAATCCTAATCTATATATTTCTTCCCCCATTAAAAATACTTAATACACTTGACATAATTCTAAACATAATTTTTCCGACTTTTCCCCTTCATGTCGTATCGTGCCTTTCTCTCTCTTGTTCAACACTGAAAACACGCTTTATACCTGTACAACGTGCCATCACTCAACCACTGGACGGGATCTGAAGGACAACATCAGCCTCTCAGTTACAGCTGGAAAGGGGTCTCAGCACCAGGAGCAAAGATGAGGAAACCCAAGAGGGCCCCCTGGGAAGTGGGTTGGCCAGTACTCTTGTGACACCTAAACTGCCCAAGAAATGGTACTCCGGAGGGGGGGCTCCTCCTCCTAAAAAGCCCCACAGATGGGCCTCAGGGAGACCTTGATCCCTATCCCCCCATAGCTCCCAAATTACCATTCCCCTTATCTTCCCACCCCTCAGTCCCTGTCCCCCATACCCCCCAGCCAACCTGCATTATGCAAGAACAACAAAGGTCCCTAGACTCCAGGAAGGCCAGGAAGGGCCTACTGGGGACAATGAAGGCCATCATTTAAGATAGTTCATCTTTCCCCAGCCAGATAGCTTGGCTGGTTAAAGCGTCATCCCAATATGCAAAGGTAATGGGTTTGATCCCTGGTCAGGGTATATACAGAAACAGATTGATGTTTCTCTCCCCCTTCCTCTCTCTAAAATCCTCTTACTCTTCAGCCACAGAAACCCTCCATTTGGAGTGGGAGGCCTGGCCAAAACAAATGTATTCCCTGTGGAAACCAGCAGGAGGGGGCCTCCCCAGGACAGGCTTTGTGACTGCAGAGGGGTCTGGACACCAGTGGGGGGCTCATTCCCAAGGTCAGGCTCACGTGCCTCACATACACACTCAGTCTTCCTCAGCTACAGCTAAAGAATGCTGATGGTCAGAGAAATCTGAAACTGAGGGAGGAGGGACAGCCAGCCTACCCACTGATGGACAGATGCTACCAGGCCCAGGCCCCTGGGTGTCAGCCACTTCTGGTCCAGCCCCATCTAAGCTAGCCCTGTAGCATGAACTCAGGTAGGCAGTGAGGGTATATCTGGGGGCCTGGCTCAACCCCTTTAGGAAAGCCTCTGGCCCTGTGGGGTAATCCAGAGCTCAGAAGAATACAGACTAAACAAGAACCATCTCCCAGCCAGCGCTGAGGGGATGACCAGGTGCAAACACGGAAGGCTTCTCCTGAAGCCCCGTCTGGAGTAGCAGTCAGTACTTGCCTCACTTCCCTGGTCCCATAGGTCACTTAAGCATGGAAGTATCACTGCCCCAGAAATAACCTTGTGAAAGCAGCTGTGTGGCAGCAAGCCCCCTCCTCAGTGCTGGGGCAGTAGCAAGAGGAGTTCACAGAGAGGCATGGTGATTTCAGACTGACCTCACCAGCAGGTACTCTTGCCCAGGACCCAAGCTGCATCCAGAACCCTAACCCAGCACAGGCCCACACAGGACAGGTGTCAACACGCTCATGCTGTGATGAGTCAAATCTGATCCCTTTGAATATCTGCTTCCACCAAAAATGGTTTGCAGTAAGCCAATGGGTGGGGCCACATCCCACAGGAGCCTGGCATGCAGTTCTCTAGTCTTGCCAGCCGGTCCTGCACAGCTGCGCCCACACCCCCAGGACATCAGGAGCTGCTCACCCATGGCCGGCCTTCCGGTGCCTGCTGATCTCCTTCTCCCCCTCAATGATCCACTGCATGATCTTCTGGTTCTTCTCCGCATCCTCCGAAGGGCCTGGCACCTCGGCACCAGCATTCTTCCCCGACTCAGCCTTCTTGGTACTTCTTTTGGAGGTTGTGCCAGCCTTCCCACTGTAAAATCAAGTGGGGAGTCACCAACTGACCTCACCTGGCCACCACTGGATGGCTGGTCAGCTGTGTTCCCCATCCTGTATGGCTTCCTGAACATGGAAGCCTTGACAAAGTGGCGTGTTCTAGCAGCCTCTGCCCTGGCTCTGTGGAGTTACTGGGGTTTGTTTCAGGCAACTCCATGGCAAGAAGTGAAGGAAGGAGTCCAAGTGGCATCGGCCAGGAGGGCTGGAGCCAAAGATCAGGTGCAGCACTTGTCTTCTGTCCTCACAGCTCAGAACAGCTGCCTGGTGGAGACCCCCAGGGCCTGGCCACTTCTCCTCACCAAATACCTCCCTCTGAAATGGATCCTTACTCAGCCACACTTCAAGGCTGGAGCCCCAGAAGACCACCACCCCAGACGGAGGCCTGGCACCTATACCTGGCACCTGAGCTGTTGGCCATGATATAACTACACTCTCCGCAGCTGCCCTTGGTTTAAAGACTTTTAAAGGGGAATTCTAGCCTAGAAACCAGAACAGAATCCACAAGAGACATGGCCTCTCACTGTAATCTCTTCTTCCCAGGAAAGACACGCATGACCCTCAGAGATAAGCCCAGGGACAAAGGATCCAAAGCATGGCTTGGGACACCAAAGACACTCACCTGTAGGCCAGGCTGTCGGCATTGGGGGTTGTACCCAAGCTCTCCAGGTGGCTTCGGATCTTGGCTGTGTGGCTGTGCAGCTCTGGGCCCCATGGAAAGCTGCTCTGAACCCGGCGGGTGGCCTCAGCCTCGGCTTGTTCCTTGGGTCTGGCCACACCATGGTGGCTGTGGTGGTGGCTGTGCCTATGGATGTGCAGGCCAGCTGCCTCCAGCTTTGCCCCCAACTTGGGCGCGTGCTTACCATGCCCCAGGGTTGCTCCCCCTAGCACCCCAGATGTCTTGGGCATGTGTACACTGTCAGGGGAGCGGTGGCCAGGCCCAGGAGACTGGCAGCCAGGAGTCCTCATGACCCGCTGCACATGCTCATCCAGGATGCTCTCAGGATTCTCCTCATGTGCATCCCGTGACCCTGCACAGCCCACATCCGCATAGCGGGGTGGGAAGTTGTGCCAGGCTGGGGCCAAAGGCAGCTTGTGACTGGCCCCTAAGGGGACAGAGGACACATCGCCATCTTCACCTTCTTCTTCCTGTAGGGACAAGGCCACATGTCATCTCTTGGCACCTGCCATACCAAGGAAAACTCAGACTTGGGGAAACGAATAACAAATAACAAACAACAACCAAACACAAAGCCTATCAGTGTCATGCCCTGGGGGTCAGTGCCAGGAGGTGCCAGAGGTGCTGCCCGACTCTTGCAGACCTTTTCTGTCCCTGCTGATCTCCAAGCATGATTGGCAGGGCTCTCAGTAGGTTATGCTGCAGGATGGGCTGCAGGCAAGATGAGGACAGGTAGCTGTGCTCACTTTCGAGTGTGCAAGGGCGTGTAACTGCCACACACAATGACTCAGGGAACATAATGCCAGTGCCGGTCCAGACCACAGAGAAACCTCCACCCTGGTTTAGCTTTCTTCCATGCTTCTCAATAAATATATATTTGTTTCCTTTCAGTAAAATTTTCCTATTCCTCAATTTTACTGCCATATTTTTTATTATATTTCCAAAGGAAGATGGTCCTTGTGTAGAAGAGCTCTTGTTTTTTATCTTGCTATGTGTTTCCTGATGAATTCTCACATTACACTAACTGAATTTTATTCAATTCTCTGAGAGTTAACACAATCATATCTTTAAATATAAATGCTTTGTCACTTTAATTCCAAAAGATATATCTCATATTTTCTCATCTTATTGAATTGTACAAACCAGAATAATGTAGAATAAATTTAGTAATAATTGAAAAGAAGGGGGAGGCTAAGTTACACCTGTACTTTAATATAAGAAAATCTCTAAAAGTTTACCATAAAATTTCTCACTAATGCAAAAGTATCAAAATGTCATTAGAAAAGGCTCAGTGAAGAATACAGCACAGAAGAAGAGAGACTGAGGGTGAGAGAAGGGGACAGACAAACGGAGGGAGGAGCATGGCTTTGAGCCACCTCAGCAGAGACTTGGACCCCTTTGCTTTGCAGCGCTGAGGGACCAGGAGACTTCTCCCTGGGAGGGGGGAGGGGAATAGAAGATGAGAAGGAAGGGTCTTCCTAGGACACTGAACGTATTGAAGCCATTTACCCCTAAGGCAGCAGCAAGCAAGAAGAAACCTCCCAATCCCTGAGAGGTGGGGATGAGGTCAAAACTGAGCAGAGATGCAGCTTTTCTTAAGACAATAGTTCTGCATCTGTAAGAATTCAATTTTACGGTTTTGAAATGTTATATATTTAGTTTTTATTTTCTTCTTTGCTTTTGTTTTCAAAATTTTTAAAGTTATTTTAAAATTCTGAAGTTATTCCTTTTAAACAGGATTATTATTTATAGCATGATCTATTTAGATTATAAAGTCACACAAGATTAGAGACTGCACTGCCAGCTGCTGGGCAGTGTGCCACAGCCAAGGATTAAGGGTCACCTGTGGGAGTAAACCTGCTGGAGAAGTTTCAGGCCTGAGCATATGACCTAGAGTCCGGGCTTCTATGTCTGAAGGCCACCACAGGCCACTGCATGTGGCAAGCCCAGCTGAGCTTGAGGTCATGTGCCTGCCAATAATTTCTGAACTGATAATGGAGAAATACAAAAGGCTGTTCAATTGAACACTTCTGTCAAAAAAAGGCCATTGGGTCTTTGCAGCTGGGTCCAGCCCCTCTCCTAAGAGCTGGAGGTGGTGGTTCCAGGCACAGCTGCCTCGCACCTACCATGGACGCCACAAAGCAAAAAAAACGTGTGACTCTGACATCAGAAAAACACACTGAATACCCACAACCACAGCTGCCTTCATGTCTCACCCAAAACACTGACCTGCCAGGGCCACACACATGCAGTCTAGCCACTAAGCCAGACTATGAACTTCATAGAACTACAATAATCAATTCTATAGTAAAAAGATGGCAAATTCATCCTTTCTTAGGCTTCTTTTAAGAAACGTTACACACAGCCTGGCCTATGGTGGCACAGTGTACAGAGTGTAGACCTGGAATGCTGAGGTCACTAGTTAGAAACCCTGGACTTGTGCACAACTGAAGTGAAGCAACTATGAGTTGATACTTCTCGTTCCCGTCCCAGTCTCTCTGCTGTGAAATCAACGAATAAAATCTTAAAAAGAAACATTACCACCGTTATTTCATGAGTAGGTCTGCTTTAGGGGCTAACTGAAACACTCTCAGGGGAGCCCCCCCCCCCCCCGCCCCCACAGAGCTGATGCCTGTGGAAACACTGTGCTGGTAAACGAATGAAGACTCCAGCTCTGTCACAACATGCAGCTGGAACTTAGCTCCTACTAAAATACCCAATGTTTCATGGTGAGCCGGTTCCCTAAATTTGTTTGTTCAGGGAAGGCTATTAAATTGCTGAAACTATGCTACCTATTCCTTCCATTGCTCAGTAAGGCCTCTGATTGACCCGGAGAGAAGGCTAGCCTCAGTGCGTGCATACCCGGTGTCCTTGCCTCTGGCCAGACAGCCTGACTCTTAGCCAGCCCTTGAGAGCCACTCCTGCCAGGTCAAAAAAGTCTCACCTTTGCCCTCACTAGAACCCGGCATGGTGCGTGTCCTGCCGTGTGACCTTGGACATCACTGAGTCTTGGGAACTGTGGGGAGGAGAGCTGGTCAGCACAGGTGAAGCCCTCAAGCTGGCACTGGCACTGCCGGAGTGAGGATCACCCAATCACCATGAGGGAAGGAGAGGAAAGGATGCTGGTAAGAAAAATTTACTTGTGCACGTGCATGAGCACCAAAAAATACTTTCATGCAAATTCCTTCCTGGAGATCACCACCATCTGGCTATTTATCTTACTCTCAGGTCTGCCTTCCTGGATACCTACCATGAAATCTCAGGTTCCAACATGCTGTTTAAAATGTACCTGCTATCCTGATATGAGGAAATGATGGGGGAAGTCATGCTCCTTGGCTGGATGCTGGGCATCATGTAAGGGAGCTTTGGAACCCAGGACAGAGCTGCAAGGTGCAGCCAGCAGGACTCCCTGTGTGCAGTGCCAGGGTAGCCAGGAAAAAAAGATCATCAGGTGTGATCCTTTGCCGTGCCCCATGTCTACCCTTATGGCAGTGTCTCTACACTTCAGGTGCACAGAACTCATCTGGGGACATGTAAAGAGAGTAAGCTCCTCCCCCAAGGGGTTCTGATGGGGTCTGAGGAGGGCTCAGGTTATCTTATTCTTTTAAGTAATCAAGTTATTAACCATATATATAGACCTACCAAGCAATATGTATGCTACCAAGAGAAGAAACAATAGCTGCTGACAAGTTTATAGTGATATATTTTGAATTTAAAAAAATTGTTTTTATCCATTGATTTTTAGAGAGAGAGAGAGAGAAAGAGAGAGAGGAGAGTTAGAAACATCAATTTATTATTCCCCTTATTTATGCATTCACTGGCTGATTCTTATATGTGCCCTAACCGGGAATCGAACCCACAACCAACCAACTGAGCCACCCAGCCAGGGCCTATAGTGACACATTTTGAAGGAGAAAAGATAAAAAGTTAAAGAAATACATTTGTAAAGAAAAATATATTTCGTTTCTTTGAGGCAATGTCCAGTGCTAGTTCAGCTAGAGTCCTGTATCAAAGGGTAAGAAAAGTTCAATGTCTATTCTTTCCCAAATGAGTTAAGAACAGAGACCACTAATATTTAAAATAAACAAATTGCATGTAATAATAATTTACCACTTTTCAACAATTCCGGTGTCATACAAATGAACTGAACCAAACTCCACACATTATTCTGACTCCCAGAATCACAGTTCCCAGTGAAGTCAGACACTTCAGGAAGGCCTACAGAATGCCCAAAGGAAGACGCCAGGGGCAAGACTGCTTAGAGGCCTGAACACAGGGGAATGTCTTTTGCTTTCATCTATGTGTGCCTCCACTTTTGAAAACCTTTATTTTTGGATATCTTCCAGTCTAAAAAATAAATGGAAGAGGATTAAAAGGAAATGCACTACAATGTTCTTCATTAAGATTATCTAGCAATTGCTTTGAAAATGAGTAAGCAAAAATCTTTTTGAAAACAAAAACCCAGTTTCTAGTAGAGATTGTCCTAAAAGATTACTTTCCAAGTTGACAGGCAGTCATACCAAACACTAATACCTAATTTAAACTTCCCTCCCATATATAAATAGAAAATCCTTGGAGCATTTGGCCTTTCTTATCTGCCTTTAAATATACTCTTCCCCTCCCCTCATCGGTTTTCTCTCCTCCTGTGGAAATAAACAAAAATAATTAATTTGCTTTGCTAATCTGAGAAAAAGACTTCTATATGGAAAATATATAAATTACCTCAGGCTAGTTGGGTAAGTGATAGTGTTGGCCCAGTGTGTGGAAGTCCCAGTTCTATTCTTGGTCAGAGCACACAGGAGAAGTGACCATCTGCTTCTCTACCCCTCCCTCTCTCCCTTTTCTCGCTCTCTTTCCTTCCCACAGCCATGGCTCGATTGGAGCAAGTTGGTCCCAGCTGCTGAGGATGGCTCCATGGCCTTGGCTCAGGCACTAAAAATAGCTCAGATTCCAAGCAACAAAGCAGCGGCCCAAATGGGCAGAATATCGCCTGGTAGGGGTCTTGCCAGGTGGATCCCAGTCAGGGTACATGCTGGAATCTGTCTATGCATCCCCACCTCTCGCTTAATAAAAATAAATAATTAACAACAAAAAGTTTACATGGTTACCCAATACTTTTTATTTATTTTTTAACAGGGACAGAGAGTGAGTCAGAGAGAGGGATAGATAGGGACAGACAGACAGGAATGGAGAGAGATGAGAAGCATCAATCATTAGTTTCTCGTTGCCGTTGCGACACCATAGTTGTTCATTGATTGCTTTCTCACATGTGCCTTGACCGCGGGCCTTCAGCAGACTGAGCCACCCCTTGCTGGAGCCAGCGACCTTAGGTCCAAGCTGGCAAGCTTTTGCTCAAGCCAGATGGGCCCGCGATCAAGCTGGCGAGCTCGGGGTCTCGAACCTGGGTCTTCCACATCCCAGTCCGACACTCTATCCACTGTGCCACCGCCTGGTCAGGCTATACTCTTAAAATAATTTCTGAATTCTATAGCTTTTGCATTCTTTTATCATCTGTGCCTTGACTGGGGCAAGCATGGAATTTCTAACTGGCAACCACAGCATTCCAGGTCAACGTTCTATCCACTATGCCGCCACAGTACAGGATGCATTTTTTCTTTTTCTTTCTTTCTTAAGTGAAAAAAGTGAGAAGAGAGGAAGCAGAGAGACAGACTCCTGCATGTGTCCCAACCAGGACCCACCCAGCAAGCCCTCTATGGAGTGATGCTCTACTCATCAGGGGGGCCAGTTGCTCCATTGCTCAAACCAAGCTCATTTTAGCACCTGAGGTGGAGGCCAGGAAGCCATCCTCAGTGCCCAAGGCCAACTCTCTCCAATTAATCCCTGGCTGCAGGAGGGGAAGAGAAAAAGATACAGAGAGAGAGAGAGAGAGAGGCAAGAGGGGGAGGAGTGGAGAAGCAAAGGGTGGCTTCTCCTATGTGTCCTGACCGGTAATCGAACCCAGGACATCCACTTGCCCGATTGACGCTCTACTCCTGAGCCAACCGGCCAGGGCCCAGGATGCATTCTATTTTTTTTTTTTTTTGTACAGGGACAGAGAGAGAGTCAGAGAGAAGGATAGATAGGGACAGACAGATAGGAATGGAGAGAGGTGAGAAGCATCAATCATTAGTTTTTTGTTGCCGTCGCAACACCTAAGTTGTTCATTGATTGCTTTCTCACATGTGCCTTGACCCGGGTCCTTCAGCAGACTGAGCCACCCCTTGCTGGAGCCAGTGACCTTGGGTCCAAGCTGACGAGCTTTTGCTCAAGCCAGATGGGCCCGCACTCAAGCTGGCGAGCTCGCGGTCTCGAACCTGGGTCTTCCGCATCCCAGTCCGACGTTCTATCCACTGCGCCACCGCCTAGTCAGGCAGGATGCATTGCAGACAACACATTAGGAGTTTGGAATCCTTGAATTTTCTTTTTCTTTAGCAGAAGAGAGCGAGAGTGAGACAGACCAAGTGTGTGTGTGAGAGAGAGAGACAAGAGGGAAGAGAGATGAAAAGCATCAACATGTAGTTGCTCACTGATTACTTCTCATACATTCCTTGATGGGTGGTAGTGGTGAGGTGGATCCAGCAGAGCCAATGATACCTTGCTCAAGCCAGCAACCTTGGGCTTCAAGCTAGGTGAGCCTGTGTTCAAGCCAGATGAACCCATGCTCAAGCCGGTGACCTCGGGGTTTCACACCTAGAACTTCTGTGTCCCAGGTTAATGTTCTATCCACTGCGCCTCCACCAGCCGGGTGAAACCCTTGAATTTAATTTTTTTTTCTTTTCTCTTTTTTTTTACAGGGACAGGGAGAGGGATAGATAGGGACAGACAGACAGGAATGGGAGAGATGAGAAGCATCAATCATTAGTTTTTCGTTGCCATTGCGACACCATAATTGTTCATTGATTGCTTTCTCACAAGTGCCTTGACCATGGGCCTTCAGCAGACCGAGCCACCTCTTGCTGGAACCAGCGACCTTGGGTCCAAGCTGACGAGCTTTTGCTCAAGCCAGATGGGCCCGCGCTCAAGCTGGTGAGCTCGGGGTCTCGAACCTGGGTCTTCCGCATCCCAGTCCGACGCTCTATCCACTGCGCCACCGCCTGGTCAGGCGAAACCCTTTTTAAAGTACAGAGACCACGTACATTTATGCTTGAGGTCCTAGATATGTACTTCAGGAAATCCACCAAGAGTCATTCCCATGAACTGGTAAGGCTTATGAATATGTAATGTTAAAAGAAAGAGAGAGACAGACAGAGAGAGAGAGAGAGGGAGAGAGAGAGATGTCCTCCTGGTTTGATAGCTCATTTGGTTAAAGCACTACCTGACAGGCAGAGGTTTGCTGGTTCGATTCCGGTCAGGGTACACACAGGAACAGATCAATGTTTCTATCTTTCTAAAGTCAATAACTAAAATTAGGCCCTGGATGATTAGAAAGAGCGTTGACCTGGTGTACGAACATCCCAGGTTCAATTCCCAGTCAGGGAACACAAGAGAAATGAACATCTGCTTCTCTTCCCCTTTCTCTTCTACTTCTATCTTTCTTCACCTCTCACAACCAGTGGCTCAATCAGTGTCAGTCCCAGGCACTGAGGATAGCTCAGCTGATTCGAGCATTGGCCCCATACGGGGGTTGCCAGGTGGATCCCACGAAGGGCACATGAGGGAGTCTGTGTCCTTATCTCCCCTCCACTCACTTAAAGAGAGAGAGAGACAAATCTAGGTCTTCCAGAGGAGGTAAGATATGGAAATTAACTTTTAAACCAAAGCTTTTTCCAAAATATTCATACACTCCCAGGAAAAAAAATAGAAAACATATTTAATTTGAACTTAAAAGTAGCATTCCTGCCTGACCAGGCGGTGGCGCAGTGGATAGAGCGTCGGACAGGGATACGGAAGACGCAGGTTCAAGACCGCGAGCTTGCCAGCTTGAGCGCGGGCCCATCTGGCTTGAGCAAAAGCTCGTCAGCTTGGACCCAAGGTCGCTGGCTCCAGCAAGGGGTTGCTCGGCCTGCTGAAGGCCCGTGGTCAAGGCACATGTGAGAAAGCAATCAATGAACAACTAAGGTGTCGCAATGGCAATGAAAAACTGATGATTGATGCTTCTCACCTCTCTCTGTTCCTGTCTGTCCCTATCTATCCCTCTCTCTGACTCTCTCTCTGTCCTTGTAAAAAAAAAAGAAAAGTAGCATTCCTAAGCAATTTATTAAAGTGTAAATAATAACATGTAGGAAGAACCTTATTAGTAAATATGGTAATTATAAAATCTTAGTAATTCATATTAGTGAGAAAACTAAACTGGATTATGAAGAGGTTTGAATTTCTTAATTCCTCTAAGTCCAAACAAACCCTAATTAATTTAGGTTCTGTATTTCAAACAGGAACATTAGGTGATCAGGGAGAAAAATAATTCCTTCGAGAAACAACTTTTCCTTTTTTTTTTTTTTGCGAGCAAGAGAGAGAGAGAAAGAGAGACAGGAAGGGAGAGATGAAAAGCTTCACCTTGTAGTTGCGGCACCTTAGTTGTTCACTGATTGCTTTCTCATATGTGCCTTGACAGGGGAGC
This sequence comes from Rhynchonycteris naso, assembly GCA_037038555.1. Taxonomy (NCBI): domain Eukaryota; kingdom Metazoa; phylum Chordata; class Mammalia; order Chiroptera; family Emballonuridae; genus Rhynchonycteris; species Rhynchonycteris naso. The sequence goes on along the minus strand of CM073000.1, from coordinate 200,087,412 downwards.
AGCAGCCAAGCCAGTGACCCCTTGCTCAAGCCAGCAACCTTGGGCTCAAGCCAGCGACCTTTGGGCTTAAGCCAGTGACCACGGGGTCATGTCCATGATCCCATGCTCAACTGGCGACCCTGTGCTCAAGCTGGATGAGCCTGCGCTCAAGCCAGTAACCTCAGAGTTTTAAACTTGAGGCCTTAGCATACCCGGCCGATGCTCTATCCACTGTGCCACCACCTGAACAGGTAAAAACATCACATTTTTGAGTTTCAGGTACTGGGCATAAAATATTGAGAAAAGATGGAAGACTCCCACTTACTTGCTGGTAACCATTTATATCCAGCAGGGAATTCCTACCTGCTAAGAAAAAAGCAAAGGCCTGTCTGCCAGTGACATGGAGGCTCATGGTATGCAGGAGGGACTGGGTTCAATGAATAAGGTTCAACTAGCTAGGAAGTACAAGGGGTCACAGGGAAAGCCTCACTCCAGAGGCATGCTTGTTACCGATGTCTGTCCCTGAATGTAAATGAAAATGAATTTTGTAGAATGACACCTGGGATAACAAGAGCAAGGTCTCTCTTCAGGAGCTACAGGCAGAAAGGTATTTAAGCAAATGAATTAAAATATTATGAAATTTTTTATCATTTAACATTTTAGCAAATGAAGCTACAAATCAGAAGACAAGATAAACAGAAGCCTACATCTAAACCAAAAGCCATTCTGTGCTCTGAGGTGACAAGTGGGCGGTCCCAGCACTTTCTGCCACATGCATGCTCTGTTCCATACAAGTGTACGTGGCCCGGGTCCCAGCGATGCCCAGGGCCTCCACCTACCAGCACTCAAGGGAGATTTCAGCTTCAGGTGCCAAGGGGGCTGATGCGACGCGGGGGGTGCGGTCAGCAAGGCAGGTGTGCTCACACATGGGGTCAGGTATCTAACTCAGAGGGCTCAGCAGAGGGCAGTGAGTCTGGGGCACTGAGAGGAGGACAGCAGGAAGAGAGCTGGGCCTGGGGTAAATGGAGACGCGGGGCAGTCTGCACTTCGGACACGCCCCATGCCGAATCTCCCTGAGCTGAGCTGGTGTTGCTGCTGCACAGTAGCAACTCTGGCAACGAAAGCTGGGAGCTGTCTTGGCTTCCCTCTCCCACAAGCTGATGGAACAGGAACTCCAACCCCAGTAACCAAATCACTGTTCTGACACCTGCTGGTCACTCACTCCCCAGGTTCAGGCTCAGGGACCTTCCATAAGAACCTCTTTCCAGGGAGACAACCCAGGCTAGGAACAAGGGGTGACAGGCTTTGGAGAGGGTTGGCCTCATAGGAGAGCATGCCTCAGTCATCCACCAAGACAGGTCAGAGCATGTCAGGAATCAGTGTGTCGTCAAGTAGGGAGAAGGGGGCTCTAGAAAAACCTGGACCCATGGGGACCTAACGCTGTAATCAAGTAACTTGACAACCACCATGGGCGTGGCTTCTGTGACAGAAGCCCACTAACCATGCGCACGCGCTTCAGCCGCTCCTCCAGCTTCTCCTCCGCCTCCCGTGTCCGCTGCACAGCCTCCAGGCGGTGGATGAGCTCTGCAGCGAACTTCTGGGGCTCCACGCGAATTTCCTTTGGCATTCGGTAAGTACGCTGCAAGGAAACATCTTATTAGCTAGCTGGCCATGCACAGCTCTGAACTACTGTTCTCTATGCCAAGGTGGCATTCAACCACTTTTTGGGTGGGAAAAAATAATGTGAAATCTGAATTTGATTTTAAAGTGAGTGTTTACTTTTCCCCCCTTTCACTTGGGTATCAACCTTCTCACTGCCTCCTTTTCTCGTCAGACTACATCTCTCCTTCACCCAGCCCTCATGCAGGGGTTAGATCAGAGCGCTGGCTCCCCATGGCCACAGAATCAGACACCGAGCAGGGCAGAATTTGGTCTATTTATTTATTTATATTTATTCATTTTAGAAAGGAGAAAGAGAGAGAAAGAGGGGGAGGAGCAGGAAGCTTCAACTTCCATATGTGCCTTAGACCAGACAAGTACAGGGTTTTGAACCAGTGACCTCAGCGTTCCAGGTTGACGCTTTATCCACTGTGCCACCACAGGTCAGGCCAGAACTTGGTCTCTTGAAGTCACATCATCAGGGCAGCAGCTGGCAGGGGCCTATGGAGTGTGCTCTGCACAGAGGGGCCTCCCAGACTGACTCCAAAAAGGGCTTCTAATATGACTGGCCAGGCCAAGACCCAGTGAGGCCTGGGCCAGGGCAGGTAGAGCTATAAAGACGACAGAGGGAGGAGGTAAAGGCAGGAGACAAAGCCCACAGAGCTCTTGCAGAATGGATCTGTTCCCTGCAGTGCCCGCCCTGCACACAAGAGGGCAGCAGTCGCTGGCACTTAGTTGTGCATGCACCAGGCTGTTGTAGGGTTGGGGGGGACATAAAATTCAGGGTACAGAAAGAAATCAGAAAAAAGTAGGATTATGAAGGGCTTTCCTCTTCAAAAAAAATATAATTCTGCAATGTACTGTATTTTATAGCAATACACTGTATAACTTTTAAGGGGATAGCTCTATTTTGAAATAGTTTCAGATTTAAAACTTGCAAGAATAAATAAAAACTCCTCTCCTAGATGTTCCAACTGTTGACATTTTCTCACACTGTCATTCTCTCTCTCACACACAGAAACACACTTCTTTGAATTGGTCAAGAACTGCACACATGATGCCTGTTTACTCGTACATACTTTAGAGTATTTAACAATAACCCAGGACATTCTTATATCTCCAACAGGACAAATTATTTAGAAACTAAACTTAATGGGGTGACATTGACCAACAAGAGTAGATAGGTTTCAGGTGAACATCTATAGCATTTGAACTGTTTGTTAACTGTGCTCTGTGCCCATCACCCAAAGTCAAATCATTTTATGTCACCTTTTATTTATTTGTCCCACTTTATTCCCCTCCCCTCCATCCCTTCCTCCTGGTAACCACTTTACTTTTATCTGTGTCCATGAGTCTCCGTTTTTATTTATTTTTTATTAAGTGAGAGGAAAGGAGGCAGAGACAGATTCTCACTAGTGCTCTGATTGGGATCCACCCAGCAACCCCACTAGGGGGCGATGCTCTGCCCATCTGGGGCTTTGAGCCGCTGCTGGGCAACTGAACTTTTCATAGCACCTGAGGCTGCAGGCCATGGAGCCATCCTCAGTACTTGGGGTCAACTCACTCCAAAAAGGCCATGGCAGTGTTGGTGGGGGGCGGAGGGGGGGGAGAGAGGAAGAGGGAGAAGGGTAGAGGAGCAGATGGTCACTTCTCCTATGTGCCCTGACTGGGAATTGAACCTGGGACATCCACATGCCAGGCCGACGCTCTATCACTGAGCCAACCACCCAGGGCCAAGTCTCAATTTTATATCCCATCTATGTGGGGTATATATTTGTACCTCTTAATGTTTTAAAAACCTAAGCTACCAAGGGAGAGTGGAGGTGGAAGAGAACCTGCAGGGGCCATAGATGAGAGAGGAGGACAAGTGGGAGAAAGAGGTGGCCTGGAAACAGGGTGGCACACAGCATTCCTCTCTGTCCTCTGTGGGTGGACAGTGGCTATTTATAACCTTGGCTTTCAGATGTGGAACAAGGTGAGGAGAAAAGACTCAGGGTGAGGGTAGGAGCTTGAGTGGAGACAGTGACTTCAGCAGCCTACTGTTGGTGGGCTCTGGGTGCAGTCTCAACTCTGCCTACCTGTTTCTCATCTGCAAAACAACAGCTAGCACAGAAACTTGTAAGGTAAGAAAACTCGGTGCAGGGCTCAGAGAGAAGTGTCTGTGCGTGGGACTGATGCTGACTACAGTGAATTCAGCGGTGGCCACAGAAACCTTTTGAGGGGCCCGGAGAAGGAAAGGGGCCAAGGACAAGCTAGAACACAGGCCAACGCTGCAGGGGTGGAAAAGGTCGGTGGGGAAACCCTGGCAGTGCCCAACCTGAGGCAGGGGTACGTGCTGGAGCTGAGGAGACCAGACCCAAGAAGAAGGGGCAGTCATGGAGTCCAGTGTTTCTAGAGGTTCCTGGGAGATGAGGTGGGAATGGACGGTGAGTCCTGGGGGACTGGGAAGTGGGGAGACCCTGGAAGGAGTGGGGCATTTGAACAGACAACAGAGGTCAGTTCTTGCGCAATACAGCAACTTGGGCTGAGTCCCAGTGACATTGCTGGCAGGAGGCATGGGGCCCACTGAGCCATTCTTACTCTCCTTGCGGGGGCAGTATCCATCTGTCCCAACACTGATGACTGCACCTGACCCGACTCGGGAGAGCTTGCACTTTTTCCCCACTATGAGTAAATATTTTGTGAAGGGTTTAGACAATATAAATATTCTGTCCCTCATTAAACTCTCAATTCATTTGTCATGTTGGCATGGATTCCATGTTCACTGCCATTAACTCTGATGCTCCAGGTGTCTGGGCCTTGGCCAGCAGGAGCCCCTCCAAGTAGCTCCCGTGTGTCCTCACTCCCTTAATTTCTGGGACACAAGATCTCAGGCTCTTCTTCTGCACTCCCCAGCCCAGCCCTGGTCTTGAGTTTAAATGTCCATTGAGTAGAGCTGAAAAGACACCCGCATCATGGCAGTGCAAGGTGAAGACACATGCAGTCACCACCTTGGCTTGAGCCTAGACTGGTCCAGATGACATGCGTGAGGGCTGAGTGCCCAAGTCACCTACAGCACACACACTCCGCCCAGAGTATCTTCCACTTTTCCCTAAGCAGCCACTATCAGTACTAGGTTAGGCCAAACCAGTGCCACGGGTTAGCTGGGAGGTGACAAAAAGCTAGACCATCCTTTTCTTAGAAGAACAAACCCACCACATTCTTTCTTCTCAATCATGAACAACCACTTTTCTTATTTGGAAAGTACAGTATCTACAGAGATTCTAGTCAAGGAATCCTAATTAAGGGTAGATGCATGCTGTGATCCCAAGAAATAGCCACTTCCCTGCACAAAAACTATAAATGAGCAGCCTGAGTCACCCTCAATGGGTTGGAGCCTCTACTGTAAGTTTTTCTTATCTTCCCCTAAAAGTCTTTCCTGTTCAAAGTCATGATATCAAAATAAGAAAAGCTAATCACTCTGCCTGCCAACAAAGGAACTTTCTGCAGGTGGTGACAGACTGTGCCCAGCCCGCTAGGCACGGTGAACCCCCACAAGCAGAAGAACCGCCATCACCTTTCTATGTTTATCAGAGAGGTGATGCTGAAGCAGCTCTGAAGTCAGGATGCCCATATGGTCCCTCCCACCATTTAGCCACAGAAAGGGTGATCCTCGCTTCATCTTAAAAGAGGCAGAACTCACAATAACTCAGGATAGGGACACCAAGAGGCACCACCAGGCTTTGTGGCAGCCACAGTCAGGCAGCTGTGCGAGAGCCAGGCCTGGCCACTGAGCTTGCAAGGAAGGTTTAGAGCTGCGCTGCTACCTCAAGGAGAAGCACCGCAATTGACACAGTGAGAAAAAACTGTATGGTGGACAGTGTGTAAGGGTACTCGCTTCTATTCTGAACTGACTGCAAGCTGGGCCCTACAAACTGCCACTCCAGCCTGCAGGATGTGACCAGGTGTGACACGAGGTATACCTTGACATGAGCTGAGCTCACAGAAAGTCAGGCGGCACCTTACCCTCTGGCCCAGTCGGAGCAGGGTAAACAGAGGACTGATGAGCCCCAAACTCAGAGACAGGAAGGGTGAGGGGTGTGCAACAAAACTTACAGGAATGTGAGGTAGAGGCACCCGCCCATTGACCTGGATGCTCTCCTGCATCTCCCGGCGGTGCTGTTTGCGGATCCTGTATGGTGGGATTCCATCCCTGCCAGAAGAAAGAACAGCCTGGCATGAGTGCACACAGAACAGCTCCACAAAGCACAGCTGTGCCCACTTTACCATGGGCAGGGCCCACATGGCCTGTTTTTCTAAGGTCCAATAACTAAGAAAGGTTTATATTATTTTTTAAAAAATTGATCTGCCTGACCAGGCGGTGGCGCAGTGGATAGAGCGTTGAACTGGGATGCAGAAGACCCAGGTTCGAGACCCCGAGCTGCCACCTTGAGCATGGGGCCCATCTGGCTTGAGCAAAAGCTTGTCAGCTTGGACCCAAGGTCGCTGGCCCCAGCAAGGGGTGGCTCGGTCTGCTGAAGGCCCGCAGTCAAGGCACATGTGAGAAAGCAGTCAATGAACAACTATGGTGTTGCAATGGCAACAACAACAACAAAAATAATGATTGATGCTTCTCACCTCTCTCCATTCCCCTCTGTCTGTCCCTATCTATCCCTCTCTCTGACTCACTCTCTCTGTCCCTGTTTAAAAAAAAAAAAAAAATTGATCTGAGAGAGATAGGAAGGGGGAGAGAGAGAGGGAAGAGAGAGAAGCATCAATTCATAGGGTCTCACTTTATCTTCTTTTCCAAGTTGAGATGAAGGGAGAATAGACAGATTCCTGCATGTGCCTCAACCAGGCTGATGCTCTGCTCATCTGGGGCCATGCTGGCAACCAAAGCTATTTTTAGTGCTTGAGGCAGAGGCTCCACAGAGCCATCCTTAGTGCCCAGAGCCAATGTGCTGGAACTAATCAAGCCACGGCTGTGGGAGGAGAAGGGAGTAAGAGAGAAGGGGGGGAGGCAGACGGTTGTTTCTTCTGTGTGCCCTGACATCAAACCCTGAACATCCACATATCGGGCCCAAGCTCTACCACTGAGCCAACCAGCCAGGGCCCTGTAGTTGCTTCACTTTAGTTGTCATTGATTGCTTCTCTAAGTGTCTTGACTAGGGAGAGCTCAAGCTAAGCCAGTGACCCTTTGCTCAAGCCAGCAACCTTGGACTCAAGCCAGTGACCTTGGGCTTCAAGTCAGCAACCTTTGGGTTCAGGCTGGCAAGCCTGCACTCAAGCCAATAAGCCCGCATTCAAACCAGCAACCTCCGGGTTTTGAACCAGGGACCTCAGCATCCCAGGTTGATGCTCTAGCCACTGCACCACCAACAGCCAGGCAGGTTTATACATTTTTAAAGCGGGGGAGGAATATGTGACAGAGACTGCATGTGGCCTCAAGGCCTAAAATATCTGCTACTATTTCTTTACAGAAAACATTTGCTGACTCCTGGCAGGGTGTGGTGTGCCTGACTCGGAGGGGTACTACAGTATGGGAAAATGGGCAGCCAAGACAACCTAGATCACAATGAAAGAGATTTCCAAGGTTCTGTTTTTCTACTTTCTTCCAGTGTAAACTGGTCAAGCAGTGTCATCTCTCTGAGGAGCACTCTAATTAGTTATGTGGTTTTTTTACAACAGAGACAGAGAAAAAGACAGAGAGAGGGACAGATAGGGACAGACAGGAAGAGAGATGAGAAACATCAAGTCTTCATTGTGGCAACTTAGTTGTTCATTGATTGCTTTCTCATATGTGCCTTGATGGGGGGGTTTCAGCAGAGTGAGTGATCTCTTACTCAAGCCAGCAACCTTTGGGCTCAAGCCAGTGACCATGGGGTCAAGTCTATGATCCCACACTCAAGCCAGCAACCCCACGCTTAAGCTAGTGAGCCTGCGTTCAAGTTGGATGAGCCTGTTCTCAGGCCAGAGACCTTGGGGTTTCAAACCTGGGTCCTCCATGTCCAGTCTAACACTCTATCAACTGCGCCACTGCCTGGTCATGCTAATTAGTTTTCTTGACATGAATTTTAACTAAGAACTGTTTTAAAGATTATGATAAAAATATAAATCAAATTATATAACTAAATGCACTTACTCAAGATAGATGTCAGGTTTAACACATAATTCACTGCACGCATGCAATCCCTAAAAATTCTCTAGTTCCTTCCCTGCTATGTAAAAGCTACTCAGGGGAGCACAGCAGCTACCAACAGCCAGCATGGGAGAAGATGCCTGCCAGAGCAGGATGACTAGATCAGCCTCTCTGGGTTCCCACACTCCCCTCACTGAAGGAGCCCCAGATGGGCCTCTCTGCTCTCCTGGCTCAGTGAATGCCGGTGTGAAGGCCTGAGCCCCTCAGCTCCTTCCCAAGCACTGCCCACTGCGGAGGTCCCTTCCTGGGCCGCACTGCTCTTCCCATACGGGAGACACAAACATGCAGCCAGGAGGATTCTAACCCCACTTTAACTGCTGCATGGACCAGCAAAGCCGCCACCTTGCCCCTTGGTGCCCAGCACACGACACTTGGTATGTCCTGGCTCCTTCCCTGGGCAGCCTCACACCTGCCTGCTCAGCAGGTTCATGGGCAGGCAGAGCTGCAACATTCTCCTCAGACCCCTGACGGTGGAAAATTGGATCAGAGTAGGGCAGAGAGAGGCTGTGACAGTCTCTGGGAGCAGGGGTGCTCAAGGACACAGGCATGAAGAAACAAGTGAATTGAATACATTTAAAACATCTTTACATGCCCCTATGGTTTTGTTCAGTTGTCCTGAGCCACTAACTTGTTTGTTTCTCATAACTTTAAAGAGGCATGTAAAAATTCCACACACCTCACCTGACCTGTGGTGGGATAGTAGATAAAGTGTCAACCTGAGGTTGCTGGTTTGAAACCCTGGGCTTATCTGGTCAATGTAAATATGAGAAGCAACAAATATGTGTTGATGCTTCCAGCTCTTCCCCTGCCTCCCTCCCTTCTCTCTAAATCAATAAAATCTGCCTGACCTGCGGTGGCGCAGTGGATAAAATGTCGACCTGGAATGCTGAGGTCGCTGGTTCAAAACCCTGGGCTTGACTGGTCAAGGCACATATGGGAGTTGATGCTTCCTGCCCTCCCCTCACTAAAATAAAAATAAATAAAAATTTTTAAAAAAGAATTAATAAAAATAAATCTTTTTTATTTTTTTAAAGAGACAGAGAGAGTCAAGAGAGGGACAGAAAGGGACAGAGAGAGATGAGAAGCATCAATCATCAGTTTTTCGTTGCGACACCTTAGTTGTTCATTGATTGCTTTCTCACATGTGCCTTGACCGCGGGCCTTCAGCAGACCGAGCAACCCCTTGCTGGAGCCAGCGACCTTGGGTCCAAGCTGGTGAGCTTTGGCTCAAACAAGATGAACCCGCACTTAAGCTGGCAACTTCAGGGTCTCGAACCTGAGTCCTCCGCATCCCAGTCCAATGCTCTATCCACTGTGCCACTGCGCCACCGCCTAGTCAGGCAATACTGGTTAGGCTACAGGATTATTATTTTTTTTTTTTAATTTTTATTTTATTCATTTTAGAGAGGAGACACAGAGTGAGAAAGAGAGAAAGGGGGGAGGAGCTGGAAGCATCAACTCCCATATGTGCCTTGACTGGACCAGTGCAGGGTTTTGAACTGGCGACCTCAGTGTTCCCAGGTCGACGCTTTATCCACTGCGCCACCACAGGTCAGGCAACAGGATTCTTTATATTCATGGTAGGTACTGTTTGAAACCCCGGTATTTTCAAATAAGAAGCTGCTAAATACATGTCAACATTTTATCTTAAAGATTCAAAATAGAGAAATAATGAAATGGTACATGAGAAACACCACCTACAGAAGCTCAACCTGAAGGGACAGATCTATTAAGTGATGTCACCACATGGTCAGTGAAAGGGAAGAAAGAGCCCAAGACTTGTAATGATGGGGGACTGGCTAAGTTTAGTTCAGAAATGGCTTTTGATAAGCTATTCTATACATTAAAATTGAGATGTCACAATGCTCCTTAAAGATACAGGCAAATGATGAGCAGAGTACCTGAATATATCATACTTCTCCAAAGACAGAATACAAATAGCCAATGAGACATATGCTCAACATCACAAAATAGCAGAGAAATACAAATTAAAACCACTATGCAGCCTGACCTGTGGTGGTGGAGTGGATAAAACATTGACCTGGAACGCTGAGGTCGCCAGTTCAAAACCCTGGGCTTGCCTGATCAAGGCACATATGGGAGTTGATGCTTCCTGCTCCTCCCCCCTTCTCTCTCTCTCTTCTCTCTAAATGAATAAAATCTATCAAACAAACAAAAATATCTACTATGTTGCATCATTTCACACTTGTCAGAACGGCTATAATCAGCAAGTCAATAAACAAGTGTTGACAAAGATATGAAAATAAAAAAGAAACCTTATGCAGCTACTATGGCAAACAGTATAAAGGTTCCTCAAAAAATTAAAAATGGCCCCTTGGCTGGTTCACTCAGTGACACCGCATCAGCCCGGCTTGTGGATGTCCCAGGTTTGATTCCAGGTCAGGGCACACAGGAGAAGTAACCATCTGTTTCTCCACCTCTCTCTCTCTCTCTCCTCCCCTCCTGCAGCCATGGCTTAATTGGTTCAAGCACATCAGCACTGGGCGCTAAGAATGGCTCTGTGGGACCTCACCTGAGGTGCTAAAAATAGCTAGGTTGTGAGCATGGCCCCAGATGGGCACAGCATCGGCCTCAGACGGGTTGTAGGTGGATCCTGGTCATGGCACATGTGGGAGTCTATTTCCCCTCCTCTCAGTTAGAAAAAAAAAATTAAAAACGGAACTGCCTTTATGACCCAGTGATTCCACTTCTGGGAATATAAAAGAAGAAAGCCAAAACACTAATTCAAAAGAATATATGCAAGCCCTGGCTAGGTAGCTCAGTTGGTTAGAGAATTGTCCTGATACACCAAGGTTGTGGGTTTAATCCCTGGTCAGAGCACATACAAGAATCAACCAATGAATCAACAACAAATCAATGTTCCTCTCTCTCTCCACCCCTTCCTCTCTCCCTAAAATCAATCAATTAAAAAAAGAAAAAGGAAAAAAAAAAGATTATATGCATTCCTATGTTCATAGCAGTGCTATTTACAATAGCCAAGATCAAGAAGCAACTCAAGTGTCCATAAACAGACAAGTAAATAAAAAAGTTGTGGTACATATCTCCAGTGGAATATTCCTCAGCCCTAAAAAAGAATGAAATCTTAGTATTTGCAACAGCATGGGTGGACCTACAGTATTATGCTAACTGAAATAAGTCAGTCAGAGAAAGGCAAATACCATATCGTTTTACTTATATGTAGAATCTAAAGAAAAAAAATAAATGAAGAAAACACAAACAGACTCATAGATAAAGAGAACAGACTGATGGCTGCCAGAAGGGAAGAGTATTGGGGGACTGGGTGGAAAAGGTGAAGAAATTATAACCTTGGTAGTTATAAAATAGTCATAGGGATATAAAGTACAGCATAGAAAATATAGTTAATAATACTGTAATAACTATATATGGTGGCAGGTAGATATTGAAAATATCAGGGGGCACACTTTGTAAAGTATATGATTATCTAACCACTATGTAGTATATCTGAAACTTATACAAAATAATACTGAATGTAAAAAAAAGAAAGAAAAAGTCTGACTAGGCAATGGCATAGTGGACAGAGTGTCGAACTGGGACGTGGAGGACCCAGGTTCGAAACACTGAGGTCGCTGGCTTGAGTGTGGGCTTATCCGGCTTGAGCACAGGGTTGCTGGCTTGAGTGTGGGATCACAGATATGACCCCTTGGTCGCTGGCTTGGGCCCAAAGGTCGTTGGCTTAAAGCACAAGGTTGCTGGCTTGAAGCCCAAGAACTCTGGCTTGAGCAAGGGGTCACTCGCTATGCTAGAGCCCCCTGGTCAAGACACATATGAGAAAGCAGTCAATGAACAACAAAGAATAGATGCTTATCTCTCTCCCTTCCTGTCTGTATGTCCCTATCTGTCCCTCTGTCTCTCTCTGTCTCTGTCACACACACAAAAAAATTCTGAATGTAAACTGTAATTGAAAAATAAAATTTAAATTTAAATAAACATTCATTTAACATATGCTGATTGAATTTCAACTACTACTGTGATTGGTTTTAAGGACTATAGGAAGCTAGATCAACAAAATATTCAAGAATATTTACAGAGGAGATAAAAAAAACCCCACAAGATAAATGAAAGGTGTAACCTATAAAAATGGCATAAGTGGGACACAATTTTTTTTTTTTAATTTATTCATTTTAGAGAGGAGAGAGAGAGAGAGAGAGAGAGAGAAAGGGGGGAGGAGCAGTAAGCATCAACTCCCATATGTGCCTTGACCAGACAAGTGCAGGGTTTTGAACCGGCAACCTGAGCATTCCAGGTCGACGTTTTATCCACTGCGCCACCACAGGTCAGGCCAGTGGGACACAATTTAAAAGCATGTTTGCCCTGGCCAGGTGACTCAGTTGACTGGAGCATTGTCCCCATACACCAGGGTTGCGGATTTGATCCCTAGTCAGGGCACATATGGAATCAACCAACGAATGCATGTACGGAAGGATGGGCAGGTTGATGTTTCTCTGTCTCTCTCTCTTTCCCTGGCTCCCATCCTCCCTCCTTTCTTATCTAAAATCAATAAATAATTAAAAAGAAAAGCATCCAAGTTACCAGGATGTCTCCCTGAAAGTAATCAATTTTTTTTTTTTTTAAAGTGAGAGGAAGGTAGATAGTGAGACAGACTCCACATACAGCCCAATCAGAATCCACCTGGCAATCCCCATCTGGGTCCGATGCTCAGACCAATAAGCTATCCTCAGTGCCTGGGGTCGATGCTTGAACCAGTCAAGCCACTGGCTGCAGGAAGAGAAGAAAGAGAACGAAGAGAAGGAGGGAAAGAGAAATAAATCGTCACTTCTCATGCGTGCCCTGACCAGGAATCAAACCTAGGATGTCCATACGATGGGCTGACACTTAATCCACTGACCCAACTAGTCAGGGCTGCAATCAATTTTTCTTTTTTTATAAAAAAGCATGTGTTTGCCTGACCAGGCGGTGGCGCAGTGGATAGAGCGTCGGACTGGGATGCGGAAGACCCAGGTTCGAGACCCTGAGCTCCCCAGCTTGAGCACAGGCCCATCTGGCTTGAGCAAAAGCTCACCGGCTTGAACCCAAGGTTGCTGGCTCCAGCAAGGGGTTGTTTGGTCTGCTGAAAGCCCGTGGTCAAGGCACATGTGAGAAAGCAATCAATGAACAACTATGGTGTCGCAACGGCAATGAAAAACTGATGACTGATGCTTCTCACCTCTCTCCTTTCCTGTCTGTCTGTCCCTATCTATCCCTCTCTCTGACTCTCTCTCTGTCCCTGTTAAAAAAAAAAAGGAAGCATGTGTTCACCTACAAAAATATGGGTTTAGTAGCCCTGTTTTCTTTCTTACTGATTAACTGATTTTTAGACAGAGAGAGGGAAATCGGGAGAAAGGAGAGAGAAAGAAAAACACCGAGTTGTTGTTCCACTTAATTATGCATTCATTGGTTGATTCTTGTATGTGTCCTGACTGGGGGATCGAACCTGCAACTTTGGCGTATCTGGACAATGCTTTAACAGACGGAGCTACACAGTCAGGGTCCCTTTTTTTCTTTTAAATATATATATATTTTAATTTATTTATTTACTATTTATTCATTTTAGAGAGGAGAGAGAGAATGAGAGAGAAAGGGGGGAGGAGCAGGAAGTATCAACTCCCATATGCACCTTGACCAGACAAGTCCTGGGTCTTGAACCGGCGACCTCAGTGTTCCCAGGTCGACGCTTTATCCACTGCACCACCACTGGTCAGGCTCTTTTAAATATTTTTTAAATTGATTTTTAGAGAGAGGAAGAGCTAGAGTCAGAGAGAGAAATGCTCATTTGTTGTTCCACTTATTCATGCCATCGTTTTCTGTTTTTTTGGTATTTTTCTGGAGAAGCGGGTAGGCAGAGAGACTCCCGCATGCGCCCGGCCAGGGTCCCCTCAGAACGCCCACTAGGGGATGATGCTTTGGCCATCTAGGGCGTTGCTCTGTTGCAACCAGAGCCATTCTAGTGCCTGAGGTGGAGACCATGGAGCCATCCTCTGCGCCTGGGCCAACTTTGCTCCAATGGTGCCTTGGCTGTGGGAGGGGAAGAGAGAGATAGAAAGGAGAGGGAGAAGGGTGAAGAAGCAGATGGACGCTTCTCCTGTGTGCCCTGGCCTGGAATAGAACTCGGGACTTTCACACACTGGGATGATGCTCCAACCATCCATCCAGCCAGGACAGGGCCTCTTTCTTATTTAAATCTATGACTCCTCAAACTTTTCACATGAAGAAACAAGTTAGATGGGGAAGAAGTCTCCCTGTGACCAGCTAATAGCTTCTGGGCTCACATCTGCTCACTGTTACAGCCAAAGGCTTCCTAATCCTGATGCCTCCCGGAGGGTGGGTGCCCAGGAGGTGCCAACGCTGAGCAGATAATTCCTATCAGTGCTGGTCAGATGGTGAATGACAAAAGAACCATAAGCTGGGCAAGTCTGACATCATGGGAAGCAAAGTTAAGACCCTAAATGACCTCAGTGTGTGGGACAGGCAACTCCCTGATCTGGTAAGACAGCTTTTGACACCATCAAGTTGCTAAGGTGCACTTATGTCCCAACAAGCCACCTGCCATAGTGAAGGGGAAGGAATCAGAAAACACGAGCTTTCCCACAAAGGGAGGCCCTTCCCTGGAGATGATGAGGAAGATCCGCTGTTACCACGGAGGGACACAGAGGCTCTGTGTGGCTCTTATGTGGTCACTAATACTTCTCAAACACATGAAGCCCTGGGTGTAGTTTCTGAAACATCTGGGTGCTGGGCCAGCATAGAACCAGCTGCACCCACGTCCTCTCTTGCTCCTGTCTCCCTATCTCCCACGGTGAGGCGACAGGAACTGCTCACCTATATGACAATTTCTATTTTTTTTTAGAGGGAGAGAGAGAGAGTCAGAGAGAGGGATAGATAGGGACAGACAGACAGGAACGGAGAGAGGTGAGAAGCATCGATCATTAGTTTTTCATTGCCGTTGCAACACCTTAGTTGTTCATTGATTGCTTTCTCACATGTGCCTTTACCGCGGGCCTTCAGCAGACCGAGCAAACCCTTGCTGGAGCCAGCAACCTTGGGTCCAAGCTGGCGAGCTTTTGCTCAAGCCAGATGGGCCCGCACTCAAGCTGGGGAGCTCAGGGTCTCGAACCTGGGTCTTCCGCATCCCAGTCCGACGCTCTATCCCCTGCGCCACCGCCTGGTCAGGCTATGTTAGAATTTTAAAAAGATTTTACTTATTGCCTGATTAGGCAGTGGCACAGTAAATAAGAGTGTTGGCCTGGGACGATGAGGATCCAGGTTCAAAACCCTGAGGTTGCTGGCTTGAACAAGGCTCATCTGGCTTGAGTGCAGGCTCACCAGCTTGAGCGTGGGCTCATGGATATGACCCCATGGTTGTTGGCTTGAGCCCAAAAGGTTGCTGGCTGAAGCCCAAGATCGCTGGCTTGAGCGAGGTCACTTGCTTGGCTGGAGAACCCCATCAAGACACATATGAGAAAGCAATCAATGAGCAACTAAGGTGCCGCAACCATGAGTTGACACTTCTCATCTTTCTCCCTTCCTGTCTGTCCCTGTGTCTGCCTCTCTTTCACTTAAAAAAAAAAAAGAATAAAGATTTTATTTATTCATTTTAGAGAGAGGGGGGCGGGAGGAAAAGAAAAAGGGAAAGAGGGAGAGAGGAAGGGGGAAGAGCAGGAAGTACCAACTCGTAGTTGCTTCTCTTATATGCCTTAACTGGGCAAGCCCGCAAGCCCTGAAGCCTGTGGTTTTGATTCAGCAACCTCAGTATTCCAGGCTGATGCTCCATCCACTGCGCCACTACAGGTCAGGCTAGGTTAGGATTTTTTACACTTCCTGCAATGCAGCTGGTCTGTCTGCACATCAGATGCACTAACACCAAGTTGGGGGGAGAGCCACAAATCACTTTCCATGAAGACAAAGCCCCAGCTGTGACTGGCAAAGGCTGCCCACTCACCCAAGCAGGGGGTACTTACACACTGCTGTCAGTGAGGGACAGGCTGTCGGCGTCGCTGGAGAGGCTCTGTTGCTCACTGTCATTGGTGCTGGTGGCCGGAGCAAGAGCATAGCCAGAGTTGACGTAGTAGGGGTTGACAGGCTCCCTCCAGGATCCATATCTGCAAACAAGGAGGATATGTCAGCAGCAGCCCAACCATGTCTTCTCACATGAATCTACATTTTCAGAATCATGTGGATATCCTGATACATGAGCTACAAATGCAAAAATTCACGAAAAAGAGCAGAAAGGGCTAGCTAGCATATTCATCCTGCCTCCTACCCCACAGGGGGATCAGTTAAAGCCACAGGCATCCTTCCAGATCCTTCTTCTGTATTTAGGCAGCCCTGTATGTGAACACACTGATTATCATTTGGGTTTAAACAGGACACAACTGTTCTGCTCTTTGTTCTAGAAGAGCAGACTTGTCTGCTGCAAAGTATACCCAGCCTCCTGGGCATTGCAGCAGCAGCATCAACCCTGGTAACAGCAGGCCACGACCCGTTCAAGGGGGACAGGAAGCCAGCCAGGACTCCCGCACACAAGTCTGAGAACTGCCACAGGACGGATCATAGGGGATGGCAGAGGGAGGTACCTATGGATTTATAACAGAGGCTTCATGCTGCCCTCCAGTCTTCTACCAGGCGTACTCACTCCCTAAGCGAGATTCACCTCCACTTGTCTTGTGATTAGCCAGAAGATGACACTTCATTTTAGTTTTCATTTCTCTGATTAACAGGCTGGCAGCTTTGGGTGTCATTTAAATTCCTTCCTCTGTAAGTTACCTATTCATACCTTCTATCCATTTTTTTATTGTGCTGTTTATGAATTTCTTAAGTGTTTATGTCAGTCTTTCTTACTATTAACCTCTGGCTGTATATGCAAAAAAATTTCCCCATAAATGTCACCTTTTTTAAAACTTTATGTTGATTTTGGTCATACATGTGTTTTATTTCTATGAAATCAAATTTGGCAACTTCATCCTTTATAGGTTTTTTCCTATCTTACATAGATAAACCTTCCTCATTCCAAGATTAAAAACATATTCTATATATATTCAAATGCTTCAATAGTTTTTTGAAATTTAGATCTTTACCTAAAATGTGTGTATATGTAACATCTCCCTCACTGTACTGCAGCAGAATGGAGAGTTAGTGGTTAGCACAAAATACCGAACGTTTCTCCGCATGCTACGTGGCCTTCCTTCACACGCGCACCTATTTCGGCATTTATGCTCTTCAACTGACTTATTGGCACGTCAGCTTTACTGACCCCTCCCTGCTGTCCTCAGTATCCTGTTCTGACACCACCTCTTCTTCCCAGAGACTGGCCTGGACAGCTGCTCTGTCAGGTCTCTATAGGGCATGCTGGAAGTAGGAGGGAACTAAGGTTCTCTGCAGTCCCTGGAATTGGTGTAGGAGGCTGCAGTTTTCGGGTGAATGCTCACTGATGTGCACACTGGGCCCCAGGCACGATCCCCACAGCCCCAGACTCACTCCTGACCAGAGCTGCTTCTGACAGCACTGGCGTACTTGCCACACTGGTGAATGGCAGTCTGCACGGACTGCCAGAAGCTGGGACAAATCCTTTTGGACTTTGGTGTCCTCAGTGTAGAAAGAGGAGGCACCAAATTATTTCTAAGCTGATAGAACCCTGGGGACACCCACTGCCTCATGAAAAGAACCTTCTGGAAGCCCCATTTCATGTCATGCATATACCCAGAAAAAGGTGCTTTATCAAGACTGCAGGACCATGCACCTTGGTATTTTTGATGCCTGTCATGCGGGCACAGAGCTGGGCTGGGCTAAGTCAGACAGTGGGGCTGGAAGGCAGGTCCACAGAGGAGGGTCATCTCCCTGGGAACCTTGGAAAGAGCAGCACCTGAGGCCATAAACATCAAAACGATGCCAACCACGGTCAGTACACCTCCTATTCCAGCCATCAAGGTCACAGCAGTAAACAGTAACTCGGTCATATAACTTACCGTGGTTCCGGAAGCAGATGCTGATCATTCTGGCACCACAGAGGGGGAACCACACCAGGGGGTTAATCACTACCCAACACCACACACAGTATTTCTGATCCACCAAATGTAGACTGAAGGCATCCTTGGAGGCTACTAACATGTTCTGGCCCAATGAGAGAAGAGGCAGGGCTATCCGGGCGCTAGGGAATGTGTCATGTCCAAAGACTTACAGGAAGAATGAGGACATCTTCAGAGATGCAAAGTCTGTCCCTGGGTCCTGTCTGTTTACACCTCCTTGCCTAGACTGTATCTGATATGGAAAAGATGAAATAATACCAGTATGCAACATCATCTTCTTTGCTTTATATCAAACAATTTTTAATGACACTGTTATTCTTCTGGCACTTAAAAAATAAAATCACCTAATAGCCACCATACTGAAATTCAAATTACAGGCTAAATGCTGAACTGTTTGTTTTTCAGTTTCCTTTTTACATTTAAGGACTATTAAACTTTGGTAACTTTTTATGAACACCCATTTGATCAAAGAAACAAAGAAAAAATAAAATTGAAGAGAAAGAAGTGTCACAGCAGCACTCACAGCACAGAAACCGAGTCAACAGATCATACTGAAGAGCCTGCACACCTGCACACCCAGCTACCTTCGATTCCCCTCTGGAGCAGGAACGATGTCAGGCAGGACCAGGCCTCAGACTTGAATGTGTTTCAAGTCTGTCTGCCTTCCTCCTGTGACAGCTCCCAAACATGCCTTTCACACATACAAAAAATACATCTTCAAGGTGCTAAGCAGGGAAAACAGGGGTTTTCATTTTCTACAGCCTCTAGTGCAGAACAAATCCCACTCTGCACATGAACTCCAAGTTCAGAGACCAAAGGGAAGATGAAAAAAGAAAAAAGTGCGACCATTACCTATTTACCTTTTTACAATTCTAGACAGTGAAGCTGGCTGTTGGGACAATTTAGTGCTCAACTTTTGCCATGGAAAACAGCTGCTGGGCCTTCACTGCAGCTAATGTGACAAAAAAAATTCTGGCCAGTGACGAGAGGAAATGTCATGTGGGGGACTTCAGGACCAGAGGCGGGAGGGAAGAGTGTGTACAGGCATGTGTATGTATAGCACATGTGTGCTGTATGTGCAGACACAAACTCCCACGTGAATGTGCGCACAGCAAAATGGCCAACTTCCCAAGTGGTACATCTAGAGAAATGTATAACTCCTCTGTAGCTTTCGAAGTTTACAGAATAAAACCTAATGGGACCTACAAAAACATGCCCCTCGGCCATTGATCTGCCTGTGTTGGCTGCTCTCTGGCTGCTGGTCACAATTTTGTTTTTCATCTTTAACCTTTCAATATTCTTTTACTTTTGTGTCTTTTGTTAACATCCAGTTTGACAGTTCTTTTTTTCCTTTTCTTAAGTGAGAGGCGGGGAGGCAGAGAGACAGACTTCCGCATGTGCCCAGACGGGTATCCACCAGGCAAGGCCTCTACAGGGCAATCCTCTGCCCATTGGGGGTGTTGCTCCATTGCTTGGCAACCAAGCTATTTTAGTTCCTGAGGAGAGGCTATGGAGCCAATTTCAGCACCTGGGGCCAACTTGCTCCAACTGAGCCATGGCTACTGGAGAGGAAAAGAGAGAGAGCTAGAGAGAGAGAGAAGGGAGAGGGGTAGGGGTGGAGAAGCAGATGGTCACTTCTCCTGTGTCCTTACTAGGAATTGAACCCGAGACATCCACACACTGGGCTGATGCTCTACCACTGAGCCAACTGGCCAGGACCAGTTTTTTCTTTTAATTATATCACTTAGTCCTCCTGCATTTAGTGATTACTGAGTGGGGCCACTATCTTAACTTACTTGCTGTTTGTCATATCTGTTCTATTTTGTTTTGTTTTTTCTTTCTTTCTTTTTGAGTATTTTTCATGTTCCATCTCCTCCCTCTAATAAAATAACTCTTTTACTATTCTCATAGTGATTCCCATAAAGGTTACAATAGGTAGCCTTTATGTATTAAAGTCCAAATAAGTGCATTTACCTCTTCTGAGGCAACACAAGGTCAGAATTTCCTCTATTCACCTCTCCCACACACTGATGTGCTACCAATATTCTGTATTTTAATTCTACATATGTCTTAAACCTCACAAGATTATTAGTATTTTCTTTTTATCAACTGAGAGTCACCACTAGTTACACCCATCTTTTCCCTTTCCTCTCTGCATCCAGGAGTTTCTACCCAAGAGCACTTTCTTTCTGCCTGAAGCACATCCATAGGTATCTCCTTTAGTAAGGGGTTGCTGGTGACAGTTTTCTCAGTATTTGCTGGTCTGAAACAGTATTTCCCCTTCATTCCATTTTTCCCCGCATTGACTTGAGAGAGATAAGAAGGGAACAGGGAAGAGGAAGAGGGAAAGGGAGAGAGAG
Organism: Rhynchonycteris naso; assembly: GCA_037038555.1. Classification (NCBI taxonomy): domain Eukaryota; kingdom Metazoa; phylum Chordata; class Mammalia; order Chiroptera; family Emballonuridae; genus Rhynchonycteris; species Rhynchonycteris naso. The sequence goes on along the minus strand of CM073000.1, from coordinate 200,067,175 downwards.
AAGCATCAACTCGTTGTTCTACTTAGTTGTTCCACTTAACTGTGCACTCAGTGGTTGCTTCTCATATGTGCCCTAATCAGGGGTCGAACCCAGGACCTCAGCACACTAGGATGAAGAAGCTCTATTCACTGAGCCACCAGGCCAGGGCCTCCCATCATTCCTGTTCTGTTTCTTTGTTTGTTTTTACAGAGACAGAGTGAGAGTCAGAGAGACGGATAGATAGGGGCAGAGAGACAGGAACAAAGATATGAGAAGCATCAATCATCAGTTTTTCGCTGTGACACTTTAGTTGTTCATTGATTGCTTTCTCATATGTGACTTGACCGTGGGGCTACAGCAGACCAAGCGACCCCTTGCTCAAGCCAGCGACCTTGGGTCCAAGCTGGTGAGCTTTCGCTGAAACCAGATGAGCCCGCGCTCAAGCTGGCAACCTCGGGGTCTTGAACCTGGGTTCCTGCATGTGCCTGGGCCGGGATCCACTGGCAACCCCTGGCTGGGGCTGATATTTTACCCATCTGGAGCTACTCACAACCGAGCTATTTTTAGCACTTGAGGAGGCTCAATGGAGCCATCCTCAGTGCCGGGACTAACTTGTTCAAATCAGTTGAGCCATGGCTGTGAGGGGGCGGGGGAGAGAGAAGGGGAAGTGGGGCAGGTGGTTGCCTCTCCTATGTGCCCTGACCAGGAATTGAACCCAGACCTTCTACACACCAGGTCAGTACTCTACTGTTGAGCCAGTTAGCCAGGGCCAATAAAGAAAAATTAGAAAAAAGAATGGCCTGACTAGGTGGTGGCACAGTGGATAGAGTGAGCCTGGTCAGGCTGTTTGTTCCCTTCATTCTTGAAGGACCTTTACACTGGGTTGGAATTCTAGACTGGTAGTTATTTTCAATTTTTATGAAAGCTTGTGCGCTGCTGGCAGTAATGTAAAATGGTACAGCCACTATGAAAGAGTATGGCAGTTACTAAAAATTAAAACAATAACCGTATAACCCAATAATTTCACTTCTTGGTATGTACCCAAAATAAATGAAAGCAGGGCTCAAATGGATGTGTACACTCAGGCACTTGTCAGCTTCTCTACCTTTCACTCCTTGGAAGGTGATAAAATACCAGCCCTGCCCTGCTGTGGCTGCTGGAGGCAGGTTCTCTGGCTGACAGCTCTTCCTCCTACACTAGTGCTAAGACTGCAGTGAGGTATCATCCCCTTACCTGTAACTTACACTGGCTCTGCTCTCACCACAGGCCAAGGGCAGCAGGCAGTTCAACCCATATAATACCAGTTATTAATCCAAAGGCCAAACTCAGATTTCTTCCACTGTCCCAATGATGCCTCTGAGCTATTTTTATTTTCCAAGATTCAGGCCATAACTGTACCTTGACTATCATAAGTCTTTAACCTGGACCGGTTCTCAGTCTTCACCCTTCCTGACCATGACATTCTCAAGAGTCCAGGCCAGTTATTTTGTAGAACGTCTCATTGTTTCCTTGCTGTGAGTCACATCAGGTATTTTTTATTATTATTATCCATTTTAGAGAGAAGAGAAAGAGAGAGAGAAGGGGGGAGGAGCAGGAAGCATCAACTCCTGTATGTGCCTTGACCGGGCAAGCCAGGGTTTTGAATCGGTTGACGCTTTATTCACTGTGCCACCACAGGTCAGGCCCAGGTATTTTGGGCAGGAACATGAAAAAAACGATGCTGTATTATATCAAGAAAAGCATCATGTTGGTTGGTCCCCTGTTGGCAGCAAATCAAGTGTCTGCCAAATTTTTACACTCTTATTTTTCCTTTATAATCAAAAGGCAATTCATGGGAGATACTTTGAAATTATGTAGATACTCTATTAATACCAATGATGTTCTAATGCCATCCTTTGAGCTGTATTTATTAATTGGCTTTCTACTGTAAGAAAGATTTTCCCTCCACAACATTTATTTGTATCATTATGGACTCTTGGATTTTTATTTAAAATTTTAATTTATTTATTTTAGTGAGAGAGGGGGATAAAAGGGGGGTGAGAAAGCAAGAAAGAGAGAGGGAGAAAGAGACAAGAACATCAATTTGTTCTTGTATGGGCCCTACCCAGGAATCGAACCAGCAACCTCTACACTTCAGGATGACGTTCTAACCAACCAAGCTATCCAGCCAGGGCTGGATTTTTATTTATCCAGTAAGGATTATAATCCATTCTTTTAATTTCTACTCATATCAATCATGGTCCTGCTGGTTTGTGAACACTCTTACTCTCTGGCACAGGCCCCAGCTCAGGTACTCCCTGCCCTGGACCTGACAGATTTTCATCAAGGGTGTGTCTGTTAACTGCATTATCTACACCCCCATAGCTTTCTCTCTCTCATTTTTTCACTTGAACCCTTGAGCACCTGGCTGTTTTTTTATTCAGTACCTGGTTATACTGGAGGGAGGGGCAGACACTGTGTGTGAGATCTTTCTGAACAGGCAGCCTAGGATGATACTTTCTTATCCAGGGCATGTGCATTTGGCCCAGGCCTGGCCTGGGGCACTAAGAATCCCCAGCAACTTAATCCAATGTCATTCAGGCTCTGCTGCAGGCCCTTGGAGGGCTGCTGTTCTTACCTCTTCCAAGAGTGAATGAGATCCCCCCAGGCAATTCAGGTCAAACCTCCTGCTGAGAGTAGCTAGAAACACTGGAACTATTTATTTTTAATCTGATTGTAGCCTTTGGAATGCTAACCAAGCAGGAAGGAAGGGCAACCCTGGTCAGAGAAAAGGTTCAGAACCTAGGGAGGGAAGCAGGAAAATACGGCTGGCTCTTGGGCTTGAGGGCCAATCGAGGACTGCCTGGGAGGAAGGTACCCCACTTCCAGGTTGGAATCTCAAAAGATGGCCTGGTTTTCAGCTTGTCTTTGCTATGCTCTCACTGAGTCTCACCCCACCCCAGCAACCCCCTTACGATTTGTCTGCTACTCAGTGAGAGAAATCTCCAGAATTGCCGTCTCATTCTTACACTCAGGAGCCCTCATCATGCATCTTAAACCATCTCGGTCCCAGAGACTCCAGCCAGGCCAGAAGATGAAAATCTGTATGCAGAACTGCTTGCTCTTGTGAAATCCTTCAGCTTTCTGGCATCCAGAGAGCAGTAGCAAGATGGGTTCCCCAATCAGAACCCTGCTGTCAAAGAGATGTGAAAACCTCCCCTCCCAGCAACAGATGCAGACAGAGGTTTGTCACAGAAGGTAGGTAGGGGGTCTGGAGAGACCCAACAAGCCCAAGGCCTGCCCCTTCCTAAGCACTGGTCTCATTCTCTCAGACCAGCTTCTGTCCAAGCCTAGAGCCCACACCTAAGGGACTGGTCTCAGCCATGTTCCCACCATAGTACCCTCTTCTATACCTCCATGTCCAGGGAAGGGGCTCTGGCACCACAAGGGCGGGGACAGTTACCAGACAGAGAGAAACCTAGGACACTACCACCACCGGCTTCCAGAATGGTAAACCAAGGAGTGTAGCTTGCACTCTGGTGCATGTTGTCTTGTAACCCAGAAGAGAGGGCACAGATCTTCATCACCCCAGGACAAGGGGAACAGGCATAAACTATGCAAGAGGATTGAACACTGGCACACAGCAAAGAATCAGAGTGCAGAGCCAACCCACAAGGGCCAAATCTGACATGGTCAGGATGCTCTGCACTAACCAGAAGCCTCCATGGCCAACTGTCAGAGTGTGGTTCTTGATGGTATTATGATCAGCACAAGTGTACAAGCACCTCACTACAGACTCTGGAGACATCACGTGTACATTCCTATTGATCTTTCTGGGAAGGAGGGTGGAAAGGAGCTCAGGAAGCATGCACTCGTTGGAAGGAGATTCAGGCACAAGGTAGCACTTAGCAGATGGCCATCTGGTACAGTGCAGGGACCATATGGCTGCATCATGATGAGCAGCTTCCAGACTGACTTGTCAACAATAGCCACTGAGGGGAAGGGGCATCCCAGCTGAGCTTCAGACCCTGTGGAACTGTCATCAATCTACACCAACAGAGCCAGCAGCCAGCAGATGTGCATACAGAAAGCAGTATGTGTCACCAACCATCTCTTGCTGGGGATGCAACTTCCAAAGACAACACCCCTCCCCAGAGCCTGGTCCTCAGTGAGACCTGATTGACAGCCTATGCACACAGAAGTCCATACCTGTCACCACCGCACAGAAGCAAACAGCTGAGCTCTGTCCAAGCCTTTAGGGCCGTGATGGCGAACCTATGACACACATGTCAGCACTGACACGCGTAGCCATTTTCAATGACACGTGGCCATATACCAGAGAAGTATGGGGCCGCATGCCGAGAAGGACGTTTCATCCTCGGCTCCTGCACGGCCAGATGCAGTAGCTGAGGATACAACATTTGCTGTAGTGTAGACATTCTGTGCCGGAGGTCTGTAGGCCAAAACAACAGAAACCCGGCACAGAGTGTCTAGTTCTGGGACTTCCAGTTAGGCCGTTTTTCTCGAAGTGACACACCACCCGAGTTATGCTCGGTGTTTTGGTGAATTTTGACTCACTAAGCTCAAAAGATTGCCCATCACTGCTATATCCATTTCCCTAAAGCCTAGATTCCCCAAGATCAGTGGTTCTTAACCTGGGTTCTATTGAACCCTAGGGGCTCGATGAGTTGGTTTCAGGGGTTCGGAGAAGCCTCTGCTGCGGAGGTAAAGACACACTTGTGTAAGTCGTGAAGACACGCACCCCTTGGCCATCCCTTGCTGCAGAGGATCACGTTACATTGCTTGGCCAACCAGTGCTGCGGGGAATTTAGTGCGCGCAGTAGTCAACGGCTGTCGTAGTTGTACGCTGTGTGGTTTCTTTCTTAATATTTTAATCCATACTAAATATGTCAAGCAAAAAAAGAAAGTGGTCGGACGAATATGTACAGCATGGATTCACATGTATCGGGGAACGGGATGGGAGTCAGCGTCCTATCTGCATGATATGCAATGCCAAGTTGAGCAACTCTAGTCTCGCACCGGCAAAACTAAATTTGGGGGAAAAAATCATATTTTATTTATCACTAAAGAAGGGTTCGGTGAATGCGCATATGAAACTGGTGGGTTCGGTACCTCAAAAAAGGTTAAGAACCACTGCCCTAGATGATGGCACGTACACTGCTTTTGTAAACAGCTTTACTGAAGTGTGACGTTCAATAAACTGCACATAATGTGAGTGTACAAGGTGATGAGTTCCATCCTTTGTCTACACCATGAAACCATCACCAAGACAAAAAGACAATGAGTGCATTTATCACCCCACAAAATTTCCTTGTGCACCTTTGCAATTCCTCTGTCCAGTTCCCCTCTACCCCCAGAATGGCCACTAGAAGTTAGTTTGCATTTTTTTAGAATTCTGTATAAATAGCACCATATAGAGAATACCTAGTTCCTTTTGTTGGGCTTCTTTCCCTTGGCACATAGATTCTGAAATCCATGAAGGTCACAGGTCACTTTGCATATCGGTAGTCATCCCTTCTGTGCCAGGTGGTGTTCTATGGTATGGAGGTTTGTTTCTCCGTCCACCTGGCAACAGCCACCTGGCTTGTCTCTAGAGTTAAGGGGTATATACCTCCCACAATGACAGCACTTCACAATGGCAGGACCAGCACACACCCCACTTTGTCACTCTCTCATCAGACGGTGGGTGTGGGGACCTACAACCAGATCCGGGTGCAGGACTCTCAGACCAGAACTCTTTTCTATGGAACTCAAGGAGCTGCAATACAGTGAACAGGTAATACTCAAAGAAACACCACCAGCCTTTGGACCAGCATTCCTCACAAGAAAAAGAAAGAGGGGCTTGCTTTCCAACAAAGTATCTCACTCTTGGAGGTCTGTCTTTTCACAGTACAGTCTTCAAAACCACAAAGAAATGACCAAAACAAAGGTGTCAGAATGGTTAGGACAAATATTTCATTTCAAGTTAGCCTCTGTACGAAATACGGAGTACCGACCCACAGATGACATGAGGTTTTTTGTTTTGTTTTGTTTTTAGCAGCAATGAAGATTAAAGTGTATGTTGCACACATTCACACTATCACTTATGAAACAAATAATTTACTTTTGCACCAAAGGTCAAAAAGTTTATACTACAAATATCTGGCCAATGCCAGCTATAAAAATCTCTATTTTACATCCTCCATGCAAAATCAGAAATCTGACTTTTATGCAATCAGCCAAGGTTAATAAACAATCCCTCCATGAACCCCTCCCCATACACCCCCACTTATATATTCATTGTAATCTCTACTTAGATGACAGACACTTGGTGGTGGCACCGCTGGGGGCAGGTACAGGTGATGTCAGAAGCTGAACAGCTAGCTCCCACTCATACAGGGACCACAGGGCATTTACTGCCTTTTTGATAAAACTCAGAGGTAACTAGGGTGGGAAGAGATGAAAGGCTGAGAAAATGAGGCACCCGGTTGTACCAGGTACAAGCTTCCTGCTCAGCCATCATGTCACCTGCGCCATGAGGTCACCTTGTAGTTTTATACTCCTAAAGGCTTTTTAAAAATTTTTATTACACAGCTGGAGTACCCTGCTCACCACTGTGAATGATCCCTGAATTGTACAACATATCAAAGGCCCATTATAGTCAAAATCAAACAGTAAGACCAGAGGATGTGTGTTCAGTGGAACAGGCACAGCATAGACTGGGCTGGGTGGCTGCCAGGTGGCCATTCACGTCTAGTCCCCCAGAGATGGACAGTAGAGAACCCTAGGTCTAGAGCAGCTCTCCGGGCCATCAACTGCTAGCTACTGACCTTGGGCAAGTCACCATTTCTTCCATGCAAAGAGTGATGACAATGGTCACTTCTTCATAAGAGTCCCAAGAGTATTCAGGAATAGCACACATGAAGCACTTGCTGGCATATGATACAGAAAGCCTTCAACACAGACTGGCAATTATGCACTCTAACACAGTACCCTGACATGAGCAGGAGAAGATCTGGGTGGTAAGATGGCAGACTGCACTTAAACCCCACAATTCAAACTCACTTTCTGTGAGAGTCAAGACAAATGCTGCCTGGCCTGTGGTAGAAGAGTGGATAAAGTGTCCACCTGGAAAGCTGAAGTCACCAGTTCAAAACCCTGGGCTTGCATGGTCAAGGCACGTATGGAAGCTGGTGCTTCCTGCTCCTCCCTTCCCCCTTCTTTCTCTCTCTCTCAAAAATAAAAAAGACAAATGCTTAACAACCCAGATTAAAGGCTTTTATCAGAACATCCGACTTAGGGGAACCCAAGCTCATGACTGGAAAAGGCTCGATGCAGCTGGTATGACTGTCACAGAAAAGAAGGCATGGGGTGGGTCCCACGTTTTCTTTGTCATAATTCTCACAGGTAGATATACACGTGAACTGGTAACACTTTAAAATCACTGCTGAAGATACATATTGTGGATGAGGACCCTATCTTCCTTCACAGGGAAAAACAGATTACATATAAGCTAAGAATATTCTTGAAGGACATAGATAAAACAGTGCTAAATCTGAGTGGTGGGATATCAGGTCATGTTTTTGCCTATCTATATTTTCTAATTTTACTGCACCAAATGTATTTTTTTTTTTTTTTTTTTACAGGGACAGAGAGAGAGAGTCAGAGAGAGGGATAGATAGGGACAGACAGACAGGAATGGAGAGAAGTGAGAAGCATCAATCATTAGTTTTTCATTGCCATTGCAACACCATAGTTGTTCGTTGATTGCTTTCTCACATGTGCCTTGACCGCGGGCCTTCAGCAGACCGAGCAACCCCTTGCTGGAGCCAGGAACCTTGGGTCCAAGCTGGCAAGCTTTTGCTCAAGTCAGATGGGCTCGCGCTCAAGCTGGGGACCTCGGGGTCTCGAACCTGGGTCTTCCGCATCCCAGTGCAACGCTCTATCTACTATGCCACCGCCTGGTCAGGCAAATCCCATATTTCTAATAACTAAGGATAAACTAGTGCAAATTAAGTCAGGATTCTAGAAAAGGTTAAGAGAGCTCTGGCCAGATACCTCAGTTGGTTAGAACATTATTCCAAGCACAGAGGGTGCTGGTTTGATCCCCGCTCAGGGCACGTACAGAAACAGAGCAACGTTCCTTTCTCTCTCTGTCTCCCTCTCTCTCTCCCTTTCTCTTTTCCACTCTCACTAAAATCAATAAAAATAATAATAATAAAGAAAACATTAATAGAGCCCGTGTGTATGAATTAAATGCAAATATCTGTGAAGCTGACTGGCATTTAAACCCGACAATGGGCTGATCAGTAGGCAGCTGACCTATGGGTATGGCTCAGTACCAAGAACCACACAAGGAACGCCCGCATGTCGGCACACCGTGCCAAACACACCAAGCCCACACTCTCCTGAAATAGCTGCTGCACGTCAGAGCCATGGACAGCATGGTCCACGCAAAGGGCTTCAGTCAACATTTGCTTGTCTACTCTCTGTAAACACTCCCTTTCATAAACCCACTAATACAAAGGCCCAGGCAAAGGGGCCTCTCTATTCCAGAATTTTCCAGTCTGATGGCTAAAACAACTACAGATACTTTCCTGGACTTTGTTGAAATCTGTCAAATATCATGGAGTTTCATTTGACTAAAGCAAAGAGAAAATATTTTTAGATTCTCCTGTAACTAGTTTTTAAAAAGTGTGCCTGACCTGTGGTGGCACAGAGGATATAGAGCCTCAACCTACAATGCTGAGGCCGCCAGTTCAAAACCTCAGGCTTGATCAGTCAAGGCACATACAAGAAGCAACTATGAGTTGATGCTTCCCACTCCCCCCGCCCCCTGCCTTTCTCTCTCTGTCCTCTAAAATTAATAAACAAAATCTTAAAAAAAAAAAAATTGTGACCTGGCCAGATAGCTTGTTTTGTTAGAGCACCATCCCAAAGCACAGAGGAAGCTGGTTCAATCCCTGGTCAGGGAACATACAGGAACAGATCAATGTTGGTCTCTCTCTCTCTCCCCCTTCCTCTCTCACTAAAGTCAATAAATAAAAAAAATTTAAAAATTGTAATGGCCAGCCTGACCTGTGGTGGCGCAGTGGATAAAGCGTCGACGTGGAAACACTGAGGTCGCCAGTTCAAAACCCTGTACTGGTCTGGTCAAGGCACATATGGGAGTTGATGCTTCCAGCTCCTCCCCCCTTTCTCTCTCTCTCTCTCACTCTCACTCTCTCTCTGTGTCTCCTCTCTAAAATGAATAAAATAAAAAGAATTTTAAAAAAATTTGTAATGGCCAGTCCTTCCACTGATAAGTATAAAAAATGTACACGGCATGTTGGTGTTGCTGTGACAGAACCCATAATGGACATATTTGTATCATAGGAGCTTAACATGACTCCAGGTGTGGTGGGTCCCAAAAGCACTGAGAGAAGGGAGAGTGTGATCAGACTTATATTTAGATAAGATCCTTTTAGTGCTATAGGGAGAAGTGACAGAGGCAGTCATCCAGCCTCTGCCTGGGTCTCTGTACCCACTCTGGAAGGTGGTGATCCAGGAGACAGTGGGAACCAGAGTGCACAGTGAGAAGCACAGGGATTGGCCCTGGCCAGTGGCTCCAGAGTTGGCCCAGCATATGGATGTCCCAGGTTCAATTCTCAGTCAGGGCACACAGGAGAAGCCACCATCTGCTTCTCTCCCCCTCTTCCCCTTTTCTCCCTATTCACCTCCCACAGCCAGTGCCTTGATTGGTTCACGTGTGGCTCTGGGTGCTGAGGATAGCTCAGTTGGTCCTAGCACATCAGCCTCAGGTGCTAAAAATAGCTCGGTACTTCAGCATCGGCCCCAGACAGGGATGCTTTTTATTTAAAAAAATAAAAAAAGAAGCAGAGGGATTCAACACACACTGAGGGAGAATCAGGGCTTGCTGTTGCACTGGATGTAGGGATCCACAAAGCAGGGATCAGGTGGTTTGGGTTGACCTGCTAGATGGTGAAGTCACTTCTAGAGGGAACAATGATGACAAGAGGAACAGGTTTGGTGTGGGGAATTAATATGTCTCACTTTAAGGAAATATGGCTATTAAAATCTGAATGTGTCTAGATCAATGGAACAGAAGAGAGAACTCAGAAATAAACCCACACCTTTATGGACAACTGATATTTGACAAAGGAGGAAAGAACATACAATGGAGTAAAGACAGCCTCTTTAACAAATGGTGTTGGGAAAATTGAACATCTACCTGCAAAAAAATGAAACCAGACCATCAAGTTACACCATTCACAAAAACAAACTCAAAATGGATAAAGGAATTAAATGTAAGCCGTGAAACCATAAGCATCTTAGAAGAAAACATAGGCAGTAAGCTCTCCGACATCTGTCGCAGCAATATATTTGCCGATTTATCTCCACGGGCAAATGAAATAAAAGGCAGGATAAACAAATGGGACTATATCAAACTAAAAAGTTTTTGCACAGCTAAAGACAATAAGAACAGCCTGACCAGGCGGTGGCGCAGTGGATAGAGCATCAGACTGGGATGCGGAAAACCCAGGTTCGAGACCCGAGGTCATCAGCTTGAGCGCGGGTCCATCTGGCTTGAGCTAAAAGTTTGTCAGCTTGGACCCAAGGTAGCTGGCTCCAGCAAGGGGTTGCTCGGTCTGCTGAAGGCCCACGGTCAAGGCACATGTGAAAAAGCAATCAATGAACAACTAAGGTGTTGCGACGGCAACGAAAAACTAATGATTGATGCTTCTCACCTCTCCCATTCCTGTCTGTCTGTCCCTATCTATCCCTCTCTCTGATTCTCTCTCTCTGTCCCTGTAAAAAAATAAATAAAAATAAAATCCTTAAAGACAATAAGAATAGCCTGACCAGGCAGTGGCGCAGTGGATAGAGTGTTGGACTGGGATGCGGAAGACCCAGGTTCAAGACCCCGAGCTCGCCAGCTTGAGTGCGGGCTCATCTGGCTTGAGCAAAAAGCTTGCCGACTTGGACCCAAGGTTGCTGGCTCCAGCAAGGGGTTGCTCGATCTGCTGAAGGCCCGTGGTCAAGGCACATGTGAGAAAGCAATCAATGAACAACTAAGATGTCGCAGTGAAAAACTGATGATTGATGCTTCTCGTCTCTCTCTGTTCCTGTCTGTCTGTCCCTGTCTATCCCTCTCTCTGACTCTCTCTCTGTCCCTGTAAAAAAAAAAAAAAAAAAAAAAAAGACAATAAGAACAGAATAAAAAGACAAACCACACAATGGGAGAACATATTCGACAATACGTCTGATAAGGGGTTAATAACCAAAATTTATAAAGAACTTATAAAACTCAACACCAGGAAGACAAACAATCCAATCAAAAAATGGGCCAAAGAAATAAATAGAAATTTCTCCAAAGAGGACAGGTCAATAGGCATATGAAAAAATGCTCAACATCACTAATCATTAGAGAAATGCAAATTAAAACCACAATGAGATATCACCTCACACCAGTCAGAATGGCACTCATCAGTAAAACAACACAGAATAAGTGCTGGCGAGGATGTGGAGAAAAGGGAACCCTCCTGCACTGCTGGTGGGAATGCAGACTGGTGCAGCCACTGTGGAAAACAGTATGGAGATTCTTCAAAAAATTAAAAATCGAACTGCCTTTTGACCCAGTTATCCCACTTTTAGGAATATACCCTAAGAACACCATAGCACTGTTCAAAAAGAAGAAATGTGCCCCCATGTTCGTGTCAGCATTGTTCACAATAGCGAAGATCTGGAAACAGCCCAAGTGTCCATCAGAGGACGAGTGGATTAAAAAGCTTTGGTACATATATACTATGGAATACTACTCAGCCATAAGAAATGACATTGGATCATTTGTAACAACATGGATGGACCTTGATAACATTATACTGAGTGAAGTAAATCAGAAAAAACTAAGGACTATATGAGTCCATACATAGATGGGACATAAAAATGAGACTCAGAACATGGACAAGAGTGTACTTGGCTACCCGGGGGGAGGGGAGAGGTGAGCGAGGGGGTAGAGAGAGGGGAGGGGCACAAATAAAACCAGATAGAAGGTGATGGGTACGCAATATAATCAAATGTCAAAATAACCTGGAAATATTTTCTCTGAACATATGTGCCCTGATTTATCAATGTCACCCATTAATAAAAATAAATAAATATATATATACATATACATTGTAAAAAAAAAATCTGAATGTGTCATTCTCTACCTTATTTTTGAAACCAACCCAGATGCTAATTTCACTAACATCTAGCAGATCACCATTTTCAGGTAATGATGATGATGAAGAAAAGGAACCACAGCAAAAGCTGAAGTTTAATGAGCACCTGCTGTGTGCGCCGCATCAGCTGGTCTAAGCACCCCCCAAGTGTTGTCTGTCTCATGGAACCTCCATAACAACCTCATTTGGCAGGTCCTTACTTCACCCTCCCCACTTTACAGATAAGTACAGAGAGGTTTAGCAACCTCCCAAAGTTACATAACAGAATCCTGACCCTAAAACACACTGCCTACTAGAAAAGTCATCAAGTGAGAGGTTAAGTTAAACCATCAAGCTTAATGTTCTCCCAATCCAGCCAGGAAGGTGAGTGAAAGATTCCCAAAATCTTGTCTAAAGTACTCCACAGCAGCAAACTAAGCCTTGTCTGAAAACATCTCCAGTCACCTACTTTTGGATCATCTGTTCAGCTAAAAGAATTTATCCAGTTGGGCCATCTGACCTGTGGTGGCACAGTGGATAATGCATCAACCTAGAATGCTGAAGGCACCAGTTCAAAACCCCAGCCTTGCCCAGTCGGGCACATACAAGAAGCATGAGAGTTGATGCTTCCCACTGCACCGCCCACTCCTCTAACAGTCAATATATAAAATCTTTAAAAAAAGAACAAAAGAATTTATCCGGTTGGACAAGTCACACATCTAGAAGATGACAAGGGAACAACAGCACAGTCATGCCCTCTCCCTAAGCTTTGTGCTCTCCACTTAGAGTAACTACAAGCATAATAGTAGAAAATAGGGAAGAGGACTATAGGAAGAGCCAGACTTCAGTGAGGTACCTTCTATCACAAACGGCCTAAAAATTCAACATGAAGAGAATGTGCTAAAGGGCAAATCAAACAGCCTCACTATCAGTAAGACAAGTGTGTCCTCTGGCCATAGCCTCTGGCCACCCACTTCAAGCACAGCAAGTGCACACTCCACCCTATTGATGTATAGCCCTTCACCTGAGCCACCGCCCAAAACTCACTATAGTCAAACTCCAATCAGAAACCCAAATCAATCATACTTTTCTGCCTTCCATATGAAACTGTACACATTTTGAGTGCTTCCTCTTTATACATTTATTTTCTTGACCTTTTAAGCCATTATCAGAAATATAGTCAATAAACCAACAAACAGGTGAGACATTTCCTCAGTCAAACTATCTGGGGATCCTGAAGAACAAAGGATAGTCATCCAGCTTTTAAAAGACCCACAAGTCACCAAGTTGCCTCTGCTGTAAACAATGGCATCTATAGTCCACTCTCTGGCCACAGCCTTGATAACCAGACCTGACTAGGAGTGCCTCACTGGGCTGGCCCACTACGAAGACACAAGAATGTTGTATCCATTGAGACCCTGTCCTTAGGGAACTTCTCAGCCAATGAGGAAGGTAAGGGCAATAAATAGAAATGAAAAGCATTTGCTGATGTTATACATCAAAATCAGCAGCAATCACTAAGTGCAGTTGGCTGAAGGGTTGAAAAAGATGGCCCGGCTTGAAGCCTGACCATGACCAACTTTCTCACAAGCATGCCCTAGAAGGCACCTGGCAGGCCAAGCCAAGCTTCTGAGGAGAAAACCTGAGCCTGCCAGCCGATGTCTTACAGACCCTGGGCTCTAATGTCAAATCATTAAGTAACTAGCCAAAAGTCATACATCATCAAAGAACCCTTTGCCAATTCACACCAATTAAAATGGTGGGTGGGTATTGACAAATGGCAAAGTCGTCTGCACAGAGACACAAAGAACAGGAGAGCAGGGATGGGATTTGTGATCCCTTGATGCAGAGGATCAAATGACCCATGTCAAGTAGGATACTTGCAGAAAAAGGTCAGGAGCATCACTGTTTTCTCAATTTTGACAGAGACCTAAATAAAAGACTCATTTAACCTGTCTTAGGTCGGCTATATGAAAAACAACCATGTGTACTCATAAAGCCAAATGAGGACTCACATTTATTTGTCCTCCTATTAGGGACCTGGGAACACCTATGTCTGGTACAGGGAGACTGAAAAACACCAGCTAGCACAGTTGAAGCGGCCCTAAGGTATAGAGCCTGTGGATCTGGAAGCTCTAGGTCTGGGAGTCCCTCAAAGTCGTCCTGTCCTAGATATGATCCTCCGCACAGGACACACTCCTCCACGCAGAATCAACACATAGAGAGGAACCTGTCATCAACAGGAAACGCATCCCCTGATGCTCCGTCTCTTCTTTGTAGCAGCGCTCACAAATTGCCTAGTCAGCACCTACTTTCTTTTTCCCTTTCCCATTCAACCCAATCTTCCTTTGGAAGACCACTCTCCCCAGTTGAGGAGAGGCGATGCTATCTGGGTGAGAGATTCCACTTACCTTCCAGGGTATATTCAGTGTAAACTCAGCTGCATAGTTTCAGGCCCTTGCACAACGATTATGCTGTGATGGACAGGACACAGCAGCACACAGCATCCCTGGTCACTCAGAGCAAACTGCAGGATCTTCCTTCAATGCCATGGGGAAGATTTGTTTACAAAACAAGGGATCCCAGAGCCAAGGTCATGAGGCAGCCACCTCCAACACAAAGGAGCTAACCTGACAGCAGAACTAGCCACAGAAGGCAGAGGTTAATAAGTATTAAGAGCCTGACCAGGCAGTGGCGCAGTGGATAGAGTGTCGGACTGGGATGCGGAAGTATTAAGAAACAGGGAAGTTTCTTACAAAACTAAACGTGTTCCGCCGTGCAATCCAGCAATTGTACTCCTTTTGGGTTTTTACCCAAAGGAGGTGAAAACTTATGCCCACACAAAAACTTGCACAAGGACGTTTATAGCAGCATGATTCATAATTGCCAAAACGTGGAATCAACCAAGATGTCCTCCAGTAGGTGAATGGATAAATAAGCTGTAGTACACCTAGATATGGAATCCTATTATTCAGAACTTAAGAGAATGAGCTGGTCCTGGCCGGTTGGCTCAGTGATAAAGCTATCAAGTCATGAAAAGACATGGAGAAAACTAAAATGCACATTACCAAGTGAAAGAAGTCTGTCTGAAAAGGCTACATGATGTATGATTCCAACTATATCACATTCTGGAAGAGGCAAAACTATGGAGACAATAAAAAAGATAGTGTTTTCCAGGGGCTGAAAGAGAAGGGGGATAAATAGGTAGAGCACAGACTGTTTTTAGGGCAATGAAAATACTCTGTATTATACCATAATGGTAGATATACGGCATTATATACACCACCAAGAGTGAACTCCAGGCCCTGGCTGGTTTGCTCAAAGATAGAGCGTCGGCCTGGCATGTGGATGTCCCCGGTTTGATTTCAGGTCAGGGCGCAATGGAGAAGCAACCATCTGTTTCTCTACTCCTCCCCACCACCCCCACAGCTACAGGTCAATTGGGTCGAGCAAAGTTGGCTTCGGGTGCTGAGGATGGCTCAGTGGCCTCTGTCTCAGGTGCTAAAAAAATAAAAATAAAAAGGCTCCATTCCTGAGCAATGGAGCAACAGGCCCAGATGGGCAGAGCATTGCCCCCTAATAGGCTAATGAGAACTATGCACTGTAATTATGATGTGTTGGTGCAGGTTCATTAGTTGCAACAAATGTACTGCTCTGGTGGGAGATGCTGACAATGGGAGAGGCTGTGCATGTGTGGGAGCCAGAAGTATATAGAAAACCTCTGTACCTTCCTCTCAATTTTCCTGGTTACCTGAAACTGCTCTAAAAAAAAGTGTCTTTAAAAGACAAATGGCTGAAATCCAGATTAAACTATATCTGAAGTTGGCCTTGCCTCTGGACTTTTCATTTATCTGATTCAGGCAATCCTCTTCACTGGTTAAGCCACGCTGGGCAGGATTTTCTGTGACTTCCAACCTAGTGCATTCTAACTGCACCCCCAGCAGGACAAGTAAAATGTGCTGGACTCCACCTCCTGTCAGTGCTCATGAATAATGACCCAACATCGGAGGTTCTCCACAACAAAACTACCACAGGCAACCTCGAATGAAGGAATGTTCAACTGCAGACAGGACTCTTGAACTCCAGCTTCCCTCTGCCACAGGCAGCTCCAGGACAGGCAAGTTAAAACCAAAATGTACCATAGTCCTTAGCTGAACGCTATCAGATCAGTGAAGCCAACACATTCTATTAATTTTATTTTGTAATTAATGTGTTTTAATTATTTTAAGATTCTGACAATGAATTTAAAATACTAACCTATCATTATGACTATATCAAATTAATATTCTATTATTTTTTAAAATTTATTTATTTATTCATTTTAGAGAGGAGAGAGAGAGAGAGAGAGAGAGAGAGAGAGAGAAAGAAAGGGGGGAGGAGCAGGAAGCATCAACTCCCATATGTGCCTTAACCAGACAAGTGCAGGGTTTTGAACCGGTGACCTCAGCATTCCAGGTCGACGCTTTATCCACTGCGCCACCACAGGTCAGGCAATATATTCTATTATTTTGATAGCAAGGATTACTTATTACAAATAAAACCAAAGAAAAAGGAAAGGTTGTATTTAAGACCCAAGAACTGCTCTGGCCAACTGGCTCAGGGGATAGAGACTTGGCCTGGTATTCAGACATCCCAGGTTCGATTCCTAGTCAGGGCACATATGAGAAGCAACCATCTGCTTCTCTTCTCCTCCCTCTCTCCCTTCTCTCTCTCTTCCTCTCTTACAGCCAGTGGCTTGACTGGTTTGAGTGTTGGCCCTGGGCACTGAGAATAGTTTGGTTACTCAGAGCCTTGGCTTCAGGCGCTGAGGATAGCTCAGTTGATTCCAGCATCAGCCCCAGATGGGGGCTGCCAGGCACATGTGGGAGTCTGTCTCTCTATCTTCCCTCCTCTCACTTAAAAAAAAAAAAAAAAGAATAAAAGACCCAAAAACTGAAATGTATGCAGATTGGGCCTGATTGGAAGAAGGGGTAGCCCTCAAGAATTTTTTGCCTGACTAGGCAGTGGAGCAGTGGATTGAGTGTCGGACTGGGATGCGTAGGACCCAGGTTCGAGACCCTGAGGTCGCCAGCTTGAGCGCGGGCTCATCTGGCTTAAGCAAAAGCTCACCAGGTCGCTGGCTTGAGCAAGGGGTACTCAGTCTGCTGTAGCCCTACGGTCAAGGCATATAAGAGAAAGCAATCAATGAACAACTAAGGTGTTGCAACGAAAAACTAATGATTAATGTTTCTCATCTCTCTCTGTTCCTGTCTGTCTGTCCCTATCTATCCCTCTCTCAGTCTCTGTTAAAAAAAAAAAAAAAGAAATTTTTTATTTTAGATATCAGAACTGGCCCTGGCCAGTGGCTCAGTGAATAGAACATCAGCCCAGCATATGGACATCCTAGGCTCAATTCCTGGTCAGGGCATCTTTTTCTTTCCTCTTCCTCTCTCCCTCTTGCCACCAGTGGCCCCACTGGTTCAAGCATGGCCTGAAGCACTGAGGATAGCTCCACTGGAGCACATCAGCCTCAAGCACTAAAAATAGCTCGGTACTTGAGCATCGCCTCAGACGGGGTTGCCAGGTGAATCCTGGTCAAGGCGCATGCGGGAGTCTGACTCACTATCTCCCCTCCTCTCACCTAAAAATAAATAAATAAATAAATTTAATTTTTAAAAAATCAGAATTGAGCTTCATTTTTTTCTGAAGGCCAGGCTTAAAATTTAATTTCATATTGAAACTGTTCTAGTCAAATATGAAAACTTTTAGGAGTGGTTTTAACAACTGTCGGTTACTAGTCTTACTTAACAAGATAATTTTGTGACATACTCTATTCTAAAAAGCTTGCTAAACTGAGTGTATTTCATGTCTTTTTTTTTTCATTTTTTAAACTTACTTGATGGCCTGACCAGGTGGTGGCACAGTGGATAGAGAATCGGACTGGGATGTGGAGGACCCAGGTTTGAGACTCCGAGGTCGCCAGCTTGCGCGCAGGCTCATCTGGTTTAAGCAAAAGCTCACCAGCTTGGCTTGGACCCAAGGTTGCTGGCTGAAGCAAGGGCTTGCTCGGTCTGCTGAAGGCCCGCGGTCAAGGCACATGTGAGAGAGCAATCAATGAACAACTGAGGTGCCGCTACGAAAAACTGATGATTGATGCTTCTCATCTCTCTCCATTCCTGTCTGTCTGTCCCTATTTATCCCTCTCTCTGACTTTCTCTCTGTCCCTGTAAAACAAACAAACAAACAAAAAAACGTACTTGATGATTTTTAGAGAGAAAGAAAGGGGAAGAGATAGACAGACAGAAACATCTATGCGTTTCTGTGTGAGCCCTGACCAGGGACTCAACTGACAACCTCTGCGCATCAGGACAATGCTCTAACCAACCAAACTACCAGCTAGGGCATGGACTATTTCAGATCTTGCTCCCAGCATATGTACTTAGTTTGGGCTAAAATAAACTCTTATAAAAATTCAAATCTTAAATTAAAAATAAAAATAAATTAAAAATAAAAATCTTGCTAAATCAATAGCCTTTAACTAAACACTGTGAACCAAAAGGTATACAAAAATTACTTCGAACAGTATATCCTGAATCACATCACTTGAAGGATGGTCATATTCTCAGAGACATTTGATCCTATGTTTATTAGCAAGTAGCCAATTTCTCTGACACAGTAAATTTGGATAAATGATCTGGGTTTTTAATAACTCCATGGGAGAGTCCCAGCACCTAAGGATGTGTTTCCAGACTGCTGATCAAATCAGCAGGGTCACACGAACTCCAGACTTGCAAAATTTCACATGCAAAAGTCACCAGAACCAGCTATGAAATGAGTGGAAAACAGAACCCTACTAGTATCTGTGAACATCAGCCACAGACTCCAACCACAGCCAAACATACCTCACAGAAGGGATCACCAAGAAGAGAGAATGAAGAGACAGGGTTCCTAAATCACAACAGCTTCTCAATAACACCACTTCATGCCTCCAAAGCTGTGTCTGTGCCTACACGCAAAGCTGCAGTCACAACTTCAGAATGCCCCAGGGGCTCCTAGAAACTGACTACACAATCCTAACTCATTTTGTTGGCAGGGAAAAAAAGGTCCAATCCTAGAAATGCAACCACAGCCACAAAAGTTCTCAAAGGGCTCAGACAACACACCGCACAGCAGGCTCTTCACCGCCCCTTTCCAACCTCTAGGAAGAATCTGAGAAGACTGTTACAAAAAAAACAACGATCCAGAATTCTCTAAGTATTGATGCATTTAAAAATCCACAACTCCCTCTGTTAAGCCAAAGGTATTATATCTACCAGGTAAACCCACCTTCTATACAAGAAGATAGAAATTTTACTGCTAATGGATAAAGTATAAATGTCACAACTTCTAAGAATTCCAGTGTTACTATAACGACTTACAATGCCATAAATTTAGTCTGTTCTTGATTAAAGTATCCTCAACATACAACTATTAAAAAACATCTAATGACAAATATGAAAGTATCATGAATAAGAACTAAAACTCACCCATAGCAACAGGAGTATACCCACTTAGGGGTGAGAGACAAGACCATTCCTTACCAACACCTTTCCTTGCTAGTTCTCCAGCTCTTGGAGGTGAGCACAGAAACAGACGACTTGTGTCTGACTCACCTGAATTCTCTGCCTTCGCTGTACCGTCTACTTGAGGAGGCCCGTGGGGCGGCTGTCTCCAGGAGCAGCTTCTGTGTCAGCCTGCCAGAGGGAGCAGGGTCTCTGCCATCGTCTTCGTCTATATCTTGGTCACATTTCCATTCCTCATCTTCATTCAAAGTGGGCAGATATCCAGGTATGGCCTTCCCTGTCCCTGACCCAGAGCTCTGGTCACTACAGAGCTTTGGGCTCTCTGAGCCTGTCCTCGTATATTCCAAATAAATATCAGACTTGAGGAAAAGGGGGTAGGTGTTCTCCTCCATGGTGGACTGGATTTCTGTCTGGGCCTGGTCAAACATGGCAGGATCAATCAGCTGCTTCATAATGCAGTCCTTTATGAAACTCTTGGTGGCTGGCTTGGTTTGCCTGGACACGATGCCATTGTTATCAAGGATGTACTTTCGGTAAATAGCTTTGGCCAGCTTCAGCCTCTTCTCCTCATTTGAGTCACAGGGTTCCAATTTCCTGAAGCCACTGCAGGCAAACCAGAAGTCCAGCAGGTCAGCACAGTCCTCCTGCTTCAGAAAAGTCCTAAACAGGTTTATCCCGTCTTGATCATCTAATAAGGAGTGCAAGGACTCGGCCCACTTTAAGTACGGTGGGGTGGGTGAAGCACTGCCCTCAGGTTCATACCCCAGGTCCAGATCTGAGCGCCTCGGAGTGGCTGTGGAAGTCTCGCCTTTAATCCCAACACCTTTCCCAGAGCAGAAGCTGTGGCTGACGGGCCTGGGGTCTGTGGACACCAGTTCACCCTCCTCACCAGGCACTGGGGGTCTGGGAGCATCTTCGGTGAAACTTGTTCCGAGGTCCAAGGAGAAACCCTGCTCTTGAATATTCATTTTGAGACTCTGCGTCAATGAACAATGAGCGCTGCACCCTAATACATCAGTACTTATAGCTCCAAAGTGAATCAATCTGTCCTGTTGAAACCATTAAGAGGACAAGGATTAGGAAAGGTGGGTCCATGGAAATATGACCACAGAGATTTTCTCAAGAAAAGACTCGCAATGATGCCCTCCCGCGTGAACTCAAAGTTAGAAATTCAGTTTAAGCCCTGGCCAGATAGCTCGACTGGTTGGAGCATCATCCGGATACACAAAGATTGCCAGGCTGGCCTGACCAGGCAGTGGCACAGTGGATACAGCGTCCGACTGGGATATGAAGACCCGGGTTCAAGACCCGGAGGTCGCCAGCTTCAGCACGGGCCCATCAGGCTTGAGCAAAAGCTCGTCAGCTTGGACCCAAGGTCACTGACTCCAGCAAGGGGTTGCTCGGTCTGTTGAAGGCCCGCGGTCAAGGCACATGTGAGAAAGCAATCAATGAACAACTATGGTGTTGCAACGGCAACAAAAAACTAATGATTGATGCTTCTCACCTCTCTCCGTTCCTGTCTGTCTGTCCCTATCTATCCCTCTCTAACTCTCTCTCTGTCCCTGAGGGGGGAAAAAAAAAAAAAAAGAAGATTGCCAGGCTGATCCCCGGTCAGAGCAGATACAGAGATAGATTGATGTTTCCGTCTCTCTCCCTTCCTGTCTGTCCAAAAATCAATAAAGTTTTTTAAAAATTTAGATTAAATTTGCAATCTTTCCTCACAAGGTTTGTGCTATATTAAAACAATTTCTGGGAACTTTTACAACTACAGGAATGCCTTTGGTGCTAAGAAATGAACACCCAGAACACGAAGAACACCACACCCCTAAAGTGTCATTCTGTGAAAACATCATAGCACTGGCCAGATAGCTCAGTTGGTTAGCGCATTGTCCCAATATGCCAACGTTGCACGTTCAATCCCTGGTCAGGGTACATATAAGAATCAACCAATGAATGCATAAACAAGTGAAACAACAAATCGATGTTTCTCTCTCCTTCCTCTCTCTCTAAAAAAAATTTTTAATATTTTTAATTTAAAAAATAATCACCGAGACCAGTATCCTGGGGACCTCCCATCTTAGCTACAGAGCTGAGTGACTAATCCTTCTCTGCAAGCTCCAGGAAGGCAGGAGGACTGGAGGAAAGAGAGGTGCTTCTAGTCTTCCTAGTTGTACAAACTTGGGTAAAAGCTGATCCCTCACATGAGAGACAAGGATGACCACCCAACCTGCTCTGCAGCGTCACTGTGAGACCAGGTACGGAAAGGATGGCACATCACACACTGTTAGGTGGGTGGTGTGCCTGCCCCGCACATTCTCCAGGCCCACAGCCACTGTGTTTTCTGCGTCCCCACCACTTCATACTTAGTATGCCTCACAAGTGTGCAAACACACAGTGAGTTGTTCCTCTCTCAACACATGCCAAAAAGAGCAGTTAATTGTGGGTCACCTTCAGTATCTTCTAGCAAGTGATCAAAGGACATCACTCACATGCACACGCACAGGGGCCTTCTCATGCCACCAATGTGGACAATCTTAAAAATGCTCCTATCAGAAAGCTGCACTTGACCTTTAAAACCTTGCTTATAAGGAAAGTATCCTCTGGTAGCAAATGGCAATTGAGTACTGAGAAACAGAAGGTCTGAAAAAATTTAATCTAAAGAAGGATACAGCTCACATGATTTAACTCTGTAAGCTGAAAACCAAATCGCCTACTCTCTTAGAGGTCAGGGAACCATGGGGTTTTTTTTGTTGTTGTTGTTGTTGCTGCTGCTGCTGCTGCTGCTGCAAGCCAGCCTTGGGTATGAGGGGAGACTGTCCGGGATCAGCACAATGCCATGGTCTTTGGTCCTCCCTGTCACATCCAACAGGAGGTCTTAGAGCCCAAATTCAGTCTACGCCTCCCAACCTACCCAAGGGGGTGAGTGCAACACAGCCTGCATAATATAAGTGGTCTGCCTAAAAGTGGGCTGAAGAGAAGCATGTCAAGTCTAAAATGCCTGTAACACTGAACAAGCCAGAAGTAAAACAAAACCCTAAAACATGGTACCAGCACAAACGGTAGCTCTCCCTGGCCATCACTGCCCACTCTGTACCCTGGCCTACACATAATCCACCCCCAACACCTGCATTCTCACACTGTACACACTTCACCTGCCAGCAGCTGCTGAAAGCTAATAGTGAAAAGCATCCAGAAATGGAGGCTGGGTCACAATTATATATGTCCACCAAATGACATTTCTGCAGCTAATGACTTTTTATAAAAACTACTGGGTAGGCTGTAATTCCAGCCTCAGCAGGAAGAGCCTGTTTCTTAAGGTCATGGCCTGTGGCTGTGGCGCCCTGCTGTTTAAGGACCAGTCAACTGCAAAGTTGCTTTCTTCGAGCACCATCAACAAGGAAAGAGTACCTGTCGTGTTTCAGCGCCACACTAGCCTGTAGATGTCTAATGTCTTCCTGTCCAGGATACCATCTCAGGGGAGAGGTCCCACATCCAGCCACACACCCTTAGAAATACTCTGTAGATCACTGGCCTCAAGAAAGAACCAAATCACTGTGTTTGAACTGGAAAATAATTATGAATCACTGTCACTTCCTCTTTTTTTAGTTTTCCTTTTTCCTACTGTCACTTTTTCTTAAGATCCTTAAGACTTCTATGTAAATTATTTGTAGCACCTTGACTTAAACATTTTCTGCAGGACCCACACACTTAGAATAAGGTCTGGCAACTAGAACTAGATACCAATAAATATTTAATTCATTGACATAAGGAAAAATGACACTTGCCACAGATGCCAAATGTTACCTCTTCAACAGATGCTGAACTACTATTCTATAGAAACAACAGTATATTCAAAATCTAGCCCTTTCTTTTTTATCCCCCTAACTGGGGCTGTCTTAAAAGACTAACATTTTAATTCATGTGTGAACAAGTCCCCCTAATCATTTTAAACTATTTTTCATTGCTCAGAAGAAACATTTCCGGCCCTAGCCAGTTAACTCAGTTGGTTAGAGAATCTTCCCAAAACGACAAGGTTGTGGTTCAATCCCAAATCAGGGCACAGAGAATACATGACTGAGTGGAACAACAAATGAATGTTTCCCTTCCACCTCCCTCTCTCTCGCTTCCTCTCTCTGTCTCTCTAAAATTCAATCAATCAATAAAAAATTTAAACCCTGGCCGGATAGCTTGGTTAGTTGGAGTGTTGACCTGAAGTGCAGATGTTGCAGGTTCAATCCCTGGTCAGAGCACATACAGGAACAGCTCAATGTTCCTGTCTCTCTTTCTCCCTGCCTCTTGTTAAAAAAAAAAGAAGAAGAAACATTTTCTATAATTCTTATAATTCACATCTATTTTAGGTTGTCAACTGACAAAAAACTGTGGTGTCTCTGGAAGCACAGAAACATTTTCCCAAATTATTGACATTATTGAAATATGCTCCAATTCCCACAACTTCCAGGTTTCCAAGCACCAAGCATTTAGGGCACACACATGCACATACTACACGTAAAGCAGTTACATTACTTCAAGTTACAGTCCAATGCCCAGAAGCAATGAATCTGGCCAATAGCATGTAACCACTGTCAATAAAGAGATGCCATAAAAGGAATCTACAACTCTGATACCACATTTAAAATCTCCTTCGGTCACTGCCAAGACATACCCCCTGGGTACCAAGCAGCTAGCTCCACGCTACAGATGTGTATGTATTTCTTTATTTAGCACAAATATAGTTTTTGACCTTCTGGTTTACATGGAGTGTGGAAGTTATACAGCGTGACTGATATTTCCCCAGCTGTCCATTAATTAAAGTCTGGAAAGATTAAAGGCTACTGTTTTACATGTAATCCATTCTCCCATCACCTAAATTCTAAATAATGAGTGTAACCCAAAAAAAATTCCACTTAGTTTTTCTGAAACTAAAAATCCAAGAAACACCAACACCTGCTGAAAAACAAACAGTAACCCTGTATTTTGGATGCTTTTCCCATCCTTGTTCCTGAACAGAAGTTCTTCAAAGTGAACCCCTGATACTGCTATCTCTGGAGGTCAGCTTTACACTGTGTGTGTTCTCTAGAACAGTGCCTGTGGGTCTAACTATACCTGAGAATCTTCCTGAAAAAGCAGAAAACATTAGTGTGAGCATAAAGGAGGGGCCGAGATGCACAATAAGAACTCTCTAAATTTGAGAGGTGAGCTGAGAAAAATCCCAAGAGGAATGATTTATTTTTCTCTACTGGTCTCAGCGTGGAACTAAGTTTCACCTGCCCTGGCTGTACAGCTCTGGTTTCACAGAGGTCTGAATTTCAAAATGTGGTGTAGAGGCAGAATCTAAGACCTACCGCCAAGAGAGAGTTTGGGGGACAAAGCATCAAGCTGAAAGAGTACAGCCACTCACATAAGCTACACAACAGCCTAGATGCAACCTAAAGCACCTATCTATGCCTCAGAGGCAGTGAGTGCTTTCCCTGGGTTTCAGACTCACTCAGTCCTACTTTTTGCTGGGGGTTGGGGCAAGGGACACTCGACTGTCCAGCCTCTCTCCAGAATCCTTGCACGCAGTGTCTCACCACAACAGCTACTCCTCACCCCACCCACACCCTGAAACATGCCCAAAGCCCACAGACCACAGCACGCTCCTAGCATCATACAATCAAACACATCAGCTGCAGACCTCGGCCTCCCCCCCTATTCCAGAATCCTGGGTCTTCCTTACATCTTTTCACTCACCTAGAGCAAGAGTCTGACCTTCCCAAACCAAACCCAGCACTCTTCCTCACTATGTCAACGACCACTGCCTTCTCCGTGCCCTGCTAGCACCCGCACCCGCTTTGACACACCTGCCCTCACAGCCTTCCCCACACACGCCTTCCTCGTCCATCCCCGCGGTCTGCACACCCTTCTAGCACAGGTTGAGCACTCCAGCACTCCTTCTCCTCACTCGCTCCCGGCCCGCACAGCTTCCCCTCTCACGCCCTCCGAGCGCTCACAGCCGGCCCGCACAGCCTCCCGCACTCGCTCCAGATCCGCACAGCCTGCCCTCAACACTCCCGGCCCGCACCCCTCACACGCTCCGGGCCCGCACCCGCAGAGCCCCTCTTCCGGGTCCCGAGCCGGGCCGGGCCTACGCGGCCTACAAAAGGCGGCCGTACTGGCCCGCGCCCCTCAGGAATGCGCGACAGACCCGCACTACTCACCCGCGCGCGGCAGCGGCAGCGGCGGCGGCGGCAGGGCCCCGGGCCCGGCTCCCGGAGCGGCGCGGCGCGTCTCGGCGCGGCGCGGCCCATGCGCTCAGTGGCGGCGCGGCGGGCGGGACCGGGTGGGGGCGCGGCCCGGGGCGGCCCCCATCGCAGCGGCGGCGCGGCGGCCCCGGAGCGGGCGCAGGCAGGCCGCCGAGGCCGGCCGCTCGCTCTCACCGGCTTCCTCCGCGGGGAAATGGGTCCGGCCTGATTCCGGCCGGTCCTGTGGCGGGGGCCGCGAACGCTTCCCCGAGCGGGGAACCCAAAGCCAGAGTACCGAAGCCCAGGCCCGAGCGCCCCCGCCGGCGCCGCCCGGAAGTGCGGGGGCGGGGCCTGGCTTGGGGGCGTGGCAGGGCTGGGGCGAGGGGCGGGGCCCCGAGCAAGGGAAAGGGACGAGAGCGTGAGACGGATCTAGAGCGTGGGGCGGGGCGAGAGCTTGGGGCGGAACCGAGATTTAGGGTGGAACGAGAACGTGGGGGCAAGGCCAAGAACGTGAGGGCGGGACTGGAGTAAAAACTGGTCCGAGAGCGCAAGACGGAGCCAGAGCGCAGGGATAAGGCAAAGAGAGTGGGGGAGGGTGCTCACGTGTAGGGGTGGGGCTTCGAACGTAGAGGCGGGGCCGGGGCACGTGTTTGAGGCCGAGAATGCGGGGGCGAGGCCGAAAACGCGATACCGAACAAGAGCACCGGACTAGGACAAGAGCTTAGAGGTGGGGACCTCGACTGTGGGGGCGGGGCCAGGGCGTATGGGTGGGCCCTGGGCTTTGGGGTGGGGCCAAAAGCGGTCAAGCGGATTAGGGACCAGAAGCGGGGTCGGAACCAGTGGGCGTGGTTAAATATGACGATATGGGCGGGGCGGAGGAACAGCGCTGTTGAAGGGGACCAGAGAGGGGGTTACAAAAACTGCGTTGGTCCCCTTGACCTACGGAGTCCAGGAGAGTGGCATGAAGAGACTCCCCCGCGAGTGATTCTGAAAAGACTGTGGTCACCAGAAGGTCTAGGTCGATGCACTAATAGAAAGACCGGCCTCTAGATGTAGACACCGCGAAGCGCATGTTAGATTGCAGCCCTTTGCTGCTGCCCACAGAGGGAGTCCACCAGCCTACGGTTACCAAGGTCGGCACCCACAGGTCCTCAGGACGAGCAGCGAGTGCTCAGGTGGGAGGAGTGACCAGAGGGACTGAAGACCTCGGGGCTGGCTGAAATGGACAGGCAAACCCTCGCAATGTCCAGGGCACTAAAGGGAGCAGGTGCTCAGGAGTTGGGCAGTTGGAGGACAGAGCCAGGTTTACCGGGAGCTGACCCCCTGGTGACATCCAGCCCGTGTCTTCCACTTCTCTATGCCCACAATTCCGGACCTGGCCAGGACGCTGAGGTGGTGGGATGGGCCCTGCCCTCTCAGAGTCCCCAGGCAGTATGGACTCACGGCTAGGGCACATAATAGGCAGTAGGCATCCAATAAATGCTAGCTGTCACTTGGTTAGGAGCCCCAACCTCTAAAGAGCTGTTGGTTGAGACTGGCTGAGGCCCTACCCTGGCTGGGCCCACCTGCCTCAATTTCTCCCAGGCATCATCCACAGTCCTGACAAGAGCTCCCCTTTCTACCACTGCCTGTGGGTCTCACTTGCCCAGGCCAGTCTGAGAGCAAGGGCTTCTGGATGTCCTGATCCCTGCACCCTATCCCTTTCCCCATTGCTGTCACCATGGCAGCCCTTACCTGACCTGTAAGCCCATCCTGCCAATTCTGTGTTGCACAACCACCACCAGCCCCTCGTGGAAGGAAAGATGTTGGCACCAGAAATTGTTTACTGCCCCTAAGGAATTGCTTCTGACCTCACCTACGACCACCCAAGACCCTGTTCTCTGCATGGCCATGCTCTGCCTAACACCTAGAGAAATGTTCCTGGCAGCCTTCAGGAGACAGCTATACTGCCATTGTACACACAAGGAAGCTGCCACTCAAGTCACATGAGGATCTGCTTGCCTCCTCCTGCTCCTGTCTCAGGGCTCCCCAGTACCTCATCCATCTACAGCTACCCCAACAGCCCTCAATTAGCCTGCTTTCTGGTGAACACAGCCTCTCGGGGCCTTTCGCTAGTGTCTTCTCCATGCCACCCTGCCCACTTCATGCTTCCACTATACTGCCCCAGGTCACCTCTAATGCCACCACATCTTCTCCTGGACACTGCTCATCCTTGTTGCCCACCCTCATTCTGTATGTCTTCCAGGCCGGGCCAGAAGTCTTAGCTCAGAGCTGCCTGCGCCACCAGCCAACCTCCCACTCGGCCACCCACTTGTGGTGCCTGCCTCTCCCAGGATTCAGCATAGTATCTGGTGCCTAGGATTTTGTAGGAAAGGGGGTTAGTGAGGGATGGGAGCCACCAGAAGCATGCCCAGCCTGCTGAGGACCCAGGCCACCTTCTAGGGCCATTACCATACCTAGGGCAGCCTGGGCAGGCAACAAGGGTGTGGATAAGGACAGCACATTACAGGAGCTGCATGTCTGAATCCACACTGGCCCTACTAGGATCCAGGTAGCAGGGGTCACTCTCACTAGGATGGCCTCAGGCCCCACAGTACTGGGCACAGAAGATGCTCCTGCAGCCCCTCCTTCTCCTGTGCAGCCTCAGATAGAGGAGACAAAGTGGGTGACTTTCATGACACAACAGGGTCCCTATGGGTTGCAGGAGTCCTGGGTGAACTGGACAGACAGCAGAGCCTCCCATACATTGGCCCCCAGGTTGCCTCCCCACTCCCAGACTCAGGCCCCCAACACTTGCCTTGGTTCTGCAGAGCTGCTGCTGCGGCCAGGCCATGCTCCTGGGGTTGTGTCCACATCCATCCTCCGCCTGGCCCATGGTGGCAGATGTCCCCAGGCCCTGGGACCAGAACAGGGTCCTCGGGCCTCCAGCTCCTCAGGGCCTCCACCCTGCAGGGACAGAAAGGGAATCAGAAGACCGGAGGAAATGAAACAGCACTCTATGGTGGGTTATGGCTGTGGGCATGGAGGGGAAATTGTCCAGGCAGGATGGGGGTGGAGGAGGCCAGAGGAGGAAGCTTGGGGAAAACTCTGAAGAGAGGGATGCAGGGAAGGCAGCACTGTGGGTCTGCAATGAAGCAGGGGTAACCTGGCAGAAGGACTGCATCAGCCACCCAGTGCTGAGACCACATACATCTGTAGGAACCTCACTTTTGAACAGGTGAGTGCCAAGGTAGAACACCCCCTTTTCTTTTCTTTCTTTTTTTTTTTTTTTGTATTTTTCCAAAGTTAGAAACGAGGAGGCAGACAGATTCCCACATGCACCTAACCAGGATCCACCCCGCATGCCCACCAGGGGGCGATGCTCTGCCCATCTGGGCATTGCTCCCATGCAGCCAGAGACATTCTAGTGCCTGAGGCAGAAGCCATGGAGTCATCCTCAGCACCTGGGCCAACTTTGCTCCAATGGAGCCTTGGCTGCAGGAGGGGAAGAGAGAGATAGAGAGGAAGGAGAGCGGGAAGGGTGGAGAAGAAGATGGGTGCTTCTCCTGTGTGCCCTGGCCAGGAATCGAGGAGCACCCCCATTTCATTACAGAGGTCCTTTAAAATGAAGTCCCCTTCCCTGGGAGCAGGAGTTTGTTTCTAGAGGCTTTGATTTGATTAAATGTTGATGACATTTGTTCAGGCTTTCCAGGAACTAGACAAAACCTTAGGAGCAGAAATAAAATTATTTTCTTCAATTTAGACCTAAAAGGAATACTTTCAAATAAAGTGGTCTTTAAAGCTTTACATGTATTCAAGCACTTGGCTGAGGAAGCCAACTTATAAGAAGGGTTCCAAAGCATCATCCCAGAGGTACCAAGGAGGTATGTTGAGGTATGGAGGGGGTGGGACATAGCCCAATGTAAGGGAGTGTAAACTAGCAGCAGAGAACTATCTACTACAGAGATTGGATACTGATACTGTGAAGATCCCTATAATCCTTTTCTTTTCTTCTGTTAAGTGAGAGGAGGGGATCCCATGCTCCCCGACTGGGATCCACCCAGCAATCCCCGTCTGGGGCCAATGCTCAAACCAACCAAGCTATCCTCAGCACCTGAAAATGAGAGATTTGGACCAACTGAGCTATCCTCGTCACCCCAGGCCCCAGCTCAAACCAGTTGAGTCATTGGCAGCGGGAGGGGAAAAGGGAGAGAAGGGGGAGAGGAAGGGAGAGAGAAGCAGATGGTCACTTCTCTTGTGTGCCCTGACTGGGAATCAAACCGGGATGCCCGCATGCTGGGCCAACGCTCTATCTACTGAGCCAACCGCTAGGACCCCCATCATCCTCTCAAGTGGAGAGTACAAAGAAGAAGTGTATGGATTTGAGCTTCCATAGGGAGACAGGACCCTCAGAATTTGTTCCTTCCAGGCTGTCCATTCCCTGAACCTTCTGCCCAGACCACAGGTGTGGGAAATGGGAGTAGGAGGGCAGGTAGGGGAGGGGAGGCCTTGGCTCATCATTTTTTTTTTTTAATTTTATTCATTTTAGAGAGGAGACACAGAGTGAGAGAGAGAGAGAGAGAGAGAGAGAGAGAGAAAGGGGGGAGGAGCTGGAAGCTCAACTCCCATATGTGCCTTGACCAAACCAGTGCAGGGTTTTGAACTAGCGACCTCAGTGTTCCCAGGTCGACGCTTTAT
This sequence comes from Rhynchonycteris naso, assembly GCA_037038555.1. Taxonomy (NCBI): domain Eukaryota; kingdom Metazoa; phylum Chordata; class Mammalia; order Chiroptera; family Emballonuridae; genus Rhynchonycteris; species Rhynchonycteris naso. The sequence continues at coordinate 200,036,575 of CM073000.1, read as the reverse complement.
CCACTGCGCCACCACAGGTCAGGCTCATCATTTTTTAAAAAACATATATTATTGCCTGACCTGTGGTGGCGCAGTGGATAAAGCGTCAACCTGAAAACACTGAGGTCGCCAGTTCAAAACCCTGCACTGGTCTGGTCAAGGCACATATGGGAGTTGATGCTTCCAGCTCCTCCCCCCTTTCTCTCTTTCTCTATCTCTCTCTCTCACTCTGTGTCTCCTCTCTAAAATGAATAAATTAAAAAAAAATTTAAAAACCCAAAAAAACCCATATATTATTATTATTATTTGCCTGACCTGTGTGGCACAGTAAATAAAGCATCAACCTGGAACGCTGAGCTCGCCGGTTTGAAACCCCAGACTTGTCTGGTCAAGGCACATATGGGAGTTGATGCTTCCTGCTCCTCCCCCTACTTTCTCTATCTCTGTCTCCCACCCCCTTAAAATGAATAAATAAAAATTTTAAAAATAAAAATATATTTAAAAAAAAATCTTTTGATTGATTTTAGAGAGGAGAAAGAGAAACAGGGGAGGGGAGGGACAGTAGGTGCTTTGACCAGGTAAGCCCAGGGTTCTGAACTGGTGATCTCAGCATTGCAGGTAGATGCTTGCTTTTTTTATTATTATTATTTTATCAAGAGAGAGAGAGAGGGACAGGTAGGGACAGACAGGAAGGGAGAGAGATGAGAAGCATCAGCTCCTAGTTGCGTCCCTTTAGTTGTTCATTGATTGTTTTCTCGTATGTGCCTTGACTGGGAGGCTCCAGCTGAGCCAGTGAGCACTTGCTCAAGACAGCAACCTTGGGGTCACATCTATGATTCCACACTCAAGCTGGCAACTCTGTGTTCAAGCTGGTGAGCCCACACTCAAGCCAGAGATCTCAGGGTTTCGAACCTGGGTCCTCAGCATCCCAGGCTGATGGTTGGTCAGGCACAGGTAGATGCTTTATCCACTGTGCCATCACTGGTCAGTCTCGACTTATCCAGTTTTGAGAAGAGAGGATGGGACTTCCTTTTGGAGGCACAATCCCAGCCCAGCAGCACTGGCCAGCCACCTTCTCAACCGTAAGCTTAGCCCTGAGCTCCATCTCTCCTCCCTAAGTGTCCTTTTTCTATCAGTTCTGAGTTTGGGGTGGGGTGTAGTTTGAGCCCCCATCCTAAACCCAACCAAGAATGTGGAACCATTGCATCAAGGTTGCAAGGAGAAAAGCTAGGAGACTGCACACACAGGGCGCCCATATTTATGACTCTAGAACGTGTACATATAAAGGCAAGAGGACTAACGAATTATCCCAGGGTATTAATAGCAGGTTATAGCTGGAGAGCAGAATTAGGAATGGGTTCCATTCTCTTCCTCAGGCATTTAGGAAGAAGTTCTATGCACTATCACTTGTTATGATTACATGGAGACCACAAAGCTCTGCAGCAGGTACCACCTTCCAATGGTCTAAGAAAGACCGGCAGGGGTGAGAATCCTGGGATAGGACAGAGCTGACCCACCTGTTGGGCAGTGGAAGGAAGGGTAGTGGACCATCCTGTGACTGAGGCAGTCACCCTAAATTGGGCCCCAGGACCAACGAGAAGGATCTATCCTGAGCTTCCTGGGTTGACCAGTGGGCATTCCAGGCTGGGGTCCTCTGGGCCCCAACCCGGTATTGGTCAGTTTCCCTGCCTGTTTTCTCCTGCGTCTGGTTCCATTCACCCTTCATATCTGTGGGGCTGGTGTGTCGTCCAGGCTGACATCTCGCATCCCACTTGCTACTTGGATTTCTCTCACCTGCCCTTCAGCTGAAACTGCCTTAGGCAAATGCCCCAGGAGTGATCCTGGCCCCAGTGCCAAGCTGGAGAGTTATGGGGACAGATACAGGGCTTATCCTCAAACAAGCTGGCTCCCATGTTAGCTCAGTGTCCCCTGCTGCATTCATGATACCTGGCATAACTGTTCCCTTCTAACCCTGCTATGTCCTGATGGTTCCTACTTGTCCTGTGTGCCCTGCATTGGCACCTCACCAGCACACACGACACAGTCCCCCACATTCCTGGCTGGCCCCATGAGTCAAGGATCAGGCTCCAAGGCCAACAGAAAAGTAGTGGCACAGCAGCAGGTATATGAGCCCCAAGGGTAACACACTCCATCCCAAGGTGCACTCCACTTACTCCCCACCTCAGGTCTCACTCTCAGTGCCCTGAGAGGGGTCCTGTTACTCCAGGCTGAGGGACACAGCAGGGATATTTTCCTGCATTGCCTTTTTAAAGGACTCTGACACCAGGAACATGTCCAAAGGTTCAGGAGATGGTCACGTATGCTCAGGGTTGGACAGTGAGTGTTGAGGGCTCAAGATTCCTGCTGGCCACATGGACCTGGGAAAGAGGGGAGAACAGCCTGCTTACCACCAACCCAATGCCTCCTCAACTTGGGAGCCTTAGGGACATCAGTGTTGTGGCCAGAGCTGGCCCAGCTCCTACCTCCTGAAGACTTGGTCTGCTTGTGTCTTAGGCTAGCTGGTGGCTCTGGAAAAAGTGGGTATACCTCTTTGAGCCAGAGTATCCTCCTCAATAAAGTGAGGGTCCTGACCCTGCCCAACTAATCTCAGAGGTCCCTGTGCCTGGGCCACAAGGTGGAGCCCACAGCTGACCCTGGCCCAAGTCTTGTGTCTCAAACATGTCATAAGCGGAGGGCAGGGCTGCTGGCATCCCCCAACCTCAGCACCAATTGCCTAGGAAAGGTGGTGTCCCAGTGGAGGGGCTTTGCACCTGAGGGGCCTTGGCCAGATTTCGAAGCAACAGATGGAAGTTTCACCTTCCCAGGTGGCCTCAGGCCATTTCCCCTTTTGGTCTTGGGCATGGCTTCCCTCCTGCCACACTGACCCTCACACCATCAGACTTCTCCCGTTGTCCTCACTGTTCCCTCACCTGGAACACCCTTCTCTGTACTGACCATGCCATCCCCAAAGGCCTCTCTCTCCCAGTGCTGGGAGCTCTTGCACCCGTCTGCTCGTTCTTTCCTCCCCCACCTGATATACCTCCCCCACACTGGCACAGTTCCAGGGCCCCAGGGCAACCTCTTGAGCTTGTAGCTGGTGACTGTGTTGGGACACAGGCCACCTGCCCTCACCCACAGTATATATCCTCCAGGTCAGCCTCTGCACACCCCTGGCCCGTCTGCTGCCTGACCTAAAGTTTGCTGTCCTGCGATGTCTCTCTCTGCTGCCTAGGAGCCCTGTGCGGCCACTGCCAAGTTATAAGTATGTGATTATGTATGCTGGGGTTCCCCTCAGCCCTTTTGTTGCTGCAGAATCTGTCCTGGCAAACAAAAGTGCACTGGATTAGCCACAGTGGATTAAAAGATTTGCTTCTCAGAGTTTACCTAATAACTTAACAATTGTGCCGACGGAGTCTTTGAACCTCTGGACACGCTCGCCAGGCCATCTGGGAGCTCCTGGCCTCTGTGGGCAGTGGGGTGGTGGTTGGGGTCATCACCTCAACCTTACACCCAGCTCTGTCTAGGACTGGGCCTGTGCTCTTGGCTCCTGCCAGGCCCATCTGGGCTGAACTTGGAGACAGGACCACGCTCCAGGAGAAGGTGGAGGCATAGGTGGAGGGAACAAGGCCAGGCTCTAACTGCCTTCTGGAGGAACAGCTGCATGAGGTCAGGTATGGGTGGTACCAACCAGGCCTCACCGGTCCCCAGCCCGACCCCTCGGGCATGTCCACACAGCCACACAGCACCAAGGACATAGCAACATGGAGAGTGGCTGTGACAGACAGGTGACACTCCAGGCTTTACCATGCCGTGGCGCATGGCCTTGCTGCAGTTATCCCACAGTGCACGTTTACACACACACACACACACACACACACACACACACACAAGCATGTCCGTCTTTGATCTCCAAAGGACACTCCATTTACAAGCTCTTAATCGCAGCTGTCTTTTCGGGGCCTGTCCTCTGAAGTCCCGAGTAATGGGATTTGGCGCCTCTGATCCATCTTTGGCTGGCCGCTCCCCATTATAGGTGGATATTTTTTCCTTTTTTTTTTCGCATTTTTACTTCTTTTTTTTCTTTCTCGAAAAAATATCCCTTAAACCTCACTGACTTGACATGGCTTGTCGCCTAGCCCTGGAAGCGATGGCTGGGAGAGGGGCAGGTGGCTGTTATGCCAAGGGCCTGGCCAGTTGGGGGTCTTTGATGCCGCCTCCATGTGAAATCTAATGTGAAAGACCATGAGAGCGATTTTCGGGACCATGGTGCAGTGGATTCATTCTGCCTCGTGCTGTTTCCTTTGTCTCTCTTCCCATGACCCTTCCTTGGGACATTTGGGGAGAGGGTCTCAGAGTGAGGGCGCGGTTGTGTGTGTGTTTGTGAGGGTGCAGAGGGTGGGGTGGCTGAGGGCAGGGCCTCAGCCATAAGAACAAAGGGCAGCAGGAAGCATATCCACCTGTCCACCTGTCCACCTGTCCGTCCATCCATCCATCTGCCCGCCCGGCTTACCTCACCTGCCTGGTTCTGTGTGCTTGCTCGCGCCCCACCATCCCGCGGTCCGCCATGATGGGCTTGGCCGTCCGTCTGTGCACTTTCAGCCACTCCAGGAAGCGAGTCCCTGCTCTTGGCCACTGTGTGGCTGGGAGGAAGAAGCGTGACTCTAGGCTGCAGCTCAGGCTCCCACCGCCGATTGGCTGAGGCAGGGACCAGATGACGGCCTCGGAACCCTATGGTAGCCATGGCAACCAGCCCCTTTAGATACCGCCACCCCCAAGCCACTCCTGACAGCTGAGGGAACAGACAGCGCCGCTGATGGGTCCACTCCAGGGTCCCCTCAGAGGGTCAGATCAGGCATGGCTGGATGGTAGCTATTCCTGCACTAGCTGTTAAATGTTTTCATGTGTGTGTTCTGCTTGTGTGTTTTATGAATGTCCAGTGTGAAGTGTACCTGTCCCTCTCTCAGGACATGTCCCAAGCTGCTGTATACCCTGCCTGACCCCCTAGTGGAGGCAGAAACAGTGTCCTTTGCAGCCCCTGCTAAGAGGAGGACTTCAGGTCAGGCTTGCCCCAGGGGCTGTCCTGTGAGAAAATAATGGGTGAGAGCAACAGGATGATGAGCAGGGAGAACTGCCCAACCCCAGGCAGGCAGAGCTAAGCTTTTCATCCATCTCAGACCCCAGACCCCAAAGGGCCTGCCAGCTCTATCTCTGTCTGCCAACCTCCCCTATGGACTCTCATTAGTCTGTTGAATACACAAACATGCTTACACAGTCCCCTCAGCCTTCAAAGGCCTCACCATAGCTCTGCTGCCCAGATCTTGTGTCTCCACCAGGACTCTGGGGCTTTGTCCACACACCTGTGACCTTGCCCCTGCTCTTCCTTTTACCTGCACCCCCAGGTGTCTCAGGACCAGAACTTCTCAGCAAGGACCTGATACATCATTCCTGGGTGCAGGGCACTGAGCATCCAAGAGCCACTCATGGTTTCGTCTCTGTGGCAGCCCTGGTCTGTCCAAATGCTCCTAGGATGCAAAACCTAGTCAAGGCCCCCATGAAGGCCACCGGAGAGCCCAACTTCCTAGCCCAGGCCACGCCCAGCCCAGCCCAGCCCAGCCCACACCTGAACAGCTCCTGGGCTGCAAGGAGCAGGTGTGAATCTTGAGCAGCTGGGAAGAAGCCAGGACTAAGGCAGGCCCCTGGGGTCCCAGAGGCTGTTGGGGAGGCCACTGCCAAGGTCAGAGAACCCAGGAGCTAGGGGGAGCCTGGAACACAAATCAACAGGGGTCAAACATCCAAGGGAAGGGGCTCAGGGTAGGCCAGGCTGGACCCAGAGGCAGAGAGCAAGTATGCTGTTCAGGTAGCCCTCTGAACTTGCTCTTACACTTTACACTGAAACCACCCCAAGCTGCTCAGTCATTGGATTGAGCCCCCAGCTTCGAGGGCCTCCCCTGCAGGGCAGGACACCAGGTCTTATCCAGAGGCAAGGCCTGGATCAGCTTATGGTGGGTGGTAAAGGGTCCAGGGCCTGGTGCTCCAGGCTGAGCAGGGGAGGGCTCTGGTGTGCACGGGCAGAGTAAGGACAGGACAGGACAGGACAGCGTGGGGCTGGGGCTGCTAAGGGTGTTCGCATAACCTAGGGCTGCAGCTTGGGGGCGCTGGTGGGGACGGGAAGGAAAGGGGTTTGAGGGAGTCTGGAGCTGGCAGAACATCCAAGGGGATGGCAATGATTGGTGAAGGTGAAGACAGAGTCCAGGCGCTGGCTTAGGAAGGGCACACGATGCACGGGAGAGCCTCACAGAGGCCCCTCTGAGCTCCCAGCACCCTGACAAGAACCAGACAAGGCCAGAGGCGCCCAGGTCTGGCCTGTTCTACAACCAGCAGGCCGCCAGGGCACACTGGAACAGGGCTCACGTAATACCCTCAGGATGAAGAATTAGGAGCAAAGCCCTGCACTGGGCCCAACGCTTCCTGGGATTCAGAAAACACTAGAATGAGACAGTGTATATATAACATGGTATTAAGGCCACTCTTGTCAGAGGTCTCTACTGGCCCAGTCCCAAGGCAGCCCTCTCCAGTCCATAGCCACAGTAATGGTCCACCCTGTGTCCACAGCCTACCGATGGCCCTTGACACTAAAGCTGACTGGTTGGACTCATTGACTCAGCCACTCCCTGGGACACATAAGGATCAATAGTGTTGCCTGAGGGATTTTAGAGGGATAGGGAGGGTCTGACCCATCTGGTGCAGGGATAGGGGTGTGGGCCAGCACAGGGCAGGTATGGCTTCTGCAGGTTTGACCTTGGTCACTACAAGTATCCCTCCCAATCCAGGGCTCTGAGGGGCTGCCTAGCCCCACCAAGGAAGAATGAAGGCTCTAAGAAAGACAGACACATCAACAGACACTGGCAGAAGTGTGGACGATAGCAGGGAAGAAATGAGGAAGGCAGCTCAGGTGGCCTGACCAGGGCCTGGAGGAGGAAGTATATGTGGAGGCAGAGACATGTGGCTCCAGTGGCTCAGCTTCTGGCTCCATGTGACATGTGAGCACATTCTCCATGTTCCCCGTCCCACCTCCCAGAAGGTGGAATAGCATGGCAGATCCACCCTGCCAGGGTCATGTCCCAGCCCTGGATTATTTTATTTATGGTGGGGGACGAGTCTGTCAATAACCGAGGGCTTCTTTAACTTTGCTGAGTCAAGGCTATTGGGAAGAATTTGGGGAAACCAACTGATGCTGTCTGTTTTCCTCCAGAAAAGAGTTCATGTTTCAGAATTCAGGGCCGAGGCCACATTCAAGACTGCCACCTCAGTCCAGCCTCAGGTTACAGACAAGTGAGTGCCCTGCTGAAGCCATGTTGAGCTCTTCCCACTGGCCGGCAGCACCAGAAGCCAGCCTGGACCATCCTAGTGGTAATCCCCAGGCCCTAAGGGAACAGAGCCAACCAGGACTTGGACATTCTACCCTGGCCCAACAGTGCTGACACGGAGACCTAGGCTCAAGTTCAACCCCACCCTGTGCCAGCCTCAGGTCCCTTAGGGACCCCAGGAATCTGCCACATGGGCCCTACAGGTCCTGGCAGAAGCCCCCTCTACCTGTGGACTTGATTGGGGTGGAAAGCAGGTTAGTGAGGGGTGACTGAGAGCCAAGGTTAATGAACTGGAGACATTCGGGGTACACATCACAAGGGGGACCCAGGTGGCAGGTTGAGGAGCTAGAGAGGGATTAACTTCAGTTCAGGGCTAAATATGAGGAGGGCTGGTCCATCTAGAACACCACCAAACTGGCTGGAGCCAGGAACTGCAGTTCAGACAACTGGGCTGGGCCATGCTGGTCCATCAAGTAGGGCAGCGGCAGGCTGGAAACTGTCAGCCTTCGGTAAAAACCTTCCAACACTAAAAACTGTTCACAAAGTAGGGACATTATATGAGAAATCATTGATGTATGGGAAGCATGAGGGCACTCTAGAACAGTGGTTCTTAACCTGGGTTCTATCGAACCCTAGGGGTTCGATGAGTCGGTCTCAGGGGTTCGGAGAAGCCTCTGCCGCGGAGACCAGAATAAAGTAATACCGTAATTTGTTCTGAGTTCATGCACTTTGTTGGTTTTGTTCTTTGAGCAAGGTGATGTTCATGCACGGCTCATTTTGTGCACCAGTAAGAAAACATATACCTATGTCTTGAATTTGGGGAAAAAAATCATATTTTATTTATCACTAAAGAAGGGTTCGGTGAATGCGCATATGAAACTGGTGGGTTCAGTACCTCAAAAAAGGTTAAGAACCACTGCTCTAGAAGAATGTCAGACTGTGAAAGTGGACCCAGTTATGAACAAAGATCTTGGGGACACTCCCCTCACCAGGGCTCTGACCCTGTAGCAGGCCCTACCCTCAAGGACCTCATAAGCTGTGGGATCTCCAGGGCCCTCCTGCAGCTGGACCCACTGACCAGTCACATCACCTGGCCAGCCGCACACTCCCTCTGGCTTCTACCATCAGGAACACAGCCCAGGTGTTGTCACTTCCACATCACCCTTCAAGGGAACACAGCACCCCTTAGCCAGTTGTCAGGACCAGGTCAGGGGAACCTTTCTGTGTGCTCCCAGAGACCAGACGGGTCTCAATGTTGGACTTTCAGTTAACAGTCAGAGAAGAGGGCCCAGGCAACCCCAAACCTCAGAGCAAGAAAGGCCTCAGGGTGACTGACCCCAAATCAAGTGTGGGGTCAGCTGAGGAGGGTACACCCAGGCTGTAGGCCCACGTGGCTGTGCTGACAGAGCTTGACTCAAGGCCTTCCCTGCAAGTCACTGCCACCTGCAGCGCCCTCTGAGGGCTCCCGCATCTGAGCTAGTGGGCAGTGTGCACCACACCAAAGAGCATGCCAGCACGGACACTTCCCAGTCCCTCTCAGAGCTAGGCTGCAGCTTCCCTGCCTCTGCTCTGGCCCAGACCATATGGAATGTGCAACGCAAAGGGCAGGGACCAGCCTGCCCTACGGCAGAACACCCGCAAGTTCTCAGGATTCTCTCCCAGAGGAAAGAAAAACACCAAAAACAAATCTCAGTCCCACAGCTCACTTGGGGACCACAATCCATCTCAGCCATGTCCAGGGTTTCTGGGGGGGAGGCAGGGGGAGTGGTTACGGGGTCAAGGACTACACAGGAGGGCTCCAGTCCTCTAAGCAAAGCAGCTCACACATGGTCCCAGCTCAGACTTTACTCGTGTTGCCCCCAGAGAGTGGTAAGCCAGCCTCCGCTGGGCCTCTAGGGATCCTGGGACCAGAGGCCCATTAGGACTTCCACAAAGTCCGCCCCACCCAGAGCTTCACAGCCAGCACACACAACAATGGTTCACCCACAAGTGGCTCTTGCCACCACCCCGACTATGTCCACAGTGCCAAAGGGCAAAGGGGTGGGGTGGCCAGGGGACAACAAGGGACATTGAGCCTGGGTATCAGGCATGAGTCAGTCACTAGGTGGTCACTTCCGGCTGGCTCTCTTCTGCACCACCACGGGCTCAGACAGTGCCTGCTGCTGAAGCCGCTCAATTAGCTCCTCCACGTAGACCTTGAACAGAGGAACAGGATCCTACAGGGGCAAGACAGGGTCACAATGAAGCACTCTTGGGAGGGCAGAAATCCAGCTGCTTTAGGCCAAACACCAAGAGGAATTGGGCATGAGAGGACCAGGCTTCTCAGGCTTGGCCACAGAGTCAAATGAAGCTGCTTGCAACCCCTAAGCCCCCAGGCCAGAGGGTAGTACCCTGTCTGTGAGACAGGGACCACCTTCCCTTAGGGATGCAGGACTCAGGTGCCTGCCCAATTTCCCTGCCTTGGAGCCCTGTGGTCACAGCTAAATAAACCAAGCAGAGGGAATAGGGTCAGCCAGCTGCTGTGCCATGGGCAGGGGCTCTCTGTCCCAGCAGCTACTGTAGGCTCCACACACTCCTACGGGCCGACACAAGAAGGTTTCAACTGGGAAGACCCTGGAGGATGCTAAGTGGCCAAGGAAACCAATGGTGCCAAGACTCCAGCTCTCATCACCAAGAGTCTTTCTGTCCCTGAACTTGTGAACTGGCCTAGAAGGTGCAGGAGAGGGTCAGGACCATGAGGGGAGGAAATATGCCAGTTGGAACCCATAGGACTATGGTTCCATCCCAAGCCAAGGGGTGTGGGCAGAGGCAGCTCTATCCCAAGCCCACCTGGTATAGCGACTCCTTGTCCAGGCAACCCGCACAGCAAGTCCATCTGCTCAGCCACTGTGCCCACCCCAGAAAGTAGGGCAGCTGGCATTCACACATGCTCACCTTCTCTTCTAGAAGCCTCTGCTTCTCAACAGCTTCATCCAGTGTCAGACCAACCCACTCAGCCTCCTCCTCCGGGATGACAAACTCCTGGGCAGGCAGACAAGCAGCATGTTGTGAGGCCAGAAGGCCGGCGTCTGGGGCCCATGAGGAACAAGAAGTCCAGGCCCAAGCCCTCACCTTGTACTTGTCATAGATGGCCGCCCTCCTCTCTGGGTCATCCGGATGCAGCTGGGGGTCCTGTCGGGCAAGCCACAACAGCATCCCTCGCTTCAGGTCCATCCCAAACTTGGAGCACAGGTCCTCCTTCGGGGTCTGGCAGGAAGCTAAGAATGAAGCCAGTTGCTGCTAGCAGGGTCCCACCCACCCAGCCAGCAGCCCCACCCCAGCAGCTGTCAGTCTCCAGGCCAGATCAGAGGAAGGAAGAACCAAAAGCAGGGAAGGAGGAGGCTGTGTTCACTTGGCCCTGGAGGATAACACCACTGCCCAGAGCAACAAACTCTCTCATGGGCGGAAAGACCCCATTGGGGCTGCCCAGAAAGGGGCATGGTCCCATTCACACTTCACTGGTGACCCTCCACTCCAGAGACCAGTGTGCCCCATAGGGTACTGATCTAGCCTCCCCTCAAACGGGCCATCAGACCCCTCTTGCCTTCAGGATGTAGAAGTCAAACCCATAGGCCTCGTCAATGAGGTCCAGGGTACGCATAGTCACAGTCACGGAGAACTTCGTGTCCAGGATCTCACTGTAGAGCTCCCGCTGAAACAGCTGTGGCTTCCAGACCTTCTTCACCCTCTTCGAGAGCTAAGAGAGCAAGAGTCCTCATAAGTGTTGCTGCTCCTCCCGACAGACTCAAGTGGGGCTGAAGGTGTAGACGCTCAGGATGTAGACATGGTTGCCCATCCAGAAGTCAGCTTCTCCCCAACCAGCCTGGCACCCCAAGAGTTTGCCAAAGTTGCCGTTGTGTGTTCCAGACATACCACACACAACCATCACTCCATGGTTCACAAATCATCACGTTCCACAACAGGAATCAAGAAGGCAAAGGGAGACACCAGCCCGGTAGACCTCCCTCAGAGGGTTCAGTAATCCCTCCAGGCTTCCCACCAGAGGCAGCAGGTATTGGATGCACACTGCCCCCACGTGACTATCTCAGTCTTCCAAAGTGCAACGAGGTGGTAGTGCCAGCCCCGTGTCAGAAGTGTCAGAGGCAAACTATGGTGAGTCCAAGCTGACAGGCAACTGCAGACCTCCCTCCCACACAGACTTCCCCATCTTTACATGTGATCTGGGCCATACCCTAAGGCCTTTCTTTGCACCTGCTCTTTCTGATAATGGACGACTATCTCAGGATACCTAGTTGGTTTTACAAAGAGTAGCATCCCCTGGAATTGTACTTCACTCTAGCATGCTCCTTTGAGAGAGCTGTCTCCACCAGACTGTAAGCCCTCCCAGGACTGGTCGGTCTCCCTTCTGCTTTCCAGGTACCTCCGGAGCCCAGCACGGCGCCCAGAGCATTTAAGCCCCGGAAAGTCCCTTCGAAGCCAATCCTGTTCACCCACCTTGTCGTTGTTGACGTATCTGTGGCCTAGGATCCAGCCCTCGCCGCCCCAGAGCCCCAGCTGGGACTCGCGGGGATAGTGAATGGGAATGGGCACATCCTCCACGCGCTCCCGCTGCCCGTTTTTGGGGTTGATCTTGAACTTGGCCCCGTGTGGCTTGTAGTGCACAGGAGTGGGCGTCCGTGCCTCCTCCAGTGAGCGAAGATAGTGCTGGGGCAGGCGGGAGTAGATGCCCTCCCGCAGCCGGAGCTGCTTCCATAGAAAGACTGGATACTTGTGCAAAGGCATCACGGACAGCCCAGCGGAAGGCAGAAGACCGCCGTCACGCCGAAGCTTGGCTGACCCCCGGACTCCCGTGCGGCCCCAACCCTGGCTTCGAACACCCCTCGCTCCCCGGGCTTCCAACCTAAACTCCCTGCGAGGTACCAACCCTTCACTTCAAGAACCTGAGCCCGAGTACCTCGCAGAACTCCGCGCCCCGCCGGAACTGGAAGTTGTGCTGCGACTACTTGCTTCCCCGCCCACCACTGACTGGCTGCAAAGCCCGTCCGTCTATCCCTGTCCCGCCCACTTTTCTGCCTTTGGGGACCGTGGAAAATGACCTGCGAAGACGACGGCAGCTCAAGGGATCGTCATCAAGTGCGGTCCGTTTTTCTTGAGCAGCAGTACACGGAGGAAGGGCTTCTCATCTTTGGACCCACCTACTTTCCTCCCAGAAGGAGCGCAGAAAACAATGTAAATATCCATTGAAATATAATTATGCAGTGAGCATTTGAGATCCTCCTCCCTGGCATTATCAGTTTGACTCAAATAAACTCATAAAAATTTAGCCTGACCTGTGGTGGCGCAGTGGATAAAGCGCCGACCTGGGAACACTGAGGTTGCCAGTTCAAAGCCCTGCACTGGTCTGGTCAAGGCACATATGGGAGTTGATGCTTCCAGCTCCTCCCCCCTTTCTCTCTCTCTCTCTCTCTCTCACTCTGTGTCTCCTCTCTAAAAATGAATAATAATAATAAAAAAGATTCATTTAAAAAAAAACTTAATTAAAAAAAAATTATATATATACACTGTAGAATATAAAATTCACCAATTACAGCAAAACCTGAACTACACAAAAGTATGTTAATATCTTCATATTTCTTACCCCCAGGCAACTCTAAGGGGCACAGCCTTGCCTTTCTACACCGCCTTCCCCCCAGCCACCTATTCCTTGGTTCTCTTTCTAAGCTCCAAACATTCTTTTGCTTCTGTAACTTGTTTCCTGAGCCCATGCATTCTACAGCTCACTTCTGTTACTTTCTAAATAAACTTTCTGTGTAAAAAATAAAAAAAATTTTTTTGGCTGTGGCTGGTTAGTTCAGTCAGTTATAACATGATCCAGAAACACCAAGGTTGTGCTAGATCCCCAGGTCAGGGCACAGATGGGAAGCAACCAATGAAGGCACAACTAAGCGAACAGCAGATAAATGCTTTTTCTGTCTCTCTCAAATCAGTGAAAAAAATTTTTATTTTATTATTTTTTCTTTTTTAGGTGAGAAGAGGGGAGATTGTAAGGCAGATTCCCCCATGTGCCCCAAGCAGGATCCAGCCAGCAACCCCATCTGGGGCCAGTGCTCAAGTACCAAGCTGTCTTTAGAATCCAAGGCTGATGCGCTCCAAGGGAGCTATCCTCAGTGCCTAGGACCACACTGCCAGCTTGAACCAACAGAGCCACTGACTGCAGGAGGGGAAGAGGGAGAAAAAGGGAAGAGGTAGCAGGGAAGAAGCAGATGATCACCTCTCCTGTGTGCCCTGACCTGGGAATTGAAGCTGGGACATCCATTGAGCCACCGGCCAGGGCTGAAAAAAATTTTTTTATTCCCCCAAAACACATTATTTCCCCTATATAATCCTAGAGAATGCTACAGTGGCCACATGCAGGGTGACTGCAAGTGGGCGAGGCTGTTAGGGAGGCCACACCCGGGAGGGGTCCCGAAGGGAAGCTCAGTGACTCCAGCTTCCATGGGCCATTCCACACCTCTCATACAGACAGCAACCCCCTGTGCTCTTGCCTTGGGGAAGGGCAGCACACTGCTCCTTGGGGCAAGCAGCCTCCCTTGTCCTGCTTCCCTCACAGATGGAGAAAGGTTAGGCCAGGGTCTCTCTGGCAGCCCCTTTCCCAAACACATGCTTGAGCCAGTACAGGGTGGCCACCATCATCTCCACTCCTAAGAGTAACTCAAGAGGATGCTCCCACAATAGGGGCCCAGAAACCCAGGGGAAAAGTGGGGGACACAGAACTGGGGCAGGCTGTGCCCTGTGTTGCTGGCACCCACAGAGCAACTTGGCAGCCCCCTCCCCAGGAAGCTCTTCTTAGGAGCCTGCAGCTTTAAAGCTGAGAATCAAAGGGAAGGCCAAGGCAGGACACACAGCCAGAGGCCAGCCTCTCCCATGCAACCACTCACAGCAGCTGGACCCTCCATCCCTCAGTGACTCATCAGCTCTCTGGTGGCCATGGTCACCTCTCCCCACAGCAATTCCATCAGCAGAAGGTACCCTCATGCCTGAGCTACAGTGGCATTCAGGGACACAGATCCCAGCCTCAGCAGTGTTAGGGGGGGCAGTGGGAGGTGGGCTCAAGCCTCCTCTGCCTCCCTGGGTCTCACATCACAGCCTCATAGGAGAACAGGGTGATAGGGGAATCTTTCTCCACATCCCCAGTCATCCCCAAGCCAGCAGAACACAGAGCCTACCCGCGAATAGTAGCTGTGGTCACCAGGCAGCTGGGACCTACAGAGGGGTAGGGTCAGCTGGTAGCCAGCAGGCACAAGGGAATTGGGGAGTGCGGTCCTCTCCTCGGGAGGAGGAAGGAAATGGGTTCACAGGGCAATTTTATTCAGTTGAAAATCCATCTGGACAGGGTCCCTCTCCTTTGGTCCTGCCCTTGGCTGAAGAAGTCGTAAAAGCTGAGAATGTCCCGGAGTTAGCCACATCACGTCACTGTGTATAGTTCCTCTCGGTGATTCTTGCAAATCTGATAGTGGCAGGTGAGCTTCTGTGAGCAGGCCCAGGGCTCAGCATGCTTGTCACGTGGTGGCAGCAGGAACGCTGTGCTCCCTGCCAGCAGCATGTGCCAGATGCTATGGGTATAGTAATAGTTGTCATTGGTCATCAAGGAGGTGTAGATGGCAATGGCCACAGCAGCCATGCAGATGCCAGGCAGGAGGTAGAAGACCCAGCGCTGCCAAGAGGTGGGGTAGCAGTGACGTCGGTGCCCACAGCGGTACACCTGGAGAGAACCATCATGAGAGCATTGGCACAGGGGCTGCAGCTCCCTGGGGCCCATCCAAGTGTGGGTAGCACGACCATGGATGTGTGCTACTTGGAAGGGGCTCAAGGACACAGAGACCTGATGGGTCCTCAGGCCCAGGCCTCAGCATAAAGCCACACTAGGCCCTATGAATGCCACTGACAGCCTTTAGCATATACAAAGGACTCAGACCCAGGACCAGGACCATGGCCAGAATCAGTGGCCAGGCTCTCTTCCCCCAGAGTGAGGGGTGGGGGGGGCTGTCTATGGGAAGCCAATGCTTTCTTATTCCAATTGCCAGGAGAGGAGATATGGGCAAGAGTTCCTTACCCACATGGTGACCATGATCACAAAGGCAAAAAGACAAGGCCCCATCATGTTCCAGGCACCTCTGCGGTCCAGCTGCAAGGACATGGCAAATACCAGCGTGCCCAGTAGAAGTAGAACCTGAGCAAGACATAGGGACAACCAGAGAGTCACAGGAGCCCCAGGCAAGGGGTCCATGATGGCACAAGGTCCAGCAGGAGCATGGGGCCTGCGCATGCTGGTCATCTGCTATCACCCCACTACCCCCAGCAACTCTACCACCAGCTCGGAGCCGTGGGCACACGGTTCTGCTCTGCTGGCAGGGAGGGAGGACCGTTCCTCCAGTTACTGATTCATCCACAGGTAAATTTCTAAGGCACAGCCTAGCAAGGCAGGGCACCAGGTCACATGTCTCCATCAGCCAGGCCTGGCTGTGGCAGAAAAAGCCCCAATGTGTTCTCAGCACCAGGGACTCCCGGAGCTCATCTGGAGCCTTCCCAGGGAGGTCTGGCCTAGGGCTGGGGCTTCAGGCCTCTCTGAAGAGAGCCTAGGGAGAGAAACGGGCTAGGAAGATCCTCGCCTAACCCTGTCTTCCACCTTCTTTTCCTGGCATCCTCTAAGCAGCCAGCGCAGTCCCTTCCAGCGGGCAGAGTCCCTTCCAGAGGGAGAGTGGTCATCACAAAAGAAGGGCAGCAGCTGAACCTTCTTTCTGATCTCTTCTTCAGCCTGTGAGGGCCTCTGCTCTCTCAGAGCACAGACCTGGGTGTCAGGAGGTCACTCACATATTTCAGGGCTGCTTTCAGGCGCGCCATGCAGAGGATGGTGACCCAGATGGACACTCCAGAGCCCAGGAAGTCGCAGTACTGCAGCGTGTCATAGTTGAGGATGCACAGCACCGCCTCCCCCGGCTGGTCGCAGGCATGATAGAACTGCAGGGCAGGTTGGTGAGCAGAGGCCCAGACCTCCCGACCATCCCCAAGGGAGCTAGCAAACCTACCGTAGAGAAGAACATGGTGTAGGCATAGACGGAGGCCTCCACCAGGAGGCAACGGTACACGGAGAGGGTGATGGGAGCCAGGAACATGAGGTTGCTGAGGGTGAGTAGGAGCGTGGCCACTCTCTGCTGGGCCACGGTCTGAGCTGTGCTGTTGTCTGTGCAGCTCCACCCACGCCAGCCTGTGGGCCAACGCAATGCTGAGGGGGCTGAGATTGGGTAATGGAGGCCCGCTTCTAGGGGAGGCACTTCTGAACCTCAGGGCCCACCCTCACCAAGGTCCTGCAAAGAAGACCTTTCTCAACTAGGAGTAGGTTGGGACAAGTGTGGGTGCGTGTGGGGCATGTATGGGTAGGTATAGGCTAGTGCACAAAGCCACAGACAGCTATGGGGCGGGCATGGGCAGGTGTAAAGAGGCAGGGAGTGGGTACTGGGTGGTGTGGGGCAGGTATAAGGCAGGTAATAGGACAGTTGTGAGACAGGTATGGAACGAGTGTGGAGCAGGTATGGGGCAGGTATCAGACAGGTGTGGGCAGGTATGGAGCAGGTATCAGACAGGTGTGGGGCAGTTATCAGACAGGTGTGGGGCAGGTGTGGGACATGTGTGGAGCAGGTATCAGACAGGTATAGGGCAGGTATCAGACAGGTGTGGGCCAGGTATCAGACAGGTGTGGGGCAGGTATGGAGCAGGTATCAGACAGGTATAGGGCAGGTATCAGACAGGTGTGGGCCAGGTATGGAGCAGGTATCAGACAGGTATAGGGCAGGTATCAGACAGGTGTGGGCCAGGTATCAGACAGGTGTGGGCCAGGTATCAGACAGGTGTGGGCCAGGTATGGAGCAGGTATCAGACAGGTGTGGGGCAGGTTTCAGACAGGTGTGGGGCAGGTATGGAGCAGGTATCAGACAGGTGTGGGGCAGGTATGGAGCAGGTATCAGACAGGTGTGGGGCAGGTATCAGACAGGTGTGGGACATGTGTGGGGCAGGTGTGGAGCAGGTATCAGACAGGTGTGGGACATGTGTGGGGCAGGTGTGGAGCAGGTATCAGACAGGTGTGGGGCAGGTATCAGACAGGTGTGGGGCAGGTGTGGGACATGTGTGGGGCAGGTATCAGACAGGTGTGGGGCAGGTGTGGGACATGTGTGGGGCAGGTGTGGAGTAGGTATCAGACAGGTGTGGGGCAGGTATGGAGCAGGTATCAGACAGGTGTGGGGCAGGTATCAGACAGGTATGGGGCAGGTATGGGACATGTGTGGGGCAGGTGTGGAGCAGGTATCAGACAGGTGTGGGGCAGGTATGGAGCAGGTATCAGACAGGTGTGGGGCAGGTATCAGACAGTTGTGGGGCAGGTATCAGACAGGTGTGGGGCAGGTATCAGACAGGTGTGGGGCAGGTGTGGGACATGTGTGGGGCAGGTGTGGAGCAGGTATCAGACAGGTGTGGGGCAGGTATGGAGCAGGTATCAGACAGGTGTGGGGCAGGTATCAGACAAGTGTGGGGCAGGTATGGAGCAGGTATCAGACAGGTGTGGGGCAGGTATCAGACAGGTGTGGGACATGTGTGGGGCAGGTGTGGAGCAGGTATCAGACAGGTGTAGGCCAGGTATTAGACAGGTGTGGGGCAGGTGTGGAGCATGTATGGGACATGTGTGGGCACATATGAAGCAGATGTGAGAAGGTCAGGTATGGGCCATGTGTGTAGGCAGATACGGGCAGTAGAAGCTAAGGTCAGGAGGCAGTACCATCTCTAGGGGTGCCTCTCTGTGCTGGCCTGGGGGTTGGAGGTATGCGGCAGGAGTGGGGAGAAGGCATTGGCCACTGCTCTGCGAGGGTGCTCTCTAGGCTGGGCAGGGTGAGACGCGCTCCTAGAAGGCACAAAGCTGGAATGTCAGGGAAAGGAGGGCCTGGAGGCATCCAGACCTGGCCCTCACCTGCCTTGCAACTGCAGCCCGCATACAGGTAGCCGTGTCTGCGCAGCAGCAGGCACTGGCCGTACGGCCCACAGTCGTTCAAGCAGGGCACCAAGGACAAGGTGGTCTCCACGAGGACTGAGGTCTTCTCACACTCCCTGCAAGAAGGGGACCCCAGAGGGCTGGCTGCTGAGGTCCGCTGGCAGTCCCTGCGAGTAATCCAGTGAGGCTCTTGGACACATAAACCCAGACTTGAGGCCCCGGGTTCTGAGCCCTGGAGGACAGCAGCCATGAGATCAGCAGAAGCCAAGATGCCACTTCCCCTTCACACCACACTGCATCCCAGTCCATCTAGGGCTGTGTCCTCAATCAGTCCCCTTCCTAGTGTCCTGGCTTCCAGGGTTGCTTGGGGAGGGGTGGCCCGGCAGAGAAGGGCAGTCCTTCAAAACACACTGGCAACCTCCCCTGTGCGGCTTACAGGAAGCTGGGTTGCTTCCAACCTCAAATGCAGGCAGCCCAATCATGGTCGTGAATGCAATGATTCAGCCACCTGGTAGCTCTGGGGGGGGCCCCACCTTAGCCCCCAAGTTTACTTACTCAGGACTCTGAGGACACGCCAGCTGCAGGGAGAGGTACCAGTTGTCTGTCTCTGGGTAGGGGATGACCAGGTTGGCCTTGCGAGACAAGGTGTTCAAAGACAGGGGGTAGCCCTGAAAGAAGGCTGCAAGAGGAGCAGGAAGACCGGTAAGAGGTGACTGAGGGGCTGGCGGGGCTCACTTAGCCAGATGCTGCCTGCCCATACCTGTGGTGCAGTTGAGCGAAGCGTTGAAGCTGAGGAAGGGCGAGGCAGCATTCACGCAGGCCAGAACCAAGGTATTGTTGGAAATCACACTCTGGAAAAGGCGGCCATGCAGCATCAGTCCTATGTCACCAGTCTGATGCTGGCCACTATTTGTGGATCCCAATGGCCCAGGGCCCACCTGGGACCCTCCCCCTCCAGGCCCGGCAACACCCAGCCTCTGATCCTACCTGTGGTCCCATTTCCCCAGGCACAACCCTCGACCTGCGGACAGGAACCTATGAAACAGGTCTTATGTCTGGTGCCCCTATTCTGGCCCTGTGCCTGTTGGGGTCATTTTCTTGTCTGAAAGGCCACCCCCAACCTAGTGTCCATAATAGAATCAATGCAGGAGGGCCTAAGCAGCATCACTCAGTCTAGGAGGGTCTGAGCCCTGAGCTGAGCCAGGCCGCGAGGCGCGCCCAGACCAAGGTACCTTGTTGGCCCACAGGGAGATGGTGAGGGAGCCCCCACTGTCCATGCCTGTGTTGAGGTTCAGCCGCATCACCGACGGCATGTCCGATTGCACCAGCACTGAGACCCTGTCTAGCGGTCTGAAGTGCACAGACATCACATCCATGTCTTCCCGCATGACCTGGTAGTTCCTAAGGCAGAAGGGGCCACCACCTACGGTGCTGCCCCTGCTCAGGTCCTGGTAGCCAGGGCTGGGGGACAGCAGATGAGTGGAAGTGTTGCAACTCTGGTTTGGACTACTCTGCAGCAGATGCTGGAAGCTCACGATCCAAGGCCTGCAGGCTGTGAGGAGGACAAGGGGCTCGGCTGTAGGAAGAGCTGGAGATCAAAGGCAGGGGACACCCCTTATTTGGCCCTCCGTACACAGCCCACCTGTGAGAGCGGCTACAATGCTGAAAGCCACCAATACATGGGGCCCTGCCAGGCTTTTGGCTGTCACTTGCAACCACCGGTCCCAGGGTGGCGAGGGCAGCAGCAGGAGGCAGGTCTGGACGGGGCCAGTACAGGTGAGCACCTTCTGGAAGTGGCTGGGCAGGGTGGCCGAGCCCACAGTGAGGCGCACGGGGCAGCCCAGGCTCCCATTAGACGCACAGCCTTGCAGCTCCAGGCGCAGCTCCTGGGTGTACTCAGGGACGAAGACTCTGAAGCCAACGGGGATGGCCTCGCTCAGGCTCTGTAGCTTTCAATGAGTTCTCCCCATCGTTCAAATTCAGGGTGATGGCCCAACTTCCCAGAAGGACCCCAAGACTCAGAACCCTACATTTCTCTCCTGCAGCAAGGACAGAGGTGCCACCCACTCCATCAAACCTGGAGGCCCCCCAAGATCGCCACTCACTTGAGGTAGCTGGGATGGGTGAGGAGGGTCTGTGGAAAGGGTATGTCTGGCTCCAGGATAGAGACCTCGACTACCCGCACGACCAGCATGTCAGGCTGGAAGATGTAGGCACATGTGGGAATAAAGCCCTAGAAAGAGAATGAAGGCGGGGGGGAGGGCATGCACAGGCCTGGGATGAGGCAGGACTAGAGCCCAGGGGGATATGGGGGCGTGGAGAGGGGACTGAGCTGGAGAGGAGAGCCCAGGCCTGGTTGGCCGGTGGGGTGGGAGGGCATGACCAGAGAGTCCAGGCTGGAGGTGGGTTGTGGGAGGCAGGGGTACAGCACAGCCTAGATAAGGTCTGCCCTGAGGAAGTAAACAACAGGGACCGGCCATTCCCACACAAACGTGTCTGCCCCTCCATCCCTGGAGAGCAGACCCCTCACCTTCATCTCAATCTTCTGGGATGACGGGGGCAGGTGGGCAGCCACAAACCAGTCCCCAGGTGCTGGGTGGGAGACATTGATGGAAGAGTTGCTCTGCAGCATCTTGATGAGGAAGGAGGGCTGCACAGAGGTGTTGGCAGCAAAGCTGGTACCCAGTGGGTTGATGACTGGAGGGGCACCATAGCGGAAGTACCTGCAGTTGGGGATAGTAGGGTAGACATGAGACGTGTGTCCTGGGCCAGGCTCAGGCAGGCAGGTGGGCAGGCACCTACACAGTGGTCTCCACATTTGCACACGTGGGGCCTCCACCCTGGGACACTTGCAGCAGCCAGCGCAGCAACACGGTATCCGGGGGCACTCGGAAGTGGAAGAGTCTGGCACTGCCGTACCAGCTATAGAAAGACAGCTTCTGCGGGGACTGTGAGAACTGCTCAGACACCAGCCTGATGTCTGCAGGAAGAAGGCACTGTCAGCCAGACCAGGGGTGCCGCGAGGGTGTCCCCATCTCCATATGGGTGGCAAACAGAGAAATTTAGAGGCTCTTCTGCCCCAGCATGGCCCCAGAAATAAAGGAGGAGGGAAGCCATGGTGGGTTGGTCTAGAGCCCCTGGGATGTCCAACACTCCAACTTTTTTTTTTTTTTTAGATTTTATTTATCCATTTAGAGAGAGGAGAGAAAGAGACTGAGAGAGAGAGAGAGAGAGAGAGAGAGAGAGAAGGGGGGGAGGAGCAGGAAGCATCAACTCCCATATGTGCCTTGACCAGGCAAGCCCAGGGTTCCGATCCGGAGACCTCAGCGTTCCAGGTCAATGCTTTATCCACTGTGCCACCACAGGTCAGGTCAGCACTCCAACTTTGATCTTGGTAAATGTTACTGTCCCTTTCCATCCCCCGACAATTGTCTCTGGCAACTGGTCCCCCTTGACAGTTGAGGGAGTTCAGGTCTAGTGGCTGGCCACCTGCTCAGGCCCATTATGACTTGGGACACAGCTGGACTGAAGTCTGAGTTTCGCTCACCCAGAGAGGTGGCAAGCAGAGACCTTGGGGTAGATGGGACTCCAGGCTGGAAGCCTGGCAGGCTATGGGAACTAGGGAATAGCTGGTCCCCATTCTCCCATGGGCATGTGCCCATGCAGAATGGCACAGAGACAAGGAAGGGTGCAAAGCAGATAAAATATTCATAGTCTCAGCTGGGGCTCCCCATGCCCCAGTCCCTCCAGTGACTCTCAGGTCCCTACCTCTGTGGCCCTTGCCCTGCACTCCCCTCCCTGTATACTCCAAACATTTGCTCTCACTGCTCACTTCCTATCTTACCAGCATTTCGTGAATCTTCTGAGACTCAGCACAGAGGCCTAGGCCCCACCTGGGTTAAGCACCTGCTAGAGTGTCCTATGCACTGACTATGGCATAGCCTCCATGATAGCATGTGTCCAAGTCCTACAGTGTAATCATCTGTCCCATGAGTGAACAAGGTGCCCACCCAGGACCCTTCCTTTTGGGCCTCCCACAGAATAGGCATGCTCTGCACTCCTGTGGGTGGGCCACCAGGCCTGGGATTCAGTCACAATGTACCTGAGCTGGATGCCAGGGATCCTGGCACCAATACCAGCTCAGGCCTCCTGCTCCATGTGCCTTCCCTTCTCTGAGTTCCAGTTTCTTCGTGATTTGGCCCAAGGTAAATAGCACCTGCCTTTAGGTGCCCCTCCCACCAAGGTTAATGGATGTTCAGGTGCTTCTGGAAGAAATAAATGTGACATGGCAGGGTGCAGCCTTCCTCTGCCCTCTGGGAGAGTTGCTGGCTCACAACCCCAGCACTAGGCCCTGGGCCCCTCAGGTGAGCGGGTAAGGGAGCCAGGTGAGTAGCTGGCTCTCCTGCCAACCTCCTGACCCTCCAATGAAGGAACCTTGAGAAAATGTAACAACCTGTTTGTAAAGCCAGTCTGAGTTCCAGAGGAGTCCAACATGGGGGCTAAGCAAAGGTAGATTCCATGTAGGACACATTCTAGATGTCTGCTAACCAGCACATCTCACTCACCAGCTGTGATCTGAGGAGACTAGGTGCACTGAGCACTAAACTAACACAAACTTTTCTCCTGAGGCTACTGCAGCCCTTAGGGCAAAGGGCCAAAAAAGTCTTAAGTGCAGAGAGGTAGGCAGGACAGCTCCCTGCCCCACCTCAGGACCCTGGAGCCTTAGAGAAACAACTGGCAGGGTGCCAGGCTTCTGGATGGGGCCCGCAGAAATGGCCACAGGGGAGGCACCTTGCAGTGTGCAGCCCCAACCTGAGAGATTCAAGGCCCTATGGCCCCTGCTAGCCCTGGATTACCAGCCCGAGGCTACCTGGAACCCAGCTAGTAGCTGTGAAGTTTCAGCAGGTGACAAGAGATAAGACACAACTGCTCAAGGTCACCCTAAGACCCAGTGGTCCCCCACTCCCAGGGCTAACAGCTCCTCCAGCACAAACCCCCAAGCTCTGCAGCCCCATCTCCCTGCCCAAGATGCCCACATTACTGTCCTGATGAACATACTAGGCCATTAACATACCAGTCTGAGCCGGATGTGGAAGTCTCATCTGATAACAGGGAGCAAGGGCCACAAGTACTCCTGCCCTGCCCCCCAGTCCCCTCCAAGGACACAGCGTTGGGGGGGAAGACAAAGAAAGCCCGAGCCTGTCCTGGAAATGGGAGTGAGGGCATCCTGTCCCACACCCTGCGTCCTGTACAAACAAGGACGAACACTTAGTGCAGAGCCCCTGCACACCCACAGGTCCAGCAGCCAGGCCTGCACCGCTGCCTGTCCCTCATGCAGACCTGGGAGGTGAGGGGCTGCCCAGGTGTTACATTTCCATAAACTGCCCACCAGTGACCCCTCACCCCATCCTGCCCCCTAAGGGTGGAGAAAAAGAAGGAAAGAAGGGTGGCAGTGTCTAATGGAGCAACTTAATCAGGAGTCATCTCTGAGAAATTGCCTTTCATTTCAAACTCAGAAACCAAAGGTACAGTCCTCAAAGAAACAGGAGCCTGGAGGAGCAAGAATTCAGAACAGGAGGAGGGGATGGGTACAGAGCTGGATAAGGTGCATGACTGGGGGGTGGGGTGGGCGGGGGATGGGGGGGGCGGGGGGGGGGTCTGGGCCCTAGCACCCCTGCCAGCCTGGCCACATGGCCATAGGAGTTAGGGGAGCTTACTCAACAACCCCAAGCCCCAAGCAGATGGTCAGCACCTCCTGGTCTAGCTACCGTCTTCGCTCCCAGAAAGTTGGGTCTTCTCAAGGGAGCAGAAATGCAAACAGAGGGAAGGGAGATCATCAACACTACTGAAGTACCCATTTCCTCAGACCCATCCTAGCCTACCAGGCTCTTCCGGGTCACCTGTGAGTCCCTCCAAGAAGCAAGGTCAGCTGCTGAAAGTGATTGCACTAAGGTTGGCAGTCACAGTGGGAGGGGTGGAAACATGACACCCACCTGGCCCATCCAGGATCTATGAAACTTTCTCCCAACTCCCCTTCTTCTAGACCAGGTGTCCACCTCCTATCGTAATCACATTGCCTAACCCTAGTTTCTCTGGACCCCTCCACCACCACGTCACAGTGCAAGACCTTCATACGGACCTAAACGCGTTGGAAGGAGGAAGAGAAAAGGAAGGGTGCCCTCCAAGGGGCCCATTTGGCTGACACCGGCCCTGGGGACAGAGGAGGGGTCGAGGACACTCTTTACACCCCGACTGTTCGTACACACAAGGGACTAACCTGAGCCCTCAACCCTGGATGGGTACCTGGGCATTGCGTCAGCGCCAGGTGAGCGCACAGGTGCCCCCCCAGGTGAGTCACAATCCTGGCCCCGCCCCCCGGCCTCTACTCCCCTCCACAAACCGGTGACCCTGGGAAGGCGCCCTCCAGTCCCCGCTCGCTCACCACTCTTCCTGCTGTCGCCGGCGGCGGCAGGAGGCCGAGCTAGCAGCAGCAACAACAGCGGCCCCGCCACTGCCACTGCCACCGCCGCGACCCCGGTCCCGGTCCCAGCCCGGCCCATGGCTATGCGCTCGGCCCGGCGCTACCCGGACCGCTTCCCCGGCCGCCTGCCCCCGCCGCGGCTCGGGCAGCCGCCCCCGCCACTACGGGCCCTGCTGCCACCGCCGCTGCCCCGGGCTCCCATCGTCCGGGTCGGTCCCAGCCACCGGCGCCCCGGGCACTTCCGCCTGCGAGGCCCCGCCCCGCCGGTAGCCGGCTGGAGACGGGCTAGAATTGCGCTGAGCGAGGGGCGAAGGAGGACGCCGGCTTGGGTGTGCGACGCGGGGCAGGGGACAATGCCGACTGAGGGGCTATATGAGGTCTGGGCGACGCAGGGCTGAGTGCGATCTGGGGCGACGCGTGCGGATGTGCTGACGCGGGACTAGGGGCGACGCAGGGGCGGGGTATTGGATTGA
This sequence comes from Rhynchonycteris naso, assembly GCA_037038555.1. Taxonomy (NCBI): domain Eukaryota; kingdom Metazoa; phylum Chordata; class Mammalia; order Chiroptera; family Emballonuridae; genus Rhynchonycteris; species Rhynchonycteris naso. The sequence continues at coordinate 200,011,240 of CM073000.1, read as the reverse complement.
GCAGACGTGGTCCTGGACCGAAGTGGGGATGGAGGAGGTGGGACAGGAGAAAAAGGATTGGAGAGAGCTCGCGGACGAGTGGTAGGGCGCACTGAAAGCGAGTGATACAGGGCAAGATGCATGGAGGTTCTTGCTGTATACGCGGGGGACGTGGAACAACGGCAGCAGTTTCGGGGGATGAATTAGTACGCGCAGGAGTTTCCAGACGGCTGGGGACTCTCAGAGAGCCCTAAATGCTTCCTGGAGGCTCTGGGTGGTCTCACGGACGCGAGTGTTTGTGGGTTCACTGAATCGTGGGCTAGTCGCAGCGGGCAGGCCGAAGGGCGCTAGCAGAGACGGCCCCACCGTCTGATGAGTCCCGCACCCATTTCTGCCTTGCCAGTGCTACCGGAGCTGCGCATCTCACACGCCTGAACTCCCCCGGCTGTCACTCCACAAAGTCGGTACCAGTGTGCGTAACACAAACAAACAAAGCACAATTGAAAGATGAAAGGCAGCCTGGCGTTGTGGTGGCTCAGTGGACAAAGCATCCACCTGGAATGCTGAGGTCGCCCGAATCAAAACCCTGGGCTTGCCTGGACAAGGTACATAGGGGAGTTGATGCTTCTTGTTCCCCCACCCCCCTTCTCTCTCTCTCTTGCTCTACCTCTTTTCTCTAAAATGAATATTTTTTTTAAAAGAAACAACCAATGAGGGAGGTAGAAGAGGTTAAAGAGGGTATAAGTGGTGATGAAAGAAGACTTGGGGTGGTGAACACATAGTGCAGTGTACGGAGGATGTATTATATAATTGTACACTTGACACCTATGTAATTTTATTAACAAATGTCTCTCCAATAAATCCAATTTCGTTTTTTTAAAGATATTTATTTACTCATTGTAGAGAGGAGATGAGAGAGATGGAAAGAGAAAAGAGGGGAGGAGCAGGAAGTATCAACTTCCCTATGTACCTTGACCAGGCAAGCCCAGGGTTTCAAACCAGTGACCTCAGCATTCCAGGTCGTTGCTTTATCCACTGTGCCACCCCAGGCCAGGCCCAATAAATCCAAATTAAAAAATCAACAACGGATGCATAAATAAGTGGAACAACAAATCAGTGTTTATCTCCCCTCTTCTCTCCCTCTCTCTGAAAAGTAAATTAAAAAAATTTTAGCCTGACTAGGCGCTTGTGCAGTGGATAGAGCATTGGCCTAGGATGAGCTGGGGCACAGAGGACCCAGGTTCAAAACCCGAGGTCATGGGCTTGGGCGCAGGTTCATTCAGCTTGAGCGCAGGTTCATCCAGTTTGAGCGCATGTCGCTGGCTTGAAGCCCAAAGGTCGCTGGCTTGAGCAAGGGGTCACTCGGTCTGCTGTAGCCCCCTGGTCAAGGCACATATGAGAAAGCAATCAATGAACAACTAAGGTGCCACAAGGAAGAATTAATGCTTCCCATCTCTCTCCCTTCCTGTCTGTTTCTCACAAAAAATAAATAAATAAAAAGTCAACCAATAAGCCTGATCTGTGGTGATACAGTGGATAAACTGTCAACCTGGAATGTTGAGTTCACCAGTTCAAAACCCCAGACTTGCCCAGTCAAGGCACATACAAGAGAAGCAACTACTAGTTGATTCTTCCCGCTTCTCCCTCCCCCCAACTCTTACGTCTCTCCCCCCCACCTCTTATTTCCTCTCTAAAACCAGTTAATAAAATTATTTTTTAATCAACGAAGCCCTGGGCAGATAGCTCGGTTGGTTAGAGCATTTTCCCGAAGCACAGAGGTTGCTGATTTAATCCCTGGTCAGGGCACACACAGGAACAGCTCAATATTCCTTTCTCTCTTTCTCTCTCTGTCCCTGCTTCTTTCACTAAAATCAATAAATTAAAATATTTTTAAAAATCAACCAATGAGCCTGACCAGGCGATGGCGCAGTGGATAGAGCATTAGACTGGGACGCAGAGGACCCAGGTTTGAGACCCCAAGGTCACCAGCTTGAGTGCGGGCTCATCGGGTTGCTGGCTCAAGCAGGGGGTCACTGGGTCTGCTGTGCCCGCCCCCCCACCTCCCCATCAAGGTACATATAATATTAATCAAAGAACAACTAGGGAACCGCAATGATGAATTGATGTTTCTCATCTCTCTCCCTTCCTGTCTGTCTGTCCCTATCTGTCCCTCTCTCTGACTCTCTCTGCCACCAAAAAATAAATAAATAAAATCAACCAATGAGTGAATGAAATGAGTGGAACAACAAGTCAATGTTTCTCTTTCTGTCAAATCAATTTAAAAAATAAATAATCTCTTTTAATTTATTGTGAGCCAACAGCCATTCTTATGTGTAGGGAGTGTCAAGGAAGCCTCACTTATTCCACTGCTGTCCCTGTGGAGACACTCACTGAAGTGAACCCAGAACTTGGTCGTGACGGAATGGGGCATCTGATTTGCGGACGCCCATACCATGACTCAAACACTATAATAATATAGTGCAACTGCAGAAAGAAACCAGAAAGCTCTGTGTACGGGTTGGAAACTGTCAGATTTAGCTTTAGCTCAGAAAAGGAAAAGGTAGACAATATGTTCAGAAAGCTACTGCTTTTGTAAGAATGTTTTTTGGGATTTTTTTTGTGTGTGTGTGACAGAGAGAGGGACAGATAGGGACAGACAAGAAGGTAGAGAGATGAGAAGCATCAAGTCTTAGTTGGGACACCTTAGTTGTTCATTGACTGCTTTCTCATATGTGCCTTGACAGGGGCAGGGTGGGGGGCTACAGCAGAGCAAGTGACCCCTTGCTCAAGCCAGCGACCTTGGGGTTTAAAATCTGGGTCCTTTGCCTCTCAGTCCGATGCTCTATCCACTACGCCACTGCCTGGTCAGGCAATGTTTTTAAAATTTTATTTGCATGGCCTGGCCTGTGGTGGCGCAGTAGATAGGATGTTGACCTTGAAAGCTGAGGTCACCGATTCAAAAATCTGGGCTTACCTGGTCAAGGCATGTATGACAAGCAAGCAATGAACAACTAAAGTGGAGCAACTATGAGTTGGTACTTCTTGCTCTCCCCACTTATGTAAAATCAATTTAAGAAAAAATTTATTAGCCCTGGCCAGTTCACTCAGTGGTAGAGTGTTGGCCTGGCGTGTGGCTGTCCTGGGTTTGATTCCTGGTCAGGGCACACAGGAGAAGCACCCATCTGCTCCTCTGCCCGTCCCTCTCTTGCCTCTCTCTCTCTCCCCCTGCTTGATTGGAGCCAGTTAGTCCAGGGCACTGAGGATGGCTCCATGGCCTCCACCTCAGGCACTACAATGGCTCTGGTTACAACAGAGCAAGGCCCCAGATGGGCAGAGCATCGCCCCCTAGTGGGCTTGCTGGTGGATCCTGATGGTGGAGGCGCATGCAGGAGTCTGTCTCTGCCTCCTCTCTTCCCCCTGAATAAAAAAAATATATATTTGCATGTTTCAAAGGCATAGAATGACCTGAAGCAGCTAGCAGCAAGGGCACAGGTTTACCCTGGAGAAGGAAACTATGTGGCTACGGACAGGATGATGGTGTGATACCTGTTTGTACCTTTTACATTTTCTACTGGGGGGAGGGGGAGGGTTAACTGGAGGAAGGGAGAAGCTGATCCACCAAGGCCAAGGCCACTGAAGGCTAATGAAGAGGGGTGGAGGGTGGAGGCTCAGGGAGGAAGGAAGCCAGGGAGGAAGTGAACCAGAGGTGTGAAGCACAAAGGAGATCCTTTGTTCCTTTGGAATCCAGGCTGGGCCCTCCTCACCCCTGGCAGTGGGGGAGAGGGGGGAAGGCTTCTGCTATTCTGAATTTAAAGGGGCAGAGATCAGTTCTGGGTTTCAGTGAGCTGTGATTTTAGTGCACTATGCTGACACAGTTATTCTGAGGACAGCAGCTGTGGTCAGCACTGGAAAATGTCCCATCCAAGACCTATCCCCCCCCCGCCCCCCGCCTGACCTGCGGTGGCACAGCGGGTAAAAGCTCCGACCTGGAACGCTAAGGTCACCGGTTCGAAACCCTGGGCTTGCCTGGTCAAGGCACATATGGGAGTTGATGCTTCCTGCTCCTCCCCCCTTCTCTCTCTCCTCTCTCTAAAAAAATGAATAAAATCTAAAAAAAAAAAAAAGACCTATCCCCCTGCCTGACCAGGTGGTAGCGCAGTAGATACAGGGTCAGTCTGGGATGCGAAAGACCCAGGTTCGAGACCCCGAGCTCACCAGCTTGAGCGCGGGCCCATCTGGCTTGAGCAAAAGCTCGCCAGCTTGGACCCAAGGTTGTTGGCTCCAGCAAGGGGTTGCTCGGTCTGCTGAAGGCCCGCGGTCAAGGCACATGTGAGAAAGCAGTCAATGAACAACTAAGGTGTGCCTACTAAGACTTGATGCTTCTCATCTCTCTACCTTCCTGTCTATCTGTCCCTATCTGTCCCTCTCTCTGTCTCTGTCACAACCCCCCCACCCCCAAAAAAAGACCCATCCCCTGCCCCAGGGTGGGCTCAAAGGCCCCCCATCAGCCTTCCTCACTCCAAGGGCTTCCCCTGAGTGTGCCACCTTAGTGTGAGGTTCCCATGCCCAAGTTCCCTACCAGGCAGGAGGTGAGGTAGCGGACACCCCCCAACCCCAATGGTCCATAGAAAGGGGCTGGTTCACTTGTAGATGGACAAGGAGCCCTAGACTGGAGTCTGGTGACCTTCGCTAAGAAACAGCATTAGCAATGGAAAGAACCCTAGATCCTACCTTGAGTAATTTCATTTTCAAGATGGAAAACTGCCTGACCAGGCGGTGGTCAGTGGATAGAGCGTCGGACTGGGATGTGGAGGACCCAGGTTTGAGACGCTGAGGTCGCCAGCTTGAGGGCAAGGCCCATAGGGTTTGAGCAAGGCTCACCAGCTTGAGCCCAAGGTTGCTGGCTTGAGCAAGGGGTCACTTGCTCTGCTGTAGCCCCCCTACCCTGCCCCGGTCAAGGCACATGTGAGAAAGCAATCAATGAACAACTAAGGAACCACAATGAAGAATTGATGTTTCTCATCTCTCTGCCTTCCTGTCTGTCTGTACCTATCTGTCCCTCTTTCTTACTCTCTCTGTCTCTGCTAAAAAAAAAGATGGGAAACTGAGGTCTAGCAACCAGAGGCCTCTCTGTTTAGAGGCTTTTGCATATACACAGTTCTATATTCTATTTCACAGCATACGGAAAAGTGAATTCCAGCTAGATCAGATGGTCAACTGCCAAGAAGAAAACGAATAAAGTGTTAAAAAGCAAACTTAGAGTGAATCCCTTAGAATACAGGGATGGGAAAGAATGTCTTAAGCAAGAGGGACAGGAAACTGGGAAACTATGAAGGAAAGTTGCTTATTTGACTACATTTTTAAAAATCTTATGTAACTATATAAAGTATAAAAGTAAACCAAAAGACAGCACCCTGATCAGATAGCTCATTTGGTTAAAGCTTCGTCCCTAAGGGTAGATGTTACCGGTTTGATCCCCAATCAGGGCACATATAGAAACAGTTGGTTGTTTCTCTCTCTTTCCCTAAAATCAATAGAAGTAAATCTTTTTATTTTTTTGAGATTAGATTTTTTATTTTATTTTATTTTAGAGAGGAGACACAGAGTGAGAGAGAGAGAGAGAGAGAGAAAGGGGGAGGAGCTAGAAGCATCAACTCCCATATGTGCCTTGACCAGACCAGGGCAAGGTTTTGAACTGGCGACCTCAGTGTTCCCAGGTCGACGCTTTATCCACTGCGCCACCACAGGTCAGGCCGAAGTAAATTTTTTTAAAAAATTGCCTGACCTGTGGTGGCGCAGTGGATAAGGTATCAACCTGAAATGCTGAGGTCACTGGTTGAAACCCTGGGCTTGTCTGGTCAAGGAACATATGGGAGTTTATGCTTCCTGCTCCTCCCACCTCTCTCTCTCCTCTCTAAAATGAATAAATAAGTCTTTAAAAAAAAGAAAAACGATGAGAAAAGATGCAAATGGCATGCAACATATGAAATGCTGCTCAATTGCATTTGTTTTAATACAAATGAAAATGAGACACCTTGCCCTAAGCAGCACTGGTAGCCCTCCCAGAATGCAGTGCCTCACACATTGCTGGTGGGAATGTGCACTTTCCAACTTTGTGACGGTCACTGTGGCACCATTAAAATGTAATAGAGCCTGACCAGGCGGTGGCGCAGTGGATAGAGCATCAGACTGGGACGCAGAGGACCCAGGTTCAAAACCCCGGGATTGCCGGTTTGAGCGCGGGCTCATCTGCTTTGAGCAAGGCTCACCAGCTTGAACCTAGGGTCTCTGGGTAGAGCAAGGGGTCACTTGGTCTGCTGTAGCCCCCTGGTCAAGGCACATATAAGAAAGCAATCACTGAGAAACTAAGGTGATGCAACAAAGAATTGATGTTTCTCATCTGTTCCTCTCTCTGTCTCTCTCTCTCTCTCTCTCTGTCACAAAAATAAAATAAAATAAACTTTAAAAAAAAATGTAATAGAGAACACAAAGACCTAAGGACAGACGCAAGGGGGTTGGGTGCATAAGAGTTTGTAGCTGCAGAAACTTAGGAGCTCTGTGAGGGGGATGAGTGTATAAATTGATATAGATATACAACAAATTTTAAAATTATTATATATATACATATATATATATATTTAGACTTTTTTCATTTTAGAGAGAGGAGAGAGAGAGAGAGAAGGGGGAGGAGCAGGAAACATCAACTTCCATATGTGCCTTGACCAGACAAGTGCAGGGTTTCAAACCGGCGACCTCAGTGCTCCAGGTTGACGCTTTATCCCACTGCGCCACCCTAAGTCTGGCACAATGAATATATATTTTTTAATGTTTATCTTATTGATTTTAGAGAGAGGAAGGGAGAGAAAGACAGGAATATTAATCTTTTCCTATATGTGCCCTGACCAGGGATCAAACTGGCATCCTCTGTGCCTTTAGACCAGGGGTCCCCAAACTTTTTACACAGGGGGCCAGTTCACTGTCCCTCAGACCGTTGGAGGGCCGGACTATAAAAAAAACTATGAAAAAATCCCTATGCACACTGCACATATCTTATTTAAAAATAAAAAAACAAAACGGGAACAAATACAATATTTAAAATAAAGAACAAGTAAATTTAAATCAACAAACTGACCAGTATTTCAATGGGAACTATGGGTGCGGATGCATCTTGTGCTCTTCTCACTGACCACCAATGAAAGAGGTGCCCCTTCCAGAAGTGCGGCGGGGGCCAGATAAATGGCCTCAGGGGGCCGCATGCTGGCCTTAGTTTGGGGACCCCTGCTTTAGATGATGCTCTAACCAACAGAGCTATCTGGCCAGGGCAAATTTTTATACAACTTTTAGTTAGGTCTATAGGTCTTCTGAAGCAATATTAGTAAAGTTTTAAAAAAATCTAGTTACTGGATAATGTAAATATATTTCATTTCCAGAGTGAAACACACTCAGATCCTCTTTTTAGCTCTGTGAATATGAGCCAGTGGAGTGCTATCCACCCACCCAGAGGGGAGGTGCTTAGCGGGATATTAGCGTGCTTAGCGGGATATTAGCGGGGAGAGGTGGACACAAATGTTTTTCCACAGGCAATCTGTATCTGGCCACAATAAGAATTATTGTATTTGCTTTGATAAACATTTCAAAGGTTAACAAAAACAAAAAGAAAACCAAACTATAAATCAATTTTATCCAACTAATTGTTGGAAGATCTGCAGCACTTGGATTTTAGGGCTTCCCTTCAAAGCCTCTCTACCCACCCAGTGAAGGAAGAGGGAAAAGTGCTGCCAGTTCCCTCCCTCAAGTCTTCCTTCCTTTCTTCCTTCCTTCCTTCTCTCCCTTTTTCCTGGTTACCGCAGGAATATGCTGCTACTGCCCTGGATCCAGCCTCATCTCCCACTACTTCCCTTCCGGCTAAAGGCGGGTGCTCAGTCCTGCACACAATGTGGAAATGATTGAGACCTTTAGGCATGCTGGCTGCTCTTGCACCCTTCCTGTCCTCCACAGCACACCCTGCACCCCTCCTTCAAGTTCTTCCTGTGTGCAAGGCTTTGTGAAGACTCCAGGTCTCTCTATCTGCTCATGGCCTCCTAGTCTATAGACATGGGCTATCCTGTCACCCACCCCACTGCAGGTTTTCTGAAGCAAAGAGCTGGGTTAAACTTTTTTTTTTTTTTAAGTGAGAGGAGGGGAGATAGTGAGACAGACTCCCACATAAGCCCCAACAGGGATCCACCAGGCAAACCCAGCCTGGGGCTGATGCTCAAATCAACCAAGTTATTTTTAGCACCTGAGGCTGACGCACTTGCACCAACCAAGCTATCTCAGCACCAGACCAGCACTCAAACTAATTGAACCATTAGCTGTGGGAGAGTAAGAGGGAGAGAAGGGGGAGAGGGAGGAGGAGAGAGATGCAGATGGTTGCTTCTCTTGTGTGCCCTGGCCAGGAATTGAACCCAGGATGTCCATATGCCAGGCAGACACTCTATCCACTGAGTGAACTGGCCAGGGCCAAACCTCTTTCCTTTTTTTAAAAAATTTTTAAATTCATTTTAGAGAGGAAAGAGAGAGAGAGAAAGAGTCAACTCCTATATGTACTTTGACCAGACAAGTGCAGGGTTTGAACCAGCGACCTCAGCATTCCAGGTCAAGGCTTTATCCACTACGCCACCACAGGTCAGGCCCCTCTTTCTTTTTTTTTTTTAAAAAAAGATTTTATTTATTGATTTTAGAGAGAGAAAAGCAGGAGGCAGGGAGAAGCAGAAAGCATCAACTCATTGTTACTTCTCCTATGTGCCTTGACCTGGCAAGCCCAGGGTTTCAGACCAGGGATGTGCATTCCAGGCTGATGCTTTATCTACTGTACCACCACAGGTCAGGTGGGTCAAACCTTAATGTGGGCCCTGGCCAGTCAGTTTAGTCAGCTAGAGTATCATCCCAGTTACAACATCATTCCAAAATGCCAAAGCTATGGGTTTGATCCCATCAGAGCACATACCGGAAACAACCAATGAACACACAACTAAGTAGAACAAATGAATGAATCCCTCCCTCTCGCTGTGTCTCTCCCTTCCTCTCTAAAATCAATCAATCAATTAAAAATCAAACTTAGCCTGAGCAGGTGGTTGTGTAGTGAATAGAGTGTTGACCTGGGATTCTGAGGACTCAGGTTCAAAACCCCAACGTCACCGACTTGAGCGCAGGCTGACCAGCTTATATGCGGGGTCACTGGCTTGAATGTAGGATCATTTACGTGAACACCTGGTCACTAGCTTGAGCCCAAAGGTCTCTGGCTTGAAGCCCAGGGTCGCTGGCTTGAGCAAAGAATCACTGTCTTGGCTGGAGCCCCCAGTCAAGGCACATATGAGAAGCAATCAATGCACAACTAAAGAAAGCGACAACTTTGAGTTGATGCTTCTCATCTCTCTCCCTTGTTTTTTTTTCTCTCTCTCTCTCTGACTCTCTTTCTCAAAAAAAAAAAAACAACCCACAAAAGCCAATGAAACTTGTTGTTCATCAGGGTGCAGTGGGTACAGAATTCGCTTTCCTTCCTTGGCCCAGTGCCCCAATTTGTCAACATAAACTAGACTAGAGTGCCCAGACATCCGAGTTTCATAAGAATAGTTTCCCCAAAAGTTGTATGAACAACATGGGGTTTCTGAATATTTATTTTATCTTTCTTAAGTCCAAAAAGTCGGGAACTTTTTTGGCTGAGAGAGCCATGGACGCCACATATTTTAAAATGTAATTCCGTGAGAGCCATACAATATATTTAACACTAAATACAAGTAAATGTGTGCATTTTATGTAAGACCAACACTTTTAAAGTACAATAAGTCTCTGAATTCTTAAGTCCAACTACTATCTATTATTATCATTTTCAGTGGTTTCATAACTGTATGTCTCAATTGGCCATTTAAGTTTAATAGCAAAAGAGTGGTTAATGATTACAATGCACCATGACAAGGAAAGGAGAATGCTTTGTAAACCATTTGGGGTGTTTTTGTGTGTGTTTGTGCATAAATGGGTGGAACAACAAATCTGTGTTTCTCTCTCTGCCTTCTCTTTCTCTTTCCTCCCTCGCTCTAAATTCAATCTATAAGTAAAAAATTAAAATAAGTAAATAAATAGATTTTTAGAAAAGAAAATACTTTAGGCTCAGCCAGGGTAGCTGAGTAGATGAAGTGTCAACAGAGCATGCCAGAGGTCCTGGGGTTAACCTGGTTCGGGAATGTTGGAAAGGAATTGATAAAGGCACAACTAAAATGGAACAAAGTGAAACAATGAGTTGATGCTTCTTTCTCTCCCTCTGAAATCAATAGAAAAAAAAAAAGGAACACTTTTAAAAAGTAATAAATAGCCTGGCCAGGCAGTGGCACAGTGGATAGAGCATCGAACTGGGATGTGGAGGACCCAGGCTCGAAACCTTGAGGTTGCTGGAGGGGTGGGGGACCTCCTACAGCAGAACAAGTGACCCCTTGCTCAAGGCAGCGACCTTGGGCTTCAAGCCAGCGATCTTTGGACTCAAGTCAGCGACAACGAGGTCATGTCTACGATCTCACGCTCAAGCTGGCGACCTCAGAATTTCAAACCTGGGTCCTCTGCATCCCAGACAGATGCTCTACCACAGGGGTCGGGAACATTTTTGGCTGAGAGAGCCATGGACGCCACATATTTTAAAATGTAATTCCGTGAGAGCCATACAATATGTTTAACACTAAATACAAGTAAATGTGTGCATTTTATGTAAGACCAACACTTAAAGTACAATAAGTCTCTGAATTCTTTTTAATAATGTTATGCTGTTGCTAACCAATGATGAATAAAGTACTTCTTACTGTTAATGCAACTTCTGGTGCTGCATGGTTTTGCTGATGGCTTTGTAGTCTGGTTGATACGTGGTGAGGTTAAGCTTCATGCAGGCGTTGAGACTTCCATCTGTTAAACATGATCGTAGCTTGGTCTTCAACGTTCTTTAGATGTCAGAAAGACTGCTCACATGTATACGTAGAGCCAAACACTGTCAGTACAGCAATACTCACACGCTGCAGTGTGTGGTATGTGACGGAAAGCTTGTTCCAAGTTTTGACAATCAGCTGGTCCGCGAGTTGAAGTTTTTCATTTCTTCCCACTTGTGTTTGCTCGCCAACTCTGCTTGCTGTCATGCAAGTCTTTCCAAATCTTCATTCAGTGACTTGAACTTATTCACCCACAGGTCTGAGGCCTTCAGGTCAGCAGCTTGTAGCTCAAAATCTCTGACAAAGACACCGGGGATGTAACTCAGGTCGGCACTGTCCACGGCACACTCATGTGGATGGGTGATGAACTTAAAAAGACAAGTGAGCTCACGAAATTCTCCAAAGCACGCTTTGAATGACAGCAGGAGATTAGATGTGAAGCCCTTTAGCTGCTGGAGATCAAGATGTTGAGCAGGGTCACTTGCTGTGCATGCATCTTTAAACTCTCCCAGTTTTTCAAAGTGTAGTAAACGACCTGTTTCAATGTTGGCGATGAAGAGTTCCAGCTTGTTTTCAAATGCAAACACTGCTTGTTGAAGGGATAAGACTGTATTTCCAACACCTTGCATTTTCACATTGAACTGGCTCAGATGTTCAGTCATGTCTATGAGATAGTAGGACTTCAGGAGCCACTCAGTGTTAGCTAACTCAGGATGCTCGATGTTTTTCATTTCAAGAAAAGTCCGGATTTCACTCAAGACAAGCCACAAAATAGCTGAGCACGTTCCCTCTTGACAACCAACGCACATTGCTGTGCAGAAGCAGACCAGGATAATTATTCCCAACTTCATCCAGCAGTGTTTTAAACTGGCGATCATTTAAAGCTCGGGCAACAATAAAGTTGACCACCTGAATGACCAGCGAAATCACCTCACCAAGCTGCTCGCCACACATCTGAGCACAAAGCACTTCCCGATGTAGGATGCAGTGAAAACTTAGGATGGGTCTCTTTTCAGCGCTACGAATCCTCTGTTTTCCCCACCATGCAGGGAGCACCATCATTACACACCGAAAGAACTTTATCCATTGGTAGATTTTTTTCCTTTAGCGAACTCAGTGAAAGACTGAAATAAACCCTCCCCTCTTGTTGTCTCTTTCATAGGCAAAACAGCAAGACTTTCCTCACGTAGTGTGTCACCAACAGCATACCTTGCAATCACGCTGAACTGGGATAAATGGCTTACGTCTGTTGACTCATCCAAAGTGAGAGAAAAGAATGGTGCTGCATTTATGTCCTTTTTTTTTGCTCAAACCAGATGAGCCCGCGCTCAAGCTGGCAGGGTCGGGTTTCAAATCTGGGTCTTCCATATCCCAGTCCAACACTCTATCCACTGCGCCACCACCCGGTCAGGCAAGGCATGTCTTTTATTCATTTGATTATCTTGTCTTTATCCGAAAAGTCATCAAAAAGTTCATTGGCAACATTAAGCATGAATGTTTTGGCATACTCCCCATCTGTGAATGACTTTCCGTTTCTCACAATTGCTAAAGCACCAGCAAAGCTAGCCGAATTCCAGTCAACTTGTTGGGTCCAAACACGGAGTCGCTGCTGACTAGCTTGCACTCTGCACAGTAGCTCTTGACATGCTTTCTTCCTGCTGTCCCCCGCTGGATATTTTGATGCAAATGTAGCATGGCGTGTGTCGAAATGCCGCTTTATATTTGACCATTTCATCGATGCAATTTTATCATTGCATATTAGACACACTGCACAACCTGCTCTCTCCACAAAGACAAATTCCTCTGTCCATTCCTGCTGAAAAGTACGATACTCCTTATCTTTTTTTCTTTTAGCGATTTTCATTGTCAAAAGGGTTTCTGCAATTAGCTAGCTGACTACTTGATTAAAAGGAGGGAAGTTTACTTCCTGACCTCACAACGACCCGTGTACATTACGCATTATCCAATAAAAATTTGGTGTTGTCCCGGAGGACAGCTGTGATTGGCTCCACACATCCGCAACCATGAACATGAGCAGTAGGAAATGAATAGATTATAATACATGAGAATGTTTTATATTTTTAATGTTCTTATTTTTTTTGTTATTATTTTTTTTATTAAAGATTTGTCTGTGAGCCAGATGCAGCCATCTAAAGAGCCACATCTGGCTCGTGAGCTATAGGTTCCTGACCCCTGCTCTACCCACTGTACCACCACCTGGTCAGGCAATAAATAAAATCTTAAAACAAACAAACAAATAAATAAAAGTTGTATATGTTTAATGTGGATGACTTAGTGAGTTTGGAGATAAGTATATAACTGTGAATCCATCATGACAGTATATGCCATTAACATATCCATCATCTCCAAAAGTTTTCTCCCACCCTCTTTATTATTTACTTACTTACTTATTATTGTCATTATTGTGTGTCCCTGTATTAAGAGAATATATGATCTATCTTGCTAGGATTTTTGGTCATCCAGATTGGCTGGCAACAACCTCTTGGTTTTATTTTATCAAAAAATGTCTGTAGCCTGACCAGGTGGTGTTTAGTGGAAAGAATGTCAACCTGGGAAACTGAGGATCCAGGTTCAAAAGCCCTAGGTCACCAGCTTGAGTGCAGTATTATCTGGCTTGAGCACAGCCTCACTAGCTTGAGCACAGAGTCACTGGCCTGAGCATGGGATCATAGATGTGACCTTATGGTTGCTGGCTTGAGGCCAAAAGTTGCTGTCCTGAAGCCTAAGGTCACTGGTTTGAGCAATGGCTCACTGGTTCGGACTGACCCCCCAGTCAAGGCACATATAAGAAACAAGCAATGAACAAGTTAAAGTGCTGCAACTATGAGTTGATGCTTCTCATTTCTCTCCCTTCTTGTCTGTCTCTCGTTGTGTGTGTGTGTGTGTGTGTGTGTGTGTGTGTGTGTGTGTGTGTGTCAGAGAGAGAGATAGATAGGGACAGACAGAGCACCTGTGCTCAAGCTGGCGACCTCGGGGTTTCAAACCTGGGTCCTCTGCGTCCCAGTCCAACGCTGTATCCACTGTGCCACCATCTGCTCAGGCTGTCTGTCTCTCTTTTTTTAAAAAAAAAATTAATGTATTTATTCATTATAGAGAGGAGAGAGAGAGTGAGGAAGGGGGAGGAGCAGGAAGCATCAACTCCCATATGTGCCTTGACCAGAGAAGTGCAGGGTTTCGAACCGGTGACCTCAGCGTTCCAAGCCGATGCTTTATCCACTGTGCCACCACAGGTCAGGCTGTCTGTCTCTCTTAAAAAAAAAAAAGTGTAACTCTGGCCAGTTAGCTCAGGTGGTTAGAGTGCGAACCTGTCATCCCCAAATGCCAAGGTTGCAAGTTTGATCAACAAGGCACATATGGGAAGCAGCACAACTAGTGGAACAACAAATGAGTATTTCTCTCTCTCTCTTCCTATTTCTGTCTAAAATTGATCAATTAAAAAAAAGTCTTTGGCCTGACCAGGCGGTGGCGCAGTGGATAGAACATCGGACTGGGATGAGAAAGACCCAGGTTCGAGACCCTGAGCTTGCCAGCTTGAGTGCAGGCCCATCTGGCTTGAGCAAAGAGCTTGCCAGCTTGGACCCAAGGTCGCTGGCTCCAGCAAGGGGTGGCTCGGTCTGCTGAAGGCCCACAGTCAAGGCACATATGAGATAGCAATCAGAACAACTAAGGTGCCACAACGAAGAACTGATGCTTCTCATCTCTCTCCGTTCCTGTCTGTCTGTCCCTCTGTCTCTCTATCTCTTACTCTCTCGCTAAAACAAAAGAAAGTCTTTAACCTAACTGGTGGTGGCACAGTGGATAGAGTGTTTGTCTGGAATGCTGAGGTCGGTGATTCATGGCACATAGGAGAAGCACGAGTTGATGCTTTCTGCTACTCCTCCCCCATCTCCTTAATTCAATCAAAATCTTAAAAATAAAAAACGAATTTAAAACAGCTATACATACCTGGTCAAGTACCTCAGTTGGTTAGAGCATCCTCACAATACTCCAAAGGTGTGGGTTGGATTCCCCATCAGGACACACACAAGAATCAACCAATGAATGAATAAATAAGTGAAGTAACATATAAATGCTTTTCCCTCTCTCTCTCTCTTTTCTTCTTCTCCCTGTTTCTCTAAAATCAATTAATATTTTTTTTTAGCAAGAGAGAGAGACAGATAGGAACAGACAGACAGGAAGGGAGAGATGAGAAGAATCAATTCTTCGTTTCGGCACCTTAGTTGTTCATTGGCTGCTTTCTCATATGTGCCTTAACGGGGGCAAGGAGCTACAGCTGAGCCAGTGACCCCTTACTCAAGCCAGCGACCTTGGGCTCAATCAAGCCAGCGACCATGAGGTCATCTCCATGGATAGATGCTCTGTCCACTGTGCCACTCCTAAACTCAAGCCAGCAACCTCAGGGTTTCGAACCTGGGTACTCCATGATCTAAGCCGAGGCTTTATCCACTGTGCCACCACCTGGTCAAGCAATAAATAATTTTTTAAAAATTATAAACTAAAGAATGAAGACAGGCCTTGGCCAGGTAGTTCAATGGATAAAGTTGTATTCAAGTGTGCCCAGTTTGTGAGTTGGATCCCCAGTAAGGGCACACATGAGAAGCAACCAATGAGTGCACAACTAAATGGACCAAGTGGAACAAGTTAATGTTTCTCTGTCCCCCACCCCATTCCTACTCAAGGCACGTATGAGAAGCAATCAATGAACAACTAAAGTGACACAATACAAGATAATGCTTCTCATCTCTCTGCTCCCTCGTTCTCTTCTTTCCTGTCTCTCTTCCTCTCTCAAATCAACAAAAAATAATTAAAAAACAAAAACAAAACTGCCCCCTGTTCTTCCAGGTGGTTGCACCATTTTACTCTTACCAGTTGCCCGTACACTTTCCTCTTCAAATGAAACTGAAGCTCTGAGCAGACCTTTCCTTCTCATTCTCCATCTTTGGTCAGGTCGTCAGGAGCGATGGTGTTGGGAAGTCACCAGTCAGAGGCTTTTCCCCTTCTTTCTGTACCCCACTAAAGAAAGAGTGGCATAAAGAGACTCACCAGGGCCCATGGTCATCATGGTGGCTATAGACAATGGGGTGCCGTTGGTATGAGAGAGAGAAAGACAGAAAGGGAGAGAGATGAGCATCAACTTGTACTTGAGTCACTTTAGTTGTTCATTGATTGCTTCTACGTGACTTGATCAGAAGGCTCCAGCCAAGTCATCGATGCCTTGTTCAAGCCAGCGACATTGGGCTCAAGGGCTTCAGCCCAGCGACCTTTGGGCTCAAGCCATCAACCATGGGGTCATGTCTATGATCCCACACTCAAATCAGCAACCCTGGGGTTTCCAACCTGGGTCCTCAGCATCTCAGGTCAATGCTCTGTCCACTGTGCCATCACCTGGTCAGGCTACAAAGACTTTATTTATTTATTAAGCGAGAGCAAGGGAGGCAGAGAAACTCCTGCATGCGCAGTAACTATGAGTTGATTCTTCCTGTTCCTACCCCCAGCCATTCTCTTTCTCCTTTCCCTAAAGTCAATAAATAAAATCTTTAAAAAAAAAAAAAAGAAAATTAAACTTAATGGGGTGACATTGACTAAGAGTACGTAGGTTTCAGATCAACATTTCTGTTGCATTTGAACTGTTGATTGTATTGTGTACCCATCACCCAAACTCAAATCATTTTTCCACCACCATGTTTGTCCCTCTTTACTCCCCTTCGTCTCCCCTCTTACCCCCCTCCCCTTGCCTCTCTCCCCTCTCCTTCCCTCCTCCCCTCCTTTCTTTCTTCCCCCATTCCTCCGCCCCTTTTTCCTCTCAGCCCCTCTGCCCCTCCTCCCTTTCTTCCCTCCCGCGGAGCTTTATAGTCCCGCTTGCTCCTCCTGGGTTTTGTCAGCGCCCGCGGGTCGGGCGCCATGAGCGGCCTTTTAGGGCGCGCCGTGTTGCGGGGGCTGTTGTGCGGTCCGCAGGCCCGGGTCCCCAACCTGCTGGTGCGTGCCAGCTCGGGTGAGTCCTGGGAGGGTTTCGGCGGGAGGCGCCTCCCAGCCTTGATTGGCGCACGTGCGTAAGGGGCAGTTCAGGGGTTGGGGCGCAGACCCCCGCGAGTTGGAGGAGGGGGCGATTCGGCTGTTAGGGAAGGCGCAGGCTGGAGCGGCCGCGCCTCGGGTTCTTGGCGAGGTGGGACCGGGGTCCTGCACCTCCCCATTGCCCTCCAGCCCCCCACGCCTGTCGCCCACCTCCCCAGGTTGTCTCAGGGCAGAGGGAGCCCAGGACTCCGGAATAGAAGGAAACTGGAGGCCTAGTGGGGGGGTGATGTGGGTCCCTATGGACCTGGGGCTGCAGAGGAGGAAGTTCTTCTCTGCAGATAAAAACCCCTCCTCCGGAACTGCTGTCCTCAGGGCGTTTTCTGCAGGCCCGAGATCTGCTCGGCCCGTACCTGTTTGGGGTCTTGGGGCCCATATCTGTAACTGGTCCTCCGCTTCTGCTGAGAGCCAAATGTCATCATGTTCCAAATGCTGCGAAGAGTGAACTGCCATCATCCAAGGCCAGGCTAGACAGCGGGTCCCTAGGTACTGGGTTTGGGGAAAACAAACAAGGCAGGGGACTCGTTCAGTTCTGAAGGGATGTGGAGGCCATTCACAGCACAGGTTTTGGTTAATTTTCCTCCTGGGGATGAGAAATGGTAACTGCAGATTCCCCAAGGGATGCAGGCCATGAGATGACCCCCAACCCTACTCTCATTTTCCAGCAGTTCTGTCTTTGAAGGACTTTGCTGGATATCCAGCTTCTGGGCTTTTCTCAAAAGCAGATTTGCCTGACCAGATGGTGGCGCAGTGGATGGAGCATCGGACTGGGATGCGGAAGACCCAGGTTCGAGACCCCGAGGTCACCGGCTTGAGCGCGGGCCCATCTGGCTTGAGCAAAAGCTTGCCAGCTTGGACCCAAGGTCGCTGGCTCCAGCAAGGGGTGGCTCTGTCTGCTGAAGGCCCGCGGTCAAGGCACATGTGAGAAAGCAATCAATGAACAACTAAGGTGTCGCAATGGCAACAAAAAACTAATGATTGATGCTTCTCATCTCTCTCCGTTCCTGTCTGTCTGTCCCTATCTATCCCTCTCTCTGACTCTCTCTTTCTCTCTGTCCCTATAAAAAGAAAGCAGATTTTACCCTGGACCCAATATTGAGGATTTACGTGTTCTAGAAGTGACATGGGCTCTAGGATGGTGATACAGCCTCCTGTCTTCTCGGCTGTGTTGCGGTTGGCTGTGCTCTCCTTCGGTCTGGAAGCTCTTTGCCTTGAAACCCACAGCAGCACAGAATTCCTGTCTAGCCAGTAAGAGAAGCCCTCCAGGTTCCCTCACCTGCAGACAGAAACCCCTCTACCTTCCTTCTCATTCCCCAGGTCCCTTTTGTCCTGGTGTCCATGGCCTACCTGGTGGGGAGAGCATACTGCATTTCTCTCTGGTTCCCTGCTATTCTTCTTAGGTCCTGAAGATGGACACTGGGTCCCTGGTGATGTGGCAGGTGGGGGTTCAGACAGTGTTTGTGCCATCACCCCCAAGGACAGGAGTCAAAAGTGAGGCCAGGAGTCGTGCTTTCTTTCCAGTATGGCATCTCTGCCTCCCCAGGCCTCCCGGCTCTCTAAGATGCCTTCTCAGGGCATATCAGTTCAATCATGGGCAGCTTCTGCTACTGCCTAGAAGGAGCCATGGCCCCTCTGAATGGTTGGAAGACCCCAGAAACCCAGTGCTCTAGTTGTTCCTGGCAGGCAGCACCATGCCAGGCAGTTCCTGGCTGTGGGCACTGCACTGCTCTTCTCCAGCACTACTCTGGTGGAGGCAGACACTGAAGCCCAGTTGGCATCTGGGTCCTGGCAGATTGGGAGATGCAAAAGGGTGAGACAGCACCCCTGACCCCTCCTCTTCTAAAGGAGGGCCCTCCTGGACCCTGGAGCGAACCCTGGTGGCCGTGAAGCCTGATGGGGTGCAACGGCGGCTTGTTGGGGATGTGATCCGACGTTTTGAGAGGAGGGGCTTCAAGCTGGTGGGGATGAAGATGCTTCAGGTACCAGGGCTCTTGGCCTGTGGGTGTCCCTCAGGGCACTAGGGGGAGGGCTTCTCACTGATCTCAGCAGCTCATGGATCTCAGCACCTTGGCCCTTCATGTCAGCCCTGCTTCAGGAGTGTCCTGTTGGAAGAAGAAGGGGAGGGATGGAGAGGTGGTATCTATCCAGCATTGCTATGCTTGGCATGCTGGCCCATGTAGGTGTTATCTGCAAAGTCATTGCCGCAGTGCACAATGGGGTTGCCTCTCCAGGGGCTCCCCTCACTCCTTCCCCCAATGCCACCCAGGCGCCAGAGAGTGTCCTTGCCGAGCACTACCACGACCTTCAGAGGAAGCCCTTCTACCCAGCCCTCATCAGCTACATGAGCTCTGGCCCCGTGGTGGCCATGGTATGGCCAGGTGGAAGGGGTGGAGGGCCCTGGACTGAGCCCAGAGCTGCTGAGCCCTTTGGTGATCCCCACTTCTCCCGACCTTTATCTCTGTGCTGCAGGTCTGGGAAGGCCCTAATGTGGTGTGCACCTCAAGGGTCATGATAGGACAAACTGACTCAGCTGAGGCTGCCCCCGGCACCATTAGAGGAGACTTCAGCTTCCACATCAGCAGGTATAGGGGCCCTGGCACATTCAGCCACAAGCACGTTTTCTTAAGCACGTTTTCTTGCTGGGCAAAAGTGAAGCCAGAAGAGACTTGCTGGTGGGGCGTCACACTTTACTGTTTGCTGGTCTCAGGGAGGTAAAGCATTCCTTGTGTGTTGCACATGTATTCTGCCATCATTGTCTGTTCTCTGACTCTGTCTTGCCAGACACCTCCAGGGAGGACTGGTGGGATACTGAGGCTCCCAGTAACCGTCTGGGCTGGTTCGTGAGGTGGTGGGTTAAGATGTGGAGGCCAGGCTGGAACCCAGTTTCCTAGCTCCCCTCTTCTTCCTTTCCCTTCTGCATGATCACCTGGCTTGCTCCTCTGGGCAGTAGGGAATCAGCAAACGTTCCCAGGACCCCCACGATGCATGTTGAAGCCTGTGCCTTACCTCTTCTACCTGTCACCTGGCACAGGAACATCATCCACGCCAGTGACTCCGTGGAGGGGGCCCAGAGGGAGATCCAACTGTGGTTCCAGAGTGATGAGCTGGTGGACTGGGCAGACGAAGGCCACCACAGCAGCATCTACCCAGCCTGAGCCTCAGGCTGCCCTCAGCTGCCCCAGCAGCCTCCCAGGACCAACTACCTCTGTCCACAAGAACTTGAGCCCACCTTGTGCTCTGCCCATCTGTCCTAGACCATCTCCCTGTTACCCTCTTCCCCAGCCCAGAGTAGCTGAACCAACTTTATGTGCCTTTTGGTATCCTATGCCAGCAAGAGATTGGACTGAATCCTTTCTGTACCAAAATGCCAGACCACCTTGGGGGTGTCTCCAAAAGTGGGTATTTTAACCTCTCTCCCCCAAAGGGGAGACATTAAAATTTAAGCTGTGTATGGGGATGGAGCATTTATTACTAGGTACTAATGAGGCCTTTATGCAAAGTTGTAAGCAGTTTGAGAGTAGAGATTAAAAGGTTGAATCTGGGGGTCCAGTCCACCGGAGAGGGGGAAAACCTATTTTCAGTCTCTCTTGGCAACTGGCATGTCGGTGTACACCCCTTAGACTAGGTCAGACCTGGAGAGAATGCAAGCTGGGCTGCCTTATCCCATATGGGAGAGCTGACAGGCTAAAGCCCTTGTACCTGAATAGAAGGCAGCTGTGGGGAGGGGGAAAGCCTCCTTTCAGCTTCTCTTGGCAACTGGCAGGTCACTATAAACCCCTGACTAGGACAGACCTGGAGAGAACTCAGCTGGACTGCCTTATCCAGTATAAGAGAGCCGACAGGCTAAATAAACCCCTTCCCTGGTCTATGGGTGGGCACTGGGGAGAGCCGAACCAAAAACACAAGGCTGGTATGTTCCAAAAGGAACATTTTAAATGCCTGGGTGCAGGCTGCCTGAGACAGACTAAGCTGTGTTGGCCCCAAGGGAGGGATGGAACAGGGTTTATACAGGCTAGGGGTCTTAGAAAAAGCAGCTGATTTTGCTCCCTCTTATAGGTACAAGGTAAACCTTTCTTCCTCTGTGAATTGGAGTGGCGCCACAACTCCTCCAGATTGTTTACGTCCTGGCTCAACTGTCTATTATCAGCATCAGTTGTAAAAAGAAGGCCTGGGCTGGTTCAAAGGTCCCGGGCAGGGGCTTCAAGCAAGCCAATCCCCACTCCCGTGGATTTGCACTGCCCTCGGGATGGCTGCTGATCTATCAAATGCAGTGTACCAACCCATACACCAGTAGGGGTCAACAACTAATTGTTCAACATCAGACTCAGGCAGAGGTCCAGGGACCTCCAACCTGAAATTTGGGAGAATCCAAGCTGAGCCCTGAAGCTGGTGCTGTCCCAGCCCCCACTTGGTCATTCTTCTGGGGGAGCTTCCTGCCTTGGGCAGGATTGGAGGGTGGCAGGAAGAGCTGGCTGGAGAGGTGGTGGCTAACAATACCCTCAGGGCAGAAAGCCGAGCAACTATGACCTCCCTTCTTCTTGGCTCATGTAGCTGCTGCTGCTGCTGGTTTTATATTGAGTTCGGATTGACACCATACGTCTCACCCTCACGCCTCGTCTTCAGGGGTCCCTACTCAGTTGAGACAGGTACAGGACACTGCACATCGTTACACCTGCTGAGGCTGACTTGGTCCTAGTTTTATTTATTTTGCCGTCTTGATGACGGATACCCTGATTCTTGCCCTGACATTTATCGCTCTCAGAACGGGTCATCTTGGGAATGGCACTAGAGCTGGAAACTGAGGCAAAGTCCTTTCTCTTTTTCTGTGGCTTTCCCGCCCTGGAGTCTCCTCTCCTCTTCATGATGGTTATGCAACAGGGAAGGGAGCTGTCTGGGAGGCAAGGGCATTTAAATGCTGAGCACCTCCCAAACAGGTGTTTTAAATGCACAGCTGGGCCAGCGGCCGTGTGGGAAAATAAGGGGCCGTGGGCCCGCCCGCGAGCCTGACCTTAACCGGAGAACTGAGTCTCCCCCAAGTGCAGTTGATTCCGCCCTCGGTATTGACATCCAATCTCGTGAAAAGGTCTTAGTCTTATAGACAGTTTGCAGACCAGCTCATCTGGCCTCAGCCAGGGATATTCATCCGCCTGCAGCACTGCGCTTGCGCCGGCCGCGGATCTGGGACAGACCAGCCAGCCCCAGCAAAAGCTGGAGGTGCGGTGCCTGCAGGGGCGAGAAGTCCTGGAACAAGCTGGGAGGCAGCTGTGGGTGGGGCTAGCGGGGTGGGCGGTGGTCCTGGGAGCAGCAAGGCCCTTTGTGGGAGGGCTGGCGACGATAGGCGGGGCCTTCGTGTCCCTCTGCCCGGCGGGTGCCCAAAACTGACGTTACCAGTGCGCCGCTAGTCCTGGTGGCAGAGGCTGGTGCTCTGATCTGCAGCAGATCCTTGCTGTCCTCGCTACGGCGGATCCGTACCAAGCGCCATGGCCCAGCCGCCTCCCGATGTCAGCGAGGACGACTGTCTCCCTGAGTACCGCCACCTCTTTTGCCCCGACCTGCTCCGGTGAGGGCCGAGTCCAGGCCTGCCTTTGGGACGCCTGGGGAGCGGGGCCAGGGACTGGAGGCACCTCTGGAATGGTTCGGGGCGTCCATGGGCTTCGGTATTTTGACCTTTGAGCTATTGAGAACACGTTCTGTTTGTCTTGGCCAGACATGGTGGTTATTTCTGTTGGTAACTCTGGGAGGGTGGGAGTGAGGGGCTGGTGGAGGACGGCTCGTATGTTTTGAAAACATTCACTTAAATGACAACTTTATGAATAGGTCGTTTTAGGCTGAAATAGGATTTCCTGAAGATCTAGAAAATCTTCAGCATTTTATTTTCTAACAAAAGTCACCCATGTTTCTTGTCAACAGTCTAAATTTGATAGAGGTTCCCAGTTCATAGGGTCAAAGTCCTCCCAGATCTACAGCCTTCCCCCACTTCCCAGTTAACAGGGATTTTTTTTTTTAAACAGGGACAGAGAGAGTCAGAGAGAGGGATAGATAGGGACAGATAGGAACGGAGAGAGGTGAGAAGCATCAATCACTAGTTTTTCGTTGCTGTTGCAACACCTTACTTGTTTATTGATTGCTTTCTCATATGTGCCTTGACCGCGGCCTTCAGCAGACTGAGTAACCCCTTGCTCAAGCCAGCAACCTTGGTCCAAGCAGGTGAGCTTTTTTGCTCAAACCAGATGAGCTCGGGCTCAAGCTGGTGACCTCGGGATCTCAAACCTGGGTCCTCTGGATCCTCCACATCCCAGTCCGATGCTCTATCCACTGTGCCACTGCCTGGTCAGGCAAAACAGGGATGATTTTTTTTTTTAAAGATTTTATTTTATTGGGCCCTGGCCGGTTGGCTCAGTGGTAGAGCGTTGCCCTGGCGTATGGATGTCCCGGGTTCAATTCCCAGTTAAAGCACACAGGAGAAGTGACCATCTGCTTCTCCACCCCCCCCTTCTCTCTCTCTCTCGTTCACTCCTGCAGCCATGGCTCCATTGGCTCAAGAGAGTTGGCCTAGGGCACTAAAAATAATGACTCTGGTTGCAATGGAGCAGCGGCCCCATATGGACAGAACATAGCCCCCTAGTGGGCTTGCTAGGTGGATTCCGGTAGGGCGCATGCGAGAGTCTGTCTCTATACCTCCCTTTCTCTCACTAAAATAAATTATAAAAAAATAAAGATTTTATTTTATTGATTTTTACAGAGAGAAGAAGAGGGTGGGGATCCAGAATTAGTTTCACTTTAGTTGTTCATTGACTGCTTCTCGTCTGTGCCTTAGGGGTTCGAACCTGCCCCCTCAGCATTCCAGGTGGCAGGCCAGGCAAAAGGGATTTTACTCTTTTTAAATTTCATTTTATTTATTATTATTATTTTTTTAAGTGAGAGGAGGGGAGATAGAGAGACTCCCACATGTACCCCGACCAAGATCGACCCAGCAACCCCCATCTGGGGCTGATGTTGGAATCAGTGGAGCTGTCCTTGGTGCCCAGGGCCTACCTTTGAACCAATTGAATCACTGGCTGTGGGAAGGGAAGAGGAAGAGAAGTGGGAGAGGGAGGTGAAGAGAAGCAAATAGTAGCTTCTCATGTGTGCCCTGACTGGGGATTGAACCCAGAATATCTGCATGCCAGGGCAACACTATCCATGGAGCCAACCGACCAAGGCCTATTAGCAGTTTTTTAGAGAGAGAGGGAGAAGAGTGAGAAGCATCAACTCATAGTTGCTTCACTTTAGTTGTTCATTGATTGATTTCTCACGTGTCCTTGGGCTACAGCAGACCAAGTGACCCCTTGCTTGAGCCAGCGACCTTGGGCTCAAGCTGGTGAGCCTTGCTCAAGCCAGATGGGCCCCGCGCTCAAGCTGGCGACCTTGGGGTCTCGAACCTGGGTCCTCCATATCCCAGTCCGATGCTCTCTCCACTGCGCCACCGCCTGGTCAGGCAACTTCTTGTATATATTTTGACCCAATGTCTCAAGCCAATGACCTTGGGTTTCAAGCCAGCAACCTTTAGTATCATGGTGATGATCCTGCAGTCAAGCCAGTGACCTCGGGGTTTTGAACCGGGGACTTCACCATTCTGGGTTGACACTCGATCCACCGTTTCACCACCGGTCAGGCAACAGGGATTTTTTCCTTTTCTTCTTCTTTTTTCTGCGAGAGAGGACGGGAGAGAGAGAGACAAGAACATCAAGCTGCTCCTGTATGTGCCCTGACTGGGAAATTGAGCCAGCCACCTCCATGCTCTGGGAGGATACTAACCAACTGAGCTATCCAACCAGGGCTTAATATTTATTGATTTTTTTTTTTTTTAGACAGACAGAGAGAGGGATGGAGAGAGAGGGAAGGAGGATGGGAAGCATTTGTTGTTCCACTCAGTTGTGCATTTTTAAAAATTTATTTTTATTTTCTTTTCTTCTTTTTCTTTTTTTTTTACAGGGACAGAGAGTCAGAGAGAGGGATAGATAGGGACAGACAGACAGGAACGGAGAGAGGTGAGAAGCATCAATTATTAGTTTTTCGTTGTGACACCTTAGTTGTTCATTGATTGCTTTCTCACACGTGCCTTGACCGCAGGCCTTCAGCAGACCGAGCCACCCCTTGCTGGAGCAGGGACCTTGGGTCCAAGCTGACGAGCTTTTGCTCAAGCCAGATGGGCCCGCGCTCAAGCTGGCGAGCTCGGGGTCTCGAACCTGGGTCTTCCGCATCCCAGTCCGATGCTCTATCCACTGCGCCACCGCCTGGTCAGGCTCAGTTGTGCATTTTTTTGTTGCTTCTTGTGTGAGCCCTGACCAGGGATAGAATCTGCAACCTTGTTGTCTCAGGATGACACTCAAAGAACTGAGCTGAGTGGCCAGGGCCAACAACAGGGATATTATTTATTTATTTATTTATTTATTTTAACAGGGACAGAAAGAGAGAGTCAGAGAGAGGGACAGATAGGGACAGACAGACAGGACTGGAGAGAGGTGAGAAGCATCAATCATTAGTTTTTCGTTGCCATTGTGACACCTTAGTTGTTCATTGATTGCTTTCTCACATGTGCCTTGACCGCGGGCCTTCAGCGGACCAAAGCAACCCCTTGCTGGAGCCAGCGACCTTGGGTCCAAGCTGGCAAGCCTTCGCTCAAGCCAGATAGATGGGCCTGCACTCAAGCTGGCGAGCTCGGGGTCTCGAACCGGGGTCCTCTGCATCCCAGTCCGACGCTCTATCCACTGCGCCACCGCCTGGTCAGGCGGATTTTTTTTTTTAAATTACTGGTCCTGGCCTCTTTCTCTCTTGCTGAAATTAATACATAAAATGTTTTTTTAATTTAATTATTGAGGCCCAGCCTGACCAGGCAGTGGCGCAGTGGATAGAGCATCGGACTGGGATATGGAAGAACCAGGTTCGAGACCCCGAGCTTGTCAGCTTGGACACAAGGTCGCTGGCTCCAGCAAGGGGTTACTCGGTCTGCTGAAGGCCCGTGGTCAAGGCACATATGACAAAGCAATCAGTGAACAACTAAGGTTTCGCAACGAAAAACTGATGATTGATGCTTCTCATCTCTCTCCGTTACTGTCTGTCTGTCCCTATCTATCCCTCTCTCTGACTCTCTTTCTGTCCCTGTAAAAAATAAATAAATAAATAAACAAAACAAAAAACACTAAGCCTTAGGCTATAACGACTTGGCCTGCTTACATTACAGCCTTTCCCCCACACCCATTCCAAGCATAAGAGCAAATAATATCACCTGGGTGATGGGCTTCCATGTGGGCAGCACCATCTATAAAAAATATATATATATATTGAGGCCCAGCCTGACCAGGTGGTGGCGCAGTGAATAGAGCATTGGACTGGGATGCGGAGGACCCGGTTCGAGACCCTGAGGTCGCCAACTTGAGCGTGGGCTCATCTGGCTTGAGCAAAAAGCTCACCAGCTTGGACCCAAGGTCGCTGGCTGGAGCAAGCGGTTACTTGGTCTGCTGAAGGCCCGTGGTAAAGGCACATATAAGAAAGCAATCAATGAACAACTAAGGTGTCGCAAGGAAAAACTAATGATTGATGCTTCTCATCTCTCTCCATTCCTGTCTGTCTGTCCCTATCTATCCCTCTCTCTGACTCTCACTCTGTCTGTGTAAAAAAAAAAAAAAAATGTTATTGAGGCTCTGGCTGGTTGGCTCAGTGGTAGAGCTTTAGCCCAGCATATGAGTGTCCCAGGTTTGATTCCCGGTCAGGGCACACAGGAGAAGCAACCATCTGATTCTCTACGTCTCTCACTCTCACTTCTCTCTCTCTCTCTCTTTATCATCCCTCCTGGAGCCATAGCTTGAATGGTTCAAGCAACGTTGGCCCGGGTGCTGAGGATGGGTCTAGTTGCAACAGTGCAATGCCCAGATGGGCAGAGCATCACTCCTTAGTGGGTTTGCGGGTGGATCCCACTCAGGCACATGTGGGAGTCTGTCTCGCTGCCTCCCTGGTTCTCACTTAAGAAAAATACACACACAAAAAAAACTTATTGATTTTAGAAGGCAGAGAAAGAGACAGAAACATTGATCTGTTCTTTTATGTGCCCTGACCAGGGATCGAATCCACAACCTCTATGTATGGGGACAATACTCTAACCACCCAAGCTATCCAGGGCAACAGGGATATATATATATATATATATATATATATATATATATATATATATATATATATATATATATATATAGTTTTACTTATTGATTTTAGAGAGAGAGAGAAAGAGAATCAGGGAAAGAGCAAGAGGCATCAACTCGTTGCTTCTCATGTGCCTTGACCAGGCAAGACCAGGGTTTTGAACCAGTGACCTCAGCGTTTCAGGTCGATGCTTTATCTGCGCCGCCGCAGGGCAGGCACAACAGGGGTATTTTTAAAGAGCCTCTTGTTTTCTTTCCTCAGGGACAAAGTTGCCTTCATCACAGGTGGTGGCTCTGGGATCGGGTTCCGGATTGCTGAGATTTTTATGCGGTGAGCACCCTGTTTGCTCTGTGCCCATCACCCCCCTCCCCCCCCCCCTGCTACTGACTCGCACACCTCACCACACCTCTCTGCTGGGTCCTGGGATTCTTGAGCAAGATGCTCCTCAGTGTGCGAACCCCTCTAGGCAAAGAGCCATCTGAGAGCATCTGAAAGGGGTCAAGTGTGGTCCTAGGGGAGGTAGGACTTCGGGATCCTCTCATAGAGGCTAGTGGAGACTGTGGCTGGCACCCTCATTGTCCAAAGAGGGAAGGTCCAACAGGTTGAGGTAATTAATTTTTTATTTATTTTTTGACAGAGACAGAGAGAAAGTCAGAGAGAGGGAGAGAGAGGGACAGACAGACAGGAAGGGAGAGAGATGAGAAGCATCAGTTTCTTGTTGTGGCACTTTAGTTGTTCATTGACTGCTTGCTCATATGTGCCTTGACCGGGGGGCTACAGCAGACCGAGTGACCTCTTGCTGGAGCCAGCAACCTTGGGTCCAAGCTGGTGAGCCTTGCTCAAGCCAGATGAACCCACACTCAAGCTGGTGACCTCAGTGTCTCGAACCTGGGTCCTCCGCATCCCAGTCCAATGCTCTATCCACTGCGCCACTGCATGGTCAGGCCAGGTTGAGGTAACTATTGCAGAGCCCCTGGGGCTTCCCTGAGGATCCAGTTGGATGCAAAGCACTGTGTCTCTTGAGACACAAGTTCTGTCATCTTAGACCCAGGTCAGCAACCCCCACCTGGGATAGGCCCAGAGTTAGGCTGGGGTAGGGGAGGGGGAGCCTATTGATATCCTAGGAATCCTCCCCAGTTTATTTTGGATCCCCACTTTTTATACCAGAGAGGTGAGTCCCATGGGATAAGATTTTGGGATTCGTTCGTTCTAGATGAACCTGTTTTCCAAGTTGGTGGCTTTGGGCATGTTGCTTCTCTGGGCAGAGCATGGCTAGCTGGTCAGTGTCATTTGCAGGAGTAGGTAGGACCTGCTCGACAGGTGATAGCTGCTATGGTTACCACCACTGCTGTGAGGCTGAGTTTGTGAGGAGGCGAGGCAGGCCAGGTGCCCTGACCTCAGCAGGCTCTCTGTCCTTCTCCCCAACATCACAGGGAGGGAGGGCAAGGGCACATGGGGCCATGCCCGAGGAACCCAGCAGGCCCCATGCAGGTGCCTGGGCCCCCCTCCAATGCTCACGGCCCTTTGGTGCTGTGCACACAGTGTTGGGGGTAGGGCCTGCATCCCTTTGAGGCAGGGCCCATATCCCGCTGCCAGAGAGACCATCCCAGAACCCCTGGCAGTGGGACCAGTGGCACCCACCTAAAGTCCCACCACAGTGGCTCGGTTCTGCTCAGATCCCTGTGTCCTCTGCCAGCTGTACTTTCAGCCCTGAGCTGGTGGTTCAACGTAAGAGAGCCTTGGGGAAAGCGGCTCTACTTAGAGCTCTGGGCAGGAGCCCAACTGGCTGTGTCCCTTGCACCTTGCCACCCTTACTCCTGCCCTCTGGCTTTGCAGGCACGGCTGCCACACGGTCATCGCCAGCAGAAGCCTTCCGAGAGTGTCTATGGTGAGAGGGTCTCTCCTGTGCCCACCCCATCCATGGGTGGCTGTGGAGACCCAAAGCCTGAGTCTGGGGGGTCCTGAGGCCCAGAGGATGTTGACGTCAAAAGCTGCTGCCCCTCATCCAAATATCGAACTTCAGGGAAAGTTGCCTCCCAGGGCACCCCGGGCTTCTTTTTTTAATTAAAAAAAATTTTTTTTAATGATTGATTTTAGAGAGAGAGGAAGGGAAGGGGTGAAAGAGAGAGCAATATAGATCTGTTTCTGTATGTGCCCTGACCAGGGATTGAACCAGCAACCTCTGTGCTTCCAGACAACGCTCTAACCAACCAAACTATCCAGCCAGGGCACACCTCTGGCTTTTTAAAATATTTAATTTGGGGGTCCTGTGAGGGGCCCTCATGTTGATTGGTACTGACATCAAGAGATCTCTGATCCTTGCCTGGATAGCTCTTTTGGTTTTCAGCATTGTTCCGAGGCACAAAGGTTGCTGATTCAATCCCTGGTCAGGACACATACAGAAATAGATCAGTGTTTCTGTTTCTCGCTTTCTTCCTTCCTCTCTCTCTAAAATCAATTAAAAAGAGAGAGAGAGAGAGAGAGAGGGCCTGGCCTGTTCACTCAGCGGTAGAGCATCGGCCCAGCGTGTGGAAGTCCCAGGTTGGATTCCTGGCCAGGGCCAACAGGAGAAGCGCCCATCTGCTTCTCTACCCTTCCACCTCTCCTTTTTCTTTCTCTCTTCCCCTCCTGCAGCCAAGGCTCCTTTGGAGTACAAGTTGGCCCCAGGCACTGAGGGTGGCTCCGTGGCCTCCTTCTCAGGCGCTAGAATGGCTCCAGTTGCAACTGAGTAACACCTCAGATGGGTGGAGCATTGCCCCTAATGGGCATGCCAGGTGGATCCTGGTTGGGCGCATGCGGGAGTCTGTCTCTCTGCCTCCCCACTTCTCACTTCAGAAAAAATACCCCCCCCCCCAAAAAAAAGAGAGAGAAATCTCTGAGCTCACCTGGGTAACAGTGGTCCACAGGTCCCACCCATCCAGGAGGAGCGTCTCATTACTGCCACAGTAGGTGTATGGGCAGGGACTGGAGACAGCTAGAACTGCCGTTGACCCATGACCAGTGGCCTGGAAGGTGATGTGGAGGGAGGAACCTAGGGCAGGTGGCAGGGCAGAGAGAGTTGCATGTCTTTGACATGTCCAACAGGAGTCATGGGCCTGGGAAATGGGTGCCTGCCACTTGCACCTCCCAAGATTGAGGTCCAACAACAAACCCTGGCTTCCCAGCAGAACCTGGACACATCCTCCTCAGATCCTGAAGGGCTGTTTCCTCTTGGCCGATGTCATGATGCTGCTGCCCACCTCTTTTCTCTCTTGCTGTCTGGCTTCTAGGCTGCCAGAAAGCTATCTGCTGCCACTGGCCAGCGGTGCCTCCCTTTATCTCTGGATGTCCGATCTCCCCCAGCCATCGTGGCTGCTGTGGACCAAGCACTGAAGGAGTTTGGGAAAATCGACATTCTCATAAACTGTGAGTCACTGTTGATCGAGGTCAGGGGGTTCCAGGTGATTCAGCAATGCCAGACCTTCCTACTTGGAGGTCCCAGAACTTCTGTCCCAGGCTCCAGGCTACTGTCTCAGCCCAGCTCTGTTCCTTCCAAGTTATTACAGTGTGAACTCAGCTGAATCAGAGTTTGAGGCACTCTAATGTCTCCTTCCCTGTGCAGCTTGGACTACCCTGAAGTCTGTATGCTCTAACTGCCCAAGGTTCCAGCATTATCTGCGTCTCCTTCCATTCTGCAGGTGCGGCTGGAAACTTCCTGTGCCCAGCCAGTGCATTGTCCTTCAATGCCTTCAAGACCGTGATGGACATCGATACCTTGGGTACATTCAATGTGTCTCATGTGCTGTACCAGAAGTTCTTCCGGGTGAGTGTGCTCTCGGCTGGGGCCTCCTTGCTTTTGCCAGTCTACTCACTGACAACGCCTCCACGCCACCATCATGTGTTACAGGACCATGGAGGAGTGATCGTGAACATCACTGCTACCCTGGGTACTCGGGGACAGGTGCTCCAAGTGCACGCAGGCTCTGCCAAGGCGGCCGTGGGTATGGCGCCCCATCTGGTCTGCTCACCTGTGTTCCTTAGGGTCCCTCTCCTGCCTCCCTGGAGGCCAGCAGTGTC
This sequence comes from Rhynchonycteris naso, assembly GCA_037038555.1. Lineage (NCBI taxonomy): Eukaryota > Metazoa > Chordata > Mammalia > Chiroptera > Emballonuridae > Rhynchonycteris > Rhynchonycteris naso. The sequence goes on along the minus strand of CM073000.1, from coordinate 199,979,987 downwards.
TCAGTGGGCAGTGGAGAGGCCCAGCACTGAGCCCAAGTCCCCGCTTCCACCAAAGCCACCCGAGAAGGTAGGGCAAGCCTGCATTCTTCCTCATGCCTGCCTTCCTTCCCTGCAGATGCAATGACGCGGCACTTGGCTGTGGAGTGGGGTCCCCAGAACATCCGAGTCAACAGCCTTGCCCCTGGCCCTATCAGTGGCACAGAGGGGTTCCGGCGACTAGGTAAGGCTCTTGGGGAGCCCAGGACCCACAGTGCCTCCATGGGTTTCCCTCATACCTGGCTGGAACAAGTGCCAAGTCTTCATGGTTCTCTGAGGCTGGCAAAGAGTCTGTCCTCAAGTCAGGTGAAGGCCATTTGTGGCTAGCATACCACTGCAATGGACCAGTGGTCAGCCAGACTTGGCAGCTGCTCCCTTGGTGTAGACACCACAGGGCTGTTGACCTTGGTGTGTGAGTCAGACACACACAAAGTGGTGCTCCCATTGAAACCTCCAGCACCGTGGCAGGGTGTACATCAAAAAGCCTTATGTTGGTTGTGTGGCAGTGTTCCTGTACCTGGCCTGTTCTTACTCCTCAGGGAGGATGCCAGCGGTGCCCACAGCATTCTTGGCTGTGGTTTAGGGAAAGCCGGGCAGGGGAGGGTGGAGGGCCCTGGGGTCATGGGGCTCACCAGGACTGATCCCCCAGGTGGACCCCAGGCCGGTAAGATTCTGACCAGCCCCCTGCAGAGGCTGGGGAACAAGACGGAGATTGCCCACAGTGTGCTCTACCTGGCCAGCCCTTTGGCGTCCTTTGTGACTGGGGCCTTGCTGGTCGTTGACGGCGGGGCATGGCTGACGTTTCCTAATGACATCAAGTTGCTGGCGGATTTTGCATCCTTCTCTGCTAAACTCTAGGTGAGGCGCCACTCCCCACTTCTGAGGGCTGTGTCTGTGGCCCCTTCCCCAAACTCCTGCCGGGGGGCTGATGTCAGTATATGGGCCCTGATGCATTTCACCTCAACTCCTTGGGCATCTTTCTAGACGCGTTCCTGGGCACTTTGGGGCTTCCACTATCCCAATAGATCAGGCCATGTTTAGGGCAAGGCTCAAAGGGGTCTTCTTGGGTGGTGCCAGGAGAGGGCCTAGCCCAGTGGAGCTGTACCCCAGGCCTCAAGTCCCCCTGCAAACCTGGATGGGCTTGACTGGAACCCCCTTTCTCTTTGGCAGCTCCCTGGGTGACCCTCTCTGCAGGCCTGAGGGCTGGCTGAGCCCATGGGGGCAGAGGGAGGGTGCCATTGCTCTCTGCTTTTTCTTCCCCCAGTCCCTCACGTGGCTAGCCCATGAGCTTATTCATCCTGGTTCTATGAGCAGCAGCTTCCTCTGAGGAAGGCTGAGGCCCTGCTTGCGCTCTGAACCCCTCTGCTTCTGAACCTCCTGGGATCCCATCAGAGGGTAGTGGTAAAACGTTCCAGGACTTTGGCTGTCTCCTGTCCCTTCTGAGGGGGCGGGCATGGTGAAAGGACACCCCAGGAGTTCACGGTTCAGTCACACTGTAAAGCTAAGTTTGGAGAAGGTTTCTGTGATGACCCATTCTGCCCACCGTCATCCCAGGAGGTGGGTTTGTGGGCATAAGTGATGCTGAGAAGCCCCTCTATGGTTTGGGTGCCGTCAGACATGTTCTGAGTGTCCATGAGTGACCAGGCAGCTGGGGGGTGGGGTGGCTATGGAGGGAGCCTGGGCTGGTAAACCAGTCACTGAGGTGAGGGCCACTCATCTAAGAGCGTTCTGGAAGAGGGCAGAAGGAGACTTCTGGTGTTTGCCCCCCGGGGGATACCAAGGCTTGGCTGTCTGTTGCCTCTCCTTGCCACTTGTGGGTGCTGCCCAGGTGGCAATACAGCCGCCTAGACTGTGCAGGAGACGGGCCCTGGTGCCCTCAGTCCTCTGTGACCTTGGCATCTACTGGCATTTCTGACAGGAGCTGGACAAGCTGAGCCAAAGAAGTCATTCTGAAGGGGAGGCTGGTCCACAGCCCAGCCTTGGATTCCGGGGACCTGTCTCACCCAGCTGAGAACCCTAAACCAGCCATCCCAGCAAAGCAGCTGAAGCAGAGACTGGCCCTCTCTCTGGGATCCGTGCTGTGTCCACATTCCCTTCCCTTGGCCCATTCTCCTATGCATGTGGAGGAGTGACCAGGCAATATGGCTTGCCTGCTGACTTGGCCCACACCACGCAGATGTCTGCCAGGGGGCAGTTGGCATTCCAGAGCTCCCTCTAGAGCAGGGGTCCCCAAACTTTTTACACAGGGGGCCAGTTCACTGTCCCTCAGACCGTTGGAGGACCGCCACATACAGTACTCCATACACTGACCACCAATGAAAGAGGTGCCCCTTCCGGAAGTGCGGGGGGAGCCGGATAAATGGCCTCAGGTGGCAGCAATTTGGCCCGCGGGGCCGTAGTTTGAGGACCTCTGCTCTAGAGTAAAGATGCAGACAAGTTGCTAGAGTATGACCCTTACCCCTTGTTCTAGGGTTAGGAGTTATCCCACTTGCCTGCTCTGCCTAGCCCCAGCCTGGGCTGGTCTCTTCCTGCCTGCATCCAGCGGGTGCCCCAACGTTCAATGTTGGAGACCCTCAGAGCTGTAGGTTGGCCCTCTGGCTAAGCACACGTGGTCTCACTCCTTGTTAGTACCAGCCATTTGTATAAGCACAGGTCCTAGAGCTTTGCCAAAAAATGCATTTACTTAAAAAATAATCTTTTCACTATAAAAATTTCTATTCATTGGACTTCGCAAAAGTTTTTAGAAGGAAAAGGAAGATACTTTAAAAGAATCACTGGTGATGTGGTCATTTAGAGGTAGGGGGTGTGTTTCTTTCCTCTGTTCTTCCTGCGAAGAGTTTAAAAAACGCTTTCTACCTAATGCTTGAAGCCCAGTTCTCTCTCAGGCATGTGGATCTCCCCCAGCCCAGACAAAGAGAGGCTGTCTGCTCCCCTGGTGGGAGAGGACCGGTTCAGACAGGCCAGTCCCCCAAGGGGGAGGTCCTAACCCTGCAAAGTTGCTGTTTGCTCCTGGTCAGTTCCCACTGCTATCAGAATGCTGAGTGTGAACCATCTGCCTCAGATGACCATACTTGTCCCTTGTTCAAGTCCCTTCATTCTATAAAAAGAGACCACTTCTCTGCAGGTGCAAGGGAGTGTCAGGGAAACTCCAGGACCATCCAAACTAGGAGGACACCTGGCAGATGGGGCACCTTTTGCTATTTAAAAGTGCTCCTTGTTAGGGAGACCAGAATGTGTTGGCATCAAGTTCCCCAGCAAGGCAGAATGGGGCCCTAGGAGACTGCGGGGAGGACAAGATGGAACAGTGAAAGCAGTTACTGGGGGAACCCAGCCAGTGAGAGGCAGAGGCAGTCCTGAGACCTCCCCCTGTATGCCAGGGAGCTTGGAGCAGGCCCCGAAGGATGGCCTGAGTGGAGAGGGTGTCCCACAAGCGATGACCGGGCTTTGCTGCTTTTGAAGGTTGAGGAGCAGGTTCTAGGGATAAGACTTTTACTACTGTATTAGGGTTCTCCAGAGAAACAGAACCAATAGCATACACACAGGTATATGTGAGATTTTTATGTATGTATGTATGTATGTATGTATTTAGCTACAGAGAGAGACAGACAGGAAGGGAGAGCGCATCAATTCATAGCTGTGGCACCTTGTTTATTGATTGCTTTCTTTTGTTGTTGTTGTTGTTTTACAGGGACAGAGAGAGAGTCAGAGAGAGGGATAGATAGGGACAGACAAACTGGAACGGAGAGAGGTGAGAAGCATCAATCATTAGTTTTTCGTTGCCATTGAGACACCTTAATTGTTCACTGATTGCTTTCTCACATGTGCCTTGACCACGGGCCTTCAGCAGACTGAGCCACCCCTTGCTGGAGCCAGCGACCTTGGGTCCAAGCTGGCGAGCTTTTTGCTCAAGCCAGATGGGCCCGCACTCAAGCTGGTGAGCTCGGGGTCTCGAACCTGGGTCTTCCGCATTTCAGTCCAACGCTCTATCCACTGCGCCACTGCCTTGTCAGGCTGATTGCTTTCTTATATGTGCCCTGACGGGGTGGGGAGCTTCGTCTGAGCCAGTGACTCCTTGCTCAAACCAGCGACCTTGGGCTCCAGCCAACAACCTTTGGGCTCAAGCCAGTGACCATGGGGTCATGTCTGTGATCCCACGCTCAAGTTGGTGACTCCGTGCTCAAGCTGATGAGCCTATGCTCAAGCTGGACGAGCCCACATTCAAGCCAGCGACCTCGGGGTTTCAAACCTGGGTCCTCAGTGTCCTAGGATGACGCTCTATCCACTGTGCCACCATCTGGTCAGGCTTAGGGGGATTATATAGGAGTCTGAGAAGTCCCAAGATCTGTTTGGTTATGAGAAATCAGACTCTGACTTAGTCTACCAGCCCAGACCGTCATCCTGCAGGTATGGGATAGCTGCTGTGGGCTCACGGGTCACAGGCATGTCCAGCAGGCATCACTTGCTGGGGGGTGGGGCTGGTGAGCTCCAGGTACAGGCTGGTGAGGAGGGCCAGGTGCATAGGGTATGACATAAGTCCCAGTAGTGACACTTGGACTTAGTGGCAATTATCCTCTTTCACATTAATCTCTAAAATTCCCTGAGAAGATGCCATGGTTTCTGAAAGGATAATTTAAAAGAATATTCTTTTTATTCCAGTGAGAGAGAAAGAGAGAGGAACATGGATTTGTTCCTGTATGTGCCCTGACCTGGGATTAAACAGGCAGCCTCTGTGCTTTGGGATGATGTTCTAACCAACAGAGCTATCCTATCTGGCCAGGGTTGAAAGGATAATATATATATATATATTTTTTTACAAGGACAGAGAGAGAGTCAGATAGAGGGATAGACAGGGACAGACAGTCAGGAACGGAGAGAGGTGAGAAGCATCAATTATTAGTTTCTTGTTGCCATTGCGACACCATAGTTGTTCATTGATTGCTTTCTCACACGTGCCTTGACCGTGGGCCTTCAGCAGACTGAGCCACCCCTTGCTGGAGCCAGCGACCTTGGGTCCAAGCTGGCGAGCTTTTGCTCAAGCCAGATGAGTCCGCGCTCAGGCTGGTGAGCTCGGGGTCTCGAACCTGGGTCTTCCGCATCTCAGTCCAACGCTCTATCCACTGTGCCACTGTCTGGTCAGGCAGGATAATTTTTTTTTAATTTTATTTTATTCATTTTAGAGAGGAGACACAGAGTGAGAGAGAGAAAGAGAGAAAAGGGGGAGGAGCTGGAAGCATCAACTCCCATATGTGCCTTGACCAGACCAGTACAGGGTTTTGAACTGGCGACCTCAGTGTTCCCAGGTCGACGCTTTATCCACTGCGCCACCACAGGTCAGGCCCAGGCAGGATAATTTTTTATATGTGAACCCTAGTCAGAGTTTTCTGAAACCTCATCCAGGGAAGCTGATTTACAGGCGCTGCCTACTCTGCTCCTCCTACAATAGGCTGAGGGAGTAGACTTTCATCCTTTCAAAGCTACACATAAAACAGCCAAAGCAGAGGGCTGCCAACCACAGAAAGACTACCATTTGGGGTACTGTCTTACAGCCTCTTTTCTCATCTCAGGGAGCAAATGCACATATTAAAAAGCATTTAGCCCTGGCCGGATGACTCAGTGCATAGAGCATTGGCTTGGTATATGAATGTCCTGGGTTTGATTCCCGGTCAGAGCACACAGGAGAAGCAACCATCTGCTTCTCTCCCCTCATTTCCCCCTTCTCTCTTTCCCTCCCACAGCTATGGCTCAATTGGTTCAAGTGAGTTGACCCTGGGTGCTGAGGAGGTGCAATGGAGCCTCCACCTCAGGCACTAAAATTAGCTCAGTTGCCAAGCATGGCCCTTGATGGGCAGAGCTTCACTAGTAGGGGGCTTGCTGAGTGGATCCTAGGTGGGGTGCATGCAGGAATCTGTCTCTCTGTCTCCCTCCCACTTAAAAAAATTGTGTGGATGCCTGACTTGTGGTGGCGCAGTGGATAAAGTGTCGACCTGGAAACACTGAGGTCGCCAGTTCGAAACCCTGGTCTTGCCTGGTCGAGGCACATATGGGAGTTGATGCTTCCTGCTCCTCCCCCCTTCTCTCTCTCTCTCCCTCTTTCTATTCCTCTCTCTCTCTTCTCTAAAATGAATAAATAAAAATTTTTAAAAAAATTGTGTGGTACAATATTTGCAAATTAATAAACTTGATAAACCACATAAAATGAAAGATAAAACACATAATCATATCAATAGATACAGAAAAAGCACTTGTTAAAACCTAGCATCTATTCATGATAAAAACTCCCAGCAATGTGGGAATAGAGGGAACATACCTAAGTGTAATAAAGGTTATATATGACAAACCCAGAGCCAACATACTCAATGGGCAAAAACTACAAGCATTTCCCTTAAGATGAGGGACAAGTCAAGGATGTCTGCTATGAGCACTCTTACTCAACATAGTACTAGAAGTCCTATCCACAGCAATCAACAAGAAGAAATTAAAGGCATTCATATTGGAAAGGAAGAACTAAAACTATCATTATTTACAGATGACATGATACTGTATATAGAGAACCCTAAAGGTTCACACCCAAAAGAAAATACTAGAACTGACAGATGAATTCAGCAAAGTAGCAGGATATAAAATATCTGAAATAAGTTGCATTTTTATACAGCAATAATGAACTATAATGGAAACTAAAAAAGCAATACCATTCACAATTGCTTTTTTTAAAAAAATTTTATTGAGAGGAGGGGAGGCAGAGAAACTCCCACATGCGCCCCGACCAGGATCCACCAGGCAAGCCCACTAGGAGAAGGGGCTCTGTCCATCTGGGCCATTGCTCTGTTGCTCAGCAACCAAGCCATTATTTTAGTGCCTGAGGTGGAGGCCACAGAGCTATCCTCAGTGCCTGAGGCCAACACACTCAAACCAATCAAGCCATGTCTGTGCTCAGGGAAGAGAGAAAGAGAAGTGGGAGGGATGGAGAAGCAGATGGTTGCCTCTCCTGTGTGCCCTGATGGGGAGTCAAACTCAGGACATCCACATTCTTCCAGGCTGATGCTCTACCATGGAGCCAACCAGACAGGGCTCACAATTGCTTCAAAAAGAATAAAATACCGCCTGACCTGCGGTGGCACAGTGAACAAAGTGGTGACCTGGAATGCTGAGGTCACCAGTTCGAAACCCTGGGCTTGCCCAGTTGAGGCACATATGAGAGGTGATGCTTCCTGCTCTTCTCCCTTTTCTCTCTCTCCCCCCACCAAAAAAAATGAATAAAGCCTTTAAAAATTTTTTTAAAAAAGAAGAAAATATCTATGAACTTTACCAAAAATGTAAAAGACCTGCACTTGGAAAATTATAAGACACTGAAGAAGAAATTGAAGAAGATACAAATAAGTGGAAGCATATACTATGTTCATGGACAGGAAGAATTAACATTATTAAAATGTCCATATCACCCAAAGCAATCTGTAAATTCAACACAATTCCTATCACAATACCAATGGCATATTTCACAGAACTAGAACAAATATTCTAAAATTTTATATGGAGCCACAAAAGTTCTCGAATGGCCACAGCAATCTTGAGAAAGAAGAACAAAGTTGGAGGAATCACGCTACCTGATATCAAACTATACTACAAGGCCATAGCAATCAAAACAACATATATTGGCATAAAAACAGACATACATCAATGGAACAGAATAGAGAGTCCAGAAATAAACCCATATTTTTATAGTCAATTAATATTTGACAAGGGAGGCAAAAACATACACTGGAGTAAAGATAATCTACTCAATAAATGATGTTGGGAAAATTGGACAGATACATACCAAAAAAAAACAAACAACTAGACCCCTTACACCACACACAAGAATAAACTCAAGCTCTGGCCAGGTAGCTCAGTTGGTTAGAGCACTTTTCTGAGATGCCAAAGTTTCAGGGATTCAATCCCTGGTCAGGGTACATACAAGAATCAACCAATGAATGCATAAATAAGGGGAACAACAAATAGATGTCTCTCTCCCTTTCTTCCTTCTTCTCTCTAACATCAACCAATCAAAAACAATTTTAGGCCTGACCAGGTGGTGGTGCAGTGGATAGAGCGTTGGACTGGGATGTGGAGGGCCCAGGTTCGAGACCCCAAGGTCGCCAGCTTGAACGCGGGCCCATCTGGCTTGAGCAAAAGCTTGTCAGCTTGGACCCAAGGTCGCCGGCTCCAGCAAGGGGTTGCTCAGTCTACTGAAGACCCATAGTCAAGGCACATGTGACAAAGCAATCAATGAACAACTAAGGTGTCACAATGGCAATGAAAAACTAATGATTGATGCTTCTCACCTCTCTCCGTTCCTGTCTGTCTGTCCCTGTCTATCCCTCTCTCTGACTCTCTCTCTGTCCCTTTAAAAAAATAAAATAAAATAAAAAAGTTTTAGCCTGACCAGGTGGTCCACAGTGGATAAAATGTCGAATTGGGATGTGGAAGACCCAGATTCGAGACCTTGAGGTCACCAGCTTGAGTGCAGGCTCATCTGGTTTGAGCAAGGCTCACCAGCTTGAGCCCAAGGTCACTGGCTCTAGCAAGGAGTCACTCGGTCTGCTGTAGCCCCTGGTCAAGGCCCATATGAGAAATCAATCAATGAACAACTAAGGTGCTGCAACGAAGAATTGATGCTTCTCATCTCTCTCCCTTCCTGTCTGTCTGTCCCTATCTGTCCCTCTGTCTGAAAAAAGAATTTTTTTTAAAAGATAGTTTGTAAGAATAAACTCAAAATGGATTAAAAACTTAAATGTTAGACTCAAAATCATAAAAATCCTAGAAGAAAACATAGGCCAGGGGTCCCCAAACTTTTTTACACAGGGGGCCAATTCACTGTCCCTCAGACCATCAAAGGGCCAGACTATAAAAAGAACTAGGAACAAATCCCTATGCACACTGCACATATCTTATTTTAAAGTAAAAGAACAAAACGGGAACAAATACAATATTTAATATAAAGAACAAGTAAATTTAAATCAACAAACTGACCAGTATTTCAATGGGAACTATGGGTGCGGATGCATCCTGTGCTCCTGTCACTGACCACCAATGAAAGAGGTGCCCCTTCCGGAAGTGCGGCGGGAGCCAGATAAATGGCCTCAGGGGGGTGCCACATGCGGCCCACGGGCTGTATTTTGGGGACCCCTGACATAGGCAGTAAAATCTCAGACATTTCTCATAGCAATATTTTTTCTGATTTTCACCTTGGGCACAAAAGAAGAAATAAACAGCTAGGGCTACGTCAAACTAAAGTGTTTCTGCACAGCAAAGAAAACTATCAACAAAGAAAAGGGGAAGCCACTGGATAGGAGAATATATTTACCAATACAACTAATAAGAGCTTAATATCCAAAATTTATTAGGCACTTATAAAACTCAACACCCATAAGACAAACAATCCAATTAAGAAATGGGCAAAGGGCCCTAACTAGATATTCAGAGGTTGCTGGTTCAGTCCCCAGTCAGGGCACATACAGAAACAGATGGATGTTTCTGTCTCTCTCTCTCCTTCTTTCTCTCTCTGAACTCAATTGGCCTGATCTGTGGTGGCGCAGTGGATAAAGCATTGACTCGCAATGCTGAGGTCACTAGTTCAAAACCTTGGGCTTCCCTGGTCAAGGCACATATGGGAGTTGATGCTTCCTGTTTCTCCCCCCTTCTTTCTCTTATCTCTCTAAAATGAATAAAGTCTTAAAAAAATTTAAACTTAAAAATAAATTATTTAGAGCCTGACCTGTGGTGGCGCGGTGGATGGGGCGTTGACTTGGAATGCTGAGGTCTCTGGTTCAAAGCCCTGGGCTTGCCCGGTCAAGGCACATACAACAAGCAATCAGGGAACAACTAAAGTGAAGCAACTATGACTTGCTACTTCTTGTTCTCTCCCCTCCTCTCTGTAAAATCAATAAAAATAAAATAAAATAAAATAAATTATTTAGTAAAAATAAAAAAGAAATCAATTAATAAAAATATTTAAAAAAAAGAGAAATGGGCAAAGGGCCTGAATAGACACTTCTCCAAAGAGGGCATACAGACGGTCAATAGACATATGAAAAGATGCTCAATGTCATTAATCAATAGAGAAATGCAAATTAAAACCAAAATGAGATATCACCTCACACCTGTCAGAATGGCTATCATCAATAAATCAACAAACAACAGGTGTTGGCGAGGATGTGGAGAAAAGGGAACCCTTGTGCACTGTTGGTGGGAATGCAGATTGGTGCAGCCACAGTGGAAAGCAATATGAAGTTACCTCCAAAAATTAAAAATGGAACTGCCTTATGACCCAGCAAATCCACTACTAGGAATATATCCTAAGAAAAGTGAGACACTGTCCTGGTAGCTCAGTTGGTTAGAGCGTCGTCCTGATACGCCAAGGTTGCAGGCTCAATCCCGGTCAGGATATATTCAAGAATCAACCAATGAATGCATAAATAAAGGGAACAACAAATTGATGTTTCTCTCTGCCTCCCTCTTTCTCTAAAATCAATAATAATAAAAAACCTGAGACACTAATTTGAAATAATGTACGCACTCCTATGTTCATTGCAGCACTATTTATAATAGCTAAGATTTAGAAGCGGCCCACTTATTAGTAGATGAGTAGATAAACAAGAAGCTGTGGTACATTTACAAAATGGAACACTACTCAGCTACGAAAAAGAAGGAAATCTTACTTTTCATGGTAGCATGGATGGACCTGGATAGTATTATGCTAGGTGAAATAAGTCAGTCAGAGAAAGGTAAGTACCATGCAATTTTACTTATATGTGAAATCTAATGAACAAAATAAACTCACAAACAAATAGAAACAGACTCATAGGTACAGAGAACAGACTGACAGCTGTCAGAAGAGAAGAGGGTTAGGGGCTGGGTGAAAAATGTGAAGGGATTAAGCAAAGAAAAAGACTTATACACAACCTGACCTGTGGTGGTGCAGTGGATAGAGTGTCAACCTGGGATGCTGAGGTCCCACGTTCAAAACCTTGAGGTCACTGGCTTAGGTTGCTGGCTTGAGCGTGGGGTCACAGGTGTGAGTGTGGTTATCACTGACATGAACCCATAGTCGATGGCTTAAATCCCAAAGTCACTGGCTTGAGCCCAAGGGTTCAAGGGGTCTCTGGCTCGGCTGGAGCCTCTCGATCAAGGCACATAGAGGAAGCAGTTGGGAGATGACGGAGGTTGCCTAAGTCTGATGATCTACTCATGCTTCCCCCTTATATCTGGGGCCGGGACTCTGCCCTACTCAGCTCTTCTGTGGTAGGAACCATGGTTAAGACTGAATCCTTTTTTGGAATTCTGTTTTCTTGGCTCGTGTCAATGAGGCCCTTGAGTGAAACAGACCCCACAGTCAGGGCATTGCTGCTTTCCTATTTAACACTGGATTCGGATTTAGGTCTCTGGAATGAGCCCCAGGTTACCTTGTCAGAAGGCAGAGGTTTATAGGACTTTAATCTTCATTTGCTAGTTATCGCTTGCATTATTTTCTCAGGTGACAAATACAATCAGTACAGATTTTATTAATTGAAGTCTCAGTGGAGAACATTTCCAGGTTTTGTATTATAGAATTGTATACCTGAAACGTATATAATTTATTAACCAATGTCACCCTAAGAAATTAAATTAAAAAATAAAGTTTCATTAATAAAGTATAGTAAAAAAATATTTTCTAGGTATTGGAGGTTTTTGGAGTACCTTGTCACACCCATTTGTCAGAGTATCTTGATGACAAGACAGTACCTGATGGGTGTCTATTGAAGAAGAAATGAAAAATATGGAAAATTAACTTAAAAACATTTATTGTGCCCTGGCCAAGTAGCTCAGTTGGTTAGAATGTCAACCTGATATGCCAAGTTTGTAGGTTCAATCCCTGGTCAGGGCACATACAAGTGAACTGGTACGTACATGGATGGGCAAAACAACAGATTGATGTTTCTCTCAAATCAATCAATAAAAATTTTTAAAATTTAAATTTATTGATTTTTTTTTAGAGAAAGAGAGAGAGAGAATAAAAAACATCAACTTGTTGTTCCACGTATTTACGCATTCATTGGTTGACTCTTGTATGTGTCCTGACTGGGGTTCAAACCCACAACCATGGCATATTGGGACGACACTCCAACCAACTGAGCTAGGGCAGAATTAACTTTTAACTTTTCCACCATCCCTTGTAATCTGGACAATTTTTACACAACGGGAAGGGAAGAGAATGATGTGGATTAGATCTTCACATCTTTGGAAACTGTGACCTGAGGCTTGAGAAAAGAATGCTCTGAATCCATGCCATGTACAAATTCCTCACTGCCCCTTGGTCCACAGCTGTGATTTTGGCTGCTGGGACGGTGTGCTGGCTGTGGAATGTGGGCTACAGAGTGGGCTACAAAGTGTCCAGGGCACAGTGGGGATTAGAGACGCCTGTCTTCACAGGGAGATGGCAGCAGGTGCCAGCAACTTCAGAGTGAAATGGGAAAATGGGAAAATCATCCGAACTTTGAGTCAGGAAGAATTCAGTTGCGCCTTTCAAATTCATGTTTTATTTTTACTCTAAATATACTTGACTAAATTTGAAGGTGAGAAAAAAAATCCTTTTCCACTGAATAAAATATCAGTAAACACAAGTGAGGATCTGTTCTCTCAACTGCCAGAGGCTACTGGGGGAGAGTGTGACCTAGATCTAAAATGGACTTCTCTCTACAAAATGTTAATCTCGTGTTCAAAATTGTAAATTAAAAATATTTTGGCCTGACCTGTGGTGGCGCAGTGGATAAAGCATCAGTTTGGAACACTGAGATCACTGGTTTGAAACCTTGGGCTTTCCTGGTCAAGGCACATATGAGAAGCAACTATGGGTTGATGCTTCCTGCTCCCCCCCCCCACCTTTCTCTGTCTCTCCTCTCTCTAAAATCAATAAATAAGTTCTTTTTTTTTTCTTTTAGTGAGGAAGAGAGAGAGGGACAGATAGGGACAGATAGACAGGAAGGAGAGAGATGAGAAACATCAGTTCTTCATTGCGGCACCTTAGCTGTTCATTGACTGCTTTCAAGTTGTGCCTTGACCGGGGAAGCTCCAGGTAAGCCAGTGACCTCTTGCTCAAGCCAGCGACCTTAGGCTCAAACCAGCAACCTTGGGCTTCAAGCCAGTGACCTTTAGGCTTTAAACAGCAACCTCAGGGTTTTGAACCTGTGTCCTCTGTGTCCCAGGTCGATGCTCTATCCACTGTACCACTGCCTAATCAGGCTTGCTTACTTTTCTTTTTTCTTTACTTTTCTTTTTTTTAGAGAGAGAGAGAGAGAGGAGAGAATCAGAGAGAGACAAGAGAGAAAGTGGGGGGGGGGAAGCGTGAAACATTAACTCATAGTAGTTGCTTCCTGTACGTGCCTTGACCAGCAAGCCCGGGGTTTTGAACAGGCGATCTCAGTGTTCCAGGCCGATGCTTTATCCACTGTGCCACCACAGGTCTGGTTAAATAAAATCTTTTTTAAAAATTTGGCTAGCAGTGTTTGTTTATAGCTTGACTAAAGTATGATTGACATGTAATAAATTGCACTTATGTAAAGTGTATAATTTGATGAATTCTGAATATATCTGTACCTGTGCGACCATCACAACAATCGTAATAAGGAACATACTCATCACCTGCAAACCATTTCCTTCAGTCCCTTGATAATTCTGCTCCCTTCTTCCTCCTTCCTCTTATCCTCAAATGACAGTGCTGGAACACTGGTAAACCATCCAAGATGACCGCTCAGCGCTTGGGAAGGCAAGAACCAGAGGTGGATTGAACAGCGGGCACAATGGGTGTGCCCTGGGCCCCGACTTCTGAAGCACCCCACAAAACCCCAACTAGATACTTTTTTCTAATGACACCAAGTTTGGTCTCATATGTGAGATTTTAACATTAATAGTACATAATACTTTTTATTTATTTAAAAATATGGTTAACATGTATTTTTATTTTCCCTCTCTCTTTTTTTTAAGGGGCCCAATATTTTCTTCTGCTCCTGGGGTTTCAACCGACCTTAATCCACCTCTGGCAAGAACAGCTAGAAAGGGGATGGCTTTGTGGAAGAAAAGGAGGGGGATTGACAGATCTGGCTGAAAGGTGGAAATAGTAGGAAGAGATGGGCACTCAGCTGGGTCCAGGACCCCTTTTTAGGGGGCCTACTCAGTGCAGGCTGTTTGGTGGCCCTGCTCCTTCCTCACTCTGGTCCCTGTCACAAGGCTATGGCAGGCCTGTTTTTCTTTCTTTAGCATAGAGCTTAGTCCCTGTCCTGCTGTCTGTCTCCAGGTCCACCAGGGCTACCCTTGGCCAGCTGCCCCAAAGCACCCTGCACAAGGCCCCCACTTGACCACTGGCTGGATCAGCCCTGGGCAGCGTGCTCTGGGATGCAGGACTCTCTATAAGCAATGACATAACATAGAGCCTGTCATAGACCTCAGCGCTCCCTGAGGGGAGACCCTGCTACAGATACATCTGGAACTGTCCTTTTTGGGAGGGCAGCTTCTTCAAACAGAATCTGCTCCTCAACTCTCTGATCCGGGCTCCTAACATCACTCCACTTTTTACACAAATTACTTTCAAAAATTACAATGAAATGTCCGATAGAGATGACTTCACAAACAGGTGGGGAAAGAGCAGATAGTTTGGGGAAACTGGCTCATCAAGTGAGAAAAATAAAGTTAGGTCCTTACTTTACATCACATCGAAACAGAAAAATTCCAAATGAATTAAAGATACAACATGAAAGGGAAAACTATAAACACAGGCAGAAATCTTTGAGACTGGCTAGAGGATTTATTTACCTAATTTTAAAAGTATTACCCTGACCAGGGGGTGACACAGTGGATAGAGTGTCAACCTGGAACACTGAGGACCCAGGTTTGAAACCTCCAGGTCGCTGGTTGAGTGTGGGATCATAGACATGAGCCAATGGTTGCTGGCTTGAACCCACCAAAGGTCGCTGGCTTGAAGCTCAAGGTCACTGGCTTGAGCAAGGGGTCACTGGCTCAGCTGGAGACCCCTGCTCCACCCTCTGGTCAAGGCATGTATGAGAAAGCAATCAATGAACTAAAGTGCGGCAACAACAATTTGATGTTTCTCATTTCTCTCCTCTCCTGTTTGTACTTCTCTCTGTCTCTCGCTAAAAAAATTTAAAAAATTAAAAATGTTTAATTACGAAATCTAAAAAATATGTGGACAAGATTTATAACAAGACAAAAACAAGAAACACCCACATTTTACCAGTGGGTTCACCAGATGTTGATCCTTTCCTCTATCTGCTTTTTTTTTCTTTTTTTACAGGGATAGAGAGAGTCAGAGAGAGGGACAGATAGGGACAGACAGACAGGAACGGAGAGAGGTTTCGTTGCGACACCTTAGTTGTCCATTGATTGCTTTCTCACACGTGCCTTGACCGCGGGCCTTCAGCAGACTGAGCAACCACTTGCTGGAGCCAGCGACCTTGGGTCCAAGCTGTTGAGCTTTTGCTCAAGCCAGATGGGCCCGCACTCAAGCTGGCGAGCTCGGGGTCTCGAACCTGGGTCTTCCGCATCCCAGTCTGATGCTCTATCCACTGCGCCACCGCCTGGTCAGGCTGCTTTGCTTTCTTTTTCTTTTTTTTTTTCTTTTTTTCTTTTTTTAAAATTTTATTTTATTCATTTTAGAGAGGAGATACAGAGTGAGAGAGAGAGAGAGAGAGAAAGAGAATGAAAGGGGGGAGGAGCTGGAAGCTCAACTCCCATATGTGCCTTGACCAGACCAGTTCAGGATTTTGAACTGGCGACCTCAGTGTGTTCCCAGGTCGATGCTTTATCCACTGCGCCACCACAGGTCAGGCTTCTTTTTTTTTTTTTTTTTTTTAAGATTCTATTTATCACCTGACCAGTTCGGTTCCTCTCTCGGTTCCTGTTTGTCCCTATCTATCCCTCTCTCTGACTCTCTCTCTGTCCCTGGGGAAAAAAAAAGTGTCTTAAAAAACAAAAAAGATTCGCCTGACCTGTGGTGGCGCAGTGGATAGAATATTGACTTGGAATGCTGAGGTTGCCGGTTCGGGGCCCTGCACTGGTCTGGTCAAGGCACATATGGGAGTTGATGCTTCCTGCTCCTCCCCCCTTTCTCTCTCTCTCTCTCCTCTCTAAAATGAATAAATAAAAAACAAAAAGGATTCTATTTATCAGTGGTACAATGGCTTGAGCATCGGCCTGAGATACTGAAGACGCAGGCTCAAAACCCCAAGGTCGCTGGCTTGAGCAAGGGGTCACTGGCTCAGCTGGAGCCCCCCAGTCAAGGCACATGTGTAAAAGCAATCAATAAACAGCTAAGAAGATTTAATTTACTGATCTTTTGAGAGGAGAGTGAGAGTGAAAGTCGAGGGTCAGGGGAAAGGAGCAAGAAGCATCAAGTCATAGTTGCTTTTCTTATGTGCCTTGACCAGACAACCCCAGGGCTTCAGATCTGCAACTTCAGGATGGAAGTATCCACTCATAGTAGTTGTTTCTCGTATGTGCCTTGACTGGGCAAGCCCAGGGTATCAAATTAGTGACCTCAGCATTCCAGGTTGATGGTCTATCCACTGTGCCACCACAGGTTGGGATATTCTTTTAAAAAGAAATTGATTGATTTTAGAGAGACAAAGAGAGGGAGAGAGTTGAAACATTCATTTGTTGTTCCATTTAATTGTGAATTCACTGGTTGCTTCCCATATGCGCCCTGACCAGGGATTGAACCTGCAACCTCGGCATTTTGGGACTGACTGAACTAAGCAGCCAGGGCACATTCTTTTTCCTCCTTATTTATTTATTTTTTACAGGGACAGAGAGAGAGTCAGAGAGAGGGATAGATAGGGACAGACAGACAGGAACAGAGAGAGAGGAGAAGTATCAATCATCACCTTAGTTGTTCATTGATTGTTGGAGCCACCTCCTGGTCAGGCTCTTCTTCCTCCTTATTAAAATTGTATTTACTTACTGATTTCAGAGAGAGAGAGAAAGGGAAGAGAGAGAAACATTGATCCATTGTTCCACTTATCCGTGCATTCATTGATTGATTCTTGCATCTGCCCTACTGGGGATCAAACCCCCAACCTTGGCATATCTGGATGATGCGCTAATCAACTGAGCTACCAGGCCAGGGCTGTGATTTTTTTAATTTTTATTTTATTCATTTTAGAGAGGAGACACAGAGTGAGAGAGAGAGAGAGAAAGAGAGAAAGAGGGGAGGAGCTGGAAGCATCAACTCCCATATGTGCCTTGACCAGACCAGTGCAGGGTTTTGAACTGGCGACTTCAGTGTTCCCAGGTCGACGCTTTATCCACTGCGCCACCACAGGTCAGGCAGGGCTGTGATTTTTATTCTTGTGTAAATTTTCCTGCTCCTAGGTTATAAGTATATTTTTCAATGTCTTCTAAAAGTTTTAATGTTTTACTTTCCAACTTTGTGCCTTTGATTACTCTGTAATTATTTTTGCATTGATGTGATATAGAGATCTAGTTGTAAGGTTCCTGTATAGAAAACTGGCAGCAGCTATGGCCCAGTCCATCCTTTCATTATGATTAGCAAAGTCAGAAAGGATAAAACTAAAATATTCATTACTCCAAATTAAATATTTCTGTCTCATGTTTTCAACAGAGTTCATGAAGGGATCACAGGCAGGGAGAAGATATTTGCAACATCAAAAACTGATGAGAGCCTGACCAGGGGGTGGCGCAGTGGATAGAGTGTCGGACTGGGATGAGGAAGGACCCAGGTTCGAGATCCCGAGCTCGCCAGCTTGAGCGCGGGGGCCCATCTGGCTTGAGCAAAAGCTCATCAGCTTGGACCCAAGGTCGCTGGCTCCAGCAAGGGGTTGCTCGGTCTGCTGAAGGCCCACGGTCAAGGCACATGTGAGAAAGCAATCAATGAACAACTAAGGTGTCGCAACGGCAACGAAAAACTAACGATTGATGCTTCTCACCTCTCTCCATTCCTGTCTGTCCCTATCTATCACTCTCTCTGACTCTCTCTCTGTCCCTGTAACAACAACAACAACAACAACAAAAAACTGATGAGAGATTTTATCTAAAAAGCCAGTTAGAGAATCAAATCAAATAGAAAAATAATCAGCCTAGCCAATTGGCTCAGCAGGAGAGTGTCAGCCCAGTGTGTGGAAGTCCTGGGTTCGATTCCCAGTCAGGACAGAGGAAAAGCAACCACCTGCTTCTCTACCCACCACCACTACTTCTCTCTCTCTCTCTTTCTCTCCCACAAGCATGGCTCAAATGGTTCGAGCAAGTTGGCCCTGGGCGCTGAGGATGGCACCATGGCCTTGCCTCAGGCACTAAAATAACTCAGTTGCCAAACAAGGGAGCAGCAGCTCCAGATGGGCAGAATTCCCCCACCCCGGGGAGCTTGCCTGGTGGATCCTAGTCTGGACACATGTGAGAGTCTGTCTCTCTGCCTTCCCGCTTCTCAATTAAAAAAAAATGTTTCACACACAGGCTCTTTTGAATTGGTCCAGATGAATGTTCACTATGTGGGGGTTCCATTCTGGCACATCAGCCAGCCAAAGAATGCAGAATTTTCATGTATCAACACAGCAGCAGGAGAGCCTGCTTCCTCAGGATGCAGCCTCTTGTGTGTTTTTTTTTTCTGTTTTACCCTCACCCACATTAACACCCTTATTTAGAAAGGCTGACACATCACTATAGTTACCTCTGAAAACTGTATCTGGCCAAAGGCATTAGTTCCATTTCAAACGCTTGCCAAAATGAGATGATTTTTTTTTTCTCTGAACACAGTATCTTCCTGATGAGAGCATACAGTTCTTAAAAGAAATTGAGAAGGTAGTTAGGGGAAGGGGATCCTTTGCTTCTCTTTTCCAATGGCAACCTCACAAAATCTGGTGCCACGTTTTCTGAGATTTTGTCATGGGAGATGACTCAGCTAATTACCAGTGCTCTTCACTGTATAGTTGGAAACAGAGGTTCAGTTTCTTTTGGTTCTTGCCAAAGCTGCTTATGAAACGTATCTGGTTTGGGTGCCCACAGCATATAAAAATACTGGTTCATACTTTCCTTTGATATATTTCATTACAGACTAAATTTTGCACCTCGCCTGGGGCCTGGTAGCTCACCTGCTCCTAACTAGCTTGTCTCAACTTCCATGCCTACTGCAGTGTGCTCATGTTCCTGTCTGGCGCCCTGTGTCTTCACTGATTAAAGTGACATCTAGAGAAACAAGTGCCAGTCAGTTGCCAAAGACAGCCACAATACTTGGAAGGCTTGACTGCAGACAGGTGGTAAACCCTGTCTATCCTGTAAAAACTCCTTTTTCATAGGTTTATAAAAAGATCTGTGTTCAACCACGTGTACCTTCGGTTAAAAGTAAGATGAACAGCAATTTAGGGGCTCTCCCATCCTCGGGAAGGGACCACGCGGGCCAGCACCTGCCTCTGCCAACCTCTGCGCGCCCACTCAGGTAAAGCGTGAGACCTCTCCACGCTGCGGGAGTTTGCGGAGGGGCGCGGGCTGCAGGAGGAGTCGGGCGGGCGCAGCAGGCGCACCTGCGACGGGAGGCGGTGCCAGGCGGGGGCTGCGCTCAGTGCCACGCGCACTACCCCAGCCCATTAGGGTCGTGTTCTTTGCTTCTGCATTTGAGAGAGCGCTTTGCGCAAGCAGTACTCAGCCCTTTTTGACAGTTCACATTAGGTTTTTCGTTCCGGGGCAGGTTATTCAGCCGCACCGTGCGTGCCAGGTTGCCCCCACACGTCCCGGCGACGACGTCACGCAGGCGTTTGCAGTCTCCGAGGACATCCGCCTCCAGAGTACGAGCGTCGGGGGCCAGGTTGGGGCCCGGCAAAGAGCGGAAGGATAAGTTTCCACACAACAATCGAAGCGTACAGAAAATTTATCCCACTATCCCTGCGCTTGTCCGTCTGCCTTTTTATATCAAGCTGGAGAGGGGCGGGGCCTGACGGCGCCGCAGCGTGCTTACGTAACCCGACAGAGGGCGGGGCAAGGGCGGTGGCGTTAGCTAGGGTACCTCGGGCATCTCGTCCTCCTTGCTCACCCTACCAAGCGTCCTCATCAGTGTCCTTTCCGTTAGCCTCCTCGGACCCTCGGCTGCACGCCGACGCCCGTTCTCTTCGGCGCCCTCCAGTCGCCTGCCACCATGGGCCTTCGCCCGCCGCGCCGCCGGGCCGAGGGCAGCTGAGGCGCAGCGCCAACATGGGCGAGGGCGGAGCAGGGCCCGAGCGCCAGCCCGAGCAGCCCGGGAGCCCCGCGCGCGCACGCCCGCGACGCCGCGGGGATGCCCGCGCCCGCCGCCGCGCCCTGAGCGCCTTTGTCTGCCGCCCGCTTCACCGCTGGTTTCACGGGCCCGCGTCGCGGCTCGGGGCGCGTCCATGAAGATGGAGCCGGGCCGATCGGCCTCCCCCACGGGCGGCCCGGGCCCCGACCCGGAGCCGGGCGGACCCTACTGGCTGGGGGCCGCCCCTACGCCCGCCGCCCCGGCCCCGCCGTACTCCGCCGGCTTGAGCTCCGGGCGAGCTTCGGGGGCCTCTTACCTGCTGCGGAGTCAGGCTGCCTATCCCGACCCCGATCCGGATTCCGATCCTGATCCCGATCCTGATCCCGATCCTGATCCCGATCCTGATCCCGATCCCGATCCCGATTCTGACCGGCAGCTGACAGAACTCGGCCCGCTTTTTTTATGGACTAAAGACTCAGAGGATTATGACCCCCAAAGTTGCCCGGAGAGCGTGTCTCTCCGCGCGCAGGATTTTAGCCACAGCCAGCACAGGACGGACGAGGTCGACTTCTTCCCTTCCTTACCCTCGCCCACGGTGGGCGAGTTGACGCTGGAGGTTGGTCCCGGGGACGCGCACCGGCCCCCGGACTTCAGCCAGACGCGCTCTCTCACGAGTGAGCCAGCCGGGTGTGCGGAGGACGGCCCCCGCCTCCAAGCCGTGTTCGATGCCCTGGACGAGGATGGGGACGGCTTCGTCCGCATGGAGGACTTCATCCAGTTCGCAACGGTCTACGGGGCAGAGCAGGTAAATTGGGCCCGCTGCGTGATAGCCTGGCCCTGCTCTCCTCCTCCGCGGTCCGCTGTGGTTCGGAGATGCACGGTTAGGACCAGTGGTCCCGCCTGTTCTTTTTTTTCACTGCTGCCCTCACCACTGGTTGGATTTTACTAAAGCTCCTTTCAAGAGGTTCTATTTTAGGGAGTCAGTTTGTTTCGCTGCCCTGCCCCCGACCCCCCGCGCTCCCGCGCCACTCGAGCTGGATCTACCCTAAACAGAGGGGTTCCTGGTGTGGGCACACGCCCCCAACTGCTTGATAGAAGTGCCTCCCGAATGAAGACGTGCCGAGCGAGCGGTTCCTCCAACGGAGGTCCCAGGTCTGGCTTGGCTTAAGTAATTGCACTTCTTTAGACCTCAAAGATTAGGCTATGTGTGGCTATTTAAGATCATGCTAATAGACACCTTTTTGGCATATGCTTTACGTAGGCCCATCTTTTATTGTTCCGGAGACAGTGAACACTAAAAAATTTCACTTCTGTGCCTTCTGTGCAGAAGGAAAGGAAATGAAGGGGGCAGGGAGGGCTTGGGGATGCCCCTGAGGGCACCATGGTGAATACAGACTGGAGCAGAACTCTGAGACCACCTGCACTCTTGTTGGAGAGGCCAGACGGTAGACAGGCGATGATGTGGGGACTGGGAACGCGCAGAGCAGCGTGGCAGGGGTCCTACGCGGCTTCCAAGGGCTGCGGCTGCTTTGGGAGAGGGTGCGTCTGAAGACCCAGCCCTTCCTCTCTGCCTCACCACTCTTGAAAGTTGTTAGAGACAACAGACAGCAGGGCTATGTGTGTTCTGTTAATAAGTCGGTAGATAGCAAATAGGTTACTGGTGTTCAATTTTAAATATTTTGCTTAGTAGTAGGAGATTCCTAAAATGCTGATCTAGTTTTTGTACTTTATGGACTTCTCAACACATGCAGACATTTGTTAAGTTGGTGTTCAAGTACATATGCATGTTTAAGCCAAGAGATCTTTAAGAAAAGAGGTAAAATTGACACCCTGACATTTTAGTGCCAGGCATAAAATTACCCCCCCCCACACCACCACACACACCTCACCCCCTATTCCTAATGTCTCTTGAGACCAGGAAGAGGTGCATGCCCATGTGGGCATCAGTGTAGTGCTTGTAGTGCTTGTGTTTACTTCTGGGTCGGAAGACATTGCTCAGATGGGTCTCCCATATCTTAGTCTAATGGGTGGAGAGATATAGGATATGTTTTTCTGGGTGGTTAGTAGGGAGTGTGATTGCTGGTCCAGGTTCTTTTTTTTTTTCTTTTTTCTTATTTGAAGCATCAATAAGAATGTTGTGACACCTTAGTTGTTCATTGATTGCTTTCTCACATGTGCCTTGACCGCGGACCTTCAGCAGACTGAGCAACCCCCTGCTGGAGCCAGCGACCTTGGGTCCAAGCTGGTGAGCTTTGCTCAAAGCCAGATGAGCCCGCGCTCAAGCCAGCGACCTCAGGGTCTCAAACCTGGGTCTTCCGCATCCCAATCCGATGCTCCATCCACTGCGCCACCGCCTGGTCAGGCTGGTCCAGGTTCCTTTGATGCTTTTCCTTCTTTCCCCTGGGCCAGAGAGCACCTTGGGCACCCTTGGTTGTTTTGTACTAGTGTGATGTGTCTTCTTTCCAAACATACTTTCTGGTTACACCAAAGGTGTTTTTTAAAAAAATGCCACCTTTTTTTAAAAACTATAACCTGATTTTGACAGAGTACTTTACAGTTTCTATGAGGCTCGTTTATGTTTTCTTTCCCCCCCAGGGACAGAGAGAGAGTCAGAGAGAGAGAGGGATAGATAGGAACAGACAGACAGGAACGGAGAGAGGTGAGAAGCATCAATCATTAGTTCTTTGTTGTCCTTGCGACACCATAGTTGTTCATTGATTGCTTTCTCACATGTGCCTTGACCGCGGGCCTTCAGCAGACCGAGCAACCCCTTGCTGGAGCCAGCGACCTTGGGTCCAAGCTGGCAAGCTTTTGCTCAAGTCAGATGGGCCTGTGCTCAAGCTGGCGACCTCGGGGTCTCGAACCTGTGTCTTCCGCATCCCAGTCCAACGCTCTATCCACTGCGCCACCGCCTGGTCAGGCGAGGCGTGTTTATGTTTTAACTGGATCATCACCACCTTTCCCTGAGGTACTAATAGGCAAGCAGCCTTCATCTTACTTTATAGGTAAGAAATGGGAGGCCAGAAAGGTTAAATAACTTTCCCAATACCGCACAAATTAGACTGTCAGTGCTAGAACAGGGACTAAAACTAGGTGTTTTGTCTTATAACCTTTAGATAGCTCTCAACTTCTTAGATTTGGTGGCTTAAAACATTCCCACAAAGTTTAATTTTATTGACTTCCATAAATCCTTTTCATCTGAGAGACACCTTTTGTTGTGACTGTATTTATTGATCACAGTGGGAAAAACTTTGGCTGTACTATTTTGGGCTAAACTTTCTTAATAGTCACAAAGTAGAAATGAGTCAAAATTCTTTGCTCTGATATTCCAGGTGGAATTTTAAATCTGGTGGTAAGGCTCGGATGACTCAGGGTTTGGTTGGAATGGTTGCATGTAAGACCTGTGGCATTGCCCCTTCTGTTTGCTCCACCAGACTGCTCAGGAAGAAGCAATGTTAGTTAGACTTGATCTAAGTACCTGCACTTGGATGAGCTTCCTGGGATGGTGGAGGAGATTTCCTGTTTTGGAACAGATAATTCACAGGGTAATGAAAGGTTGACTTTTGTGTCTGTGTAAGCTTTGCTATCCTTTATTATGATTCAGGCTTCCTTTTTTTCACAGTCCCATTTTCAGAATACATTACAGAGAAGTAAAGAAAAGAAATATTCTCTGATAGTGAAGTAATTTAGGGAAAAATGAAGAATTATACATCATGCTGAATATTTTTTAAACTTTTAAATGAAAAGTCTCAAACATCTACAAGAGTAGAAACAGAAGGCTAATTTAGAATACCGCTGCACTCCGCCTCTTAGCCATTGCCCAGTTTCAGCAATCTTGGTTCATCTGTAAACTCCCCACCCCCAATTATTTTTCAAACATATACGTGACATATCATTTCATCCATAAATATTTCATAAATATATCTCTAAAACAGGGATGCTCAATACCTCGATCACGATCTACTGGTTGATGACGAAGGAAGTGTGGGTAGATCGCATGACATTAAAAAGACATTTGTCTTTTGATTGGCATACATGGTAGCCAATCTGACGTCTGAACTTTTGACACCCAACACATGCGCATTAAACCGCGCTAACTTGTTCAGTTACATTGCTGTGTAGTTAGCCTTCAATTTATTTAAACTAAATACAACAAAGGCTATAAAAATGAGTGCCGTAGCTGGTCCGAGTAAGAAGCCTAAAACCTACCACTTTCACACAGAATGGGAGGGGATTTTTTTCACTATGTCATATTCTAAGTACGTTTGCTTCATCTGTCTGTGTGCCATTGCTATTCCAAATAAGGGAAATGTGGAGCGGCTTTTTCGGACTGTTCATAAGAACTATGACATTGACTTTCTTCCGAAAAGAGCTGAAAAGGAGAAAGATGAAAGAAGAATACACAATATTAAGTAGTAATAATAGTAACTTAAATAATGATAATATAGAAGAAATGTTTTGCATTTTTATTGTAGGTAGATCATTTTGACTTGGTCATCTTATAAGTAGCTCGCAAGCTGAAAAAGTGTGGGCACCCCTGCTCTAAAATATAACAATTCAAAGTACAGAAGTTGCCAGTTGGATCTCTGGTCAGAGCACATACAAGAAAAGGTCGATGTTCCTGTCTCTGTCTCTGTCTCTCTCTCTCTCCCTTCCTTTCTTTCTAAAAAATCAATAACGTAAAAAAAAAAAAAAAATTCGTTTTAAAACATTCATGATTTTTTGAAACACTAGAAACTGTTCAGATAAGCTGGATAACAGCAATAAAGACCACAAGTTTCTGTTCCTTGCACCTTTAGACTCTTAGGTTGGTCACATTACTGTCCTTGGTGATAGCAACTAGATTATCTTGATTATTGCAAAATTTTCAAAGGTAGCATGTTCAGTATCTTTTATGTAATCTGCTTATGAAGGAAGCATTTTAATTTAAATCCTATATCTGAAGTTCAATAGAAGCAGCTCACATTTATAATACAGATGGCTTTTGTGTCCCTCTTCAGCAATGTCATGGTGTGTTTGGATCTCATTACATCATCTGGTGATAGATCAGGTGTGGTGTAATATAACAGTGTTAGCAGGAATCAGCCAAGGAGTGGAAAAAGAGGACTACAGTGGAGCTTTCTGGTTTAAACAGGAATTGATAGTCAGATGTGCCCAGGAACTAGGTGTGAACTTGGAATAGGTTATTTTTAACAGTCTGACTATTTCTGAAAATTCCTCATTGACATGACCCCTTCATGCTAAGAAAACTGATGCTTTTGTAGTCTCCACTAACTCATTGTTTTTTTGTTTGTTTTTAAGTGAGAGGAGGGGGATAGGCAGACTGCCGCATGATAGTGAGGCATACTCCTGCATGCACCTGGCAGCCATCCACCTGGCCACCCTGTCTGGGGCCCATGCTGGAGTGTTGAGCTATTTTTAGCACCTGAAGCTAATGACCTTGGACCAAGCGTGCTATCCTTAGCACCTGGGGCCACACTTGAACCAGTTGAGCCACTGGCTATGGGAGGGAAGAGGATAAAGAAGCAGATGGTGACTTCTTCTGTGTGCCCTGACTGGGAATCGAACCTGGGACATCTGTATGCCAGGCTGATGCTATATTCACTGAGCCACCGACCAGGGCCACCACTAACTCATTTGAAAGCAGAAATTGTAGAATACATTCAAAGAGTATTGTGAGAAATGAGGTTTATTTTGATTTTATTTTTCAAAGAAGTTAATTGTAAAGATTATCTTCATATTGTATTATTACACTCACTTAAGCATTTACATTTTGATAGTCAGTGATCCTTTCCTGAGAAACCTTACACATCAAAGCACTGATGCCCTTCAGTAACTTTGTAGGCATTGACTGTCCCCTTCAGTAAAGTACTTGCATAAGTAGGCTTATGAAGAAAGTGTCGATGCTCTGAAGGTCTCCCTGCTTTTCTTTTTTTCTAATGCTGTTCTTTTTATTGATTGATTAATTTATTTTAGACAGAGAGAGGAAAAGACAGAGGGAAGCATTCATTTGTTCTACTTTGTTGAACATTTATTGAGCGCTTCCTGTAGATGCTCTGACTGGGGATTGAACCTGCAACCTTGATCTCCCTGCTTTTCATTCCTGCACCCCTGCTGGTGGGAGTCGGAAGCCCCTAGGGACATTTGGCTGCACCTTTTAGTTACTTCAGTGTCCTTTCCCAGTTTTTACCTTAGCCTTGAGTTTGAGAGTGTGTAAGCATCTCTGTGCATGAGTATGAGGGTGTGAGCAGGTCATGTGTAAGCTGGTGTGTGTGAGAGAGAATGAACCTGTGTGTGAGAGCAAGTGCGTGTGGGAGCTTCTGCTTTGTGTGTGTGCCTGCCTTTGTATGTGTGCCTCTTGGTCTGTATGTCAGATGGATTGCCAAAAGGCACATGATGTTCCTTTATATGCTTAGATCAGAGGCAATTTTGTTAGTATTTAAAAAATGCCCTTTCCCAATTATAAAAATAACAAATGCTTATTATTTAAAAAAACTGGGAAATATAGAATGATATAAAATATAAAACAAAAATGACCAGTAATCGGGCCTTGGCTGACTGGCCAGTAGATAGAGTGTTGGCCTCGATTACCGTCGTCTGGGGTTCCATCCCTGGTCAGAGCACACATGAGAAGCGACCATCTGCTTCTCTTCCCCTCCCTCTCCCCCTTCTTTCTCTTCCCCTTTCACAGCCAGTGGCTTGAGTGGTTTCTGCATTGGCCCCTGGGCGCTGATAGCTCGGATGATTTGATCATTGGCCCCAGACGGGGGTTGCAGGGTGGATCCTGGTCAGGGTACATGTGGGCTTGTATCTTTCTATCTCCTCTCCTCTTGCTTAAAAAAAAAAAAAAAAAAAAAAGACCAATAATCCCACTAGCTCAAGAAAAATACGATCAGCATTTTACTGCATTTCCTTCCATACTTATTTGTGTGTGTGCGCACACACACACACACACACACACACACAACCGTGTATAGAAGTTAGAAGTACACAGTTGAGATCATATTGGGTTGAAGCTAAATTGTTTTTATAGATGTTTATTGTTTAAAAAGATGAAAGTAGTACTCCCTTCAGCAGCACATATACTAAAATTGGAATGATACAGAGATTAGTATGGCTCCTGCACAAGGATGACTTGCAAATTTGTGAAGGGTTCCATATTTTAAAAAGAAAATTAAAAAATAAAAAGATGAAAGTAAATAATACCAGCAAGCAATATCAGAAAAATAAGAATCATTATAATTCCACCATCTAGAAATTAGCTACATATTTAATAAATAAATGCTTTATTGTACAAAAATTGTATAATTCTCATATTTGTTATTTTGAACCTGCTTTTTGACCAGTTTTCTGAAATTGAAGATTTCTGGTGTTAAGTGTATAAGGGAAGGCTAAGGTTTACTTGTCACAGGAAGATTCAGATTTGTTAGGGATTATTCCAGTGTGGGATCTAACATATAGGAAGAATTTAACTTTATGTAGACTACATGGATGAGGTTATAAAGGATACAAAGCCCATAAATTACTTCCTTTCCAAACACTTGTTTTGTTTGAATTGTGGAACTAGGGTCTAAACATTAATTATAATTGAAATATGAGACAAAGAGTTAGACATCTGGTAAAGACTGTTATATGGCCCTTAAAAGTCATAATTTCAAAGTCTCCAGTGTAATTTAAATTAGGGCTTCTGATATAAGTGAAGAGAGCGGTACATTAAAACTGTATGTCCTACACCACAGTTATAACTATGTAAACATTATCCATGTGGAAAAAGTCTTGGGGGAAATATTAAACATTACTTTTAGTTGTGTGTGTGTTGGGGAGATATAATTGTATAGGAGGGTATGGTGGGAATAGGGTTTGGTTTTAGTTATGGCATTGGCCAAATTCTTTGTTACATTACTGATTTTATTTTAATTATTTTGAAAAGTAGTGCCTGTAAACACATCACAAATTTCAAACAGTATAAAAAGGAATCTAATAAAAGATTTCATTACAATTTTTAGAAATTAAAAAATGTAAATAAACTCTAAAGATAAATTTGGTACATGTTTTTACTTTGATTCAGTTTAGGTTTTAGGTCAATATACAAAATACATCTAAAGCCCTGGCCAGATAGCTCTGTTGGTTAGAGAATTATCCCGAAATGTGAAGGTTACAGGTTCAATCCCCAGTCAGGGCACATACAGGAACAGATCAATGTTTCTGTCTCTCCCTCTTTCTCCCTTCCCCTCTCTAAAGTCAATAAATTAAAAAAATAAAAATAAAACAAAATGTATCTGAAGAAACTCAGATTCTCTAGTAAATTGAAGACCTTGATACAACATTGAATTAACATGTTCAGATGCTTATTGAAGATGGACTGTTAATTTTACTGATATTTGGATAAATGTATGTGAGAAAATACCTATAATTCTTGGGCTTCCACATGGGCATTTCATCAATGTCTAACATAAGTAATTCTGAGAAATTCCTGGAAAAAGAATTATTCTGGGCCCTGGCCCATTGGCTCAGTGGTAGAGCATCAGCCTGGTGTGTGGATGTCCTGGGTTTAATTCCCAGTCAGGACACACAGGAGAAACGCCTGTTTCTCCACCCATTCCCCTCTTGCTTCTCTCTCTCTCTCTCTTTCTCTCTCTTTTTCTTCTCCTCCCCTCCTGCAGTCATGGCTTGGTTGGAGCAAGTTGGCCCCAGGCGTTGAGGATAGCTCATTGGCCTCCGCTTCAGGTGCTAAAAAAATGGCTTTAGTTGCAAAGGATCAAGGTCCCCAGATGGGTAGAGCATTGCTCCCTAGTGAGCTTGCCTGGTGGACCCTGGTTGGGGTGCATGCGGAAGTCTGTCTTTGCCTCTCCTCATCTCACTAAATTAAAAAAATTGCTCTGATTGCCCTATAATTTTCAAAAGTTCTTGAGACTAGTTAATTAAGATAAATGGATTCAGTATCATGGTTAGGGAGGAAAATACATTTTTTTAGTGTGTACAGTTTTATTTTTCTGTCCAAAGATTTCATGCTTGTTTTAAGCAATACTGTGGTTGCAACTTGTGTTCTTGTGTTTTTATAAGTTTCAAAACCAGAGCTAACATTGAGCCAGGGTCCTGTCTATGCAACTGGTACAGGTGCCCTGGCTCCCTGTCTTTAAGCCTGTCTCTTGCTGGGCAAGCTGAGCCTTGGGCCAACAACAGCAGGCCTTGAATGAGAGCCGTGCCCTTTTCTGCAGGGCCATTGTGGGCATGATGTCATGGATGGATGCAGGACCAAGTCACATTTTAGCACTATTAGCTGTAAATAGAGGAAGCACTATCCCTGTGCATTAACTGAAAATACTTTTTGCTCATGTCATCTATATGTTGATCTCTATTTCTAAAATTCCGAGCTATTTTCTTGAAATCCTATTTTTCTAAAGATCCATGTCTTTAGAAGGATTTAAGGATATACAGGTTCTGGAATTCTAGTTTGTTAAATGATCTATTTTACCTTTATTTTTAAAAAAATTAAATTGTTTTTCCCCCATTGATTTAAGAGAGAGAGAGAAAAGCATCAACTCGTTATTCCACTTAGTTCCATTTAGTTGTGTACCTACTGGTTGCTTCTCATACGTGCCCTGACTAGGGATTGAACCCACAGCCTCGGCATGAGGGGACGATGCTTTGTCTACTGACTGAGCTGCCCGGCCAGGGCTGATTTTACCTTTTCTTTTGTTAAATAATTTTATAAACCTTTTTTTTCTGTATTTTCCCGAAGTTAGAAGCGGGGAGACAGTCAGACAGACTCCCGCATGCACCCGACTGGGATCCACCTTGCACGCCCACCAGGGGGCGATGCTCTGCCCATCTGAGTGTTGCTCCGCTGCAGTGGGAGCCATTCTAGCACCCGAGGCAGAGGCCATGGAGCCGTCCTCAGCGCCTGGGCCAACTTTGCTCCAATGGAGCCTTGGCTGCGGGAGGGGAAGAGAGAGACAGAGAGGCGGGGAAGGGCAGAGAAGCAGATGGATGCTTCTCCTGTGTGCCCTGACTGGGAATCGAACCTGGTACTTCCACACACCGAGCCAACACTCTACTGCTGAGCCAACTGGCCAGGGCGAAATAATTTTATAAAACTTTTTTTTTAAAGCCAAATTTATTTTTTATTTTATTTTTTTTTTAATTTTACTTTTTATTCATTTTAGAGAGGAGACAGAGAGAGAGAGAGAGAAAGGGGGGAGGAGCTGGAAGCATCAACTCCCATATGTGCCTTGACCAGACCAGTGCAGGGTTTTGAACTGGCGACCTCATATTCCCAGGTCGACGCTTTATCCACTGCGCCACCACAGGTCAGGCACTTATAAAACTTTTAAAAAAGTTTTAGAGCTTTCTGTGCCCACAGGTAAATAGACCTGCTGTGCCTGACCAGGTGGTGGCGTAGTGGATAGAATGTTGGCCTGGTATGCTGAGGACCCAGTTTGAAACCCGGAGGTCTCTGGCTTGAGCATAAGCTCACCAGCTTGAGTTGCAGAGTCTTTGGCTTGAGCGTGGGATCATAGACATGACCCCATGGTCACTGGCTTGAGTCCACGGTCACTGGCTTGAGCAAGGGGTTTCTTGCTCTGCTGTAGCCCCCCAGTCAAGGCACATATGAGAAAGTAATCAATGAACAACTAAGGCCGCAATGAAGAATTGATGCTTTTCATCTTTTTCCATTCCTGTCTTTTTGTTGCTGTTTCTGTCTCTCTCTCTCTAAAAAAAAAAGTCCTGCTGTAGTCAAAAGTGAGCTTACCTGTTTTATATTCTTTTTTATTGTTTTTAAAGATTTTATTTATTATTTAAGAGAGAGTAGGGAGAGAGAGAGAGAAAGGCAAGAGGGAAGCATCAACTCGCATATGTGCCTTGACGGGGAAAGCCCAGGGTTTTGAACCAGCAACCTCAGCATTCCAGGTTGACACTTTATCCACTGCACCAACCCAGGTCAGACTGTTTTATATCCCTTTTTGTGAGCTAGAGATCCATGGTATTGGGAGATCATCAGTATTGTTGATGTCAGAGAATTTTATGATTCATTGTTTTTTTCATTTAACATTATTTATTCTAATTTCTCTTTAAGCAGGTTTAACCATTATAAAGCCTAAAACTCAGATTATGAAGGAAGTGGTGCCTATCCGCTAAGTCTATTTATAGGTGGTTTATCTGTTCCAACAAGGGGAATTGTTCAGTATTATAAAGACTTTCATTGCTGTAAATTATTAGGTCAGTAAACATAATATTTTACTGTTACTAGCAATCCAGTTGTCTTTTTTATTTTTTATTTTTTTAATCAAGAGAGACAGAGAGAGGGACAAATGGGAAAAAACAGACAGGAAGATAGACAGACGAGAAGCGTCAATTCTTTGTTGTGGCACCTCAGTTGTTCATTCATTGCTTTCCCATATGTGCCTTGACGGGGGGGCGGGGGGGGGAGGCTCTCCAGCTGAGCTAGTGATACTTTTCTCAAGCCAGTTACTTTGGGCTTCAGGCCAGCGACCTTTGGGCTCAAGCCAGTGACCATGGTGTTATGTCTATGATGCCGTGTTTCAGGCTGACACTTTATCCACTACACCACTGCCTAGTCAGGCCAGGAGCATTTTATAAACTTTTATTTTGGATTAAGGTGCCAGCCATTGAATTGATCAATCATATATGTATATATATTTTTATAAAGTATGTTTTAAAATTTATTATTGTCAGACAGAGGGAAAGGGGATGATAGGATGGGATAAACCTGAAGGGAAAGGGGAAGGGCGCTGTAGGGAGGGAGGCAAGGGAGATGTTGAGGGAAATATGGGGAAGGGGGAAGCATTTGGGGTGACCCTAGAATCTATGTAAACACAATTAATTAAATTAAAAAAATTAAAAAAAAGAACATCGTTACCTTAGTTTATTACTGTGATACTTGAGGTAAATTTGAATGCTATGTTTTATATAGACTGATATAAAAATGTTAATAAAGAACTACTCTAAATACAAAAACAAAATTATTATTGTATCTTTTTTAGAGAGAGAGAAGACAGAATAAGTATAGGAAGCATCAACTCATAGTAGTTACTTCATTTTTTTTATTTTAGTGAAAGGAGGGGAGGCAGAGAGATAGACTCCTGCATGCACCTGGACTGGTATCCACCTGGCAATCCGACGATGCTCTGCCCATCTGGGGCCTTTACTCCATTGCTCAGCAACCAAGCCATTTTTTTAGTGTCTGAGGCGGAGGCCCCTAAGCCATCATCAACACCCAAGGCTAACTCACATGAACCAATTGAGCCATGGCTGCGGGAGGAGTAGGGAGTGTGAGAGAGAGAGATTGATAAAGAGGAGGGGGAGGAGTGGAGAAGCAGATGGTCACTTCTCCTGTGTGCCCTGATTGGAAATTGAGCCCAGGACATCCTCATGCCGGGCTGATGCTCTTCCACTGAGCCAACTGGCCAAGGCCTATAGTTGCTTCTTGTACGTGCCTTGACCAGGCAAGCCCAGGCTTTCAAACTGGTGACCTCAGTATTCCAGGTTGACACTCTATATCCACTATGCCACCACATGTCAGGCTAAAAAGTATTTAAAATTTTTTTAAAAATATTTTTTTATTGATTGATTTGAGAGAGAGAGAGAAGATGGGGTAGGAACGAGAAGCATTATCAACTCATAGTGGTTGCTTCTCATATGTGCTTTGACTGGGCAAGCCAGGATATTGAACTGGTGACCTCAGCGTTCCAGGTCTGCACTCTATCCACTGAGCCACCACAGGGCAGGCTGATTAATTATATTTTTAAAAGTTAAATAGTAATTAAAATTTTACTAATAGATTGCTTGTGCCACAATAAAAATACGTAAAAATCCACATTGATTAGAGAGAACATTTTCTTTGAAAGCCTATTAAAGTACTTTTTAAAAACTTCAGCCAGTGAGAATATTTTTCTTTTTTTCTAAGTAAGAGGAGGGAAGATAGAAAGACAGAATCCTGTGTGTGCCCAGAATGTGATCCATCCACCCAGCAACCCCCATCTGGGGCAGATGCTCTGTCTATCTGGGACTATGCTTACAACAGAGCCATTTTTAGCAGCTTTGGCAGAGGCTCCAGGGAGACATCCTCAGCACCTGGGGCCAACTTCCTTGAACCATTTGAGCCATGGTTACGGGAGGAGAAGAGAGAGAGAGAACGAGAGAAGGAGGAGGGGGAAGGGTGGGAGAAGCAGGTGGGTGCTTCTCCTGTGTGCTCTGACTGGGAATTGAACCCCGGGACTTCCACATGCACCTGGCCAATGCTCTACCACTGAGCCAGCTGGCCAAGGCTGATATATTAATGGCTTTTAAACATGAAAAAAATAACCACAGAACCAGCTCAAACTGGTCCTGCGTGAACTCTGGATTAAGGGAAACAAATTTGAACCTTGCCTCCTGTCTCTTTGCCAGTCAACTTGCAAAGAGAGCCTTTTATTTTCTTAAAAGCTGGTACATAGTATTCACTGTGTATAGTATGTGTGTCAGGCACTGAGCCCTTGCTTGGTAACAAAGATGTTTATCTACACTCAAAATAAAGAGAAATGCAAATTAAGATCACTGAGATAGCATTTCTCACTCATCATGTTGGCAAAAATGTGAACACGTGAACACCTTCTGTTGGTGAGGCTCTTGGGAAACAGGCACATCTCGCATTGCTGGAGTGCAGAAAGGTACATACAGCCTTCATTGAGGGGAATTTAGCAGTATCTCTGCATGCCTTTATCCTTTGACCTAACAGTTCCTAGGTACTTCTAGGATGTACGTCCTTAAATACAAACCACAGGTGCCCACGGTTATTCTTGGCAGCATCATCGGTGATGAGTGCACTGAAGTACATCCATATAACAGAACTGTGCAGCTGCACAAATAAAGGAGGAAGAATCCTGTGAACTGGTAGGAAGTGACTTCCGAGATAAACAGTGAAAAAAAGAGGACAAATTGATATAAGTGATATGTGGTAAGAAATAATACACATGATACCTTTTATAGGAGACCCCTTCGGGTACCTAAAAATTAATTTCCTGTTTCAGGGTAACTGCATTTTCTGCTTTGTATTTTGTCTTGGTGTGACAGGGTGAGTTAGATGCTGTTGTGGAGTACTTGGTGTACATGACGGGGTGTCGCATTCAGAAGTCGTGGGGCTTTCATTATAGATTTAATTATCAACAAAGTGCAGGTCTCTTAAATGAGAGCTGGATTTTTATATCTGCCTCTGCAAGCAATCCATTGTGTCCTGTAGTCTCTGGAAAATGCCGCTGCACATATGTGGGGGAGTAAGATGAAAGAAAGGAAAGAATATCAGCCTGTTATGACACTCGTTTTGATCTTAGGCACCTCCCCCCTCTCCCCTCCCATATCAGCCTTCTCCGGATATCCCTGGACCACTTGTTGAGAATGGCTGTCTTTCACTACTGAAGTGACCAAATTGTCACCTGATCTCACTCACTGCTGTCATTAGAATCACCTGAAGACTCTATTCAAACTGACTGCAGGGCCCACCCCAGTGTCTGCTTTATCTTGTTTGAGTGGGGCCTGATAAGAAATGTGTATCTAATAGTTCCTGGTGATGCTGGTTGGTCCTGCTGTCTCCCTCAGCGAGTCATTTCTCTAGAGTTTTGAAAATGTTTGCATCTCTCTTTTTTTTCTTCTTTTTCCACATGAGAGGAGGGGAGATAGGGAGACAGACTCACACATGTACCCCGATCGGTATCCACCCAGCAACCTCCGTCTGAGGCTGATTTTTTGCCCATCTGGGGCCATTCTTGCAACTGAGCTATTTTTAGCACCTGAGGCTGAGGCTCCACAGAGCCGCCCTCAGCACCATCCTCAGCACCCGGGCTGATGCACTTGAACCAATCGAGCTGTGCCTGCAGGAAGGGAAAAGAGAGAAAGATAGAGAAGGAGGAAGAGTGGAGAAACAGATGGTCATTTCTCCTGTGTGCCCTGACCAGGAATCGAACCCGGGACATCCACATATCAGGCTGATTCTCTTACCACTGAGTCAACTGGCCAGGGCCTGTTTGCATCTCTTTAAAGCAGGGGTCTCCAAACTAACTACAACCCCGACCCCGACCCTGCGGGCCGCAAGGGGCACCTCTTTCATTGGTGGTCAGTGAGAGGAGCACAGGATGCATCCGCACCCATAGTTCCCATTGAAATACCGGTCAGTTTGTTGATTTAAATTTACTTGTTCTTTATTTTAAATATTGTATTTGTTCGCGTTTTGTTTTTTTTACTTTAAAATAAGATATGTGCAGCCTGACCTGTGGTGGCGCAATGGATAAAGCGTCGACCTAAGACCACTGAGGTTGCCAGTTCAAAACCCTGCACTGGTCTGGTCAAGGCACATATGGGAGTTGATGCTTCCAGCTCCTTCCCCCTTTCTCTCTCTCTCTCTCTTCTCTCTAAAATGAATAAATAAAAAGAAGTTAAAGTAAGATATGTGCAGTGTGCATAGGGCTTTGTTCCTAGTTTTTTTTATAGTCCAGCCCTCCAATGGTCTGAGGGACAGTGAACTGGCCCCCTGTGTAAAAAGTTTGGGGACCCCTGCTTTAAAGATTCCCCCATCCCCAATCATTATTTTAACATCACTCTTCCTCACTCTGCTGTATTTATTCTGACACATTAATTTCATAAATGTTTACTTGGGACCTACTCAGAAGTGGCTAGTTTCTCAGAAGGCCTCAGGGCTGCCCTCTGCCCTCACTGCTTTCTGTCCAATAGGAAAGCACAGGTGAAGAGCCAGGCCCAGAGTGGGAAGTCTGTACACCTTGGCCCATTCTTCCTGACATGTCTCTGCTACCCTTTTGCCTCAGCTTGCTGCACTTTTTTTTTTTGTATTTATTTTCATTTTACATTTTGGTTTGTTTATATTAATTAAAAGGTTTTTTTCCCATTGATGTAAGGGTGTGGGGAGGGGGAGAGAGAGAAGCATCAACTTGTTCCACTTAGTAGTTTCATTTAGTTTTGCACTCAGTGGTTGCTTCTCACATGTGCCTTGACCAGGGATCGAACCCATGACCTTGGTGCTGCAGGGCCACACTCTTATCCACTGACCCACCCATCTAGGGCATATTTTTTTTTTATTTTAACTTTTATCATGTGTATAGTTTAAAAAGGCAAATAGCATACTACATGTATAACAAAAGGTAGTTATACTCTCCTTACTTCCCACTCCTTGCTACCTGGCTGTTTCCTTCTACTGTTTTTTCCCCCTATTTTAGATAATTTCTATTGACTTTCTCTTGTGGAAGGTATACCCACATATTTCCCTATCCCTGCTATTCTTTCTATACAGTTAACCCTAATCTTGGCTAAACAGACATTCTGTATTTATCTTCTTTTCTTTTTTCTTTTTTTCCCAAGGACAGAGAGAGAGGGATAGATAGGGACAGACAGGAACGGAGAGAGATGAGAAGCATCAATCATTAGTTTCTCGCCCTTGTGACACCATAGTTGTTCATTGATTGCTTTCTCACATGTGCCTTGACCGTGGGCCTTCAGCAGACCGAGCCACCCCTTGCTGGAGCCAGCGACCCTGGGTCCAAGCTGACGAGCTTTTAGCCCAACCCAGATGGGCCTGTGCTCAAGCTGGCGACCTCAGGGTCTCGAACCCGAGTCTTCACATCCCAGTCCGACGCTCTATCCACTGCGCCACCGCCTGGTCAGGCTATCTTATTTTGATTGTAGAGATTTTTTTTACCTGTTAGGTATGCTATGATTGCATTTCCTTTTAAAAACATATTTTATTTATTTATTTACTTATTTATTATAGAGAAGAGGGAGAGAGAAAGGGGGTGGAGGAGGAGCAGGAAGCATCAACTCAATAGTATTTGCTTCTTGTATGTGCCTTGACCCTGCAAGCTCGGGACTGGCGACCTCAGCATTCCAGGCTTTATCCACTGCGCCACCACAGGTCAGACTCATTTCCTTTCTGATACAACCTTTTGCTTTTCCTGGAGTTAGTAATCACATTATGTTTTTATTTGTTTCCTTTTCTCTGAACTCTTAGTACTTCTTCTAGCGGGTCTTTAGGAGTCTCATCATTCAGCATAGACCCTTGGACTTCCGTTGTTATGTATTAGCTCCTGTTCTCACCCAGGGGTTCATGCCCCCCGCCCCCAGTGACCCCACTCCTGTCCTCTGGGCCCAGTGTCCTGTTTTGGGAGCACCTCTGGTTGTCTCTTCTCACCTGAGGTGTCATGTCACTCAGCCAGGCTTTCCTTTCCCCAGGTACAACACCAATGCCTGTTGTGTTTCCTCTGCTTTGCCGGGTTGTCTGGCATTCCCTCTGTGGACCTTACATTTATGTGTTCTTTGCTCTGAGTTCCCACTTGTCCATCCAGGTGCCTCTTCTGGAATGTTGGGACCTTTCCTCTGGAGCTGCGTGTTTCCAGTGGACTTTCAGGAGGAAGTGGAGAGAAACTCATGTGTTCATCTCTGTTAAGCTCCATTTAACTCTGTTAAGCCCCTCCCTTCTCAACGCCCCACACCTGTGTCTATCAGGACAGGCTTAGGAATCTGCCTGTGCACTTTCCTCACTGCCCGCACCGTAGTTCTGTGGTATGCTAGAGCAGGACTTGTTAGTGTCACAAAACTGGGGATGGCAGGGCCGGGACCAAGCACTGCTGCACCTTTATGTTCTTCTCCAAATGTGATCTGCAGGAAGTCTGTGTCAACAAATTATTTGGGTTAGCCTTTCTCATCTTGCATTTTGTGTGTGAAAGTTTTCAACTTTTGACAAAGTCCACACACTTGAAGTTAGGTTTTCGTAACCCTGGTATATTTTATTTTGTTCATGTACTGCGGTTGTTGGGCATGTGTTTGTTCAGTTCTTCTCTACTAGGAGCAATGCCGCGACACTGCCAGCCCTACAGGCGACTTTTCATCTACCTGACTTGTAGCAGGACCTAAGTTTTGTGCTGGGAACATCGAGGATATTGTCTTGGGCTTTGAAGTTGTAGGTATTTGTAAGAGGTCTGGTCAGGCTTCCTTAGCGTTTCGGGACCTTCTGTGTCATCAGAGTAGGTAATAAAGGGAGGAGGCAGGCGTCCTTGGCTGAGCTTCTGGAAATACCTCATCTGTTTCAGCAAGGGCTTCCTGTTACTGGCTCTAAAATATAATCCCTGAAGCTGTAAACTGAGCCAACGCAGGCGTCTCCTTCCCCTGCCCAGTGTGGAGGAGCCTGGCCCTAGGCAGTGCTGTCCTGGTGCCTCAGGCGCTGGGGACTGAGGAGTGTCTGACGAGCTGTTGTATGTAATGAACCCTTTGCAGTGCTGGTCAACCTAGTCCCTACCGCCCACTAGGGGGCGCTCCAGCCTTCATGGCGGGTGGGAGTGGAGCAACCAAAGTATAAATAAAAAGATAGATTTAACTATAGTAAGTTGTTTTATAAAGATTTATTCTGCCAGCCTTAGCAAAAATCCGACATAAAGTACTTGGTAAGTAATTATTATTATATGCTTTAACTTGCTGTAACTCTGCTTTATAAATTTTATAAAGTAAAGTTACTTCCCTACTTTATAAATCACCATTACTGTGGAACCGGTGGGTGGTTAGAAAATTTTACTACTAACAGAGATACAAAAGTGGGCGGTAGGTATAAAAAGGTTGACTACCCCTGCTTTAAGGAATAGGTGCTGTAGAAGATGGCAGTCTGGCCACGTGTTGCTGGAAGTCATGTTCTGTGTAGTTATGTAAGGGCTGTGCTTCCAGCTATAAAATGGATGTTATATGTAACATTAAAGGAAATAAAACGTTCTCCATAGGGCTTATTTGGTCCAACAGGCCTGAGTTTTGTTTCTAGCTCAGCCACTTGTCATTCATTCACTCAGCAAATGTGCGAGATGATGTTTATTGAGCATTTCCATGTGCCAGGCGGTGTAATTAGTAGGACATAACAAGAAGTGAGACTCTCCCATTTCCTGTCCTTCCTCAAAATATTAAACAGGTAATCTCCCGGAAGCACAAGCTGGTAGAAGTGCTGTGAGGGAAAAGCAGAGGTTGTGTAACCGGGAATCTGGCCTTCTTAGGAAAGGTTCCCTCAGGGAAGTTACTCTTTAATTTTTTCTTTTTGAGGTATCTTTTGAGCTGACATTCTGAAGCTGAGTAGAATTAGTGAGGCGAAGGGTGGGAGAGGAGGGAGCATTCCAGGTGAAGGTGCAGCCAGTGCAGAGGCCTAGAGGAAGTAGGGCACTGGAGAAGGGCGAAGAACAGTCAGGCTGGGGGAAGTGGGGGGCCAGACTCCACGGGGTTGCCCTAGCAATGCTGGTCTTAAGTCCCAGAGCAGTGAGAAGGCACTGTTTAGTCGAAATAACTCACGTTAGACTGAAAGACACTGACAGGCAAAGTGAAGGCATGGAAGAATATATTTCATGAAAATGGGAAAGAAAAAAAAATAAGCTGGGTAGCAAAACTTACACCATAAAAAGTAGTCCTTAAAACCAAGACTTTAGCAAGAGACAAAGAAAGATCCAGCAATTCCAAAGACTGTCTGGGTCTTTATCCAGATCAAACTGGTATTTATCTAAAGAAATTCAAATCACTAATTTGAAAAGACATATACACTCATATGTTCACTGCAGTATTATTTGCAATAGCCAAGATGTGGAAGCAACCTGTGTCCATCAACAGATGACTGGATAAAGAGGAGATACACGTATACAGTGGAATATTACTCAGCCGTCTGCAACAGCATGGACGGACCTAGACGGCATTATGCTCAGTGTGGGGTCTATAAAACAAAACAGATGCACAAACAAAATACAAATTTATAGACACAGAGAACATTTGGATGGTTGCCAGTTGGGAGGGGAGTTGGGGTGCTGGGTGAAGAAGAAGGGATTAAGAAGTACAAATTGGTAGTTATAAAATAGTCATGGGGATATAAATTATAAGGAACACAGTCAATAATATTGTAATAACTGTAAGATGCGTACTAGATTTACATAGCTTCATAAGGTATGTAAGTGACTAATCACTATATTGTAGGCCCTAGCTGGTGGTTCAGTGGGCCCAGTGTATGGATGTCCTGGGTTCAATTCCTGGTCAGGGCACACAAGAGAAGTGACTATCTGCTTCTCCACCTTTCCCTCTCCCATTTTCTCCCTCTTCCCCTCCCACAACCAGTGATGTGATTGGTTTGAGTGTCAGCCCTGGTGCTGAGGATAGCCTGTTGGTCTGAGTGTTGGCCTCAGGCACTGAGGATAGCTCAGTTGATTTGAGCCTCAGCCACAGACAGGAGTTGCCTGGTTGATTCCAGCTGGGGCACAGGAGTCTGTTTTAGTATCTTCCCTCCTATCACTTAAAAAAATTAAAAAAAAAAAGAAAACCAGAAGTCCAGGGAGAGGGTTGGGCCAGGGCAGCTTCTTTCTCCACCCTTGTTCCCCCTCTTCCAAGAGGATGGCATACTAGTGGGTGTTCTCCTTAGGCCTGCCTGGCATCTAATTTCCTAAAGAACATTCTCTTTGCTGAAAGAGAACCTTTTGCTTTGCCGCCAAAATCCTGCCTGTTGTTCCTCAGAAGGTAGGAGGTTCGTCTTCCTCAAAAGACACAGTCAAACTTACTTTATTCAGTAAGGGAGAAGAGGCCTATTTCTGAAAATTCTGTGTGCTGAATTTGGGCATGTCAGTGCTCGAGACCAGCTGCACCAAGGGAAGTCATCTGTGGATGGGGGAGTCTCCCTTGTGTCCTTTGTTGGCACAGCTGGAGAGCTGAGAGGTGAGGCAGGATGAGGAGGTGAGAACCGGTCCTTCTCTCCACTCCTGTCTACCTTCTTCCTCATCCAGCCTCCTTCAGAATGGAGGAAGATGGCCTGGCCAGGCGGTTGCACAGTGGATAGAACACCGGACTGCAACGCGAAGGACCCAGGTTCAAAACCTCAAGTTTGCTGGCTTGAGCGTGGGCTCACCAGCTTGAACACAGGGTCACTGGCTTGAGCGTGGGATCATAGACATGACCCCATGGTGGCTGGCTTGAAACCCAAGGTCGGTGGCTTGAGCAAGGGGTCACTTGCTCTGCTGCAGCCCCTCCCCCATCAAGGCACATATGAGAAAGCACTCAATGAACAACTAAGGAGCCGCAATGAAGAATTGATGCTTCTCATCTCTCTCCTTCCTATCTGTCTGTCCCTATCAGTTCCTCTCTCTGTCTCTGTCACACACACACAAAAAGAATGGAGGAAGATGAACCTGGCTCCATTTTTCTTCAACCTTTGATACTTCTGGAAACTAAAGTCATATTTGTCCACTATTTAAAAAAGAAACATTCCAGCCTGACCTGTGGTGGCGCAGTGGATAAAGCGTCGACCTGGGAACACTGAGGTCGCCAGTTCAAAACCCTGTACTGGTCTGGTCAAGGCACATATGGGAGTTGATGCTTCCAGCTCCTCCCCCCTTCTCTCTCTCTCTCTCTCTCTCTCTCTCTCTCTCTCTCTCTCTCTCTCT
Organism: Rhynchonycteris naso; assembly: GCA_037038555.1. Classification (NCBI taxonomy): domain Eukaryota; kingdom Metazoa; phylum Chordata; class Mammalia; order Chiroptera; family Emballonuridae; genus Rhynchonycteris; species Rhynchonycteris naso. The sequence goes on along the minus strand of CM073000.1, from coordinate 199,938,266 downwards.
CTCTCTGTGTCTCCTCTCTAAAATGAATAAATAAAAAAAAAAAAATTAAAAAAAAAAAAAAAAAAAAAGAAACATTCCAGAAATATGTACGTACCATAGGACAGGAAATCTTCCCAGTCACTGTTAACAATGGGAACATGTTTGCACTTGGGGTAAATTTACCTCTCCACTTCCTGTAAAGTGCTCCGGATTAGTTGAAAGGCCCTCAAGTAGGAAAGTGATGAAGATGAATTAGGTATTTGAAATATCCCGTAATAGTGATGCAATAATCCTTCTGCCTGATACTCTAGCTTCCGCCACAAACTGATTTCATGTACGGGAACTGTAGTGTCCGGTGGGACCTCACAGTCAGTGCCGCGACCCCCAGGCTGGGGCACTTTGCCCTGCGCTGCTTTATTCTACCATTCAGCAAACACACACTTGTGTCCCCATGCCCAGGCCCCATTTTCTCTTCCTATGTAGTCACACAGTTTTTGAGTGACCGATGGTAAGCATGTACTTTTTTTGTTGTTGTTTTTATTAAGGATCTCGCCTTTTATTGGGAAAAATGCATATGTACAAATCCAATGTGATAAATACCGTAACAGAGCATGAACCAAATAGTGTGGGATCACAGAATGGACGTTTATTCCCTCTGGAAACATGGAGGGGATGAGGAAGGATACCCATTGGCATTGACAGTAAAGGTCAGAAGAGGCTTTCTGGTTTACCAAAAAATGGTGCTAAAGGGCACATAAGGTTCAGAAAATGTCATGTACAAAGATATGGAAGCTTTTGAGTGGGGGAATTGTGTAGTTATAGTGTGCCAGTGTATGTGTGTGTGTGCATTTGCTGGGGAAGAACTGATAAAGGATGAGACTAAAAAGGGTAGAGCAAAGTGGCAAAAGATGTGTGAATATGAGATGTGTGAATAGGTAAGCATGTACTTTTAAAAAAAATTTTAATTTTTAAAAAATTTATTAACTTTAGAGCAAGAGGAAAGGAGAGAGAGAGAGAGAAACATCAATTTGTTGCTCTACTTATTTATGCATTGATTTTGTATGTGTCCTGACTAGGGATCAAACCTGCAACCTTGGCATATAGAGATGATGCTTTAACCAACTGAGCTACCCAGCCAGGGTGTCATTTTTAATTTTCTTATTGCGAGAGAGAGGAAGTGGGAGTGAGAGAGAGGGAGAAAGAAACATCAATTTGTTGTTCTACCTATATATGCATTCGTTGGTTGATACTTGTATTAGTGCCCTAATTGAGGATAGAACCCGAAACTCTGGCGTATCAGGACAATGCTTTAATCAACTGAGCTGCCTGGCCAGGGCCAGGCATGTACTTTATTTATTTATTTATTTTACAGGGACAGAGAGAGAGTCAGAGAGAGGGATAGATAGGGACAGACAGACAGGAACAGAGAGAAATGAGAAGCATCAATCATTAGTTTTCCGTTGCCATTGCGACACCATAGTTGTTCATTGATTGCTTTCTCACATGTGCCTTGACCACGGGCCTTCAGCAGAGGGAGCCACCCCTTGCTGGAGCCAGCGACCTTGGGTCCAAGCTGGCGAGCTTTTGCTCAAGCCAGATGGGCCCACGCTCAAGCTGGCGACCTCGGGGTCTCGAACCTGGGTCTTCCGCATCCCAGTTGACGTTCTATCTGCCTGGTCAGGCTTGACTTGTGTATTTAAAGAAGGAAGAATCCAGGTTAATATTCACAACCTGTGAAATAGGAGATTCCTGCCTGACCTGTGGCGGCACAGTGGATAAAGCATTTGACACGGAACGCTGAGGTTGCAGGTTGAAACCCTGACTTGCCTGGTAAAGGCACATATGAGAGTTGATGCTTCCTGCTCCTCCCCCCTTCTCTCTGTCTGTTCTCTCTAAAATTAATAAATAAAATCTTTAAAAAAAAAGAAATATGAGATTCCATACATGACTTTTTGAAGTGAGGTTAATATTTCTGCTGGTGGGGTCTTGGGGGAGTTTGGGGTTTGTTAGTTGGAGTTACTTATTTAACTGAGATCTTTGGACTGAGCCTCTGCTCCTCCTTTCACATCAGAGGTTCTCAACCCCAGAGGCATCCAAATGCCTGGAGGGTTTGTTAAAACTCAGTGCTAGCTTCCATCAGCAGATTTCTTTTTTAGCAAGTTCTGGGTGGGGCCTGAGAGTCTGCATTCCTAACTAGTTCCCAGGCAGTGTTCTACTCCAAAGCAGTGCTTTTCGACCCTGGCTGCACACGGAATTACCAGCAGAGCCGTACCAAAGACGTTATCAGTCCGACTCGAGAGCAGGAAACCTCCTTGTTCTGCTCTTGGTGAAGTTGAGAGCTTCGCTGTTAAGGAAAACCTCTGTCCTTCTGAGGCAGGTGGGGGCACACGAACTTGGAACAGATTTGGGTGCCTCTCCTTGATGCAGACTGTGTTGTGTGTGTGTGAGGATTGTCTTGTTAGCCCGGGGAGCTTGTTGAGAAACAGCTCTGAGAAGGCCGGGAAGACAGTTGGTGAGAGGCTGAATTTGAACCTGGTATTGTCAGACCCAAAGTCCTATTGCTTTCCACTTTGGGGTGCTACCTGCTGGGGGGGGCCCAGGGGGTCTGTGGGGACTAGCTAGCTTGGATGAGTCAGCAGGGCCCTTGTCACCAGTAAGTGATCAGTAAACTTAAACTTTGTTTTGTGGTCAGGTTTAAATGTCAGTGCTTGGGCAAAGGCTTCCTTTGTGATTGTCACTGTGGAGGCTTCCTTGCTAGGTCCCGCTCCCCGCCCGGCTTAGGCCCAGCATGAAGGATACTCATGGAGAAATTAGGCGGACAGGTGTGGGTGCCCATGCTTTGAAACAATAAAAGTAGGATTTCTCACTTTCATTCTGGAGCCTGTGATGATTCTCATGAAGGTTGTGGATATTTGTAAAGGAGTGGAAGACTGGGCTCTGTTCAGGAGTGACTCTCTCTCCTGTTTTGCTCTGTCTTGTTCTAACTGACTAGATGTTTCTGTGGATTTCTGCTCTGGGAGCAGCACTAAGTGATAGTAGAGTAGAAGATGAATTGTTTTTCTGTTGTGCTTTTTTCTGATGGTGAGGCCTTGTATACTGAGCTGCCCGAAAGCTCAGAGATGGTGTTTCAGCGGCAGCGCCGTGCGTGACCCTTTGTGGGTGGGAGCTCAGGTTCCACTTACCTTCATCATCAGGTGGCTCTCTGAACATAAAGGGGACAGGTGGATAGTCTTTTCTGTAGGGTGTGATTCCCCGTGAGAGGAAGGAGAGACCACAAGTGCTGACTCCTCCCTCTCTTCCTTTCCCCTCCACCCATCTCATCCTTTTTCTTTTCTCACTTGTTTACAAAGTTCTATTTCATTCCAGCATTGGGTGGGTTGGTTTACTTTACAAAATCCAAGAAAAACAGATTGTATTTTTTTTTTTTGCTGCAGGAAACACAAAGCCCTTTTATGAGAAAATCCATCCTTATCAACCTGATTCACTCTAGCTGATGAGAATTGAAATGCCACTGAGTTTCTGGACACTATACTCTGGATGATTTGATTTGATTTATAAAATTTTTCCATTGATTGAGGGGAGGGGAGAAGGAGAGAGAGAGCAAAACATCAACTTGCTGTTCCACCTAGTTGTGTATTCATTGGTTGCTTCTCCTGTGTGCCCTGGCCGGGGGATTGAACCTTCAACCTCTGACTTGCCAGGATGGTTTGTTTTTTTTTTTTAATTTGAGAAAGTCTTTTTTTTTTTTTTTTAGAGAGGAGACACAGAGAGAGAGAGAGAGAGAGAGAAAGGGGGGAGGAGCTAGAAGCATCAACTCCCATATGTGCCTTGACCAGACCAGTGCAGGGTTTTGAACTGGTGACCTCAGTGTTCCCAGGTCGATGCTTTATCCACTGCGCCACCACAGGTCAGGCGTCAGGATGGTATTTTATCTGCTAAGCAACCCAGCCAAGGCTGGGTGATTTTATTTTATTTTACTTATTTGTTTGTTTATTTATTTATTTATTTATTTATTTTTCCTACAGGGACAGAGAGAGAGTCAGAGAGAGGGATAGCTAGGGACAGACAGACAGGAATGGAGAGAGATGAGAAGCATCAATCATCAGTTTTTCGTTGCGACACCTTAGTTGTTCATTGATTGCTTTCTCACATGTGCCTTGACCGCGGGCCTTCAGCAGACCGAGCAACCCCTTGCTCGAGCCAATGACCTTGGGTCCAAGCTGGCGAGCTTTTGCTCAAGCCACATGGGCCCGCGCTCAAGCTGGCGACCTTGGGGTCTCGAACCTGGGTCCTTCCGCATCCCAGTCCAAAGCTTTATCTACTGCGCCACTGCCTGGTCAGGCTGATTTTATTTATTTATTTATTTATTTTATTATTTTTTTATTTTATTCATTTTAGAGAGGAGACACAGAGTGAGAGAGAGAGAGAGAGAGAGAGAGAGAGAGAGAGAGAGAAAGAGAGAAAGGGGGGAGGAGCTGGAAGCATCAACTCCCATATGTGCCTTGACCAGACCAGTGCAGGGTTTTAAACTGGCGACCTCAGTGTTCCCAGGTCAACACTTTATCCACTGCGCCACCACAGGTCAGGCCAGGCTGATTTTATTTTTAAGACACCCTCCCCCACTTTCTTTTTATTGAGTTTTGGAGGGAGAGGGAGGAAGAGAGAGAGAGAGAGAAACATTGATCTGTACCTGTATGTGCCTTGACCAGGGATCGAACCTGCAACCTTTACATATTGGGATGGCACTCTAACCAACCAAGCTATCCAGCCAGGTTGTCCCCACCCCTACTTTCAAGGAGCCAACCTTATAATGCATTTCACAGAAAGTACCAGTTAGTGAGGCCTAACCAGCACTTAGGAGAACATTGGGCTTTCTCTTTTACACTAAGAACTTTCTAGTGGAAGAAATCTTAGCATTTGTAGTACATGAATCAAGAATCCATTCTCATTGGTTGGTATTGCCAATTCCAGCAATAAGAAGAAACTTAAAAAGTTGAAATGGCAGAAAATGCACATTTAAATAAGAACATGCCAAAAAGAAATATATATCCCATCCAGCATTATGAATCTTTTCAGTCTTCTAGACTTTTAAATTACTTACACGAGAGATAAAACCAGTCATAACTAATTTTTAGTTTTAAACTATTTTAAATCGATATATTTTCAGTTTCTCTCCATGTAGACTAGGATGCAGAGGACCCAGGTTTGAAACCTCGAGGTTGCCGGCTTAAGCATGGGCTCATCCAGCTTGAGCGTGGGCTCACCAGCTTGAGCACAGGGTCACTGGCTTGAGTGTGGAATCACAGACATGATCCCATGGTTGCTGGCTTGAGCCCACAAGTTGCTGGCTTGAAGCCCAAGGTCTCTCAGAAGCCCAAGGTCACTGGCTTGAGCAAGGGGTTACTCGGTCTGCTGTAGGCCCCCAGTCAGGGCACATATGAGAAAATAATCACTGAACAATTAAGGTGCTACAATGAAGAATTGATACTTCTCATCTCTCTCCCTGCCTGCCTGTCTGTCCCTCTCTCTCTGTGTCACAAAAAAACACACAAAACAAAACAAAACAAAAAGCTTCTGGGCTACGTCTCTTTTTGAAACGGTTCTTCCTGTGCTCAGAACAGAGAGGAGAAAGTGCCCCCCATAAATGCAGTGGATCCTGGTAGTGGAGAGGAGGTTCCTAGCAGCTTCCAGAGGTTAAATAGGCCCCAGAGGCACCCTCAGGGCAAGGCAGTGTCAGAAGCTGTGGCCCTAGCAGGAGTGAGACGGGACTGGGGCAGCAACCTTCCCAATGCCACTGCGCTCCTTTCCAACCCACAACATGTAGAAAGGCACCTGCAAGGGAGGAAGAGTGCAGGTGCCACGGACAAGGATGCTTTCAATGTACATACTAGTACTCTTTCTTAGGACGGAGCGCCGAGGACTGCCGGCACAGAGGAGGGAACGCAGAGGTGGCCGTGAGGCACAGGCCCTGGGGCCTGGTCATGTGGGAATGATCTAAGGGACACATGTGATCTTGCAGAGATGTTAGACCACTAGGCATGTAGGGAATTCAGTCAATGAAAAGCAAGGCAATTGCCAAGTATAAGGAAACACTGTGTAAGAAAGACAGTGCTGCAGTTTGAATCTGGTTCAGCGGCAAGAAACGCTATATAGTCAGTGGTGTAAACACTACAGAAGACCTCGCGGGACTCAGGAGGGCGAGGGAGGGCGCTAAATGCCCACTCCCTCTATCTCCCTCCCCCTCTCTCCCTCTCTCTCTCTCCCGCTCCCTCCCCCTCTCTCCCTTTCTCTCTCTCTCTCTCCCTCCCCCTCTCTCCCTCTCTCTCCCACTCCCTCTCTCTCTCTCCCTCCCCCTCTCTCCCTTTCTCTCTCTCTCTCTCTCTCTCCCTCTCTCCCTCTCCCTCTCTCCCTCCCCCTCTCCCTTTCTCTCTCTCTCTTTCTCCCTCTCTCTCTCCCTCTCCCTCCCCCCCTCTCTCGCTCTCGCTCTCTTGTTTTTGGTTCATTTGTTTTTACCATGGGGGGCCAAAATGCAACATGTAAATTTAAAAAGTCAAGAGATAGTGCCAGAAGCATATTCTCAGACATGGAATCAGTGACCACCCCTCTCCTTCCCCCAAAAAAAGCTGAAGAGCAGAAAGAAGAGTTTCTCTGAGCAGGGTGAGGTGGGTGAGAGTGGTGGGAGCTGCTGCGTGCTGTCTGGCTCCTAGGCTGCAGCGCTGTGACCTTTTGAACTATGTACCTGCATTTGATAACTTTTTGTTTTCTTTCCCCTCTGAAATGAATCCTCCGGTTCTCTGTTGTGTGCAGAGAAGTTACCTACATAGGCCGGAGGGCATCCTGCCCTCACACCACCTGGAGTTGAGTTCTGTGAGCTGAATCATCCTCTGTCCAGTTGGTTAGCATTCCAGAGAAATGCCACCAGGAGACATTTCTGCAGCCCCTTGAGGGGGGCCGCAGTCTGGGAGTGCCCTTTTCTGAGAGCTGCTCCCTTTCCTCTGCTTGCAGGTCTGGCTCTCCCCAGCACCCAACCTGAAATGCAGGAACAAGCAGGAGAGCCTTCCCCTTCCAGAGGTGCCAGTTTCCTCTGATTAATGTGGCTACATGCGTGTTGAATGTATGTGTTCTTTGGTAACTTCTATGAATTCTGTTTCATTTCCTTAACATGTTTGCATAAAGCTTGAATGTATCCAATTGACTGTTTTTTCGAGTATTCTCGTGTGCATTTTAATATTTTAATTGTCTTTAAAAACAACCTGAAGACAGCTCTGTGAATATGCTAAAAAATACTGAATTATATTCTTTGAAAGGGATGAACTCCGGTATATAAATTATATCTCCATAAGGTTGTTAACAGAACTAATACAGAAAGTCAGAACTGGCTGCCTCCTGCCCCACCTCTCTTGCATCAAGTTTCAGAGTGGGTGTTGGATTGTTGGAGAGCAACAATCTGCCAGAATCCCAGTGGTGACAGATGTAGGGAGGAAGCAGCTTCTGGTGCTTGAGGCAACGCACGTCCCTGTCTGAAGGACATCAAGAACTAGTCAAGCACTGGTAATAGCTGGGTACTGAGCAGGCTCCTTCCAGAGATGGAGGGCACAGCTGGTTATGTTGCAACATGTATTTCTGGAAGACAAAAATGGATTCTTGAATGATATATATGCCTCTGGGGGACATGTGGACTGACCTTTTCCGTGTAAGACCAGCATGATGCTTTTCTTCTAGAATTTTGTAAGCCCTATCCCTAAAAAACAGGTGGCTTATCAGTTCATCATGGGGGATGCAGGAAGCTGTTCTTTTTTTTTTTTTTTTTTAAATTTCATTCATTTTTTTTTTAGAGAGGAGACACAGAGTGAGAGAGAGAGAAAGAGAGAGAGAGAGAGAGAGAGAGAGAGAGAGAGAGAAAAGAGAGAAAGGGGGGAGGAGCTGGAAGCATCAACTCCCATATGTGCCTTGACCAGACCAGTGCAGGGTTTTGAACGGGTGACCTCAGTGTTCCCAGGTCGACGCTTTATCCACTGCGCCACCACAGGTCAGGCGGAAGCTGTTCTTGTATTTCAAGCAGAAAAACTTAGTTCCAAATAAGCACTTTCAGTGTCGGAACAGTCTTATGTTATTGTCTTATTTTCAAATTTAAGTTTAGAAATAAACCTACTTTACCTTTTAAGTTGCCCCAAAAGTAGACATTAGGTTTACTTGTATGACTTTATTTTCCCCAGCAGGACCCAGTAATTCCAGAGGGATTTTAAGGTGTTTAGGGAGATGATGAGCCTTCATTTTGTGTCCACGCAGCTGACAAATTAAAAAAAACAATTTTTTTTAAGTGAGAGTAAGGGAGATAGACAGACTCCTGCATGCTCCCCTACCGGTATCCACCCAGCAACCTCTATCTGGGGCCAGTGCTTGGAACAACTGAGTAATCCTCAGCGCCTGAGGCTGTTGCCCAAACCAGTTGAGGCGTTGGCTGTGGGAGGCGAAGAGAGAGAGAGAAGGGGTAGGGAGAGAGGGGAAGAGGGAGAGAGAAGAGGGAGAGAGGGAGGGGAAGAGAAGCAGATGGTCACTTCTCCAGTGTGCCCTGACTAGGAATTGAACCTGGAACGTCCACATGCCGGCTGACACTCTACCCATTGAGCCAACTGGCAAAATAAATATATATATACATAGTGAGAGAGACAGACAGACACAGGGACAGACAAGGAGACACAGGGCAGGAAGGGAGAGAGATGAGAAGCATCAATTCTTCGTAGTGGCACCTTAGTTGTTCATTGATTGCTTTCTCAACATGTGCCTTAACTGCGTGGCTACAGCAGAGTGAGTGACCCCTTGCTCAAGCCAGCGACCTTGGGCTCAAGCCAGCGACATTGGGCTTTAAGCCAGTGACCCCACACTCAAGCTTGTGAGCCCACGCTCAAGCTGGTGATCTCAGAGTTTTGAACCTGGGTCCTCAGCATCCCAGGCCAATGCTCTAGCCCAGGGGTCAGGAACCTATGGCTTGCGAGCCACATGTGGCTCTTTTGATGGCTGCATCTGGCGCACAGACAAATCTTTAATAAAAAATACAATAACATTAAAAATATAAAACGTTCTAGCTTTGCGCAGTGGCAGTATCGTAGCCAATGAGGTTTATCTGAGGCGCGATTATTGCTAATTGTAAAATATAAAACATTCTCATGTATTACAATCCATTCATTTCCTACCGCTCATGTTCATGGTTCAGATGGCTGGAGCCAATCACAGCTGTTCTCCGGGACAACACCAAATTTTTATTGGATAATGCGTAAGGTACACGGGTCATTGTATGGCTCTCATGGAATTACATTTTAAGATATGTGGCGTTCATGGCTCTCTCAGCCAAAAAGGTTCCCGACCTCTGCTCTAGCCACTGCGCCACTGCCTGTTTAGACCTGGCAGATTTTATTTTTTTAATTTTTTTTAATTTATTCATTTTAGAGAGGAGACACAGAGTGAGAAAGAGAGAGAGAGAGAGAGAGAAAGGGGGGAGGAGCTGGAAGCATCAACTCCCATATGTGCCTTGACCAGACCAGTGCAGGGTTTTGAACTGGCGACCTCAGTGTTCCCAGGTCAACACTTTATCCACTGCGCCACCACAGGTCAGGCTAGACCTGGCAGATTTTTAACAAAGCAAATGTGTCTGCTCATCTAGAGAAATCTCTGAACAAGGTCTTTAAAGCACAAATTGCTGAGCATAACCCCTGAGAAAGTTATTTACCGTGTAAATGGCTGTGAAGCAGACCCACAAGGGTTTAAAAACAAACGGAGAAGCTGTGGCGCTGTCCCAGGTCCTGCAGCCCCAGTGTGCACGTTTCTTGCAGGCAGGAAATGTAACACCCAGGAAGCGCTTAGCTGGTTGTTCTCTAGACAGTTACAGGTATAAAATCACCAGGGCTGAGAAGGAAGCTTGAGTCAGCTATCATTTGTGTCTACATTTTGAAGGCCCTGAGAATGAAGTTGTGGCATTTCTTGTTCTTTCTTTTCCTTCTGATATAAGAACTCAGTACAGTGAGCACACAGCTTTTTCTGTTTTCTTTTTTAATTCATTTTATAGAAGAAAGAGCGGGGGGGGGGGGGGAGGAGCAGGAAGCATCAACTCCCATATGTGCCTTGACTGAAAAAATGCAGGATTTCGAAACAGTGACCTCAGTGTTCCAGGTCAACGCTTTATCCACTGCGCCACCACAGGTCAGGCTGCTTTTTCTGTTTTTATATTAAGCATGTCAGTAGTTACTATACAAACACCTTACATTTATCTCCATTTAAATGAAATAACGAGCAAATACTCCATTCAAATGCATATCTGTTCCTAAGACATCATATACTGCCGCAGGCCGGTTATCTCAGAGCATGATCTCGAAACACCACGGAGGATATAGAGAAGCCACATTGAGACTGGTAGGAGGGGCAGAGATGTGGAACAGGCCCGCCCCACACCCACATGTGGCACATAAAAATTAGAAGGGATATCTCAGCTGCAGAGGTTCACTCTGAGGGTGAAGGGCTTTAGCTCCACCCCAGGCCAGGAAGAGGAGAAGTCCCCGTAACTTCTGGCTATAAAACCCAGTGGGCATTGTGACTGAGTAAGATGGAGGGGAGCTGGAGTCCCAAGTGTTCCTCGTCAAGGGCTCATGCATGGACTTACTCTAATCTCCAGCACTGGAGCAGAGGCTCAAAAGGCACGAGGGTCATACAGAGAGGAACTGAGTTGTCTGGCATCAGAGGTGAGAGCTGGAGGGGCAGCTTTACCTTGAACAGAAGTGCTGGCAGAGGCCATTATCCCTTTCCTGAGCCCTCCCCACACAGATCCGGCAGGTGGTTGCCATATCTGAGTCTCTATCAACCTGGCTAACCCTGTTTGCCTTGCTCTAGTTATTCCCTGAGACCCTGCCCTACCTACCTTGTGTGCCCACTCAAGCTGTTTCCACGGGCTTTTCCAGACAAATGGCCTCTCTTGCCTCATGCCTTAGACTTTCCTAAAATTCTCAGATGAGCAGCATCCGGCCTCTATGTATCCTGTGCCTCTTCCTAAGGGGCCCCAGGCCCAACACTAGTGGCAGTCAATTGCAGATCACTCTGGAGCTGGTACCAGGGATCCTAGGCAGGGACAGGTGGTCACTGACCTTATACCTCCTGGGAGGCTCCAGAGATAATGCACTTGATGGACAGCTTCCGACCATGCTGACTACAACCCTACCACCTCTATGAGTGACACACTCACGGGACAGACTTGGTGAGCACCAAAGTCCACTGAAGTAACCTGCTCTGTAACCCCACTCTGCTCTGGAGGGTTGAGTCCTGCACAGCAGCTCCTCCTCTATAGTCACAGCCAGTACTCACAGCCAGTTGACCTGGCTCAGTCCCTCCCAATTACAACAGGACAGTGCACACAGCTCACACAGGGGAGCATCAGGAGTGCCCAGCTCAGGTGACTGGGGAGGCTGTGCAGCTGGGCCCTATAAGATACCCTCCTATGCAAAGTGATGCTACCAAGTCTGGGGGGTGTAGCAGCTTTACCTTAGACATAGAAACAAGCAAGGCAGCAGCCAAAATGTGGACACAGAGAAATAGGTTTCAAATGAAAGAACAAGATAAATCTACAGAAAAAGAACTAAATGAAATGGAGTCAAGCAAACTACCATATACAAAATACAAAACAATGCTTATAAGGATGCTCAAGGAACTTGGAACTTCAGCAGCATATGAAGAACATAGAAACCATGAAAAGGGTCCAATCAGAAATGAAGGCTACAGCCTGACCAGCTGGTGGCACAGTGGATAGAGCTTCGGACTGGGATGCAGAAGACCCAGGTTCGAGATCCCGAGGTCACCAGCTTGAGTGTGGGCTCATCTGGTTTGAGCAAAACTAACCAGCTTGGACCCAAGGTCGCTGGCTCCAGCAAGAGGTTACTTGGTCTGCTGAAGGCCCGCGGTCAAGGTACATGTGAGAAAGCAATCAATGAACAACTAAGGTGTCGCAGGGAAAAACTGATGATTGATGCTTCTCATCTCTCTTCATTCCTGTCTGTCTGTCCCTATCTCTGACTCTGTCTCTGTAAAAAAAAAAAAAAGAAATAAAATGAAGGCTACACTAACTGAAATGAAGAATACATTGCAGATGTCTGACCTGGGGTGGCTCAGTGGATAAAGCATTGACCTGAAATGCTGAGGTTGCTGGTGCGAAACACAGGGCTTGCCCAGTCAAGGCACATACTTCTGCAACTACTACAAGTTAATGTTTCCCCCTCTTCCGCCATTCTGTCTCTCTCTCTCAATCTCCTCTCTCTCTAAAATAAGTAAATAAAATCTTTAAAAAATACATTATAGAAAATCAACAGTAGAGTAGATGAAGCTGAGAATCAAATCAGTGATTTTGAATATAAGGAAGCAAAAAACACCCAGTCAGAACAGCAAAAAGAATAAAAGAATCCAAGTAAATGAGGATAGCGTAAGGAGCCTCTAGGACAACTCCAGGTGTACCAACATTCGCAACTTCGGGGTACCAGAAGAAGAGAGCAAGGAATTGAAAACCTATTTGAAAAAATAATGACAGAAACTTCCTAAACCTGATGAAGGAAATAGATATACAAGTCCAGGAAGTGCAGAGAGAACCCCAAATAAGATGAACCCAAAGAGCTCCACACCAAGACACATCACAATAAAAATGCCAAAGGTTAATGACAAAGAGAATATTGAAAGCAGCAAGAGAAAAGCAGTTAGTTCCCTACAAGGGAGCTCCTATAAGACTGTCAGCTAATTTCTCAACAGAAACTTTGCAGACCAGAAGGGATTGGCAAGAAATATTCAGTGATGAAAAGCAAGGACCTACAACCAAGATTAGTATACCCAGTAAAGCTATCATATGTTGAAGGACAGATGAAGAACTTTTCAGACAAGAAAAAGCTAAAGGAGTTAATCACCAAACTAGTATTACAAGAAATGTTAAAGAGGCTTCTTTAAGAAGAAGAAGAAAACAAAAAGGATGAAATATATGAATAATAAATGGCCACAAAAAATGAAATCTTACCATTTAGGACAGCATGGATGGACCTAAAGGGTATTATGCTAAGTGAAATAAGTCAGAGAAAGACATACTATATGTTCCACTTGTATGTGGAATCTAAAGAAAATATAAACAAACATATCAGAAACAGACTCATAGATACAGGGAACAGACTGATGATTGGCAGAGGGGAGGAGGATTGGGGGACTGGGTGAAAAAGGTGAAGGGATTGAGAAGTACAGTTTGGTAGTTACAAAACAGTCACAGGGATGTAAAGTATAGGATAGGAAATATAGTCAATAGTAGTGGTGCTAGCTGCCAGTGGTACCACTGTGCTGTACACCTGAAAGTAATAGAAAATTATATATATATGTGTGTGTGTGTGTGTGTGTGTGTGTGTGTGTGTGTGTGTGTGTATCTCCCACCTCTAAAGTGAGAAGCAGGGAGGCAGAGAGACAGACTCCCGCATTTGCCCAACCAGGATCCACCTGGCATGCCCACCAAGGGGAGATGCTCTCTTTCCATCTGGGGCTGTTACACCATGGCAATTGGAGCCATTCTAGCACCTGAGGCGGAGGCCATGGAGCCATCCTCAGCGCCCAGGCCAACTTTGCTCCCATGGAACCTTGGCTGTGGGAGGGGAAGAGAGAGAGAACAGAGAGGGGGGAGGGTAGAGATGTAGATGGTCACTCCTCCTGTGTGCCTTTTCCAGGAATTGAACCTGGGATTTCCACACGCCAACCCGATGTTCTACCACTGAGCCAACCGGCCAGGGAGAAAATGATAGTGAATGTAAACTGTAGTTGAAAAAAAAATTTTAATTAAAAAGAGATTAAAAGAAAACAAAATGAAGTGCAGGTGCCATGAAATAGACAAGCTGCAAGGCTCAGTGTGGATATTCAGAATTGATCTGTAATTAGGCTGTTGAGAGTTGCTTCTCTCCGCATCTGCGAGTCTGGTGTGAAGTTTAGGAATAGCTAAGGGAGCTCCTAGGAACATTTTGCTTATTATCACCATGACTGCTGTTTCTTTTTCCCCTAATCTTTTGGAGCACCAGTTTGTTTATGCGTCTTAGGCTGATGGACATATGGGTTGTTTCTTTTCCATTTGGGCCATTACAAATTAAGTTTGTGATCATTCATGTGCAAGTCTTTGTATGGACACATGCTTTCACTTCTCTTGGGTGAATACCTTGGAGTGAAATGAGCAGATCATATGGTAGATAGATGCTTAACCCTTTTAGGAATTTCCAAACAGTTTTCCAGAGTGGTTGTATACTTTTATATTCACAAAAGCAGTGTATGAGAATTCCAGTTTCTCCACATGCTCCGAAACCACCTGGTTTACTCAGTATGACCCCACCCTTTAAAAAAATTCTTTTAAACATTTATTTAATTACTTTAGCAAGAGAGGAAGGGATGGGGGGGGGAGAGAGAGAGAGAGATCTGTTTCTGTATGTGCCCTGACCGATTGAACAAGCAACCTCTGCACTTTGGGACAATGATCTAATCAACCGAGCTATCTGGCCAGGGCAAAAAAAAATTTTATTTACTGATTTTAGAGAGATATGAAAGGAGGGAGACAGAAAGATTGACCTGTTTCTGTATGTCCCCTGGCTGGCGGTTGAACCTGCAAACTTTGTGCATCAGGAAGACGCTCTAACCAACTGAGCTATCCAGGGCAGGCTCATCTTTTTTTTTTTTTTTTTTTTTGTGACAGAGAGAGGGACAGATAGGGACAGACAGACAGGAAGGGAGAGAGATGAGAAGCATCAATTCTTCATTGTGGCACCTTTGTTGTTCATTGATTGCTTTCTCATATGTGCCTTTACTGGGGGGCTACCGCAGAGCAAGTGACCCCTTGCTCAAGCCAACGACCTGGAGCTCAAGCCGGTGTGTCTTACTCAAACCAGTTGACCCTGTGCTCAAGCTGGTAACCCTGGCGTTTTGCTTCTCAGTCCTCTGAGTCCCAGTCCAACGCTCTAGTCACTGTGCCACCGCCTGGTCAGGCCAGGCTCATCTTTTTAATTTTAGCTATCCAAATAGATGTGCATGCACCTTATTGTTTTTTGTTTGTTTGTTTGTTTTTTAAATTTCTTTTTATTGTATTCATTTTAGAGAGGAGACACAGAGTGAGAGAGAGAGAGAGAGAAAGAAAGAGAGAAAGGGGGGAGGAGCTGGAAGCATCAACTCCCATACGTGCCTTGACCAGACCATCGCAGGGTTTTGAACTGGCGACCTCAGTGTTCCCAGGTCAATGCTTTATCCACTGCACCACCACAGGTCAGGCTGTACCTTATTGTTTTAATTTGCATTTCTTTAAAAGCTAATACTGAAGTGAATTCTTTTAAATCTATTGAAACTTGTTTAATAGTCCAGAATATAGTCTGTCTTGGTAAATGTGCCATGAGGACTTACTTGAAAGGAATATGTATTCTATTTTTGTTGGCTGGAGTATTCTGAAAATGTTAGATAAGTTGAGGTGCCTAATACATAGTATCACCATGGCTTCTGATAAGATTAGCATGGTTATAATTCACATGCGGTCACTACAAGGTGCAGAAATGGAGATAGTTTCTTCCTGTGAAGTGCTGTGCTTTCAGTATGATTTCTGTGAGCTGTGTTTCTGTATTTGGAGTTAACTGGTTAGAGAGCTTGTTCTACTGTCTTCTCTTGCAGATTATGCCTCCACATCTGTAGCAGAAACAGGGTGAATTTTTAGTACATTTCTTATTTCTCCCCCTCACCTTTTTTTGGAGAGAAAGAGAGGGAGAGAGAGGTAGAGAGATGAGAAACGTCTCATCAACTTGTTACAGCACTTTAGTTATTCATTGATTGCTTATCATATGTGCCTTGATTTGGGTGGTGGCTCCATCTGAGCCTATGACCCCTTGCTCAAGCCAGCAACCTTGGGTTCAAATCAGCAACCTTTGGGCTTAAGCCAGTGAACATGGGGTCATGTCGATGATCCCATGCTCAAAACAATGACCCCGCACTCACGCTGGTGAGCCCGCACCCAAGCTGGATAAGCCCACGCTCAAGCTGGTGAGCTTGCACCCAAGCCGAATAAGCTCATGCTCAAGCTGGCAACTTTGAGGTTTCAGACTTGGCTCCTTGCTGTCTAAGGTTGATGCTCTATCCACTGTGACACTGTCTGGTCAGGCGAGTAAATTTCTCATTTTAGAATAATCCTGCAGGCCCTGGTCATTTGGCTCTGTGGTAGAGCATCAGCCTGGCGTGTGGATGTCCTGGGTTTGATTCCCAGTCAGGGCACACAGGAGAAACAACCATCTGCTTCTCCACTCCTCTCTCTTTCCCTTCTCTTTTTCTATCTCTCTCTCTCTCTTCCTCTCCCATAGCCATGGCTCGATTGGTTTGAGCACATCAACCCAGGGCGCTGAGGATGGCTCTGTGATGCTAAGAATAACTCATTTGGGAGCATGGCCCCGGAATGGCAGACCATTGGCCTCAGACAGGGGTTGCTGGGTGGATCTCAGTTGGAGCGCATATGGGAATCTAGCTTCCCTCTTCTCATTAGGTAAAGAAAAAAACAGAACAATCCTGCAGGAGCCAGCTCCATCCCGACATAGCTAGTTGCAGAGTGGGTTCTTCCCCCATGGCGTGTCTGTTGGCGAGAGAGAGTGCTGGCTTGCTTAAACTGCTCTGGTGTACATCTCTTGGCTTAGATTTCTGGTTCTGCTGATTTTCCAGGAAATGGCAGGTTTCTATATTTCAGTCTTACTGTTTTATTTTTGTTTTTCTTTTCCTGAAAGACTGTGAATGGAGAACTTTGGGTTTGGATCATTAGAACCGTCCCCAAATCACCATTGATGTATTCTTTAAAGAAAATATTAAAGGGGTCTTTTAAAAAATGTATACTTTGTTTTATCTTTATTCATTTTAACTTGGTAACATATAAAACAGCCTACTTGCAGTTAATTATTTGTTTATGAAGCATTAGGTTAATGTTTCAGAATTAATTACTTGGTACTTTGTGTTTAATTAGTTGCTCACTGTTGAAATTCTTAGGAATCTTAAGAACAGATTGACCAGTAGAGTATGCAGCAAGATTTTCACTGGACAACATGTGCTTTAGGAATAAAGGCTTTGTGAGATGAGGAGGGAGTCCCTCAGCTATGGCAAGAAATCAGCTGGTGAAGGGACTTCTAAGCCAGTGTCTCACACACCGAGGGCCCTGAAATGGAGGGATGGTGACTACCATCTCTTCCCATTATGGAGGGAGAAAGGGGAGATGCTGTCTCTGCTCAGGAACCCTGGATTGTTAGGGTCAGTCAGCTTGAGCTGGTCCAGTTCCTGTCTGGCCTTATGTCACGTTGTCAACAGATCATATTGAAAGGGCTGAATGTTGCGGCTTCTGCCAGCCTGCTCAGAGCTGAGGAGTCCTGAGGGATAGGTATTTGTGGATGGTGTGGATTATGGGTTTGGCCTCATCATAGCCCTAGCTCTGACTGAGCTCCACCTTTGAAACAGCCTATCTCTAAGTGTTCACATGCTGAAACTCTCCTACATTCTTGGTTTCCTCTATGGTCCTTCTCTCCTTTTGTGGTCTAAGATCACTTCTCCCTGGCTAACAGCCTCATCCTTTTCTCTTCTCTGCCTCCCTGCTATCTTTCCTTTCTCTTTTCTGCTTTTCTTTGCTCCTTTTTTGTCTTTTTTCTCTTGTATTTTCTTTCTTTTTTTTTCTTACAGGAACAGAGAGAGAGTCAAAGAGAGGAATAGACAGGGACAGACAGGAACGGAGAGAGATGAGAAGCATCAATCATCAGGTTTTCGTTGAGACACCTTAGTTGTTCCTTGATTGCTTTCTCACATGTGCCTTGACCACGGGCCTTCAGCAGACCAATCCACCCCTTGCTGGAGCCAGCGACCTTGGGTCCAAGGTGACGAGCTTTTGCTCAAGCCAGATGGGCCCGCGCTCAATCTGGTGACCTTGGGGTCTCGAACCTGGGCCTTCCGCATCCCAGTCCGACGCTCTATCCACTGCGCCACCACCTGGTCAGGCTGTATTTTCTTTCTTTCTCTTTAAAGTTTTCATTATGGAAAAGTTCAATTCTATACAAAAGTAGAGAGAATAGTGTAAAGTTTGCCCCATATCCCCCAGCCTCAGCAGCTCTCAGTCATGGCCATTCACTTACATGTATGTACCTTAGCCCCAGGTTTTTAAAGTATCTCCAGGCCCTGGCGGGTTAGCTCAGTCCATTAGAGTGTTGTCCCGAAATGACAAGGGTGTAGGTTTGATCCCTGGTTGGGACACACACAGGAGGCAACCAACAAATGCACGACTGAGTGGAACAACAAATGAATGCTCCCCTTCCCCCTCCCCTCTCTCCCTTCCTCTCTCTGTCTCTTTGAAAATCAATCAATCAATAAAAATTAAGCCCTGGATAGATTGCTCAGTTGGTTGGAGCCTTGTCAGAAAGAGCAAAGGTTGCCGGCTCAGTCCCTGCCTCTCTAAAACAAAGTATCTCTAAATATTTCAGTAAGTATATATGAAATCAGTGGGCTTAAGTGAACAACAGTTCCTTAATATCAAATATCATTGAGTATTCGATATCCAGGATCAGTATTCAGACTTCTAATTCTCTTATAAATGTGATTTTTAAAACAATTTACTTGAATCAGGATCAAGAAAGCCCTTATAGCAGTAGGGCGATTTGTCTCCTTAAGTCTCTTAAATAAAGAAGGTTAACTCTCTCCATCTCTTCTTTTTTTTTCTCCTTCAAAATAGCAGGTCACTTATCTGTTTTGTTCAAGGTCCTCCTGGATTGGGGTTTTCTGATTACATCCCTGTGATATTGTTGAAACATGTTGCTTTGATTATTGTATTCCCTGTGAATTGGCAGTTGGATTTAAGTGGTGTCATGTACTTCTGTCAGGAGGCACTTGCTGTCTGGTTGTCTTTTCGTGCCCTTAGGAGGCACTGAGGGTTATTGATTATATCCATTACTTCAGGGACTGTGGGATGGTGACACTCTAATCCCTTCTCTTCTTCTTCCATTATTGGCTGGACCGCTCCTTAAGAGACCCTTCTCATGACTGCCATTGCTTACCCTGAGGAACAGTTTGTATAGGAAGGGAGGGAAAGCAGACCAATTGCTTGGTTCTTTCCCTTTATTAGTGTTCACCATGATCTATTGGTTCACTAGTATCCTCCAATGATGACTAGTGTTGTTTTGTTTTGTTTTTCTACCATAATTGTGCTTTCATTGATTGAACTGTGATGTATTTCAGTCTGTTCTATGTATCATTCTTATCAGTGCTCATATTTTTTCATTTTTAGCTGTTAGGCTCTTTCTTGAGTTCTTGGATGTGACCTAATAAAGTCTCTGATAGCTTCCTTGCTTTCAGGTGTGACAAAATATCCCAGGTTCAACTTGCACATAACCTGGCATTTCTCCAAGGGTCCCGATTTCTTTTAATGGGAAATGGAATTTAAATACCACAACCTAGGTTCTGTGGGTACTCACTGTTAATTGTACAGAATTACAATTTTTTATAATTATTTTTAATGCATCATGAGTGATACTGCATAGTGATGTGGAGGATATCAGTCTTCAACAACACTTGGAATGGTAGAATTAGAATATTCCTGCCCTGGCTGATGGCTCAGTTGGCTGGAGTAGCGTCCTGATATGCCAAGATTGCAGGTCCAAATCCCAGGTTTGGGCACATGCCGGAGCCAGCCAGTAAACACATAAATAAGTGGAACAACAAATCAATGTTTCACTTTTCTTTTCTCTCTCCATTCCCTTCTCTTTAAAATCAATTATTTATTTATTTATTTATTTTTAAGGTGAGTGGAGGGAAGATAGACTCCCGCATGTGCCCCCATCAAGATGCAGCCCCATTGAGGCTGATGCTATTATCAACTACACTACTTTTTTTTAGAGAGGGAGAGAGACAGACAGACAGGAAAGGAGAGAGATGAGAAGCATCAACTTGTATTTGCAGCACCTTAGTTGTTCATTGATTGCTTCTCATATGTGCCTTGACCAGGGGCTCCAGCTAAGCCAGTGACACCTTGCTCAAGCCAGCGACCTTGGCTTCAAGCTGGTGAGCCTGCGTTCCAGCCAGATGAGCCTGTACTCAGGCAACCTCAGGGTCTCAAAGCTCAGTCCTCAGTCTCCTAGGCTGACGCTCTATTCTCTGCTCCACAGCCTGGTCCGGCTCAACTGAGTTATTTTTAGTGCTTGAAGCTGATGTGCTCCATTGGAGCTATCTTCTGCTCCCGTGGCCGTGCTCAAACCATTTGAGCCACTGGCTGTGAGAGGGGAAGAGGGAGAGAAGGAGGAGACAGAGTAGGGAGAAGCAGAATGGTTGCTTCTCCTGTGTACCCTGACAGGGAATCAAACCCGGGACATTCATACGTTGGGCCAATGCTCTATGGACTGAGCCACCAACCAGGGCGTCTAAACTCAATTAAAAAAAAAATTTTATTTAGAAAATTATATTTAACAGGGTAACATTGATCAATAAGAGTACACAGGTTTCAGGTGAACATTTCTAGAGCATTGGAACTACTGATTATATTGTATACTCATCACCCAAAGTCAAGTCACTTTCTGGCCAGTTGACTCAGTGGTAGAGCATTGGCCTGGTGTGTGGGTATCCTGGGTTTGATTCCTGGTCAGGGCACACAGGATAGGTGCCCATCTGCTTCTCCACCCCTCCCCCTCATCTTGCTTCTCTCTCTCTTCTCCCTTCCTGCAGCCATGCCTTGATTAGAGCGAGTTGGCCCCAGGTGCTTAGGATGGCTCCATGGCCTCCGCCTCAGGTGCTAAAAAATGGCTCTAGTTGCAATGGAGCAAGGGCCCCAGATGGGCAGAGCTTCTCCTTCTAGTGGGCTTGCTGAATGGTTCCTGGTCTGGGCACATGTGGGAGGCTGGCTCTGCCTCCCTTTCTCTCACTGAATTAAAAAAAAAATCATTTTCTGTCACTATATTTGTCCCTCTTTATTCCCTTCCCAAATAAGATATTTTAAAAAAAGAGGATGTATCTGTTTTGCTGCTGAAAAGTTTAATGATAATCTGATTATTTTTTTAAAAATCACTTGATTTTTGCATAGCTATTCAAAGCATTTTTTTTTTTTCCTTCAAAATCCAAAAAATTACCAGATTAAGTCTTGAAGTAGGTCTTTTGGGGTTGGGAGTTCTTAGGTACCTGATATAGTTTTTCAAAATGTAGTTAATTTTTTTTTTCTTTTCTGAAGTTAGAAGCAGGGAGGCAGTCAGACAGACTCCCGCATGCACCTGACAGGGATCCACTCGGGCATGCCCACCATGGGGTGATGCTCTGCCCCTCTGGGGCGTTGCTCTTTTGCAACCGGAGCCATTCTAATTCCTGAGGTGGAGGCCATGGGGCCGTTCTCAGTGCCTGGGCCAACTTTGCTCCAATGGAGCTTTGGCTGCGGAAAGAGAAGAGAGAGACAGAGAGGAAGGAGAGGGGGAAGAGTAGAGAAGCAGATGGGTGCTTCTTCTGTGTGCCCTGACCGGGAATCAAACCTGGGGCCCCCAGATGCTGGGCTGATGCTCTACCACTGAGCCAACCAGCCAGGACCTGTAGTTAATTTTTTTAAGGGAGGTTCTCTTAAAATAAATATTTTTAAATTTATTGATTTTACAGCCTGACCAGGCGGTGGCGCAGTGGATAGAGCGTCAGACTGGGATGCGGAGGACCCCGGTTCGAGACCCCAAGCTCGCCAGCTTGAGCGCGGGCCCATCTGGCTTGAGCGAAGGCTCGCCAGCTTGGACCCAAGGTCGCTGGCTCCAGCAAGGGGTTGTTCGGTCTGCTGAAGGCCCGCAGTCAAGGAACTTGAGAGAAAGCAATCAATGAATAACTAAGGTGTCACAATGGCAATGAAAAACTAATGATTGATGCTTCTCACCTCTCTCCATTCCTGTCTGTCTGTCCCTATCTGTCCCTCTCTCTGACTCTCTCTCAGTCCCTGTTAAAAATAAATAAATAAATAAATTTATTGATTTTACAAAGAGAAGAGAGAGAGAGGCAGGGGGCAAGAAATATCAACTCATAGCTTCTTCACTTTAGTTGTTCATTGATTGCTTATCATTTGTGCCTTGACCATGCAAGCCTAGGGCTTTGTACCAGTGACCTCAGCATTCCAGGTTGACACTTTATCTGTTGTGCCACCACAGGACAGGTAAATATAAGTTTGATTATTTGCTCTGTACCTTTGCTTTGATTTATTTTTCTCATGGACTTGATAGTCATACTAATGTGTCTTTGCCTTCAGTAGTTGTCTCTCGAATCATTTTCATCTCTTTACTCATCTATTTTAAGAGCTTGTTGAAGGCCTGAGCTTGAGCACAGGATCATCTGGCTTGAGCAAAAAGCTCACCAGCTTGGACCCAAGGTCGCTGGCTCAAGCAAGAGGTTGCTCAGTCTGCTGAAGGCCCGCGGTCAAGGCACATGTGAGAAAGCAATCAATGAACAACTAAGGTGTCGCAATGAAAAACTGATGATAGATGCTTTTCATCTCTCTCTGTTCCTATCTGTCTGTCCCTGTAAAAAAAAAACAAAACAAAAAAAACCCAAGGTATTTTATTCCTTTTTATGGCTGAATAAATAGTTTATTGTCTGCATAGGTCACATCTTGTTTGTCCATTCCTCAGTTGATGGACATTTGGGTTGCTTTTGTTCTTTTGCTGTTAATATGGTTTGCTATGCATATTTTGCATATACATCTTTTTTTGGATTTTTTTCTTCTTGGATAGATACCTAAGAGTCCAGTTGCTGTGTTATATGATAAACTTATGTTTAATTTTTCAAGAAACTGCCAAATGATTTTCCAAATTGGCCAGACCGTTTTACATTCCTCCTAGCAACATATGAGGCTCCGGTTTTTCCACATCCTGGCCAAAATTTATCGTCCGTACTTTTAATTACTGCTGTGTTCCTGGTGAGTGATAGCTCGTGGTTTTAATTTGCATGTCTCTAAGGACTCATGATCTTAAGCATCTTTCATGTGCTTATAAGTCATTTGTATACCTTGTTTGATGAAATAACTTTTTCAGTCTTCTGCCCAGTTTTTAAAATACTGTGTTTTTGGCCCTGGCCAGATGGCTCGGGGGATAAAGCATCAGTTTGGCACACCAGAGGTGTCGGGTTCAACCTCTGGTCAGAGCACGTATGAGAAGCAATCAATGAATGTACAACTAAATGGAACAACTAAGTGAAACAATGAGCTGATGCTTCGCTCTTTCTCTCTCCCTTACCCCCCTTTTTTCCTCTTTCTTTCTCTCTCAAATCAATGGAAAAAAAATTAAAAACTTTTTTTGTTTTTTTTTTGTGTGTATGTGACAGAGACTGGGAGAGAGTCAGAGAGGGGGACTGATAGGGACAGACAGAAAGGAAAGGAAAGAGATGAGAAGTTATTAATTCTTCGTTGTGGCCTCTTAGTTGTTCATTGATTGCTTTCTCATATGTGCCTTGACTGGGGGGCTACAGCAGACCGAGTGACCACTTCCTCTAGCCAGTGACCTTGGGCTCAAGCCAGCGACCTTTGGGTTCAAGCCAGTTACCATAGGATCATGTCTATGATCCCACACTCAAGCCAGCAACCCCGTGCTCAAGCCGGGTTAGCGCAAGCTCAAATCAGTGACCTTGGAGTTTTGAACCTGAGTCCTCCACATCCCAGTCTGACGCTCCATCCACTGTGCCACTGCCTGGTCAGGCTAAAAAGTTTTTTAATTGTGTTTTTTGTTTTCTTTTTGCATTGTGAAATTTCTTTATACATTCTAGATACAAGTCCTTTATCAGATATATGATTTATAAATATTTTTCCCAGTTGTGTTTTATATTTTAGTTTTACTAATGGCGTCTTTTAAAGCATAAAACTTAAAAATATTTTTTTAAATAGCAAGTTTATTTTATTTATTTATATTTTTAGAGGGACAGAGAGAGAGTCAGAGAGAGGGATAGATAGGGACAGACAGACAGGAACGGAGAGAGGTGAGAAGCATCAGTCGTTCGTTTTTCATTGTCATTGCGACACCTTAGTTGTTCATTGATTGCTTTCTCACATGTGCCTTGACCGCGGGCCTTCAGCAGACTGAGCCACCCCTTGCTGGAGCCAGCGACCTTGGGTCCAAGCTGATCAGCTTTTGCTCAAGCCAGATGGGCCCGCGCTCAAGCTGGTGAGCTTGGGGTCTCGAACCCAGGTCTTCCGCATCCCAGTCCGACCCTCTATCTACTGCACCACCACCTGGTCAGGCTAAAACTTTTAAATTTTGATGAAATCTAGTTTATATTTGGAAATACAAATGCATCTTCTTGCTGAAGAGTTTTCATTCTCTGTAACGTGTGTGAGTTATCCTGCTTACTTTTTATGATTTTTAGGTCTCCTTGCCTAAGCTGCTTGTCCTAAGAATTCTGTGCAGCTCTTGGAATGGATGGGTGGGTCTATGCTATGTGTTGTAGTCTAGATACTGGCTAGAATAATACCTAAGATGTCCACACCGATAATCTTTCCACTCAAGAAATACGGCTGTTGGCTTTTGAGAGCAGGATCTTGTTGCATGACTCATAGTCCTAGGTGCTGTTGGCACCTTCTTCCTAGGACACAGCCTGTTCTGTCTGGAGTTGTTGGTGGCCTTTGAATCAAAGAAACCAGTGGCTCTTATTTTCAGCACTACGCCTTGTAAGTAGGCTGCTTCTCTGAATGTGGTAAAAAGGTCAAGTGCATGCTACACCCCCTCCAGTTTTGTAAGGACTTGGGTAACATATTCTCACTTGGCAATTGCAGGTGAAGGACTTAACGAAATACTTGGATCCCAGTGGGCTCGGCGTGATCACTTTTGAAGACTTCTACCGAGGGATCCTGGCGATCAGAAACGGAGGTCAGTGGTCTCCACTCCGTGCTCCCTTCGCCTCTCCCCTTTCTCAGCTCTACCACCGCCCTTCCCTCTCGCTCAGCCACCCTCTGTCAGTGCCCCGTACTCCTTAGACTGCTTTTGCTCAGCTCAACAACTTCTCTTCTCTTTGAAGCCCCTAAAATGTCCCAGGTTTCCGCATACTCTCTTCTTTCTTGTTCTTTGTTCCTCACACACCTTATCTTCCAGAATTGACTGACTCAACTACTTATCCACAATGTTAATAAGCTATTGCCACTTTCCCCCGTAGAGTTTTTAATGGAAAGTTTGAAACATACAAAAATATTGAGGGACTTACACAGTGAAGACCCATATGTATGTCTGTCATCTGTGTTCTGCAAGCAGCATTATATCTGTATTATTCATCTGTCTTCTTATCTATTCAACAATCTAGTTTTCTTTTTTCTAATGAGATGCATTTCATATCAGTATTCTTCCATACACTTAATCCTCCTAAACACTCCAGCCTATGTATATTGGTCATCACCTAGAGATCAGTATTTGTTTGCAGTCTTTTTTGAGTAAAAATCTACCTATAGCCTGACCTGTGGTGGCACAGTGGATAAAGCCTCGACCTGGAACACTGAGGTCGCAGGTTCTAAACCCTGCACTTGTCTGGTTAAGGCACATATGGGAGTTGATGCTTCCTGCTCCTCCCCGCTTTCTCTCTCTCTCTCACACTCACTCATTCTCCTCTCTAAAATGAATAAATAAAAAATAAAAATAAATAAAACAAAAATCTACCTATAGTGATACTTTAAGTGTGCCATTCTGTGAATTTCTTACAAAACTGCCCCATGTAGCCTGACCAGTGGTGGCGCAGTGGATAGAGCATCAACCTGGAATGCTGAGGTCCCTGGTTCAAAACGCAAAGGTCACTGACTTAAGTGTGGGCTTGCCAGCTTGAGCGTGGGTTTACTGGCTTGAGTGTGGGGTCATCAACACGATTCCAAGGTTTCTGGCTTAAAGCCCAAGGTCACTGGCTTGAGCACGGGGTCATTGGCGTGGCTTGAGCCCCCTGGTTAAGGCACATATGAGAAGCAATTAATGAACAACTAAAGTTAAGATCTGCCTGACCAGGCGGTGGCTCAGTGGATAGAGCATGGGACTGGGATGCAGAAGACCCAGGTTCGAGACCCTGAGCTCGCCAGCTTGAGTGCGGGCCCATCTGGCTTGAGCAAAAAGCTCACCAGCTTGGACCCAAGGTCGCTGGCTCCAGCAAGGGGTTACTCGGTCTGCTGAAGGCCCACAGTTAAGGCACATGTGAGAAAGCAATCAATGAACAACTAAGGTGTTGCGACAGCAATGAAAAACTAATGATTGAGGCTTTTCACCTCTCTCCGTTCCTGTTTGTCTGTCCCTATCTATTCCTCTCTCTGACTCTCTCTCTGTCCCTGTAAAAAAAAAAAAAAAAAAAAAAGTAAAGATCTGTGAGTTGATGCTCCTCATCTCTCTCCTCCATCTTTCATTCCCTTCCTGTCTCTCTCTTCCTCTCTCAAATCAATAAAAAATTAAGAAACAGCCTGACCTGTGGTGGCTCAGTGGATAAAGTGTCGACCTGGGAACACTGAGGTCGCCAATTCAAAACCCTGCACTGGTCTGGTCAAGGCACATGTGGGAGTTGATGCTTCCAGCTCCTCCCCCCTTTCTCTCTTCTCTCTCTCTCTCTCTCTCTCTCTCTGTGTGTGTCTCCTCTCTAAAATGAATAAAATAAAAATAATTTTAAAAAATTAAGAAACAGAAACAAAACTGCCCCCTGTTCTTCCAGGTGGTTGCACCATTTTACTCTTACCAGTTGCCCGTACACTTTCCTCTTCAAATGAAACTGAAGCTCTGAGCAGACCTTTCCTTCTCATTCTCCATCTTTGGTCAGGTCGTCAGGAGCGATGGTGTTGGGAAGTCACCAGTCAGAGGCTTTTCCCCTTCTTTCTGTACCCCACTAAAGAAAGAGTGGCATAAAGAGACTCACCAGGGTCTGTGGTCATCATGGTGGCCTAATTAAGGGGGGGTGCCCTTAGTCTAAAGAGAGACAGAGGGAGATGGAGAGAGAGACAGAGAGAAAAACAGGAAGGGAGAGAGATGAGAAGCATCAACTCATAGTTGCATCTCTTTAGTTGTACATTGATTGCTTCTCATATGTGCCTTGATTGAGCGGCTCCAGCTGAGCTAGTGACCCCTTGTTCAAGCCAGCGATCATAGCATAATGTCGATGGTTCCACGCTCAAGCCAGTGACCCCACACTCAAGCTGGAGAGCCTGTGCTCAAGCCAGATGATCTCACGCCCAAGCCGGCGACCTCAGGGTTTCGAACCTGGGACCTCAGCATCCCAAGTTGGCGCTCTATCCACTGTACCAGTGCTGGTCAAGCAGAATCTGAGGTCTTATTAGCAGTTGTTGATAAGAGTCTCATCTGTCTTGTCTGTCACCTCTGCAAACATTGCCCAACAGTGTTACATAAGGCCTTGGTTTCCTAAGACACCCAGTCCCAGATGGCTTTGGGTAGTGTTCTGTGTATGGAGCCCTGTTTGTTACTACTTTCACCCAATCAGTCCACACGCATGTGAACACAGCACAGCTCAGGGACTCCGTACTGAACCAGCAGTCAGGGTCCTTGTGTGCACAGAGCACATAAAGAGTGAGGGAGCAGCAGGGGAGGTGCTGCTGCTGTCACTGTGGGGAGTGGGGCGTGGGGCTTGAGCTGCACAACCTTACCCACAGGTGTTGATTACATCAGTGTGTTTCCTGGGACTAAAACCACAGGGGCTGGGAGGAGCTCTGGGCCTTGGCCATGCTCCTGTGGTCTCTCCACCTTCCAGCCGGGGGCTGAGACTAGGCATCCTCGCATTTAGTGGTTGAGGAGCCCAGATTCCTCTCAGGTGTCCAGGCTGGGAACAGCAGTGGCAGCTGAGCCGTGGGTATGGGCGGGGGGAGCCCTGGGCGGTGACCAGTGGTGCTGAGGCCATCTGTGAGGCTCGGAAGCCCTCTCTTGTCAAAGTCCAGGCCGTTGGCTGCTCTGTTCTTTGGGGCCTTGGTTAAATTGCAATGGAGCAAGCTCTGCTGCAGGAGTTCTCGGGGGGTCGTGACCTGGGAGTCAGCATGTGCTCCCTGAAAACTTGTGACTCAGGCAGGCGCAGCTCAGTCCACTGTAATAAAATCCTCTGGCTATTAATCCGCCTGGTGCGGGAGAGGACCTGTCTCTGCAGAGGCTGAGACTGTCAAGCAGGAGGGGCTGCTGGCTGCTGACCCATGTGGTTGTCTGTGGGTTGCATGTGTCTTGAAGTTTAGCAGCTTAAGGCATGTGTAGATAATTATCCATCTAGTGAGAGAAAATGGCCATCTGACAATGGCCTTCCTCCTTGAGACCTGCTTTCCTTAATGGTTAACCACCCACCTTGATTTGCTGAGCAGGGAACTCTGCCTGTAGGCCCCGCCCCTCTGCCCTCTTCCTTGCCATGCCTGCGATGTTTGCACTGCCACTGAGGCACTCTATCTTTCCCAGGGGTTGGCAGAGGGGAGCCTGAGTCAGGGCCCTGGGTAGGATTTTACGTTCTCTGTCTCTGCCCGAGTGGAGCTGACCAGGGCTGTCTGTCTCCATCCAGAGCTCTCTCCAGCCTGCTCTCGTTCACACCTCTCCGGGCTCAGCTGGCACACTGCCTTGGTCACTCCGAATCCCCCCAGTACCTGGCTTACTGTAGTTGCGCCTCCTTCTGCATCGAGAAGTAGCCCCTGCTGCTCTTGAGCCCCCAAATCAGTTCACTTGGGAATGTCCTGCCTTTGGCCAGCCCACACATGCTACTGACCCCACTGGGGTTCAGTTTCTTTGTTTTGTATTCTTTTTGGTAATATTTCTACTTTTGATTTAATTAAAAATAACCCTAGTCCCCAACCAGTCCTGGAGTTAGGATGGAGTCTCCAGGAAATGGTGCTGTGGTTTCTTGCAGTGGCAAGAACATTCTATAATAGGAACATCCTCAGATTGTGAGGCTTGGTCTCAACATGATATCACATTGTAGGGTACAATGTAAATGGTTTCCCCTCGCCATGAGTTGAGCCTGGGCAGAGCAGACCCCTGCTCCTGATGTAAGGTGGTAGACCCTGGACCCTGGGGGACAGTCTGCTGGGAGGGTGTGTGGTTGAGGGGGCAGAGAGGTTGTAACGGACCTTGGACAGAATTGGTGAGGGGTTGGCCTTCCAGCAGATGGGACAGGGATCTTGAATGGGTGGACTGAGATGAGGTTTTAGTGTTGAGAACTTGGGTCAGGCTGGATGGAGGGGCTGCAGCCATGGGAGGGCCCTGCCGAGACCTGTGAGGACTGTGGGTGTAGACACTGTGGAGCCAGGCTGTTTCAGGCTTTGGGAAGTACAGGGCCCCCTGCCCCAGGGAGCTGGCATTCCAGCGGAGGACAGCCTGCAGACAAGGAGGCGCTGTAGCTAGGAAAGGGGACAGCAGCTCAGGAGGAGGTACAGCCGGAGGTGGTCAGTGGAGGGCTCCCTGAGAAAGTCTGGGAAGGGGGCCAGAGTCCGGGTGGGGGGTGTGGAAGGGGAGCACCCTGTGTGCTTTGGGAGCTGAAGGGAGGTCAGTGTGGCTGGTTTGGGCAGCCAGGACCCGAAGGTGGGGCATGTCTGTGCTGTGGGCACTTTGGGAAGACTTGACAGTCTTGTCAAGAGGCCTCCCAGCTCAGCCGTAGCCTCAGACTCCCTTTGGAAGGGCTGTTGAGTGGCCCTTGGCTCTGCACCACAGGGCAGGACTGTCTCTCAGAGTAGGCACGAGCGGCGGGGTGCCCAGGTGACTGCAGTTGGTATAGGCTTCGGGGGGGCGGTGCTGGTGAGGATACCTCACCCTGGTTCAGGGCTGTGGGCTTGGCTTTACTTGTTTTTTAATTTACTAAATTTTTTTGGTAACTTGACTTTATCATTGAAGTTTTGTTAGGAGAGTGAAAATAGAATTAGAATAAAAGCAAGTCAAAAATGATTTTGAAATGTTATCTCATAGCACTTGGAAGAGTGAAAAGCATGACTGCTTGAACTGAATTTCAGCTCAAGTTCACTTCGGGTCTCCCCTTCAGTGTGCCATCATAGCTGCACACAGCCTGCCCTGCCTGTCCAATTTTATTCTGTAACCAGGAGTGGCGTAGCAAGTGACACGATGTAATGACCCAGTTTGCCGGGAAAGCGCAAGGAGATTGTTACTGTCATCATCACAGGCCTTATTTCAGGAATAGAATGAGATAGAGAGGGAATTGTTACAATTAGGACATTGCTCTGGCTTTCTCTTCCCTCCCCCCACCCCCCAGGCTCTGGAAGAATAAGATAAATAGACATTAAAAATTTCTGCTTGCCTGACCTGTGGTGGTGCAGTGGATAAAGCATCAACCTGGGAACACTGAGGTCGCCAGTTCAAAATCCTGCACTGGTCTGGTCAAGGCACATATGGGAGTTGATGCTTCCAGCTCCTCCCTCCTTTCTCTCTTTCTCTCTCTCTCTCACTCTGTGTCTCCTCTCTAAAATGAATAAAATAAAAAGAAATTTTAAAAAATTTCTGCTTAATTGAAAATTGTTTTAGTTTTTATAGCGAAAACTGATAGAAGAGTCCTATTTAGTTCACATCAAGAATATAAAAATGCCAGCTTTGTTCACAGCTTTATCTTCACTATGTGGGGCAAGACTCCTAGATCATACGCTCAACACTGGAATCTGAGCACATGTCTACATGTCTGAAATGACTGGCTAAGTTTTGAGAGTTTGAAATTATTTGTTTCAGATTTTGGAAGTGCAAGTAGTACTGTTGACATTTAGGCCCTGGCCAGTTTGCTCAATGGTAGAGTGTTGGCCTGCTGTATGGAAGTCCCAGGTTCAATTCCTGGTCAGGACACTCAAGAGAGGTGACCACCTGCTTCTCTACCCTTATCCCTCCCCCATCTCTTTCTCTTCTTCTGCATCCGTGGCTTGATTGGTTTGAGTACATTGGCCCCAGGCGCTGAGGATGGCTCTGTGGGCAAAACATCAGCCCTAGCCTGACCAGGCGGTGGCGCAGTGGATAGGGTGTCGGACTGGGATGCAGAAGACTCGGGTTCGAGACCCCGAGCTCACCAGCTTGAGCGTGGGCCCATCTGGCTTGAGCAAAAGCTCGCCAGCTTGGACCCAAGCTCGCTGGCTCCAACAAGGGGTGGCTCAGTCTGCTGAAGGCCTGCGGTCAAGGCACATGTGAGAAAGCAATCAATGAACAACTAAGGTGTCGCAATGGCAATGAAAAACTAATGATTGATGCTTCTCACCTCTCTTTGTTCCTGTCTATCTGTCCCTATCTATCCCTCTCTCTGGCTCTCTCTCTGTCCCTGTAAAAAATAAATAAATAAATAAATAAAACAAATAAATAAATAAATAAAAAGAACACTTTAATTAAAAAAAAAAAAAACATCAGCCCTAGACAGGTTGCTGGGTGGATCCTGGTGGGGGTGCATGCAGGAGTCTCTCTATCTCCCTGCCTCTTATTTGGAAAAGAATAGAATAAAAGACTATTAACATTTAAGAGGGAGGAAAATAGGCTAAAGATAGTCTTGCCCTTTACAAAATATGTGTGATCATAACCCTGGCCGGTTGGCTCAGCAGTAGAGCGTCGGCCCGGCTTGTGGAAGTCCCAGATGCGATTCCCAGTCAAGGTACACAGGAGAAGTGCCCATCTGTTTCTCCACCCTTCCCCCTCTTTTTTCTCTCTATCTCTCTCTTCCCCTCCCACAGCCAAGACTCCTTTGGAGGGAGTTGGCCTGGGCACTGAGGACGGCTCCATGGCCTCCGCCTCAGGCGCTAGAATGGGTCCGGCCACAAAGGAGCAACACTCCAGAGGGGCATAGCATTGCCCCCTGGTGGGCATGTTGGGTGGATCCCGGTTGAGCACTTGTGGGAGTCTGACTGCCTACCTGCTTCTAACTTTGGAAAAATACCCCCCCCAAAAAAAGAGTGTGATCTCAAACCAAAAACTTCTGTCCACAGCAATCATCTCCCCCTTCAAAAAGAGCACATGTAGTTCTACTCTGGTTCACCTGCACCGAAGACGGGAACTTCCAATGCAGGAGACTTTCAGGCTGTCCGCTGGCTTGATGGGCTGTGTGTGCTAGAGCCAGAGGCCAGCGCCTGTCTGTATCGAGTCTGGCCTGCTGTGCTCTGAGGCTCTTATTTCTGCCCTAGTCTGAGCCGCTCAGATATTTAGCCACACTTTGAGAGAAAACAATATGAAACAACAGTCCAGTCACATAAGGGATCTTGGTATAAGGGCCTTAATCACTACTGCTAAGCAATTGAATTGGCAAAGGCGTCCTGTAATTAATGAATGCATAAATGCTTGAATTTTCATAATTGTTGCAGGAAAGCATTATTAATGTCTAAGTTGCGAGAGCTCTTTAGAAACTGGGTGGAGTAGCCATGTGTCCCCCTACTGCTTTGTGGGGGAGGTCCTTCAGCATTCATTCTCCCTTCTCCACTTACCCTGGCTGGTGTAGTGGTTTCAGACCACTGCCCCTTCAGAAGCTGGCGGGGAGATGTGAAGGGCAGCATGTTCCCCACGTGGCCCAGCTGCCAAAGAAGAGTGTCCTCTGGCCAGGAAGCCATTTCAAAGTGCTCTTCCCAGGGGCATCCAGGGAGGCTTGCGCTTCCATCTGACCCTCAGACTGATCTCCACTTGGTAAATCAGTGACTGATGTTTTAGTATCTGTGCTGCCGAAGCGAGCACTCAGTGACTGATGTTCTGTTAGATTATGTGAAATGTATTGAATATATTACTGATAAGTAACTGATATATTTTAAACAAGTACTACTGTGATCTGTTTTCTGCTCAGTGTGTGGATTTCCTCACCATGCACTTCTCTCCTCTCCTGTGGACCCCACCTGGGTGTCCTACAACTGAATGAATTCAGACCCCATTCCATGTGCCCAGGACACCCACACTTCTGCCTGACACAACTACTTTCTCAGGTTTGATAGTCTGCTATTATGGCTTATAGAGCCCAGAAGAACACGTTCTATCACCAGTTTATTATAAAGGTTACAGTGAAGCTGATGGAGAGACATGTAAGGCAGGTCTGGAAGGGCCTATAACACAGGGGGCTCCGGCCCTTAGGAGTTTGGCATGCACCACTCTCGGGGGATGATGTCTTCACCGACTCAGAAACTCTCTGAGCCCCTAATTTTGAGTTTTTTATGGAGGTTTCATTACGCAGGCATGATTAAGTCATTGGTCAGTGGTGCAGCCACTCCTCCAAAGAGGTAGGGGTGGAGGTGAAAGTCCCAGCCCTTTAACCACACGGTGACTCCCACAACCACCCTCCAAGAGTCACCGCGTTAGTTTAAGCCCAGGTGAGGTCGAAAGGGTTTGCTAACGAATAGCAGCAGATGCCCCCCCCCCCAGCCCCTCCTAAAACACAGGAACTTCCTAGGGTTTTAGGAGCTGTCAGGACTGCGAGTGAAGACCAAATAAATATTTCTTACGATATGAGAGTATCACAGTAGTGAGGCTGCATCAGGAAACATAACTCTATCACTTGCACACTCTTTAAAACCTGAACCTGGCCAGGAGATCATGGAAGCCAGTATCTTCTTCGTGGAATTGGTCATGTTTGAAAAGTGATGTTTCTATTGCTGATGTCAGAACTATAGGCTGTCCATCATGGAAAAATTGCTTTTCCTTTAAGCTTTTTCTTATTATAAAATAAAACATTTATTATAAAAGATAAAGTTAAGAAAAAAAGAAGAAAGAAGAAAATAAAAACTGCTAGCGAGTCCAGCACTGAGGACAAGGTGTTATTATGTTGGTACTATTTCTTCATACCTACACCTTCCAAAACATACAATTTAAAAAAAAAATGAAGCCTGGCATCCAGTGCTCTCGAGTGCCGTGAGCAGGTCCCAGAGCTGGTACTGTGCTCTTTCACAGTGCTGTCTAGCTCCTTAAGAAGTGGTTGCCGTGTGGCCTTCACACCACCGCTGAGAACTCTAACACGAGGTGTTTCAGTGGGGCGCCCGCTCTCCTCTCCAGACTTTCCCCCCTGCTTTTCTCAGAGCCAGTTTCTCCTCCATGACCACGTGCATAGTTTCCCCCTTGACCTCTCTGGGTGGCCTGGGTTATCTGCTGAGTCTGGGTCTTCTCTTCTGCAGATTCTGATGGCCAGCTGTGCAGCATTGTCCCTGCCCAGGACGAGGAGCCGCAGGCCTGCCCTGATGAGTTTGAGGACTTCGTCACCTTTGAGGCAAGTGGTCTTTACAAGGGAGTCGAGAGGGGGTTTGACTACAGCTTTCCCCTGTGCGCTCTTAAATCCTGCTTCGCTCAGTGGTCAGCAGGACCGTCTCTGTAGGAAGCGGCTGGGCGGGCAGAGCAGGGCTCACTCGGCTGCCCTGTGTACTCTGTGGGGGGTGCTGTGGTTGTGGGCATTGGGCTTTGGGGGGCTCGTGGCTACAGCATGTGGTTGACGGGTATCTGCTCTGAGTGTTACACACCTGAGTCCCTTGGCAGATATCTTTGGGCCTGCTGTTAGTAGAGTGACAGGCTGAGCAGTTAGGACTCTTGATAAATCACCTTGGCCTGAGAACCAGGGTTACTCATCATGAGGTTTTTGTTTTATAAAGTTCCAAACCATTTTCTGGGTCTGCTAGGGACCTTTGACTAATGCCTTGCTTTACTCGACTCTCTACCCCCAGAAGAAGCCAGGGTTGCTATGGTTACATGGTATTGCTGGTAATTGTGGGTGTTTTTCTATTTTCTAAGTGAGAGAAGGGGATATGGATTCCCGCATGTGCCCCAACCAGGATCTACCTGGCAAACCCCCGTCAGGAGTCGATGCTCGAATCAACCGAGATATCTTCAGCACCAGGGACCAATGCTTGAACCAACTGAGCCACTGGCTGTGAGAGGGGAAGAGAAGTAGACAGTCATTTCTCATGTGTGCCCTGACCGGGGATCGAACTGCCAGGCCCCTGCTCTATCCACTGAGCCAATCAATTAAAGCTGCTTTTTTTCTTGATTGATTTTAGAGAGACAAAGAAAGGAAGGGTGGAGATGGAGAGAGAGAGAAAGAAGCATTTATTTGTTGTTCCACGTAGTTGTGCATTCTTTAGTGGCTTTCTGAATGTGCCCCTGGGGGTCAAACCCACAATCTTGGTGTTTCAGGATGACACTAATTGAGCTAACTGGCCAGGGCGAGGTTTTTGTTTGTTTGTTTGTTTTTAATTATTGATTTTTAGGGAGAGAGAGAGAAACACTGATTTGTTGTTTTGTTGTACCATTTACATATGCCTTCATTCATAGATTCTTGTATGTGCCTTGACCAGCGATTAAACCCACAACTTTGGTGTATGAGGATGATGCTCTAACAACTGAGCTACCTCTGCCAAGGCTTGGGAAAGGTGTGTGAGCACAGCCACGGAAGACAGAAAACAGACCAGCATCATCAGTTTTTCGTTGCGACACCTTAGTTGTTCATTGATTGCTTTCTCATGTGTGCCTTGACTGCGGGCCTTCAGCAGACCGAGCAACCCCTTGCTGGAGCCAGTGACCTTGGGTCCAAGCTGGTGAGCTTTTTGCTCAAACCAGATGAGCCTGCACTCAAGCTGGCGACCTCGAGGTCTCGAACCTGGGTCTTCCACATCCCAGTCCAACACTCTATCCACTGTTCCACTGCCTAGTTAAGCAAAACTTCTAAGTTCTTGAAGAGCTGTTGAGGAAGGCTGTGGTGGCCACTGTCAACCCCTTAGCCCTCTGTTACTCATCAAGGGGAACAGGGTTAGTCTGTGGCCTGGTGGGCCTGAGCCCAGCTCCTTTGTAAAATGGGGGGGGTAGCACGGTAGCACAGAATAGTTTCTGAAAGCCCCCTCAGAATATTAACTCACCACAGGGTTCTATTGCTTTCCTTCTGTGTCTCCATCCCTCCTCTGAGAAGCTGCCCCAGGTATTGGTGACCCCTAGATAATGGAGGCTTCCTTTCTGACTGGCGTTTCTGCCAGCACAGGTCCCCATAGGCCACCTGGGCATGTAAACCCTTCACAGCTTTGTCCCAAAGTACCAGCTGGGCCTGAGCCCTCTTCCCCAAAGGCAGGAGTCACCTGCCTTCTGTTTCTTGTGTTTATTCTGGGAATGATGGGGGTGGCAGGTCTGGTCCTGGCATGTGGAGGCCAGTGCCCAGCTGGGACTTGTACTGACTGCAGGGCACAGTGTGGCCAGGCGGGGGACCTCAAGTGTGCATGACTCGAACGTGTCAGCTTTCAGAGGAACTGCCAGCCCCCTTGCTGGGAAGAGGCCGCTCACACGGCCTGAGAGGACTCTGTGTGGTTTGGCACATCTTGAATTTTCCAGGATGCAGCTCGGGCAGGGAAGAGCCTTGCCTTTCTGTTTGGAGCACTAGGAAAATTGCCTTCCCAGCAGTATTGCAGTCACTCATGTCGTCAGCACTGACCGTTATCACGTCTCCCAATGCATATGCTTTATCATCAGTGTCTTTTGTTTTAGTCCTCTCTCATATTTCTGCTAGGACATTACACTGACTTTTTCTTTTTTTACAGGGACAGAGAGAGAGTCAGAGAGAGGGATAGATAGGGACAGACAGACAGGAACGGAGAGAGGTGAGAAGCATCAATCATTAGTTTTTCATTGCCATCGCAACACCTTAGTTGTTCATTGATTGCTTTCTCACATGTGCCTTGACCGCGGACCTTCAGCAGACCGAGCAACCCCTTGCCGGAGCCAGCGACCTTGGGTCCAAGCTTTTGCTCAAGCCAGACAGGCCCACGCTCAAGCTGGCGAGCTCGGGGTCTCGAACCTGGGTCTTCCGCATCCCAGTCCAATACTCTATCCTCTGCGCCACCGCCTGGTCAGGCTACATTGACTTTTAATATTTTATGTGTAGGTGGGTATAGTGGGTCGAATGGTGGTCTCAGAAAAGGTATGTCCACCAGATAGAACTTGTGAACGTGGGGTCTTTTCAGATGTAATTAAGGATCTCAAGATCAGATAATCATCCTGGGTAGAGTGCCCTTATGTGCCCTGATCGGGATCAAGCCTTCAACCTTGGCCTTATGGAACAGTGCTCTAACCAACCAAGGTAACCAGCCAGGGTCAACCCTGCTGACACTTTGGTTTTGGACTTTTGTCCTTCAAAACTGTGAGAGAATATATTCCTATTGTTTTAAGCTGCACAGTTCGTGGTAATTTGATATAGCAGACCCAGGAAACTAATACAGGGTTTTATTATTCAAAATAGTAAAAGGCATCAATACATTTTGTACTTAAAGTTTTCATTTGGTACAAAAGAATGAGCCACTACAGTGGGGCTGCCTCCCTGAAACCTGGGTGGAGCAAACAAGGGTGTTGGGGTGCTGGTTAACTGTGGGCCCCTTTTGCCCTCTGAGTGGGGGGATCTCCCAGTCCACGTGACAGACAGAATTCCCATCACCCCCCACACTAACACAGTTTTCCCCATCATGAGCATCTTGCTTTTCTAGGGTACATTTGTTGTAACTGGTGAACCAATACCGATGCATTATTATTATCCAAGGTTCATAGTTTACGTGGGGGTCCACTCTTGGTAGCGTAGGCTGTAGTTTTGGACAAATGTACAGTGTCATAGATCTACTGTTGTAGTATCGTGCGGAGTAGTGTCACTGCCCTGACGACCCTCTGTGGCCCCGTGATTCATCTCTCACCCAGTGGCACCTGGCAGCCACTGCTCCTTCACTGTCCCCATAGTGTTGCCTTTTCCAGAATGTCACATGGTGGAGTCATACACAGTATGGTCTTTGCTGACTGGCTCCTTTCGCTTAGTAATATGCATTTACGGTCCCTCCATGGCTTTTTATGCTTTTTAGGGTTTTTAAATGTAGTTTTTAGGAGAATGAAACTAGGTACTATAAACTTAGAAAAAGATTACTCTCTTGAAAAAAATACCAGTACGTTGTGTGATCTTTAAAAGTCTGGTAAAAATATGAGTGAAGAGTGTGTGCGTTACGTCTAATACAACATTTGGAGACCCTCTGCTGGAGACCCTCAGAGATAAATAAGCTGTTTATTGATTTTTCTGGGCAGACACAACGACCCTGAGTAGGGAACTGTTGATGGGCCACTGCTTCTAGGCCGTTTCCTGCTGGGGCTGTTCGGGGGTCCTGTAGCCCCCAGCATTTCCCTCAGCATTCCTCTGGCATGTCGCCTATAACAGAGCTCCCAGGAGAAAGTCACTGAGGTAGTGTGAGTGAGGAGGGAAAGAGATGAGGAGGTAACTTAAGGTTTGTCACTGAGTGTTCAGGGAACGAGAAGAAAGCTCCTTGTCTGAGAATCTTGAGTGCGGTAGAGGATGGAGCGCTGGAGGCCTGGAAGAGGCTGTCTCGTGAATCAGGATTTCTGGAAGGCCATAGGAATGTCATGGAGGAGGTGCAAACAGAACAGATAAGAGTTGCCTGGCCTGTGGTGGTACAGTGGATAGAACGTTGACCTGGGATGCTGAAGTCACTGGTTCGAAACCCTAGGCTTGCCTGGTCAAGGCACATAGGACAAGCAATCAATGAACAACTGAAGTGAAGCAACTGTGAGTTGATACTTCTCGCTGCCCCCCCACTATAAAATCAATAAATAAAATCTTTTTAGAAAAAGGAAAAGAATTGTCCCTGCTGTGCATGCTCTGTTCCTCCCTCCTCCCACCAGCATCTAGAGAAAGGAGCTGCAGCTGCCTTAATAAAATAACAGGCAAATGTGTCTTTTGTGGGGACTGTTATCAGAAAGGTTAGAGAGTAGAGAACAAAAGCCTTTCTGTTTAGAGACAGGGCTGTTTGTGTTAAGAACCCAGCAGGGACTCTTCCTGAACTTTGCCCCCCCCCCCACCCCAGCAGGAGGTTTAACGAAGCGTGTCTTGGGAGCAGGTTAAACTTTTTCCCTGGCTGGGATGCACCTTCAGGCAAACGCACCAGTTTGGCAGAAAACTCAGCACAACTCAACAGTTGAGAGTCTGCACAGAAGGCCCTAGGGCTTCTGGTACGAGGGGGAGGCCATCACCGAGAGCATGCCCTGGCTGGAGCTGGTGTGTGGGCCAGGCCCAGCCTGCAGAGCGGCCTGAGCTAGCATCTGAGGGTAAGAGGTGTGTTGTGGCGGGATGCTGGCTCACCCCAGGCCTAGCAGTTAGTTTCTCAGATGCTGGCTCACCCCAGGCCTAGCAGTTAGTTTCTCAGAGGGGTCACAGCCAGGTGGCAGAAGGGATGGCCACACGTGAGTTCCCCGCTGGTAGTTCTGCACGCTGCCCTCCTGGTCTGTCTGTTGGCAGACTGTTTGGTAACTGGTGAAGGTAACATTAACATGTAATGAAGTTTTTAAAGATGCACTTAAATTTCCACATGAGTTCATCTTAACATGTAATTTGTAAACATTTTATAGTTGGCATAGATTTGTGGTCTTCTGGGCAAAGCTGGGTCCTGTTTGGTGGCAAATTTGAATGGGTGGGGCATGTCTGTGAGCTGTTCTGATGCTTTGTCTAGTAGACTATGGGTGAGCGTGCACCATCATCTAAGATGACTTTGCGCCTTTCTGAAAAAGCAGGTGTTTACCCAACAGCCCTGGAAAACTGCCTGCTGGCTGACGTTTATTTGGGCAGCCTTGACCAATAGAAACTGACCTCGGGCTGCACCGGTCCGGCAGCACCTGGGAAATTAGCTGTCCTGTCCTCCTGGCTACTTTGCCCTCCCTAGGTTTTGACTTAGGTGCTCATGGAGCCAATCAGTCTCTTGTCCCCTTTGGGCTGCCGTCTTTGCCCTCAGTCTGCATAAACCTCCAGATAAGAGGCTGTTTCCCAGAACCCCACCAGGGTCCCTCAGTGTTTATAGCAGTCTGTGGGGGCTGGACCCCCTCACCGCTCTGTTTATAATCTGGGGCAAGTTAGGGTATAAGTGCAGCATAGAGCCTTTTGTGAAGCAGGGAGCAGTGTTTGTTTACATACAACTCTCATTTGATGCAGGCTAACAGGTTTGCTTTATTTAGAAAGGAGATTGCAGGTAGGAGAGTGTTCACCCTCCTTTATCTGTTTAAAAGGTTGGGAGATGCCCAAAGAGGAGGGTGTCAATGCCTGGCTCGAAGCAGTTGGGTTTGTCTAGCTTCTGCCCCACTGTTGCTCTGTCAGTGGAGAGCCACTTCTGTCCTGAACACTCCTGACCAAGCTCCCAGGGCGTTTCAGCTGCAGCCCCGGCCTCAGCTGCACAATTGATGCCCGTTCCTTGCAGATGAAAGAAACAGGCCCAAGTGCCAGGGTCTTCTTCCCTTCCCTGGGGAGAAATGCTAGCTGGGTGCTGAGTTGATTTGCTCCTACAGATGCTGAGCTGCCATCAAGACCATGAGATCCACACAGACCAGAGAAGAGAATCATGCATCTGTTAGAAGTGCCAGTTGGTTGGATTTTTAAAAGCTAACCTCAAGAGTCAAGTTCTGTTCCCCACAGAAAACCATTTCAGAGGGTCCCAGTCAGTGTCTGGGGGGCCCTCGATGGCCCCATGTGGTGAGGAGTAGGGTGTGTGGGCCCTGCCTGTGTCCTGGGTCTGCGGACTGGGGTTTGGGTGTGGGGTAGTCCATGGAGTCGGCCTGCAGCTAAGAAGCAGTGCTCTTGTAGGAGTTTTCAGCTGAATACAGAATAGCCGACTGGTCTTCATCATTATTGTTAGGAGTCTGGGGTGCAGCGCTGGCCGGATAGCTCAGTTGCTTAGAGTGTCATCCTAAAGTACAGGGGTTGTGAGTTTGATCCCCAGTTAAGGCACATACAGGAACAGATCAATGTTCCTATCTCTCTCTCCCATTCTCTCTCACTAAAACCAATAAATAAAAATTTAATAAAATTAATACTTGATTTATACTATCAATTTAGGACCTAGCCAGTGACTCAGTGGATACAGTATCAGCTTGGTGTATGGACATCCCAGGTTCAATTTCTGGACAGGGCACATAGGAGAAGCAACCATCTGCTTCTTCCCCTTCTTCCCCCCCCCTTCTTTTCCTCTTCCGTTCCTGCAGCCGGTGGCTTAGTTGGTTTGAGCATGGCCCTGGAGGCTGAGGATAGCTCATTTGGTCTGAGTGCATCAGCCTCAGGTGCTATAAATAGTTCAATACTTAAGCATCAGCTCCAGATGGGGTTGCCTGGTGGATCCCAGGGTGTGCGCATGCAGGAGTCTACCTATTCCCCTCCTCACACCTAAAAAAAAAAAATGAAGAAGAAGTCTGGAGTGGGGGTATCCCTGGTGCCCTGGTGGTTCTGGGATAGCATCCCATGTGAGTGAGCTGTACCATTTGGGTAACCAATCAGCAGCCACACCTCAGAGGACATCAGAAATTGAGCCCTGGAAGGACAGCTCGGTTGGTTAGAGCATCATCCCGAATTACAGAGGTTGTCAGTTCGATCCCCGGTCAGGGCACATACAGGAACAGATCAGTGTTTCTGTCTCTCGCTTTATCCCTTCTTTTCTCTCTAAAATCAATAAATAAAAATTATAAAACAAAGAATGTTAATGACTGTGGATCTTGTACCTGCTCGGTTGTGCTTCTCCTTCAGGCCCCCTGCTGACATACTGGCATCTCCTGCCCAGCTCACCTGCCTGTCTCTGCCTGTGCTGCCTGCTGATCGAGCAGAGTCAGCCTATGCTGGGTGGAAAGAGACATCTGCTTAGGGAGCACGTGTAGAACTAGAGCCTGTTGAAGTGATTTCCTGATTTCAGATTTTGAAGTGAATTTAGTTCCCTTAGATTCCAAGGAAGACTGATTTTCACTTAGAATTCTAAGTAACATCGCTGAACCCCGTTAGGTACATCTTAAGCTTTTCCATGTTGCATTCTGGCCTCAAAAGCAGCTGGCAGGGGTTCCACCTACCCGTGATAGGTGAACCCCATACTTTTTTTTAAAATGTGTTATTTATATATTTATTTATTTTTTACAGGGACAGAGAGAGAGAGGGATAGATAGGAACAGACAGATAGGAACAGAGAGAAATGAGAAGCATCAATCATTAGTTTTTCGTTGCTGTTGTGACATCATAGTTGTTCATTGATTGCTTTCTCACATGTGCCTTGACCGCGGGCCTTCAGCAGACCGAGCCACCACCTGCTGGAGCCAGCGAGCTTGGGTCCAAGCTGGCGAGCGTTTTGCTCAAGCCAGATGGGCCCGCGCCCAAACTGGTGAGCTTGGGGTCTCGAACCCGGGTCTTCCACATCCCAGTCCGGGGCTCCATCCACTGCGCCACCGTCTGGTCAGGTTACCCCACACTTTTTTATTTTCTGTTTCTGGAACTGCTTTTGTGGTCTCCCTCTCTCTCTCTCTCTCTCTCCCTCTCTCTCCCTCTCTCTCGCTCTCCCTCTCTCTCTCTCTCTTTCCTTTTTATTTTGTTTTTTGAGGGAGCGAGAGAGACAGAGATAGAAGCATTGACTCGTTGCTTCAGTTTAGTTGTGCATTGATTGCTTCTTGTATGTGCCTTGACCGGGGATTGGACTAGCAACCCCTTGCTCAAGCTGGGGACCTTGGGCTCAAGCCAGTAGCCTTGGGATTATGTTGCTAATCCCACGCACAAGCCAGTGAGTCAGTGCTCAAACCAGGGAGCCGGTGCTCAAGCCAGTGACCTTAGGTCTCAACCCTGTGATGTGGTCTCTCTTGATCCCATATGATTATAACCTTGTGAGATCAGCATTTACAACACCCCTTTTACAAATGAGATCACAGGGCTTGGAGTGGTGGAGGCCCGAGCCCAGGCTCATACAGCCAACAGACAGCCGCCCGAGGTTGGACCTGGGCCTCTCATGAGCCCACACAGGGCTCCTGCCAGCTCGGCCAGGGTTCTTTGCCTCTTTTCTATAGGGTAACGAGCCTGGAGGCACAGCTGTGTGAGGCCTTCTAGTTGTCCCCAAAGGTAGCCAAGGACTGTGACTTTCACCGCAGCACATGTGAGCAGACTATCCACCTCCCTTGATATCTGCAAAGTGTACCTCTCCAGCTGTTGTATCTCTCCAGCTGTTTTTTTCTTCTTCAGTTTTTCCATTGATTTGAGAGGGGAAGTAAGTGGGGGAAAGAGAGGGGGGAGAGAGAGAGAGAGGGAGAGAGAGCGCATCAACTCGTTCCACTTAGTTGTTCCATTGTGTTGTATACTCATTGATTGCTTCTCATGCGTGCCCTGACTGGGGGTTGAACCCTCAACCTTGACGCACTGGGACGACACTTTCTCCACTGAACCAGGGTCTCCAGCTACTTTCTGAAATCTTACCTGTTTGCAAATTGTTAAACTCAGAATCTTGCAAGCGTGACATGTTGGCTACTTTTCTTAACAACTGCAATTGCATTTTAATTAAAATTGAGATTATAAATTTAAAATAGCCTGTTTAATGGTTCTTTAGTTTTAAGTTCATTTGTACAATCCACAAATAATT
Source organism: Rhynchonycteris naso (assembly GCA_037038555.1). Lineage (NCBI taxonomy): Eukaryota > Metazoa > Chordata > Mammalia > Chiroptera > Emballonuridae > Rhynchonycteris > Rhynchonycteris naso. Next base: position 199,894,957 of record CM073000.1, on the reverse strand, counting down.
CCTGCCTGCTGTGTGCCGGCCCTGTTCTAGGCACTGGGCCCATATGGGTAAAAATATAAAGATATATTTAGTGGGAAAGTAGACATTTAACCAGTAAACATAATTTATTGGTTAAGTAATTGATTGATTAGTATTTTGAAGTTAGACCGTATAATTAAATTTCAAAGCAATAGCTTGAACATACATAACAGATATTTATGGTGACTTTTAAAATTAGAATCGCATATTCTTGAGGATCTGATAACAATTATGTTTATTGCTAATTCATTCACACCAGATTTATTCATTTCAGTGAGAGAGAGGAGGAAGGGAAACAGAGAAAAAGAGAGAGAGAGAGGAACAATTAGCTGTTCCTGTGTGTGCCCTGACCGGGGATCGAAACAGCAACTTTGATGCACGTCTGACACTCTTCACAGAGTTAACCGGCCAGGGCGTAGAATGGCATATTCTTACATTATGAAATGCTAATTTTTTTGGATATAAATAATCCTAATGCTGGAAGCCACAATATGGGTCGTTCTGGGATTTACCATGTGTTAGGATGCTTTTTATCTCTTTTAGGTGTATTTATATAACTAACTTAAAAAATTATTCTGTTTTCCGTACTTGGGCGTATGCCTATTTTTCATTTTTTGAAATTATTAAATTGTTTGTAAGCTAATGTTTCTGCTTAGAAATATAGTAGGGACTTCTCCCATGTGAGAGCTCCCTTCCACGTAGTCATTTTGATTCCCACAGCAGCAGTGTGCTATCTGGGGCATTAGGGTTTATTGCCCCAAATGCTACATGTGGACCTCATTATTTACAGGGTGCCAGGACTGACTCTTGGCACTCTCTTCTAGGCCAATGAGGTGACAGACAGCGCATACATGGGCTCCGAGAGCACCTACAGTGAGTGCGAGACCTTCACCGATGAGGACACAAGCACCTTGGTGCATCCTGAGCTGCAGCCTGAAGGGGACATGGACAGTGCAGGCAGCTCGGCCATGCACTCTGAGTGCCTGGATGCCATGGAGGAGCCTGGCCACGGTGCTCTGTTGCTGCTCCCAGGCAGGTCTGTAACCCGCCCCAGCATGGTCTGGATATTGTACACAAGGCACCGTGTGGACATGTCTGATGGGCAGATTGGGTGCATGGAGTTCGTGTCAGAGTGGTTTAGATCATCACAGGACGTGTGAGAGAGTGTGGACCCTGCAGAACGACCTGCGCCAGCTGCCCGGAGCAATCTCCTGGTCTCACTGGTTTCCCTGTCAGGAGATGTCCCTCCTGATGACAGCAGGTTATGAACACTGGACAACTTCTTTGACTATAGAGGTAGAAATTCTAGGAGAAAAACTTTAACTTGGTCCTTTGGATTTTGTCATCACAGTTCTTAACAAACCTGCAAGACACAATATTCAGTAAATGCCTCATGTCAGAAAGTTAGAACCTCGGCTTCATGTCACCCCTAATCAGAACTCGTGTTTCCTCTTACCGCTGCAGGTGCACCACGCACATGAGGACCGGTGAGCGAAAGGAGAAGGGAGGGAGAGGAGCTGGGGACACAAAAGATAGCTTGTGTTTTTGCCCTCTGCTCCTTGAGAAGCAACTGTGCTTAACAACCTTGAAAGTGATTGGCTTTTCATGTGTTTTACTTATTTTATTTATTTTTTAAAAGACTTTATTCATTATAGAGAGGAGAGAGAGAGAGAAAGAGAGAAGGGAGGAGCAGGAAGCATCAACTCCCATATGTGCCTTGACCAGGCAAGCCCAGGGGTTTGAACCAGCGACCTCAGTGTTCCCAGGTCGACGCTTTATCCACTGCGCCACCACAGGTCAGGCTGGCCTGGCTTTTTAATGGCAGCATTGTTCTTCCTGGTTTAGTACCTGACATTACTATACGATTACACTAAAGTATCCTTTTACACCTGGCTTCTTTCATTTGATATTGTGGCTATGAGATCTAGCCATATTTTTGTGCACAGGTGTAAATCGTTTACTTTTATTACGATTATTGTCGATGTGTACTTGGGTAGTTGATTGTTAGGGTTTTATGAATAAGGCTACGGTAAACATTGCATGTTTTTTACTTCTATTTGTTTATTTTATTTTTTAGTGAGAGTAGAGGAGGCAGAGACAGACTCCTGTATGTGCCCCGACTGGGATCCACCTGGAAAGCCCACTAGGGGGCGATGTTCTGCCCATCTGGGGCCCTTGCTGCATTGCAACCAGAGCCTTTTTTTTTTTTTTTTTTTTGATGACAGAGAGAGGAACAGACAGAAAGGGAGAGAGATGAGAAGCATCAAGTCTTTGTTGTGGCACCATAGTTGTTCATTGATTGCTCTCTCATATGTGCCTTGACTGGGGGGACTACAGCAGATCCAGTGACCCCTTGCTCAAGCCAGCAACCTTTGGTCTCAAGCCAGCGACCATGGGGTCATGTCTATGATCCCACACTCAAGCCAGCGACCTCAGGGTTTTGAACCTGGGTACTCTTATGTCCCAGTTTGACACCCTATCCACTGAGCCACCACCTGGTCAGTCTGGAGCCATTTTTTAGCACCTGAGGCTGAAGCCATGGAGCCATCTCAGCGCCCAGGACCAACTTGCTCTAATCAAGCCTTAGCTGTAGGAGGGAAGGAGAAGAGAGAGAGAGAAGCAAGAGGGGAAGGGGTAAAGAAGCAGATGGGCACCTCTCCTGTGTGCGCTGACTGGGAACTGAACTGGGGACATCCACACACCGGGCTGACGCTCTACCACTGAGCCAACTGGCTAGGGCTTGTAAACATTACAGGTCTTTTAGTGGTGCATCTGGAGCACACATGTTCAGATTTAGAAGTTATTTCATTTACTGCAGTTCAGATGATTACAGTCAAGACTTGTAGTAGTTACATGCTTGCCAGTGCTGTGGGTTCTGGTTGCTTCCCATTCTTGGCAGCACCTGGCATTGTCTGCTTTTTTCTTTTTTAAGTGAGAGGAGGGGAGATAGAGAGACAGACTCCCACATGCGGCCCAACTGAGATCCACAGGTAACCCCTGTCTTGGGCTAATGCTTGAATCAACCAAGCTATTTTTAGCGCCTGAGGCTGACAGGATCAGACCAACAGAGCCATTCTCAATGTTCAGGGCTGATGCTCGAACCAATCAAGCCACTGGCTGTGGGAGGGAAAGAGGGAGAGAAGGGGGAGAGGGAGGAGGAGAGAAGCAGATGGTTACTTCTCTTGTGTGCCCTGACTGGGAATTGAACCCAGGATGTCCATATGCCTGGCTGACGCTCTGTCCACTGAGCCACCAGCCAGGGCCAGCTTTTTCACGATTGTTTTCTGGAGGGCATGAAATAGAATGTTGGTGTGGGATAGTTCCTGCTAGCATTTCCCAGGTGACTCATGAGGGCGCACACCTTATGTATCTCTTCTTGCCTTTATTGCCCAGTTGCAGATCCTCTTTTGTGAAGTTGCTGTTCCTGTCTTTTATCTGTTTGTTAGTTGCAGGGATCTGAGCAGTTTCTGTGAAAGGCAAGATCACGAAATGTGTTTGGCTTGAAGGTCATATGGTCTTGATGGCGACTGCTCAGCTCCACTGTTGAAGTGCAAAGTGGCACATAAGTGGGTGGGATTTGGCCTTTTTGGTGTGTTGGTTCTGGAGTCTTTTTCTTACTGATTTGTAGTTCTTGATATATTTCAGATATGAGTCCTTTCTCCTTTATGTAGATTGCAGATATCTTTTTTCTGCTCTGTAGTTGCCTTTTCAGTTTCTTGGTGGTGTCTTTGAGGAACAGATATTTTAAATTCCACTCTAGTTCAGTTTATCTGGTTTTCTTTTGTGGCTAGCACTTCTGTGCTCTGTGTGAGAAATCTGCCTACCACGCGTCGTTATGATGTTTACTTCTGCTTTCCTCTCAGAGACTATTGTTCTACCTTCCTATTCAGATCTGTTCTCTCTCTTTTGTGTACGGTGTGATGCAGGAATAATTTTTTACACATTGATACCCAGTCAGCTCAGCCTTATTTTCATGTTTGTATGGTTTTTATTTTTGTTTTTTCCATTGATCTGAGAGAGAGAGAGAAAAGCATTACCTCACTGCTCCATTTAGTTGTTCCATCCAGGTGTGTACTCACTGACTGCTTCTCATATGTGCCCTGACCAGGGATCGAAACCTGTGACCTTGGCATGCTGGGACAATGTTCTGTCTACTGAGCCACACAGCCAAGGCTTATATTTTTTTTAATGTTTATTTTATTTCTTTTAGAGACAGAGGAAGGGAGATAGTGACAGGAATGTCGATCATTTCTGTATGTGCCCTGACTGAGGGTCAAACCAGCAACCTCTGTGCTTTGGGACGATGTTTCAACTGAGTTATCCAGCCAGGACCATTTGTTTTTTGGGTTTTTAAAAAAAATTTTTTTTTAGATTTATTCATTTTTAGAGAGAGAGAGAGTGAGAGAGGAAAGAGATAGAGAGAATAGGGGGAGGGCAGGAAGCATCAACTCCCATATGTGCCTTGACCAGGCAAGCCCAGGGTTTTGAACTGGTGACCTCAGATTCCAGGTCGACAGTTTATCCACTGCGCCACCACAGGTCAGTGTTTTCTGGGGTTTTTTAAGAATTGAATCTTTATGGGCATTTTATTCAGATGGCCAATGATCTGAGAAGATGGCAGGTTATATATTTTGAAAACCCTCTTTAACCCAGCCTTATTTTGAAAAGATTACTACCTCCTCTCCTGACCAGGTGTCACCTTGGTGTCCCATGAAGTGCCCGCTAGAACACCGGAGCTCTCACAAGTGACTTGTAGCCTTTCTGTTGGAAAGCGCTTAGCACAGCCTCGATTCTGGAGCTGCTTACAGCCCTCAGTCAGAATGTGTCTTTCTGTTTTGCTTTCAGATCCCACCTGCACAGCCAGTCCGTCGTCACGGTGATAGGTGGTGAGGAGCATTTTGAGGACTATGGTGAGGGCAGTGAGGTGGAACTGTCCCCAGAGACCCTCTGCAATGGGGAGCACGGCTGCAGAGACCCTGCTTTCCTCACCCCCAGGTAACGCAGCCCCGCACTGGCACACGTGCCCCTGTCCTGCGTCTCCCCGTGTTTAGTGGTGAGGAATTTCCCCTTTGTTTGGTTCATAACTTGTTAAGAGAGAACTTGTCTTATTTGCCATAATATATAGCGTGTCCGTAAAGTCACGGTGCACTTTTGACTTTTGACTGGTCAAAAGTGCACCATGACTTTACAGACACACTGTAATTAAGATACACAGTCAAAATTCCAAGATGTATGACTCGGTGAAAGTTAGCTGAAGTTTCTCTTGTCCAGTGATATTCCCAGGTTGCTCCACAGTTACGAGGCCTCAGCTGAACCACATGGCACAGAGCCTGTGTTGGGACACTCGGCTTTGTTTGTCCCGTAACCACCAGTTATGATACTATGGTTGGTAGCTGGCTTTGAGGGAAGTTATACGTATGTATGTATATATGTGTGTGAGAACATTTGAGTTCTGCTCTCTTAGTAAATTTCAGTTATACAACATGGTGGTGTTAACTCTAGTCACCATGTTTTACATCAGAGCCTTGGACCTTACTCTTCTTATAGCTGAAAATCTGTACCCTTTGACCAGCCTCTGAGGGAACCTTTAATATCACAGTACTTTGGATTCATTGTATTATAATTATCCCAAACTGCTTGGAAAGTTCTGGCTTTGCACTGAGATCCTTGCTTACGGAGCTGGTCACTCCCCAGCTGTCCTTCCTCACGGGAGGCCCTGGGAGAAGACTGGCACTTGTGTCCACACAAGGGGCCTAAGCGTGCTTTGTCCTGTGGGCCTGGCAGCCTTTCACTGGTGGCGGGCCCAACAGAGAGCATGCCCGTCTCTTCAGCTGAGACCCCGGGCACTACGGTCAACTTCTCTCATTGCACCGTTCTTGGAGTTCTCCATCTTTGCTGACAGCAAAGGCCGAGTGTCTTAAAACCTGCAACTGAGACTCTTCCTTTGCTCAGGCTGTTCCCCAGGCCCAGACCACCGGGGTGGGGCCAGTGCCAGATGGTCTTCCTGGCAGGGTCTCCCCTTGCTTTCTCCACTGCCCGCAGCATGGTGGGGAACCCTCCACGGGCCTCACTAGGAGTGTGAGGTAGTGAAGGGTGAGCTTGCTTCCGGTGGCTCAGCTCTTCCCAAACGCACACTCGCACTCTCGCGGTGATGCTGAAATCCAGGCCAAAGGAGTTGGCGTTGCTAAGTGGCTGTTTCCGTTCTGTTTTGGTAATCTCTTCCTAGTTGTTTAGTGTGTTCCTGTCTCTCATCCAGGGCTTCACTGTTTTCTGTCTCAACTGTGACTTCAATGCTACAATTGATGTTTTACTTTAACCTTTCTTCAAATTGAGCTTCCAAATTGCATTTGTTTGTTTATTTATGTTTTAATTTATTTTAAATGAGAGGAGGGAAGGCAGAGAGACAGACTCCCACATGCACCTTGATATTTATTTATTTTTAATTAATTATTTTATTTTATTTCATTTCTTTTTTAAATGAGAGAAAGGAAGATAGTAAGACAGACTCCTGCAAGTGTCCCAACTGGGATCCACCTGGCACCCCTGTCTGGGGCCCATGTTCATGCCAATTGAGCCACTGGCTGCAAGAGAGGGGGAGGAGGAGAAGGGGAAGAGGTAGGACAGAGAAACAGATGGTCACTTCTCCTGTGTGCCCCTGACCGGAATTCAAACCCAGGACTTTTTCACACTGGGCTGACGCTCTGTCCACTGAGCCATCTGGCCAGGGGCAAAGTTGGCTTTTAAAAGCCTGTGGGGGTCTTCATGCCCCAAGGATATTGCTACCTTGTGGCAGGTGTATCAGCAGTGCCCTGAAAACCCTATGAGGCTAATAGAATTCTGACTTTTTAGCAAAGGTCTTAAAAATGGCAGAGTTATTGGTGGTTCATAGTTCATGTATAATCTTTGATATTGGTGGTTTTTATAGTACAATGAGTGAATTACCTGGAGACATGCTTTGCTCTCACACTAGCAAGTTCCTGACAAAGAAGGAAGCAGTGTGTCCAGGTACTTACTTCTTGGTAAGGGTAGGTGATGGGCTACTTCAGTTCCTCTGAACACCTGACCAGGAAGGAGCAGGTTTGTGGCTGAGCCCTTGCGGCTTGAGCTGGTGTGTGTCCTGGGTCAGAGGTGATATTGAGGGAGGTAGGGGGGTTTATAGCAATCTGAGAGTAAGGGTCAGAGTAACAGCCAGTTACTTAACAACATGCTTTCGCCTAGCCAACTCTAGCCCTGTGCTGAGTCACAGGTAACCTGACCGGTCCTTGCTGTCTTCTGAACTGACACTTCTTGTCTCTCTAGCGCCGACCCGCTTGCTGCAAAGCTGCACAGCATCCTCACTGATGAGGCCTTTGAGTTTTACTGTAGCCAGTGCCATAAACAAATCAACCGCCTAGAGGATCTTTCTGCTCGCCTGAATGATCTTGAAAAGAATAGGTAACTGATGTAGTGCCTGGCCTTGCTCTGTGCTCAAGGGTGAGGGGGACTCTTGTCTACAGCTGTCCTGGCTGGTCTGGCCCCAGGTACCACGCACTTGGGTTAGCCAAGTCTGCGGGGGCTTCCTCTGGAAGCTGGGCCTGAACTGTGGTTTCAAGGTGAGTGTGCGGACGCAGGACTGTGCCCTGGCCCTGCCCCACCCTCTCTGCATGCACCATCGAGCCGTGTGTGGTGCCCTTTGCCCTACTTGCTCCTGTGTGCATGCTGCAGTCTAACAGCTGCTCTGTCCGTCCCTGAGGGAGGAGATGAGCCTTAGACGCTATGTCTCCTGTGTGAGGGGCTGCACGTGGGAGTCCCGTGTGTGAAAGTCTGTGCTTAGAAAGAGGTGCTTTCTTCATTTCACCAAAAGATTAATTGGGAATCTTATGAAACAGTATGGGAAATTTAAAGTAAGATTTTGTCTTTAAAAACAGATTCGCAGTCAGCTTCCAGGAACGTTGGTTTAAATCAGGTGTGCATTCCCTAGGGGAGCCCGTCCCCTGAACTCACTTCTGTAAGGCTGCCTCAGACTTCATTACAGGGAGAATTCAGCTTTGTACCCAAGGACCCAGCGCGTACTGCTGCTCTCTGGCTTCATCAGTCCGTCTGCTCTTCTGTCTCCTGGGCCCAGCTGGTGTCAGACCGTTTGCTTCCCTCTCTGGCCCCAGGCCTGGTTGGAGTTCCATGGGGAGGCAGTTCCTTTGCCGCTCCTCATAATTTCCCAAGCTCCAGTTATGAAACATATTTGTGGAAAAAAGAAAACATTTTTGGGTAGTTTGCATATATTGATGTACCCCTGAGGCATATTGTCGATTTAGCTGGTCAAATGGGCAAGCCCCTGAGTGGCCGCTTGGTACATGCTGATCAGTGCTGTGGGCTCCCAGGCAACCACCCAGGGAGGCTTCCTGGGGAAAGGGATCTCAGGCTGGTGGGAGGTTACATAAAAGGTGGCAGAAATATGAACCATCCCGATGGTTTCAGTGTGTTGAGAGTAGTCTTCTAAAAACCACTTATGTATCTTAAGGAGCCTGTTCCTTTGGGGCCTCAGCCAAGCCAGCTTAGTCTTCATGGTGGGTACGTGTTGTACCAGCTGTTCCAATTCCAGTGCATTTAAGGTCTTTGATTCTTTTTCTTATGTCCTGTGCGAAACTCACAATACAGGCTAGAGTCCAGCAAATGCCAGTTAGGTGGAGAGCACGTGATGGGACCCCATCATTTGTGGTCCGTCGGCGGCGTGAGAGGGGAGCCTGGTGTGGCCCCAGCAGAACTGGCGAGAAGCTAGAAGTGCTCTGTGAGTGCCGGGGAGACTTTAGAAAATGAGATATCTGGTGATCCCAAAGATCCTTTGGTCTCTGTTTTAAGGAAAACCAGTTTCACCTCTCGTGTGTGTTTACCTGGGTGCTTTGCTGAGGGATTATTTATCCTTTCCACGTGAAGGCTTGCCTTCCTGCTAAGTAGGGTCCGGTACAGGTATGTTATCTCTCATTCTCTGAAGACTTTTGATGTAGAAATGATCTTTTCCCATGTGAAGAAGCTCTCCCAGAATTGCCATGGTCACCTCTGCTAGGCTTTGTATGGCAGATGACAGATTGGGACATGCTTAGTAGCCAGCAAGTCCAGAGGGTCTCACCTCTGGCTACAGCCACCGGTTACCTAAGAGAGACTCTACCTGGGTTGGTAAATACACCATTAAAATCATTGTTGTAATCAGGACACAAATGTCAGTCAGGAAGTTGCCCCTTAAATACTCAATTAAAGAGATCTAAATCTTGCCTATTTTTTTCCATGGAATTTCCTCAAAATAAATGTTCATGGTTTGTGGAAGACAAAAGGTGATTTAGTCCAAGCTGTATCTGGAAACTGACGTCAGATATCATTTCTGCTCAGTGAGCCTCAGAAGATGCTGATTGCTATCATATTTTCCAGGTACCTGAAAACCTCTGTAAAAACAACTCATTTTGTAAAAATTGTGTATAAGTCTGCTTTACCCAGAGGTATATTTTCAAATTATAAACCCTGTCACTGGACTGCCAGTCTACTCCCTACCAGTGGCCGGCAAACCCACTAGTCAACAGAGCCAAATATCAACAGTACAACGATAGAAATTTCTTTTGAGAGCCAAATGTTTTAAACTTAAACTAGATAGGTAGGTACATTCCTTATCGAGGTAGCACCCACACATGGTGTTCTGTGGACGAGCCACACTCAAGGGGCCGAAGAGCCGCGTGTGGCCGACAGGGGCCCTAAGCAGTCGGTAGGAAGACTGACGGTGTGTCTGTATTAGCGTATTCGTTTCAGGGAGTCTTGATAATATAGCATGGCATTAAATTTGTGTTAAAATACATATATACCTGTCAGGCAGGGTCCATCAGGAGAGGGAGCCACACAGTAATTTGAACAGGGCAGGTTTAATAAAATGAATGACTAACTTTCACCAGGAAAGCTATTCACTGGGAGGGGTCTCACCAGAGGCACTGCACTACCAACCTGGCTGAGTGTGTGCGGGGCACCTGCTGGGCACCGGGTGCTGCTGGGTGCTGCACCGGGGACGCTGCTGGCTGGGATCTTGGAGCGTGAAGTGTCCGTGTCTAAGCTAAAACCAACGACAACACTTTGTAGTTACAAACAGGCCGTGTCATGTTTCATGTGGGGGCCAACCATTTGGAGGGCCATTTGGCTTCCAAAGCATTTAGGATGTGGCATTGGCCATAATGGCTTGGACCCAGGGCAAGCATCTGGCGGGTCCAGGAACTGGGGTCAACCTCTGAACTGAGGTCTGATTGTGGCTCTATTGGAAATTTCTTTTGGTGGGGGGAATACTGAGACTTGCTGAGACTAGCTGAGGCCTTGCCAGGCCCCTGAGATTGTCCCTGAACGTTTTGCTGAGTGGGCCTTTCTGTGCATGGAGCTGGCCTCGCGAACAGGGTGCTGCATGCCCGCGGACGCACCCCCATCCCCATATCTCCTCAGCCTGAATTTCCTGTTTCCTCCCATTCCTCCCTGTCCATTCTCTGACACAATTTTCCTGTTTATTTTGATTTTGCACAGTCCAACGAAGCGGCTCTCCAGCAAGAAGGTGGCAAGGTAGGAAACCATTGGTTATTTACTGAGATGTTCTGGAATGTATCACTAATCATAGCTCTTTAATAAAACATGTTTAGAAAATACTATTTTCCAAGGGATTTTTAAAAACTTTTGAAAGTTGCTTCTCATGGTTTGGGATTCAGAATAATTTGAGGGGATGGATTGTGAAAAGGATTTTCAAATCTATGGGACCTGAATTTGTGACTGGGAAGTTTATGTTGAAAGCTTTGACATCCTTCTGTTTTAATTGAGTATTCACCCCAAGGTCCAGAAGGGGGCGCACATCCCCACGTGTCTGCTGTAGATTAACACTGGTGGAGAGAGAGTCCATGAGGGGTCTGATCTCAGAGCCCGAGCAATGGAGCCCAGGTCCCGGTCGGTCCTCTACAAAGGCTGTGCGCTTCCCGCCCCTGCTGGTTCCCAAGCTTTGGAGAAGAGGGAGATGTTCCTAAACCTGGGTTCCTAAAGAACATGCTTTTGTGACCATTTCTTCACTTTGCAGTTTTGGATACTACTTACTGGTTCCTACAGTGAAAGATGACAGCCCGTACATTTACCCTCTCTCCTGCTGTGCTACTTCTGAAAACAATTTCGCAGGGTTCATAAGATGTCAGCGTTCTTCACAGGAAGCCATGTTACATGTTACTATATTTCCTTTTTAAGATAAGTCACTGTGCCTGGCCTGCAGTGGCACAGTGGATGGGGTGGGGGGGTCGACCTGGAACACTGAGGTCGCTGGTTCAAAACCCTGAGCTTGCCTGGTCAAGGCACGTATGGGAGTTGATGCTTCCTGCTCCTCTCCTTCTCTCTCTCTCTCTCTTTCTCTGCCTCCCCTCTCTAAAATGAATAAATAAAATCTTTATTTTAAAAAAAATGATAAGTCATTGTTTCTCCTGGCGTCAGTGATTGTCTTCATGTTTTTATTCGCTTCATCTCCTATGCTGCTCGTGCCTTCTCTGCCCAGCCACATGCCTGTCTGGACGTTCCCTCCCAGAGCCCCTGCCCCTTGCACAGGTGTGTGCAGGCTGTGTGCAGTGGTGCAGGCTCCCCTCCCACACTGTGTGATCCAGATAGTTGTTCCATCTTACTCTGTGACACTCTGTCTTCCTTTTTTTTAAACCTCCATTTTTTGTACAGCTCATTTTTCTGTATGTGCTGTACAAAAGAGGTGCCCCAGAGATGAGTTCTTGAGACCTTGCTACGTACAGGATGGGGCAAAAGTAGGTTTGTAGTCATTCATATACAAAATAAAAAATAATTAAGAAATAATAGTACAAAAACAAACTCGTGTACTCGTAACTGCAAACCCACTTTTGCCCCACACCGTATTTTACTCTTATAGTTTGCCTTGGATTGGAAATAATTTCCTCTTAGAGAATTTGAAAGCACCACTCTTCTGCTGGGACTAGGGCTGCTACTGAGAGGGCTAATGCTTTCTAATTTTTCTTTGTGACCACTTTCCCTGTTTGGAAACTTGTAAGCTGCTTTCTTTATCCTGGTAGTTCAGACATTCTATGGTGAGTCTTGAGTTCTTCTTCCCATTCAATATGCTGTACTGAATGAAAGATGTGCTGTTTCAATCTGAAGCTTCTGTCCCTTAGTTCTGAGGACTTTTGTCGACCTGTTTCTTTGACAGTGTCCTCTGTTCAGCTTCCTGCTCCTTCTGGGACTCATGCTTGTGGCCCCACATGCCTTCATTCCTGCTGCCCCCTGCTCCCCTCTGCTCTGGCTCTGTCTCCCGTGATGCACGCGCCACCAGCTCTTCCTCTCTGTCTCTTCCCTGAGTTGTCATCTAGGCTGTCCTTGTTAGAGGTTTCTCTATAATGGGCATGCTCTCCGTGCGCACTGAAGTGGCTGCTCCCAGCTGATGGGCAGCCTCTGGCCAGCATGCGACATGGACAGGTCACTGTGCCAGCAGATCTTTCCCCCAGCCAGGTGGGCCGGTTTTCCCAGAGCGGAGTCCCGCCTGGCTGACAGCACTCGTGGAGCTGTGCTGAGCTAGGCTCACCGTTTGGTTTGAAGAGCATAGATGTGTTTCCTCTGTCGGTTGTGTGTCCCGAGTCCAGGCCTCCTCCTGGTCTAGGAGAGTCCTTCTTCTCAAGGGTGTTGTGGGCACCCACCCACCCACCCCCCGTGCTCATCTCTGCTGTCCCAGTCTCAGCTGTCAGTCATTCCTGGGTTCTCCAGAGGTAACTGGCCAGCCTCTCGTGTCTCGCTGGCAGCTGCGGGCCTCCTGCCTCTGCTCTTCAGCACTTAGTGCCCTGGACATCTCTTCCCTTTCTTGTCCTTGGGATGGAAACTTTTTCCCATCACTTTACGGGCCCTGGGCCCAGAGGAAGCATGGGTGTTACCAGCCCCCCTCCCCACTTGTTCTCTCTCACGGCGCCCCTTCCAGAGAGCGTCCAGGCTCTTCAGGGTATCACACCTCATTACACTTGTAGCATTACTTTCTCTCTCACTTGCATACTTTACCCCAAACAGGCTACAGCTGCAGATGCTAAGGAAGGCATAAAAATCTGAGTCATCTCTCGCCTCCCACATCTGGGACACTGAGGGGCCCGGGGGTCATTGAGGCCCAAGCTGCCTCGGCTGTTGAGTTTTGTGTCTGCTCTTTCCCTTGAAGCACCCTCTGAGAACTTGATTTTCCTTCACAGACACCCTTCGTATAAAACACCCAATCTGCTGGCATGTGCAGTTAGAGTTTTTAAACAGGCATATTTTGCAGTCTGTACCTACATACCATGTAGATGCAATTTTGATTGGCTGCTGTTTGCCCTGAACACCATCACCAGAATTCTAAGACTCAAAGTAACTGTTGTAATTTCACTCTTCAGTGTTTCATCCCTTTGCATGTGACTGTGTGGCTGGATTATGGGTTTTGGACCCACCAGCTCTGGCCTCTGTGACCTGGCTGTGTATCTAACCTGAAGGGAAATGGCTCTGGGCTCTATGTGTATGCCAGGACTGGAAGGAGCACCAGGGGACTGCCCTGGGGCAGAAAACAGGTCTCAGTCAGATGACATCAGGTGGCCTGGCATGTCCAAGTTAAGTTAGCACTAAAGGTCTGCCTGCCAGACTTTACCTGCCTTGCTTTGGGAATATCAGGTCATTTTTACAATCCCCTCTCCTGATAGGCTTCCTGAGTAGGGGGTGGGATTTCAATAAATAAACCCCTCACCCAAAATACTAAGGAACCTTGGCCTTCCTCTGAGGCAGCCACATTCTGGGGCCACATGCTGGGTGCTTGGGGACTGGTTTCATCCTCCCATTCCCCAGTTCAGCTGTTCAGAAGTACTGAGAGCCCCTCGTAGGAGCTCAGGATTGGATGACAGGTCTCAGGCCATAGCGCCTCCTTAGCATGGTCTCTGGGTCTGGGGTGGGCAGCTTTCTGTCCCAGAATTAGCATCAGGAGCTTGTGTTTGGGGTCAAGGTCATGGGTGTTTAAGAGCATCAACTGGACAGGAACGTGATGGCCCTGCCCTTAGGGCTCGGTGCCCTTCAGGGAATCGGGTGAAATCCACTAAAAGGTCCTCATATGTCCCACTCAGGGCACATTCAAGGGATTCATGATCCCCAGGGTGAAGATGCCCTTCATTTTTCTTCTCCTTAGAACATTTCTGGAGGAAATTGTTTTAGAAATGTCCAAGTCAAGTTAGCACTAAAAAGAAAATAGAACTTGAAACCTTTTATAAAAATAATTTAGAAATTTCACTGTGGTTTTTAATAGCATTTTATTGAATTCTTACACTGCGCTATGTCTTTAAAAGACCTGTTTATTTTTATATAAACAATTTAAACCCTGTAAGAGCCCACAGATCCCCATTTTATAGGAGAGTAAGGTTCAGATAGGGTGAGTTGCTTTCTCAAGGTTGCATAGCACCGAGTATCAGGCTGTCGACTCTTAACATAGGTCAGTATGTGCAGACTCTGTCCAGATGTCCTGAGAGTTTTATGTGCTCCAGGTAAATTACAGCTGATACAGTGTCACCACAACTAGACTCTCTCTGGGGTGACTTTGAACATGTATTTGCTGAACACCTACTAAGGTGCCAATGTCTTAGGAGTGAAGGAAGGAGCTCCTGACGTGTGGAGCCAGGGGTGTTCAGAGGACAGCTGGGGCTAGTATCTACCTATGGCCTAGGCTGCATGCCACCCAGAGTGGCCCACGTGGTTAGAGACCTGTGTCCACTGGTGCCCGTGCTTGGCGCTGTCTGACAGAGGACAGTCATGCTCGTGTGCCTTTCCAAGAGAGACCCCCCGGTCTCTCAGTGTTGCTGCCATTGGGACTACATTTGAAAAATCAAATATTAAGATGCCTATAAGTGACATTGTGTGCAGAGTCGTGATCCCGAATGAGATTGCTGTGGAAGATGAGATTGTGTCGCATCACAGGAAGAATGGCAGCGTGTTTTATTACCCAAGTACAAAGTACCCTCAGCCCCATCAGCTAGTGGGAAAGAGGCTGGACTTGCCAGGCTCCAAAGAGCAGGAGGAGGACCTGCCGACAGTGCAGCCAGCTTGCTCCAGCCCTTCGGTAATAGCGTCCTGCCCAGAATTCCCTTCCATGGAGACCTGGGCCCTGGCTGCTAGGTTTTGCTTTTCAGATTGACCAGGAAATGCTCTTTGAAGAACTTGTATTGGGCTCTCCCCTCTTCTCTTCCCCCTTTGTTCTGCTGAAGGAGCTTCTCTGGATTGGGCTGTTGTTTATTGTCCACAGGCACCTGCACCAGTCAGCAGCCCTAAGCATGGAGGCTCTGCAGGATCTTCCCCCAGACCCCGTGGAGGGCATGGAAGAGGACATTGCGGACAAGGTAGGCCCTGGGCGGTGGGGCCAGAGGGCCATGTGCACATAGTAAGGCCCCAGCCTCAGGACTTGTGCTGGGCGCTGTGGCCTCAGGGTGTGGGCCCACATCATGGTGTGCTGGGTGAGGTGCATTTGGGGCACTGGGCCCCACCCTGGCAAGTAGATAGAGCACAGCAGGTGGTGGTGATGGTACCACAAGGCTCAGTAAAGTCCTCTGCCAGCCCTGCCAGTGTCCAGCATTCCATGTACAGGGAAGAGAGAACCGAGAGGGAGGGGACAGGACAGGGAGCACCAGTGGCTGTCAGCCCGTATGCACTGTGTGTGCTCAGCTCAGGGTGTGCTGACACTCAGACCCAGCTCCCCAGCGCCCGTGGGGGCAGGATCTGGGGCACTGGAGGTTTGGGGAGGAGGGCACTTGGCCAGCAGTGATGGCAAACTGAACAATGTGTGGAATGGCTGTTCCCTGAGAGAGAAGCCTGGTGACTGGGTCACGTGGGGCCAGCCCAGTCAGCTGTCTCTGGTAGCAGCTCAGACTTCTCAAGGACCAGCTGTAGAAAGAAGGGAAGAAGAGGGTGGCAGTACACGCCCCTCCTGTACCCTTTCCTGTCCCCCGTCACACCCTCTCTACAGCACCCCAGATATGCTCTGCAGAGCCTTCAGTGGCTCTCGGGGCCGGCCTTCGCTTTTCCTGCCACCTTTATATGTCTCTGTCCCATCTAGTTAGTGAGCTCCCTGAAGAGGGAGGGAGCACCCCTTCCTATTCCCTGCCTCCCCAGGCAGGTGTGGCCTTTGTGTCTGGCAGAGAGCTTGTGGCCCTGACCGTGGAGGACCTGGACCCCACCCGCCAGCACAGATCTACCCCAGAGGCACTGCTGGGGCCCCTCAGGTCTCCCCAGCCCCCTTCTGACATCTGCACTTGGGGTTTGGAGGCTGCGTGGTGCTCCCCATCCGTACTGACGCCCCTGGGGGCCTCACTGCCTCGTTTTTATGGGAATAGCCTTCATGAGCAAGGTTGACCCAACTCCATCGAGTGAGCACTGTCTTGCTCCCCAGGTCGTTTTCCTGGAGAAGCGGGTATCGGAGCTAGAGAAGGACACCGCTGCCAATGGGGAGCAGCACAGCCGGCTGAGGCAGGAGAACCTCCAGCTGGTGCACAGGTGAGCGCCCCGCTCTCTCCTCATGGGGCTGTGGCCGCTGCACAGAGGTCACGCTCCTGGGGCTGCCCTCCGCCCCACCTCTGGGAGCCAGCCCACAGTTTCCTTTGGAGCATGACTCCAACTTGGTGCTGTCACCAGCTCGTTTAGGGCCTCAGAGGAAAGAGCGAAGACAGGGCGCTGCGTCGCCCATCACTCGGAAGCAGCTGGGGCAGCACCCACACCGCTCGCAGGGAGTACCCGGTAGGGGGAGGCCTGACCTCAGGGTGGCGGGGGGCTGTGTGGGAAGAAGGGCTGGCTGGACTCTAGAAAGAGGCCTCTGGCTTGTGTCCCTGCATTTGAGAGCCCATCCAGAGGAGGCAGTGCCAGCCACAGGCCTTTGCTCCTGGACAAGGCTCCCTGCCTTTGACGGTGGCTGTGCTTTGCCTACTTCTCTCACATCATCTGGTTTCATCTTTGTGATCTCTGTGAGGCTGGTGCCGCTGTCTCCATTTCACAGTTGCGGAAACCAAGGCCCAGGGAGGGCAGATGACTTCCCAGGGCTCAGAGCTCCCCGCAGGGGGAGCATGACCCATCCTTGGGGTGTGCGGGTCCTCGGGTGCTTAGAAACAAGTGGGAACCGCTGGAACTTATGGGATGCGCCATGTCTTTCCTACAGTGAGAGCTCTAGGGTGGAAATAACAGACGTGAAGTGGGGAGTAACTACTGTGTTTGCACGAGTGGGTGGGAGCTCCTTCCCACTCCTGTCTGCAGACTTTTTCTAGATACTGTGTGAGTTTCGGTGTTTTGAAACCAGTTGTTCTGTGTACCTTCGTGCTGTTTGCAACAGCCTGCTTCATGTGCAGAGCAGGGGAGGCCAGCCCAGGAGCGGCGGTATCTGGGCTGTGCTGTGAGTACATCTGGTACTGTCGGGCCAGGCGAGGCGGGGAGCCCCCTGGGGCCTGGCGGAGGCGGGAAGCATGGTGTGTGCAGGTCTACACAAGAGGTCTGCCCACTCCAGGCTGCCGGCACCAGAACCTGGCTCTGCCACACACTCTGTGACCTCAAGCAAGAAGAGTCCTGACCTCAAAGCCATGGGTCTGCACCCATGACCTGAACGAGCGGAGTCCCCGTGCTCTGAATATTACGGCACATAGGCTGGCACACACTTGCGTGGCATTCACATTGTAGGCTCTTGGGTCATGCTTGGCTCCTGTCATAACGTTTTCATCCTGGATGCTAGTGCCACATTTCCTTTTTAGTACACGTGCTGCCGAAGCCAGCGCTGCATCTCAATAATGAAGTTAAAACGTTCTCTTGTGCAGCTGAGACCCTGCGCTTGGGCTTCTCCCAGGAGGTCCTGCCCCGGTGGGCTCTGCCACTTCCACGGGGGGCGTGGGTTCTAGTGCCGCACTGAGCATATGCCTCATTTCCAGAGACATTTGTTCCTGCCTCCCTGTCCTTGTCCAGGCAAGTCTGGGCGAGCCACCAAACTCCTGGCTCCAGCTGGGTGGTGAGGTTTATCTAATCTGACGGGCACTTACCAGTTATCCACATGTGCAGAGGAAAGTCCACCTTCCGTGCCTCGTCCTCCTCCAGGGTCAGCCACATGGAGTTCCTGTGACATTCCTTCTGGTGCCGACCGTCTCCCAAACAGCGTGCTCCTGCTGCATTTTCTTGGTGCTCCCAAGATTTCCTGGTGGGACAGTCGTCCCACACCAGCCCTGTGCTCTCTTCTCTGTCGCCATCACAGGAGTTCCACATGCTTCCTCTGAGTCTGGGTTTTACTTTCTGGATCCCACATTTTCTTCTTTCTTTGCCCACATTCTGAGGAGGGCGCCCCCACTGCTGCCTGGGAGGGTTGCGTGGGAGCAGGTTCTTTGAGAGCCTGTGTGTCTGAGGCTGTGCTTCACCCACTGACAGCGGGTTCCCTGAGAGCTCAGCGCTCTGCCGCCTCCAGCTGAGCTGTGGTTGGGATGCCTGGCGCCGCTGTGTGGCCCTGTTCTCGTCCTCGGCACGCGAGGGCCTCCTGTTGTTTCCTGTGCTGGGCACGTGGTTTTCAACCTCCAAATCTGCAAAGTGTGCCCCTCGGCTTCAGGAAGATTTCTAAAATTATTTCTCCATACAGCATTTTTTATTCTCTTATCTATCTGAACTTCTGTTCATCAAACATTAGACCTTCTGGACATCTCCTCTCATTTTCTTTGACTTTCCTATTCTCTTTTTTTCTCTATATATAATATGCTTGGTTTTCTTCCTCAGCTCTTCTATTGAATTTTAAATGTTACTCATATTTTAAATTTGTAAGTTACTTTTTGTCATCTCTTCCTTCTGTGACATCACCCCTATTTTGTGAATGTGTCCTTAGCTCTCTGTTACAGGGCTTTTCCTCTTGTTCCTGCATGATGTGCATTTCCTACGAGGTCCCTTTTTTGTTTGCTTCGGCCACTTGTGCTTAAAGCTTCTCTATGGTAGCTTGTGTTCTTTGGCCGTCCATTCATTGTTAGGTGTGCAGCACCAAGAAGCAGATGAGAAGCCCTGTATGTGGGGAAACCTTATGGGCTCCACGCCATCGTGGGCAGGGCCTGGAGCCCTTCTCTTTGGGATGGTCAGTTTCTACCTCCTGTGGGTGGGTATGGTGGTCGGGGAAAGTGCCAGGGTCGGGGCTCCACGTGAATATTTCTTTTGTCTTTGTGTTCTTGTTGACACCTGCCCTCACCTCTGCTGTGGATGAATTGTGGGGCTGGTTTGTACATCAGGTCCTGGAATGTCAGTGCAAGGTGCCTTAGGGATGCTCATGGGCTTGTACCCATCAGAGTGTCTCCCATCCACATGCCACCCTCAGTGTAGGGAGCAGAGACTGAGGGGGGGGCACCAGAGCTGTGGGGGAGCTCTCACAGCCATCCTGCCCCTCCTCCAGGTGGGGCCGCTTTCTCGGGGTCTGGGCAGAGCGGCTCTCACCTCCCTCCTCCCTTGGCCTTCGCAGAGCTAATGCCCTTGAGGAACAGCTGAAGGAGCAGGAGCTGAGAGCTTGCGAGATGGTGCTGGAGGAGACTCGGAGGCAGAAGGAGCTCTTGTGCAAGATGGAGAGAGAGAAGAGCATCGAGATAGAGAACCTGCAGGCCAGGTAGGTGAGGCTGCCACAGCGCTCCCAAGCAGTGGCGAGGAAAGGAAAGTGCGGGGGCACTCTCATGAGCAGCCCCCACCCCCAGGCGGTGTCTGGAAGGTACAGTTTAGACAGAGTGGAAGACCTATGTGAAGAAATCTGTAAAACTCTACTAAAGGCTACAGAAGGTCTACATTCAAAGACTTGACTAATTCAGTTTCTCTACGCCTCTCTAGTGAATATTATCTCAGTCAAAATGTCAACATTCTTTTTAAGGCAACTTGACAAAGTTACCTTTATGCTTCTCTGGAGGCATAAGCCTTACATGAGTCAGGAAGAGGAGGGAACAGAGAAAGGGGTGAGCACACTGTGATTAAAACACACCTGAGGGCACAGGAGGGGTGGCCATCCCGTGCCGCTGGGGAGGCAGTGCCACCACACCTGGGCACGCGGGCTGGAGGAAGCGGCACACACTTCTAATCACACGTGGGAGTGATGGTTTCCTTAAAATACTGTTTGTAAAAGAAAACCCACAGGGGATTTCAATGTCCATCCTGAGAGAAATGGTGGGAAAGGTCACCCTAGAGCCTCCCCATTCTCACTCTCGGAGCACCTCCCCGAGCGGCTAGTGAGAGTGGGCACATTTCATGAAATTGTTTTTTAACTAAGCACCACTTTTAGATTCAAAATACAGTAGCTTTAAAAACTTTTTATTGATTGATTTTAGAGAAAGAGAGAGAGAAACAGAAACATGGATCTGTTTCTGTGTGCGCCCTGACCAGGGATGGAACCGGCAACCTCTGCGCATCGGGACGATGCTCTAACCACCTGAACTATTCCTCCAGGGCCCAAATGCGGTAGTTTTCAATGTTCATGAAAAAGGATTTTACATTCTTTAGCTTGTGTCCCCCTCCAACTCTTAAAGCCGAGAAGATACACTTTGACTTATGTCTAAGGAGAGCCCCCCCGGACATTTTCAGAAGTGGGGTGGCAGGAGCAGGCTGCATGCAGAGCTGTACTGGGGTCACCCTGGTCAGGGAAGCCTCCTTGCGTGCAAACCCAGTGTGATGACAGCACTTAGGACAGCCAGGCCCAGGCAGCCAGGACAGTGCAGTTAGTGGACCTAGAGCTTTTCCTCATTTGTGTGTGCTGCTTGCCTCTCATCTGGGCCCTTTCTACCGGGGCTGTGGGTGTGGAGAGGCAGAGACGTCCTGCCTCCCATGTCTGTCCCCATCAGAGCCTTCACAGCTGGCTGTCCTGCTGGCCAAGCAGGACAGCAGCCTGGAGGGGCATGCAGTAGGCAGGCTCTCATGTGGTCCTAGGGGAGCTAGGCAGGACTTGGTGCCATTGCTTTTCTTGACCAAACCTGCTGCCTGCCTTGTACACCTAAGATCAGTGGCTCTGTGTGTCTGGACCCTATCAGCCTCCTTCAGCTCCTAAGAGTGTGGTGGGGGCAGAGGAGACCTGTGGTTCTTGGGGGGCTGTGCAGGCTCTCAGAGGTCACTACAGCCTTAGGTCAGCACCCTGAGGTCAATCCAGCACAGGGGCCTCCCCGGCATGTCCCCAGGCCATTATGGTGTACTGGAAGACACTCCTCAGTAAGGGGTACCACAGAGTAACAGGGTGGCGAGGACAATTGGATAATGGGTATGAACCAGGGCTCCTTATAAAAAGGGCTGAGTCTGTGGCTGGGACAAGGTGGACCAGTAGAGCCTGGAGCGTCTTGTAATGTCAGAAAGTAGGGAAGTGCTCACACAAAAGCATACACACACAGTGATGGGTGCATGTCGCAGGGGCATGAGCCAACTGAAGGTCAAAGGTGGGACAGACGTTTTTAACAACACACTAACAGTGATGCTACTGGCCACAACACAAGCTAAATGTGGTGGTTGCTAAGTGAGGAGAAGACACAAACCTTGCTCGTAGAGGAATGCCAAGTAATGTATGGAGATGCCCCTCCCCCATGGGTGACCGCTGAGGCCTCCCTTTCACTGGAGCATGGGCTGCACTTGGTGACCAGCTTCCAGTACAGAGAATGGAGGGGGAAAGTAGAACTTGACAGAGGAGACACCTGCAGACACACCTTGACCAGGTGATCAAGATCAATATCACCATGTTGAGTCATATGGACTCAGGCACCCCTGATCTGATGTGACAGGAGGGGCACCTCACTTCTATGGGATTCTTTCCCAAACCATAACTCACCTAATCATAAGCAAACACCAGTGCCCTGGCCGGATAGCTCAGTTGATTAGAGCATCGCCCCGAAGCACAGTGGTTGCTGGTTTGATCCCCGGTCAGGGCACATACAGGAATGGATATGTGTGTTCATGTCTCTCTCTCTCGCTCCTTCCCTTCCTCTCTCACTAAAATAAATAAAGGAGAAAAAAAAGAATACATCAGAAAGACCCAATTTGAGGGACATTCTACTAAATAAAGATGTGATCAGACTGTCAAAGTCATGAAAAACCAGGAAAGTCTGGGAGACTGCCCCAGACCCTAGGGGACAGAGTAGATGACTAAGTGGTGCATGGTTCTGGGAGGGACCCTCAGCAGAGCAGGGCACTTGTGGAAACGCTGAGTCGCGTCCATGGCTTGCTGACCAGTGTCCTGCTGTGGATGTGTGGGCCGTGATGAACCTGCGGCAGTGATGGGCACGTGCTGCGAGGGGACGAGGCCCGCAGGGACTGCACGGTGTCCACCAGCTCTGTAAACCTGAGATTACCCCCAGACCCAAAGTGTGTGTAACAGCCATCTTGGCCTACGAAAAGTTTTGGCCCAGAGCACTTGTGGGTGTAGGGGCTGGGCTGTAGGCATTGGGGTAGCCTCTGTGGACCCTGGGTGGCCTCTAGTGAGTTCTCTGAGACTCGGCCTCCCCGACTCCACGGAGGCACATTCCCAGGGAGCGGGTCTCAGCCTCCTTCTATGCTCCAGGCTACAGCAACTGGATGAGGAGAACAGTGAGCTGAGGTCATGCACACCCTGTCTGAAGGCCAACATTGAACGCCTGGAGGAGGTAAGTTGGTGGCCAGGAGTGCTGAGTGTGCAGGGCCAGGCTTTGCACCGTGCGGTCACCGAGATCAGTCAGGCTAGCCTACATGCTTTTCCACGCCTGTTCTGATGCTGGTCTGACGCCTGTTGCGGGGTCGGGATGTGCTGAGACAGGCTCTCCAAAGCAGGGCAGTCACGCAGCTCCTGGGTCTGCAGAGGTCTGGCCGGCCAAAGGGTGCAGCGCAGCTGGAGAGCGGTGCTGCTCCAGAGAGCAGGCCTGTGGGAGGACAAGCTTGGCTCAGGCCACCATCTGTTTACTGGCAGATGCTGGAGCCTTCCGGGCTTCCCTGCTTCCTCACAGCTGTGGGATTCTTGGGCCCAGAGGTTCACGCTTAGATTGACCCATGGTCTGAACCCAGGAATGTTATCATTGAGGGGCCGGCTTCAGCTGGACCACGCATGCCCCGTTCTGCAGATGTTCACTGAGAGGCTTCTCCTCGCTGTCCTCCGCTTCCTGCAAGTGTCTCCTGGGAAGCTCTGAATCCAGAGCAAGTTGGAGACCATCTGTGCTCGGGCTGCTATGAGCATTTCCTGCTGAGTGGCCATGAAGCAGGCCCTGCTCTCTTGCCTTTCCTTAGAGACAGGACTGTTGTACTGTTGGGGGAGGCGCCCACACCAAGAGCACCCCGGCCCGCCTTCCGTGGGTGCTACCCTCAGGGTCGGCACAGGCCTGTGTGCGCACCTTGGCTTTGACAGGAAGGCTCAAGCGCAGCTCTGTGGACGTCAGTGAACTGAGACTCCCAGGACACATGCAGCTGAGGAAAGCCCCAAGTATGTGGTGACAGGCAAGGTAGCCTATGGCAAGTGTTTCGCATTGCAGGAGAAGCAGAAGCTCCTGGACGAGATTGAAGAGTTATCACTGCGGCTCAGTGACGAGCAGGAAAACAGGAGGAAGCTGGGAGACAGGCTGAGTCACGAGAGGCACCAGTTCCAGAAGGAGAAGGAGGCTACCCAGGAGGTGAGCACAAGCCCAGGAGCCCTGGCTGTTCCTCTGCAAGCCCCCAGAATCCACATGGCGTGCACAGGCCGCTTTTAACCGTCACGCTGGGCAGAGGTGCTGGGTGTGCGATGGCATTTGAGAAGTGTGGCATTGTCATCCTTCTCAGAAATGGTGCCCGGTCCCTGGTTGTGCAACCCGGGCTAGGCTGACCCTGCTCACTCCGCGGTTGCACACAGCTCATCGAGGACCTGCGCAAGCAGCTAGAGCAGCTGCAGCTCTTCAAGCTGGAGGCAGAGCAGAGGAGGGGCCGGAGCAGCAGCATGGGTCTGCAGGAGTACAGCAGCCGCACCCGCGAGAGCGAGCTGGAGCAGGAGGTCCGCAGGCTAAAGCAGGTACAGCTGAGCAGAGGCCCTCCCATCCGGGAGAAACCTGGCAGCTGGCAGGGGAGAGGGGTACAAGGGGGCTCACAGCCCAGGAATGATGCTGTCGTGCCATCCACCCCAGGATAACCGGAACCTGAAGGAGCAGAACGATGAGCTCAATGGGCAGATCATCAACCTGAGCATCCAGGGCGCCAAGAACCTCTTCTCCACGTCCTTCTCTGAGTCCCTGGCTGCGGAGATCAGCTTGGTCTCCCGCGATGAGGTAACCTGCACCCCTCGGCCTGGGACGTGAAGGTGCCCCCAGTCTGTGCGCTCGGTGCTGACCCCTTGCTCCTCCCACAGCTCATGGAAGCAATCCAGAAGCAGGAAGAGATCAACTTCCGCCTGCAGGACTACATTGACAGGATCATCGTGGCCATCATGGAGACGAACCCGTCCATCCTGGAGGTCAAGTAGAGGCAGCCCAGCCTAGCCCAGTGTGATTTCGGACTCCACCAGTACCCCAGAGCTGGCCACAGCACACGTGGGCCAAGGATAGCAGGTCCCATGGCCACCGAGCCCAGAGCACGCAGCTGAGCTAGGACGCCTGGAGTTGGGGTGGTGGAAGAGGGAGAAGGAAAGGAAGCCCCGGGATTAGAGTCCACAGCAGGCACAGACGAGATGGGGCCTGCTCTCAGCAATGGCCGTCCCTGCTCCCCTCCTCTCTGCAGAGATGTGGGGACCATGCCTCAGGCTGGGATGAGCTTGTCCGGGAGCCCCTCCCATGTAGTAGACCCTCCACTGCCCTGCCCTGCCAGGGAAGAAAGGAAGGAAATGGGTTCCTGCCTGCAGTGCAGCCATCTGTGTCACCCTGATTTGGTGCCACCCAAGTCTCAACCACTCCTGGGCAGTCTAGAGGGCCCGGGACCCTCGTACCAGATGTGGTGGTATGTGACAGACAGGTAGTGAGGCCCGTGCGAGTCAGGGTCTGACCAGAGCTGCAGAGAACCCACCACCCCCTAGCTTTTCTGGAGCTATCTTCCCTGAGCTGCTCAGGATGTCCCCCAGCCAGAAGGGGCATCTCAGTCCAGCTTCAGGCCCAGGGGCTCCAGCCATGTGGCTGTTCTCATAGTCAGATTCTCGCAGCATGTCCTGTGGGAGCTTGGGTAGGAGCCTCTGCTCTGAAATGAGGACTTGAGAGTAATGGTGTGGAATGTACTGTCTGGATGGGGTGGACATGGCAGGCCCCTCCAGCTCCTGGGGTGCAGGTGGGGCCATGGCAAGGTGCTGCCTTTCCATGGGTGCGGCCTTCTTGGCCTCCTGGATCACTCCCCTCCCTGTGCAGATCTTGGCTGCCTCTAATGAAGTGTCACTTTCCCAGGCCAGAGTCCAAATGTTTCCTCTAGGAGTCTGAAGTCATTAGAAATCATCATCCTTCCCCAGGTGCATTCCGCAGGCGCCAGGTAGAACAGGCTCTGCCAGGACAGAGGTCAAGAGCAGAGAACAAGGCCTTCCCAGTGGCTAGGGGTTTCTTCTAAGGAAACCTGTGCCCAGCTTTATGCTGCCACTGCCTGGCACCTGCACTACCAGGAACAGCAGTGTTACCCCCACAGGGATGCTTGACCTGCTGCCCACCTGAGCCCGAGCACTGGCCCTGAGCCTTCAAGTGCTGCTCCCGGGTGGGCCAGGACCCTCCACACAAACTGGCCACCGCTGGTGCGAGTGTGTGTATGAGGCGTATGCACGTGTGTGTGCGTGTCAGCATGTGTGTTGTCCGGCACCCCTCCATCCTCCACATGGCCCACCTACACTACGACTTAAGACATTGCCTCGTATTGTATATTTTGGGGAAAGCCTTGGGTGTAAATCAGTGTAAACTTGGAGGAGAGATTTTTCTATCATGTAGAGTAGGTATTTTTTATAGACTGAAGGTTGATCAATTTTTTTAATACTTCCAAGAGAGAAAACTATCTGTGTATACACGAGATATATATATGTATGTATAATAATAAATACGGAACTCTGCTTCTGCACCCAGGCTGACCCTGCCGACACAGCCTGGGTCTCTTTCTGTCCATCACTCAGCAGTACTGTAACTGTAAATACTAAATTGCCGGGAGATGTGTCACACACCCAGGCAATGACTTGCACAGTGACCCTGCTTTCATCCTCTCACGGAAGACTTTTCCAGGCAAAGTGACAGCGGCCTAGATGTAGAAGGGCAAGGCCAGGACAGTGTCACCATGGATTAAAGCTGTTGCTGTACACAGAGGTCGGCTTCTTCCTCTGTGGGGGTCATGGGGTGCAGTAGGGTGCCATAGGCCTGGTGTAGCAACCCCTAATGGTGTTGTTTGGGGTACCAGGAGCCAGGTGTCACCTGAATTCAGACAGCAGGAGACCACCTAGTCGAGCCAGCCCCTCTCAGCCTCCCTGTGAGTCTCCCAAAGGTGCTGAGATGGCACCTGCAGACTGGGCCCAGCAGAGCCTGTCCAAGGGTGCTCCTGGGGCAGGGCCACGTGGTGGGCTCCAAGGGCTGGGATGTCATGGCAGGACCTGGCCCCTAAGTGCACGCCGGCTACCAACATGGCACCAAGGGCCAGCTGGGCTGAGGAGGGGACAGCATTGCTGTCTCTGGCTCATGAACAAGCTGTTCCTGTGGGATAGGCAATCCGGGATGAAGAGAAGGGCCCCAGGGGAGGCCATGCGGAGCACCCAAACCAAAGGCACCGAGAAGGCCCTGTCAGGCTTGGGTTGAAGGGAGGGACAAAGTGGGAGGTGGGCTGGGAGGAGAGCTCAGCTGCCACCACAGTCACAGGGACACTTCCCAGAAGGTTACTAAAGGTAAGTGACCAAATCTGACTTGAAGAGGGTTGTTAGCTAAGTCTCCAAAATGACTCCCAGCCCAGGCGTCCACAGGAGTGGCAACGTGCACCCTCCCTTACCCCTTACACCAAGCTACTGCATGCCGGACACAAACGGAGAAACTAAGGTCCAGAAGGCCGAGGACTGCACCCCCAGCCACCCAGCCAGCAGAGAAGAGTTGCGCTCAGGTCGCTGGCCCCAACTTCTGTCTATGGGGCTGATGACCTGAGGGGTGGCAATAGGTGGTGGCCACAGCCTGGCTTGCAGCAAGCAGGGCCCCCAGGCCTCATCTGTTAGGGGTGTAGCACAACAACTCTAGGGGTACCCAGGGGAAGACCCAAACACTGTGTGGGGTGGCGCTGAGGAAGAAACTTGGAGGGTGTCGTTCTGCCTGGATCCCACATCCCACCAGGATTCCAGGGGAAGGCCAGGACAGTCTGGATCACTCGGCCCTGCACATGCTGCTGGCCAGGTCTACCCACCTGTGCTCCCAGGGCTTTCTCTCACTAACAAGTCCATTCACTGGACTTGCATCAGGCCCCCAGTAGGGCCTAATCTTGGCCAAGGAGGGCAGCCTGGTGCTGGAGCTTGGGGTGTGGGCTTCAATCCCAGGCTTCTGGTGGAGCCCTGCATGGAAGGCCTGCTCAGCACTGGAGGGCACTCAAGTACTGCTGCGATGGGTTCAGACGTCAGAGGGGTTCCGAGAGGGCTCTGTCCCCAGACAGGCTGCAGTGTGGGGTCTCCCCTGGCCCAGGTAGAGGCCAGTGCCTCGCTTTGAGAATGATACCTGTCCTCCCACCTATCCTGTGTCTGTCCATCTGGCACGTGCCAGTCACATCTCTGCCTAGGAGAAGCTGGAAGTGGGAAGGGGTCCGCTCCATCAGGTGAGGCCAGAGCCAGGGAGGGAGGAGCTGCTTCCTCCACCGTGTTACTCTGTTGAGGCCTGCGAGCCTCTCCAGTTTATTCCCACTCCTTTTTTTTTTTTAACTATACAGTTTATTTTCTTTTTATTTTATTCGTTTTAGAGAGGAGACACAGAGAGAAAGAGAGAAAGGGGGGAGGAGCTGGAAGCATCAACTCCCATATGTGCCTTGACCAGACCAGTGCAGGGTTTTGAACTGGCGACCTCAGTGTTCCCAGGTCGAGGCTTTATCCACTGCGCCACCACAGGTCAGGCCCCACTCCTTTTTAAAGTTAGATTTTCTTCTTTTTTTAACTTTGACTTTAGAAAGGGAGGGAGACAGACATCGGATTTGTTGTTCCCCTTATTTATGCATTCACTGATTGATTCTTGTATGTGCCCTGACTGAGGATTGAACCTGCAATCTTGGAGTACCTGGACAATGCTCTAACCCGCTGAGCTACCCAGTTAGGGCCTTTTTCATGTTTATACACAGGGGCCCACCAGCAGCTGATACTGAAATCCCGGCCCTGGCCCTCCGGGAGCCTCTAGCTCCACCAGGAAACCCTTGGGACAGGGTGGGGTGTGAGAACAAAGGATGAAAATCCGTTGTGAATGGAAACAGGGCAGTGTTTGGTTGGTTGCTGCCCAGGAAGGCCTACCTAGAGATTTTCTTCCAGAAGGTGGCTGAGGGCAGGGGGGGGGGGGCAGGCAGACCCCAGAGTGTGCTGAAGGGGGGACATGGTGAGACGTGAGGCCGGTGTCAAGGCCTGCACCCCTCAGGCCTGAGTGCATCCCTCCCATGTGGGGATCCTGCACCTCCAACCCTGAAGCCCCTGCCACAAACCCCTCCCACCCGGGGGTCAGTTCTGTCTGACAGAAGAGCAAAGAGCAAGGCTCTACCCCTCTGGAAGAAGACATCTGGCAGGTGGCTGCATGGCAGGCCCTGGTTCCTCCAACTGCCATGCGCACTGGCTGGGCCCCCAGCTCAGGCCTGCTCCAGCCGTCCACAATAGAGAAGGGGTACCGGAGTGGCTGCAGCTCAGCTGCCCCAGCACCTGCCCACTCCATGTGCTGGCATTTCAAAGACAAGGAGATGGCGCAGAAAAGGATCCTTACTTTTTACCTGCAAGAGCATCTCGCAAAGCAGGTGGTTACGGGTCATTTCATAAAATCAGCCATCTCCACTGGGTTCCCACCTCCCCCTTCTCCCTCCGCAGCAGGTACCTTCTGGGAAGGGCCGAGCAGAATGATCATTAATTCAAGCATCCCTGCACAAATCTGCTTGTGCCCACATTGTCCTTGACTTGAGACACAGCAGCGAACACAATGTGCCCAGATGCCCTGTGGAGCAGAGCTTCTAGCAGGACAGGGACACAAGGACCCTCACTAGTGTGACAGGCACCCAAAGCCAGCAGGCAGGCTAAGATGTGCCTGTGCTTGGAGCAACACAACTCATGTGTTGGCTGATTTTATGAAATGACCCATAACCGTCTGCTTTGTGAGATGCCCTCGCAGGTAAAAGGTAAGGGTTCTCCTCTGGGCCATCTCTTGGTCTTTGAAATGCCATCAGGTGGAGGGGCCGGTGCTGAAGCATCCAGGCTGGGAGGGTGGTGTCCTCCAGCTGGGATGGTACTAGCCAAGGTCTGGGTAGTCAGAAGTCACTTATCTTCTGCTTTATAGTTATTTAAAATGTACACTCTGTGCCTCAGGATATTGAAGATGATCACAGGTTTACTCCACAGATATGTTCCTCATCTTACTCGTCCTGCTGCCCACTGCACGTGGAGCCCATTTTTTTCCAGCTCCCTCCTGGGACAGTGCACATCTCCCCTCTCCTCCCCTTCCCTCTACTCTCCTCCCCTTCCCTTTGGGAGCAGTGAAACAAGAGCTTAGGGTAGAAGAAACAATAGGGGAGAGTCTAGGTGAGGCTGCTTTGCTCTCTAGAAATGTTATGGGAAAGAAATGACCCTGGGTGGGGTTGCTATCGGCTCACTGAACAGTTGGAGGACAAGAACCTTGGAGACAGTTCAGGGGGTTAGCTGCTGCTGCCCATTGCTCTCCTGGCTGCACATCTTGTGGGGTCGCTTAGAGTTCAGTGGATACATACCTGCGGGGAAGAGGGGAAAGAGAATGGTGTGGGTGTGCTCCTGGGACGAGAGGGTCTTCAACAGTCTCGAAGGCTCCTCTCAAAACCCTCTTTTGGTGACGGGGCTTTCTCCCCTGCAACAGGCCTTGGTTCCTTACTGGAGAAGGCTGGGATGCTCCTGCTCTCTCTGCACCCCACCCCACCCCGTAAGGCCTGGCTCCTCAGAAATCTGCAGTGAGCTGGCAGGAACCTGGGCCATCAGATCACTGGGACCAATGTCAACTGTTCCTCCTGCTGAGAGGTTACAGGGCTGTGGACACCAATCCTGACTGTCTCCAGGGGGAGGGGCTGGAGAGGGAAAGGGACCTGTAGGAGTCAGCCCTTGACTCAGTCCTCTCACATGATTCCACAGCCACACATGGCCGGAAGCCTCCTTGTCACCTACCTGCAGGAAAGGAAGCTGGGGTGGGCTAAGTCACTCTACAGCCCTGTGCCCCACAGGCTGCTTGTCACCTCAGAGCACTCAGGAAGCTGCGCAGCCTCGGCTACAGCGAAAGCCCAAGCCCCTCCACTGGGACACTGCAGCATCTGGACAGTAAGACAGATGTTTTCCTAGGACTTGAATGTCTTCCCAGGAGAACAGAGTCCTGTCCACGTAGGTCCTCTTGAGGTCAGCTTAGCCTTTATGGGCACTGGAGCAACATCACCCAATCTCCCATTTGTCAGACTCCACTCCATCTCGAGGCAGAATTGGACCACAACCAAACACTTCCTGAATGTTAGCTGATGGGCCTTGCTTCTGCATCTCCTTCTGCATGGCCAGTGCCTTTTCAGGCTTCCCACGTGTCCCTGAGTGCCCGAGTCCTTGGGGCTCTGCCCTCAGCATGTCCATTTCCCACTGCAGCCTCTGCTTCAATTGCGAGTGATAAACTGTTGACACCGGAGTTTTCCTGCATGTCCTACAGGGCATCTAGGCAACAGATGGCAGGGAGCTCCAGTTTTACTGCTGTCAGGCTTGAGCGTGACCTCAGGAGTGCAGAAAAACGGAATGTAAAGGGAGACTGAGCCCTGCGGAAACTCTCGTGCAGTGGCGCGGGTTCTGTTCAGAGATCCCTAAGGAGGAACAGCAGCTTCCCATGTTTAGGGCTTCCTTCCTGCCAGCCACTGGTTTACACGTTCTGGTGGTACCTCATTTCGTCAAGTGATTCCACTGCACACATAGCAACACTCTCAAGTGCCAAGGCTGTGTCTTGGACCCAAGTCGGTACCACCAAAACTGGAGCTTATGACCGTGAAGCCCTTAAGGGAAGCCAGGGAACGGAGAAATTGCAGAGATGGTTTGAGGCACCTGAGAGGGTAGGGTAGGGAGTGAGGCGGCTCTTGAGTGAGCTAATGAGGACTACGAGCCCCGTGGACACGTAGGGGCCAAGACAGCCCAGCGCTCAAACACGCCGCAGCGCCTCGATTGGGACGGACACGGAGGTCCCCGCCTCTTCCGTCCTCGCAGAGCACCCTGGGAACTCTAGTCCCAGTTCCATACTCGACGCACCCTACCCCTACCCCCCTTGCTACTCCTTGCCAAGCCTGGCACGCAGCACTCCCCGGGGTCCGGGACTCGGCGGTCCCCAGTGGCGCTGGTGAGTGGGGAGGGCCAGGAAGCTGGCAGGCCCCTAGAGGGCGCCAGTGGGGGTAGCTGTTGGCCGCCTCCTCCCAAGACTACAACTTCCGGATCTCCTCGCGCGTTTTGGACGTCGCCGCGCTGCCCTGTGGGAATAGTAGTCCCGGCGCGCGATTCACAGCGCCGCGTGCGCCCCGGGCGCGCCGTAGCCGCGGGGCCCGGACCGGTCTCTACGCTACGGAGGTGACGTAAGGTGGACACCGGACGCGGGCCGGGTTCTGCCGGGTCTGGGCGTTCGGCCGCTTCTTCACTCAGTGCCGGAGGCCGGCGGGGCAGCGTGGCCAGTGGCAGAAGTTGCAGGTCGGCCGGCAGGGGCGAGCGGGCCGGGGGCCGCGCCGCCCAGGCCGCACAGACGGAGGAGGCACCGCCGGCTTGTGGAGGTGAGTCCGCCCAGCCGGGCCGGGGGCGCGGCCTGGACCCTCGCCGGAGCCTGGGCCTGGCGAGCAGCACTTCTTAGCGCCAGGGCTGCCAACCTCGGAGCTAGAGTCAGCCTGCTGCCTCTCTGGCGACTCCTGAGCATTGGCCAGAGCCCCGGCTGGGCTGGGTGCACTGTTTGAGAGAAGGGAGCCGGCGGGGATCGGGTCATCTGAGTCCCTGGAAGACCAGCCTCTGGGTGCTGTGGACACAGGCGGCGGCCTCAGTCCCTGCCTGCCCTTGAGTGCCCTTATCTTCCAGGCAGCGTCTTGGTTCAGCTGCATTAGGGGATGTGCCCCATGGTGCCCGCAGCCCTCCCCAGTGAGGGACTCTGGGCACTGCCTGGGGGCGGACCAGTGGAGTGGGGGGTGCGCAGGCGCGCCCTCTGTGCCCGCTGGCCACCCCGCACTTCCTCTTCTCCGTTCATCTCCGGGCTAGTGCTGGAGCGACACAGGGAAGTTACCGAGCTCTTCCTGTTGGCCACAGAGGGGCCCTTCTGGTCCTGAGGAGTGAAGCCTTGTGTGGTCGCGTGGCTCACTGGGTGGCTCTTGGGGACCCCTGAATGCACAGGAGTTTGTGACCAGCTGCAGGCAACAGGATCTCTGTGGGACCAGGCCAGAGAGTTTGGGGTCCTGCAACTTGGAGCTCTGGCATCCTGTGGAGAAAATGGGCTAAGCTTGGTGCTCAGCTGGGTCTGAGCTCCTCCCAGTAGGGATCCCCCCACCCACTAGGTTCCGAGATTTGTTTGTGTCGGGTGTGGAGAGAGTATTTCCGACCCCTAGACAGGGTATGGTGGTGGGGTAATTTCATCTTTCCTCTGAGTGAAAAGAGAGAGATAGTATTTCCTAGCCCAGGTCGCAAAAGGAGAGCCTCAGAGAGTCAGGGGAGTCTGGTGCCCAGCTCTGCAGCCTGGTGGTGGTCTCGCAGGAAGCCAGTGCAGCCTGGCCTTGGTGATGGGCACATCTTACTTCCTCCTAGGTCATTCCGCTCCCAGGAAAAGCATTCCTCTGTTCCGCCTTCCCTTCTGCATCTCAAATTTTCTGGAGCTGTTTTTCCTGAGCAGACAGGTCCGTGACCTGGTGACCTTCTGAGAACCTGGTTTAAGCCCTGCTGGCCCCAAGACTTAGTGGCTGCATGGCTTTAGGCAGTGACCTACGATCTCTGATCTTGTGTCTGCTCTGAGCACCCCAGACGTGAGCTTTGAGAACAGGAAGTGACCAAGCCCCCTGATCCTGCATTTGCTTATGACTGTCCTCACCCCCCAGTCATGCTAGCAGCTCCCAGTACTCTGCCCTTCATCAGAGAAGCCAGGCTTGGCTGGCTTAACAGTGGTAACATTGGCTGATGCTCTTTGCATTCAGGCCGTGCATCAAGCTGTCCAGGTCTCTGCCTCCGAGGCAGCACTTTGGTAAGCCTATTTCACTGAGGAGCAGCCTTAAAATGTGCCCCCCAAACTCAGATATTTATGGGCCCCAGATGATGGGTGAAGAACCTGATGGGGCCAGCTACCCACAGTTACGGCTCTTGGGAAGTAGCAGCCTGTGGTCTGGCCTTCGGTGTGCCACTCAGCCCCACCCCCTGCCCAGCACAGAAGGGTGCTGAAGAGGCAAATGGCACGCACAGGTGGAGACAGTTTCGGCTGGTGGGGTGGGCGTGGTGGCTTCTTCATCTGCTGTTACAAGTACACGGGACCCTGAGCAAGGACATGCCCTGCCCTGAGGACTCTGAGGCAGCTCTGGGCTTAGCCAGCCCCTCTTCTCTCCCCACTATGGCCTGGACTGCCTGGCACACCCTCACTGTCCTTGACTCTGGTTCCGCCTGTGCCCTATTATTCAGCACCCAGCACCTGGGGGACTGTCTCAAAGCAAGAATATGATCTTATTTCTTACTGACTCTCTTCTGCCAAACCCCTCTGTGTGGACACAGCTTCTCTCTTTTCCCTTCCTTCCTGTTCTGCCAAGATTGTCTGGGAGGGTGTGCTGGGCTCTGATGTAGTCCTGGCTGCCTGTGCACCGGCCGACTCGCAGTGCCCGGTACTGTCCCATTCACATGGAGTAGATGGCTTTGTGAGCCACTTGCCAGTGGGCAACTCTAGTCACCCTGACTCTGAAGTCCAAGGGGAGCTCCTGGGGCATCTAGAAAGGCGCCCCGAGGCCTCTCTAGGGATGATGCTGATCTCCATGCTGATCTCCACGTTTTTTGAATGAGTTCGAAAGAGGCGGGGGGGATTGAGGCTGGGCTGCCTCCACTTCTCAGGTGTGGGGACTTGCCTAGCCACACCAAGCCACTCTGTGGGTTACGGCAGCAGCCCAGGAGGGGTCTGAGTGGGGGCTCTACAGAGGGCTGTATTGATGCCCCCAGGACAGGACCTGTCACCAGGGTGCAGAGAGCCAGGGGTCTGTGGGAAGACAGGTGTCCTAACCCAGCAGAGACCACCCAGGATGCGCAGTCTGTAGTCTCCTCCGCTGCCTGAGGGGCTCCTCCGGAAGTCAGCGACATACCGTCCCTCTGCAGTGACCTGTCTGGGAGCAGCAGCAGGGTGGGCACCCAGGGGACAGTAGAGTGCACGCTCATGTTGCCCTCAGCCCTCCTGTCCTGCAAACACCATCACACTCCAGCAGCTCCTCTGCACCCCATTCTGTCTTTTCCGCCGTCTGGGGGAGCTTGCAGTGCTGTGTCTCCACTTCTCTGGTGGCTGGGCTGGAGGGTGTGCCTGGATGCTGCTGCAAGATACCAGGAGGAGCCTGGCCTGTGGTGGCACAGCCGATAAAGCGTCCACCTGAAGCGCTGAGGTCGTGGGTTCGAAACTCTGGGCTTGCCTGGTCAAGGCACATACGGGAGTTGGTGCTTCCTGTTTCTCCCTTCCCTCTTTCTCTGTCTCTTTCACTTCCCCCTCCCTTCCTTGCTCCACCCTCAAATCAATGGAAAAAAAAATTTTAAACCAACATTTAAATAAAATAGATATTAGAAGAAAAGCAGGTTAATCACTGCTATTTGGAAATTGTCACATGTGTCTGTCCAGAGGAAGGCAGTCACTGTGGCTTCCTGTTTCTGCATCCTTAGAGCTTAAACTACTGAAGCAGAGAGAATTCCTCTTCAAGCTGGTACCACCCACATCACTTTTCAGAAAAGTTACCCTTTGGAGTTAAATTCCTACAGATAGATTAAGTCTCTCAGACCTTGTGCCCCCGCCCGATGCTGCCCTCCGACCAGTTTGCAGGAGAGGCAGTGCGTCCTGGAGCCCCTGGCATTCTGGGGGAGGGGGCTTCAGAAAAGCCCCATTCCCCCCCCATCTCCTTTCCCTTGGAGTGAGCTGAAGACTGGAGCGCTCCGTGCCCCCACGAAACGGCGGTTTGGGCTGGTGGGTGCCAGCAGGGCTCCCTGGGCCGGGGCTACTCTTGCCACCATTTGGCAACCAGAAATGCAGAACGCCAAAAACAAGAATGCTTGTCTGGTACCTTCTCTTTTTGTGTTAAAAATAGTATTTGCCCTGGCCATCTAGCTCAGTTGGTTAGAGCTTCGTCTCGAAGCCCAGAGTTTGCCAATGCCATCCCTGGTCTGGGCATATACAGGAACAGATCAGTGTTCCTGTCCCCCCCTTTTCCCTCTCCCTCCCCCTGTCCCCCTCTCTCTCTCTTCCTCTCTCCCCCTTCCCCCTCCCCCTCTTCCCCCTCTCTTCTTCCTCCCTTCTTCTCTCTCTGAAATCAATCAATAAATAAAAAGTAGTATTCAACATTAACCAATATTGAAATTGCGAACTAGAAGCAAATTCTAGGTGTCCCTGTTTCTTTGATAGTACCGTGTAGAAAACAGTTCCGTTTTTTACGATGCACACTGAGGTCGTGTACCGCTCCAAAGACGCAAGAGGACACAGTGACCCTGGGTACATCCTTGGAGGTGGCCATGGCCCCAGGGTCCTGTGTGGTTCTTCTCCAGCCTCCTCACTTCTGCCTTGGACTTGGAGAGGTCTGTCTCCTCCCACCCCGGAAAGCAGCTGCCTCAGATAGTAGAGCAAATCTAACCTGTCAGCTGCTGGTCCTTCCCAGTGACCAGGGTCAGTCAGTAGGTGTCTCAGGGGTGCTCAGAGCAGGCTGAGGAAACCGGGGTGGGCCATGTCGTGAGGAGCTCCGACTTCCGTCCTAGAGCTGACCGCTAGAACCCTCAGGGACCAAAGTACTTGACGTGCAGAGAAGTTGGGACTGCCTTGTGGCGTGTGTGGGCAGCGGGCCCTGGTCAGCTGGGCAAGTGCTTCTCCCCACGTTTGCTGACAGAAAGCAGTCGTCATGCTTTGGAGCCCCTGGCTTCTATCCCTAGACCTGGCTCTTCGGGGGCTTCGGTACTGGTTTTCAGCAGAACCTTTCCAGTCTTCTTCTCAGAGGTCAGCAGCAATGTTGTGACATTTTTATTTATTTATTTATTTTAATTTTTTATTCATTTTTAGATAGAGAGAGAGAAGGGGGGGAGCAGGAAGCATCAACTCCCCTATGTGCCTTGACCAGCCAAGCTAGGGGTTTCGAACCGGCGACCTCAGCATTCCAGGTTGACGCTTTAGCCATTGCGTCACCACAGGTCAGGTGTGTTGTGACATTTGCTGTTGGTGGTAACTGGCCCTGTGAGCGGGAGTGGCCGGCTTTGGTATTTGCCTGAGGGCAGAGGTGCATGAGTGGGGTAGGCTGTGGCAAGGTGAGCATCTGGACACTTGCACCATGTGTAGGAAGGACAGGAGAGGGACGTGAGTGCAGAGCCACCCAGCCTGCAGCAGTGGTTGAAAGTTCGAGTGGCCAGGCGGTGCCAGGGTGTGGGTCCAGGTGAATCTTGATGGATGCCTGGCTGCTTACCTGGAGCCTTGCCCCACCTGACACTTTTTCCTGGAAGCCTCTGCCATGGGCAGAGCCAGCTAAGGGAAGCCCTGTTTTCTGGGGCCCCAGGATCTTGAACAGCCTCACCTGCCACCCTGGTTGGCCTGGGGATAGTCAGGGGCTTGTACCACGCAGTGAGACACTGGCTGAGCCATGTCAGTCCCCTGGGACCTCTGGTCTCCTCTGGGTGAGGGACAGATGTAGCTTCAAAAGAGATGTAGTCCCCAAGCCACCTCCCACAGGAGTATTCTCAGGGCAGCGAAGAGCAGTTCCCTTTCCAGACCCTTGTGTATGGAGGTGGGACAACCCTCTATGTGGCCCTAGGGTGGGAGCATAGCCCAGCACAAGAGCCACAGATGGCCACCCAGCCTGAACCACATGGCTGGTCGCCATCGCTCACTATGGCTTGAGCCACTAAGCCTAGGGACTAGGTCTGCTCTTTCAGAGCCAGAGTCCAGAACCTTCCAGGGGAGGGGGCATGTCCTCCCTCTGGGTGGATGTGTTGTTGGCAGACTCACTGTGCCACTGAGCCAGGTGTGTAAGGGAGCTCACGCGTCTCCACAGTAGGGTGAGGCCCTTCCCAAGCGCTGTCGGTTGGTTGGGGCTATGGAACCAGTGATACAGTGGTGGGACTGGGGTGCAACAGGACACCCCTCTGTCTGCAGGGGTGCAGGGGCCTCTACTTGGAGCCATTGATTGACAGAACCCCCCTGAGAACCACTGCCTAGACAAGTGGTTCACAAACTTTTTGAAGTCGGGGTGCATATAAAATCCTTCAAATAATTGTAGGTGCATGATATACAAATTTCTGAGAAATATGTTATAATAATTAAGGCAAATATTAAAGAAAAATATATAAAGTCCAAGCGTGCTTTTATGGTAATTAATTAAATAAATACAACAAAATTAAATTTATTCTGACATTAAAAGACATTTTTGTTACATTTTTTGAGTTATGCTTTTTAGAATTCGTAAATACGAGGGGTTAGAAAATAAGAAAATGACCAAAAAAGTTATCTTTTTATATAGATAGATACATTCTTAGTAAGATTAGTAAATTTGGCAGGTCCCAGCGCAAATGTGTTAAGTTTTTTCATTCTTGTGTTTATGAGAAACATGAGCCTGATGTGTCCTAGCGATTTCTTCAATGTTTGGGCATATATTTGAAAGGCAAACTCTCATTTCCTTGTCAATATGTTGAAGAATTCCTCTCTTTTTACTCTTAATTGTGTTGAGGGTAGAAAATCCTAATTCACATAAATAGGATATTGAAAATTGTAGTAAAATGTTCAAAGCTTTTTTAGATATTGCCCCATATTCTTCTTTTATAGAAATCCAAAGGGCTTCAAGAGACAATCCCTTATGTTTAATCATCAATCCAGAACCCCCCCCCCCATACACATCACCTTAACTTTACACCAAACAAAGGATAGAAGAAACTTGCCTCTAGTCTTTCCGGGGAACATAGGGGGTAGTGTAAACAATCCAGCACCACAGCTTAACAGCCTTTTGCAACCTAATCAGGCAGGGGAGGTGGGGGGTTGGGCAGACTGTCAGCTTACAGCCAATTCCCCACACCTCTGTCCCCCAAAAACCTAAACTCCAAAATTCCTGTTGGTGTTTTGGTCCCGAACAGGCACATATTTCTCTGGAATACCGTAGGGCGCACCTGGGAATCTTCTAGGGTGCCCCAGTGCGCTCTGGCGCACACTTTGAGAAGCACTGACCTAGACCCTTGCCCTGACAAAGCCTGCTTCTCAGCCTTGCAAGCGTTGTGTGAGGCTTGGCGTCATGGTCCTGTCATTCCAGGGTGCACCCCAAAGCAGACACGTTTTGCTGGGCCCTCTCTGTTGTTGCTTTGGTGTCCCCCCGCCCCAGATGGAACACCCATGTCCCCAAGGACCCATCCCCTGACTCTGTGCCCTGCTGTCTTCCCACTTCTTAAGGTAGCTGTTGATGTGGGTGAGCTCCTGACTCCTGAGGAAGCAGGTAGCAGCAGGAGAATGCTGCCCTTCCAGTCCCAGGGGTGGGGAGGTCAAAGTCTGGGACCTCCCGGGGGTGCGGCCCGCTCCAGGGTGGGTCCCAGCCTGTTTTCTGGTTGGGACAGGGAGGCTTCCCTCACTGGGGCAGGAGTTTCATGTCCTTAGCGTGTCTACTGTCACGGCAGCCCTCCTGCAGCCTTGGGCAACCTACCAAGGGGCTCGGCCTCGCATCCGGTGGGTGTGATTCTGGAGTGTGGTGGGTGGCCGTGGGCACCCCAGGTACAGGGAACAAATATCCAGAAGAGCTTGGTGTTTCCTGTTTGTTAGTTCTTCCTCTGTCCTTTCCTGGGTCCCTGTCCAGGGGCTGACTTCAGGTGGCCTGTCCAGTTGCTACAGTTTGTGAAGGATCGTTATTACAGGATGAGGCAGTGGATCTTGATAAGCATTAATGGGACTTGCGCCGTACAGGTTAACATGGGGGCGTAGACTCACCGGGAGCCCCAGGAGTGTGAGCTGGGATGGCAGGGCACATCCAGTCCCTTCTCACTGGGATCTGGGTGTGGCCCACACCAGCCCCTCTATGGCCTTCTGGCGTCTGCTCACCCCATCTCTGGGCCAGGTAAACTCACTTGGTAGGAGTGACTTCCCCGCCACTTACAGGGAAGTGCTCTTTCCTGCCCTACGCATGGCATGCACATGCGGAGGTCTCAGCACTCATCCTCAGAGGGCACACAGGGCAGCCGGGGGCAGGTGAGCTGGGTGCTGCTACTGGGATCCAGACTGCCGTCCTCACAGCAGGCACACCCCATGCAGGATCCTGCGGACAAGGTCATTCTCATCTCGCCTTTCATGTACTCACCACTCTTGCTGGGCAGTCTCTAGCTGTCTTCAGTGCCAGGCTGGGCACACGCCTCACACCAAGACTGGTGGGTAGACAGCCCTGTGAGCCCCTGTGGACTGACAAACACCCCGTCCTCTGGGGGAGGCAGCAGTCCCATCTTCGAGCTTCCGGGGCCAGATCTAGGCCACTGCCCTGTTTAAACCTAGCGCAGCGTTTCCTGAGTGAGGGCAGGCAGACCAGTGGGGGCGATGGGGCTGGGGGCCGCCATGTCTGAGTCCTGCCCCTGTGCACAGTCCAGGCGGCTGGTGCTGCCACCCCTGGTGCTCTCTGGCTTCTGTCTGTGGATGGAGACTTGTTATATATCATGCTCTTCTTTTTTCAAAATGTTTTTGTTTTACAGGGACAGAGAGAAGGATAGATAGGGACAGACAGACAGGAACGGAGAGAGGTGAGAAGCATCAATCATTAGTTTTTCGTTGCCATCCCGACACCTTAGTTGTTCATTGATTGCTTTCTAACATGTGCCTTGACCGCGGGCCTTCAGCAGACCAAACCACCCCTTGCTGGAGCCAGCGACTTTGGGTCCAAGCTGGCGAGCTTTTGCTCAAGCCAGATGGGCTCGCACTCAAGCTGGCAAGCCAGGGTCTCGAACCTGGGTCTTCCGCATCCCAGTCCGATGCTCTATCCACTGCACCACCGCCTGGTCAGGCTCAAAATGTTTTTATTTGTTGATTTTAGTGAGAGAGGAAAGGAGAGAGAGAGAGAAAGACAAGAACATCGACCTGTGTGCCCTGACCAGGGACCACACCAGCGACCTCTGTGCTTTGGGACGATGCTCTAACCAGCTGAGCTCTCCGGCCAGGGCTTGGTTGCTGGGTCTTAAGCACAGAGGTTATTGGAACAGATCAATGTTCCTGTCTCTTTCTCTTTCCTTTTCTCGCTAAAATTAGCATGAAAATTACAACAACAACAAAAAGCGAGCACCCTGCAGATGGGGTTCCTTAGTGTTGCTGTGTTAAGTGCCTGAAACTGCCTGGGACACAGCAGGGCCCTGACGGGCGTCCTCTAAATGAATGATGCTGCACTTGCAGGGCTGGCAGGCCGTCCCACACTCTCACCTGGGGTGAGAGGAACAGGCTCTGCAGGAGAAGGCTGCACTGGGCGGTCACCTGGGATCAGGTTCAGGTCTGCCCTGCAGGAGGTCCTGGGGTTCCATCTCAAAGGAGAGTACGTTGTAAAAGCTTTCCTCTCTGGTTATTCTGACCAAGAGTCAGGACGGGAGCCAAAGATTGACCACCCAGGCAGGGCTTCCTACATGTCGCCCATGCAGTGGGACCCTCAGGTAAGCTTGGGGCAGCAGAGCCCACTCTGCTTGGTGGCTTGGCTGAGTGCCTCGCCCAATCAGTGTGATCCGTTGTGGGTCTCTCGCCCAGGGGATCTTTTCCACTCCCATTGGACCAAGATAGAGTGCGGGGTTGTTAGGGTACTGTCCCAGGAATCCCTAGAGAGGCCTTCTGGAGCCAGCTGCTTTCTGGGAGGCTTCTGCCCTTTCAGGCAGGCTGTCTCTCTTCTCTGTCACTTCTCTTTGATTCCCCCAGTGAGGGATCTGTGCCGCTCCTGCCCTCTCAGGAGTGGCCTGACTACTGTGGCATAGC
This sequence comes from Rhynchonycteris naso, assembly GCA_037038555.1. Lineage (NCBI taxonomy): Eukaryota > Metazoa > Chordata > Mammalia > Chiroptera > Emballonuridae > Rhynchonycteris > Rhynchonycteris naso. The sequence continues at coordinate 199,853,705 of CM073000.1, read as the reverse complement.
CCACCCCCCAGTAGGCCTCACACCCACTCCAGAGGGGGTCTGCGAGGTCAGGTTTTCTTAAAGGTGTCAGGAAGCTGTCCCCACTCGGGTGCCTCATGCCCTGCTGGTGGGCAGGGGAAGGGAGCCAGCTCACACGCCAAATGTCTGTGACAGATCTGCACCTTCACGGCCCTGCTGCTATGGGCATTGGTGAAGAGCAGGTGGGCCCTCCTGGAGCTGGTGCTTTGGGCAGCACATCCAGCCTGCACAGGATCTCATGGCTCTCCTCTGGGTAGTGCCAGGCACGTGTGACCCCACACATCTCCCTGGGAGGCCCCTACCCCGTGTTGGGGCTGGCTTTCCCTTTGACTCTGCCTATACCAACTGCATGTGGTGGCATCTCTTGTGACTTGGGCCAGGTGTTGGCCCTGGCCTGGCTGCAAACGGCACTCTGTACCCTGTCCCTTACTCCCAGTTCGTGGGCTAGGCTTCCCGTGCTGCCCAGTCCTCTGTTCTCCTGGTGGGAACAGGCAAAGCTCTTTGTCAGGGACAGACCAGCCCTGGACCCAGTCATGAGCAGTTCTGCTTTGTGGGGCACCTCTGTTGGGCATGGCTCCAACTCAAGCCCTCACCTGTCCTCAGCTGTTCTTCCTTCCCTTCTACTCACCTGTTTAGGTTTTAGCTGCAGAAGGGGAGTCAGAAACACCTGGGCCCTCTTCCTACCTGGGGCTCCTGTGTGGAGTGGGGTTTAAAAGTTTTGGGGTGGGGGCGTTCTCATGCTGACATCTGACTTATAGTCATGGGAGAGGCAGGTGTCTGGAGTGATCCAGGTTGATATGGAACCGGCTACTAGTGAGTGTGCACTGGGTACCCACAGCCGCGTATACTGAAGCCCCCTGTCATTCCTGCTCGAGCGCTCCATATGTGGCTACTGACACCAGAGCGTGGCTCATCCGTATGAAGATGCGGAGATGCGTATGGACCACAGCCGAGTCCAAAGACGTGACCCAAGGTGGTGTCACACGGCTCCCGCATGGTTTCCCCCAGTCTCATGCTGACATGGTAACGTTTTAGGTGAGGGGCATTATTGAGATGGCCATAACCTGTCTCATGTGGCTGTTGGTAGGTTGGAAATAGCCCCTCGCGTGGTGCTCTCACTGGACAGTGTTCCTGACGGCTGAGCTGGCAGACAGGCCTTCAGGGGCCAGGCGGGGGCGGTGTCTGCCCCACTGCTCAGCTCTGACTGTGCTCTGTGGTGGAGGCCTGAATGTCAGGTGACTTGTTGAGGCACCAGACCAGTCAGGGCAGGTGCTGTTCTGTCCCTCCCACATCCCCTAGAGAGAAGGCATCCCAGCACACCTTTCTGCTGCAGGGAAACTGGGCTTATCTGACCAAAGCTCTTCCGGGGCAGGTGTCCCAGGCTTCTGCATCCCGTGGTGCTTGGCCCCTGCTGGTTTCCAGAGCGCTGCGAGCTGCTGCTCACCGTCGTGTACAGGGAGCCCTGCACAGCCTCACCCGAGTCCCCTAGGCTCCCACCGGCCTGCCTTTGCTGCAAGGATGCGTCCCCCGTTTCGCTCCAGCCCCTTGCCACCGTTACCATGGGACTGACGGGAGCTGGGAGAAGGGCATCTGTGGTAACAGTGGACCCAGGGATGGGAGCTATGCTGCTGGTCCCTGCATAGCTGGCAAGCCAAGCAGATGGCCACCTTGGCCCAAAGCCCCACTCGCTGGGTGAGGGGAAGCTGGGTGGGCATCATCCCTAAGCTGCCTAGGACTTGCCGCATTTGAAACGAGATGTGCCACCTTCATCTCAGGTGGGTCCCGTTGGCCTTTGGAGGTAGTGGCCTCCCCCAGAGTGCAGATGGTCCCCCACTGACAGCCTGGCCTGCCTCCCGAGTACCTCTCAGGTCACCCATCTCCTCTTGGCCCCCGAAGTGTCTGAGTCGGGAGGCTCTTCAGGAAGGCTTCTGTAGGGCATGTGGGTAGGCATAGCACTGTGTGGGTCTTTGCCTGGCTTTGCAGATCAGCACCAGCTCCACTGTGCTCCCTTCCCTTGTTTTTCTTCTCCTCTGGTTAAATATCTCCATGATCCATACCTCTACAGTAAAGCACAATTGTCATTTCTCTTCTCACTGAAGATAGCTGTCTTTGAAGATGACTGGCTTATGACACCATCATCCCCCCACTGTGGGCAGCTGATGGGCTGATGTGGGTTTTCAGGAGCAGAAAAGGGGGCCCTGGTTATGGGACGGGGGTGAGCACCTACAGCCCGCCTCCTGGCCCCAGTGTGCCTCTTGCTGGGGTGTGGCTCTGTCGCCACCTGGCCCTCAGCCCTGTGGGGACCTGTGCTGTGGAGGTGCCTTGGGTGGGCACTGCAGGATGCCTGTTCCTGGGTCAGGCTCAGGCCCCCAGTCTGACCCTGAGCAGAAGTGTCCCTGCTCTGTGGCTGTGCCCTTTCTGCCTCAAGGCCATGTGCACTGGGGAACATTCCCAGAGCTCCTGGGGCTTTGTTGCTGTGAATCATGCTGTTTCTTCTCTTTCTCTTTATTCTCTCTCTCTGTTTATTTTTGTCATGTGACTTTGACCAGCCTGGCCACCCTGTCTCCTGTGTGGGTGCTCACCTCCCTCCATGCTCTGGCCGCATGTGACCAGGCCCGGCTCTCAGTGCGGCTGCCGTCACGGGGGCCATGGGGAGCTCCGCTTCCTCGCTGGCGGCCGAGACCGAGTCGGACCATGGTTTCCCTGGGGGTCCACCGTACCCAGGGCCCCCGGCAGCCATCTGTTGTAGGAGTGGCCCCGGGGGGCCTGTCTGGGGCGGTGCCCTGGTCAGCCGGCAGCACCAGACCCCACGCCCCCGGGCCCGAAGGTAAGAAAGATGGGGGGGCCGAAAGGGTGGGAGTTCTGCTCTGCCGGGCACCCCTGCTTTGGCTGAGGGGCTTGCAGAGAAGTGGGACCCCTGTTTCTCAGGGGCTGCTGGCAGCTCACTTTCCCTCGAGGGCACGAGGCCTGGGAGGCCTTGGGTGTGCTTCCCACTTGGCGGAGAAGGTCTGAAGACCAGCCTCTTGCTCAGGCCAGGCTGTTTGGTGCTCGTGATGAAGCAGCTTCCAGAGCTTTCTGCCCGGCAGTGGGGAGCCTGTCAACCCCAGGCCTGGGCGGCACTGGCATGCACTGAGAATGTTGGCTTGCTTCCCACAGGCTTTGGGGGGCACTGCTCGGGCCCCCATCTGTGTGTGGCACCCCGCTCTGACATGGCTGCCTGTGGGGGAGGGCAGGGTTGAGGGCCCCAGGGCAGACCTTCACATTCTGGCTCCTTCCGGCTGCTGCTGGACTTGGCCCAGGCTACGTGTTCGGTCACGTGGAGAGCCTCCCCCAAAGGTGCTGGAGAGACAGATGTGAGGGCAGGTCAAGCTCCGACATCCCACCCTAGCACTGATGCCCCTGCTTTCACCCTGTCGCCTGGCATTGCTGGAGGGAGGGGAGCTCGGTGCTCAGCATACCCTCAAGGTTCCGCAGGCCTTGGGGCAGGGCTCTCCCAGGGCGCCCAGGCCTGTATTCAGTGGGTAACAGACACCTTCCATCTCTCAAAGCCTGTCCTGGGCTTTCCTGCCGGATGGACAGCAGGCAGGGTCCTATTGGGCACGCAGGAGTGGGGCCCGCCTCCTGGGAGAACTCTGCGGCTGAAACCTGAGTCCCGGGAGGAGGCATCTGGGAGTGTGTTGGGGGGCTAGCACAGCTCTGTGGGAGAGTTGGAGGTCTTGTAAGTTATCCTAGTGGACCAGAGGCGGGCTGAGGCGCAGAGGGGTGCGCCAGGGGCCAGGGTGGTTGGTGTAGGGACCAGTGAGAGTTAAGAATGAAGTGCAGTGAATTGTTAGAGAATATTCCCTTGGTACTGTGAGGATAGTGTACCAGGGAACATTTGTGTGTCCCAGCCTTCTTGAGATAGAACCTACATACTCTCAGGTCAACCCCTCCCAGGTACACAGCTCGGTGGCTCTAGTCCAGTGATAGAGTTGTGCAACCATCGCCACGGTCCAGTTTTCCATCATCCCCGTTCCCCCTAAAGATCCTGCTTGTTTGCAATCCTTACCTGTCCCCAGAAAACCACTCTGCTTCCTGTCTATAGATTTGCCTTTTCTAGAAATTTTATATCGGCAGAATCCTATATTAGGTATTCTTTCTGTCTCTGGCTTTTTTCACTGAACATAGTGTTTTCAGGATCTGTCTGTGCACTGTGTGTTAATGCTTTATTCTTTTTATGACCACGTAATATTCCTTTGTCTGGGTAGACCGCATTTGTTTATCCGTTTCTCAGTGGATGGACATTTGTTTCCCCTTGGTTTCTATGTACCGTGCTTTTCTGAACGTTTGTGGCTTTTTGAGTGGACGTATGTTTTCATTTCTCTTGGGTGGAGACCTAGAATGAAATTTCTGAAGTTGATTGCAAGTTTGTATTTAACTTTCTAAGAAACTTAGACTGTTTTCCAAAGTGGCTGCACCATTCTGCATTCCCACCAGCAAGGTAGGGGGAGACTCTAGTTTCTCCACGTCCTGGCCCACACTTAGCATCAGCGGTTTTGACCCTGGCCTTTCTTGTGCCTGTGAGGTGAGGTCTTGCGGTGATTTGATTTGTGTTTCCCTGATTGTTGGTGATGTTGAGCTTCTATTCAGATTTATATCTACCCACACACTTCTTTTTATTCTCATTTATTTTCTTAGGATAAATTGCTAGGAGTAGAATTACTGAATCCCAGGTAAGGAGGCTGGAATCCCAGGTGAGCAGCAGCCAAGCTGTGGACCCTGTGGGCTTTGCCAGGCAGCTTCCTGTGAGGCCTTGTGAGTGCTCTGAGGGGTGTGTGTATGTGTTAGACTTTGGATCCTGACTCACGCCAGCAAGCCAAGAGCCAGGTGACTTGGCATTGTCCTTTCTCATTCTCCTGGTTCTTGCCAGGCCCCATCCCTGCACTAGTGTGTTCATACAGCTCCTTCCAAGGCTATTGCAGTCAGATCTAGACTTCAAGGTGGTTACTCTCTGCCACTGGGATCAGGGGGCAAAGGCAGATCAGAAAGAAATTGCCTGATCAGGTGGTGGTGCAGTGGATAGAATGTTGGATTGGGATGTGGAGGACCCAGGTTCAAAACCCCGAGGTCGCTGGCTTGAGCAAGGGCTCATCTGGCTTGAGTGTGGGGTCACTGGCTTGATCATGGGATCATAGATATGACTCCATGGACTCTGGCTTGCGCCCAAAGGTCACTGGCTTGAGCAAGGGGCCACTCGCTCTGCTGTAGCCCCCCTAGTCAAGGCACACATGAGAAGGCAATCAATGAACAGCTAAGGTGCTGCAATGAAGAATTGATGCTTTTTGTCTCTTTCGCTTCCTGTCTGTCTGTCCTGTTCTGTCCCTCTCTCTGTCTCTGTCCAAAAAAAGAAAAAGAAAAAATGGTGCTAATGACCTTGAGGAATTCACAGACATTCAGACCAGAAATGACAAAGAAAGGCAGAGGAGGGGGTTGGAAAGGCACGTGGCCCACTATGTCGCCGCAGTAGCACTGTACACCAACCCTGACAGGACCCCCTCCCACAGGCACACACCTACCACCGTCTGGAGGGGCAGCCAGGAGTGTGCACAGGGCGCTCCTCCCCAGCTCTGACAGGGGCATCGGGCCTGGAGGTCACATGCAAAAGCCAGAGACCTGTGCCTCCACAGCAGCACACTGCCTGCATGACCAGGAACACCCCACTGCAGAGGGGAGGCCAGGAGAGCCAGGCACGGCCACGTCTCCTATAGCTCACTGCCAGGCTGGGGGCAGGGACTTCGATGCCCGGGAGCTACTCATTTTAATCAATAAGCGATTGGTGTGGGCACTGGCTGCATACAAGCTCTGGGCCTTCCCCGGGGATACGGAGACCAGGAAGATGACCCAAGGCTGGCTGAGGGTGACCTCCAGGGGAGGAACCAGCAAGGGGTCCATGGTTGGGCTGCCACAGCTAGGCATGGCATCCGGACCTGGCATGGCCTGTTTGGGAGCCTGGCCTCGGGTCCGGTGTCTTGACTGAGGCCCTTGTATGAAGACACCACTTATTATTATTCTCAGCTTTCTTGGGGAGGAGAAAGGCCATCTCCCAGGGTGGGACCACACCTCTATATCCCTGCAAACATGCATGTCCTGGGCACTGGGGGACTTCACAGTGAGCCCCAAGAGCAGCTCCATACACCCCTCCTTTTGAATTAGACCTGAGTGTTAGTGACAGATAATGCGGGGAGAGTAGGCATTTGTTGAGTTTTTCTGGACAATTGCCTCAATTTTCCATTTGACTCGGCCTTTCTGTTGTAAGGGTAACTCAGCTTGTTTCCCCCGAGCGGCCACTGTCATCCCCGAGGCGATTGCTTCTGCGTACTGGAGCACAGGTGACTCGGCCTCTGAGTGACACAGAACTTGGGAACATTTTGTGTTGAGAGTCTGGTTTGACGTCAGGTTCCCAACCTTCTCTTACTTCTAGGCTTTGCATGGTGGTCTGGCCTTGCCGAGTGTCTGCGGGGCCCTGCGATATGTCAGGGTGGCCGTGGAGAGGGCCCTGGGGTTCTGGCGACCAGAGCCTCTACTCCTCTGCTCACCTGTCACTGACCCCAAGCCTGCAGGTTGCTGGGGTCCATGAGGGGGTGCTCTGACAGCCCAGCAGCTGTGCCACCACCATCCCCAAAGCCTTCCTGCCACTGCTTCCGGGCTCACCTCTGTTTTCCCAGGCCCAGGTTCGATTTTTAGGCACTTTTAATTTAAACCTTTCTGAATTCCAGACAGAATCTTCCTGATTCTGTCTGAACAACTGTGACATCTGCCCTGTCCCCTTAAGTTCTGGCTTTGTGTGCAGTCCTCCCAGGCCAGGGCTGGACTGCAGGCGGGTTACACGGGTGAATAGGACTTGGGCTTCCTGCCCCACAGCGTTTGGAAGTCCTTGCTTAGTGTGCCAGGGACTAGCAGGGGCCTGGAGTCCAGGGCAGGTGTGTCCTAGGAGGGTCCTAGGCTCACCGTTCCTGACGGGGCAGGTGCCTGAGTCTTCTCTCTGGAGACCTCCCAGGCCAGGTGGGGTACACAAGGTGAGTGACCAACCCCTGAGCCTGGGATCAGGGTGGAGGTTGCCTAGGACCCAACCTGTATGTGCATGTTTGTGGGACACGCTGTGGGCCCTTTTGACCATGGGCCCTTTTCTAGTGGGGAATGGTGACAAGGGGGAGATCCCAGTCATGTCCAGCCAGATTTCTTAGGCTTTACATGGCACCGTAGCTGAGGCTAAAGGTGACCTGGCCCTTGGCCAGGCCCACTCTGCTGGTGCTGGGCACCCACTTGCTTACCCCAGGGCCCAGCCACACAGGAAGGCAGCTTCACAGAGTTTGTATGGGCCTTAGGAAACAGTTGTGATGCCGAGGGTGCATTTAGTTAGTTAGTTAGTTAGTTTAGTTAGTTAGTTCGTTTGTTATTGGAGAGGCAAGTTTCCTTCCTTCTTGAACCAAAAGGGTTTGGCATGAATATAGCATTAGAAGCACAAGCTTTATGCCTTGATGTAAAGAACAATTGATTTTCCTGCCAGCAGCGCAGCAGTGTAGAGGAGTGTGTGTTGTGTTGTAGGGACATCCCCTTGAGCCCAGATTAGCCCAAAGAGGCAGGGTCAAGGGCCATTCTCACCCTCCCCCCAGACCCGTGACCCATCTTGGGTATGAGGAACCCTTTGGAAGCATCCCCCCTGCCCTGTTGTGGGCCTGAGTGCCTTCCTTCTGCACGTGGGAAAAACAGAGGCCCAGCCTTGGAGGAGGCAAGCAGGCCAGGCCCCTGAGAACCCACCTAGCAAAGAGGGCAGCATTCTAAGGCTCCAAGCAGCCTGCAGGGCTGGCTGTGCAAGGGGACCTGGGGACCCTGGGACTCTGGGGAGGTGGGAGGTGGGAGCCAAGTGCAGGTCTCCCCGCTCCCACTTCCCTGTCCTTCAGTCTTTCCCAGTCTGTCCCCCATGTGCCTACCCCGCTGGCCATGCCTCAGGCCTCACAGCTCTGGTGGACCATGTCCTCTGGCCAGCCTGGCCTGGGGTGTGAGGCTCTCTCCCTGTGGGCCCCACTCCAGGTCCTAGCCCCTGGTGCTGTCCCTCCCCGAGACCGGGGCCTGCGGGTCTGCCATGGCCCTGGGGTATGGACCCATCCTGGATGTGTCTGGTGGCAGCCCACCTACCCCTCAGTGTGCAGCCAGAGGCTGCCTGGGATAGGAGAGTTGTCAGCCTGAGTGATGTCAGCCCTGCAGGCACATGCAGGTGCCTTCCCCCAGCCAGCCTCCATCTAGCCCAGGATGGCAGCGTCCTGCTGCACACAGGACCTCCAGGTCTGGGTCTGGCTAGCACATTGGCACGGGTTGCTCAGAACAGGCAGTGTCACTGTCCCTTCTCCCACCAACTTTATCTTGGTACTTCCAGACGGACGCTGAGCTGCCTCCTTGAGCCTCTGCCAGGCAGAACTGGGCCAACAGTGGTCCAGGTGGGCAGATGAGGGGAAAGTGCTCAGTGCCCACAGAGTTCAGGCTATGCCCAGGGGCTGGGTCACCGAGAGGGGCTGCTGAGGGGCAGATGTGTCACTGCCCATGTCTGGAGATGGTCAGTCTAAGGGCCTTGGCATGGGGACAGACAGGCTGTGTTCTCTGCTAGGCGGGAGTATACTCAGTAGGTTGTATTTCATGGCCTGATAACTGTAGCCCTCAGCACATGTTGGAATTGGCCCCTGCCCAGAGATCCCTAGAAACTCCAGAAGCAGAGCATCAGCAGGGCTGGGGGACCCACAGGTAGCCCTTAGTCGGGGTGGCCCCGCCCACAGCATGGAAAGGACCATGCGTGCCCTTGCCCTCTCCTCATGTGCTCAAACTTTTTATTGTGAAGAAATTCACATAGCTTAAAACTAACCATATTAACCTCCACGATTCAGTGGCATTTTAGTACATTCACAGTGTGTGGCCGTCACTTCTACCTAGTTCCAAAATGTTTTCATCACATCGGAAGGAAACCAAGTGCCCATCAAACAGTTGCCCTAAACCCCCTGGGACCACCAGCCTTCTATTTGCCTCTATGGATTTGCCTGTCCTAGGTGTTTCATACAAATGGCATTGTATAATATGTGGTCTTTTGTTTTTGGAGTCTTTCACTTAGCATGTTTGTTTTCAAGGTTCATCCATGTTGTAGCATGTGCCAGAATTTTATTCCTTTTTGTGGCTTGTCTGTGTATTCATCGGTAGACATTTTGTTGTTCTCACCGTGTACTATTGTGACTAAATTCGCTATGAACCTGTGTGTGTTTGTTAGAATACCATTTTTCAGTTCTTGGGGATAAATACCTAGGGCTGAAATTGCTGGCTAGGTGCCAGGTCGATTTAACTTTTTGAGGAACTGCCAGACTGTTTTCCAAGGCAGCAGTACTGTGTCCCCACCGGCAGCAATGTAGGGGAGGGTTCTAGTTTGTCCGCAGTTTTACCAGTTCTTGTTATCGTCCGCTGGTTTGATTCTGGCTATCCTAGTGGGTGTGAAGTGCTACCTCAAGGTGAGTTTGATTTGCATTTCCCTAATAACTAGTGGTTAGTATTTTTCATGTCCTCATTGGTCATTTGTATATCTTCTTTGTAGAAAAGGCTATCAAGTCCTTTGTGCATTTTTAAAACAGGTTTTCTTTCTGCTGTTTAGTTTTAAGCATTCTTTACATGTTTTAGATACAAGGCTCTTATCAGATATATAGTTTGCGAATATTTTCTCCCATTCTGCGGTTTGTCTTTGCACTTTTCACTTGAATGCAATCCAGTTTTTTCTTTATTTTCCTGTGCTTTTGCTATCGTATGTAATCCATTGCCAAATCCAAGGTCATGAAAATTGACGTTTTTCTCTAAGAGTTCTGCAGTTTTTGTTCCTATATTTAGTCATTGGTCTATTTTCAGTTAATTTTTAATACAATGTGAGAGTTAAGAGCCCAACTCTATTCCTTAGTGTTTCTATGTAGTTGTTCCAAAACCATTTGTCAAAAAGACCATCCTGTCCCCATTGAATGGTCTTGGCAGCTTTGTCAAAAATCATTTGACCATATGAATGAGGGTCTGTTCCATTGGTCATATAGACCATCTATGTATAGACATACAATACAGTCTGTCCTTCTGCCAGAACCACAGCGTCTTCACTTTCTGCCTCCTTTTCAAGATTGTTTTGGCCACGTGGGGGCTCTTGCAATTTGATATGAATTATAGAATCAGCTTTTCCCATTTCTGGGGGTCAGGGACATAGGGATTTTGGTAAGGATCACATTATATCTGTAGATCATTTGGGTAATATTGTCATAACTTTTGTCTTTTAATCCATGAATATGGATGTTTTTCCATTTATTTAGGTCTTCTTTCATTTCTTTTAGCAATTTTTATAGCTTTCAGAGTATAAGTCTTTCACCTCCTTCGTTAAGTTTATTCCTAGGTATTTTATTATTTGGGGTATTCTTTTAAATGGTATCTTATTTTTTTCTTTTTTTAGCAAGAGAGACAGGAAGGGAGAGAGATGGGTAGCGTCAATTCATAGTTGTATCATGTTAGTTGTTCCTTGATTGCTTCTTATACGTGTCTTGACCAGGGAGGCTATAGCCAAGCCAGTGACCCCTTGCTCAAGCCAGTGACCTTGGGCTTCAAGCCAACGACTTTGGGCTTCAAGCCAGCAACCTTTGGGCTCAAGCCAGCGACTGTGGGGTCATGTTTATGATCCCACGCTCAAGACGGTGACCTCGCACTCAAGCTGGTGAGCCTGCCCTCAGTGGTATAATTTTCTTAACTTCTTTTTCAGATTGTTCATTGCTGGCACAGAAACACAGCTAATTTTTGTGTGTTGATCTTGTTTGTGCCTTACAATTTTGCTATGTTCATTTATTAGCATTAGTAGGGTTTTTTGTAAATTTTTGGGCTTTTGTATAGGATTATGTCATCTTCGAATGAAGATAGGTTTACCTCTTCCTTTCCAGTTAGAAGTCTTTTATTTTTCTTGTCTGATTGCTCTGGCTAGAACTCTAGGACAGTGCTGACTAGCATAGCTGAGTTCCTGGTCTGGGAGGAAAGCATTCAGCCTTTCACCACAGAGCATGCTGTCAGCTGTGGGTGTTTTATAGATGGCCTTGATCCTGTCAAAGGGGTTCAGTCACGTTCCTTTCTGTGACTGACCAAAGACACCCTCCATACCAGAGCCCCATGACCACTGAGATGGTGCAACTCGGCCCCATCCACTGTACCCACAGGTCCACCCCTCCAGAAAGGGTTTGCAGACAGAGCAGTGGGGTCCCTCAGAGGCTTTTGGGGACCTCTTACTCCTCAGAGTCTTCGAAACCCTCACAGGCTGCACTCTTGAGCCTGACATCTGTCACAACCCAGAAGGGAACAGACCCTGCTGGCTTGACGTCCCTCGTCCCAGGCGGAGACTTGAACCCGCACCGTATGGGCCTGCGCTGACTGGAGCCTTCCCTTGCAGCCACACGCACTCGCCGGGGCCCATGGCCGCAGCCGGAGAGTGGGCCTGCACGCGCTGCACCTTCCTGAACCCCGCCGGCCAGCGCCAGTGCTCCATCTGCGAGGCTCCCCGGCACAAACCCGATCTCGACCACATCCTGCGCCTCAGTGTTGAGGAGCAGAAATGGCCTTGTGCCCGATGCACATTCCGGAACTTCCTGGGCAAGGAGACCTGTGAGGTGTGTGGCTTTGCCCCAGAGCCTGTGCCCAGCACCTCCCTGCTGCCAGTCATCAATGGGGCCCTACCCAAACCATCCACCATCCTGGTGGAGCCCAAGGGCAGCTGCAAAGAGGAGGCAGGCTCAGTGCGGACAGAGGGACCAGTGGCCGTGGAGCCAGCTGAGGGGCAGCCTGAGGAGGAGGAGGGGTCTGCAGAGGCCGGGAGTGGCTGGGCCTGCCCTCGCTGCACACTGCACAACACGCCTGTGGCCAGCTCCTGCTCTGTCTGTGGTGGGCCCAGGAAACTCTCGCTGCCCAGGATTCCTCCTGAGGCCCTGGTGGTCCCCGAAGTTGTGGCCCCTGCTGGCTTCCACATTCCACCTGCCCCACCCCAGCCCGGGGAAGGCACTGAGGCCGACCCTCCCTCTGCAGCCGACCAGGAGCCACCCCGGATGCCACCCTTCAGCCCCTTCTCACCCACCCTGCAGAACAACCCTGTGCCTCGCAGCCGCCGTGAGGTGCCCCCCCAGCTGCAGCCACCAGTGCCTGAGGCCGCCCAGCCCTCTCCACCTGCTGGCTCCAAGGGCCCCCCGCAGGGCCTGGGGTGGACTTCAGCTGGGGGCTCCCGCCTGGTGGAGCTGCTGTCGGGCAAGCGGCTGAGCTCCCTGGAGGAGGAGGTGGCCGAGGGCAGCTCCGTGCTATGCCGGTGCGGCTCCTGCTCTGCTCCCGGCCCCTCTAGCCTGTGTGAAGCCTGTGGCGCCACTTCGGGCAGCGATGTCATTGACCTGGCAGGCGATACTGTGCGCTACACGCCAGCCAGCCCCTCCAGCCCCGACTTCACCACATGGTCGTGTGCCAAGTGCACGCTCAAGAACCCCACAGCGGCCTCGAGGTGTACAGTGTGCGGCTGCTCCAAGCTGCATGGCTTCCAGGAGCACAGTGAGCCGCCTGCACACTGCCCCGACTGCAGTGCGGACAAGCCCGGCCTCTGCACTGCCCACAAGGCTGGCTGCCTCTTTGCCGAGGTGCCGCCTGAGCGCTCAGGCCAGTGGGCCTGCCCTGCCTGCACACTGCTCAATGCACCGCAGGCAAAGCACTGTGCCACCTGCCACACGCCCCAGCTCCTGGAAAGCCAGCGCCGGGGCGCCGCACCCCTGCGGCGCAGGGAGAGCATGCACGTGGAGAAGCGGCGGCAGACAGATGAGGGTGAGGCCAAGGCCCTCTGGGAAAACATCGTGGCCTTCTGCCGGGAGGTGAGTCCCCTCAGGACAGTGGTCCACACACCAGGGTTGATGCTCTCCTTCCTGTGGGCCTCCCTCTGTATCGTTCGCCCTCCCCTGCTGTCCCTTCTGAAGTCAGAGAGATGGAGGAGCCAGGGACAAGAGAGGCAGCGCTCCTTTCCCTGAGCTCTGAGCACTGGTACGAGTCACCCTCACTCGAGTGTGGCTGGCCCCCACTGTCCGTATCTTGCCCCTTTTTTCTCTGTGCCCATGAGGGTCCATGACCCCACAGTCTGTGGTCCTGACCTCTCTCAAATGTTACTTCCCATAGACATTGAAGCCACATGGAGCTGGGGACACAGGTAGAGATGTCACACCGACAGGCAGGCTTCCTCCAGCTGTGGAGACCCAGCCAAAACTCGGGGTGGGACACCCCCTCATGTGCCCTTGCTCTCGGAGCTGTGAGAGACCTGAGCCCAAGGCAGTGGGTCCCTCAGGTCAACTGCATGGGCTCTTGCCGCCCATCACTGTCAGTAGCGCACCCTGACAGCCATCCGGTCTGTGTCCTTCCTCCCCGTCCCGGTCCCCCCACTTCTCTTCCTGAGGCATTTCCTTGGGGTATTTATACCTCCCACTGACCTGTCGCTGGCCGGCATTGCCCTGGCTGGCTGTGGTTTCCCCACATATGAGTCAGTTGGTGCCCTATTTGAGTTCACACTGGTCAGGGTAGCTGTACACACACCAACCCACTTTTTTCTAGAACTCAGGCAGCATTTTCGGGGTGTTGTCCTGGGCCGCCAGGTCAAGCAAGGTGCATCCTAGGCACAGGGCTGCCGAACTAAGCCTGAGTGTGTGCGGCTCTGGTCTCTGCAGAACAATGTGAACTTTGTGGACGACAGCTTCCCTCCTGGGCCCGAGTCTGTGGGCTTCCCTGCGGGTGACAGTGTCCAGCAGCGTGTAAGACAGTGGCTGCGGCCCCACGAGATCAACTGCTCTGTCTTCAGGGACCACGGCACTTCCTGGTCCGTGTTCCACACTATTAGACCCTCAGACATTCTGCAGGGGCTGCTGGGCAACTGCTGGTGAGTTTGGGGCGCCTGCTCAGGCCGGGTGGCAGGACGGTCTGACCATGCTCCTCACCAGTGAGGCCCCTGCCTCTGCACAGGTTTCTGAGTGCTCTGGCCGTGCTGGCCGAGCGGCCTGACCTGGTTGAGCGGGTGATGGTCACGCGCAGCCTGTGCAGGGAGGGCGCCTACCAGGTGCGGCTGTGCAAGGACGGCACGTGGACGACGGTGCTGGTGGACGACATGCTGCCCTGCGATGAGGCCGGCTTCCTCCTCTTCTCGCAGGTGGCAGGCTGGGCGGGCACGGGGTGCGTGAGGGGCGGGTCTCGGTGGGCCTCATGACTCCAGCCCCTCCCTATAGGCCCAGCGGAAGCAGCTGTGGGTGGCCCTCATCGAGAAGGCACTGGCCAAGTTGCACGGCTCCTATTTTGCCCTCCAGGCAGGGCGCGCCATCGAAGGCCTGGCCACACTCACCGGCGCCCCCTGTGAGAGCCTGGCGCTGCAGGTCAGCTCCACTAACCCCCGCGAGGAACCTGTTGACACTGACCTCATCTGGGCCAAAATGCTGAGTTCTAAGGAGGCTGGGTAAGAGGGGCGGGCGCTGCGGCGGTCAGCAGCTTTGGGAGGAGAGAGACAAGGCTAGGGGATAACCAGGCTGGGGTCTGGAGTGGCGGGAGAGACAGGGCCAGTGCCCTCTGCCCGCCCCGTGTTCTACAAGACGTTGCTAGTGTGGGCTGACCACAGTTAGGAGGTCTGACCTGCAGCCCTGTTGTCATCTCCCACTGCTGGGCTGGTGGTCCCACCTGCCCAGGTCAGGACCACAGGCAGAATACTGATCAGCCCACACCTAGAAGGCCTCGTCCTGACCTGAGCCTGTGATGACTGACCATCAGCACCTGCTTGGAGCCCTGTGAAGCAAACCCCATGGAGGCACTTGGTGGGAGTGGGCTTCCTTCTAAGACCCAGCACGCAATGGACAGCATGCCTCTAAGGAGAGTCCAAAACCCTAAGCCCAGGAGAGAGGGCTTGTTGGTGCCGAGACCCCCTGCCCCATCCCCTCAGATAGCCACAGCCTGGAGCTGTTAGGAC
The DNA here is from genome assembly GCA_037038555.1 of Rhynchonycteris naso. NCBI lineage: Eukaryota > Metazoa > Chordata > Mammalia > Chiroptera > Emballonuridae > Rhynchonycteris > Rhynchonycteris naso. The sequence goes on along the minus strand of CM073000.1, from coordinate 199,838,647 downwards.
CTAGTCCTGCCCGGCTCTCAGCCCAAACCCTCTGAGCTCGAGGGCCACCATGTAGGGAGCAGCCAATACTTCCTGAGTCCTATGTGTCGCTCCTGGATCCCCAGATCTGTACTCCCCTACACACAGGTAGAGCCTCCTACCCTCGGGGCCAGCGGGGACCCCCTGGTGAGTGAGCCGTCTTCAGTGAAGGGCCCCCATCATTAAGGTTCCCTGGTCAGCAAGCCTGCTCAGTCAGTGAGGCCACTCTGCCTGTACAGGTTCCTCATGGGAGCCTCCTGTGGGGGGGGCAACATGAAGGTGGACGACGCTGCCTATGAGAGCTTGGGCTTGCGCCCCCGCCACGCCTACTCCATCCTGGATGTCCGTGATGTCCAGGGCTCCAGGTAGGGGCTGAGCCAACCGTGGGTAGCCAGGGCTTGTGGATGGATGGTGGGAGCTGTGGCCCTCAACCCCATGGTCCACAGGCTCCTGCGCCTCCGGAACCCATGGGGCCGCTTCTCCTGGAATGGCAGCTGGTCGGATGAGTGGCCACACTGGCCGGGGCACCTGCGTGGTGAGCTCATGCCACACGGCAGCAGTGAAGGTGTCTTCTGGATGGAGTACAGTGATTTCATCAGGTACCTGGATTCTGGAGGAAGGAGGTGTCCGATGTCCTCCTCACAGCCATCCTGTGCTCTAGCCACTGTCACTTGGGTACCCACCTGACTTGTCATTTCCCTCCTCCCCTTGCCCTGACCCACAGTGTGTCCCACATCGGGAGCCTGGCTTGTCCCTCCGCAGACCTAAGGCTGGGTGTGGGGCACTGGTTGGGTTCTGCCCCCAGGACTCTCCGATCTGGGTCATCCTTGGGATCTGGGGCCCCCTGGTGGTGTCTGTGGGCAAGAGCCAGGACCAGGGCTCCCAGGACACTACTAGTCCCAGAGCACAGAGGGGCAGAGACTAGGGAGGGAAAGGCGCTTAGGAGGTGCCTGGACTCCTGATGGGGACAGCTCTGTGTGGAGCTGGGACGGGAGCTTCTCAGTGGGCTGTCCTCTTACTGCCCAGGTACTTTGACTCCGTGGACATCTGCAAAGTGCACTCAGACTGGCAGGAAGTACGGGTGCAGGGCTGCTTCCCCAGCTCGGCCAGTGGGCCCGTAGGGGTGACAGCGCTCACCGTTCTGGAGCGTGCGTCCCTGGAGTTCGCCCTCTTCCAGGAGGGCAGCAGGTGAGCACTACTTGGGGTGGGCAGGCTGGGGGATGGGTGGAAGTAGAGGGCAGGGCCATGGGCCATTGGGGTCACAGGCAGCAGGTACTACTCATGACCCCTCCTGGGTCTGGCTGCAGGCGTGCAGACTCGGCAGACAGCCACCTCCTTGACCTGTGCGTCCTGGTGTTCCGAGCCTCCTTCGGCAGCGGTGGCCACCTGAGCCTGGGCCGCCTGCTGGCGCATAGCAAACGAGCTGTCAAGAAGTTCGTCAACTGTGATGTGATGCTGGAGCCTGGGGAGTACGCCGTGGTATGCTGCGCCTTCAACCACTGGGGCCCCACCGCTGTGCTGGGCCCCCCGGCCGCCGCGCAGGGTAATGCTTTCCCCCGCCCCCTGGCCCTCCCCACCATGGCACCCCAGGCCCCCTCACTCACACCCTTTACAGCCTCCAGCCCCTCGACAGGGGCCCTGCGCTGTTCCCAGGAGCCCCCCGGCCACGTGCTGGCCGTGTACAGCTCGAGGCTGGTCATGGTGGAGCCCGTGGAGGCCCAGCAGACCACGCTGGCCGATGCCATCATCCTGCTCACGGAGAGCCGGGGGGAACGGCACGAGGTGAGGTCGGCGGGAAAGGGGAGGGCCCGGGAGGAGGAGGCCTCGCCCCACCCACACCTGCCCTGTCTGTACCCAGGGCCGTGAGGGCATGACCTGCTACTACCTGACGCACGGCTGGGCGGGGCTCATCGTGGTGGTGGAGAACCGGCACCCCAGGTCCTACCTGCACGTGCAGTGTGACTGCTCTGATAGCTTCAACGTGGTATCCACGCGCGGCAGCCTGCGTACCCAGGACAGTGTGCCACCCCTGCACAGGTGGGCACCACCCCAGCCCCCCTGACTCCCCGGCCGCCACTGGCCCTCACTGGCCCCCTCCCCCAGGCAGGTCCTGGTGATCCTGTCCCAGCTCGAGGGCAACGCCGGCTTCTCCATCACCCATCGCCTGGCACACCGAAAGGCAGCCCAGGCCTTCCTCAGCGACTGGACAGCCTCCAGGGGCGCCCACAGCCCCCCACTCACGCCCGAGGTCGCTGGCCTGCACGTGCCCCGGCCGTTGTGACCTCCTTGCCCTTGCCCCCCACCCCCCACATGCACTTTAGGAGGGAGACCCCAGCAGAGAACGCTTGAACAAGAATCTCAGGACCCTGCCCAGGGAGCTGCCAGCCAGGAGCGCAGCTGCTTCTGGGCCTTCCTCCCTGCCCCCCCTCCTGTCTGGGCCCCCCCAACCGCCGAGCAGAATACCTCCAACCCGCTTCAAGCGTGGGGCTACGCGCCAGGTCCTCTGACCAGCCTGCACCAAGGTCAGGTTCAGACAGGGCTGAGGTGAGGCTGCCCTTTCCTGTGGGCCTACGGCCTCCTATCTGTGTGAGGCAGCCAAGAGCTCCATTTACAAAGCCAAATCCGGGCAGGTCAGAGGCTGGGACCCCAGGGTGAGCAGGGACCACCCCGCCCCCCTCTTGTGGGGATCAGAGGCCAGGACTCCAGCATGAGCAGGGACCATCCCCTTTTGGAAGTCAGAGTCCAGGACCCCAAGATAAGCAGGGACCACCCCCTTGGGAGTCACAGACTAGGACCACCCCTCTGTGCGATATGAGCCTTCTCTCCCCAGCTTGCCCCCCAAGAGCCCATTTCTCCACCTTCACCAACCACCACAGGGCACGCAGGGGTCCCCGGAGTCTCAGCAGCATGTCCCGGAGGCAGGTGCCTGGTGACCATGGACTCAGGACCAGGGATGGGGAGGGTTTTAGCTGTTCCCTCTGAGGACACTATGCAATTCCTGGAGCGCTCGTCAGGATCGAAGCCATGCCCTGGGGGCTGCAGGTCAGGGGCTGCTATTTGGAGAGGTGGTTTGTCCCTGGCACCACCTGACCTCTGCCAGGAGGACCAGCGTGCAACAGAAATCTAGTCAGCCCTGTCTGGGCACACAGGGCACAGGGTATGGCCGCTCCCAGCCCTCCCCTGCTTAGAAGCCCATGTTGCTGGACTGCCTCCCAGCCATCCTCCCCCATGGCTGCTCAAAGTCCTGCATCTGCCTGTGGACATCTGAGGCCAGCTTTTCAGAGGCCTGCCTAGCCTCACTGCCCTCCAGCCCCTGGGCCGTGGGAGGCCCTGCCCACCACCCTTCACTTCCTGTGGGGCTTGCGAGGGTTTTTACAACTGGAGAAACACCAGGAAGCACTACACTCCTCTTTGGGCCTCCTTTATATTTTCTCCTTGTACTCTGAGCTGTGAATATTTTTAACCCTGTACATACAGCCAGCTCTTCTGAAACAGAGACTATTTTATCAGTCGTTCCCCAGCCCTGTAGGATGATTCTTCATGGGTGTTTCCAGACTCAGGCTCTGATGGACCAAATGAAATGTTTTGTTTTATAATGATGCCTCCTTATCTGTCTGTCACTCCTCCCAGGGGTCCCTGGCCCTTCACCGTCCCTCTATGTGCAGAGCCTTTCTGAGGGACACCCAGGCCTGCCTGGTAGAAGTTGGGGTGGCTTGCAGATACCTGAGGTCAGCCTCACAAAGAGCCTTCAGGGTTGCCCTGCTCACCAGCTGCCTTTACCCCAGGAAGGACCAAGTGCCCAGGCAGGGCCAAGGCTTGGGCCAGACCCTGTAGTGGTCAGCAGGCTGGTCCCCACACAGCCTCCCCCGCATGTAGACAGAAGGATAGTACATATGTGTGGCTTTTCCCAGGGAGACGCCTGTGTCTGGGGGTGCCTATCTGAACCCATCAGTCATCAGAAGGGAGCAGAGGGAGCATGGGGCCATCTCTTCTTCTGTGGGTGACGACCTGCTTGGACCTGGGTCCCCTCCTGTCCGTCCTGGGAGGCACTGCCCCCATTTCACAGGTAGCAGCTGAGCAGGCACGCCAAGCAGCTGTCCCGTCAGCTCTGGTTCTTGCCTCAGTCTAGGCTCTTCCCTGAGTGAGTCGGGGGCTGGTGTGCAGAAGCTGGCACTCAGTGGGTGTAAGAGGCCTGTCACAGGCCAGCCTATCGAATGTGAAAGCAATTAAAGCCACCAGCAGTGTTCGCTCCAGGCGGGCCTCGGGCAGCCGGGGGAGCTGCCACAACACATCTTACCTCGGTGCCCGAAGAAGCCCGCCCCGATCCACCGCGGCTGCGCTGGCCACACTGGACCCTCCCACCCTCCAGTCATCAGAGAGCTAGCTCGGTCACCCCGGGGCATTCTGGGCAGCCTGAACCAGTCTTCCCGAGTGGTGTCAGGCCAGGTAGGGGTCACCACAGTGGGGCAGGGGGCTGTGTGTCTACCTGCTTGGCCAGCCTGGGGACCCCAGCTCTCTCCACCCAATACCCCCACCCCTTAAACCCGAGACTTCAGGAAAGGAGGTTCCAACAGGGAGGGGGTAAGGGAAAGGGAGGCCAGGTGCCCTCAGCCCCAGAGGGCACAGTGACTGAGGAGTTGAGACCCAGTCACGACACAAGCTTGAGGGAGGTGCTGGCAGGCATAGCCCACTATTGGGGCTGAGATGCGGGCTTAGCCAAGGTCAGGGGGAGGCAGCTGGTGGCGAGAGGGTGGGGGCACCAGCCAGGCTAGCCTGAAGGGGTAGACTTCACAGGTTGTGCCCTGAGCCATTGCAGGGTGGCACCCAGATCCAGGCCAAGTGTGAAGAGTGGACAGGGCAAACAGCCACAGCAGGAAGAAGACACGAGATGGCTGGGCTGTCCCTCTCCTTACCACTGGGCTTGGCTCTCACCTCAGCCAGCTGTATCTGACCCTCTGGTTGCTGGGGCTCCTGGTTCCAGGCACTTCTGTCTCCCCTTCTCTTCCCCACCCTCCCCCTTCCCAACATCCCTGGCCCCCTCCCTATTTCTGCCATTTGGGTTGGCCCCATGTACCCCTATGGCCTTCTGTGCCGGCCCATCACCCAGGCTGCCTTTCTGCCCACCCATTGGCCATGGCGGCCTTCCCAGGGCGGATGGTGATGTGTTCTCACTTGTGAGGCATCCCTGTCAGAAGCACTTAGTGTACAAATTAGCCTCTGCCTCCTGCCTCCCTCTGCACAGCTCTGGGCGCTGGGCTGACAGGGCCAAGGCTCCGGGCCCTCTCCCGCCTGCCCCGGGGCCGGGGCCGGGGCTGTGCAGCTTATGTGTACCCCTGGCCACCCAGCCATGACCCAGCAGGAGGACAGCCCCCAGCTGCCAGGGCTCCTCTCAGGAGCTGGAGGGGACCACTGAGGGTGGGGTGCACAGGATATATTGGGTGCCAGTACCTGGATTCACCCCCAGTGTCAGGTCCAGTGTTGAGAGCCATGCAGAGACTCTAGCCCCCACCTGCCCCACCCGCTGGCCAGCCTGCCACTCAGGCAGGGAAAATCAGTTGTGACAGGCCCAGGAAGGCCAGGCCCCGGGGGCCGAGGAGCAACGCACATAGCTCCTCTTCCAGCATATGGTTGCTGTCGGCCTGGGGCACTGCTCAGCCAGTGCCGGCTCCGAAGCCGGGTGGGGGCTCAGGCGGCCCAGGCCTCTCATCCTATCCGCCTGGCCAGGCCGCTCCCTCAATGATCCAAAGGCTCCTGTCCCAGCTTGCATGCCTCCCAGGGTGGGAAGCTCACTCCCACTGCAGTACTTCTCCATCTCAGCAGCCTGAGGCACAGAGGGTCCCCACACCAAGGGTGGCTGATGACCTTGCAGGTCGTGGGGTGGGTCCTGGGGTAGAACACATGGGGAAGGCCAGCAGGGCTTCCAAAGGAGCCAGCCCTGCAGCTAGTTGGAGAACAAGGCACAGCAAAGCACATGGGGCAGGGGCCAGCTACCCTAGTCTGCTGGCCTGGGGAAGCAGATGTGAGAGGCCACCTGGGGTCCCTGATATCAGAAGTCTCCCAGCTGGGCCCCTTCAAAGTGGGCCAGCTTGGGCAGCTCCCCCTCACAGACTTCCTGGGGAACTCCCTGTCCTCTGTGTGCTTGTAGTGGGATCCTGAAAACCTGTTTGAATTATTTTTATTTTTTAAACATCCTTTTTATTTTTTTTATTTATTTTAGTGAGAGAGGAAGGGGGTAGTGGGGAGTGACGGGAACACGGAGCTATTCCTGCATGTGCCCTGACTGGGGACTGAACCAGCAACCACTGATTTGGGATGATGCTCTAATTAACTGAGCTATTCAGCCAGGGCTAATTCTGTTCAAATCTTGATCCACACAGTCACCCAGCCCCATCACTTTGGCTCTGCCCATCCCCTCACAACCCTGCTGTGGGTACCTGTGCTCTTGAGGTCAGTGGCTTCAAGTGTGACCCACCCTTACCCAAGCCCTGGGCCCATGCCTCTCAGCACTAGGTCCCTGAGGGCACCTCTAACAGGCACAGTGGAAGCACCAAAGATGATCCATGTTCTGGGCCCCAGGGACTCGGGAACACGCTGAGGCTGCCATGTGTCCCAGGGCAAATCAGTAAGTGGGTGAACATGAGCCATGGCCATCATCCAGCATGGTACTCCTACCAGGGCATACCAGACCCTACCTGGGGACTCCAGCCCCCCTCTCATTCCTCTACCCACTGGGCAGGCACAGGCTGGCCCAGCCCCTGCCCCAGTCCTGGCCAGGACTGTGTGTGTATGCTGAGGGGATGAAACAGGCCACCAGGCACTATGACACTGCCCTCTGCCTACCCGGAGCCCACTGTCCATTCTGCCACAACACCCCCAGCACACACGTACCAGCATTAATGAAGGTGACAGGCAGGGGGCTGCAGGCAACCCAGGCAGAGTATAATGACCGAGATGATCTCTGGCTGGAGGCTGAGGGAATGGCAGTGGGTCTCCATGCCCCCCTGCACCAGGACCAGCTGAGGAAGGAAGGCTGTTCCTCAGGACCCCACTGGTGATAGAAGCACCCGGAGAGTCTCCACTACCATTCTGCAGGTGAAGGGACCAATCAAGTCCCCAGTTGTGGGGGTCCCTGTCACTGCCAGGAGACAGAGGCTGCTCCCCTGGGCCCAACTTTACCACAACATGTGAGGTGGGTCCCAGTAGGCAGGTTATCACCCACCCACACCCTACTTGGGTGGGAAGTGGGACAGGCTCTGGGCACAATGTACCAGTTGTGAAGGAGCAGATGTGCCTGGAGAGCCTTGGGCAGAAAGCACAGGGGCACAGCGCTGGCACTGATATCTGGCCTTGCCCGGTCCAGGGTGGTGGGTGCACCTGACTCGCACTTCCATGCACTGGCCACTGGGCTGCAGCTGCTACTGATCCCTCCACCCTTCCCCAGGCAGCAAGCTGAGGACCGGCCAATGCTCCCTGCACAGACCCCTCCTGGAAGCCCAGAAATGTACCCAGGTCGTGCCCCTTGCATGCTGAATTCCTCTGGAGGTGCTGCCTCCTCTCCTCTCACCCAAATTTCTGGAAGAAAAACCCAGCCATAGCCCTGGCTTGATAGCTCAGTTGGTTAGAGCGTTATCCCAAATTGCTGAGGTTGTGGATTCAATCCCTGGTCAGGCACATACAAAAACGGATCTATGGCCTGACCAGGCGGTGGCACAGTGGATGGAGCGTCGGACTGGGATGCGGATGACCCAAGGTTCGAGACCCCAAGGTCTTCAGCTTGAGCGCAGGCCCATCTGACTTGAGCAAAAGCTCGCCAGCTTGGACCCAAGGTTGCTGCCTCGAGCAAGGGGTTGCTTGGTCTGCTGAAGGCCTGCGGTCAAGGCACATGTGAGAAAGCAATCAATGAACAACTAAGGTGTCACAACGAAAAACTGATGATTGATGCTTCTCATCTCTCTCCGTTCATGTCTGTCTGTCCCTATCTATCCCTCTCTCTGACTCTCTCTCTGTCCCTGAAAAAAATAAATAAATAAAATAAAGTCCTCATAAAGTCCTCCTCCTATTAAAAAAACAAACAAGCCTGACCTGTGCTGGTACAGTGGATTAAACGTCGACCTGGAATTCCGAGGTTGCTGGTTCAAAACCCTGGGCTTTCCTGGTCAAAGCACATATGGGAGTTGATGCTTCCTGCTCCTCCCCTCCTTCTCTCTCTCTCTCTTCTCTAAAATGAATTAATAAAAAATAAAAATATTTTTAAAAAAAAACAAACAAAAAAAAAACGGATTTATGTTCCTGTCTCTCTGTCTCTCCCCTTTCCTCTCTCTATAAAATTAATTTTAAAAACAACAAAAACAGCCATAATAGCTGCTGCCACCATGGCTGGTGCCGAGATCACCCTCCCTGGCCTCCTCCTCCTTTTCCCAGAACCCGGAGTCTTAGCTTCCTCCTTCCTCTCAGGGAAGGTCACCTGAACTTCATTGGCCTGTTTGCTCAATGTGCTTCGAGCGAGCATCCTGACCATAACCTTCCTTCCCCGGGATGATGGCAACAGCCTCCAAACAGCCCATCTCCGGTGGTGACAGCTGTGGCCTCCCCTCAGAGGGATCAGCCAGTGAGGGGCAGGGAAACACAAAGCTGATCCTGGGACCAAGGAGCCAAGGCCTGGCATCACCTCTGTCTCAAGGTGACCTGTGCCCTCTGCCCTTTCTGGTAAGTGCCTGTGCTGAGGGGCCTGGGCCTGGCTGAGCATGTCCTGGATCTGGTTTGTGTGCAGAAGGAGCAGGTCTCCTGGCCTCCACTCCCCACAGGGCTGCTGGCCTGATGGCTGCTCAAGCTGTCCCTCGGCCCGGGGCTGCCTACATGGTCAGCCGCTCAGCCAGGCCAGGCAGGCAGAGAGGGGAAGGCTGGCACGCTGTGCCACCCACAGCCGCCCTTCCTGCCCTGTGGACTTGACGGGGAGAAATGGAGCCGCCCCAAGTTGCATTGGGGAAGGTAGCACTGGGGCAGGAGGGAGACCGAACTGGGCACTCACCCACAGATCCGTGTCTTCACACTGGTGCCCCCAGAACCAGGACGGGGAGGGGGGTGTCTTCATCCTTGTGAACGCCTGTTGTGGTTGAACGGGGAGAACTGTGCCAGTAACAGCCGTGGCCTGTCACCCTCCTGAACAGACTGGGAAATTGAAGCCTGGCTCACAAGACATGCTAGACTCTGAGTCCAGTTCTCTCCAGTTCTCTTTTCCCCACTCAAGGTGAGACACCCAGAAGTACCCTAGGGGTGTTCCTTCCCTCCCCAACACACTCCTGCCCCTGAAACTGGGCTGGGGATACCCAGAAAGCCTGTAGCTGAGCCTGCAGGGAGAACCAAGTGGCACCCTTTCACAGGGGACCCTGTGTCTCCACAGCACCTAGCCCTCCAGCTGCAGAACCCAGCCCCTGACAGAAATGACACCTTCACGCATCTCTGGGTTAAGGTACCTTCCCCTGAATGAGGCAGATTTACTGGGAGAAACATGGCCTGGCCCTGGCCTGGCATGTCTGTGTCTATGTCCAGAATGGAACTAACTGGCTGGCCCAGTGAGTTTCCACAAAGACCCAGCTGAAAGGCGGAGGGACCCTAGACTGGTGAGAATTGATAGCGCAGGGAGTAGTGCCCTTGGTGGGACTGTGAGCAGCTCTGGCCGTGAGGACATTGGGAGGCGGGCTGTCATGGTGGATCTGTGGTACCCAAGCCTTTCCTTGGCCTCAGCCCTCACCCATCCCAGGTCCTTCTGTAGCGGAGAGGAGTCTTGCAGATGGGAAGATGGAGGGCTGGCTGTGCAATCTTCCTGGGGCACCTGCTGGGGGAGTGAGGAGTGTGGGCTGCAAGTGGGGGAGGTAGTAATGCTTCCAGGAAGGGGGGAGTGAGTGTACCGGTCAGTGGGCAGGGCAAAGGTTTGGGGGTGTAAATCCATTCAGCCTCCTGTTTGGAGAACAGGAAACAGCACTGGAGACAAGGCTTGGCCAGGCAGAGCTGACCAGAAAGGGATTCTTGCTCCACTGTCTGCACTGTGCTATGCCCCTGAGCTCCGGGCTCCAACGCTCTCAGGACTAGGCTCTGTCCCTTCCTGGGCTGGGCTACAGCTTTCTCCAGGCTGGCTCTGTCCCCCTATGGCACCCCCTGTCCCGGGGCTTGGCTCCCAGGCCCTGGCTTAGGCCGGCAGCTGTCAGGGGCCAGAGCCCTGCCCTGACGGATGAGTGCTGACGGCCCCTCTCCATGTGCTCTCGGCCGCTGACACCCCATCACACCGCTGCGGGGACCCCGGGAGACCTGGCCGCCTCTGCGCGCACCCCCGCGGCAGCCTGCAGGCGACGGGGGGCGGGGACGGTGCCAGGCGCCCCGCATTCGTTTGCACACCTGCGCCTCCACTCTTGGCTCCTCCGCGACGCTGCCGGTCCCTGGTGGTGCCACTAGTGTCACCGGCCACCGCTCTACACAGGAGTTACTGGCGCTACGGAGAGAGCTGAGCAGGTAGGTCCTGGGTGCGACAGGCTGGGGAGTGCGCACGAGGAGGTGACTGTGGGCAGAGGGAGGTGGAGAGACGGGGCTGGGTTGGGGGGAGCGGGTCACCTGGGGTGGCCAAGGGGAAACCGCAACCTGCGGTCGTTCTTCCCCTCCCCCCGCTAGCCCGTGTCGGAGGTCGCAGCGCCCCCCGGAGCCCGGCGCCGCGGCGCACGCGCGGCCGCTCCTGCCGCCAACTTCGGTGGGTGCGAGTCAGCGTCTGTGGGACGCGGTCGGTGGCGGAGGCTTCGGGGACTCGCTGCCAAGTGAGTGACTGCAGACCGCGCGGGGGACCGTTCCCAACACCTGGCCTCAGTTTCCCCTGCGGAAGCCCGTGTGGTTGCCTCGAGAGCCTGAGCCGGTTTCTCGCGGTCCGGGGTCGCGGCCGAGGGGTGGGGGGAGGGCACCGGCTGGGTTGGGGGCGAGAAGTTTCTGCATGATCCTCTGGGCGACGCGCAGACTTCGTGGGGCACCTCAGGCTCTGTTTCGGCGCAGGTAGGGTGGTGCGGGCATCAGCGCATCCAGCGAAGTTCGGGGCCGCGTGGAGCTGGGCTGGGAGCGAGGACTGCAGGGGAGGTGGGACGCTGGGAGTATCCTGGCGCGTTCCAGGCAACCCCAGCCCTACGTCCCCCGCTTCCCTGCGTCCAGTCTCCGGGCACTGGGCTCATCTGGGCGAAGCAGCCAGGTCCCTGTTGGAGGGTGCTCTGCAGGGCGAGGCTGGGGAGGGCAAGGGGAAAGGAGTTGGGGTGTCATCCTCGTCCAGGGAGGAGCCTGGTCATTTCCTCTACACCACACCCTATGGTGTACCCCCCAAGTCCCAAAGGGGCCAGTGGGATGGGTGAGCTGTAATCCCTCCGTAGCTAGTGGTTGCTCCGGGCACCGGGTGGCCCTTCTCCCACCCTGGGGTGGGCCTCCTGCTCCTGGCCTGATACCAGTACTCCCTCAGACCAGGAAAGTGGGGTGCCGATGTCTGGACTAGCACAGTGTGGGTGCAGGCCCCTCTGGAAGCATGCACTCAGTCACGGTTTGGGACACGTGTGCAAACGAATGTGCCTTTGGGTGTATGGGTGTGTGTGCTGGTGTATGAGGGTGTTTTCTGTTTGTGCACAAGCATGCCAGGTGGGTGTCAGGTCCCCATGGGGTCAGCTGCTGAGATAGATCCTGAACAATCGCACCCCCCCTGCAGGCTGCAGCCTGAATCCTGAGGCCTAGGAGGAGAACCCCCAGTTCAGGGGCTGGGCTGGGAGGTGAGGTGGGCTGTGGCACCAGGCGGCACAGCTGTGTGGCTCCCAGGGCTGGGTGATCGATGGCCCCAGCACAGCCGTCTCTGTCTCCCTAGCGCATATGCCTATTTGTCATCAGCATCTTAGGGGGGGAGCTAAGGGCTGGGATGGAACCTGCATTTGCACCCACCACCAAGTGTAGGGGGGTCTGCAGCCCCAAGCCCTTTCCTGGGCCCAGCCCCCTCCTCCCACACCCCGCACCTCCTTGGAGCACCATCCCTTCCCAGATGGGAACATCCACAAACCAGTCAGATAGTCTGCCTGCCCTGTCTCCCACATCCTGCCACTGACCATGCGGACACCCCTCTCAAGGACCTCTTTCGATGGACAGCCCGCTCCAGCCCGTCTTCTGGCTGTGCCCATAATGAGGGTGCCCACCCAGTGTTTGAGGGCAGCAGACATGAGTGCCTACCTTGTGCAGAGCCTGAAGGCCAGTAAGGAGGACAGCCTGCTCTCAGTGGCTGCCCAGCTGCTCCGGCTCCCCCGTGCCCCCCTAACACACTGGCCATCCCTGAGCCCTGGGGAGCAGGATGAGTGTGTCATCCATATCCATGAGAGTGTCTGCGACCATATGTGTCCTCGGGTGTGTAGCGTGTCTGTATGTATGTGCACCTTTTGCTTGAATGTGTCTGAGTGCCTGCTCACCCCCTGCCTGTGCTGTGAGTGCATTCAGTTATCGTGCCCACTTTGAATACGGGGAGTGTACTCCGGCGTGTGCGTGTGCCCCGGCCCCGTGCACTTTGGTGGTCCGCTCTGTTCCGGGTCAGCCCAGCCGTGCAGAGGTTGTCCCTGTAGGCACTGAGTGGGGGCTCGTCTAGAGCCTCATGTGCGTGTGTGCACACACTCTCCTTGCACCCCACGCAGGCACACACTGGGGTGGCGGACAGCCCAGGTGGTGGCCCAGATGGAGTGCCAGAGCGGCTTCTGAGTGAACATGCAGGGCATGGGGAGAGGAAGGTCTTGGCCGAGCTTGGCCACTGCAGGCTTGGCTGCTGACCTGCCCGAAGCCACCCAGATGGAGCCAGGCTGAGCAGGTGGCTGTGCTGTGGGGCCATGCTGTGACGTCCACGCCCCCCCAGCCTGGCCTCCCCCCATGTGAGGCTGACCCCCTCAGAGACTTCCAGTCCCCAGCAGGAGCACACACTCACGCGCACACGGAGGCTTAGAGCCTTCTGCCGGGTTTCTCATCTCAGCTTCCTGGCATGGGCAGGGGGTCTCTGGAAGGGAGTAAGACAGGGAAGAGCTGATGTCCCCCGGGAATGGGCCTGGTCATACTTGGCTTCTTTCAGTCACTCACCAACTGCCCACCGAGTGGACAGAAAGAGACTTACATGGAATCAGCCGGCCCCGGGACAGCTGGGGGCTGGCCAGGCCTCGGGCAGAGATAAAATACAGGATGCCTAGTTAAATGTCAATTTCAGGTAAACAACAAATACTTATTAATACGTTCCAAATTTTGGCCACGTTATACTTATGCTAAAAAAGTATTGGTTGTGTATTTGAGTCAGATGTAATCAGGCCCCCTGCGTCTTTACCACCCTTGTAACCCTCGAAGGGTGCATGGAGAGGAATAAGGGGTGAGGAGGGGCACTCCAGATCAGGGGGCTGCATGTGCAAAGGCCAGGCAAGGCCCAGGTTGCAGGGTGGAGGCTGTGCCATGCCTAGCTTTTGGCTCTGGAGCTCTGGGAGCTGACAGAGGCACTGAACGAGGTCCCCTTTGTCTGCAGATGGCCATGGCACCGTGGCCTGCCCGCTAGCAGACAGCCATGTCCCGAGAGGTGGCCGGTTCATGCCGCCTGGGCTCCAGTGCACGGGCACGGGCACGGAAGCCCAAGAAGCCACACTATATCCCGCGGCCCTGGGGCAAGCCCTACAATTACAAGTGCTTCCAGTGCCCGTTCACCTGCCTGGAGAAGTCACACCTGTACAACCACATGAAGTACAGCCTCTGCAAGGATTCCCTCTCGCTGTTGCTGGACTCCCCTGAGTGGGCATGCCGCCGTGCCCCTGCCACGTCCCGGCCCCTTGAGCCCTCCACGGACTGCTCCTCTGCCCCCGCAGACCCTGACAGGCGTTCCCGAGGGGCTCAGGTCCCAGATACTCCTGCCACACCCGACCTTGTCACTGACGTTCTCTCCCTGCACCGCCATGTCGGGGGCCCCAAGCCAGAGGCTGAGCGGTCCCCAGGGACGCCACCCCCTGTGGCCAAGGATGCCCAGAAGGGTGTGGGCCTTGGTGGGCTCCTGGCTGAGTCACGGAAGCTGGGGCCAGGCAGGGGCCCCAGGAGCATGGTGATGATAGACTCAGGCTCGGTGGGCCCTGAGAGTAGTGTTCCCTGCTATCCTCCCCCCACCTCCAGCGACTTCCCTGAGGCCCAGAGCCTCCAGCTGTCTCTGCTGGGAGTTAACTACCCTCTTGCTCCCAGCCTTTTCTCCTATCTGGGGCCCTCCCTAGCCACTGCAGCCCATATGCCCTTCCTGGGCTCGGCTAGCCCCCTTCTTTCCCCAGCCTCTGCCTTCCCTGCCCTGCAGCCCCCTGAGCGGCCCACCCCTGTATCCCGTCTGTACTACCCTCTGCTCCTGGAGCATAGCCTGGGGCTACAGGCAAGCAAAGCTGCCCCTGCCAAGCCCCCAGCCTCTCCCAAGGGATCCCCTGGGACTCTGGCCCCCAGGCTTCTGAAACTGCCGGTCCCTGGGCTGAGTGGGCCCTGGCCCGGTGGCACACCCAGGGACCCAGGGCAGGAGGGAGGGCTGGAGCTGGCTGCCCAGAATGACCCCAAGAGGAAGCTACCCCTGGGAAGCAGGCTGGAGCCCCCGATGGCCCCTTCCAGCATGGCCAACTTTGGTTCCCAGAACAGGTAGGTGTCAGAGTTCCCCAGTCATGGGCAGGGGTGAGGTTGGGGGAGGAGGCCTGAGCCCCTGTCCTGGGATCAGTGTCCAGGAATATGGCCTTCAGGCCACAGAGAGGATACTGAGACCAGAGAGTCAGACTTTCTGTCCTTCTGGGGTTCCATGTCTCTCTAGGCAGGGAGACAGACTGCACAGGGGGCGGGGTAGGGGGGCAGAGGCTGAGGGTGTTGGGGGGGGTAGAGCACAGCCTTCTGACAGGCTCCTACTCCCTAGCCTGCGGACTGGTCCCTCCATGATTCTCTGGCCCGAGGACAAGGAGCCAGGCGACCCCAAGACCCTGAGCCCTCTTTCCTCACTGCGCCAGCAGCCATCGGGCCTGGTGCTGGGGGGCCCTGGGCATGTGTGTGAGGACCTGACACAAGCCCTCAGCGACTACGCTCGGGTGGAGCAGCGCCTGGGGCAGCTGGCACCTGCAAGGGGCCTGGCCCCACGGCCTCTGCGGGAGCAGCTGGGCAAGATCCGCAGGGAGCTCCTCACCATCCACCAGGTGCTGGAGCAGGCCGTGCGGCCCCCAGACACGCCCCTCGACCTCTCTGTGAAACGGATGCCCTCCAAGGTCCCCGAGGTATCCTCGGGGGCCTGGGGGCAACCAGAGCTGGGGTCCATACTGGCTCGGGGGACCCCTGAGTCACCCAGAATGCTGGGAACCACAGTGGCCGAGCCTTTCTCGGGCCACACCACCAAGTGTGAGGCTGACTCCAGCGTCCCACCCCCGGGTCTGCCCCTTCCAGCCCCAGATGACCCTGTTGTTCCCGGCAGTGGCTGGGGCCCCCGTGGCAGGGCTGGGGGCTCCTGGCCCTCGGAGGCTGTCTCTGGTCTCCAGAGCTCCCCTGGTACCAAGGTCTGACCACAGCTCCTGCTGCCACCTCTGTCCATCACAGACAGAGGCCAGAGGCCCTTACCCAAAACCATGCCCATCACCTGACCCCTGCCTGCCTCAGCCCCCAGCGGGCGAGCCCCGGAGCCTGCCCAGCATGCCCGTGGATAAACCCCACCCACCATGGCCGTGGCCTGTCTCTGGGGCCACAAAGGGACAGCAGCAAGTCACGGCTTTTTATTGATCACAGTTGTGGACATTAAAATAGAAACCACCTTCACACACTCTGTCTGAGCCTCTTCCTTCCCCTGCTGCTCCACTGTTGCCACTGGAACACCATGCCCCTGCGGAAATGTATCCGGCCTGGGCCGCTGGGGTGGGCAGTGCCCTGGGCCTCCCTGCCATTGTCCACCTTCGGATGCTGCCCTGCCTCCTCTAGACTGGGCCCTCGCCGGGGGTACAGAGTCTGGGGATAGAGTAGGGGGCTCTCCATCGGAGGGGTCAGAGCAAGGAGAGGCAGGTGCCTGTGGCCTGGGGGCTGGTCAGACCTGTCTCAGCACGTTGGTATGCAGGACCCCCCTGGGCATGCTTCCAGCCCCTGTGTCTGGCGGGGCAGCCCTGATGTCAGATTCATGCGGGAGGCTGCTCCCACTGTGGTTAAAAGGTGCCCCCCACATTCTGTGGCCCAGGACTGCTTGCCCAGCATGTCCTCCACTGGGCCCCTGCCAGCCCCTGCAGCCATGATAGGCATCAGGTGGCCTTCACAGCTCGCTGCCTCCCTCCTAGCACAGCCCAGCCAGACTTGGCCTTTCCCACAGGCAGGGGTGGGGGGCAGGTACTGAGGGGTTCCCAGGGGACCCATGGACCCAGCTAATCACTTCTCTCCCCAGGAGTTGACCACACCTCTATGCCCACTCAGGAATGGCCCTGGGGAAGGCAGTTTCTGCCTGCGCCTGGCTCCCCAAGCTGGACCAGCCGGACCAGCCGGGCTGGGGCCAGTCGCAGCAGGACCTGTGGCCGCCCCATTAACTACATGGGGCAGCAGATAGCATCGCCACCCTCCCCACCGAGGGGCGTTAAGAGCCAGTGTCCGGAGAGGAGGGTGCAGGCCAGCTAGGTGGGGAGATCGGTGAGCAGCAGACAGGCTGAGTCTCCACCTTTCAGGGGCTTCCTGGAGGAGCTGCAGGGGCCTGTGAGCTGAGTTAGGAAGTGTCCAGAGAACCCACGGATCCTGAGCCTTTCAGCTCCCATCGGCACCTGAAGGTGTCATGTCTGCTGCTCCCTGATTTCCCTTCAACCACAGGGAGGATGTGAACTCGGCCCCGTTGGGGGAGGTCACCCAAGTTTCACAGGTGCAGATGGGATCACAGAGACAGGATCCAACCTGTCCAGTCTGGGGGCAGGGGACAACATGGATTCCTAGAGATCCTCCACCCTGGGTTCTGGTCCTGCTTGCGGATGGCGGGTGAGGCCGCCTCATCTGCTGACATCCACTCAGAGCCTTCTGAAGAGTGAGCTCATGACTGACATGGCAAAGAAGTGTGGGATGTGGACAGCAGTGGGGACCTCCCCGGGGAGGGGTTGGTTGTGCTGACCATGAGTGGCATCCAGCCAAGCAGGGACAGCAGGAAGAATGTCCCAGAAGCCAATGCAAAGGCCCCAAGGCGTGAATGTAGCAGCCCTGGGGAGTCTCTGGGGTTTAGCAGCGGAGTGTCAGAACACTATAGGGCGGCAGCGGCTTCTCCTGCCCCCTCCTCCTTTGCCCAAGGTGAGGCGGCCCCTCCTCCTCCCTCAGTCTCTAGTTTCCAACAATAGAGGCTGCTGCGGGGGCAGGGCCCACGGCCAGCCCAGGGTAGGAGGCCCTTCCCACTGGCCACCCTGGTTAAGGGCAAGTGGAGAGGCATAGAGCAGGACTCCTGCCTCATCCCTCAGGGGCTGGAAGTCTCCAGAGACTATGTGGGGGCTCGGGGTGCACCCAAGAAGGGTCACTTTCACCTGACCAGGCGGTGGTGCAGTGGATAGAGCGTCGGTCTGGGATGCGGAAGACCCAGGTTCGAGACCCTGAGGTTGCCAGCTTGAGCGCGGGCCCATCTGGCTTGAGCAAAAGCTCGCCAGCTTGGACCCAAGGTCGCTGGCTCCAGCAAGGGGTTGCTCGGTCTGCTGAAGGCCCATGGTCAAGGCACATGTGAGAAAGCAATCAATGAACAACTAAGATGTCGCAATGGCAACAAAAAAAACCTGATGATTGATGCTTCTCATCTCTCTTCGTTCCTGTCAGTCTGTCCCTATCTAATCCCTTTCTCTCACTCTGTCTCTGTAAAAATAATAATAATAATAATACTTTCCTCAAGGAATGAGTTTGAGAAACGTTGCTCATCTGGCACTCTCACCCTCACTTTGAGACATCTCATTGGCCAATGGCCGAGAGAGTTCATTCAGTCTTCAGAGCAAAACCCACGGCAACTGTCCTGGGTCCATGTCTGCCAGAATTGTATTCCAAGGACCACATCTGGGGAAAACAGGACCTAGAAACACATCTGGCTGCTGGGTTTGTGGGCTGAGGCAGGCTCAGGACCTGGTAGAACTGAGTTTGAATCCAGCTTCTGTGCCTTAGTTGCCTCATCTGTAAAACAGGAGAATACCAGTACTGCCTGAAAGGGCACAGGGGAACCGAGGGAGCTGCTGCCTGGCATAGCGAGTGGGGTACTCTTTCTCTCACAGCCCCAAACTTGGCCTAACCACAGGAACTTGCTTCAGAGAGGATGAGCTGACATGCCCACCCTCTGGCTTCCTGCTCTGCTCTCCTGGGCCTCCCCCACCAGCTGGCCAGCTACTCCCCACAGACTGGCCTGGAGACTACTCACTCCTGAATGCTCAGGCGGATCCTCGTGCCTACAGGGGCCCTGGGGTCTGCACTGTTCCCCAGATGGTCTGCTCTTTCTGACAGGTGGGGCTACCCCCTGCATCTGTGCTAGACCTTGTGGGATTCTGTCTGCTACCTGCCCTGCTGAGGGCCAGGGGTTGGGGTTTTGTGTCAGCTGTTGGGCTCACTATGGTCAGTGACCTTGTCCATGGGACTGTTTACACACTCCAGCACACTTTCCAAGGCTACTGTGTGACAGTGGGCACCTTCCTGATTGGGTACCTTCCTGGTCCCTCAAGGTTGACTGTGGGTGCCCTTGGCTACTTCCTGGTAGCAGACTATGTACTTGGGGCTATAAACAACTTCTCATTGGGCCTCACCTTGTAGCTGCTGCCCTCACCCTCCATTCTGGGTCTGGATGGCCCCTGCTGGGTGGGCCTGGGGCACACTGGGGACTCCACTGTGAGCAAGGAGTTTGGGGATGTTCAGTGTTTGGCAGTGCCCGCCAGCCC
The DNA here is from genome assembly GCA_037038555.1 of Rhynchonycteris naso. Lineage (NCBI taxonomy): Eukaryota > Metazoa > Chordata > Mammalia > Chiroptera > Emballonuridae > Rhynchonycteris > Rhynchonycteris naso. Next base: position 199,819,709 of record CM073000.1, on the reverse strand, counting down.
CTGGACTCCCTGGGAGGCCTGATGGGGCATGCCTTTGGCAGCCTGGTGGGTGTGTACACTGACTCAGAGGGTAATGTCACTGTGGTAGACAAGCAGGAGCACCAGGTTGACCCTCTCTGGGCCCATATGCTTGGTGTTTGAGGAGCTGAGGTGGCCCTTGAGCATGGCCTATGTGTCCCAGGGGAAGCTTGTGGTGGTGAATGCAGGGGATGGTCACCTCAAGATGAACCAGTACTGCCTGACCAGGTGGTGGTGCAGTGAATAGAGAGTCAGACTGGGACATGGAGGACCCAGGTTCAAAACCCTGAGGTTGCCAGCTTGAGCACGGGCTCACCAGCTTGAGCAGTGGGTCGCTGGCTTGAGTGTGAGAACATAGACATGACTATGTTCGCTGGTTTGAAGCCCAAGGTTGCTGGCTTGCGAAAGGGGTCACTTGCTCTGCTGTAGTCCCCACACCCACCCCCCATCAAGGCGTATATGAGAAAGCAATTACTGAACAACTAAGGAGCCGCAATGAAGAATTGATGCATCTCATCTCTTTCCCTTCCTATCTGTTCCTCTCTCTGACTCTGTCTCTGTAAAAAACAAATAAACAAACAAACAAAAGATGAACCAGTACCACTCATAGCTGGCCTGACCAGGTGGGCTCAGATGACACCAGTCCCCTCACTGTGCATGGGTCCAGCCCCTAAGTCCTCAGACCACCACGAGAGGAACATTCAGGGTGGTGGAGCTCTCCAGGGATGCCAGCCATGCCTTCCTGATCCTGCCATTTGCTGAGCACCTAGTGTACCAGGCCCTGGGCTGGCCTCCTGTCTTGGAAAGAATTCAGACTTTGTCAGCAGCCACAAATCAGCTGCCTCCCAGCCTCCTAAGTCGGGTCCTCTCCGTGCCCCAGTTCACTGTGCTCCAGTGCTCACCACCCCCAAGCCCACTTAGACCCTGGCGCTGGCTCAGGGCCCGGGAGGCCTGAGCTTTAGGGCCAGCAGCTGAAGCCTGAAGATCTTTGGAGCGTTGGGCCAGGTGCCAGCACTTACCCAGGCAGGATCTCCCGCCAGGTGCTCTAGTCCCAGTCTCGTAATCAGTCACAAGCAGGCAGGGAGGGTGTGGCTGGGTTCGGCAAGGCTGGGTTGCTTGGGCAGAGGTGCGGCCCCTCACAGTCCCCCATTATCAGAGATGCCCCAGGTTCTGAGCCTCCTGCAGCCTCTCTGGGTCCATCTGAGGTAAGGGGGAGACAGAGAAATGGCTATCCTGGAGGCACCCTGGGGTGTCACATTGCTAGTTTGGGAGCTCCCATGGCCCTAGCCACTTCTCCCATGTGAGACTGTCTCACAGGCTACTGGATCACTCATTTTCTCCTCTGTAAACCAGGACCCAACAGCTCATGCCTGGGGATGCTGGGAGACTTCTGGGCAGTGGTCAACTTGCTACCTAAAACCAGCAGGAAAATGAGGCCCCAAAAGGGTGGGGAAGTGCAGGGTGACTTTGAGTCTGGTGCTCAGACAGGGTCCTAGTTCCAGTGAGGGATCTTCAGGGGAAGGGGACAGTGCCTGGCCCTGCCCCTGAGGGCTGATGAGGGGATGTTCCTATCACCAGGACATTGGGGTCTGTGGTTTTGAGGCCATTCATTTCTGGTAAGGTTCTCTCCATACCTCTCAGCCGGTGGGTGAGAGGATTGAACTGGTCAATGTAAAGCCTGGGCAGTAGGCACTCAGTAGTTACTGCTGGTGCTGGGGTGAGTGTTCCCTGGAGCAGGAGGGGCCAGGGGCACCTCCTGATGATCAGATCAGGTGGCTGAAGCCTCTGGGCTGGTCCTCCAGGGCCCAACAACTTCCTAGCCCACCTGTCCTGGGTGGGGGTGGGGGTGGGGGCGAGAATTGGGCAGCCCTCTACAGTGTGCAAAGGGGTCAGCTTAGAGCTGGGAAAGCATTCACCCTGAAAGGGTGAGGGGCCCTCAAAAGTCTGGGTGAGTGTTCCCTGGAGCAGGAGGGGCCAGGGGCACCTCCTGATGAATCAGATCAGGTGGCTGAAGCCTTTGGGCTGGTCCTCCAGGGCCCAACAACTTCCTAGTCCACCTGTCCTGGGTGGGGGTGGGGGTGGGGGTGAGAATTGGGCAACCCTCTACAGTGTGCAAAGGGGTCAGCCTAGAGCTGGGGAAGCATTCACCCTGAAAGGGTGAGGGGCCCTCAAAAGCCTGGGTCCCTCAGATGGAGAAACCCTAGGGAGGTTTGGCAACTGGAGGAAGGTGGAGGAACTGGAAGGCAGCAGGTAGACTGGAGGGGGGGACAAGGACGCTGAGGGAGGCACAAAGACACTGGGGGGGGGACACAGCGATGCTGCAGGGAGGGTCAAAGACGCAGCGGGGGCGAACAAGGACGCCACGGGGTGGGGGACAAGGAGGCTGTGGGGAGGCAACGACCCTGCGCAGGCCAAGGGCTACCGGGACGGGAACGTTGCGTGCACGGAACGCTCGGGCAAGGCCGGTGGGTAGCCCGAGCGCCTTTGGGGTCCGGACCGTCACGCGGCAACGTTAGGAGTCAGCGGAAATGGGGCTCGTGTCCCGCGGCACTTCTGCGGTAGGGCTGGGGGCTACGACCGCGGTTGTCTGCCCGGGCCCGCCCAGCGCGGTCCCCAGCCCCATCCCGGACCCGCCCCCGGGAGCAGCCGGTGAGCATTTGCATAAAGGGCTGGCGTTCGTGCTCTATGACCTTGAGGAGCCGCGCGTCCCGGCCTCGGGCCCCGGGGTCTGGGTTCTGACTCCCCCGCTGCGGGGGCCTGGGCTCGGGCGAAGGAGCGAGCGAAAGGGTCTCCCTGAATCCTCTTCCGGCGCCGGCCTCTTGCCTCTCTTATTATTATATCATCAGAATAAAAGGGCGCGGGCCTGTGACTTAGGGCATCGAGAGGCCCCCGCCAGCCCCACCCCAGGAGCCCGTTTTCCCAGAGGGAGGATTTGTGACCGGGTTTGTAGGTGCTCTTGACGGGGAATCTGCTCCCAACACCCTATAGGGTGAAGGGCGCCTGGCCGGTTCTCTGATTCACCCAACTTAGGCCCCCGCTGTGGACTCTTCGGAAGGGCATTCAGGGTCAGGAACTGGCCGTCAGCACTTTATGCTTGTTCCTGACTGCAGTAAAGGGCAAAAATAGAATCCTAAGTTCATGCCTATTCTTTTGAAATGAGTGGGGAAAAAGCACTGTACACAAAATATGAGGAAAAATAATTTTTTTAAAGCACAAACAACATAGGGGTAAAAGTTAACATTTTTGTAAGTATTGAGTAGTAGTGACTGGAAGGCTTCACAGAGGAGGGTTTCAGCCAGTGAGAGATGTTCCTGGCCAGTCAGTCATAACTGGGTTTTTCCTTCTGGAATCAGTTCATGCAGAGGATGAGAGGGAAGTAGAGCTTCCATTTCATAAGGTAGACTGTTGGTCTCTGGTTCTGGGGGGAGGGGGAGAAGGGGAGAGGGAGGGGAGGGTTGTCCCAGAGATCCTGACTGGTCTGAGAGTGGGCCATTTCATAAAGGAACTTGGTGTCTTTCTTAACTGGGGAGGCTTTTCCAGGTATGTGCACTTGCTTATTTTATTTTATCACAGCCTTTACAGATGTGCACGTTACCCAAGTTACTGCCCTGCTTTCTCCTGTCTGCACCTCTGCTATCGATTGCCTGCTCTTTCATCTCTTTCTGACTGTCTGATCTGAGCAGACTTCTTTGTGTTCATCACTCCCAGAGGCTGAGGTGGGAGCGGGGATGGGAATTTGCCCCATAATCTGTTAAGAGTTCTTTCTCGCTACCCCACGGATAAGAACATCAATGTCTCTCTGCTCTTCCTTAGACATAGGGAGCTGCTGTTTCTTTTTCTTTCTTTTTCTCATAAACTTTGTAGATGGAGCATAATTTATACAAAGAAAGGCACAATGGGACGAATTTTCCCAAAGCGAACACACGGTCTAATCAAGTTCCCCCAGAGCATCTGTTCCCCATTCGGCCAGTTGTGCTTCTTTTGCATCAGTAGCCATGAGCAGTTTTCCTGAGTTCCTGCGAAAAGAGTCCCCAGGCAGGGTGTGATGGTATCACTTGGCTGAGCTGGTATGTCCCGACAGGCTGGCACTGAGAGGCTTGGACTGTGCTGGCTGGTCCCCGTGGTGGTTGCCAAGCCAGTTGCCTCAAAGGCAAAATTGCTGTTCCTCTCACGATGCCATCAGGAGGGCAGTCCTGTAGGAAGGTCAGGAAGACGGGTTGGCCCTGGATGCCCTTGATGATGACCACGGATTTGGCCCCAGGATGCTATCAGAGTCCATGCTTTCCCTTGCCAGCTCCCCCTCACTGGGGGAAGGGCATTTGGGAGTTCTGCTGCTGCTGGACTCAGAGTGGCCCTTTTCTTCTGAAATCTACAGCTGTGAGAGGCCCTTTTTCTAAGCGGTCTGGAAGAAGCCTTGACTCTTCACCCCAGGTTGGCTACCTGCAGGGGAGGAGCGGGCCACATCGGTGGCCTCTTAAGCCCCAACCTACTTGTCCCCAAGCACCTGGTATGCATTGAGACCTGGAGGCCCAGGCTCAGTTCAAAGCCTGTGTTTCTATCCTCCAGTGTGGACTCCAACTTGGGGTGGTCTTAGCTCAGGGCAGCTGCTCTGCTCTTTATGCTGGTGAAGTGGGGCAATCAACATCTGAGAAAGGGCATGACTCAAGATGAATGTCCTCAGTCCCTGCTGGGTGATGTTCTGGGAGGGGCTCAGGTGGAAGAATGAAGTGCTGGCTGAGAAACCTGCATCCTCAGTGAGCTTACTTCTTGGCAACTTAAGGCTCAGGATCTCACAAACTTCAGGAATTGCAGTCACTTGGAACTTCTTGTTGCTCCGAGGCCATTTGAGGGTAGTGAAAGGCCAGGAAGTCTGGTGTCCTTCATCCTGGTAGAAGATGGGGGTGCTCTCCATCCCCTACTTATAGATAGGTACCTGGTTGGAAGAATACTACCCAAAGGAGGTGCTCCCTGGTGGGAGCCCTGCCCTGAAGTGGGGGATGGGTGGGGCTTCCAGGGCAGGATGGGCCCAGCCATAGAATGGAACAGAGTGGAGGTAGAAACCCTGTGAGAGCTGAGCCTGTTCTTAGAGCACCCAGGCTCCTCCAGGAGGTCCACTGGGCAGAGGTCTGGGCTCAGGGTGCCGGGCATGTTCCTAGGCATTTTTGGGGTGTCTGCACCAGTGCCCACAGCCGCCAACAGAATTGTTTAAATTTTTATCTTTATTCTTGCTAGCTTAGTAAGTAAATCAAGGTTCTTCAAAGTTTTAAATTTTTTATTTATTGATTTTAGAGAGAGAGGAAGGGAGAGAGAGAGAGACAGGAACATTGATCTGGTCCTGTATGTGTCCTGACCAGGGAACGAACCAGCAACCTCTGTGCTTTGGGATGATACTGTAACCAACCAAGCTATCTGGTCAGGGCTTCTTCAGAGTTTTAATTTGCTTTACTTTAATTGCTAATGAGACTACATTTTTCCATGTGCGACACATAAAAAAACTAACTGGTTTCTTTAAAAACAAGTTAAAGCTTTTTTCTTGCCTTGGCTGGATAGCTCAGTTGGTTACAGCATCCCGATCCGCAAAGGTTGTGGGTTCGATCTGTGGTCAGGGCACATACAAGATCAGATCAAGGTTTCTGTCTCTCTCCCCTTTCCTCTCTCTAAAAAATCAATAAAAAGGAAACATTGAAAAAAACAACCACCACCAACTCTTTCTCATCTCTGTACCCCCTGTAATAAGAACTGAATGAGTCGTGCAACCTTGTCCTGTTTCAGCCCGTTGTTTCTGAAATGGGGGGAAGCACTGACCTGCCTTGGGGTAGGAATGAGGGGTGATATGGGGCCCATGCTTACAACAGCCTGGGCAAAGTGAGGGCAGCACCCATGGGAGATGGACAGCTGGGGACCTCACACCAGCCTCCATGACCAAACCAGTGGACTCTGTGGCCCTGGGCAGTATGCCCATTAGGGTGTTTGTGCTCCACGTTGGCCACTGTGGCACCATGGAGGCGTAGTGGTGGCGGCAGCTCTGAGCCGAGCCTCTCCCTCTCTTCCAGTGTCTGCAGGATGGTGCTCAAGGCTTTCTTCCCCACGTGCTGTGCCTCAGTGGACAGCGGCCTCCTAGTTGGACGGTGGGTCCCAGAGCAGAGCAGTGCCGTGGTCCTGGCTGTGGTGCACTTTCCCTTCATCCCCGTCCACGTCAAGGAGCTCCTGGCCCAGGTGCGACAGGCTGGCCGAGTAGGCGTGGCCGTGCTGGGCACCTGGTGCCACCGTCAGCAGGAGCCCGAGGAGAACCTGGGTCACTTCCTGGAGGGCCTGGGTGCCATCTTCTCCCACAAGCCCTGGCTCCAGCTGTGCCGGGAGAGGGGCAGCAATTTATGGAGCTGCAAGGCCACCCGCTGGCAGAGGCCTGCCTCCTCTGGTGCCCCCAGCGAGGACCAGGTCATGCTCATCTTCTATGACCAGCGCAAGGTGCTGCTGTCCCAGTTGCACCCACCTGCAGCACTGCCGGACTGCCAGGTTGGGGGGGCCACAGCCAGCGCTGGGGGCCTGGCTGCCGTGTTTGACACGGTGGCGCGAAGCGAGACACTCTTCCGAAGTGACCGGTTTGATGAGGGCCTCGTGCAGCTGAGCCACTGGCAGTCGGAGGGTGTGGAGGCCAGCATCCTCGTGGAGCTGGCCAAGCGGGCCTCAGGACCTGTCTGCCTGCTGCTGGCCTGCGTGCTGTCACTCATCTCAGCTGCCACCTCTTGCCGGTAGGTACGGTAGGTACGCCTGGGGCCAGGGTGGGAAGGAGTCAGCTCCGGAATCCTAGGCCCACCCCCTTCGTGTGGAGGCCCAGATGGGCCCTTCTGAGGCTCACGGCTGCCCCTCATGCTTCAGCGCTCCCATACTCCCTCCGCTGGCATTTCAGAGGACATCTTGGTGGTGGCTGCTGTTCTAGTGCCCCTCGCTCATGGGGAAGAGCCAGGTTTCCTGGCAACCTCAGTGATTGTGTAGGACCCATTGGGTAAGAGTACTGGGTGAACCTCAAATGGCTTCATCCCATGAGATGATGGACAGCCTGGGTTGTTGCTGACCCAGGACTGGTGTTTGCCCTGCCTGGGAGTTGTCCATCCTCATGAACACACATTGGCCCACCCACTGCCCCGGCACCAGCACCCACAGGAGAGGTAGCCCTGGACGGGCGGCTGTGGGGGTGCGTCTACTCACTGACTGCCATGGGTGTGGGGTGGTTGTCCCCAGCCTTGGCCATTCTTGAGAATCACCTGGAGCATTCCTGGCTTCAGGCCTGGACAAGGGATTTGCAAAAGTCCCTGAAGGCCCTGGGGAATGTTGGGGCAGCCCCAAGGGGTTTTAGCTGAGGTGCGGGGGCCCCTCTCTGTGAGAATCCATCTTCCAGGGGAGAGCAGCTGTGCTACATTCTGAGGCTCTCCCTCCCCTTAGGGCTAAGGGTATGAATTGTGAGGTTTGGAGGCTGGTCTTGCCTTCTCAGGAGGGCAAGGACCTGTTATACCAGAGACCTCTTAGCAGCTGTGTGTGGACACACCTTCGGTCGTGAGGGCTGCAGGGAATGGGTAGGTTTCAGAGCTTCATCAATCTCTTGGAATGAAGTATGTGAAAGTATGTCTGGGCCTAGGTACAATTTTGGGAAGAGAAGGTTCTTAGCTCTTATCAGCTTTCAAAGGACTCAAGAAAGGTTAAGAACTTCTCATGTGCCCCAAATATGAATTAGCCCATCAGTCAGATGTTGGTCAATGACTGGTAGTGGTTGAGCACAGGGATATTCACATGAGTCGTGGCCATCACTGTGCTGCAGTGATGGCCCCTTTGGTTCCCCCAGGGCAGGCCCAGGGATGCTGCCAGGGCCTGGGCTGCCTGGGGCCGGTCTGGGCCCTGGGGAGGCCGCTGTGCAGGCAGGGGTCTCTGTGCAGCCAGCGCGAGGCCACCTTCCACTGGATTGGAGTTGGGGGGAGGGGTGGAATATGCTGAACGCGTTTCATTTCTTTCTTTTATTTCTTGGAATTGGTTCAAAGCTGCTCGGTTGGAGACGGAGTCTTTAAGCTTTTCAAGGTCTAGACCTCTTCCTTCCCGAGAGTCCGAGTGCGTGCTGGTTGGTGATTCTGCACTTTGCACAAGCCCTTTCTGCTCCCTGCCAGCAGCAGGATTGTGAGTGGAAAGGGGCTCTGGGCACAGCTGAGTTGCAGTCTGGCACTTTCTTCATCTTTGCTTGCAAACCTCCACCCTCAGCATTCGAATGTCTGTGGGAGTGCTTCAGTGCTTCCTTTGCCTAGTGAGAACTCAGTCTCGTTGGGCAGCCATGTCAGACCTGAGACTCTTGGCGAGGGTCGCACATCCAGCACAGCAAGGTGCTAGGTGGTGAGACAGCACGTCTCTCCATTCTGGGGTTCAGTTGCCTGGGGTCAGTGCTTTGTGAGATAGTTGGGCTCCCAGGTAGTCATCGTGAATGCACCATGAGCCCCACTGGCCTGCTCATCTGGGCCCTCCCACCTGTGTCCCTGCTTAGTTCAGGAATGTGGCCATTGGTGTTTGGGGCCTCCAGGGACTCTTGCTGAGCTTCCTGTCTGTGCAGTGAGGGGTGTTGGTGACACTGGGCAGCCCTTGCTCTCTGGCAGGCAGAAGAGCCCCAGGAGGAGTTGAAGGCCAATCCATTTCTTCTCCTTTACAGGGTGTTCAAGCTGTGGCCACTGTCCTTCATCTTGAGCAAGCTCTCCACGTGGGAGCAGCTCAGGCACCGGCTGGAGCAGCTCACGTTCATCTTTAGCACCCAGAAGGCCGAGAACCCCTCCCAGCTGATGAGGTTCGGGCCTACGCTGGGTCACTGGGCAGTGGCCAGATGCCCCACAGGCCAAGTCCCTTCCACACCCCCGTCTCTGCACCAGACCCTTCTTTGCTGACCCTTTTTGGCCAGGCTGTCCTCACCACATTCCTGTTGAACCCTTCCTTCCAGGAAGGCCAACATGCTTGTCTCCGTGCTCCTTGATGTGACCCTAGGCCTCGCGCTGTTGTCCTGGCTCCACAGGAAAGACTGCATTGGGCAACTGGCTGATACTCTTGTCCCCGTGGCTGATGTGAGTTGGATGGGGTGGAGCCAGGTCTGGACTCTAGTACCTGTTTCCTGAGGTGGGGGTGAGACCCTTTTGGGGGCAGTAGAGGTCCCTCAACCAGCTAGAGCAGCTCTTCTCCTCTTTTTTTTTTTTTTAAGATTTTTTTTGGCCCTGACCAGTAGCTCAGTGGATAGAGCATCAGCCTAGTGTATGGACATCCTGGGTTCAATTCCCGGTTAGGGCACACAGGAGAAGCGATCATCTGCTTTTCTCTTCCCTCCCTCTCCCCCTTCTCTCCCTCTTCCCCTCTCGTAGCCAATGGCTCGATTAGTTTGTGCGTGGTCCTGGGTGCTAAGGATATATAGTTTGGTCCAAGCACATTAGCCTCAGATGCTAAAAATAGTTTGATATCTGAGCATCAGCCCTAGACGGGGGTTGCTAGGGTGGATTCTGGTCAGAGCGCATGGGGGAGTCTGCCCCACTGTCTCTCCTCCTCTCACCTTAAAAAAAAAAGATTTTTTTTTTATTTGATTGATTTTACAGAGAGAGGAGGGGTGGGGGAAGCAAGAAGTATCAATGCATAGTTGCTTCACTTTATGTTTTCATTGCTTGCTTATCATATGTGCCTTGACCGGGCAAGCCCAGGGTTTCGAACCACTGACCTCAGTGTTACAGATTGACCTTCTAGCCACTGCACCGCCACAGGTCAGGCTCTCTTCCACTTTTTGTGGCCATGAAAGCTTCCCTCATCACTGACTTAGACCAGTTCCCTAGGGGCTGTGGAGACTTTGGTCTGCCATGTGCCCACCCTCCCACACCGGGTCACATTGCCGCTCTTGCTTCTACCTTCTCTTCCTGAAGATGGCCATGTCTAGGGGCCACCTGTGGGTGAGGGCTTTTAGGGGGAGCCCACTTCCCCCACCCAGCCCAGTGTTACAGTGTTTCCTTGCCTCCACAGTACGTGACTACTTCTGCTCTCCTGGCTGGCTGTTGGCTTGGGACCACTGCGGGGTCAGCATCACGTAAACCTTCCCTGTATCCAGGGCTGTCTTTGTGCAGTTGTCCTGGCCTCCTACCCCTCAGTGGTCACATCACTTCCAGCATTGGTTCTGTAGTTCTCGTGCTGAGATCCAGATGTACCAGCTTATCTGCTGTGCGCTTGGACTTGCCCTGCATGTCTGGGCAATGTTTCCAGGCCCTGGGTGCCATCCCCTTCCTCCCTGCCACATCATCCTTCCAGGGTTCACCTGTTGCATTCAGCTTCTCTGCCTCCCTTCCTCAGAGCCAGAGGCCCTGTCAGTTCTGTTCGGAGCCTGTCTTCCTGGTTAGGGCATTCCCTTTGGCCCCACAGGTCATGTGCTAGAGACTGAGGCCTGACTGGATGGCCCATGGGGGTTCGGCCTCTACTGGCTATCATCAGCATCTTGGCATGGGTGCTTACTGGTCTACTTGTGGCCGGGCCAGACTCTGTGGGCAGGAGCCCTCCCAGGCTGAGAGGAAGGAGAAAGGAGAGTCTGGGGCCTGAGAAAGGGCTTTGCTACTCTGCCTGCTTCTCTGTGCTCTGCCTGTGGCCAACTTCACCCTAGACCTCCCTTCTGCAAAACTGCTCAGAAATATAAATATTTAATTTAAAAATGAAAGCCTCTTCCTGCCGCCAAGCTCTTATCCTTTAAATATTAAACAAGCTCTATTTATAAAGAATGTTCTGTTCCCCTTCTCACTGCTCCTGACACGGCTGAGGCCTTCACGCAGGGTTGGGAGAGGCCTGCAAGGTGGGCAGGATGGGGGTGGGGGTGGCGGCAGACCTCTGGCTGTGGCCCCAGCACTGGTGATGAGGCTAAGAGTCGTCAGGGACTGCCCACTGGGGCCAGCATGCCACATGGACATTGGCTTTCCTTCTAGGGCAGCCAGGATGCTGGTTAGCTTCCCTGCTTGCTTACGAGCGTCCCTGTGCTGTCTCTGGCCCTCACTTGACATTGATCTTTATTCTGAGTCCCCATCTGTCCTTCAGTCTAGGGGACCTTCCTGCCCTCCCACCTGCTACCTGGGCCCCTAACTGGCTTGACACCCTTACCTGCACCTGAGGTCATTCACCCAGGGCAGGCCCAGGCCTCTGCTGTGGCAGGCCATGTAGGGTGTGGCTATTCTAGACTATGGCAGTGTGAGGAAGGCTGGGACAGCCAGTGGGCTCCCCCTGCAAGGTTCACTGTGAGCCTGGGTCTTTCCCACATCCTGGAACCTGGAGCCAAGGGCTCCTGTGGGTACAGTGGCCACACTGGTAAGACGGGGAAAGGATGCTGTACTTGGCAGTTGACTCCTATCAGGAGCTACCTGTCTAGAGGGCCAGGGGCAGACTATCGGCCTCGTAGGTTGTGCCTCTCAGCCCCACATCCCACAACATCTGTGAAGAGGGGTTCCGTGTCCAGACAAGGGTGGGAAACCCCATGAGTCCGTCCTGGAGGAGGCAGCCTACTCTACCTGTGTCCTGTGCAGATGGGCTGGCCCAGTTTATAGACAACACGCCCCTCTGTTCCCCCAGCGAGTAGCTGAGGAGCTCCAGCATCTGCTGCAGTGGCTGATGGGAGCCCCCGCTGGGCTCAAGATGAACCGGGCGCTGGACCAGGTGCTGGGCCGCTTCTTCCTGTACCACATCCACTTGTGGATCAGTGAGTCCTGTGGTGGGGGGCCATGGGACTCCCTGGTGACCCCTGATTTGTCTCCTAAAGCCTGTGCCCCAAGGACACCAGCCCTGGTTGAGCTGGGCAGTGGGACCCAGGCCTGGCACTGTCCCCTTTGTCCCTGCTTCCTGCCCTCCTGGCAACCGGGGTGTGTGGAGTCCTGCTGTGCTAAGCTGGTTGCTCTGCTGAGGGGTGGCCAGCGGCACAGTCTGTCACTCAATTCCCAGAAGCCTCAGGCCTCATCCTCAGTGAGCACCCCCTCAGGGCTGAACCCCTTCTTGCCAGGCTACATCCACCTCATGTCCCCCTTCGTTGAACGGATCCTATGGCACGTGGGCCTCTCAGCCTGCCTGGGCCTGACAGTTGCCCTGTCCATCCTGTCGGACATCATCACCCTTCTCACCTTCCACATCTACTGCTTCTATGTCTATGGTGCCAGGTGGGTGTGTGCTCCCCACGCTTGCAGGCTGGCTCGGTGCAGCCCTCCATGTCCCGGGTACCACAGGCAGGCTTCTGGGGTTGGGTGACTATGGGGGGGTGGCACCAAGGCCCGGCCCTGATAGTGCCCATGTCCTGCAGGCTGTACTGCCTGAAGATCTGTGGCCTGTCCTCACTCTGGCGCCTGTTCCGGGGGAAGAAGTGGAATGTTTTGCGCCAGAGGGTGGACTCCTGTTCCTACGACCTGGACCAGGTATTGGGCAAGGCTGCAGGGGAGGCAGTCCCCGGGCCCCGACTTGCCAGTGTGACCTCCCAGCTTCAGCCCAACCACTCTCCTCTCCTGCAGCTCACTTGCCGCAGGGTTAGCATGAACCCTGGGGGGCCTGGGGAGTCTGCAAGGGGCAGGGTCATGTGGGGCCCTCAGTGCAGAACCTTGCTGCAGGTGGGAGGTGGACCCGGCTCTCAAGAGGCTTCTGGGCCCCAGGGAACCTCTGGTTAGTGGGCATCAGAAGTGACTTTGGCAGTGGGTCCTGGAGGCGACCATAAGCACAGGGCCTGGCTCTGGCTTGCCCTATTGGTTTGCTCAGACCTAACATTTGGACCCTGACTACTGCCCTCCAGGGCATATTTTTTGTTTTTGCTTAATTTTCACAACCCTTTTGTCTCTGGTGTACATGGCTGTGCTCCCTATTGGCGGGTCCTCTTTCCTCCACCCCCATCTTCCGTGCGACACTAAGTCTGTAGGTCACGCAGTTGCTCCTCGCCAGACACTGGTGAGAGTGGTCTCTGGAAGCCAGTGTCCCACCAGCAGGGGTCCTTTCTCATCAATGACAGGATGAGCTTGGTATCAGGATCGGGAAGCAGGGATGTAGCTATTGCTGCGGGCTGTCCCCAGCGTGAGCTCCAGCTGGTGCTGAGGGTGCCCTTCTCCCTCAGCTGTTCATTGGGACCCTGCTCTTCACCATCCTGGTCTTCCTGCTGCCCACCACGGCCCTGTACTACCTGGTGTTCACCCTGGTGAGCATGGGGGGCTCTTGGCATCACAGCTGGCTGAGGGTCCTTGTCAGCTGTGCCTGCCAGCCTGGCAGAATGGGCAGGCTACCCACTGCTGCAGGCCATGTGGGGTGTGGCTATTCTAGACTATGGCAGTGTGTGTTGAGCCCTGGAGGGGGTAGGAGTCCTTCCCCAGGGGAATACCACCCACTGCTCTGGCAGGAGCTATGGTGGGTAGGTCACGGTGGTGGTCTCCCCTTAGTTCCTGGCATGGGGGCGGGGGCTCAGATAGAAGAAGGGGAGCAGCACCTAGGTGGCCTGCATCAAGGAGCTGGTGACTCATTTCTCTGGACCAGAGCACCATCTCTGTGACCTTGTGAGAAGGCCAGCCACTCCTGCCTGTGGCCTCCCTGCCTCCCGGTACTGGGCCTCAGGTTCGGGACAGGGTCCTTCCCCTCCTAAGGGCGGAATTCATGCTCTCCCAAGGCTCGAGTCCCTGGTCACCCTTCACTGTGGCCCAGGATCTGACAGGCTGTTCTCAGGGGCATGCTAGCATGGCTCTGGTCATAGCTCTGGCTCAGAGGCCCTGAGCACTGTCTGTGCTGTAGCTCCGGCTCCTGGTGGTCACCGTGCAAGGTCTGATCCATCTGCTCATGGACCTTATCAACTCCCTGCCACTGTATGCACTCTGCCTCCGGCTCTGCCGGCCCTACAGGCTCGCAGGTAAGTCTGTGCTGGGTTGGCGGGCATACACCCGTGGGCCTTACCGATGCACCAGCTGCACCGCGTGTGCCTCCTGCCTGGGAGTGGTGTGCATAGGGCGGGTGGCCAGGGTGGCCAGAGACTTCTGGTCCCAGGGTGTCTGCTGGACCAGTTGCCTGCACTGACCTGGAGCTAGAGGGCCCAGCTGGTGCTCGGGTTCAGAGGCCACAAGGCGAACCTGCCTTTTTTTCATCCTTTTCTGTGACAAGTGTAAATCTCTGTCCTGAGACCTGCCCACAGTGGTGTACGTGGTACCTGAATATGGCTCACAGATGTGTCCTATGTGTTGTGGGGCTGTGCACGCCCACTGGTGCCCCTCAGCTTTGGAGACAGCAGGCCTAGATAGAGGACACTGGGCTGGCCAGATCTGTGTGACAAGTGTGCCCTCCCAGCCTGCACCCAGCAGACCACTACCTACTGGGACAACAGTCCCCATCCCAGCCCCTGGCCCCACCCTGTGCAGGTGGCTGCCTGTTTACATGCTGACACTAACCACTGGGTTGGCTCTATGCTCCTAAGGGAGGCTGTCCCCCTTTAGACCTTGGGAAGTGGGAGGCCCACCTAACTGGTCATAGGGCTGTGGATTGGTGCAGGGGCTTTGAACATACCAGGGAACTTGGAGAGCTCCAGCACAGCCCCTATCCAGCAGCTATTCAAAGGCCCCCAAGGTGACCACAAGGCCCATAAGCCCCCACACCCAGTTTGCAGCTGGGAAGCCTGGAGCACACCCCAGAGCTCGTGGTAGCTGTTCTCAGCCAGCTTGGAGCTAGCGGATGTGAATATGGGTGTCCCAAAGGCTTTGGATCTAAAGTCTGCCTGCTGGATGTCCTAAAGTCTCTTCCAGGGCACTTTCCCCACAGAGGGCCAGGCCGGGGACCCATGTACTGTGTTTCCCCATGTTCACTCTGCCTCCAGCGCCCACCCACCCCTCAGAATGCCAGGACAATGCTGGTGGAGAGCCTGAGGCTTGGCAGCCTCCTCCCCCACACCCTGGCTCGCTGCCAGAGCAGGCGTTTTAACTTCACATGAAAGACCACAGATGCTGCTGCCTCCTCTCTTCTTCCCTGAGTTTGCCTTGGGCCTCTTCATCAAATGATAATTAGCTCCTATGTCTCTTTTCAAAAAATCTTTGGCCTGGGAATCCCAGGACTTGGGGATCCAAACTGCAGGCCAGTGCCGTGGTGGGTCCCCGTTGGCCACACACACAAGTTGGAAGACATTTAAATGCCAGTAGGACAGCCACCAGTCTGCAAGTGCCATTGGCTCTGGGAAGACCCATATGTCATCTGGAAAACCACACAGGCTGCGCTCTGCCGCCCAGCTGCTCTGCTAGCTGGACGGTCAGTTTTGTCCTGTCAGTGGCGTGTGTAGGAGGCTTTGCTATCGGCCCAGCAGCCTATTCAGAGGCGAATGGGAGGCAGAAGAGTGCCGGTAGCCCTCTGAGTGCTGCCTGGAAATGAAGGGGCCTCGATGGCCAGAGCCCCTTGTCCGTGCCTGCCTCTGCTGACACACAACGCAGGACTGCTGGGGCAGCCTGCCGGGCCCTGGGGGCCCTGGGCAGCCCTCCTCTCCCTCACAAACACCCTGCTACCCTGCTCTCCTTCCAGCTGGCGTGAAGTTCCGAATCCTGGAGCATAAGACTGGTGAGCCCCTCCGACTCCTGATGCAGGTGAGGCCTCTGTGTACCCCAAATATTGCTGCTTGTGGACAGACACCCCCCCCCCCCGATGCTTTCTGCGTTCCTGGGCAGTCCCCTCTGTACCACCCTGGGTTTGGGGCATCATGGGCCAGCATAAGGTACAGGTAGGAGAGCAGAACTGAGGAGTAGGCCCCAAGGGGAGACTCTCCCACCCCCAAGGTCTCAGGGCACTGTGACCATCTCTGCCTGGAACCTTCCCCAGCAGGGCCCATGGATGGGATCCCCTATACTGTCATATGCCTTTGGCCTCCTGGGGCTTCTGCTTTCTTGGCCATGGGTCCCTGAATCCTGCCCCGGGCCCTAAGAGCTGCTGTTCTGGGCGGAAGAGCACAGATTGGTGAAGGCCTCAGGACACACGTGTTCTCTGTCGGACTCCTTTATCTGAAACAGTCTTGGTGCTCCCAGCCTTCAGGAGGGAGCAGGCTACTTGCGGGTTACTCTGGGGTGACTCACTGGGTGCCAGCGTTTGGTCCAGGCAGGTGCGGTTGGCCTGAGCATCACTGTGAGAGGTCAGATGCTGAGGCAGCTGGAGCTCTGTGTGGTTTCCCCGGTGTGTCGCGTGTTCTGAGTCCCACCTGAGGAGGCTGCTAGGAGCTCCGTGGGTGCTGGAGCGGAGGGGTCTGCACTCAGTCAGCCCGGTCCACCTTTCTCTTCCACCTATTCAGAGCAGATCATTCCCTCCCAAGCTGCCGTCCGACCCCATCTGCCACAATGGGAGCGCAGCGGACACACAGCCGGCCCTGCCCCATAAGTGTTTAGACCAGCGATTCCCCCAGGAGGGTTTCCAAGGTTTGGAGATCTTGAGGCCCAGAGAGTTGGGGGCTGTGCCCAGGCTGACTGCTGCCTTTGTGCTTCCAGATAAACCCCCTGCCCTACAATCGCGTGGTGCACACCTACCGCCTCCCCAGCTGTGGCTGCCACCCCAAACACTCCTGGGGATCCTTGTGCCGCAAGCTGTTCTTCGGGGAGCTCATCTACCCCTGGAGGCAGAGAGGGGATAAGCAGGACTGAGAGACCCCCAACCATCCGCCCGTCCAGCACCACTGCGTGGCCACGGCCAGCCTCCTACCCTGCCAGGTCGTGTTGTCAAAGAGCATGTGGCCCTTCACTCTGCCATCTCGGCTTCCAGTCTGGGAAGGCTATGCCTGTCGCATGTCCTCCCAACTCTGAGGTTGAATTTGAGGTCACAGGGCTGGTGAGCAGGAGGGTGCAGGGGTGACCAGCCGGGTCATCTGGCCTGTGCTTCCTAACAAGCACCACTGGCTGCAGGACCCACCTCCAGTCTGTTGTGATGGCACTGTTAGCTCAATGCCCACCAGTTCCCCAGGTACCCAGCTCTCCTAACCCCCCACAGACCCTGCCCCTGCCCATTACGTCCTTCCCAGTCAGGTGAGCTGACAGGTTATCACTACTGCTCCACAGTGGCCCAACCTGTCATGGGGTACAGCGACTCCTCCAAGGTTACACTCAATAGTTCTTAAGACTTTGAACCCTAAAATTGCCTTCCTTGGGGGTTTTTCTGCAGATGTACTCCTGAGTCCCCAACACCTCCCAGCTGCCTCAGTGGAGCAACAGCTAGCCAACATGGGTGATCCAAGCAATGGCTTACCCCTGGCCCAAACCAGCAGCCCCCTGAACCAGGGCCCTCCAGTGCCGCTCACACCCTGCCATGCACAAGATTACTTCCGATGCTCCTTGGGGAGACGGCTTTGAGGAGGAGCCTTGCAGGCCTTGGGGAGTCCCTGTGTGGAGCCAGCCCATGTTGGGTGCTCAGAACTGCCTTGCCAGAAGCTGAGAGCCTACCCACCTGGCTGCCCAGTTCATTCCCCATGCCCACCCTGTGCCCCTACAGGAACAGCCCTCTTGGCCAGATCTTCCACCTCCCCTCATGGGCTTCTTGCAGAATCAGGCAGCTCCGGGGCAGATGCTCCTATGGCCCCCGGGGAGGGGTCCTGGCACGCAGGCTGCATCTGCCTACTGGATTCTAGGGGTATGAGCCCCAGAATCCCCAGAGTGAGCAAGCCTGAAGATACGACCACTTCACATGTGGTTTGTCATCTTGGAGTTGCCATAGTCGAGGTGGGGCAGTGCTCCCTGCCCATTATGGGTACTTGGGACTGTTCCCCTCTGCCATCCGCATTCCTTGGCTGCAGACCACAGTGGGAGGGTCCTTGGGGGAGTTCCCAAAGCCCAACATCTGGTGGGACAGGTCCTAGCTCCTCCTTTCTCTGCTGTGACATTAAACCCTATCGTATGTTTGTGACACTTTTCTCATTGCTTCATGTACAGTGGTGGCCCCCTTCTCCTGGTGTGGTAGGACAGCTGGTCCCCCCATTCTGAGATGACTAATACACCTTTTCTGGTGATGCCAAAATGGGGGTCACTGGGCACCCTGTCTCCTGGAGCATGGCTCCACAGGTCTGCTGGGTGGGTATGTAGGCGCTGGCCCCTTGAAAATGTCCCCGTGTGGGAGAGTGGGCCCAGGGCCACTTGCTTTCTGGTCTCAGCTTGCCCTTGCATGGGGGGTCTCCAGGTGCAGGACTCCCTGCAGCTGAGGGGTGACCCCTCCTGGCTCTGATAATAGGTCATCACCTGAAACTCGAAGACTCTACTCCCTTACTGCCCTATAGCCTCCATGGATCCTCTGGTGGCCTCTGCATCTGTTGTCCTGGCTGTGTAGGGAAGGGGCTGGCCAAGAGGAGTCACTCAGCACCTTCCAGTCCTACATCTGTCCCCACCCCATGGGTGCCTGCTTGGGTTCTGGTGGACAGGCCTTGTGCCTCCAGTTCCTACTGAGAACATCCTCCACATCTGTACTTGGGCTGAATTTTCTTCCCACTCTCCTTGGCCAACCTGCTCATCTTTTGCCTGCTTTTACCCCTTTACCCTTCCTGTCGGGGCTCCTGCTGCTTGGCCCAGACCTCTACAAGATGGTGGCCACGTCATGGGCATCCTGGCGGCTGTCAGGCTAGGTGCTGGTCTGCCTGTCCACTTCCTGAATGACAGTTTTGGTTCTAGGCCTGGTTCTTGCCAGATGTACACAGGTTCTGGTCCTGTCCACCTGGGGGACTTTAGTGGGGCCTCTCCTTGGCACCCAACCTGGGCCAGGGCGTCCAGGGAAACTGAAACCTTTGTGGGTGCTCCCAAGAGCCTGTGTACAGAGCCTCAGGGCCGAGCTCTATCTGTCCCATTGGTTAACCCCCAGATATTTCTCAGAGGGAGATGCTTGGGACACAGCCTAGAGGGCAGGGCGTCTCCTGGAGGGGAGGGCAAGATACCCTAAACCAGTGTGTTTCAGCTGTGGACTGGCAGTTCAAAACACTGCCCTAGACCTCTCCCCTTACCCCCCACCCCCTGCCTGGACAGAGGCTGGGTCTGGAGGCCAGGACCCATCCTGTCCAGAGCCAGTGGGCGTGAGAGCCAAAGGAGATACAATTCCTGGGCCTCCGTAGCCCCCCAACACGTGGTTCCTCAGCTGGGCTCAGCTGGGGCCTGCAAGCGGAGGTCTGTATGAACTCCTTCGTGCTTAGCTGGCGGGCCCTTGAGCTGGGATGCTGTCCTGTGCCTTAGTTCCCCAGGCCAGACCTGGCACTCAGCAGGCCCCACGACGTACTTGCACAAGGGTATGCTACCGAGTGGGAAGTCAGCTGCTTTGTCTATAGGTCCCCCGGCCACCAGGGAGTGGCGCCCCTCCGGCAGTCCTTCCTCATTAGGGCCCACTGCCCTAGAGCCTGTGGGTGCTAGCAGTGTCTTTGTGCTCCGAGGCTGAGGGATCTGAGGTGCAGGACTGCAGAGAAGGACCACAAGCCCCGACAGGTGGTCGCCCGGCCTCCTCCCAGAATCACCCCCTGCAGACAGGCTCCCGAACTAGAAAGCAGGGATGCTTGCACCTGCTCCACAGGCTGTGCTGGGAAAGGCCATCAAAAAATGTATGTGAGCCCACTTTCTTGCTCTTTTCCTGGGTGACAGTGAACCAGGAAGCAGGCCTGCTGATGCTGGAGCTCCTTTAGGGGAGGTCCCGAGAGGTAATAGGGCACTTTTGATTTGAAGACTCGGCAGGAGGTGATAATTCCTCACCAACCATTCCTATGGGCAACCACAAAAAACAGAAAGTTAACCCCGGCCCCTGCTGGATAGCTTTGTTGGTTAGAGCACTGTCCGGAGGCACAGACGTTGCCGGTTCGATTCCTGGTCAGGGCACACACAAGAACAGATTGATGTTTCTATCTCTTTCTCCCTTCCTTTCTCACTAAAAATCAGTAAATAATAAAATAATTAAAAAGAAGAGACAGTTAACCCCTCAGTGCTTCCAGTTTCTGGAGAAGGGACTGGGTGACTTCAGAGGAGGGAGTGGGCAGGGCCAAGGCAGAGGCAGGCTCAAAGCTGGGCACAGTGACCCCTGGCGTGATGACCCCGAGGGCCCTCCCTGATGTCCCAGTTGGAGTTTGAAGCATGGGCAAGCACCAGTTGTGGCTTCCCTGTGCTGCACCAGTCAGTGCTCAGTCCCTGGCCTCTCTGGGGACGCTGTCCCCCACCCTGACCTGCTGAGGGCCAGCAAGCTTTCCTGCTGCTGTTTCTGTAAACACTGCATTGTGGGTGCCTGTGCCCTTACTGTAAACACAGGGGGCCATGTCTGCTATAATCCAGCGTCCAGGAACAGCCATTCCTGGGGAGGGGACATGGCCTGAGGAAACGCACAAGTAAGACCATCAGGGTTCCTAGTGGCCCTGCCCATCTCTGGCTAGCCTCTGCTTCTCCAGGGGGCCAGAAGGACACCTGAAGAGCCTCTCACTGAATGCAACTGAGAAAGGCCCAGGCACACTTATCAGGTGCTGCCCACCCCACAGAGAAACCTGCTCCTTGGGAAGCCTCCCCAGGCACCGTGCCAAAACGAGAAGGCTCGCTGTCCAGTCAAGGCTGTCTGCAGCTTTGGGGTGGGGTTTACTTGGTGTGATGCTAAGCAGCCCATGAATGAGCTTGCTGTCTGTGCAGCCCACCCACTGCTGAAGGCACGGTGTAAATGCAGTGACCCTTTGGGAGGGGGGTTCTTACTGCCCATTCCCCACCTGCAGAAACATAGGTCAACCAGGCTGCCTTCGGTGCAGCGCTCTGGAGCCTGGTTGCTGTTGTTCCCTCTGCACAGATCTGCTTTGTAGGAAGTCCTATCTCTCATGTGGCTTCTACCTAGCCCGCATGCTCTGTGCCTGGTCTAGTAATGGCTGCGTGGCTCTGTTTTGACAACTTTTGTTATTTTTTAAATGGATATATTGAGGGCATATTTTAGATATCACAAAATTCACCCATTTTGAGTGCACAATTGAATGATTTGTAGTAACTTTACCAAGCAGTACGACATCACCAATTTTTATTGTTGATTATTTTTTGTGAGACAGTAGGGGAGAGAGATGAGAAGCACTAACTCATAGTTGCAGCACCTTAGTTGTTCATTGATTGTTTTTCATATATGCCTTGACCAGGGGGCTCTAGCTGAGCCAGTGACCTTGGGATCAAACCAGCAACCTTAAGGTCATGTCTATGATCCCACGCTCGAGCTGGAGACCCCTCTGCCCCCCATTCAAGCCGGTAAGCCTGCACTCAAGCCGGTAACCTGGGGGTTTCAAATCTGGGTCTTCAGCACCCCAGGTCAGCACTCTGTCCGCTACACCACCGCCTGGTCAGATGGCCATCACCAAGTTTAGAACATTTTTATCACCCCAAAAAGAAACCCATACCCCTTAAGCATCACTTACCATTTCTCCTTACCCCAGGCCCTGGCAACCACTCATCTACTTTCTGTTTATGGACTAGCCTATTCTGGAATTTTCACATAAATGGAATATAGCAATTATCAGTACTTTATTCCTTTTGTGGATGAATATAGACATTGTATGGATACACCACATTTTGTTTGTCCATTCATCTGCTAATGGACATTTGTTTCTGCCTTTTGGCGACTGTTTATAATGCTGCTGTGAACATTCATGTACAAGGTGTTTTTTTTATTGATTTGAGAGAGACAGAAACATTTCTTTGTTGTTCCACTTATTTGTGCATTCACTGGCTGATTCTTGTATATGCTCTAACCAGGGATCAAACCTGTAACCTTTGCATATCCTATGGGGATGATGCTCTAACCAACCGAGTTATCTGGCCAGGACCCATATACCAGTTTTTGTGCGGACGTACGTTTTCATTTCTCTAGGAGTGTAATTGCCGCATTGTAAGGTACTTTTAGGCTTAACTTTTTGCCTTACTTATAAGTTACATGTCCTACGTGAATATGTTCTTATAAAAACGTCATCAATGAAGAAAAAGTTACCCCAGAGCTAACAATGCTGTCCATTTGTTGACACGTCCATATATCTGGAAAGCATATCCTTCCAGACAAGCATTCTATTTCTCTATATGTAAATCTATTTTTTAAAAGATATACACATATAGAGAGAGACAGGAAGGGAGAGAGGGAGGAGAGATGAGAAGCAACTCGTAGTTGTTTCACTTTAGCTATTCATTGATTGCTTCTCGGGTGTGCCTTCACTGAGAGTCTCAAGCGGAGCCAGTGACCCCTTGCTTAAGCCAGCGACCTTGGGATCATGTTGATGATTCTGTGCAAGTCAGTGACCCCACGCTCAAGCTTGTACTAGAAGTGGTGACCACCTCAGGTTTTGAACTGGAGACCTCAGTGTTCTGGATCAGGGCTCTATCCACTGTTCTGGTTCTGAGGACCCAGGTTCAAAACCCCAAGGTGGATGGCTTGAGTGTGGACTCATTGGGATTGAATGAAGGCTTGTTAGCTTGAGCACAGGGTAACTGGCTTGAGCGTGGGATCATCAACATGATCCTAAGGTCACTGGCTTGAAACCCAAGGTTGCTGGCTTAAGCAATGGGTCACTGGCTCAGCCTGAACCCCCACCCCCACCCCTCCGTTAAGGCACGTATGAGAATCAATCAATGACTAGCTGGGGTGATGCAACTCTGATGCTTCCCATCTCTCTCCCTAAAAAATAAAATAAAATCTAGAATGAAATGATTTGTGGGTTGTTTTAAGCATAAATGTTGAAATTACACTGGACATATTATATCGTCATTTGTTTTCTTCTCAGGTTGGTGCTCTCCTCACCTTATGTTCTTCACCTCCTTAATTTAATAGCTTCCTGACTTTTGCCCATCACTTCAAGGCTGCAGTGAAATTCTTTGAGCTCCTTTCTGAGGATTTCTCCATGCGAAATCAGATGTGGAGTTACTAGCCAGTCCCACCTCCCTCCCTGAGGGCTGTTCCCCACACTCAGTCCCACAAGGGATGTTGCCAATCTATTGGGTGAAAAGGGTATCATTTTAATTTACTTTCCATTTTGCCAAGTGAAACTTCACATCTTCACACATGTTCACAGGCTTTTCATACTTCTTCGCTTATTAAGAAAAATAACCCATCCTGACCCACCCGTGGTGGCGCAGTGGATAGAGTATTGACCTGGGACTTTGGAGTCCCAGGTTCAAAACCTGAGGTCGCGTGCTTGAGCACGGGGTCGCTGGCTTGAGCCTGTCATTTTATGGGGAGCAATCAATAAACAACTAAAGGGAAGCAACCTCTTTATCTCCCTCTCTAAACAAACGATTAAACAGGTAAATAGGAAATATACAAATAAATAGAAAAATAATCCCCCCCCCCCAAATCACCTCCTCCTAGGCCTCAGTGGTCAAGCCATAACGCAGGTCCTCACCCGCGTCGTGGGCTCTCATGAAATCCCTCACCAGTCTGACGCAGACTCGGCTGGACATCTAGACTCAGCCCAGGGACTGTGAGGACAGAACCCTGTCGCTCCGCCACTGGAGCCTGTGCTGCTATCAACTCTGACGGCTGAAGAGTCATCCGCACCCGGAACCGTCGAGGTTCTAGAACGTTAGGCTTTCACAGCCACGCGCTGTGACCTACGGCCTTGCCCAGATCGAAGGGCAGAGGCCCCGGGCTGCACCCCAGGGCTGTTCACTCCATCCACTCGGAGCCGCGGCAGCTACAGTCTTGGCCCAGCCACCGCCCCCTCGGGCCCGCCCCCTTTTGGAAGCGGAAGTCCCGCCTCTCTGGGGTCCCAGCACCGATTGGCCGCCTTTGCCTGGCTACACCGGGGTCACGCCCCTACCTCGGGAGGGCCCGCTTCCGTAAGCGCCAGTTCCAGGGGGTCGCCTTGCGTTCTCCGGAGTCTCTGCGGAAGCCAGCCGGCCAAAATTGACTAGGGGATTTAGTTCTCCCGGGCCCAGCCGCGTCACCTCACCCCGGGTACCGCCACTGTCCAGCTCCAGTCTACAGGAAAAAAGGAGGCGTATGCAAACAACCTGGAGTTCCAAGCTCCTGATTGGTGAGCGTGTAGAGGATGGGTAGGAAATAGAAGGTGGGCGGTGATCGATGTGGTGGTAGTCCAATGGCTCTGGGAGGGTTGGCGGCGGTGGCCAATAGTGACGGGGAGGGGCGGTGCAGGCGAGAGCCCGAAGTATGTTGGGGCAGTGGGCGGGATTGCGGTGGCTCCGGGACGCTCCAGAGCTGTAGTTGTGCTGACTGACGTGCAGGTGGACCAATGGTTCTGGGAAGGCGGGAGGCGAGTGACCAATGGCGACAGCGACAAGACTGAGCGGCTGTAATCTCCACAACGCTGTGCGGGGCGCGGCGGGGAGGGCGGGCAGTCACGACAGACGTCCTCTGGGACCAATGATCTTAGGAAAGGGGGGATAGATGACCAATGGTGATCGAGAGGAGGCGGGATGGGGCGGGGAAACCGGAGGCTTTGCTGAGCTGTGTGGGAAACGGTGGGGGGCGGGCGGACATCAAGGACGTGCGCGAAGGCCAATGGGTATGAGCGGGCGGGCGGCAGGCGGCCAATGAGGGCTTGTGATCTCGGGGCGGGCGGGGCTGCGCGACGAGGTGCGGGAAGCGGCGGGGCGGCGGCATCCCTGAGGTGAGGCGGGCAGAGGAGCAGGTGCGGGCGACGGGCGCGCCTGGGCGGTACGACCCGGGCTGTCCGTGCGGCAGTCGGAGGTGGTCGGGCCCTCGCGGACCGGGCCTCGCCGGCTTCCGCTCACCTACGCCCGGTCCCCGCAGGTCGGTCGGAGGCCTCGTCCCCGCCGTGTACCCGCGGCTGGCGCCGTGGGCATGCGGGCGCGGCCTGCGCGCGCGTGAGCGAGGATGGGGACGCAGGGCAGCCCGGTCAAGAGCTACGACTACCTGCTCAAATTCCTGCTGGTAGGCGACAGCGATGTGGGCAAGGGCGAGATCCTGGAGAGCCTGCAGGACGGCGCGGCCGAGTCCCCGTACGCCTACAGTAACGGTAAGGAGGCCCCGCCGC
This sequence comes from Rhynchonycteris naso, assembly GCA_037038555.1. Lineage (NCBI taxonomy): Eukaryota > Metazoa > Chordata > Mammalia > Chiroptera > Emballonuridae > Rhynchonycteris > Rhynchonycteris naso. The sequence goes on along the minus strand of CM073000.1, from coordinate 199,794,721 downwards.
TGGCCTGTCCTCGGGGTGCCGCTCCCCGTCCCCTCCCGGGCAGGGCTCAGGGCGCTCCACTGCGGAACTCGCCTGGCTGGGCCCAAGGCTGCTCGGGGGCGGTGTGAGCACCACGCAGTCCCCACAGTTAGCTGACCTGGGAGGCGCTTTCCCCGGGGGACCTGATCTGCCAGTTCCTGATCTGTCAACGTCGGGTCCATGATGAGAACCGCGCCAGCCAGCCATTTGCCCGACCCGGTTGGACTGCAGTTAGGAGCCAAGGATCAGCGCCTTGCCTTTCTTCATCTCTTCACTGTGGTTAAAGCCTAACACTGCCTGGCAGGGAGCAGGCCTGTGGCAGTTTGCAATCTGTTTTCTTTCTCACCATTTTCAACTCGGATGGAGGCCCTAGGCTGGCAGAAAGCAGCTGGATCCTGAGTTTACAATCGGTTTGGCACTTTACATATCAGCTTGAGGTCTTTTCAGAGGCTTATGGTTTAATGGGAGGCTGAGATTTTGCTGTGAGCATTCTGGGAAAGGGCTTTCCTAGCAGGGAAGCTTGGTGTCTTCTGGGTAACTACACACCTAAGAGGCGTGTGACGAAAATGTTATTCGGGAGCTGGAGGAAGGCTGTAGCTGAGAGGAGAGCATCCAGGGGTGGAGGTCTCATGGCGGCCTGGGTTCTGTGGAGTCTGGTTGGAGAACCTGTGACAAGATGTGCCAGGTACGGCCAGGGTTTTCTCAAAACCCTATGGCGTGTGTGCAGAGATGGGAGGGGGGAACTCAGGGCAGGCTATCCCCTAATGTGTTTACTCAGTGCTCAGGGAATCAACACCTTGTGCTGGAAGAAAATGCCCCATTCATGGTGTTACTAAACTTTCTTTTAAAATTTCTGGGTGCTGGCTAAAATACACATCCCAGCACTTGTCTGAACCCCACTTAATTTACATATGTAATGTAAACAAATGCAGTTATTTTGGCCAAGAAGCAGTGTGGCCAGTGTCCGCTCTGACTGGGGCCTTGTCCCGGGCCACGCTGGGTGTTTCGTTAGGAGAACCGGGGATTCTGCTTATAGTACATCAGCATGCAGTCTCTCCAAGTTCCTTTGGTGCTTCTGGGAGTTCTGTCTTGTCTAACTCATTCTATTTCAGGTCCTTTCTCTCCACACCCTTTGTTGCTTTGTTTCTCGGGCTCTTGTCAGTCCTGTCTGACTGCTCTGAGTATTTGCTGTTTGTAAATTGCTTGCCTGTGGGCAGCTGAGAGTGTGGAGGCAGCTTTTCTGACCCTTTCAATTTAGGACTCGTCAAGGTTGTGGATTACCTGGGCTAGCTGAATGCCCTTCCTCCTGTAACAGCTTCAGCAGTAGGTAGCTGAGCCACCGCCCGAAGCACGGGGCTGTCAGCCCTAGCTTAGAGGTGACATCTGGGAGGGCAGGAAAGGAGGAGCTCTGGGTCTGTTTTTAGGTGAGGGAGGAAAAGTGTGAGACCCCCCAGGGGTGTTAGAGGGAGGGCCTTCATTGGCGTTGGAGCTTTAGCAGCCCCCTTCACCAGCCTGCCACCTTAGCCCCACTGGGCACTTGGCAGCTACCGTGAGAGGTGGCCCTCCTGACTCTGCCAGCGAGTGGGTGGTTGAGTTGCTTTCAGGGGTAGTGTTGCTTCCCGGAGCCCTGCTCCTGGGCTGCTGTGCGATGTGTGAAGAACGTGATAGGAGTTGGGCTTTGTCAGCGGCAGCAGTGGTTTCCTGGGACATGGATTTACATGCCTGAGGGTCAGCTTAGCCTCACCATCAGGTACCCCAGCAGATGTAGTGAGTATTTAGGGAACACAGAGCCACTAGCTGAAGAGATAGGAACCGCCTCTGTCCCCTCTGTCAAATTGCAGTGCATTGCCACACTTCCTATGACACGCTCACTACGTAGGATGTGGAGACCCGCCTGAGGTAACGGAGATGCCTGGTCTAGGAGAGGACACATGCCAAAAATGGAGAAGAAAGCCCACTCTTAGGTTCCATGTGCTGTTAGGACCAGGGCACACTCACAGGTTACCACAGCTCCCCCCTGGCGTTGAGAGGAGAAGGCAGAGTACCTGGCCCCTGTGTCTAGAGGTCCTTGAGGTTAAAACATGCGCAACATGAGGAGTGGGTCTTTGCGGTCAAGGCATCAGCTCGCTGACCCTAGGGCCTGCTGTTCTTTATCAGGGTGAAGTCATTGGACCCGAGTGTACTTCTCTCTGCTCCTCCGAAGGCTTCCTAAGGGAGATTGTTGGGGTTTTGGAAGCTCTGGAGCACTGGTGCTCAGGATTCAGCGTCATAGGAATTTTTCATTTGAAAAACTTATAATCGAAGTTTTTATTTCTGATCTTCTTACAAAAGATATATGTGTATTTGTTTTTCCCCTTTGTTTTTAAAAGCCTTTAGCATGTTCTAGGCTTCTTGTTTTCTGCCTAAACTTTTGTGGTTCTTCTGATCAGGAGCAGATTACCCATCGTAGGGAGGGCCCCACCAGTGACAGGCGTGTAACCAAATCCCCTCCCTTGAGCTACCCAGATGACTTACCCACGTTGAAGTCTTGTCTAGCTTGTTCCTCAGATATGTACATGAGTGCAGGTTGCTTTTCCCAGCTTCATAAACATGTGAGTCATCAAAACAGCCTTTTTAGCTCTGGTGCCCAAAGTAGTGATGAGCCATATATGACAGTGTGCCAGCCCCTGCGAGAGCCCACAGGGGCTCTTGGAGTTTGGTGATTCCAGTGTGTGCCATGCTTATAGGTTCCCGTTGACTTGGAGACCTTCTTAGGAGGTTTGCTTTCTCTCTCTCTCTTTTTTTTAGATAGAGGGCAGGGAGAGAGAGACAGGAACATGGAGCTGGTCCTAACTGTGTCCTGACTGAGGATTGAACTGGCGACCTCTGCGCTTTGGGTGACGCTCCAACCAACTAAGCTATCCAGCCAGGGATTTTTCTTTCCCTCCTTCCTTCCCTCCCTCCCTTCCTTCCTCTCTTTCTTTCTAATTGAGAGGAGGGGTGATAGTAAGATAGACTCACGCATGTGCCCCGACCGGGATCCACCCAGCAACCCCTGTCTGGGATCAATGCTTGAATCAACCAACCGAGCTATCCTCAGTGCCTGAGGCTGATGCTTGAACCAACTGAGCTATCCTCACTGCTGGGGGCTCAAGCTTGAACCAGTCAAGCCAGTGGCTGTGAGAGGAGATGAGAGAGAGAAAAAGAGAGAGAGAGAGAGAGAAGGGGGAGAGAAAGGGGTACAGAAGCAGATAGTTGCTTCTCACATGTGCCCTGACCGGGAATCAAACCTGCGACATCTGTATGCTGGACCAGTGCTTTATCCACTGCACCAACCGGCCAGGGCCTCCCTTTTTCTTAACACCCAGCGACTTTAGGGGGGGGAGGTCAAGGTTGGTGCTTTCCTCAGAAGCGAGCAGAGCACTTTGCATAGAGATTCCACTGGGCCATCTGCTGGGGAAACATGCTTCAGAGCATAAGCAGCAGAGTCTGGGCTGTAGAAGCTGGCAGGAAGAAGGTAGAGGCTTCTGTGAGCAACTCCTGCTCACAGGTGCGCTGCCAGATCTGACTCTGCGCTAGGGCCGTGGGTCCGCGGGGCAGTGTGCTGGATGCACTCTGGTGCACAGCCCGTCTTGTTGCCCTGAGGGTGGTGAAGGTCCTAATTGAGAGTTTGCCCTCTGCATCTTTGATGCTCACAGATCTTCATGTCAAGGGTCAACAGGAAGATGAGGAAGATGTGATATAGTTGATTCGCCCAAGTCTTGGAAGACTTGAGAGAGGCATAACTCCATGTCTCCCTGTCTGCTCCTCTGGGGTCAGTGTTGATGGGAGCTGCTGAGAGTGCAGGACACATGTGTTCTCTGAGCCCCGCATGTGCAGAGGAAGAAAGGAGGTCAGATGTACAGGAGTGAGACAATTGTGCAGGTGTGGATAAAGTCAGGCAAATGCTGAGGTCTGCCACTAATGTTGGGCCTGCTGAGTATGTCTTATTAATGCTATGCCAGTGCGGGGAGGACACTGTGTACCTTTGCCCCCAGGGGGCCAGAGTGTGGGCTCTGGCCCACATCAGCAACCCAGCAGCCAGGCCAGAGCCCACCACATTCCCCAGCTCTATGGCTTTTTCTTTCCTTTTTTTTTTTTTTTTTTTGGTATTTTTCTGAAGTGAGAAGCGGGGAGGCAGACAGACTCCCACATGCACCCGATGAGGATCCACCTGGCAGGCCCACTAGGGGGTGATGCTCTGCCCATCTGGGGCGTCGCTCGGATGCGACCTGAGCCATTCTAGTGCCTGAGGCGGAGGCCATGGAGCTATCCTCAGCACCTGGGCCAACTTTGCTCCAATGGAGCCTTGGCCGCAGGAGGGGAAGAGAGAGAAAGGAGAAAGGGAAGGGTGGAGAAGCAGATGGTTGCTTCTCCTTTGTGCCCTGGCCAGGAATGAACCCAGGACTTCCACACACCAGGTTTATGCTCTACCCCTGAGCCAACTGGCCAGGGCCTCTATGTCTTTTTACTGGACACTTCCAAATATCTCTTTTTACTTGGCTGGAAGTGGGTTTTCATCCTTGTTTCAAACCTCAGAGAATACACGGTGTCTTCAGACATTTCTCCATACTGTTTTCCTGAATCAGGGTGGGCCTCTGGCCTGTATAGCCCTGGTGTCTCTTCTGTTGCTTTGTCCTCAACACTAGCATGAGACCTGCACCCTGGAGGCACTAACTAGACCTGTGTTCCAAGTGAAGGAGCAGCCTGTGTGCAGCATCCCATTCTGACCATCACCACACAGCCCCTTCTGACCCCCCACCCCTGTACTTGGTTGGACACTCGTGTTTGGCTTTTGCCTTTTTTTTTTTGGTGATATGTTGGGGTTTGCCTTCTTCCCTCTGTCAGATGCCTGGTTCCAAGGTGGATGTTGGCCTGAGCATGGTATGTGCTAGGCCCATGGCCGAGATTGGTGCAGCTCCTCATCTAGTCCTCACTGACACCCTGTGATGGAGGTACCGCCATCGTCCCATTGTACAGATGAGGAACCAAGACTCAGATAAGTGGAGAGCCAGCAGCTATCTCAGGCAGCACAGGGCTTGGTTGGCACTTCTGTCTCCCTACGTTCTGATTGTCTGATCCCCTTCTTCAGGACCCCGGTGCTTTGGTGGGAGTGACCCTCTTCTCTCTAGGCGCTCTTGTGCCCTTGCCCTCACTGCTGGCCTGGGCCTGGGCCTGCCTTCTCTCACCGATGACCACAGCCCCCTCTCTATTGCTTCCTATGCAGCCACAGTCCTCCTATCTAGTGTTTCCCATGCGTTAGACTCCCTTGTTCTCAGTGCATTCCAAACTGAACTCCTCTCTCCTTCTCCTGACACTTCTGTCCTTAGTCCCGGGGCTGCCCCTCCCTTTGCTCTGGGGCCTGGGACCAGTCACTGAGGCCCATTTGTTCTCCCTTCACTGCTCTGTCCCTGCCCTGCTGACTCCCTCCTGTCTGGATCCAGCAGAGCAGCAGAGCCCTGACAGCTCCCAGGTCAGCTGCCAACCAGGGCAGCAAACCACAGGTTTCCAAAAGGCCACAGAGAGTCATGCATAGACCTGTGTGCCTATGTACCCCTTTGCCAGAGGCACTCACCTCTGTGTGTGGTGTGAAGATCAGCCCACCCCTACCTGAGAGGGTGGCAGGCTAGGGGCTGGGGTTGGGAACAGGTTACCTTATCCACTTCAGATTGTGCTGCTAACTGGGCTGATTTGTAATTTGGATTTCTGTGGCCTTTTCTAAATTTTCAGAAAACAGTTGAGTGGGTAGAATATTTTCAATCTTAAAGTTTTTCTTCGATCTTTATTACTTTCTGTAAGCTAAGCAGATAACAGGCAAGTGCTTCCGCGACAGGTGTACAGCTGGGCAGCGCCCGTTCTCTCTTTCAAGGTCGTGCGGTCGCAGTGACATTGCTGTCTTGTGTTGTGCACATGTAAGGTCATTGTTCCTATTAGCAAGAGTGCTAGTGATGGCTTGGATGATGAACTAAATAGAAATGTGTTACAGGAAGTGGGGAAGAAGGTGAGAGAGTCTTGTAGGTACTCTTGCCTCCTGCTCTGTATGAATTACCATTGGCAAGGTATGAAATTGTTGGTCCCTGAGAAGCTGGTCACTTACCTAGTCTGTGACCTGGGTGAGGAAGAGAAGGGAAGAGGCAGAGGCATAGGCAGCCCCTGGAGTGGGCAGCACCTTGTGTGATGACGCGCCCCTCAATGGAGTGTTGTAGGGCCTGGGACCACATCAATCAGGGCATCCTCTATTGGGTGTTTGGAGGAAGTGGGGGAGGGTCTCCGTTTCTGGCACTCTGCCTTGGAGCCTGGAAAGAGGCAGAGGAGATGGCTTCTGGGGCAGGATTTAATGCCCTGGACCCTCAGGAGCAGGATGTTAGGACTGTGAGCACAAGGCATAAGAGACCAGGAGGGGCTAAGCCAGCACTAGGTGTGTGGGGTCATCATTAGGATGGGAAATGAGGGTAAATACAAGTGAATAGAGTGAATTTGAACTTTGAGGTGGTAACCAGGGTTTCCTGGTTATGATTGTGCTCGTATAGAGTCAGTAGTGGTAGGCAAGCTCTGATGTCCACAGTGCGTAATTGTAATTGTCTTCTGCCAAGGTGGGAATATCAAGTATCTCAATGACTGTGGGCATGTGCCCTTCAAGGGTACAGGAAGGATGGGGACAAGTAAACTCGGCACTGATGGACAAGGTGAGCAATATGGTGGGCATGACCAGACAAGCTTTGGCCCCTCAAGGTGCTCGGTGTTGATGTCACAAGCAGTGTGGCACTTTGGCTAGATTCATGAGAGGGAAGCAAATCATGCAGGGTGGGGGGTGCTCGGAAAGACAAGCCTTCAGGATTGTGAAGAGGGAGGGAAGATGAGGAGTGGTCTAACAGGAGTGCAGAGAGCGTGGGGTCAGGAGGCCAGCATCCCGATAGACGGAGTCCCCCACTCCAGAAAGGGTGTCCCAGCATCTTTGCTCATCTGACTAAAGAATAGGTATAATTTTGGTTCATACACAACAGACTGTTATTGTTGTGTTGGCTGTTGTCATTTCTTTTTATTTGACAGTCTAAGGGAAAAGAGGTCAGTACACCTGACTAAATAGTCAGGTATTGTATGTTTTAAAAATTCTTGTAGGCCCTGGCTGGTTGGCTCAGCGGTAGAGCGTCAGCCCGGTGTGTGGAAGTCCCAGGTTTGATTCCTGGTCAGGGCACACAGGAGAAGCGCCCATCTGCTTCTCTACCCTTCCCCTCTTCTTCCTCTCTGTCTCTCTCTTCCCTTCCCACAGCCAAGGCTCCATTGGAGCAAAGTTGGTTTGTGTGCTGAGGGTGGCTCCATGACCTCTGCCTCAGGGACGCCTCAGAGGGGCTGAGCATCGCCCCCTAGTGGGCGTGCTGGGTGGATCCCAGTTGGGTACATGCCCGAGTCTGTCTGATTTCCTCCCTGCTTCTAATTTGGAAAAATACAAAAAAAAAAAAAAAAAAAATTCTTGTAGCCTGCCAGACTGGTGGTGGTGCAGTAGATAGAGCAGGGGTTGGGAATCTTTTTGGCTGACAGAGCCATGAACGCCACATATTTTAAATTTCTTTTTATTTATTCATTTTAGAGAGGAGACATAGAGTGAGAGAGAGAGAGAGAGAGAGAAAGAGAGAAAGGGGGGAGGAGCTGGAAGCATCACTCCCATATGTGCCTTTACCAGACCAGTGCAGGGTTTTGAACTGGCAACCTCAGTGTTCCCAGGTCGATGCTTTATCCACTGCACCACCACAGGTCAGGCTGAATGCCACATATTTTAAAATGTAATTCCGTGAAAGCCATACAATATGTTTAACACTAAATACAAGTAAATGTGTGCATTTTATGTAAGACCAACACTTTTAAAGTACAATAAGTCTCTGAATTCTTTTTAATAATGTTGGTATGCTGTTGCTAACCAATGATGAATAAAGTACTTCTTACCAATTAATGTGACTTCTGGTGCTGCATGGTTTTGCTGATGGCTTTGTAGTCTGGCTGATAGATGGTGAGGTTAAGCTTCATGCAGGCATTGAGACTTCCATTTATTAAACGTGATCATAGGTTGGTCTTAACCTTCTTTAGATGTTAGAAAGACTGCTCACATGCATACATAGAGCCAAACATTGTCAGTACAGCAATATACACACGCTGCAGTGTGTGGTATGTGATGGGAAGCGCGTTCCAAGTTTTGACAATCAGGTGGTCCGCAGGTCGAAGTTTTTTCATTTTCCCCACTTGTGTTTTTATTTATTTATTTATTTATATTTATTTATTTACAAGGACAGAGAGAGAGTCAGAGAGAGGGATAGATAGGGACAGACAGACAGGAATGGAGAGAGGTGAGAAGCATCAATCATTAGTTTTTCATTGCAGTTGTGACACCTTAGTTGTTCATTGATTGCTTTCTCACATGTGCCTTGACCATGGGCCTTCAGCAGATCAAGCAACCCCTTGCTGGAGCAGGCGACTTTGGGTCCAAGCTGGCGAGATTTTGTTCGAGCCAGATGGCCCCTCACTCAAGCTGGTGATCTTGGGTCTTGAACCTGGGTCTTCCGCATCCCAGTCCGACGCTCTATCCACTGCGCCACCTCCTGGTCAGGCTCATTTTCCCCACTTGTGGTTTTTTATTTTTATATATATATTTTATTATTATTAATTCTAATGGGGTGACACCAATAAATCAGGGTACATATGTACAATGAAAACATCTCCAGATTATCTTATCATTCAATTGTGTTGCATACCCGTCACCAAAAGTCAAATTGTCCTCTGTCACCTTCTATCTGGTTTTCCCTGTGTTCCTCCCCTCCTCCCTCCCACTTGTGTTTGCTCACCAACTCTGCTTGCTGTTGTGCAAGTCTTTCCAAATCTTCATTCAGAGACTTGAACTTAATTACTCACATGTCTGAGGCCTTCAGGTCAGCAACTTGTAGCTCAAAATCTCTGACGGAGACACCGGGGATATAACTCAGGTCAGCGCTGTCCACTGTACACTCATGTGGATGGGTGATGAACTTAAAAAGACAAGTGCGCTCACAAAATTCTCCAAAGCGCGCTTTGAATGACTGCAGGAGATTAGATGTGAAGCCCGCTAGCTGCTGGAGATCAAGAAGTTGAGCAGGGTCACTTGCTGTGCATGCATCTTTAAACTCCCAGTTTTATAAGGTATAGTAAATGACCTGTTTCAATGTTGGTGATGAAGAGTTCCAGCTTGTTTTCAAATGCAAACACTGCTTGTTGAAGGGATAAGACTGTATTTCCAACACCTTGCATTTTCACATTGAACTGGCTCAGATGTTCAGTCATGTCCTCAAGATAGTAGAACCTCAGGATTTGGCTCACACAAACCGCAAAATGGCTGAACACCTTCCCTCTCTACAGCCAATGCACATTGCTGTCCAGAAGCCGACCACGATAATTATTCCCAACTTCATCCAGCAGTGTTTTAAACTGATGATCATTTAAAGCTCGGGCAACAATAAAGTTGACCACCTGAATGACCAGCGAAATCACCTCACCAAGCTGCTCACCACACATCTGAGCACAAAGCACCTCCTGATGTAGGATGCAGTGAAAACTTAGGATGGGTTTCTTTTCATGTTAACGAAGAAGCGCTACGAGTCCTCTGTTTTTCCCCACCATGCACGGAGCACCTAAATAAGTTTATCCATTGGTAGATATTTTTCTTTAGCGAACTCAGTGAAAGACTGGAATAAATCCTCCCCTCTTGTTGTCTCTTTCATAGGCAAAACAGCAAGACTTTCCTCACGTAGTGTGTCACCAACAGCATACCTTGCAATCACACTGAACTGGGATAAATGGCTTATGTCTGTTGACTTATCCAAAGCGAGAGAAAAGAATGGTGCTGCATTTATGTCCTTCACTTGTGTTGTCTCAATTTGATTTGCCATCATGATGGTACGATCGTGAGCAATTCTTGCTGACAGAGGCATGTCTTTTATTCGTTTGATTATCTTGTCTTAATCCGAAAAGTCGTCAAAAGTTCATTGGCAACATCAAGCATGAATGTTTTGGCATACTCCCCATCTGAGAATGGCTTTCCGTTTCTCACAATTGCTAAAGCACCAGCAAAGCTAGCCGAATTCCAGTCACCTTGTTGGGTCCAAACACGGAGTTGCTGCTGACTGGCTTGCACTCTGTACAGTAGCTCTTGACATGCTCTCTTCCTGCTGTCCCCCTCTGGATATTTCGATGTAAATGTAATATGGCGTGTGTCGAAGTGCCGCTATTTTATATTTGACCGTTTCATCAATGCAATTTTATCATTGCATATTAGACACACTGCAGAACCTGCTCTCTCCACAAAGGCGAATTCCTCTGTTCATTCCTGCTGAAAAGTATGATACTTCTCATCTTTTTTTCTTTTAGCTATCTTCTTTGTCAAAAGGGTTTCTGCAATTAGCTAGCTGACTACTTGATTAAAAGGAGGGAAGTTTACTTCCTGACCTCACAGCGACCCGTGTACCTTACACATTATCCAATAAAAATTTGCTGTTGTCCCGGAGGACAGCTGTGATTGGCTCTCGCCACCCGCAACCATGAACATGAGCAGATAGGAAATGAATGGATTGTAATACATGAGAATGTCTTATATTTTTAACGTTATTATATTTTACTAAAGATTTGTCTGTGAGTCAGATGCAGCCATCAAAAGAGCCACATCTGACTCGCGAGGCATAGGTTCCCGACTCCTGAGATAGAGCATCAACCTGGGATGCCGAGGTTGCTGGCTTGAGCCAGCTTGTGCACTGGATCATCAAAATGATCCCCTGGTGGCTGACTTGAGCCCAAGGTCACTGGCTTGGTTGGAGCCCCTCCTCCCTGCTAAGGCATGTATGAGAAAACAATCAATGAACAAGTAAAGTACCACAAGTATAAGTTGATGCTTCTCATCTCTTTCCCTTTTTGTCTCTCTCTCAAAAACAAAAAAACATGGAAAAATGTTTAACTTTAAAATTAAATAGGATGATCCCTGGCCAGGTAGCTCAGTTGATGAGAGTGTTGTCCTGATATGCCAAGGTTGCAGGTTTGATCCCTGGTTAGGGCACATAAGAATCAATCAATGAATGTATAAGTAAGTGGAACAACAAAATCAAATTTTCTTTCTCTCTCTCTCAAATCAACTTAGAAAAACACTTAAAGAGGGACTTGGCCAGTTGGCTCAGTTGATAGAGCATTGGCCTGATATATGGACGTCCCAGGTTCGATTCCCAGTCACGGCACACAAGAAAAGTGACCATCTGCTTCTTTTCCCCTCCCCCTCCCCCTTCCCCTTCTCTCCCTCTTCTCCTCTTGCAGCCAGTGACTCTGTTGGTTCGAGCTATGGCTCCGGTCACTTAGGATAGGTTGATTTCTCTGAATGTGTCAGCCTCAGATGCTAAAAATAGCTCGGTTGATTTGAGCATCAACCCCAGATGGGGTTGGCAGGTGGATCCCCATTAGGGTGCATGCTGAAGTCTGTCTATCTCCCCTCCTCTCACTTAAAAAAAAAAAAAATTAAATAGGATGGAACACTCACATTTAACTTAATCACAGAGAAAGTCTGATAACAATCAGCACTAAAAGTACACCAGGGGCATGTGTAAGGTGTTCTCTGTAAAGGACTCTTCAATATGTATCCAGAGCTTTAAGACGTCTTTCCTTTTAACCAAGTAATTAGGAGTCCCTCCTAGGGAATAATAGGGCCACAACTAGAGAAAATCAAGGCTTTGTGTTTTGTTTTGTTTTAATAAAAGTGGAAAACCTGGAACAGGCTAAGGGTAAGTGGGAAAAAAAGTATGCCTACTTATATAGTACATGAATGGGTGTCAAATTAAAGAGAACTGTGGAGTGACTTACGTGAAAACATTAGTGATGATTATCTTTGTTTTTAGGGTTATGATTAATTTTTTTTTCTTTTTTTCCAAGTGAGATGAGGGGAGATAGACAGATTCCTGCATGTGCCCCAACTGGGATCCACCTGGCAACCCCTGTCTGGGACCAACGCTCTCCCTATCTGGGGCCATGTTCGCAACCAAGTTATTTTTATTTTTAGCACCTGAGATGGATGCTCCAAGGAGCCAACCTCAGTGCCAAGGACCAATGCACTCAAACCAGTCAAGCCATGGCTACAGAAAGGGGGGAGAGAGAGAGAGAAAGAGAAGGGGCAGTGGGAGGAGGAAGAGTGGAGAAGCAGATGGTTGCTTCTCCTGTGTGTCCTGACCGGGAAGTGAACCCGGGACATCCACACACTGGGTCGATGCTCTACCACTGAGCCAATTGGTCAGGGCCATGATTAATTGTGTTAAACATTCTGTATTTTGAACTAACTGGTGGTATTGGGGTGGATAAAGTGTTGACCTAGGATGCTGAGGACCCAGGTTTGAAACCCAAGGTCGCCAGCTTGAGCGTGTGCTCACCCAGCTAGAGCTCAAGGTTGCCTGTTTGAGCACAGGATCATCAACATGATTCCGTAGTCACTGGCTTGAGCCCAAATGTCATTGACTTGAAGCCCAAGGTCGTGGCTTGAGCTCCCTGGTCAAGGCATGTATGAGAAGTACTCAGTGAACAACTAAAGTAATGTAACTATGAGCTGATGCTTCTCATCTCTCTTCCTGTCTGTCCCTGTCTCTCTCTCAAAAAAATAAAAAAATAACAAGTGAAATACAGGCCTTTTTTTTTTTTAGAGAGAGAGAGATTGAGAGAGAGGATAGAGAGGCAGGCAGGAAAGGAGAGAGATGAAAAGCATCAGCATACAGTTGCAGCACCTTAGTTGTTCATTGATTGCTTTCTCATATGTGCCTTGGCTGGGGAATGGGGGGGCTCCAGCAGAGCAAGTGACCCTATGCTCAAGCCAGCAACCCTGCACTCAAGCTGGTGAGCCCGCGCTCAAGTCAGCAACCTCAGGGCTTTGAACCTGGGCCCTCTGCATCCCAGGCTGCTCCACTGTACCACCGCTTGGTCAGGCTCAACAATCTTGTTTTATGCACCCAAAACAAAGCTGAGAGGGTGGATCTAAGCAGACAGCTGAGAATTTTGGGTTCTTGTTCATGTGTGTGTGTCCCCTTGCCCTGGTTACCTGTAATATCCTATGGCTTTAGTGAGGGTGGGCTTTCTTGGGGGTCTGTTTTCCTGCATCAGTGCTAACAGACATGCGAGAGTTGTGAAGCTCTAAAGCAGGGGTTCCCAAACTCCGACCCGTGGGCTGCATGCGGCCCCCTGAAGCCATTTATCTGGCCCCCGCCGCACTTCTGGAAGGGCACCTCTTTCATTGGTGGTCAATGAGAGGAGCACAGGATGCATCCGCACCCATAGTTCCCATTGAAATACTGGTCAGTTTGTTGATTTAAATTTACTTGTTCTTTATTTTAAATATTGTATTTGTTCTCATTTTGTTTTTTTACTTTAAAATAAGATATGTGCAGTGTGCATAGGGATTTGTTCATAATTTTTTTATAGTCCGGCCCTCCAACAGTCTGAGGGACAATGAACTGACCTCCTGTGTAAAATGTTTGGGGACCTCTGCTCTAAAGGAAGGGATGTGGAAGAAGAAATTGTGGCTTCCAGCCTGCTCTGTCCGGGGAGTCCTGATGGCACGTTGTGCCTTGACTTCGGCCCACAGAGGGGCTGCTGTGCTTTGCAGGAGAATAGCCGGTCCTGGAAGAGTGGACTGTGCGCCAGATTGTCCTTGACAGCCTGGCCACGGGGCTGCAGATGCTCCACTCAGGTAGCAGAAGTCCCACTCCCAAGTGTGGGAGGCCAGGTGCAGACAGAACCGATGTCCTGTTGGTCAGTGCTGCCCAGCCCTCAGCCTTCTTCCTGTGTGTCCCCCCAACTCTGCTTACAGCTCCTGATGAAGGAGGTCTCGGCAGGTAGGAGGGGGTGCCCTGGTGAATTCTGCACGTCACCAGACATGGATGACTGTTGGAAAATAAAATGACATTCCAGAAAGTTGAGACTTTAATGATCATTTCTGTACCGTTCCTCCTAATTCCTCTCTGAATTCGTGCTATGAAATACCTCTGTGAAGGATGGCGGTCAGCATACGACAGGTAATTGTAATGTTCCTGCAATTCCAGCCTCCATCAGCATTTTTCTGGAGCCAGTGAGCTGCTTTCTGCTTCTCCCTGCCTTGGCTGTTGTCAAGGGACAACAGGATCACGAGGGACATCACTGTGACATGAGGCCAGTGATGCAGGGACACAGTGTGGGGAGGCTGCTAGCGTGTCATGCTGGGCCCCAGCAGGTCCTTCTGGACCAGTGCTTTGCAGCCTCCCCTTTACTGCATGAATGACACGAGTGAAACTCATCGGTGATCTGTTCTACTTGCTCTCAGAACTAAAGCAGACGTGCATATATGCATATATTTGTAATATAAAGGAAAAACAGGGTGCAATGTGTGGTAAGATCGTGTGTATTTCAGTAGGTCAGTGCTTGGGTACATTTATGCTAGATGCTGAGAAAGTGACAGTGAAAATGTCCTTGGAATAGGTGTCACTATGAGTGATAAGATTTTTCTTTCTAAGTAGTGAACAGCTCTTGATAAAATTCTGAACAAACAGACCCAGTCTCCTGTGATTTGGAAGGCAAAGGCAGCCCTGCAAATATGGCACAGGGCAGCCTAGTATCTTGAGTCCATCAGCTCCTGGAACCAGGCCTTCTGTATAATAGACACTTAGAAAGTAGTTTGTGTCAGGTACATTGCCACTCCCTTCAGAAACCCCATGAAACAATAGAAAAGACATTCTTAAATACTTGTGAACTCATCAGGTCAGAGCAGCTGACAGTTTGGGAGCAGGAGCCACTGCCATGGCTAAGTGCAGCGAGCCTACAGCTCTGGATCCCACGCCCCACGTCTCCAGGCCCCTATGAACTTAGCGCAAGGAGGATAGGCTGAAATTGGAGCGGAGCTGAATGGCTGGGTGGTCCCCAGCAGAGACACAGGTGGTCCACCCTGTGGGAGAATTAGGCACGGTGGGGGACCAAGTGTAAGTTCATTCCAAACGGGAGACTCTGGCTGCCCCTCACCCCTCGTGCTCAGATAAGGAGCCCTGTGGCAGCAGGCAGTCTTTCCTGGAAATGTCATCAGTCCGAGAGATGTGAGCTCCGTACTCTCCGAGGCACCTGGCAGCTTCACTGTTAGCGCAGTTCACAAGACAGGCACCCAGAACTTCCCATTGGTTTTCAGGACCTCTGAGAGGTGAAAGGACAGCCACCACAAGGTGAGGAAAGACATTTGAGGACTTTATCATGATAAATGTTGTCTGAGAACCAAGACAGGATGCTTTTAGAAGGGAACATTCCAGAAGACCAGAGAGAACTTTTAAAAATTAAATGGAAAAAATAGCAGATTTTTTTTTTAAGAGAGAGACAGGAACATCGAGCTGTTCCTATGTGTCCTGACCAGGGAGTGAACCAGGAAGTTCTGTGGTTTGGGTTGACACTCCAACCAACCAAGCTATCAGGCCAGGGCTAGAATTTTTTAAAAGATCATAGAATGGCTGGAAAATAAAGTTGAAGGCATCTCCCAGAAATCCGAATAAGATGAGAAAACTGACTATTATCCCAGAGGTCACTCCCTGGCCAGGGGGAGGCCAGAATGTGAGACAGAAGAACATGTGGGTAGGGGAGTGAACTGTGCCCAGGTTCCCAGTGCAGAGAGTGAGAAGTAGCCCCCAGGACTCTGGACAGATAAAGCCCTGAAACCTTTCAGAGTAAAAGAGTCTTAGGAGGGCTAGGATTCAGAACAGCACCCATTTCCTCTCAGAGCCTCTGGTCACCTGCTGCTGACCCCTGTTGGCCTCCCCAAGCCCTGTGTTCATATAAGGCGGGGTAGTCAATCTTTCTATACCTACCACCCACTTTTGTATCTTTGTTAATAATAAAATTTTCTAACTGCCCACCGGTTCCACAGTAATGTTGATTTATAAAGTAGGGAAGTCACTTTACTTTATAAAATTTATAAAGCAGAGTTATAGCAAGTTAAAGCATATTATAATAATTATAATAAAAATTACTTTATATCAGATTTTCACTAAGTTTGGCAGAATAAATCTTTATAAAACAACTTACTATAGTTAAATCGATCTTTTCTTTTAAATGTTTCTTTTATTTATGATATTGTTTTCTTCAATTTATTATTATTTTTTTACAGGGACAGGGAGAGTCAGAGAGAGGGATAGATAGGGACAGACAGACAGGAACGGAGAGAGATGAGAAGCATCAATCATCAGTTTTTTGTTGTGACACCTTAGTTATTCATTGATTGCTTTCTCATGTGTGCCTTGACTGTGGGCCTTCAGTAGACCAAGTAACCCCTTGCTAGAGCCAGCGACCTTGGGTCCAAGCTGGCGAGCTTTTGCTCAAGCCAGATGAGCCCGCACTCAAGCTGGTGAGTTCGGGGTCTCGAACCTGGGTCCTCTGCATCACAGTCCGACGCTCTATCCACTGCGCCACCGCCTGGTCAGGCTCGACCTTTTTATTTATACTTTGGTTGCTCCGCTACCACCCACCATGCAAGCTGGAACGCCCACTAGTGGGCGGTAGGTTGACTACCACTGATCTAGGGAGTGTCTGCAGTCCTCAGGTCTAAGACCTAGTCATCCCATGTGACCCCTCTTCATCTGTGAGTGGCTTCAGTCCCCACAAGGCCTGGTTGACCTTGGTATACCGGGGTTCCATCTCCTAATAGCTGATTTCTGTTCTGAATGGTCTTGACTTTGCTGTACAGACAGGAAGGGAGAGATGAGAAGCATCAACATGTAGTTGCAGCACTTTAGTTCATTGATACTTTTCATATGTGTCTCGGCTCTAGCTGAGACAGTGACCCCTAGCTCAAGCCAGCTATCTTGGGCTTCACACCATTGACCATGGGACCATGCTCAAGCCACATGAGCTGGCACTGAAGCCAGAGACCCCCAGGGTTTTGAACCTGGGTCCTCAGCGTCCAGGTTGACACTCTATCCACTGTGCTACCACCTGGTGAGGCAGTGAATTTTTCTTTTAAGTGAGAGGAGGGGAAATAGACCAATTCCTACATGTGTCCAGACTGGAATCCACCCAGAAACTGTCCTCTGGTGCTGAGGCTCAAATCAACAGAGTTGTCCTCAGTGCCTGAGGCCAACACTCAGACCAACCAAGTTATCCTCAGCACCCAGGACCGATGCTCGAACCATTGGAGCTACTGGCTACAAGAAGGAGGAGGGGGAGGGGAAGAGAAAGAAAACAGATGGTGGCCTCTCATGTGTGCCCAGACCGGGAATTGAACCCGGGATTTCCACTTGCTGGGCCAATGCTCTATCCACTGAGCCAACCAGCCAGGTCTGGCAGTAAATTTGTTTTGTTGTGTGTGTGTGTGACAGATAGAGACAGAGAGAGGGACAGATAGGGACAAACAGGAAGGGAGTGAGATGAGAAGCATCAATTCTTCATTGCAGCTCCTTAGTTATTCATTGATTGCTTTTTCATATGTATCTTGATCCAGGGGCTCCATCAGAGCGTGTGACCCCCTTGCTTAAGCCAGCTACCATGGGGTCATGTCTATGATCCCATGCTCAGGCCAGCAACCCCGTGCTCAAGCTGGTGAGCCCACACTCAAGCCGGATGAGCCCATACTCAAGCCGGCGTCTTCAGGACCTTGAACCTGGGTCCTCTGCATCCCAGTCCAACACTATCCACTGCGTCACCACCTGATCAGGCTTAATTTTATTTAATGATTTCAGTAAGAGAGGAAAGGGAAGAGAGAGAGCAACATCAAGCTGTTTCTGTATGGTGCCTTGACCAGGGATTGAACTGGCAACCTCTGCACTTCGGGACGATGCTCTAACTAATCAAGCTATCCAGCCAGGGCCTGGCAGTAAATGTTCTTTTTTTTTTTTTTTTAATCATTTATTTACTTAGATTTTTTAATTTATTTATGCATTTTAGAGAGAGGAGACCGAGAAAGATAGAGAAGGGAGGGAGGAGCAGAAAGCATCAACTCCCATATGTGCCTTGACTAGGGAAGCCCGGGGTCTCAAACCAGCGACCTCAGCATTCCAGGTGGACGCTTTTACCCACTGCGCCACCGCAGGTCAGGTCGTAAATGTTCTTAATGAAACCTGGTTATCATTTTTTCAAAGAGCTGCTTGATATTTAAGGACTGATGGGTGGGGGTGAAGTGAGGGAGTGGGTGACTGAAATTCTTCAGCAACAAATCTTCAGACCAAAGAATTAGCAGAGCTGATTCATAGTCAAGTTTGGTTGGTACCTATCTTTGTTTACAGCGGGTAGAGTCTACTTTTCTATAGACCTCTCTCTTTGGACTTTGTATGTCTATATTTTCTATGATATTATAAGTCATTGTAAGTTTTTATCCAGATTTGGGGATATGATGGGGTGACAGGCAGAGTAAGCATGAAGAATATATTTAAAATTTTCAATATCCAAGTGAGTTTTTCAGCTGAGGGGTTTTCCACCCCTACCATTCTCCCCATACCTTTCTCCCCCCCTCACTTTGACGTCTTGCCCCTGGCTGTCCTCAGCTCTCAGTTGGGTCCTGCTGCTAACTTTCTTCAGGCCCCTCACACGGGTGCTCAGCCTTCCTTTGCGTGCTTATGCTGGCACCGGTCATGGGAGCCACCTTTCCCTGGAGGCCAGGGTGTGCGCCAGAGGGCTCCAGAGAGCCCAGTCATTGTGAGTCTAAATCACTTCAGTGGTGACGTTGCTCAGCCAT
Source organism: Rhynchonycteris naso (assembly GCA_037038555.1). NCBI lineage: Eukaryota > Metazoa > Chordata > Mammalia > Chiroptera > Emballonuridae > Rhynchonycteris > Rhynchonycteris naso. The sequence goes on along the minus strand of CM073000.1, from coordinate 199,775,973 downwards.
CAAACTGAACTCTAGCTTCTCTGCATTATTCCCTGAGAATCTTGTTCTCTAATGAGCCCTCTGACTCAGGGGTGGGGGGAACTGTGCAGCAGGAGGGGTGTCGGGAGGGCAGCGGCCCTGCTTGTTACCAGTCCCCACAGGCCTGTCCTCACAGGTCTCGTGTGTGTTTGGCAGAGCGTTGTACAGAGCTGCTGAAGAACAGAGACTGGGTATCATTTCTGACACAGACCAAAGTTAATGTCCTGTTGTCCTGGATGGAACTCAGGCAGATGGGTCAGCAGGGTCCTCAGGGCACCCAACACTCCTGATGCTGGTTATGAGAGGGAGTCCAGAGCTGGGTGGAGGGTGGGAACTAGCTCCCTGTACCCTATTCCCTTCTGAGCCTTCCTGGGTTCCCTCTCTTCCCCACAGTTCCCTGTGGGGCCGTTGGGCCACAGCGCTACCTCTGGGTGGCTTGGCTGCAGGGCTGTCCCTTTCAAGGGGGCTGGCCTGGGAGAGGGGAGCAGAGCAATCAGTGTCCAGTCCCCAAGGCCTTAGCCTGCCTGCAGGGCTGCTCTGCCACCAGGAGGCAGGTCAGTTCTTGCCTAGAGGATGGGTCTCCACATCTGCGACCGGTTGTCCTGGAGATCACCCTCACAGGGTCCGCCTCCCAGAAGCTGTGGACACAGGACTGAAAGGAGGCCGGTCCTGGGCCAGATCTGTGCTTCCTGTTTGACAGAAACCCAGGAGCTTCCACCCAAAGGAGCTGGTTCTCACCAGATGGGGGAGGGCAGATGCGGAGGAGGTATGGTGGGCAGGCCTGAGCTGTGCTTCTTCCTGAAGGGCGAGTACGCACCAGAGAACCTCTCACTTTATAAACAGCTGTGGTAAAATATACATGACACGAAACGCACCATTTCAGTTATTTCTTGGTGTACAGGCCAGAGGCATATAAGTACATGTACACTGTTGTGTGACCGTCACCACCATCTGTCTCCAGAACTTTCCCATCTTCCCAAACCGAAACTATCTTCATTCAACACTGACTCCCCCTTCCCCTCCCTCAGTCCCTGGTAAACTCTCTACTTTCTGTCTCTGTGAAACTGATTACTCTAGTAGTGGAATCAAACAATGTTTGCTCCTCTGTGACTGGCATATTTCCCTGAGCATAATGTCAGGGTTCATCCATGTTATAGCATGTATCAGAATGTCATCCCTTTCTAAGGCTAAATTGTATCCCATCGTATAGGCCATTTTGTTAATCCATTCATCCCTCTATGGACACTTGGGTTGTTTGTGAATAATGCTGCTATGAACCCAGGTGTATGGATATGTACATGTTTGATTCTCTGCTTTCTTTTTTTTTTTTAAGATTTTGATTCATTTTAGAAAGGAGAGAGAGAGAGAAGGGGAGAAGCAGGAAGCATCAACTCCCATACGTGCCTTGACCAGGCAAGCCCAGGCTTTTGAACTAGCGACCTCAGTGTTCCAGGTCGACACTTTATCTACTGCGCCATCACAGGTCATATCCCTGCCTTCCTTTCTTTTGAGTATTAATCGTGAAGTGGAATTTCTGGATCATATGCTAATTCTGCATTTAATTCTTTGAAGAACTGCCATACTGTTTTCCATAGTGACTATTATTTTACATTTCCACCAGCAGTGCACAGGGATTCTGATTTCTCCACATCCTAACCAACCTTTGCATTTTCTGGTTTTCTCGAAAATAATGGTCTAATGGGTGTGAGCTGATCTCTCACTGTGGTTTGGATTTGCATTTTTCTGACGATCAGTGATGCTGAGCATCTTTTTGTGTGTTTGTGATCATTTGTGTGTCTTCTTTTTTTTTATTTTTTTGTGACAAAGAGAGACAGAGAGAAGGACATATAGGGGCAGACAGACAGGAAGGGAGAGAGATAAGAAGCTTCAGTTCTTCATTGCAGCTCCTTAGATGTTCATTGATTGCTTTCTCATATGTGCCTTGATGGGGGTGGGAGGCTGCACCAGAACAAAGGACCCCTTGCTCAATCCAGCGACCTTGGGCTTCAAGCCAGTGACCTTTGGGCTCAACCCAGCCACCATGCTGTCATGTCTATGAGCCTGCACTCAAGCCAGTGAACCCACGCTCAAGCCGGATGAGCCTGCGCTCAGGCCAGCAACCTTGAGGTTTCGAACCTAGATCCTCTGCATCCCAGTCCGACACTGTATCCACTGTGCCTTCGTCTTTCTTTTTTAATACCACTTTATTTTTTATTAAATTAAGAATATTTTTTTAGCCTGACCAGGCAGTGGCGCAGTGGATAGAGCGTCGGACTGGGATGTGGAAGACCCAGGTTCAAGACCCCGAAGTCGCCAGCTTGAGCGCGGGCCCATCTGGCTTGAGGAAAAGCTCGTCAGCTTGGACCCAAGGTTGCTGGCTCCATCAAGGGGTTGCTCGGTCTGCTGAAGGCCCACGGTCAAGGCACATGTGAGAAAGCAATCAATGAACAACTAAGGTGTCGCAACGGCAACAAAAAACTAATGATTGATGCTTCTCACCTCTCTCCGTTCCTGTCTGTCTGTCCCTATCTATCCCTCTCTCTGACTCTCTCTCTGTCCCTGTAAAAAAAAAAAAATATTTTTTTTTAGAGAGAGAGGAAGGGAGGCTGAGAGACCGACAAATATCAGTCTGTTCCTGTATGTGCCCTGACTAGGGATCCAACCAGCAACCTTTGCTTATTGGGATGATGCTCTAATCAACTGAATTCTCTGGCTGGGGCTGTATGTGTCTTTGCATTCAAGTCTTTTGTCCAATTTTTCTTTCTTTTTCTACAGGGACAGAGAGAGTCAGAGAGAGGGATAGATAGGGACAGGCAGACGGGAACGGAGAGAGGTGAGAAGCATCAATCATCAGTTTTTCGTTGCTGTCGCAACACCTTAGTTGTTCATTGATTGCTTTCTCACTTGTGCCTTGACCGGGGGCCTTCAGCAGACCGAGCAACCCCTTGCTGGAGCCAGCGACCTTGGGTCCAAGCTGGCGAGCTCGGGGTCTCGAACCTGGGTCTCCCGCATCCCAGTCCGACGCTCTATCCACTGCGCCACTGCCTGGTCAGACTTTTGTTCAATTTTTGTTTTGTTGTTGTTGAGTTGTAGGATTTCTTAATATATTCTGAATAGCAATATTTTGTCAAATATGTGATTTCCAAATATTTTCTTTTATTTTGAGGGTTGCATTTTCCTTCTGTTGAGTGTCATTTGATGTATGGAAGCCAGGTTTTGACTTGCAGTTAGGAGTTGGCCAGGCAGAAGCACAGCAGGGAGTAGAGGCACCACTGCCTGAGGCGCTGTGTGCAGCCGCCCTGAGGTCAACTTGCACACCACACACATGCGTGTGCGCGCGCACACACACACACACATACACATTGTGTGAGAGAGACACCTATGATAATATGCCCATGTTGAAGCCCTTTTGGAGCAAGTGTTATAAAAAGTCATGAAACTGATCACCTTCTTATGGCTTAGGAAGGGAGGAGGAGGTCCTAACCAGGTAGTTCAGTTGGTGAGAAGGTCACCCAGATACACCAGGGTTGCAGTTTTGATACCTGGTCAGGGCACATACAAGAATCAACCAGTGAATGCATAAATAAGTGGAATAACAAATCATGTTTCTCTTTCTTTCTCTACCCCCCTCCCCCTCCCCCCTCTACTTCTCTCTCCCCCCCTCCCTCTCTCTTCCTTTCTCCCTCTTTCCCTCTCTCTCTTTCCATCTCTCCACTTTCCCTCTCTCCCTCTCTTTTCCTCTCTCCCTCTCTTTCCCTCTCTTTTTTCCCTCTCTCCCTCTCTCTTCCTCTCTTTCCCTCTCTCCCTTTTTCCTTCTCTCCCTCTCCCTCCCTCTTTCTCCCCCTTTTTCCCTCCCTCCCTCCCTCCCTCCTCTCTCCCTCTCTTTGCCCCTCTCTCTCTCTTTTTTCCTCCCTCTTCCTCTCTTTCTCTCTCTTCCTCTTCCTCCACTCCTCCCTTACTCTTTCTGAAAATCAATACAAATTTTTTTAAAAAAAGAAGGGGGAAGGGAGCACTGAGCTTTTAGGAAATTTCTAGATGGTCCATAAACCAGTTGAAGATCTTACATGTAAGATAACATGCCCAGCACTGTCCCTACCCTAATTCTACCAACTTCTCTTGCGCTGACTTTTTCTCATAAAAGTATAAAATATTAAAAACTAAAGATATGGCATGCATAGGTTCTGCAGAGAGCTCTCCAGAGAAATGGCATTTTGGAAATCTCCTTACCCTCATGTTGCAAACATGCTCCAGTTTTCAGTGCCTGGGGCCTGTGGTGAACCCAGGAATTCAGAAGTGTCTGAACTTGAGATTCACACAAAGCAGTTCAGTTGGAGATGAGCCATCCTCCTACAGGCTTGCTGGATTCCACTCCTGTGCCATCCTTCCTTTGGCTGGTGCTGTAGTGCCCAGCTCGCTATGTCCCTGAGCTGGAGCCACAAGAGAGCTTCAGCTAGGGGTATGTGCCTCTCTACCTGAGTCTACTGAGCCCTGGCAAGGCGGGTCCTGGCGGGCTTATCTCCAAGTGTCGTTTGCTTCTTTGCAGGAATCGACTACAAGACGACCACCATCCTATTGGATGGCCGGCGGGTTAAGCTGGAGCTCTGGTGAGTTGGGCTATGTGGGGGTGTGAAGCCTAGGTGTGGGGGCTACAGCACCTCAGAGTTACTGCTGGAGCCTTTAGGAGCTAAGTGAATTAAGTGGAGAATCTGTAAGGGAATAGGAAGGAAGGAGTCCTGTTTATGTTTTACATGAAATGTCTATTGAAAGAGATTTTATGTAAACATAGGAGTTCTGCTCTGTAATACAGAAACCAGAGTCCATGGCTGTGTGTCTAACAGAGCCCAGCTCCCTTGCCCATAAGCCTCATTTCTACAGCAGCCGCGGCCCCTCTCCCCTCACTAGGCTACGCATTAAGGATAAGGAGCATTTTCCAGGACCTTGAAGTTGAGATGTAAATTCCCGTAGGTTTGAGGTTCTCCAGTCTGGCAGGTGGTCTCCTGGGCTCTCAGGCCCACAGAGGTTGGCCGTTGACACTGGGGAGGGGGGGCACCATGCAGGAATCACACTGTGGACACCAGGTCCTACATGCCACGTCCCACTGACTCCCCTTGTGTTTCAGGGACACGTCAGGCCAGGGCAGGTTCTGCACCATCTTCAGGTCCTACTCCAGAGGCGCACAGGTAAGACCAGCGACACTGCCGGTACTGTTCTCCAGAGGGACAAGTCACGTCCCTCTGGGGTCTGCTTGTCAGACCCCACGTGCGTGACTCTTTCTAAGAAGCTTTGATATTGGGACACCAGGCTTCCACTAAACTGCTCGCTGATGTGAGGGGTCTCAGCTATCAGAATGCACCAGGTCCCCATGTCTCCAATCTTCCTGCTCTGTGGCCTTACCCCTGTGGCCAGTCTGGGACCTTGTTCTGTGTAGATGCTGCTGGTCACCTGGTTCACTAGGACCAAAGTGACTGTATCACCCAGAACCTCCCAAGCGTGGAACATGAAGCAGCTGGGGAAGCAGGTGCATCTCAGGGCCATGGGCTCCCAGGGAAAGCTGGCTGGATTTCTAATCGGGATTGTGGGTATCAAGCATCGGAGTCACTGCGGGAAGGGCTGATTACGGAGGCAGGGTGTTAGTGAAGAGCAGGGATGGGGGCTATCCCAGGGGCTGCCATGGAAGTGCACCCAGATTTAGTGTGGGTGGGTGTGCATGGGTACAGGGACCCCTGAGAGCTGTACCAGGGGCATTCTGGGGGGGGGGGCGTGCAGGCGTGTGCAGGCACCTGCTCGCACTGCTCTGTGCTCTCTGTGTTTCCTGAGCATGCTTGTGTGCTAAGCGGATCAGGGTATGATTTAAGGCTCGAAGGAGAGGGAGAAGTAGTTACATGAACAGGCCAGCTATAGGCTGTCGCTGCTGTGTCAGTGAGGGGGTTGACTAGTCCTTTCTATAATGCAGAGCAAGCCATGACCTCCCCAGTCTTCTGGAATTATCAAGGAAACCCCCAAGTTCAGACCTGCCCAGCCTGGCTCTACTCATCACACAGGGTCCTCCACCAAGAGCAGCACACATTCGTGTGAAAGGGGGCACTTGGGAGCATTTTGGGGCCTCTTGCTGTACTCAATAGGAGCAGGGGCTTCCCATCACCCCCTCACTCTCTGGCTTGGGCTCCTAGGGAAGCCCATGGGGTGTCCTTTTTGCTTCATTAGTCAGAATTGATGAATTCTGTAGCTGCCTTGGCGCTCTGCACTCCTGCTGACCTGTCTGCTACCTGGGACCTGCGGGGGGTGGGGGGGCGCAAAGCTGGGGCAGGGCTCTGGCTGAGTCTGCTGAGGTGTGCTTGGGGACCCCTGACCTGAGCCTTCCCCAGCAGGGACCTGTCAGGCATGGTGGGAAGCAAGAAGACCCTGAGTGTGGCCTTCCTCTCTGCTGGAGGGTGGGCTGAGGACCCTCCGGCTGGGTGTGGTGGCTCTTGTCCTGGGAGCTCCTGTGGAGGTGTGGGTGTAAGGGCGATGGCACCTGCAGCCGTAGCCTGATGGTGTCCCCACTGGGTGCCAGTATTGGGGGGCTGCAGCGGTGATGATTATAGCTAGTAGTTCCAGCTAGAGCCACTGATCTGAATGGGATGCGGACCCCAGCTTGCGGGCACTGTCAGCACCTCACGTCAGCACGGAGATGGGGCTGAGTAGTAAGAGCTGCCTGCAGAACTCGGTGCCCTTCAGATGAGCGCAGACCTTCAGTCCCCCACCCACTTTTTTCTTTTTTTAAAGAAGTGACTCACATACTTGATTTTATACATAGAAGAAGATGACAAAGCTGTATTCCAGAATGGCAGTGCTATCCTGATGATGGGTGACTGAGTTCTCTTGTCTTCCTTTTGCTTGTGAATATCTCCTAATCTTTCTACAATAAACACATTACTTTTGTAATAAAAAAGAAAATGAAGCCCTGATTGGATAGCTCAGTTGGTTAGAGCATCATCCCGATATGCAAGAGTTGTGGCTTCGATCCCCAGTCAGGGCACATACAGGAACAGATTGATGTTTCTCCCTCTCTCCCTTTCTCTCTCTTTTAAAAATCAATTTTAAAAAATAATATATTTTATTTTAATATTTTTAAAATTTTATTGATTTTATATAGAGAGAGGATAGGAGAGAGCATTGAGGTGTTCCTGTGTATGCCCTAGCCAGGGATCAAACCGACCAGGATCTACGCTTCAGGACCATGCTCTAACCAACCGAGCTATCCAGCCAGGGCCAAAATTTATTACTTTTCTAAGCAAGAGAGACAGACAGACAGGAAAGGAGAGAGATGAGAAGCATCAACTCAGTTGCAGCACTTTTAGTTCATTGATTGCTTTCTCATATGTGTGTTGATGGGGACGGGGGAGGGGGGAGGGAGGAGGAAAGCCTCCAGCCGAGCCAGTGACCCCTTACTCAAGCCAGTGACCTTTGGGCTCAAGCCAGCGACCATGGGGTCATGTCTGTGATCCCACGCTCAAGCTGACAACTCCACGCGCAAGCTGGCAAGCCAGTGCTCACACCAGTGACCTCGGGGTTTCCAACCTGGGTCCTCAGTGTCCTAGGCTGACACTCTATGTACTGCGCCACCACCTGGTCAGGCAAAAAATATTAAATTTTTTAAAAATAGAAAATGAAGAGGTAGGGGGTAATTTACCATGGATTATGATAACAAAGGATGATTGGGAAACATCAAGAAGGCACTGAGATCAAACCTGAGAGGACTCAGCTCTTCGGTGTACTCTGGGTCTGAAGGTGGAACAGACTGCAGTCATTTCTGTTCAGCTAATTGAAGACACCTAACAAGCTTGCACATTTGCCAAAGTCTGCAGTGTTTTGGGGAAGCAATACTGTCATCACGTCCGCGTTCTCTCCAAAGTAGCCAGGCCAGTTGGTTGTGTTTATTGTTGCTCTTGCTTTAGCTATGGAGGTTCTTGTCGATTCTGGGCTGAAGGAGGTGGTCACACATCTCGGGCCTGAGTGGTGAGTAGTGAGCTCTGAGCACAAGGCTTCCCTCAGGCGTTCTGTCCCGTTCGCACCCTGCCTGATGGAGGCAGCGCAGACGTGAAGGCAGTATTCAGAGTGTGCACCGCCCGTTTTGCTGCTCTGTGGCCCCTGATGGTGCGCTAAGTAGCAGGACTGTCTTTTCCAGTCACCTTGTATGTGTCCAGTCACTCTCCACTCGTGGCTAAGACTGGAGAGACCTTGCGAGTCCCTCAGGTCCCAGGTCACAAAAGCCATTGCCAACCCCTAACTGCTGTCACCTGTTCTGCAACAGGACTGTCTTGTGATTCTTACCATGAGAAATAAGCTTTCTTTCCCTGACCTCCTAGACCTGTGCGTGGCCCTTGCTTTCTGTTGCTGAGATGTGAGGTGGCCGCTCATGCCTCTGCTGCTGAGGAGAGCAGGTCCCTGGGGCTCAGTGTGCTGAGAGAGCTGGCGATGGGGTGGGACATCCTATTCTTTTTTTATTTTTTTATTTTTAGAAAAAGGAGAGAGAGAGAGAGAGAGAGGAGAGAGAAGGGTGGGAGGAGCAGGAAGCATCAACTCGTAGTAGTCGCTGCTCTTATGTGCCTTGGCCAGGCAAGCTCAGGGTTTCAAAATGCCGACCTCAGCATTGCAGGTTGATGCTTTATCCACTGCGCCACCACAGGTCAGGCAGGATATCCTATTTAGTCAAGAGTTTAGGGTCAGCTGGAGGAGTAGGGCCAGGTGCTGGTCTCCCTCTGGATAGAGAGTGATCAGTTTGTTCACACAAAAAGGGCTTCACATGGAAAATGGTCTGGGAAGTGCACTGCCATTCAGTAGGTGCTGATCAGGACACCAGCATGTGCCTGGTCACTGACCAGGTGGGTAGGAGAATGGGTCAGGGACCATTTGACACCTTTTTTTTTTTTTTTTTTTTTTTAATTTTTTTTAAATTTATTTTAGAGAGGAGACAGAGAGAGAGAGAGAGTGAGAGAGAGAGAAGGGGGGAGGAGCTTGAAGCATCAACTCCCATATGTGCCTTGACCAGACCAGTGCAGGGTTTTGAACTGGCGACCTCAGTGTTCCCAGGTCAACGCTTTAGCCACTGTGCCACCACGGGTCAGGCCATTTGACACCTTTTTATTCTATTTTATTTTATTGCTCCTCACTTCCAGTGCATCAAGTGCTCTGGGCGGAGCGTAGGTGCTTGTGGGGTGTGGGGCAGAGGCTTCTGCATGCAGCCTGTGTTCTGTGGGAGCTGCACCATACAAATGTATTTCACATGCCAAAATTGAATTGAATTTTTAAAAAATGCACCTCTGTACCTTGGTTGGGGTGGTGGTTGCACAGGTATATTTATTTGTTCAAATTCATCAAACTGCTTATACCTAAAATCTGTGCATTTTCAGGTATATAAACTTACTAGCTTGATAAATAACTTCGACAAGTGCACCCACTCCTGGGCCCACCCAGAAATTCCACTTCCTACAGGTCAAGCTATATGTACTCAGGTTTATATTAAAATAAGGTGGGCCTGACCTGTGGTGGCGCAGTGGATAAAGCGTCGACCTGGGAACACTGAGGTCGCCAGTTCAAAACCCTGCACTGGTCTGGTCAAGGCACATATGGGAGTTGATGCTTCCAGCTCCTCCCCCCTTTCTCTCTCTCTCACTCTCACTCTCTCTCTGTGTCTCCTCTCTAAAATGAATAAAATAAAAAATAATAATAATAAAAAAACAAAAATAAGGTGACATTATCCGAGAGCTGACACCAGCACTGACTGATGAGGGCTGCCTTAGGCCCAGGCCCTGCGTGGGGGCCAGTCTGCTCCAGGACCTGTCTGTGTTAGGAACGCCACACTGGGCAGAAACATCAAAACAATAACAGGAAAAGAAAACACAAAGAAACAATAGCAGGTTATTCCTGAGGAGGGGGGGTGGTGGTGGAGGAGTGGGAAAGCTGCTATTTATACTCCAGGGGCACTAATTGTTCTTCAGTGTGAGCACGTGTTACTTTTATTGTTTAAAAGAAAAGTATAGTAAGAATCCGTTTGCTTCTCCTTCTGTCTCTTGGAGACATACAACTGACCCCCCCTTGAGGGGGTGGTTCTGGTAACTGAGACCCTCATTTTGATTTCCCTGCCAAGTCCATGATCACCGGGGTCTCTGCTGTCTGCCTCGTGATGAGCTCTGTATCCTTCTGTCCTGTGATTGGTGGGTTGGGGCAATATTTCTCTGTCATAACCCCAACCCATGGAGCTCCCCAACAGCCTCAGGTTGCAATTGAATCCTGAGCCCATGAGATGGGCTTTTGCAGACTAGTTTAAGCTTTTATTTTTTTAATTTTTTTCTTTTATTTTGGCGAGAGGAGGGGAGGCAGAGACAGGCTCCCGCATGCGCCTTGACCAGGATCCCCTCCACAAGTCTGCCCATCTGGGGTCCTTGCTCCACTGCAACAAGCCATTTTTTAGCACCTGAGGTGGAGGGCATGGAGCCATCCTCAGCGCTTGGGGCCAACTCGCTCTAATTGAGCCATGGGTGCAGGAGGGGAGGAGAAGAGAGAGAGAAAGAGAGAAGCAAGAGGGGGATGGGTGGAGAAGCAGATGGTTGCTTCTCCTGTGTGTCCTGACCAGGAATCGAACCCGGGACATCCACATGTTGGGCTGATGCTCTATCACTGAGCCAATTATCCAGGGCCTAATTTGCGCTTTTAAACGTCACATAGATAAGCATAAGCAGGGAGATAATCCCTCATCCAGCCTTTCAGAGTGTGGTTACACCATGGAAACATTTTCTGTGTGCTGTGCTGTATGTTTATATTTAAAACACCATATTGTAGCTCGACCTATTGTGACGCAGGGGATAAAGTGTTGACCTGGAATGCTGAGGTCACCGGTTCAAAACCCCAGACTTGCTGGGTCAAGGCACATACACGAGAAGCAACTTCTATGAGATGATGCTTCCTGCTCCTTCTGCCCTCTCTCTCCCTCTCTCTCTCTCCTCTCTAAAAAATAAATAAAATAAAATAAAACACCATACTGTACATATTGTTTGGGATCTCTGCTTCTCACCATGCAGTCTGTTGTGCACCTGCCTGTATTGGCACGTATGCGCTGAAGTGTACTGCTGTTACTTTTATCATCTGTGAGGCCTGTCTGCATCTCAGCTCACTCAGCAGCCCCCGACTGCACGTGTCGCCTGTTGCATGCTGTGAGGAGCGTCTGCCTGCACTGGTCTTCAGACAGCCTCTGTGATTTCTTAGGAGGGAATTGGGCGGATCAGTGGCGCCCAACCTCGGACCAAAGGGCTTTGTTCCCTGTGCCCTGTGCAATGGAACTCCCTCCTGCTGCCCTGTGGTTCCCTTCCAGTTTTACTCTCTGTTCCCACCGAACTGTTTTCTGCTTCTTTCACAGAGGGCTCCAGAGGGTCCTTCGTCCCAGTGTGGCGGCTGCTCTGCTTGTTCTCTAAGGCTTTCCGTCCAGAGAGCAGGAGTCACTGGATGGGCACTAAAGCACTTTCTACATTCCTTGTCACCTAGGGGCTACACCTAAGTCTTTTAAAAATTTTTAAGGGGCCTGACCAGGCAGTGTTGCAATGATAGAGCCTCAGACTGGGATGCGGAAGACCCAGGTTCGAGACCCCGAGGTCGCCAGCTTGAGCGCGGGCCCATCTGGCTTGAGCAAAAGCTCATCAGCTTGGCCCCGAGGTCGCTGGCTCCAGCAAGGGGTTGCTCGGTCTGCTGAAGGCCCGCGGTCAAGGCACATGTGAGAAAGCAATCAATGAACAACTATGGTGTCGCAACGGCAACGAAAAACTAATGATTGATGCTTCTCACCTCTCTCCATTCCTGTCTGTCTATCCCTCTCTCTGTCCCTGTAAAAAAATAAATAAATAAAATAAACTTGCAAAGTGGAGTGCTGAACCAGATGGGCGGGTAGGGGTCTGGGCGTGCTCTCTGGAGTCACTTTCCTGAGGCCTGTGATGGGTCATTTCTGAGACATTCCGGGCAGATCAAGACAGCCCAGAGCTGAGCTCTGAGTAATTAGCCTCTAAGGCAGTGGTTCTTAACCTGGGTCCTATGGAACCCTAGGGGTTCGATGAGTCTGTCTCAGGGGTTCGGAGAAGCCTCTGCCGCGGAGGCCAGAATAAAGTAATATCGTAATTTGTTGTGAGTTCATGCACTTTGTTGGTTTTGTTCTTTGAGCAAGGTGATGTTCATGCACGGCTCATTTTGTGCACCAGTAAAAAAAACATATACCTATGTCTTAAATTTGGGGGGAAAAAATCATATTTTATTTATCACTAAGAAGGGTTCGGTGAATGCGCATATGAAACTGGCGGGTTCGGTACCTCAAAAAAGGTTAAGAACCACTGTTCTAAGGGATGTGGCAGGAAAGTCCTGTAGCACATCCTCTGCTGGCTGGTGGGGTTGCATGCGCAGCTATTGCATGTCCGGGTTGGAAAACTCGGAAACCCCTCTGCTCAGCTTCTGTAGAGCCCCCAACACAAAGTGCGCTGTTGGACAGTGTCAGGAATGCTGCCCCGTTTGTCTGCTAGGATTGTCCACAGGGTCTGCTCCTTACCATACGTAGAGCTGTGTGCCCTGTTTTTGCTCCTGTGACTTTTAAACAGTCACAAGATAGTGCTTACAATGTGCTTGGAGGAAAGAAGTTTTAAAAAAAAAAAGCCTGCCTGACCAGGCAGTGGCACAGTGGAGAGAGCGTTGGACTGGGATGTGGAGGACGCAGGTTTGAGACCATGAGGTCACCAGCTTGAACGTGGGCTCATCTGGTTTGAGCAAGGCTCACCACTTTGAGCCCAAGGTTACTGGCTCAAGCAAGGGGTCACTCAGTCTGCTGTAGCCCCCCGGTCAAGGCACATATGAGAGAAATCAATCAATGAACAACTAAGGAGCCGCAACGAAGAATTGCTGTTTCTCATCTCTCTGCCTTCCTGTCTGTCCCTCTCTCTGACTATCTCTGTCTCTGCCACAAAAAAAAAAAAAAAAGCCAGTTCTGCCCCAGTCAAGTCACCAAGGAGCCAGAGGGGGACAGCATTGAACATCTGAGATCCTTGACCATCAATAGCATTGCTGCCAGCATACACGAGGGCATCCAGGGCCGCATGGGCCTGGCCTTGGTGTGGAGACACAGTGCCCAATACCAGAGGCCCCCCCTTAAACATGATAGGATGTCTCACAGTGCGTTGTCCACACCACCATGAAAGCTGTTTGGCTGTTGCCGAGTGTCCTTACCTTGTCTGTGCTAGAAGGAAGGGAGTGGGTCACGCTGGGACTCCAGCATGCTGGAGCAGAGGCCTCTATCTAGCTGACTCCTCATCCTTGAGACACCTGCATCTTTCCTGCAGGGTATCCTCCTGGTGTACGATATCACCAACCGCTGGTCCTTTGACGGCATTGACCGCTGGATCAAGGAGATTGATGAGGTAAGTGTGCACCTGCGGCCACCCTCTTCCATGGTCACACCCTTCCCAGAATACATGTGCTCCCACGCCCTATGGGAGCATCTGTGGCCCCAGCTCTGCATCCTCTTCTGCACCAATCACCATGGCACTTGAACTTCGGGGTCTTGTGCCTCATAGGTCTAAGCCCCACCTTGTCATAGAATTGGGATGGGGAGATCCAGGGGAAGGAGTGTCCCATGTTTGTACCTATGCTGAGTCCTCTGCCCCCCAAGCATGCTCCTGGGGTTCCCCGGATCCTGGTTGGGAACCGGCTACACCTGGCCTTCAAGCGGCAAGTCCCAACGGAGCAGGCGCGTGCCTATGCAGAGAAGAACTGCATGACCTTCTTCGAGGTCAGCCCATTGTGCAACTTCAATGTCACCGAGTCCTTCACTGAGCTGTCCCGTATAGTGCTCATGCGGCATGGCATGGAGAAGATCTGGAGGCCCAACCGAGGTGAGATGCTGCAGTGGGGCACGGGGCCTGGGGCCCGAGTATTGAAGGCAGTGAGCAGGCGACCCTTCAGAGGTCGCCGTCCCTCCCAGGTGTTTGGGCTTCCCAGTTGTAGAACTTGGTTTACCACAGCTGAACCAGCTTGTGTCCTGCGTGTGCTTTGTTTGGGAGTTGTAAAGTTATAGGAGGGGTCTGCATTATACCCTGATGATGCCCTCATGCTGGGGTAGTGTCATGGACCCTGATGTGTCCCAGAGCAGGCAGGGGAACAGCTTCTAATCCCCGTGCACTTCCCTGTCGCTCGGGCTCAAGCCATGTCCCCCAGACCTGCCAGAGGTGGCTAGTGTTCCTGGAAGCTTCAGTCTCCTGCAAAGTGCTGGGGGCAAAGTTGGCTAAGCCCTTAGAAGCGGGGTCCCAAGGACAGTTCTCAGTGTGCAGCTCTAGGGAGAAAGCAGGAGCAGGGTGCCACCCAGGGGCTGCTCCTGGTGATGCCCAGTGCCGAGTGGAGTAGTAGGTATCCGAGATCCTGTCTGGAAACCCCCAGCTCCCCACTGAGCTTAACTGTGCTCATCTGGCCATATGACAGCTCATCCCTCAGTGTCCTCCACCCCTGGTCCTTAGGCTCTGAGATCTCTTGATGCCTCACTGCATTTCCCCCTTGTCTGAACCTCCCACCATCATCTGACCACCCTCCCCATGGTCTGACCCCTGCCACAGTCTTATTGTCCATCTGACACCTCCCCTGCCACTGACCTTGCTCCCCAGGGTTTGACCCCGTCATCTGACTGCCCCTCTGACCACCCCATCTTCACAGTGTTCAGCCTGCAGGACCTCTGCTGCCGTGCCATCGTCTCCTGCACCCCTGTGCACCTCATCGACAAGCTCCCGCTGCCCGTCACCATTAAGAGCCACCTCAAGTCCTTCTCGATGGCCAATGGCATGAACGCTGTCATGATGCACGGGCGCTCCTACTCGCTGGCCAGTGGGGCGGGGGGTGGCGGCAGCAAGGGCAACAGCCTCAAGAGGTCTAAGTCCATCCGCCCCCCTCAGAGCCCGCCCCAGAACTGCTCCAGGAGCAACTGCAAGATCTCCTAGCAGGACAGGCAGGCACCGCCCATCCGGACATGCTTGGGGAAGCTCCTTGCCAGGCTCTGGGGCAACACCACGTGCAGGGAAGACTTTGGCCACACGAAGCCTCCTGGGAGTGTGGGGCACACCTAGTGGGCAGGTGGTCTCAGCCAGATGAGCCCTGTAGGACTGCACTTCAAAACAAGCCCAAGTCTCTACATGCTCTGCCTGGTCCCATGCCAAGTGAACTGTCCTGGGGTCTCACAGGGCCTGGCTCACTTTCTTATTTATACAGAAGACATTTCACCACTTTATACCTTTTTAAAGGGCCAACAGGGAAGCCTTAATGCAGCCGTAGGGGTGAGCTCACATCCGCCATGGGGATGAGCTGGAGAGGGTGGGGCTGGGGGCAGAGATGGGAAGTAATACACCGGCCCTTACACTGCACACGGTGTGGGACTTGCGCAGAGGCCAGTGGAGATATATGGAGCTCTGGGCAGCAATCTCGGGCCCTGCTACCCATGCCAGCCCCTAGCGTGCTGGCTGGTGTGTCTGCCGCACAGCCCTGGGCAGTGGTATGGGTATGGGCCTGGTGCACATGGGGCTGTAGCTTCCTGGGTGAAGTCCCTGTGTGTTGTGGAGCCAGGGATTCCAAGCAGTGTTGATGTTCCTGGGAGAAGAGAAGGGGGCACCCCACACTCCTCCTTGTGTGGAGGCACCTTTGGTCACTTAGGTTGCTCGTGAGTTGGTATCGGCATTCTGCATGTGAAGATGCAGCGCTGTCTGGGTGATACATACTTGAGGGGCTGCCGTGCTCTGCAGGTTTGGACTGAGACAGCCCACTTGCCTTCTGGGCATTTGGACCCCACTCTCACCAGTTTCTGTTCCCTAACCTTGGGTGTCACCCCATAGCTGTTCCTCACGCAGCATTGCCCCTCTTTGAGGTCACATGTCACCAGAACCATTCTGACCCAATTCTCAGGCCACCTGGAACAGTCACAGTAGTGGACCTCCTCCGTGACCCGGGATCAGCCCTGAGCTGGAGGCTTAGCCTCCTTCTGCCTGCCTGGCTGGTGACATGGCCACCAGTCACACTGGTGCTCAACTCTACCTCCTGCAGGGCTCCCCTAGACCTGAGACCCCTCTCTCTGGGACTCTTCTGCGGTGGGCGTCTCCTGGGGGAGGCCCATGCCTACTGTTCCTGGGAGGCAGGTTGGGCAGTGGGCCGTGCCCATGTGAGCAGGGGCACTTGCGGATCATGGCCAAGGCCTGGCCACCAGTGGGGTCAGGCAGAGGAGGCCCCACCTGTCCTGTCCTGCCAACAGAGCCTCCTTCTTTGGACTTTGAACCAAATAACATGGACTTTATATTGCTGGTGTGGACGGTCCTGCGTTCGCCACATAAACACTACCCTTTGCTGCTGACACTCACACCATTCCTGAGCTCGGTTTGGACGGTTTTTGTTTCTTTGTACAGTAAATTTAATTCAGCTCTGAGCTCCAGGCTACATTTTACATGAATTAAAGTCTCTGGTTTTAACTGGCTGGTGGGTTGGAGCTGTGATGCGGTGGGTGGCTCTGCACTCCCGCACGCTGGGCCCAGGGTTGCTTTGTTTGTCCTTCCTTCCCACATGGCTGGTGTCACTGCCTGGGACACATCCTGGCACGAGGGCTGAGTAGGGCTGCATCAGCTTGTCCTTCCTAGGGTTTTAGCAACGCAGTTGGTGGGCAGGACCACCTGCCCCCACAGGCTCGAGCCTGGGATCCTGAACCATCCCCCAGGGCCTTGGCAGGACCTAACCTGTGAGTTCACTGTTACCTGAGCGTAGTTGTGCATGGAGCCAGGGATACCATGGATGACAGTGACCTGGGGTGGGCCATCCCCTCTGACTCACTCCAGTTCTAAAGACCTGGGCCCTGGTGGATGCCCTGGAGATCAGCGGGGATAGGGGGATAGTCACCCCGAAAGTCACTCCCACACTTAGGGGCTGTATCTCAGGCTGTAGGTTTGTGGGAGGGCTCTGGGCCTTGAGTCCCATCCAAAATCTGGTTTAGTGGCTCCTATTCCTGAGGTCCCCTCTCAGGGCAGACCAGAGGCGTCCTCTGCACCTGGGGTTTCTTGTTCTCATTCTGAGCAGACCAGGCTCTTATTACCTCTGCCTCCTGGGTCAGAAGGTCAGACAGAGGGTCACGGGATGGTTTCCATCCAGTCTCAAAGCAGATGCTCCTGGGGCCCCAGACCCCGGGGAAGGGTTTGGAAGGGCAGATTCTGGCAGCCCCTGTGTTTGATCTCCCTTCCCCCTCCTTCCGGGTCCTGAACCCAGGCTGGGACGGTCTTTGAGGCTGCTTTGATCCCCTGAGCCCAGGGCCTGGACGGAGGAGGGCTTCCAGTTACAGTGTCCTCTCCCCTCCCCACTCCAGCCAGAGCCGGCCCTTCTCCGCCCCTCAGCAACCCTCGTGGCCAGTGTCTCCTTGCTCCTGGGCCTTAGTCCCTCCCCAGCCCTTCCCCCACCACGCCCCCTGTCCTGCATTGACCACAGAGGAGCCTGGCAGGAAAGGGGTCTCGTCAGAGCTCAGAGAGATCTGGAACCCACCCAGCCCCTTGCACAGGGGTGTTCAGAGGGAGCATCTGCTGTGGGCTCAGACCTTGGGGGACAACAGGGAGCCCAGAGGATCTGCCCGGGGCCCAAGGTCAGGGTCGCTGACCACAGGCCTGGAAGGGTGGATGCCTGAAGGGATTGGGCAAAGCGGAGCCTGAAAGCCTGGCAGCCACACCCCCACACCTCCTAGGCCCGTGGTCCCCATGTCAGCCCAGAGCCTGCTCCTGCTGCTATTCCTCATGGTTGGGCTGACCTCAGGGGCCAGCCTGCTGCAGGGGCTTGGAAGCCACCCTGGCATGTGTCCCAACCAGCTCAGCCCCAACCTGTGGGTAGACGCCCAGAGTACCTGTGAGCGCGAATGCATCGGGGACCAGGTGAGTGTGGGCACTATCCTTATCCACCCATCCTGGAGGGCGTCCCAGGGAACTAGGGTGGCCTGGAGGGAGCCCAGACCCCAGCCCTTAGAGTCCACTTCCTCCTTCCACACTCCTGCAGGCATTTCAGGCCATGCCCCTTATGAGGGTTTCAAGGGACACCCCCAGTCTTTGCCCTCATCACTCTCCAAACCTAATCCCCACCCTGGGGCTAGTTCTCAGGACCCACCAAGTAGAAAAGCGGGGGTCACATTCAGATGTCCCACCTTTGCAGCCTGGACAGGCATGCCCTGAAGTGGTCTCGAGCATGCTAACTTCCCTGAGCTTGTTTACTTGTATGGGAATAATAAACCTGCTTGGTGGGGGGGGGCTCTGAGGAGTGAAGTGAGATAACACATGGGGGTGGTCAGTGAGGCAGTGACCTACAGGTCACTGCACTGGATGGAAAGCAAATTTGTGCAAACCTGCTCATCTTTCCCGGGGGCAGACTGAGTCTTGGGTAGATACAGTGGGACACAGCCTGCCTGGCAAAGTCAGAGCCCTGGGCAGGGTTGGGGGTGTTCAGGCACCCGCTGAGCTTCTCCCCACCCCCTAGGACTGCTTGGCCACTGAGAAGTGCTGCACCAATGTGTGTGGGCTGCAGAGCTGCGTGGCTGCCCGATTTCCCGAGGGTGGCTCAGCCACGCCTATACTGGTGGCCTCTTGCGAGGGCTTCTTATGCCCGCAGCAGGGCTCCGACTGTGACATCTGGGACGGGCAGCCGGTGTGCCGCTGCCGTGACCGCTGCGAGAAGGAGCCCAGCTTCACCTGTGCCTCAGATGGCCTCACCTACTACAACCGCTGCTACATGGACGCAGAGGCCTGCCTGCGCGGCCTCCGCCTACACGTTGTGCCCTGCAAACACATCCTCAGCTGGCCACGCAGCAGCCCAGGACCTCCAGAGACCACTGCCCGCCCGACACCCGGGGACACCCCGGTGCCACCTGCGCTCTACAGCAGCCCGTCCCCACAGGTGGTGTACGTGGGGGGCACTGCCAGCCTCCACTGCGATGTCAGTGGCCGCCCGCCACCTGCTGTGACCTGGGAGAAGCAGAGTGACCAGCGGGAGAACCTGATTATGCGGCCAGACCAGATGTATGGCAATGTGGTGGTCACCAGCATTGGGCAGCTGGTGCTTTACAATGCCCGGCCTGAGGATGCAGGCCTTTACACCTGCACTGCACGCAATGCTGCTGGCCTGCTGCGGGCTGACTTCCCACTCTCTGTGGTCCAGCGGGATCCAGCCAGGGACAAGGCCCCCAGCGCCCCTGCCGAGTGCCTGCCCAATGCACAGTCCTGTGCTGGCCTCCTCTCTGGCAACGTCCTCTGGCACTTTGACCCCCAGCGGGGTGGCTGCATGACCTTCCCAGTTAGCAGCTGTGATGGGGGCGCCCAGGGATTTGAGACCTATGAGGAGTGCCAGCAAGCCTGTGCCCACGGGCCCGGCGATCACTGTGTGCTGCCAGCTGTGCAGGGCCCCTGCCAGGGCTGGGAGCCACGTTGGGCCTATAGCCCGCTGCTGCAGCAGTGCCACCCCTTCACGTACGGTGGCTGTGAAGGCAACAGCAACAACTTTGAGAGCCAAGAGAGCTGTGAGGATGCCTGCCCTGTGCCGCGCATGCCACCCTGTAGGGCCTGCCGCCTCAGGAGCAAGCTGGCACTGAGTCTGTGCCGCAGTGACTTCGCCATTGTAGGACGGCTCACGGAGGTGCTAGAGGAGTCTGAAGCCGGCGGCGGCAGCATCGCCCGTGTGGCTTTAGACGATGTGCTCAAGGACGACAAGATGGGCCTCAGGTTCTTGGGCACAAAGTACCTGGAGGTGACGCTGAGTGGCATGGACTGGGCCTGCCCCTGCCCCAATGTGACAGCAGGTGATGGCCCGCTGGTCATTATGGGCGAAGTGCGAGATGGTGTGGCTGTCCTGGACGCGGGCAGCTATGTCCGCATTGCCAGCGAGAAGCGAGTGAAGAAGATCGCAGAGCTGCTAGAGAAGAGGGCCTGTGAGCTGCTCAACCGCTTCCAGGATTAGCTGGCCTGCCTGGAGCTCGACTCAGCCCGGCCCGCCCCTGCCCTGCAGTCTCCCAGTTCCCCAAATAAAACTATTTCCTGGGAGGGAACTTGTGGCCTGCTGCTGCTGAGCCTCCCAGGGCTACCTCCTCTCCCCATCCAGTCTGTAATGCAGTTGGGGTCCTGCCACTGCACGGAAGCTTTAGCTCCCGTCCAAGATGACCAGGGAGCACCAGTTCCCTCCTGGGAAATCTCCGGTCTTCCTGCAGGACCAGTCTCGGAGGTGGGTCCTGCAGCCAGGTCATTCCTGCCTTAGCAGTCCCTGGATCCTCTCCCTTCTCTGCTGCCCAAGCGGAGCAGCAGGGTCCAGGACATCCCCAAGCCGTGACCCCACAGGCTAGACCCCACCTGCCCCTGGTAATGGAGCCCTTAGAGACATAGCCTCCCCCCCTCCCTCCCGCCAGTACCACCAACGGTGCTTGCAGGAAGAGGCAGAGAGGCGTAGTGGACACCAGCAATAGGAGAGCAGGAAACACTTTATTCCCAGGCTCTCAGAAGTGACCTGTGGCCACTCGTCAAAAGACCTCGAAATGGGCAGGGCCAGTCCCCATGGCCTGGTCCATGGAGGCAGGGCTGGCTGTCTGGATTTCTCCCAGAAGAGGCCTCACTGGAGACACAGGGATGTGGGAGAGGGGCTACTCTTTCCGGAAAATCAGGCATTTGTTGTTAGCTGGCATATCCACCTTGGAGAGATACGTTGGCTAGAGAAGCTGCCCAGGGAGGCCACCCAGACCCCCAATCCTTCCCACCTACCATCCTCTCCAGGAGCAGGCCACTGGCCTGGCCCAGGTCTTTCAAGAAGGCTGTGTCCCGCAGCCCCCACTCTGAGTTCCTGCAGCGGTGAAGAGGTAGAGTTGGGGGTCACCTAGTTCACCTGCCCTCCCAGCCAGGATCCCCGCCCACCCAAGCTCTAACCTGCATCTAAGGTTCAGGTCAAAGTCCACGTTACTCTGGGGAGAGATCATCCCATTGACAGCGTAGGGCTGTGGAGACAGAGGGGTACAGCTCTGCCCACAGACCCAGAGTCAGCCATTCCCCCGTCAACCACTGGGCAGACTTGCAGGCTAGCCCCCAGAGGATGAAAAGGACACTGCTCCCAGCTCCCATGAGCCTAGGGGGTTCAGGGAGACTGTCTCAGAGGGGAAAGTCTGGGCCTGTTTCAATGGTGATAGGGAGTGGGGGTGAGGGCAACTGAAAATACTGGGACAAGAAGGAGGGAGGGAGGAAGTCCTGAAAGGAGGAGACAGCTGAGGCTAGCTGGGATCAAGCCAGGGGAGTTTCATCTCAGGCAGGAACACTCACCCCATAGGTGATGAGCAGCGCCTTGGGTTTGAGCAGGTGTCCTGCTGCTCTGAAGAGCCCCTAGGGAGGGGGGAGGCAGTAAGGAACTTTCCCTGAGCTCCCCAGGCCTCGGTGCCTTAGCAAATAGGGCAAACCTAGCATCACGCTCCCTTAGAATGCAGGGAAAAGAGTGCCTCATGGTGCAGGTAGCTGGCCCTTGGGTGGCTCGCCCACGCTCCCACAGACCTCGGTGCAGTTCAAGGGGCTGATGTGGATCATGTTGATGCAGAGCAGCAGGTCCAGCGACTGCGGCAGGATCCCGCCCCATTGCTTCCAATCCCAGGTCACGTCTAGGTACAGCGGGGCCTTCACGTTGGACAGCCCCTGGGCCTGAGTGGTGGCCGAGATGCTGTCGGAAGACAGCTCGTGGGTGGGGTGGCCTGTGCACGCACTCCTGACGCCCCCTGCAGCCCTGCTCACAGCGGTCGCGGTGGCGTGAGAAGCCGGGGTAGCGGGACCGGGCCCACTTTCACCACCCAGGGTCCCGCCTTCCCCCACACCTGTCCAGGCAGCGCTGGTCTACGTCTGACGGCTGCCACTCAGCAAGGGGAAAGGCCCGCGCGAAATGGGCCGCGTGCTGGCCGGAGCCGGAGGCCACTTCAAGCACGCGGATGCCACGCTTTGCCGGGTCCACGTACTGCCGCAGCACGCGCAAGATGGGTTCCTTGTTCCGCTCCGCGGCCGCCGCCACCATCATTATTACAGCGCACTTAGTCCACCTTAAACTGTAGTCCCGCTGCCGCGAGGCCCCCCGGAAGCTGTAGTCCGGCCATCGCGAAGCCCGCCTCCACAGACTACAGTTCCCAGGAGGACGCGCGCAGCGGATTAAAGGGCCTGCATCCTCTGGACACGCGCCGGAGAGGCACGGCAACCCTGGTGGGACTTAAGTATAAGTGTACGGGTCGCTGACGTGTAAGCGTTCCTCGCTCCACAGCCTGAGGCCATGGCCGTCCTAACATTTTCACGTTTGTGACTCTGCAACTGTCTCGTTCGCGTTGTACCGGAACACAAGATTTCCCTATGCTTCCAGTTTTCTCTCGTCTTGAAATTTCTGCTGTCAGCAAGTATTTTCAGTCGAGATAAAAAAGAAAGTTAGATATGCGCCGCCCGGGAATCGAACCCGGGTCGCAAGAATGGGAATCTTGCATGATACCACTACACCAGCGGCGCCTCCTGGTTCAGTGGCTGATCGCAACATCTAGGAGTTCATGACACAGCCTTCTCGCTCGGCGAAATATCACAACGCATGCGCCGCGCCGCCGCTGCGGTCGCCGCGGAGAGACGCTGCCCGACGCGCCACAGCCTGCAGGAAGGGTAGGAACGTCGGCCGAACGCGGTCCGCAATGGTGGGAGATCACGCAGTGTCGCTTCGGCATCCAGCTCTGGAGGGTAAGGAACGGAGATGAGGGACGTGGGTTTGTGGACTCCTTCGACTGGCCTGCGCCACCGCCTCGTTGAAACCATGGCAACCGCGGTCCTTCAGGAGCTGGAGCGGAACTCCGGTTGGGGCGGAGCTTCAGGTGGGCGGGTTTGCAGTCCCGCTTGGAGGAACTGGGCCGGCCTTCGAGCAGGGCCTCTGATGCTCAGGGTTTGTGTGCGACACTGAGCTGAAGCGCGCTAGCCTGGGGTCTGCGGGTGTCGTAAGGGGTTAGTGACCCCCGTGTCAAATCGGAGGCCGATTTGTGTCTACGGTGCTTCCTCAGTTGTCGGCTTTGGGCCCATGTCTCAGTGGGGCCCTTTTTCGCAGGCTGAGGGCCGTGCCCTGCAGTCAAGATTAGCTTTTCTTTTTTGCTGGGCAGTTTTTTCCGAGTGAGGCCCTCATAACCGACGACACTCAGACTCCGACCCAGACTTTAGCCTGGGTTTGCCCGCCAGGGGCGTGCAGAGTGGGACCAGGGGCCAGCGTGTGGGTCTGGTCAGACGTGTAGGGAAGGAAGTGAGTGGTGTAGGGTGGTCGGTCCTGACAGTCCCCCTGGGAAAGTTCCACTTAGTAGACCGGTCTCCCTACTCCTCCAGGAAGACCCCTCATCATTCTGCATTGTGCCCCCCGGGCTTTCTTCAGTGTTCTTTCCTGTCTCACCGCCCTCTGCTTTCCTTACCTGATGGTCGGCTGAGCATTTTCCGTGTCTCCGGGTGGAGATGTGTCTCTAGATGCACATTCCTGCCAGACCCCCGCCTGTGACCAGTGATGGTCCCCTGAGGTCTCATTACCTGTGCCCTTCACCCATGCCCCTCACACCACTCCTCGCTCACCTAGAGGCACCAGCTTCCTGCTGGCTTCACTTGAGGTTTCTGGGGCACCGGCCACTCTGTGATCTTGTCAGATAATATCTATTTTGTCTTTGTTCCAGTTCCTGGTACAGAGCCCCTAAAACACTGGGACCTCCTGGGTGATGGGCTGAGAGGAGCATTTGTTGTTACTAATAACTCCCTTCAGCTTTACCTGGGTGTATACCAGTGAGGTGGTTCTTGGAGAATGAGGGCTGGTTGCCAGGGAACCCATCTTGTGATTAAAGGGCTGGAACTTTCAGCCCCACTCCTGACCTCCTTAGAGGTTCAAGGGCTGGAGACCGCGCTAATCACCACTGACCAATGACTTAGCCGGTGCAATGGAGCCTCCGTAAATACCCTCAACGGAGGGGTTTGCAGACCTGGGTTGGTGAACATGGGGGGGTGCTGGCAGAGTGGATGGAAGCTCGGTGCCCTTCCCGGTGCATCTCTGTCTGTGGTTCCCAAGTTGTACCCTTTATAATAGACTAGTAAACATAAGGAAAGCATTTCCATGAGTCCTGTGAGCCTTTCTAATTGTGGAGCCCACAGAGGTCAGTCGTGGGAACCCGTTTGTGGCTGGCCTGTCGGAAACATAGATGACAACCTGAATTTGTGATGTGGTCTGAGTGGTGGTCTTGTGGAACTGAGCCCTCAGCTGGGGGGGGGGGGGGTCTGCGCTATGCTGGGCAGTTAGTGTCAGAAATGAGTTAAATTGGTGTATGCAGAGAACTGGAGAATTGCTCCATGAGGAAAATGTACACATTTGGTGTTAGAAGCATTGTAAATGTAGTTTTCCTTTTTACCATGTGTCCATTCAGAGGGGAGGAGCCCAAGTCAGACTATTGGCCTGCTTTTCCCCTGTCTTATGGGCAGCTTTAAGGAACTGCCCAAATGCCCAGCAGCAATTTCTGTTCAATAGCACTTGTCTGGGGTTGGTAACCACCTGCCACGTGCATCACTCTAGGCTGGACGCTGTGTGAGCCGTTTGCCCTCAGCGCTCACTAAGCTCAGAGCCTCAGACAGAAGCAGCTGGACAAGGCTGAGCGGCAGCCTTTGCTGCCAGGAGTGCATGCAAATGGGTGCAGGTATGACCTGTGTGAGCATGTGAGGGAACATGTGAGCACGTGTTTTCCAGAACATCTTGTTTTGTTGTTGTTGTTGTTGTTTTTACAGGGACAGAGAGAGTCAGAGAGAGGGATAGATAGGGACAGACAGACAGGAACGGAGAGAGGTGAGAAGCATCAATCATTAGTTTTTTGTTGCCATTGCGACACCATAGTTGTTCATTGATTGCTTTCTCACATGTGCCTTGACTGTGGGCCTTCAGCATACCGAGCTACCCCTTGCCGGGGCCAGCAACCTTGGGTCCAAGCTGGCGAGCTTTTGCTCAAGCCAGATGGGCCCCGCGCTCAAGCTGGCGAGCTCTGGGTCTCGAACCGGGATCTTCCGCATCCCAGTCCGAGGCTCTATCCACTGCGCCACCGCCTGGTCAGGCCGGAACATCTTGGATGTGTGTCCGACCCTGGGAGGATCCCCAGGAGTGCCCACACTGCAGCGCCTCCCTGTGGTCTGCGCATCGGGCTCCGGCCCCAGTCCAGGCCTCCATCTTCCTTCCTCCTTCCACAGAGGCGCCTGCTGTACTGCACTCCCATGGCCAGACCTACCTTGGGGCGTCTGTGTGTGACAGGTGCTCAGGAAACGCCTGGTGAGGAAGGGGCTCCTGGGCAAGGCCCCCCACCTCCTCCCAGTCATGGGGCTGTGGAGCAAGCCTCTCTGAGTGCTGGCCCCAAGACTATTGGAGCCAGAAAAACAGGGTCCAGGGCCACCATTCACTGACACCCCCCCCCCCCCCGTCAGTGGGGGTCCTCACTTCCCCAGACCCTCCGCACATCCTGGGTGCTTCCCCTCCAGTTACCTCTCCCACTGTCATTCCCCTTGGTATGTCTGCTGTAACAAATGACTCTCAAACTTAAAACAACATTTATTTTCTCAGTTCTGGAAGCCAGAAATCCAAAGGAAAGGTGTCAGCTCCCTCAGAGCCCATAGGAGGCTCTTTCCTCCACGTCCTGGGGGCTCCAGGAATTCCTGGGCTTGTGGCCACCCCACTCCGGTTTGTCTCCATGTTCACCTGGCCACAGCCTCTCGATAGCTTTGCGACCAAATATCTCTCTCCTTTCTCCTAAAAGGACACTCATTGTTGGATTTAGCGCCCACCCAAATCCAAGATGACCTTATCTCAAAATCTTTGCCTTATTTATTCCAAATAAGGTCATGTCCTGAGGTCTTGGGTACACGTATCTTTTGGGGACCACCGTTCAGCCCACTGCGCATGGGTTTGGGAGTGGATTGAGTAGTCGCTAGAGGCTGGGTGGTGGGTGTGGGAGCATCCAGCCATAGCCTTTTCCTGGGGCCTGCTGGCCACCCCTCCTTCGGCAGAAGCTCCTCCTCTGGTCTGGGCTGGTGAGGGTATGGATTGCAGATCTGGAAAATGATTGAGGATGACTGAAAACGGAAGCCTCTTTCTTCTTTTACACAAAAGTTAAGTATTGCATCTAGAGCCTTTTTTAGGGTAGAAGCAGCAGCAGGACTCAAGAGCCTAGGTGGTGCTCTGCTTTGGTTCTCTAGAAATATGGTGGAAAAGAAGTGAGCCAAGGTGGGCTGCCATCAGCTAACTGAAAAGTTAGAGAGAAGGTGGTCTTGGGGACAGGCTCAGAGGATTAGCCTGGGATGAACTGCCGCTGCCCACTGCTCCCGTTTGTTTGCAAGTCTCATGGGGACCCTCAGAGTTTAGTAAAGAAAAGTAAAGGTGCACGCCTGAGAGGGAAGAAAGGTAAAGGTGTGCTACTGCTCGAACCTCTTTATTTTATTTTTATTTTATTCATTTTAGAGAGGAGGCACAGAGTGAGAGAGTGAAAGAGAAAGGGGGAGGAGCTGGAAGCATCAACTCCCATATGTGCCTTGACCAGACCAGTACAGGGTTTTGAACTGGTGACCTCAGAGTTCCCAGGTTGACGCTTTATCCACTGCACCACCACAGGTCAGGCTGCTCAAACCTCTTTAAAGAGAAGAGCAGTACCTGTTTTTATTATGATGATTAGGGCCTGTGAGGTAAAGGCCTTGTCTTTCCCTGATAGCCTTTTTGTTTGTTTGTTTTGCATGCTGGGCGAGGCCCCTACCTCCCACCCACCCTGTCTCCAGGAAGGGCTCCTAACTTCTCTGACTGCCTCTGCAGGACCCACCATCAGACAGTATGATCCAGGGTGTTATGGAAAATCTCCCAGGGCCAAGAGACCAAAGAAAGAGGTTAGCAATTCTTAATGTGGGACGGGGATACATAGGACAATGTAAGATGAGCAGGCACTGGGGTGGGAGCTGTCCCAGGTTAGGGGGAAATGCCTTGCATGCTTGTCTGGGCAAGGACAGTGGTCTGTTCCAGGCGCCAGCACAAACCAGCACACCTGGGGCACATGGGAGGGCTCCAAGCAATCTCTGTTCTGGCTGTATCTAGTTTGAGGGTCCCACAGCAATGAAATCATTGAACAGTCTCCGACAGGGGAAGGCCAGGAGGTGTGTGTTTGAGGAGACAGAAACCTGCTGGTTCATAACCAAACTGAGTTCTTGGGGGCTCCGGCTGGGCCCATCCCACACCCCTTGGATGCCAGGCTTTGTCCAGGCCAGGGTGGATCTTGTGCTCTTAGGTGGGTCCTGGGAGCAGTGAGGCTGGTAAGCCTCCTCTGGCGGGGGCCTGGCCCCTCCGGCTGGTTCCCCGACAACCTGGCCTTCCTCCATCTTCAGTCCCCCTGCCCCCTTGGCTCAGAGTGTCTTAGAGACCACTGGGCTGTCTCACCCTCGCACCACTCCAGCTCCCTGCTTGACCTGTGCTCCCTCCTGTCCCAGTGGTCAGGACCGCTCCACTCGGGCTGGTCTCTCCAGTGCCCTTCCCAGTGCTCTAGGCCCAACCTCTGACCTCAGACAAGGCCTGTGGGCAGGGCCAGGACATTGGCTACCAGAGGGCTTAAGCAAAGGCTGGGCTGTCTTCCCCCCATTCAGGCCAGTCTCAGGGGTGCCTGGAGAGGAGGAACTCTCCGCCAGCTCCTGTCAGCTTAGGGGACCGGAGGTGGGGAGGTGCTCTGGGCCTTGCTCCCTCTGCCAGGAACACAAACCTCCCCTCCCTCTGCCCCTTAACCCTGTGCATTCTCTCCAGAGTCTGAGCCTGAGCATTGTGCCCGAGGCCACCAGAAAGGCCAGGACAGCCAGCACAGATGGTGCAGGAACACGCTGTCCTTGATGCTGCGGGGGGAGGCCTGGGCATGCAGGGGAGGAAAGGGAACCCTAGACCCCCCCGACATGCTCTTGTCTGTAGGGCCCAGCCCCCCTCTTGCCTCTCAGGGTCACAGGCCCAGCCCAGCCTGAGGAGGCATGTGGGAGGGGGGCATTTGTCCTTGAGCCTTGCTTAGGACATGCGGGGAAAGATAGCCCAGCCAGCCTAGGATGCAAGCTTCCTGGAGGGCCCTTGAGTGGGCCTGGTCACCCTACATGGGTGTATGGGGTGGCCCCAGAGGGACTCAGCACGGAGCAGGTGGATGAGGGGTTCTTCCAGCTGGTTTGTTCCTCTCCTCACCCCTCACTCCTGTCCCCATTGTGGCCTCTGGTTATTGTCTGTCCTGGCCTCTCAGCCCTGCCTGCATAGGAGCCTTCAGATCACTCTGCTGAGAAGCTGGGGTGTGGGGAGGAGGGCTGGATTTGCTCCAGGAGTCCCCTGGGTCATTGTGCTGAGGGTAAGCCCCCTTACCCCTGTGGCAGATGCTCCTAGGTTGAGACAATGCCCCATTGGACATCCTAGGCCCTGGTACCAGCCGGCAAGAGCCTCATGAAACATTTGTAGGAGCCCTGAGGACCTGGGGACAAACTCCACAGCTCCTGGACAGCTCTGGGCAGTTTATTTTCTTGGCTGGAAAGATGTTAAGGATTGAACTCTACCAGGCTCACAAACCCATTACTCCTCCCCTCACCAGGTCCCCAGTCTACAGCCTGGGAGGGACAGCCCTGAGCAGCCTGGGAGTTGGGAGAAAGGAAGGTCACTATCATCACCCTATGGGGGTAGAACCCTCCTTGATGGGGTTGCCAGGTGGCCTGTGGTGCAGTGCATGCCTTGTTCCTTGGCCTCCACACTCTGTAGGTCAACTGTCTTTGAGGCAATGTCAGTGCAGTGATTCTTTTCTTTAGAGACAGAGAGATGAAAAACATCAACTCCAAGTTGTGGCACCCTTGTTGTTCATTGATTGCTGTATGTGCTGAGCTGGTGACCCCTTGCTCAAGCCAGCCACTGTGGGGTCATGTCTATGATCCCATATTCAAGCCGGCAACCCCTGGCTCAAGCCAGTGACCTTGAGGTTTTGAACCTGGGTCCTCAATGTCCCAGGGCAATGCTCTATCCACTATGCCACCATCTGGTCAGGCAGTACAGTGGATCTTGTATGCTCTCCCATGCAGGATGATATAGGCAAGCTAGGTCACCTCACTCACCTTCTCTCTCCCCACACCACACCCCTGACTCGGCTCCTGGATTGATAAGTGGCTTCCTCCACCCTGGAGCTGGGGGTGCACCTGGGCATGGGAGGCTGAGACCTGGACCAGAATGCTCCCACAGCTGCTGTCCCGTGGGGTGGAAGGAAGATTCCCAGGGATTTGTTAACTGCCCAAACCCAGGGTGCCGACCCTCTTTTCTCATCTCCCCTCAATCCCAACACCCAGACCGAGAGGGACCCCTCACACTGGCCGGGCCCACCCAGGCACCTTCACTGAGGCCACTGACAAGAATTGGGGCACCCTCGTGTCCAGGGTGCACACGGAACACCCCAGCGTCTGTGAACGGCTGGGGGGGGGGTGTTCTTGGACAGCACAGCCGACTCAGTAAACGCCTTGAACGAGAACCTCACCCACGGTCTGCGTGCCCCTTGGCTCACCTGGCCTCCGGGCAGCGCCGTGGACTGGCATCTCAAGTTTCATGACACGACCGAGGCCTTGGCTTTGGGCCCTGTGGGGCGGGACGCCTGTTCTTGCCGGCCACGCCCTAGCCTTTTCGTGCCCGCTGGGGTCAATTTCTCAGAGTCCAGCACCGCCCCTGTCTCGTGCCGCTGGGCCGGCGGATCCGTGCGGGCCCTTTAAGGGTCGGGGGCGTGTTAGCGGGCCCGCCCCCTCTCCGCTGCGCGGCCCGTTAAAGGAGCCGCGCTCACGGTGCCTGCCTAGCGCGAGCTCGGGCGGGAGAGCGCGGGACCTGCCCGCGGGCCGGGTAGGCGAGGGTGTGCGTCAGAGTACCGCACGGGGCGGCCCTTTGCACCATGTACACCATCACCAAGGGACCCAGCAAGCTGGTCGCGCAGCGCCGCACAGGTGTGCAGGGGCGGGAGGCCGGCACAGTTGGATAGGGGTCCGCGCGCCTGGACGGTCAGAGGTCTAGGCGGACCGACAGCTGACGCATCCTTCCTGTACCCGCAGGGCCCACGCAGCAGCAAGTGGAGAGCAGGCTCGGCGAACTCCTGAAGTGCCGGCAGCCCGCACCGCCCACTCCGCCACCCCCGCGGGCTCAGCCACCAGAACCCTGGCCCCTGTCGAGGTAAGATGCGGGGCTTCGGCTTCAGCCCGATCCTCTCCTCCCCTCCCCCGCGGGCTGCTGTGGGACCGGGAGGGTGACCTTGGGGAGAGGTTAGCGGAGGCTGAGCCACGTGCTTGGGATGGGCGGGCGCACAGGGGCGGGGCGCGCTGACCCCGCCCGCTCGGGTCTGGCCTGTGAGGACAGCTCTGGCTCCCACACTTCAGCCCTACTGGCTTACCTGGCTCCTGGCTGGGTCCGAGGGGGCTGGGTCCGATGTGCTAGACACCTTCATACTCCGGGCCCTGTGGGACCCTGGAAGAAAGCCAACCAGCTCCAAGGTCGGAGGGGCTCCAGGCGTCTGAGTCTGATGTCCTGGCGACCTTGGGCAGGTGCAGAATGGCCCAGGGTGCTGGCACTCAAGGACCCTGTCTCTGGCTGCCAGCTCCATGCTTGCAAAGCTCGCTGGGGAAGAGGTGCATGTGGTTCCCTTTGGCCCTGCCAAACCACTGCCCTCCTCTGTCCTTCATCACGAGCACCCTGGCCGGGCCTTGGGGGCCTCCCACAAATGGTCAGGGCTTGTTAGAGCCTGCAGTTTTTGCCTTTTTTGCTGTTGCCAAGATCCTGAGGCCAGCCACAGGAGACTCGGTCCTGGGCGCTTTGGCTCCACACTACAAGAATTGGAGATCAGATCCTCCTCCCCCAGAGCTGAACCTTTTACTTGGCTCAAGCCCTGGTTTTAGGTTCAGGTAGTCTCTATATTCTTGGGCCCTCACTTTGGCCTAGGTTTACACAGGCAGAGGGCTCCTGACCTAGCCTGTGGGCAGGGGCAGCACACTAGGGGCTCCAGAGGGAGTGCTAAGGGCGGCGCTGACAGGGGGGCTTCCCAAGTTGAGGACAAACAGCCTCCAAGGTTGGCCAGGAGGTCAGGGGTATGTGTGGGAAGGGGGCACTTACCCCTCAGCCTGCCCTCTCCTTCAATTACAGACCTCAAATGCCACGGACGGGGGCACCCTGTGGGGACTCTTCCAGGCTGAATTCCTTCTCAGGGGTCTTCTGTTGGGGGCATGTTGACACTTTGGGGCTGGATCCCAGTGCGGAAATGTCCTGCCACAGGTGCCTCCTGAGAATGAACGTGAGCAGGCCTTCAGGGCTGCTCCTGGGACCCAGCTTGAGCAGTGACATGCCTGGTCAAGCCCCGGTCTTCACTGCTGCTCCACCCCCCCGGGAGGACATTAGGCATAGGTGTGCGGCTACTGCTTGCTGGGCAGCCAGTGAATGGCCCCGGTCCTCACTGCCGCTCCACCCCCCGGGGGAGGACATTAGGCATAGGTGTGCGGCTACTGCTTGCTGGGCAGCCAGTGAATGGCCCTGGTGCTCTCTACTCTTACCTGGGGACACTTATCATCCTTTTCTCCATGAATCCCCTGCTGGGGAAGGCAGGGTGTGTTTGTGCCAGGGAAAGACATAGAAGTATAATACAGAGTCCTTAAAATTCCCACAAGGCCTCATCTTCATCTTCAGCATGCCCTGAGCCAGCCAGGCATATATGCAGCCTGCCAGGCCCCGGGTTTATAGGGTTCTGACAAGCTGGGCACTAAGGGCACTGGGCAGCCCACACAGAGTAGCGCTACATCTTGCTGGGCACTGAGGAGTGATGAGCAGGAAGAGTGTGCTGGCCGGACTGGCTGCCCTTACCTCCGAGGTCCTTCCCTCTTCCCTGAACTGCCCCTCCCAGTCCCTGTGGCCTTGAAGAGCCTCCACTGGGAGGCTAAAACCCCACCTCCTCTCCTGTACCTTCTTAGGGGGCCACCTTCTTCTTTTTTTTTTTTTTTACAGGGACAGAGAGAGAGTCAGAGGGATAGATAGGGACAGACAGACAGGAACGGAGAGAGGTGAGAAGTATCAATCATTAGTTTTTCATTGCCGTTGCGACATCATAGTTGTTCATTGATTGCTTTCTCACATGTGCCTTGACCGCGGGCCTTCAGCAGACCGAGCCACCCCTTGCAGGAGCCAGCGACCTTGGGTCCAAGCTGGCGAGCTTTTGCTCAAGCCAGATGGGCCTGCGCTCAAGCTGGCGAGCTCGGGGTCTTGAACCTGGGTCTTCCACATCCCAGTCGGACGCTCTATCCACTGCGCCACCACCTGGTCAGGCTTAGGGGGCCACCTTCTAAAATGGCTCTCCCCTGACTTCCTACCTTCCTTTTCTACTCTGCAGAGCCTTTTCACTACCTACTATCCCTCACCCTGACTGGCCCAGGAGAGAGCGGGGTGTCTGGGCCACTGCTCTATCCATCCTGCAGGCCTGGTGCTCTGCAGATGTTCACAGTGTCTGGCCCACTAAATGGACTGGCTTGGGCCACGGGTGCTGCCCGTGGTGGTGAACAGGCCACATGAGTCTTGACCTCTGACAAGCACTCCCTCCTAGCCAGAGACAGACAGGAGAGAGGATCAGATCAATGGAGGCCATATCAATTGTTAAGGAGAAGATAAAATGGGGCCGTGTGACCTCCAAAGGCCCAGAGGCAGACAATCAGGCGGGTGGGGGAGGGGGCGTGGGACCTGTATGAAATGTGGGTTTGGCGTCAGACAGATGTGCAATTCAAATTAAGTCCTGATGCTGCTACCTGCTCACAGCATGTTACCTTCGACAGGTTACTTCTCTTTTGAGCCCAGGTTTCTGAGCTGAAAACCCGGTGGTAGTCTGCCTTGGTGGGTGGGGGGGTCTTAAAGGGGACTAGGTGAAAGGATGCCCCTGTTGGTGCTGAGCAGGGACTTGGGTGCTGTGGGCTGGAGCTTGCCTGTTGGCAGTGTCCCTGGGAACAAGCACAGAGTGGCCTTCCTCTACAGGAGCACATGGGAGCCTGTGCCCTTTCCCCCAGAGAGCCTGTGTGTTGCTTTATGTAACCACAGTAACTGCCGCAGGGGGTGGCCAGGCTGGAGAGGCAGGTGGGTCCCCGACACTACCTTGGTCCCTGTGATTTGAAGCCCAGGGCTGCAATTCCCTTCTTTAATGTTCAGCCTGAAACCCTCCTGAAGTTTGCAGCCTAGCAGGGGGTGTAGGGGCAGCAGGCAAGGGGGCAATCCAAGTCATACCCTCCCGCTTATTCAGCTCAGACTCAGGGGGAGCCCCACCCCCTAGATTCCCTATAGCCCACAGGTGGTGGGACCGGTGCCCCTCAAAATGCTCCTCTTTATTTTAGTGCCCCTCTTGGCCAAGGAGGAAGTCCAAGCGGCAGTGGGGCACCTGAGCCCAGGATGGAGAGCAGGCGAGTGCCTGGTGGAGTGGCACGTACAGCCCAGGACTCCTCCTGGCTCCCACTTCCTGTTGTAGGTGCGGCCCCACTCCTTCCAGGGCCCAGCTGGCCAGGATGGGCCCAGTAGCCACATGGATAGAGCATGCCCACTGGGCCAAGCTCCAGCACTGGGGGCCATCTCCTCCTTCAGCATTCCCACTGCCACGGGCAAGAGGCTTGCCCTGGTCTGGCCTGCAGGAATGAGTCAAGGATATGCAGGCAGGCACACCCTCCCCACACAGGTCGGCCCACCCCATACTGGATGTCCTCCCTTGGGGCTCATCCCTGTGGGGCCTGGAACAGAGGCCATTGGGCTCTTGTTTGGGCCCTTCTTCCCACACTGGCATCGGCAAGACGGAGAAGCTTCTGTGGGGAGAAGATGGCCAAGAACTGTGCCTGGTGGGTGGGATTGGGACTGAGTGACCTGGTCACAGCTCCAGTCAGAACCTGGACTGTTGGCCAGTCAAGGGGAGGTGGGAGGCAGGTGGCAGGGGGTGCCTGAGGGACCCTAGGAGGGGTGCCTTCATGCCTTGAGCATGGAGCCCTGCTGGGACACAGGAGTGCCTCAGTGCCATGGGCTGTTAGAAGGCTGCAGTTCAGGGAAGGACGCAGGCTGGGCCTAGCCTGGGGGCAGTGGGTGTGGCCTGAGGCTGTTCCTGGAACTCTGCCAGGCAACACCTGGGCTTGGGACAGTCACCATCTTCTCCCTCTTCCCACAGTCCGGGGCCAAGGCTTGTGTTCAATCGAGTGAATGGCCGGCGGCCCCCCATCACAACCCCATCCATCGAGGCAACCCAGGAGACCTATACACTGGCCCATGAAGAGAATGTCCGCTTTGTGTCCGAAGGTAGTTTGGAGGCCCACGGGTGTGGCCCAGGCCACTGGTCTTCTTCCCCACTGTAATCTGACTCACTGCCAGAGGACTGGGTTCTTCCTGGGCTTTCAGCCTGTTTGTCCGTGACTGTCCAGCAGGCTGCCCACTTCCACTCCTGGGCTGTGGTCCAGAGTGGCCACCAGGCCCTGGCAGGGAGACAGGGTGCCAGGGACCTGGTTCAGCCTGCCTGCCCTCTCCCTACAGCCTGGCAGCAAGTGGAGCAGCAGCTGGGCAGCGGCCCAGCCAGTGAGAGCAGTCCAAGGCCTGTGCAGTATGTGGAGAGGACCCCCAACCCGAGACTGCAGAGTGAGCCTTCCCCCACCCTCAGGGAGTGCCCTCCACTCCCACAACGACCTGGGCCCTTCCAGGTGCTAGCCCTAGGGGGTAGCGAAGGAAACGTGGACCGGACCCACGTCTTCACAGCTGCCTGCCATATTTGGGGTCTGGGTGTAAGGGGCTTGTGGTCAGTGTGAAGGGAGAGGTTGGAAAATAACATCACTGCCTAGCCTTCTCCTTTGTCCACAGACTTTGTACCCATTGACCTGGATGAATGGTGGGCACAGCAGTTCCTGGCCAGAATCACTAACTGCTCCTAGCCACTGCCTTGGAAGGAACGCTGCCTGACAGGCCTGGCCCTGCCCCGTGGCTGAGCCTCTGCTAGAAGAGGATCATGACACCCTGTACACCACTGCAGCAGGTCATGTTTTCCCTGGGCCAAGTTGGATGCCAGCGACACCTGAAGTGCCAGCATTTGAACTTTTATACCTTCTGACCCCTTGGCCCAGCTGTCCCAGGCTGCCAGGGGCTGGACCTGTTTTACCTCAGTCCTGCTCACTGTGCCTGTGGACCAGCCCCTGGGGCTGGCACAGTGGAGCTCCAGGCTAATAAAGTCAACAAACTGCCTTTTCAGAGTGGCCTTTACTTGGCGTGTGAGGGTAAAGGGGTCCTCTTGGCATCTTGCCTAAGTGCCTTCCTGTGTCCTGAGTCTTTAGAAGTATGTGAACCCCACCCTGCCCCACCTGACACCCACTCCTACTTCCTCTCCTGTTGGTGTTAGCAGTACATGAGCCTAGCTGTGAGGCCCGGAGATGTTATGTAACTGGCCCCCAGAATGGTGGTCCCAGAGTCCCAGGATTGGGGCCAGGTCTCAAAACACGTGGTACTGTGTCTTCTAGAACTGGTGTTGGCCAGTGGACAAAGATGTCCCACGAGTTTGGGGGGAGCCGTGGGGAGTGAGCCTGGCTGGGGTTGCTCGGCCCTAGGGGCTTGTGGGACACTACTTACGTAGCTTTGTTGGGGGGGGGGGGGATAACCTCATCTACTGCTGACGGGATAAAGTCCATTACCCAGGTGTGCACGCTTCCTCCAAGGGCTGGGCTCTCAGTGGATGTGTGTGGAGCGCCCCTGGGGCTGCATCCCATTCCCCTTATACAGATAGGCCCCAGAGCGAGTCAGGAACCTCTCAATCCCATTGCTGGTCGTGCTAGAGACCATAGGGTCAAGCTTGGGAGTGGCCGAAGGAACCTAGGGACGAGCGCTCCTGTCCCAGGGTGCGACAGCGGAGGGAGGGTCGGGAGTAGGCCGGCCAGGGTCTCAGGGAGTCCCAAAAGACTGCAGCCGCCCAACCCGCTGCCGCTGACGTGCGGGTTGCGGGGCCTAGATCACGTGGTCTCGGCATCCAGAAGGCGGAAGTGACGCCGTTGCCAAGGGGCCGTTGCTAGGCGCGCGCTGCGTTCCCTGCGTCAGGCGCGCGGCGGCTGAGGCGGGAAGTGTGAGCCCGGGACCATGGCGCAAGGTAGGCTCGTGGCCGCGGACCCAGGGTAGGGGTCCGGAGTCCGGGGAACGAACAGGGTCCGGCGGCCGCCGTGTACTGAGCCTGCGGCCTGACTCCGTCTGCGCCGAGTCGCAGGCCCTCGGGCAGATGGTGCCGAGTATGGTTGCGAACCCAGTATGCGCGCGCTTTGATTGCTGTCACTACTGGGGAGCGAGCAGACCCAGTCCCCCGCCCCTACCTGGGTCTGGTACCTGGGGGCAGGTCCCCACGCCTCCCTGTCCCCCCAGTATGGCAGCACCCATTCCTCAACGTCTTCAGACACTTCAAAGTGGATCAGTGGAAGCGGTCCACTAAGGAGGGCGACGTGGCCACAGTGATGGTAAGTGAGCCAGGGAATCTGGCAGCAGAAAGGGTGGGGACCTCTTTTCCGCCTGCCTGAGACACTTAGCCCCGCCACTGGACAGTTATGCGGGCAGTGCCTCTTCACGTATGGCTCTGTGGGGGACATTGACTTCCATTCCTTTCTCCAGGACAAGACCCTGAAGTGCACCGTATATCGTATTCGGGGCTCTGTCTCTGCCAGCAATTACATCCAGCTCCCCAAAACCAGCACCCAGTCTCTGGGGCTGACCGGACGGTACCTGTACTTGCTTTTCCGACCTCTGTCCACCAAGCACTTTGTCATCCACCTGGACTTGTCCACCAAGGTGCCGAGGTTGGGAGCAGGGTCTGTGCTGGAGGCTTTGCACTCCTGGTGCCCCCTCTTTTCTCCTTATGGCCACTCTTTGTCCCTGCAGGACAGCCAGGTCATCCGTGTGTCCCTTTCCAACCTTTTCAAGGAGTTCAAGTCCACAGCTACGTGGCTTCAGTTCCCCTACATCTGTGAGGCTGGGATATCCAGGAAAGGTGACAGGGACACGGGAAGTGAATGGGACAGGAGTGATCCAGGAGAGGTAGCCTGAGGGCAGAGAAGAAGTTAGGGCAGGCCCTAGGGCAGGTGGGGCAGGTCCAGTCAGCCCCCTTCCTGGCCTGGACACTGGGCAGGGGTCACCTGGACAAAGACAGAGGCATTGTGGGTTGGCTGGTGAGGGGACGGACACTGCTGACCTCGGCTTGCCCCCCGCAGACCGGGTAGATATGGCTCTCCCTGGTGCCCGCTGGACATGCCTGCAGCTGGATCTGCGTGACCTCCTCCTTGTCTACCTGAGCCGGCACTACAGCCACCTTAAGAGTGTTCGGCTGTGTGCCAGCCTGCTTGTTCGAAACCTCTACACCAGTGACCT
This sequence comes from Rhynchonycteris naso, assembly GCA_037038555.1. Classification (NCBI taxonomy): domain Eukaryota; kingdom Metazoa; phylum Chordata; class Mammalia; order Chiroptera; family Emballonuridae; genus Rhynchonycteris; species Rhynchonycteris naso. Next base: position 199,738,476 of record CM073000.1, on the reverse strand, counting down.
GTGCTTTGACCCAGGTGAGGGCTGCACCCCACGCCCTGTGCTCAGCTTACAGGTGGGCTGCTCCAAATCAATCTCTACCCCCAGATTTTGTGCCTGGGAAAGTCCCTGGCAATTGATGGAGATGCCATGCTGTGCTGTCTTTGAGCCCCTAGCTCCTGAGACCCCCGTGGGGGAGGTGATGGCTGGGCAGGTGGTCGGCCATATCCTGTATGTGCTGGTGTGGTGCTGAGTCTTACCTGGGCTGGGAGAAGTTTCTGGATGAGCTTCCCTGGACCAACTTTGCTCTTTGTAGCTGTCACTGTCACCAAGGCCCAGCGGGCAAAGCTGCCCGTCACCCCCATGCCTCGAGAAATGGCATTCCCAGTGCCAAAGGGGGAGAGTTGGCATGATCACTACATCCACATCCAGTGAGCAGCTCTGGCTGTCCCCGGGAGGCTGGTGGGGGAGGGCAGGGTGGCCCCTACCCTGACTCTCCCTCCGCCCTATTGAGGTTTCCAAGCGGCAACTCAGCAGCGCCCTCCGAGCTGGTTCAGAGGAGCTGCCCCCCTCCTGAGGCAGGTGGGCCTGTGGGGAGTGCAGAGCTCGGCAGGAGGGGGTTTGGGGCTGGGGTGGTGAATCCAGAAGTGTGGTTCCTGCAAGGCCGGGGCTAGCCTGGAAGTCACCCCGAGGTCCCAGAGTCATTTGGAAGGCTGTGTGTAGGGTGCCTGGGGGCCTGAAGCTCTTTAGCTGGGAGAGGTGCTGGGGCCTGGGTACAGTGGTGGGCTGCAGCTGGCAAGGCAGCTCCTTCCCCTGCTGCCCTGCCCCGTGCGTGTGGCCCCGTCCTCCGCAGGCCTCTGCACTCTGCTCAGAGGGGTCTGTGGCCCTTTGCTCCATTGCAGTCTTCCCGAGATGCGTGCCACCGCTTCTTCCTCAGCCAGTGGCCTTCAGCGAGGCCAGACAGGACAGCGTCTCCCCTGCGGTTCAGATGCTTGACCCCACCGCTGTGAGTGCCCGTGACTGCAGAGATGGGGCTAACAGAGGTGGCTCCAGGGTCTGATGGACGCTGTCCCCCGACAGTCCTGCTGGGCCCCCTCAGGGCTCCTTCCAGAGGACAGCCTGTCCTGTGAATGCTCAGAAGTCTCTATCATCGGCAGCCAAGAACCCTCGGCCTCTGTGAAGGCCACTGACAAGCATGCTTCTGGCAGTGGCCTTCAGGTGCCTGTCAGTAAGCGGGCTGTGTTGTCCACGGCCCCAGAGGATGTGCCCAAGCACGAGGTGAGTGCATGTCTTGAGGAAGACAGGGATGGACCACGCCATAGAGGTGGGTGGGGCCATGGTGAGGTGTGGGAATGGGGCTGTTGGGCTGGTGCCCACCATGAGCCATGCATGGGGCCGATGGGCCTCTGAGGATCCCTTCTCATCCAGCCCTCTGGCAGGAAGCAGCTTTGGGAAAAATCCCTTTCAATAAAGAATATGGAGGGGCTGGTGCCTGGCCACCAACTCCTAGCCCCAGGTGGTCTGTGGGGGACTCAGAGGCAGCACCTGGGGTCCCTGGACGGTTTGGCAATATGGCCAGAATCCTGGGTTCCTGCCACAGACCGGCCAACAGAAGCCACCCAGGCCTAACCAGATTTTGGGAGGCAGGACCCAGCCCAGTGGGGCAGCCTCTGCTGCTTGGGGTCTGGCCTTCTGGAATCTCACCGTGAGTTTACCTTTTTCAGAGGTTCCTGCCAGATCCTGTCCTGGGGCTCAAGAGAGTCATCGGCCTTGGGGGCCACAGCACCAAATGGGTGAGGGGTCCCATGCTCTCGTTGGGCCAGACATGTGTCGCATACATAGAGGGGGACAGTGAGAAGGCCCTGTATCACCTGAGGTTGGTGTGTGGATGCCCAGCCCTGCCCACACCTCTACTGTGGCTCAGTGTGTTCTCAGTCACCTGTACTCGCAGGCCCCCTACGTTTTTGCGAGCGCTGGCTGAGTCAGTATTTCTCTAACTGTTTGAGCTTCCAGAGACCTGTGAGCTCTCTCAGCCTTTCAACTTTGATGCAGCTGTATGCGGCTGGTGTGGGCATGACTTGTGGGTCCCTGGGGAGTAGGTGGGGGACAGTGGGAGAGGAGTCCCTGGGCTTGTGAGTCTCTCCTGGATGCAGACTCCATGTGTATGCTGCCTGAACCCTAAAATGTCTTACATTGCCAGCAGGGTTCAGAGGAAACTCAGCATGTATGTGTGAGTGTGCACGTGTATTCACGTGTTTGCAAGTTTCCTCTGTCCTTTTGGTGTGTGCGTCCTGCTGACTCCAGTGCACATTACACGGAGAAGGGTGTGTCAGGGTGGGGAGAGAGGCTGGCCAGCCTGTAACCTCAGCCTCTGCCATCGTGCACAGGCTCTGTGGACCAAGGACGGGGCTGCTGTCGTGTACCCCTGCCACGCGGTCATTGTGGTCCTGCACATTGACACTCAGGAGCAGTGCTTCTTCCTCGGCCACACGGACAAGGTAGGCACCTCCTGACCCAGGGGTCCTTGTGCCTTCGGGCCGCACAGCTTTCCTCAGCCCGCTGCCTCCCCAGGTCTCCGCCCTGGCGTTGGATGGGAGCAACTCCCTGCTCGCCTCAGCCCAGACACAACCCCCCAGTGTGCTACGCCTCTGGGACTTCCAGACCAGGGGCTGCCTGTCCCTCTTCTGGAGCCCTGCTCACACCGTCTGCTCCCTCAGGTGGGCGAGGGGCCTCTGAGGTGGGGAGGGGCTCGCCCTAGTGACGCTAACTGCCTTCTCCACACCCACAGCTTCTCCAGCAACGGGGCACTGCTCTGCTGTGTTGGCAAGGACCGCCACGGGAAGACGGTAACAGGGCGGGCTGAGGAGGTGGGGTCAAGTGGAAATCACTTCGGAAGCAGCCTTCCCCTACCAGCTTTTCCCTGGCTCTGCCAGGGAGCGCCCTGCCCTCACGCACGCAGTGTCTTGTGCTTTACAACCCTTGTGGGTGGAATCAACACTGAAATTACTCATCTCATTCTCCCCCTGACTAGATAGTTTGGTTGGTTAGGGCTTCGTCCTGAAGCACTGAGCTTGCCAGTTCCATGCCCATCAGGGCACATATAGGAACAGATCAGTATTCCTGTTAGTAAGTAAAAATGTAAAAAGCCCAACAAGTAATCTACCTCACTCTCTTTGGCGGCATGTTCTGGAGTCCTAGAGCAGCCAGGTTTTGTGTCTGAAGTGGTGTGTAACTGCTGGGCCTTCTCGCTACTTGTGGTTTGGTGTTTTCTGTTTGTTTCTGGGGATGAGTCAGCCTCATGTGTCTGCAGAAGGCAGACCGGGCAAGTGTAGGTCGCTCCGGGCCGTGGGGGCTGCCTTCCGCACCCCCTCACAAGGCGAGTGCTCAGGCTGGCTCCCATTGGGGCGAAGAGCCAAGGGGAGGCCCCGCAGGGCCTTAGCAGGGTCTTGTTGCAGGTGGTGGTAGCATGGGGCACTGACCAGGTGGGGCGAGGCGGTGAGGCCATCATTCTCGCGAAGGTGAACACTGATGTTGACATCCAGGCTTTTGAGATTGCCTTTTTTAATGAAACCAGGTAACTGGGCCTCCTATCTGGATAGGGATCGAACCACAGAGCCTGTACCCCCTCCCGGGTCCGTTTCCATAGCAGTTTTGGTCTCCCTGTGGAGAGTGGATGGCACTCACCCCCCATAATACCCTTTGCAGGATGGCGTCGTGCGGACGGGGCAATGTGCGGCTGTGGCGGCTTCGAGGTGGGAGCCTGCGCTCCTGCCCTGTGGACCTGGGGGAGCACCACGCCCTAGAACTCACTGACCTGGCCTTCGGGCAGGCCCAGGACAGCCACACACTGTGAGTATTGCCCTTCTGTCCTCACTAGGCAGGTTCTGCTCTGTCTGTCTGCCCCTTTGGCTCTCACCTGCCGCCTCTCTGGGCAGCTACGTTTGCAGCCGTAGTGGCCACATCCTGGAGATTGACCATCAGCGCATGGCTGTGCGGCATGTTCGTCGTCTCCTGCCCACGCAGACCCTCGGCAGCCCCCTCCCGCAGAAGCAGACCTCCGGATTGGGTGAGTGGCCCCTGCTGGGTGGGAGGGGCAGCCCTGCTGCCTCTGCTGACGCTGCCTGCACCCCCCCCCCCAGGTCCTGGCATTGCCATCAGCAGCATCAGCGTCTCCCAGGCTGAGTGTGCCATAGGCTCGGAGGACGGCCCCCTACGCCTCTGGCCCCTGGACTTCTCCTCTGTGCTCCTGGAGTCAGGTAGGGACAAGACCGTGCTTCACCGTCACGGTCACCACAGAAGGACCACGTCTCTGGACCAGTCCTGGACTGGATGGCAGTCCCAGGATGGCTGTGTCCTGACCCTGGGAGTCCACCATTGCTGAGCCCGGGAATGGGTGGCCACGGGAGAGCTGCCTGTCCCTGTCCACAGCGAGACGGTGCTCTGGGCAGTAAGGAAATGGGTTTGTGTCTTGGGGGGCTGGGAGGGAGGTGTAGCCTACATGTGGCTAGCCTGCCCTGGTGCCTGGCCTACCCCACGTTGGGCCTGGAAGGTCACCAACCCACCCTGCCTGCAGAGCACAAGGGCCCCATCAGCTCAGTCCGCTTCAGCCCCGATGGCCTGCGTGTCCTGTCCACCACCACCTCGGGCCACCTGGGCTTTCTGGACATACCGTCCCGGGAGTATAGCATGCTGGTGCGCTCCCACACTGCCCCAGTACGGGCCCTTGCCATTGAGTGCAAGCAGGGGCAGCTGGCCACTGTGTCCCAGGACCACACCATCCGAGTCTGGGATCTGGTGACCCTGCAGCAGGTAGAGTGTGGCCAGGAGGGAAGAACTGGAGGGGCACAGGCCACACTGAGGCCTGGGGGCAGGGCCCAGGCAGGCGGGGGGCTGGGGAAAGCTTTTGGCATGCTTTGTCCCGTGACCTGTGTTGGGGACCCTTGGGTTCAGGGCGCTGAAGAGAGACTAGCTCACGGGGTCTCCGGGCCAGCTGGCAGCCAGCACCCACCCTGCCCATCCTCATGTGGCCCCACTCTTCAGCTCTATGACTTCGAGTCACCCGAGGAAGCCCCATGTGCAGTCGCCTTCCATCCCATGCAGCCAGCCTTCTTTTGCGGCTTCAGCAGTGGGGCCGTCCGCTCCTTCAGCCTGGACGTCACCGAAGCCCTTGTGGAACATAGGTGGGTGCCCACCCGACTGGCCCCTAGCCTCACAGATGCCTATGGTGGAAACTTGTGGGGTCCCCTAGAGTGTGTGTGTGCCTGGGCAGAGTGGAAGAGGGCTGTCTACAGGAAGCTCCTCTGTTCAGCTGCCCCTTGGGACTTGACCAGGCCCAGCTATGGGAGGTCAGGGATGCTGGAGCTCAGAGCCAAGGCAGTGGGCATTCTTGTGTGGGCAGGTGTCACCAAGGAGCCATCACTGGCCTGGTTACCAGCCCCGATGGCAGCCTCCTGTTCAGTGCCTGCTCCCAGGGCACTCTGGCCCAGTACCATTGTGCTGCCACGTGCTGCCGTGTCCTGCGTGTTGAAGGTCAGAGCCCCGAGCCCCGAGCCCCACCACCTTCCTCAGCCGCACCCAACCTCCCAGCCTTGCCCTGGCCAGGTTCCTCTGAGCGGAGGGCTCGCCTAGTACCCGCCGACAGATTGCCTTCTGTGCCCTCACTACCGAGACCCCCGGGGCACGTGTGCTTTTAGAGCACACCAGGGTCTCAAAACTGAAGGCCAGTGAGGGTCTGTGCCTGCCCAGCCCTGAAGGAGGTGAATAACCTGAGCACCTGGCTGGTAGAGACACCCAAGGGCGTCTGCCCCTCACACGGCCAATTGGGTGGTCACTTGGGGTCACCCGTGGCCCAGGAGAGCTCCAGTGGTCCTGACAGTCCCTAGGGCCCTGAACGTCTTGGCACTCTGACACCCAGGCCCCTGGGCTGACTGCAGTTGTGGGCAGGTTTGGAGTCTGCTCTGGACAGCCTCTCCCACCTAGCTGACCAGCTGTCCCTGTGATTCCGGCAGCTAACGTGGTGTGCCGGGATGCCCACCCAAGTTCCAACAGCCTGGCAGTCAGTGGGGACAGCCGCCTGCTGGCCTTCGTGGGTCCCTTTAAGTACATGGTGACCATCATGGATGCAGCCTCACTAGAAGATGTGAGTTAGCCAGAACCTTCTGTGTGTCCAGTGTGGGTGGGCCTGCACCGGCCTGGCCAGCAGCCCCCATGGTATCTCAGCTAGCTGCACAGGGCTCCCCTGAGTTCCGCCAGGATGGGAGGCATGCAGGAGCCAGGGCCCCCCTTGGCCCTGTGTGAGTACAGCAGCGTCGAGGGGGCAGATGGGACCGTGCTCACTTCAGAGGCACAGAGGACATGTATGCCCAGGGTGGGCCCGCCTGTGGGGGTGTGAGCTCTGCCCAGAGGTCGTGGCTGGTGGCTAGTTGCCGTTCTTGTCCAGCTGCTGCGAGTTGACATCAGCACCCTGGACCTGGCCAGCAGGCGCCCAGACTTGGCCATGGCTATCTGCTTCAGTCCCGCACCTCTTAGCAACCTGCTGGTGTCCACGTCATCCAGCAAGGTTGTAGTGCTCGATAGCACATCGGGCCGCGTGGCCCGAGAGGTGAGTCCAGGGTTGTGGCCGTGGCTGGGCCTCCCTTTAGCCCCCATCTTGGTATCCCCAGTGCCTCGTGGAGGGGAGGTGCTGGGCTGCCTTCCAGTCCTGCGAGGTGCGTTTTTTGGGGAGGCCAGTTGCCCTGGTTCAGGGGACCTGTGTGCTCTGCTTGTCTCCCCCATGAGACTGTTCTCTTGCAGTTGTGTGGCATCCACCCCGTGGCCCCCCACGCCCTGGCTCTCAGCCCGGATGCCCGTTTCCTGCTGACAGCGGCCGACCGAGCCATCAGGGTGTGGGACTACTTAACGCAGGCCAAGCCCAGCTGCCAGGTGTGTGCAGCCGGTGGGCGCAGGTGGGCACAGGCAGGCGGGGGAGAGGAAGAGTGGAAGGAGACCCACAGCGCCTGCCACCACATGAGAGCCTCTTGTCAGCTGCCAGTCTGGCCAGCCCTGGGTGTGAGAGGGCACTAGGGTCTCTGATGTGACATGCATGCCCCCCAGGTGTACATTGGTCACTCAGAACCCGTGCAGGCTGTGGCCTTCACCCCTGACCGGCAGCATCTCCTCAGCGTGGGTGATGCCATCTTTCTTTGGGATATCCTGATCTCCCCGGAGAAGTCGCCCCCAGGAAGGCAGGTGCCCTTGACTTGAGTCTGTCAAGCCTCCTGCTGCATCTTCCCCACCCAACACCCTCTCCTGTTGCCTCTGCAGTGTCCAAGACGCACCCGGGGGCCCCCCGACCTCTGAGGCTGGTGAGTGGTGCCACCACGATGGAAGGTCTGTGGTGACATCGGATGCTGGCACTGTAGCCCCTGGGAGTAGCAAGCTGCTGCTTCCTGTCCTGGTGCTTTTAGGGCATGGAAGGACGGGGGACTAGGCACACCTCCCCTCCGCGCTCTGCCTTCCTCAGACCCTGAGCAAAGCCTAGCTTCTTTCATCCTCAGGCTTGAATGCAGGACAGCTGGAGGGTGCGGTGTCTGGGGCCAGTGGGCTCCCCTGGCAGCAGGGGCCCATGCCATCCCAGGCAGTCCCCCACCAGCCGGGCATCTGTACTGGACCCTCACGTGCAGCTGATGGTAATGGCAGGGGTCCCAGAGCACCGGGAGGGCATGGTCGTACGGTTCCCATCTGGCGGGCTCTGGTGCTGCTCCAGGTCTGTGGGGAAGGGCAGGGCTCGAGGGGGCTCTGTGCCCTTCCCTCACTGCACCCCACCTCTCCAGGCACTTTCTTCGTGTCAGATGAAGAAGGCCCCTCTGAGGAGAGCCATGGCCCCAGGAGGCCGTGCCAGGCCCCAGGCCCGCCCGTGCTGGTGCAGAAGGAGGCCTGTAGGGCCGGAGATGGGGCCCGGAGTACTGCAGGGGGCCCCTGGGGCCTCGACATGCTGCCGCACCCCCATGGTCAACCCAGTAAGCAGTGTAGGGTGGGAATACTCATGACCAGGCCTGGCCCAAATGCAGGTGCCCATGGGTCCCAGATTGGGGTCACCCCGTGAGATCAGGCCTGGTCACTTAACTGGCGAGTGGATGAGCCTGCGGCCCCTGGGAGACGGGGCGGCGGGATGTGGCTCACCTACCTTCTCTGACCGAGCATCTCCTGGGTCATGGACTTTTCTTGTCCAGCCAGGAGGAGGGGACTGTATGAGGGAGGGGTTTCAATGGTTGGTTTTGTGTAGCTTGACTTTCTGTGATTTTTTTCTTTTCTGTCAGGTGCCTGGGGCACTAGGAGAACCAAGACCGAGCCCCCTGCCCGCCCGGACTCGTACACACACTTTACAGCACGCTATAAGGCCTCCGTGATGGCCCAGGTGGGCTGCGGTGGGGTCCTCACCACCTTTGCCGTCGGGGGAGGCTCAGGGCTGAGGGTGGCATAGCCCTGTGGTTTCTGGGAGCATTACCTGATACACAGGGTCCCTGGGGTGTCCCTGGGGCTGCTCCCAAAGCTGACAGCAGTCCAGGCCTGACATTCATCACCTCGCAGTGCCCTTCCACCCTGTACTCTGCTCTCACTGTCACTGACACTCAAACGACTTGGGCAGTGTCCTGCTGAACCCACTGTCTCCACCCAGTGGTCCTGGCTCCTGCCCACCTCGGGTGCCCTGTCTCTGAGAGCCCCCTGGATCTTGCTGCCCTGGCCTGCTCATTCTGGATGTCAGGGACCCCCCACTCTTCCCACTGCTGCCTCCCTGTCTGCAGCCCCAGCTCCTGTCCTTGGTTGGCCTCCTGTGTGCAGGCTTTTGGGCCCACCCTCTTGCCATTTGTCCCATTCTGGGAGCTTGTACCTCCCACCTCTGTCCCAGGCTCCAGCCTGATGGGGCACAGCCTGAGCTGGGGGGGGGGGGAGGATGCTGGGGGAGAGGCTGGCTGGCTACTGTGCCATACACCAATGTCCTGGGGCCACTCCCTCGCAGAAGGTCTCCTCTCCCCCGGCTGGGGGCAAGGGGCTGCACCTGAAGGCTGTTGTGGGCTACAACGGGAACGGACGGGCCAACGTGATCTGGAGGCCAGACACAGGTAGGGGCCACTGTCCACCCTGACTCCCCGCCCCGGAGGGGCAGGGCAGAGCCAGGCCCAGCTCTGTCCACCCCCAGGCCTCAGGAGGGCAAGTAAACATTGGCTGGGATGGTGGCTTGAGATAAGAGGTGGCATTTCCCTGTCGCACCTGTAACTCTAGCCCATGTCCCCTGTGCCACTACGGAGCATTTTCCCAGAAGGGCTTACATGATCCCTGTGGCTGATGAAACTGGCAGGGAGGGTGACCCTTCCTGTCCGCAGGCTTCTTTGCCTACACGTGCGGCTGCCTGGTGGTGGTGGAGGACCTGCACTCCGGCGCCCAGCAGCACTGGCTTGGCCACTCTGCGGAGATCTCCACGCTGGCTCTCAGCCACGATGCCCAGGTGCCCATTCTGCATCCGGGAGCATGCTGCGCATCCCAGTGTCCCTCCTGGGGGGGCTTCAGAGCAGCACAGGGGACTCTGTTCTGGTCTTTTGTCCCCCCAGAGCCAGGATGGGCACCTAGACTTCCCCACCCCTCCCCCGGCCCCCCAGGTCCTGGCCTCGGCGGGATGTGGAAGCACCACCTCCTGCTGCCAGATCCGCCTCTGGGACGTGCCCGGGGGCTCCAGCCAGCAGCTCCTGTCTCCCCACCGCACTGCTGTACAAGCCCTGGCCTTCTCCCGGGATGACAGGCTCCTCGTCACCCTGGGTCAGCCGCGGGGAGAGTGGGGGCAGAGGGCAGTGGCCTCTGGACTCCCCTGCCTGATGTGACTACCATGCATCTCCCCAGGGGACTATGGCGACCGAATCCTGGCCCTGTGGAGCATGGCCACCTATGAGGTCGTTTCCTTTACCTACCTCCCAGAGCCGGTGCATGGCCTGGCCTTCAGCCCCTGGGATGCTGCTGAGCTCACCTGCGTGGGCCAGGGCGCCCTCACCTTGTACTTCCTGCAGCAGCATGGGGCTGACACCAGCTTCCAGGTGCCAGGGTTCAGGGATGGTTTTGGAGGATGAGGTCTGGCTGGGTCCTGGAATGTCACTGAGCCACACTGCCCTGTTTCTCTCCAGGCCCACCGAGAGCCCGTCCCTGAGGCTGTGGGGGCGGGTGAGCTGACATCGCTGTGCTATGGGGCTACGCCCCTGCTGTACTGCGGCTCCAATGCTGGCCAGGTCTGCGTCTGGGACACACGTGCCCGCCGTTGCTTCCTGGCCTGGGAGGCGGACGAAGGTGAAATTGGTGGGTACCTGAGTAGTCCCTGAGACCCCTCGCAGCTGGAGGGAGCGGGGGTCAGCCTCTCTGTGGGAGCCCCAGTGCGGGGAAGCAACTCACGCTGCCACCTGCTTCCCAGGAGTGCTGCTGTGCTCCGGGTCACAGCTGGTCAGCGGCAGCAACACGAGGCGCCTGCGCCTGTGGGCCGTGGCTGCTGTGCCAGAGCTGAGGCGCACGGGCTCGGGAGCCAGGTGAGCCTTCACGTGGTGCTGGCGGCCTTGACCGGGGCCGCACGCCAACACGCTGTCTCCAGCTGGGCCTGCCCTCCGTGGGGATGTGCTTGGGTGAGGCCAGGGCTTAAGAACATGGATGCACCCCAGAAGCCCTGGGTCTCCTGGGCTCTTGTTGCTGCCACTCTTGGGACCCACTGACCACACCCCTCCAGGTCTAGCTCCGTGTTCATGGAGCGCGAGCTGACCCTGGACGGGGCCATCGTGAGTGCCGTCTTCCACGACAGCATGGACATGGGCGTGGTGGGCACCACAGCAGGCACACTCTGGTACGTCAGCTGGGCCGAGGGCACCAGTACCCGCCTCATCAGTGGCCACAGAAGCAAGGTGAGGCTGCCGGGCCACCAGCTCTCTGTCAAAAGATGTCCTGGGGGCTTCTGTCCTGGACACAGGCAGTTGCCGGGAGCCCCTTGTTATGCCTGTCGCTCTCTGTTGTGTCTCCCGCCCCCACGTGTCGTGGTTGAGTCAAGCCCAGCAGTGGGATTGGTTCGCGTGTAAATATTTGAGGTTCTCAGGATAAGGACTCCACATGCTCAGAACCTCCCACTCACCTCGTGTTGACATAGTCCACAGAGTTCACTCCTGTCAGCACTCCACCCTGGCCTCTTTTTGGTCCTTCCTCTTGGCTCTGTTGCTTTTTTTCCCTTGGCAAAGAAACCAGGTCATCCATCCCTGAGCCTCCCACAGACCAGGGTGGGACCTGCTTTTATGCTCCCATGTTCTCTGGGGTTCAAGAATCTGGAGGCTGAGCCAGAACCTGGTCCTGCCAGTCAGTCCCACAACTCCTTGTGTGAACTGTGCCTCCCACCGGGAAGCAAGCGGGCGCAGCTTGCCTTTCCGCGCTGCCCTTGTCCCGAGTGACCCACCATGTTGGTGGAATTGCAGGTGGCAGGAGTCTGTTCTTCCAGGAGACAGAACTGGCCTCGTGAGTGCTGGATTTTCCGAGGCAAAGCTTGGACAGCAGCAGCACGGTAGCTGGTTCTCTCCCTTGTGGACCAGGTTTCCAACACTGGGTTGGTTCTCCCAATAACGACCAGTGTATTTACTTTTCAGGTCTTTAAGAGATGGTTGGGTATACATGTAGGCCAGGCCTCACCCGGTCACTGTTCACAGAGCTATGGTTTTAGCCAGTGACAGATTCTTTGAATTGGCTATTGAGTCCTTTCTTTCTTGAACCTGTATTTACTTTTTTGGAGGTAATGTAGCCATCAAATTAAATTTGAAAGGATTACATATATTTTTTTGTTTTTTGGTAACAGTCTTATATCGAAGTATAATTCATATACCATACTCTTCAGCAACTTCAAGCCAGTGGCTTTCATTATATTCACAGAATTGTATAGCTATCAGCACAGCCCACTGTATAGCATTTTCCTCAGTCTGAAAGGAAAGCCCATACCCATCAAGCACTTACCTCCCATTCCTCGACAAGCAACAACTATGGATTTACCTGTTCTGGATGCCCTGTATCAATGGAGTCACACACTGTTGGTCCTCTCTGTCCGGCTTCTCTCTGAGCATCATGTTCTCAGGTTTCATCTGCGCTGTACTGTGTCAGTGCCTCACTCCTTTGTACTGTCAAATGCTATCCCATGGCACAGACGGGACGCGTTGTGTTTATTCATCTATCAGAGTAGGAGCTTTTGGGTCCTAAGCTGATGATCACTGGGGATTTCCCTCTCCCTCTGCAGCTCCCTCCGGGACTGGACTTGGATATTTCTTCCCAGAGGAGCCCATTGCTTCTCAGCTGGAAAGAGCTAAATTATTATCTTTAAAGATAAAATATATTGTGAATTCATACTTCCATCTGAAACTTCAGTGCAGGACTAGGCTGTTTTATTTCATCTCACTGGTGCATGGTGACTGTATCCCCTTTTTCCCACACCAGAAATCCTGATTCTCAGTAGTCACATGCCTGTTTTCTCCCTTGATGCCCACTTGACAGCCTCAGGAAGTCACACCAGCGCCCCGGTGGCGAGGCCCCTGGAATGGTCCGGAGCGTGTCGGCGTCCTTTACTTTTTTTAGTCTGTAGCCCTCTAGGGACACGTTGTCCTATCGCCATATTTTAGGTTCTTCCGGAGCATTTCTCTAGAGTCCCAGCAAGAGGAGTCAGGTTCAATAGCCGATGGGTTCCTTGCCATTTGAATTCCACCCAGGTCTTATGTGGGGCATTCAGGAGGGAGCAGTCCACGTGAAGGTGGCCATGGCCAGGCAGGCTTGGGAAGGAAACACATGCTGTCAGAGGAATGACCTGGCCCCACTGTGTCCTCTCTCTGCCCGAGGACCACGTGGTCTCAGATCGGGCTGGCTGGCTACCCGCAGGTGAATGAGGTGGTGTTCAGCCCCAGTGAGTCCCACTGTGCCACGTGTGGAGATGATGGGAGTGTGAGGGTGTGGTCCTTAGCCAGCATGGAGCTGGTGATTCAGTTCCAGGTGCTGAACCAGGTACTCGGGGCTCCAGGGGCTGGGGTTGTGTGCTCGGAGTGGGGCTCCGCCTATCCACCCTCCCTTTAGCCTCAGTGTCTGGCCTCGGCCTTGGCATTGGGTCCGCTTCTTGCTCCCCAGGGAGCACTGATGTTTCTCTACTGGGGGGTCCCCAGAGCTGCCTCTGCTTGGCTTGGAGCCCCCCATCCTGCAGGCTCCCAGAACAGCAGCGCATGGCGGCAGGTTACAGCGATGGCACGCTGCGTGTCTTCAGCATCTCCCAAATTTCAATGGAGCTCAAGATGCAGCCGCACGTAGCCGCACTGACAGCCATCGCCTTCTCTGTTGACGGTGAGCGGGACTCAGGTGATGGTGTGGCCCCTGCCGCGTCCAGGTCATACCTTTGGGCAGGGGCTCACAGGGTAACTGGCCCCTGCGTGGCCCAGGTCAGACCATCATTTCTGGAGACACGGATGGGCTTGTGGCCGTGAGCCGCTGCTGCACGGGGATGACCTTCCGTGTACTGAGGGACCACCAAGGCGCTTCCATCTCTTCCATCCAGAGCACGAGCAAGGAGGTGAAGTGGCCTCATGAGCCATCAGGGTCCTGTCTTGGAACTACTGGCAGGGAGGGGGCTTGGGCAGAGTGGGGCAGGAGGTACCCACCTACCCCTTACCTCCCCAGTATGTAGACTTCGGAGTGGAGGGCCCAGATTTGTGGTTGGCTGCCAGTAGAGACCAGCGGGTCAGCATCTGGGCCTCTGACTGGCTGCAGAACCACTGTGAGCTCGTGGACTGGCTGAGCTTCCCAGCACCCACCCTCACGGAGGTGAGGGTCTCGGGAGCACCCCAGGTGGGGATGGTGTCTGCCCACCCTGCCACAGCATGCTGTGCCTTTCCTTAGGCTCCAGATTGCTCTCCGCCCTCCCTCGCTGCCTTCTGCCCCTGGGATAGGGCACTGGTGGTGTGGGCAGGCCTCGGCCCACATCCGGAGGTGGTCTTCTACAGTCTCTGCCAGAAGCAGGCACGTGCATGCCCTCTGGAACTCTGGGAGGGAAGGGTCCTGGGCCGTGGGAACCCCTGCCCAGTGCCTTACGCTTGCTACCCACAGGTGGTGGAGAAGATCCTGTTGCCTTTCTCTGCTGTGTCCCTGAGTCTGTCCCCCAGGGCCCGCCTCATGGCCATTGGCTTCGCTGGTGAGTACTGGTGGGCACAGACTCAGCCTGTCTTGAGTGGGGCTGAGTGGATGTGCCTGTGCCCCCACACTGAGACATGCTCCTCACGTCTGTATCTGGGTTCCCCATCTCGGAAGTGGGGTGCTGAGTATAGCACCCAGCACTGAATAGAGGGACTCAGTGGCCCAGCTTGGGGCCTTAGAAGCCACTTGCTGTTAGGTACCCTGATGACAATGGGCTCATTCTTGACCCTGCTGCCCCAGTCCCAGTGGCAGGTGGCCATAAGTGCGGAGACATGGGCCATTCAGAACAGGTCTTCTGTGCTACGCCAGCGTCCAGCTGCAGACAGCCAGTGTGGGTTGGATCCTCCTGGGCCCTGGAGCTATACACATGGGCACAGGGCCCACCCTATACTATTTTCCTGCAGAGCGTGTGCTGAGGCTGGTGGACTGTGTGTCAAGGGCCGCGCAGGACTTTGCTGGCCACGACGACTGTGTTCAGCTCTGTAGGTTTGCCCCGTCTGCCAGCCTGCTCTTCACGGCGGCCCACAATGAGATCTTGGTGTGGGAGGTCACAGACTGCTGAGTCACAGTGGGGGCACTGGGGTCATGTCCTGCTGGTCACACCGGGCACCTGGTCTGGGCAGAGGCTCTGCTGAGAAGTCGAGTTTGTGGAGAACCTCGTGCTGGGCTCAGATGGCTGAGTAGGCTCAGCCCCGCCACACTGGATGAGTTCAGGATTCTGTGTGAATCAAGGCTCTGAGCATGTGTAAAGTGCTTGTTGGCACCTGAGTACTTTCCTGTGTTTCTACCTGTACAGTTGAAATAAATGTAGACATTGCATTGCGGCTTTGTTACTGGTCACTGCAGACTCCTACTGCCCTGGGCCTGGCTCTCCCGCCTGTCTTGAGTTCAGCCTCTGCCCAAGCCCCAGACCTCCTGCTCCCTGCAAGAACTGAGGCCTTAGTTTGTCCACCCGAAAGACTTACCTGGTCCGGAGTGGGCCGGTCATCGTCCAGCAGGAAGCTTCTGGGGCTGGGCTGCACCTGAGACAGGGTTCCGCCCTTGTGTCCCGCGCAACGTCCGCAGTACCCGGTGGGACCACAGGGAGGCGCCACTTCCCGGCCGCTCTGGCCTGCTGGGCTCGCTAGTGAGGCCATGCGGGCGGGGCCGGAAGTGCGGGCTTGAGGAGAGCAGGAGAGTGGGCAGAAGAGCTGAAGCCTCCTCCGGCTGGAGGCGAAGCTGAGACTGGTGTCCGGCTGCAGCTACGGTGGGCTGCCATGAAGAGGGACGTTCGCATCCTGCTGCTGGGCGAGGGTAGGCCGGGGCTGGGCGGGAATCGGGGTCGGGCCGGTCTTATGGGGGCGCTGCGACCTTGGCCACTGCCCTGACCGCGCCATCCCGCGCAGCCCAGGTGGGGAAGACGTCTCTGATCTTGTCGCTGGTGGGCGAGGAGTTCCCTGAAGAGGTGAGGATGGTCGTGCAGAGGAGGGGACTGAGGCCCCAGGGAGGACCTCCCTCTGTCCCTGGGCCACCCTTACGCCGATATGCTTCAGGTCCCGCCCCGGGCAGAAGAGATAACCATTCCTGCGGACGTCACCCCAGAGAAGGTGCCTACTCACATCGTAGATTCCTCAGGTAGAGCCCCTCCCCAACTCGCCCCACCCGACTTCACCCCAGCGTTCTGCCCAGAAGCTGTATTTTGGGCAGAAGGTCTCGCAGTGCCATCTCTTCTTCCGTCCAGAAGCCGAGCAGACGGTGGAGGAGCTCCAGGATGAGATCCACAAGGTACAGTGTGTTCTGAGGGCTCAGGAAGAGGGTTCCAGGAAAACAAGGAGGGATGAGTTCAGGGCCCAGACCCTGGTGGGCTGCTGCCTAGGCCTGATGGACTTGTCTCTCTAAAGGATTGGATTAAGGTGCTCAGGGTGTCTGCAGCTTAATTCTTCCATGATTTCTCAGTATGGGGTTGGAGTTTCTCTGATGCATTCTGCTGGGAGTTGGGGAGGAAAGGGACCGTGCCTCTCTCCTACCCACATTGGCTTTTTCAGCAGCTATTGGGGGACAGATGTCATTGTCCTTCAAAGCGATCCCTTAAGCAGTTCTGTGCCCCAGCCACCTACCCCCCACTCTGTAGTGCAATCCATTGTCCTGGGTATTTGGCTATGGTGCTGTGACCAGGGCTGCAGGTTTAACAGCCCTCTGTTCATCTCTTATCAGGAGGACCTGTGTTTGGGCCAAGCTCCTGTAAGGAAGTTGTTCCTAAAGCCTTGCCCTCTCCCTGTGCAGCTTCTGTGCTATAGGGGTGCCACTGGGCAAGGACTGAGGCCACAGCTCCTGAGGAACGGCCTTCTTGTCATTACTCCTTGTGCTGTTGTCCTTGTCACCTTTCTTGCCTATAGTGACACAGGAGTGAAGGGCCAAGGCCAGAGTGGAGTGCCAAGTTTAGGGGGTGCCTGTGTCCACCCTGACCCAAGTTGCAGCACTGGGGCCTGGAAACGACCAGGGAAGGGCTTGTCTGAGTTTAGCACAGCAGACCCCAGTCCCAGTGATAGGGCCAGGGAGCACTGGCCGAGGAGTACTGGTAAAGGATGGCTCCCTGGGTCTCTGATCCGTGCCCTGTCCTGCCTGTGAGTGCTGGGGCGGCATGGACAGGGAGTCTCTATACTGTACCATGTGTCCTTCCCCACAGGCAAATGTGGTATGTGTGGTGTACGACGTGTCTGAGGAGGCCACCATTGAGAAGGTGAGCAAGAGAGTGCCTGTTTGACTGAGTCTCTCCTGCTAGCACCCACCTTGGTCATCAGCCTTGTCCTCCGTACAGACCCCAGGTGGATGCCCAGCAGATGCAGGCTCTGGGGTGACTCACACCTGTGGCCAGCCCCATCTCTGACGAGTGCTTCAGGGAACCTCCCAGAGCCACCCTGGGTGCTGGGAGCTTGTGGTCAGGACCCCACAGCTTCCCCTGTGTTGCTATCTCCCTGCAGAAGGCGTGGAGTCACGAGTCTAAACCACTTACACTTACAGAAGGGGCTGCTGACCTCGGGTCCCTTGGGGGGTGTTTGGGAACTACTAGGATCCGATGAGGTCCCACCTGTCAGCTGCACACTCCACTTCTTCCCAGTGGCTGTGACTTTGGCCTTCATTAGGCCTAGACTGCCCCCCATCTCCCTTGGGCTGGGCACACGTTCCATGTGGGAGCTGTCTGGGCCACCTCTTGCTTCATGCCAGGCCTTGCCTTTCAGATTCGAACCAAATGGATCCCACTGGTGAATGGAGGAACTGAAAATGGGCCCAGGTAACGGGGAGAGCCGGGGGGGGGGGGAGAGCGTTCTCCTCTAGCTGTCTCATCCCTGATGACCATGGGCCTCTCCCCAGGGTCCCCATCATCCTGGTGGGCAACAAGTCGGACCTACGGCCAGGGAGCTCCATGGAGGCTGTTCTACCCATCATGAGCCAGTTCCCTGAGATAGAGACCTGTGTGGAGGTGAGTAGACATGCATGGCAGGGCCAGGTAGGGGGCACTGGGGTGGAGAAGAGAAGGGGCAGGGCCAGGACCTTGGGACAGGCAAGCTGTTTTGTTGAGGGCATCCTTGGGAAGGGGGCTGCTGATTACCTGTGCCTGCATCTTCGAGTCCCCTGGCATCGGGCACCTCTCTGAGTCTGTCCTGCTGGCTCCCAGTGCTCGGCCAAGAACTTGAAAAACATCTCAGAGTTGTTCTACTATGCACAAAAGGCCGTGCTGCACCCCACAGCTCCCCTCTATGACCCTGAGACCAAGCAGGTGAGCAGCGGGCGTGGGTGGGGTGGCTACAGGTGGGACTAGGGGAACGTGCTGAGCTGCCTATCCCCACAGCTCAGGCCTGCATGCACACAGGCCCTCACGCGCATCTTCAGGCTGTCAGACCAGGATGTGGACCAGACACTCAGTGATGAGGAGCTCAACGCATTCCAGGTGCGGCCCACCCTTCTTGGGCTGCATCCGGGCTTCATGTCATTAATGACCAGGCCAAGCAGTCAGCGGGGCGTCTGGCTAATAGAAACTTTTTCTCGGAGGCAGAAAACCTGTTTTGGGCATCCCCTGGCCCCACAGGCCCTGGAGGATGTAAAGATGGTGGTGCACAAGCACGTGGCAGGAGGCGTGCGGGATGACCGGCTGACCCTGGATGGTGAGGCCTGACCCCCTCTGTCCCCTGGTGTGGGGAGTGTCTCAGCCAATACCCAGTGCTTCCTTCTCTGCACCTTTCTGAACAGGCTTCCTCTTCCTGAACATGCTTTTCATCCAGCGCGGCCGCCACGAGACCACATGGACCATCCTGCGGCGCTTTGGCTACAGCGACACTCTCGAGCTGTCCACTGACTACCTCTTCCCTCCGTGAGTGGTGGGTGGGGCTCTCAGGGTCCGATGGTGCCAGGGTGCGGTGGGAGCCCTTGCTCAGGCAGAGGATGGCTGTGGGCAGGCAGACTGGGACTTATGCTGAGCAGATGGCCCCAGCCACGTCTCTGCCTGCTTTCTGCTGCGGTGCTCAGCCAAGGGGGAGGGTGCAGAAGCCTTGGGGGTGCAGTCTGACTTGCAGGTGGGTCCAGCTGTGCAGACGGGAGGTGTGTTGAGCACGGGGGAACCAATGGCAACCCCACAGGCTCCACGTGCCCGCTGGCTGCAGCACCGAGCTCAACCACTTTGGCTACCAGTTTGTGCAGAGGGTGTTTGAGAAGCATGACCAGGTGAGGGCGTGGTCACCCTGCTCTGCTCCTGTCCTGCTTTCCTCTCCTGGCTCCCAGCCAGCGTCACCATGCCCCTCTGCCTGCAGGACCATGACGGTGCCCTCTCGCAGGCAGAGCTGCAGGAGCTGTTCAGTGTGTTCCCAGCCGCCCCCTGGGGCCCTCAACTCCTGCGAGAGGTCCGAACTGAAGCAGGCCGGCTGACCCTGCATGGGTACCTCTGCCAGTGGACGTAAGTGCGGCCCCCTCTGCCCCCACCCACCAAACAGTGCTGCCCCCTCACGATGCTCCTGCTCCCTCCCTCGTGCTCCAGCCTGGTGACTTACCTGGACGTCCGGCGCTGTCTGGAGCATCTTGGCTACCTGGGCTACCCCACCCTCTGCAAGCAGGACTCCCAGGCCCATGCCATCACAGGTGGGTACCCGCCCTCACAGTGGCCTGGCCCAGCTCCTCCCTGGCAGCTCCTCACTCTCATTTGTCCCCTGCATCCTCCCACAGTCACCCGTGAGAAGAGGCTGGACCAGGAGAAGGGACAGACGCAAAGGAATGTCCTCCTGTGCAGGGTGGTAGGGGCCCGCAGAGTGGGCAAGTCTGCCTTCCTCCAGGCCTTCCTTGGCCGAGGCCTCGGGGTGAGCATCGTATGCGGGGTGAGGGGACCTTGGTGGGGGTAAGTGCTCTGGGGAGTGTCAGGGCCAGCAGGCTTCAGGTACCTCTCTCCTCAGCATCAGGACGCCGAGGAGTACCACAAGATGCCAGCCGGCTATGCCATTGACACAGTGCAGGTCAACGGGCAGGAGAAGTACCTGATAGTGAGTGTTGGGGTTGGGGAGGCCCCTGTGAAGGCCCAGATGCACTCGGGCACTGCCGTCCCAATGTGGCCTGGGGAACTAAGCCCCCTGCCTCCCTGTGAGGCAACTCTTTGTCCAGCTATGTGAGGTAGATGCAGATAGCCTGCTGTCCACCTCACCTGATGCTGCCTGTGACGTCGCCTGTTTGATGTTTGATAGTAGTGACCACCGGTCCTTTGCAATCTGCACCAGTGTCTACAAGGCAAGCCCCCACCTACCGGGGTCCTGTGGACAGCATGGCTGTGGGTGGGGGTCCTCCAGCACCCTTACCATGCCTGCCCTGGGACTGCTTCACATGGCCACTCCCCTTGCAGCGCCATTATATGGATGGGCAGACCCCCTGCCTCTTCGTCTCCTCGAAGGCTGACCTGCCTGAAGGTGTCTCACTGCCTGGCCTTTCTCCAGCCGAGTTCTGCCGCAGGCATCGGCTACCTGCCCCGACACCGTTCTCCTGTGCTGGCCCAGGAGAGCCCAGCACAGCCATCTTCACCCAGCTTGCCACCATGGCCACCTTCCCGTGCGTATTGGCGTCACAGTCCCTGTGGTGGGAAGCCTGACACTAGGAGAGTATCAGGACTGGAGTCAGATGCAGGGTGGGCCTTGGTCAGGTGCTGATGCCCTGGCAGGCCCTTTGGGGCCCAGTCTCGCCAGTTGCCCTTGGTCTGGGAGTGCTGCTGTGTTTGATACTGACGAGTTGCAGCTCTCTGGAGCTCTGTGACTTTGCAGGAGAAGGGGACTGAGGGAGGTGTAGCAGCAAGCATCTGGGCAGCACCCGGAAGGTGTCTCTCTTTCCTGCAGGTACCTGGTCCATGGGGAGCTGCATACCACCTCCTTCTGGCTCCGGGTGACATTGGGGGCTGTTGGGGCTGCTGTTGCTGCTGTCCTCAGCTTCTCACTCTACAGGGTCCTGGTGAGGAGCCGATGAGGCCCTGGTGCCCTGCATTCTGATCTCAGGGTCCTGAGGTGCTGTCGGGCCACCCACTTAGTGGAGCTTCCGTCTGTCTAAACTTTGCTCCTGAGGGCAGCCTGCCCACTGCCCCAAGGATGGGCCCCGGGTCCTGCCAGCCTGTATCCTACCCAGCATCACCCACCTTTGTGGGCATTGTGTCTGAGACACTGTGGGGTATGGGTGAAGAAGGCTGTGATCCCAGACCTGAATTCTCAGGGCTCCAGTCTTTCCTGGTCCCAAGCACCAGTGGGAATGAAGGGGGTCAGAGGACAGAGCTTTGGGCCAAAGGCAGGAAATGAAGGGAAGAAAGTGGCCAGATCAGTATGTTGCTTCCTCTCCCCACCATTGGGAGACTGGTCCAGGAGGCTGCACCTCTCATGGAAGATGTTTTGGTTTCCTGATTAAAATTCAGTATCTTTTTCATCTTGGACTCTACTTTCTGAAGGTGACTTTTGTTGGCTATGTCCTTTGTCTTCGTGTGGCCTGGAAACTTCACTCCTGACCCTCCCGTGTTTGCTTCCCCTCTGGGCCCGAGACCTCACAGGAGCCCACATGAGGTCACTGTGTCCCAGCTGCAGCTTGGAGCCTCTACATCAAGGTCCAGGCTTTCCTGAGGGACCTGATACCCAAGGTCCTCCTGGCCCGCCTCCTCCCCAACCTCAGCGTCCATCCCAGCAGCCTGCTTGAGCTGTGGGCAAGAGCTGGGGTTCTGAGTTGGAACTGGCTTGTGATAAAATGTCCTGCTTCTGGTGTGCAAGGTAGCTCCTGTTTTGGGGAAGTTGTTCTTCCTCACACCCTGACCAGAGGCCTCTGTCAACCGACTCTTAGCAAGGAGTGGGCCCTACTTGGGATTATGTTTCAACACCTGTTCCAGATGCTTCCTTGGCCAGTGTTCTGTGGCCTGGAACAGAGACAGCCCATGGCAGGACTGGGTGGAAGAACCTGGCTACCCAGAAAGGTACCCCTCAGGCAGCTCCTTCTATACCAGGGTCTCTTCTAGAGACCTGGAGTGCAGTTCCATGGAGTTAGGGGCACTACGTGTTCTATAGGGATGTTCAAGGCCTGACCTAGAAGGATCTGGGGTCAGACTATTTTGTTGTATTTTTTTTTTTTGAGAGAGGGAGAAATGAAAAGCATTGACTTATAGTTGTGTCACTTTAGTTGTTCACTGATTGCTTCTTACACTGCCTTGATGGGGGCGGAGTGGGGGGGGGTGAACAACACAAACTGAACCAGTGACCCCTTGCTCAAGCCAGCAACCTTGGGATCGTGTCCATGATCCCGCACTCAAGCCATTGATTTCAAGCCGTTGAACCTGGGGCCTGGTGTTCCAGTCTGAGGTTCTATCTGCTGTGCTGCCACTGGTTAGGCTGGGGTCAAACTTGAAGTTGTACCTCCATCATTCCATCCTCCCAGCTGCTGAGGTGCAGTTCTGATTTGTTGGGCCTCTATCCTGAGGCCCAGCTGCAAGGACTGTTAGCTCATGGCATTGAGGTTTTGAGTGGCCCTTGAAGGGGTTGTTGTGGTTACACAAGGTTGGTTTGTAACCTCAGTGCTGGAGGGGTCTTATCTGCTCTCCCCCAGGAAACGCCCCTTCCTGCCTTATCTGCAGCCTTGTTCTTTGGGGGGATCTGCCCCAATATCCACATGTGTACCTTGGCTCCCCAGTACCCTCCTGAGGCTGGAGGCTCCATTGTCACCATCAAACATGGCTGCAGGAGCCATGACAGACCTCCAGCCCAGATGTGTGCTGGGGATTGGTCTGGAAAGAGCATGCAGGAGCCTCCTTCAACTTTGGCTAATTGTCCTTTTGGCCTTGGTACCCATTGTGGGTCCCTGGCGCCTTTTTGCTGCCCAACTGCGGATGGACCAGCGTGTTTGGCAGGCAGGCGCGTTCAGGGAGCTTCACCTTGGGGAGTGAGGCAGTGGGGTGGTCCGGGTAGGCTTCCCAAAGGACGTGACGTAGGCACCAGGGTCCCAACTCTGGGAGAAAAGGGGTGCGCAGGAGAAGCTTGGGTGCCGCCTGTGGCTGTTTCCCAGCTGCTGTCCCGTAGGAGGGGCAGCTTCAGCCTCGCAGCAGATGCTCTGCCAGGGCGGGGGCGGGTTTGGAGGAACCCGCATACGGTGAGTGAACAAGGGGCACCCGGGCGCTGGCCCGGCCATCCCCATCCGAGAGCGCGTCCGCGAGCAGGGAACGCGCGTATTCCGGCCACGCGTGTGGCGGAGGCGAGCACTCGGTGACGCGGCACCAGGCGGAGCGCACGGGCCGGGGCGGAGCGGAGTCTTCCGCAGAGCAGCCCCTCCCGGCTACGGCCGTAGACCCCGGCCCCCGGACCGGCCCAGCTCTATGGACAGGAGCTCGCTGCTACAGCTTATCCAGGAGCAGGTGCGTGGGGGAGAGGGGCCCGGCACCGCCCCGGCCCTCCACCGTTGGGCTGGGCTGGGGAAACGTAGCTCGCAGAGCCCCAGCCCATGTCCACTCCCCAAACCCTTTCCTGCACGACCTTGGCCCGCTGCCCGAGACCCCAGGAGAGGGCGAGCCAGCCGAGGGAGCCTGGCCAGGGGCAGGCGGGAGGGTGACTGTCCTCAGACCTTAGCCCTGCTCCTCCAGGATGGGCAGGGCCGAAATGAGGTGGGGAGAGCCCTGCACACTTGGGACCCTGGCACCGGTTCCCTGGCAGATCCTGGAACTATGTGGGAACAGGGATCTAGCCCAAGGGTATTGGGAGACTGTCTCTTCCAGCTGGCCTGGCCCAGCCCTTTGATCTATGGGCCCAGTCCACCCTCAGGCTTTGGCCAGCGACACCCCACCCCACCCCAGCAGCTGGACCCTGAGAACACAGGCTTCGTCGGTGCGGACACCTTCACTGGCTTGGTGCATAGCCATGAGCTACCCCTGGATCCAGCCAAGCTGGACATGCTGGTGGCCCTGGCCCAAAGCAATGAACGGGGCCAGGTCTGCTACCAGGAGCTGGTGGACCTGGTTAGTGCTACAGTGGGTGGGCAGCAGGGGTGGGGGCCCAGGCCTTGGCCAGGATAGTGCCCTGATTGGAGTTGGGCGGGCTAAAAGGACAATTAGCCAAAGTTGGAGGAGGCTCCTGCATGCTCTTTCCAGACCCTTTTCCCTTACCTTCCCACTGGAGCAGAGCCTCAGACCCTGTGAGAAGCTGGGTGGGCCATGCGGGCACGGAGGTCAAGGGGGTAGTACGATGTCCCATGCTTAGGCCCCAACCCCCCCAGATCAGCAGCAAGCGCTCAAGCAGCTTTAAGCGGGCCATCGCCAATGGACAGCGGGCACTGCCCCGGGATGGTCTGCTAGACGACCCAGGCCTGGGCGTCTATAAGCGGTTTGTGCGCTATGTGGCCTATGAGATCTTGCCTCGAGAGGTGGACCGCCACTGGTACTTCTACCGGCACCGAAGCTGCCCACCCCCTGTGTTCATGGCCTCAGTCACCCTGGCCCAGGTGAGCCTGCCCACCTATGTGCCACCCACCTCCCTGGCGTGGCCCAGTCCTAACTCCCTTTTCTCTTAGATCATTGTGTTCCTGTGCTACGGGGCCCGCCTCAACAAGTGGGTACTGCAGACCTACCACCCAGAATACATGAAGAGCCCCCTGGTATACCACCCTGGCCACCGAGCACGGGCCTGGCGCTTCCTCACTTACATGTTCATGCACGTCGGGTGAGGGCCCCCTTCCAGCACTTCGGACTTAAAAGTGGCTGTGGCTGGGGCCCTGATGGCTGACCCCATCCCTCATACCCATTTGCCCCACATGGCCAGGCTGGAGCAGCTGGGGTTCAACGCACTCCTACAGCTGATGATTGGGGTGCCCCTGGAGATGGTGCACGGCCTGCTCCGCATCAGCCTGCTCTATCTGGCGGGCGTTCTGGCAGGTGAGGCGGGAGCGTAGCCCCTGGCCCCCTCCCTGCCAGGCTGTACCCTCACCCCTCACAGCTGTCCCTTGCTTCACACAGGCTCTCTGACCGTCTCCATCACTGACATGCGGGCCCCTGTGGTGGGGGGCTCTGGTGGAGTCTACGCCCTGTGCTCTGCACACCTGGCCAATGTCGTTATGGTAATGGACTAGCCTAGGTGGGTGTGGGAGGGGCCCACAGAGCTTGCCTCACGGCCTGTCTTGTGCCCCATTAGAACTGGGCTGGGATGAGGTGTCCCTACAAGCTGCTGAGAATGGTGCTGGCCCTTGTGTGCAGTAAGTAGGGGCAAAGGGGGCAGGAGGGGGGTACTGAGCTCACAGCCAGGGCACCTCCCACGTGCCAACTCCCTCTGCAGTGAGCTCCGAGGTGGGCCGGGCTGTGTGGCTGCGCTTCTCTCCGCCACTGCCAGCCTCAGGCCCACAGCCCAGCTTCATGGCGCACCTGGCGGGGGCAGTGGTGGGGGTCAGCATGGGCCTGACCATCCTGCGCAGCTACGAGGAGCGCCTTCGGGACCAGTGCGGCTGGTGGGTGGTGCTGCTTGCCTACGGCACCTTCCTGCTTTTCGCCATCTTCTGGAACATCTTCGCCTATGACCTGCTGGGTGCCCACGTCCCCCCACCACCATGAGGGGCTCCTGGGGGCCACGTGGGCTAGGGTGTGGCCTGCATGTCCACCTTCTGTGAATGTACATCTCAAGGCTGCTGCTTCTTGAGGGCAGGTGGACCCTGTGGCCAACTAAGTCCAAGCCAAGCCTTCCACCAGCCCTGGCCCCCTCCCAGGCCTGGGGGGGGGGGAGGACTAGGACTGCTGGGCCAGGCTGGATGACGGAGGTCCCAAGGGTGGCCCCAAAGAAGACCCTATCCTGGCCTCCCCACAGGACTTGCAGTCTGAGCCTTTTTTGGAGAATAAATAAATATTTTACACAGCACAAGGCAGCTGTACTGGGGCTCTGGGGCCTGGTCTGGCCTCCCCCCAACCCCACTCACTGAGCAGACTACCAGGGTTCTTTTCTCCACGTGGGCAGATTAGAAGGCGGGCTGCCCGCCCCCCCCCCCAAGTGGAAGCCCCTCACTGCGAACTTCCACGCCAGCAGCCGCTCCAGCTCGTCTTGTATCACGTACTTCTTGCTGCTCTGCACCAGTAGATGTATCTGTGTGGGAGGGGAGAGTCCCAGGGCAGTGGCTGTGGACCTGGTGGTTAGGAGTGAGTCCAGCAAACATTTACTGAGCATCTACAGACACATGGTGGGTGAGCAGGCCACAGCCAAGTTCAGTCAGCCTGGGTCCTCTTCTTCTTGGCTGGCCTAGTATCCTCACCTGTGGCTGGGTTAGGGCTGAGGTCAGGGAACAGGCTGGCACAGCTTCTGCTCCACAGCCCATATGCATAGTGCTGTCTCCACATGGTGAGTGATCCACAACCCTAAGGCACTGCCTAGGGGTGCGCGCAGGGAGCATGGGGCCCAGGGTACTGGCCACCCTGCCTTTCAGGACAGCTCTCTCTGCACATTCCGCCCTGACCAGAGATCCAGATGCCCTCCTAGCCCGCCAACGGCTCCCTTAGCTCGGCTCAGAGCTGTGGCACGCTCCTGCACTTGGCCCAGGTAGAGTAGGTAGTACCTGACAACACACTGCGGGGCTGGCAGGCCAGGTACTGCCGTCACTGCCTCATCGCTCCCGAAGGCTGACACCTCAAGAGCTCCAACAGCCAGGACCGCTGGGGAAGTGAAGGGCCAGCACTCAGACGCTGACAGTGTCAGAATAACCTCAGTGTGGGCTGCCATTCCCAGTGAGCCTCCATGTCATGGACGTGGCCATCAGTTCGCATCACAAAAACACTAAAAAGTCCTGCCTGCGACCTGCCCGTGTAGCCAGCTTTCCCCACTAAGCCGAGGCCGTGGCGCACGTCAGACCGGGAGGCCGCGGCCAAAAGTAGCCCTTCTGTAGCAGAGCCGGGTTAGGTGGAGCGGTCACTTGCGGTGGAACTCGAAAGGGGCGCTCGCCCACAAAACGAGGACCCACCCCACAAGGAAGCCCGCCCCATAGCGTAAGGGCCCTCCCCCAGGAGGAAGCCTCAACACCAGAAGGCGGGCCCGCCCGCCGAGGGTCCGCCTCCCCCAGTGGAAGCCCCTCACTGCGAGCTTCCACGCCAGCAGCCGCTCCAGCTCGTCTTGTGTCACGTGCTTCTCCGCTCGGCCCTTGAGGGCCGCGGGCAAATCCCCTCCATACCTGGAGAAGGGCGGTGACGGGAGTCTGGACAGCGAGGGTTGCCCGCCATACCGACGCCCCCACAGCCCTGTCATTGGGCCAGGGTTTCCAGTCGTCCCTCGGGGCTCGTGCGAGCCCGCGCACCTCCCCGTGGCGCGCCAGGACGGCGGCCCAGCAGTTCGGACCCTCCCGTCCCAACAGCCCGTGAGCGGCCACAACGTTCACGCGCTGGGCGGGGCTTCGGATGGGAGGGAGCCGCTGCGGGGCGTGGGCGGGGCCGGCTTCTGGAAGCACCGTACCTCCTCACCCACACCACGGCACGAGGGGCGGAGCAGCCCGCGGCAGCCCCGGGCGCTTCTCCGGACTTCCGACGTAGCGGCTTTGAGTTGCTCCAGCCAGAGTTTGTCAGCCCCACCCCCGCAGAGCGTCGGACGCACGCGTGGCCCCGCCCACCCACCCCTATCGGTCCGTCCAGCTTACTCCGCCCCACGCGGCCGGAAGTTCCGGTGGCGGGTCGCTGGACCGGGCCCGAGCGGATCCAGGGCTCGGGCTGCGGGCTCGGGCTGCGGGCTTAGACGGGCCGGGCACGGAGTTTGGGAGCGGAGCCCAGACCGTGCCGCGCGGCGCAATGAAAGGCAAGGAGGAGAAGGAGGGCTGCGCGAGGCTGGGCGCCGCTGGCGGAAGCCCGGAGAAAAGCCCGAGCGCACAGGAGCTCAAGGAGCAGGGCAACCGGCTTTTCGTGGGCCGCAAGTACCCAGAGGCGGCGGCCTGCTACGGTCGTGCCATCGTAAGTGCACCTGCGACCGGGGAGTGGATCGTCGTCCGGGCCAGGGGAGGGGCTGGAGCCTGCCCAGCCGTCCTCATCGGTTCTTTGGAGGGTCTTGGCTCTGACGGGGGTGGGGCGCTTGGGCTCTGGGGGCTAAATGATCTGGTTCCAGAGGTGCCGAGGCCACTATTTTTTAAAGCCAGGGCTGGTTGTCGGAGACCTGTGGCTGGTGGGAGCTTCAGGGCGCTTGAGACTAGCAGGGCCAGAGACTCTAGGCCCAAAGCTGGAGATCTTCACAGGCCTGGGGAACATGTCTTTACAAACGTATTGGAGTCGAGAGGGCTAAGGCAGGTCTCAGGGCCAGTACACCACCCTTCACTCATTTTCACAGCTCAGATGTTCTGAAGCTATAAAACCTCTAGTATCTTGATTCCAAGCATTGATTCCCAATCCAGGACAGGGCCTGGGACAGAGCAGGCAGGCAGAGATCACTCCCGCATGCTGACTGGCCTGCCCTGGTTCCCAGACCCGGAACCCGCTGGTTGCAGTGTATTATACAAATCGGGCACTGTGCTACCTGAAGATGCAGCAGCACGAACAGGCCCTGGCTGACTGCCGGCGCGCCCTGGAGCTGGATGGGCAGTCTGTGAAGGCACACTTCTTTCTGGGGCAATGCCAATTGGAGATGGAGAGCTATGATGAGGCAATTGCCAACCTGCAACGAGGTTGGTTATGGGGGTACCTGGGACCAGGTGGGTGGACTAGCCAGAGGGTGACCTGAAGCCTCTGTTCCCCCAGCCTACAATCTGGCTAAGGAGCAGCGGCTCAACTTTGGGGATGACATCCCCAGCGCTCTGCGCATCGCCAAGAAAAAGCGCTGGAATAGCATCGAGGAGCGGCGCATCCACCAGGAGAATGAGCTGCACTCCTACCTCACACGACTCATTGTGGCCGAGCGTGAGAGGTGGGCTGTGGTGGCAGACTCCAGGAAATCTCTCTCCCCCAAAACGAGTCACCATATTAAGTCATTAACACAAGTGTTTATTGAAGGCCAATGAATAAGAGATGGAGGGGAACAAGGCCTGAACAAACCTGAGGTTGGGGTGGAGTCTGACCTTTCCTGGCCAGACTTGTCTCTGACCAGCTCCTGGTCAACCCCCAGGGAGCTTGAAGAGTGTCAGCGGAACCATGAGGGTGACGAGGACGATGGTCACATCCAGGCCCAGCAGGCCTGCATCGAGGCCAAGCACGTGAGGGTGCCCTGGCCCATATGTGGGTCTGTGTGTTTGTGTGCATGTGATATTAGGGTGCCCCTAACTGTGTGTGCCTGTGTGTGGGGAAGGGAGAAGGGATGTCTGGCCCACACGTGGCTGCTTGTCTCCTTGCAGGACAAGTACTTAGCAGACATGGATGAGCTCTTCTCCCAGGTGGACGAGAAGAGAAAGGTGAGTTGTGTTTTTGGGGGCCTGTGGGTAGTAGGAACTGGAGTATTATTTCTTTCCTGACCTGACCCTGTGTGATGCAGAAGCGAGACATCCCTGACTATCTGTGTGGCAAAATCAGCTTTGAGCTGATGCGGGAGCCATGTATCACACCTAGCGGCATCACCTATGACCGCAAGGACATTGAGGAGCACCTGCAGGTGAGGGCTCATGGGCACTGGGGGCAGGGCCCTGGCCCACCAAGCACTTCTGACCCTGTTGTCACTGCAGCGTGTGGGCCACTTTGACCCTGTGACCCGGAGCCCTCTGACCCAGGAGCAGCTCATCCCCAACCTCGCCATGAAAGAGGTCATCGATGCATTCATCTCTGAGAATGGCTGGGTGGAGGACTACTGAGGCAGAGTGAATGAGAGAGCCACTTGCCCCACCTTGCCTGGCACCGTGGCCCAGGAGGTCCTTGGGGCAGTAGCCCCTAGTTCTTGTACATAGTTTGTGTCCCTGTATTCCTGTTCTGGTGTCCCCATCCCAACTTCCATCAGTTCTGCTGGTAGGCCGTGAGCCCTCCCACTCCCTCCCCATCCCTCTTCTGGGCCGGACACAGCAGGCTAGGGTGGTTTGGGCTGAGGCTGCTGCTGCCACCGCTGTCTCTGTAATAAAACCTGTGAGCAGTAGAGGGGTGTGTGCTGCTGTGTGACTGGGCTCGCCAGCTGCCCGCTCTGGCTAGCTGAGGAAGGTAGAGATGAAAACACTGGTGTCAAGGTTGAGTGTGGCATGCCACCATCGGTCAGGGAAATACAGAACCTGGATTGGGTGGGGCACAGGGATTAGTGGGGGCCCGTTGGTCAGCCTAGCCCAACCCCTTCCTACCAGCCACTGACCTCCCCAGCCTGGATGGTGCACTCCAAGGGCCGTGCAGATGGTGTCAGGGCCAGATAGGTGTCCTGGAGCCAGGCTAGAGTGGTCTTGTTGGGATGGAACTCAGGTGTCTTCTCAGGGGGATACAGGAACCAGCGCTGGGGGCAGAAACAGCAGGGTCACCCTGTGTTGTGCTCAGTGAACCGCAGGTCTCAACTGCCACCGTTTGCTGACCTTGCGTCCATAGATCACTTCTGAGAACCCAGGTCCATGCCAGTGGAAGGGCACCCCAGAGCCGGTTCCTGTAGGGTCAGTTATGAGCAGCTAATGGCTGAATCGAATTTGCACTCCCCATCCCCTCCAGGCCCCCCCTGGTCCTGCAAGGCACCCACCTGCAATCCCAAAGCTGTAAGCAGGAGTGGTACCCAGCAGAACAAATGGGGGTGGGGTGTAGTGCTGAAAGAGTGATGCCCATTCAGTGAAGTTGTTGTCCCCAAAGAAGTACAGGGTGTCTGCCGGCAGAGAACACAGGAGGGTGCAGGGATCCCGGCATCTGGGCATTCCTAAGTGCCCCCTCCCCACCGCACTGCTGCCAGCCCAGGTGCTCACCATTGCCCAGGGAGGTGGGGTCTTGTGGGTACAGCAGCTGCTCCACATACTCCTGGAAGAGGACATCCACTGCAGGAAGAGGAGGGGTCAGGACTGGATGGATGCTGGCAAGTGGGCGGGGCTGTGGGGTGGGGCAGCTCACCTTTCTGATAGGAGTAGGTGTTGGCAGTGCTCAGCCTTACCACGTTATCCCCAAAGGACGCCAGCAGTTTTTCCCGGGAGCACAGAGCCCGGAACCTCTGCGGGAGGGTGGGGAGAGGACTTAAGGGCCCGGCCTAGCAATGGGGAGAACTGGCCAGAAGAGCAAGCACTCACTGAGTTGTCTGTGAGTCCCTGCAGAATGACAGGTCTGGAGAAGGCGTAGCTGTAAGGAAGGACAGAGTTATACACTCGCTGGAGGTCATGGGGTCCCGGAACGTGGCAGGCAAACACGGGTGGGCATGATGTCGGTTCAGGGTGACAGATCCTGGGAGGATTTTTGGGCGTTGGATGTGTGGCGGTGTGGGAGGGTACACCTACTGCTGAACAAACTCGGCGTAGCTGAGGTCAGTCCGGCGCTCCACTGTGCAGTGCTCCTCTTCCGCCACGGCCGCCGGCACCCCAGGTCCCCACCATTGCCTGTGGGCACAGCCGCTCAGCGACCCGGGCTGCCCCACACTGCACCCCCTCCCTGGTCGCCCGATGCCGCTCACCACCCTCCGTCATTGTCTCCTGCGGGGTCGCGCCGGGCAGAAGCCATCAGCAGCCAGAGCACTAGCAGTAATAGAGGAAGCATCCCCACCGCCATGAGCCCGCCGCCACGAGGCATGACGGGAATCCCGTCGTTGTGGCAACAGCCCCGGCGCTGGGACGGCTCCCGGAAGCGGGCGCTTTTGGCCTGCCCCAAAGGGGCGGGACTTCCGAAAAGCGAAGACTAGGACTGCTAGTAACTTGCCAGTGCCCATGGAGACACTGCCACCCGCCCACCAGAATCGACCTAGAGATGACAGGGCAGCTGACAGGGCAGCTTGCGGCGCAACTGACCGAGTGACAGGCAGCCTCAGACTGCGGCTCAACTTCATTTATTTGATTCACAATCTCCAGTTTCCTTCCTCTCATGGCCATGTGAGTGGGTCAGGAGTACTCACACAGGTGACCACAGCCAGCAGGGCAATGGGAGCTGCCCTCCAGCCACTTCATGATGTGCTGCAAGTGGCCCCCGTGACTGCAGCCCTGGCACCACACGAACAAACCCTTGACCACGTGGTGGCAGACAGCACACATGCTTGCGCAGCGGTGGCACCTGTCACAGACCCAGCCCCGGCTGCTCATAGGCCTCTTGCAGTGGCTGCAGTTTACATGCAGGGTAGTGGAGGCCTGGTTGAGACAGCTGATAGCACGGCTGGTGCTGAGTTTGACCACCTGGTTGGACACGTTCCACAGGCAGAAACGCTGCAGCAGGTCAATGTAAGACGTGTACCAGTGCTCCTGTGGTGCAGGGAGGGAGGAGGGAGAAGGGAGGTGAGAGGCCCGGGTCTCCGGCACGCTGAGGAGTTTTACCCCAGCATGCTGGGTGCGAGCACAGGCAAGTGTGCGGGGAGACCTTCCCCGGCCCGCTCACCAACCTGAGTCTGCTCGTCGATCTCCTTGCGCACGCGCTCACCCAGCACAATGAGCACGGATACAGCCATCTGCACGTCGCCCTGCTCAGCGTAAAAGCGTAGCATGTCGCACACCAGGGCACTGAAGAAGTCGGGTGGCAGGCGGCTGTCGTAGAGTGCATGTGAGACAGAAATGAGCGAGAAGGAGGAGTCCACGGGCGCCAGGGAGGCCACATCTGCCTCACTGCCGCTCACATGGGGCGAGTCGGCCTTGTCCTGTAGGTTCTCAGGGCCTGGCGGCGTGTCCACGATTTCATGGCGCAGCGGGAAGGCTTCCTGGGGCAGCACATACTCGGGCTCATCCGCTGTGAGGCAAGGGCATGGAAGGCACAGTCTGAGCCTCTGGTCCCGCCTCCCAACACTGCCCTCCCAGCCCCAACTCACTGTGTGCGTGTTCTGGATCCAGCAGGTACAACTCGTCTTCCTCGCCCTCTGCATCACCCAGCAGGTAGTCAGCGGGCACATCACTGCCCTCGGTTTCTTCATTATCTGCCCAAAAGGGAGAGATTTTTACTTCTGGCTTGCTTTGGGATGCCCCAGCCCCACTTCCAACAATGTCCTGTGCTGCCCTCCAGCCTACCCTCATTGGTGATGAGTGTGGCTGAGGAGTCAAGCAGCACCGTGTCACTCCGTGTGTCACCCTTGCTGCGGTCCAGGCGGGTCTCACTGCCCAGTCCTTGGGCCATATCCTTCAGGTTGAAACTAAGGGCAGGGAGGGTGGATGGGTGGGTAGGCTCCCGCAGTCTCACCCTCTGAGAAAGCCACCACCAGGAATCTACCTGTTCATGAGTGGCAGGCCACAGGAGCTGCCCTTGCCCACACTGTGGTTGAGATTGGTAGTGGGCACCAGGCCAGGGCTAC
The DNA here is from genome assembly GCA_037038555.1 of Rhynchonycteris naso. Taxonomy (NCBI): domain Eukaryota; kingdom Metazoa; phylum Chordata; class Mammalia; order Chiroptera; family Emballonuridae; genus Rhynchonycteris; species Rhynchonycteris naso. Next base: position 199,705,489 of record CM073000.1, on the reverse strand, counting down.
AGTAGATGATCCGTAGCATGGTCCATGTCTGTGCTACCTAGGGGTTGACACCAGTCACTCATGGGGTCCTGAGTCCTGTGTGCCCCATGCAGGAAGCCCCCCTTGCCTGGATAGAACCACAAACTCTCAGTGTACAGCTGCTCCAGGGTCCCAATATCCTGGCTCGTTCCAGGTAGGGAAACTGAGGACCACAGGAAAGACAAAAAATCCCAGCCCCCATCCTGCAGGGCACAGAAGGAAGCAGTTGTGGGAGGCAATGTAGAAATGAGCCTGGAGTCCCAGGGAGATGATGAGAAAGGCAGTGTGGACCTCTACAGGACCAGGCACCTTAGAAGTCCAAAGCAAGAATAAGCCAGAAAAAGGGGCGTAAGCTCCATGATGCCCAACACCTGTATCCCCAGGATGGCACTGGTGTTTGCCCTGCTCTGGGGCCCAGAGCACCCTCAGTTATTGGGGCGAATGAGAGTCAGTGCACTGAACTCAGAGAAGGGTGTGGGTGCAGTACTAGGGGGAGCCCCAACCTTTCCCCAAGGTCATGGCCCCTGAGCCACCCTCAGCCCAGCCCCGTCTACCTGGTTTCGGCCAAGTTCCCGGGCCACTTTTGAATTATGATCACAGAGCTCGGCCAAAGGCCGGCCAGCCAAGGCATAACGCTCAGCGGTGTCCACAAACCAGTTCATGCTGCCACTACCAGGCTCCATCTCAAAGACGCTGAGGGCACTGGAGGCGAGCCCTGCGAAGGGCTCAGCGGGGTCCAGCTTGCGCTTGAAGAAGATGGGGTGGCGCCGATCCCCAGCATAGGGCTTGCGCCCTGACTCAGTAGCCACAAGGCTCTCCTTAGCAGCAAAGGCCAGGTCCCCAAAGAGACCATAGCAGAGGCCCTCAGGATTGGCACGCTCAACAGGCTGGCTGGCATCACGGAACAGGTGCTGACACAGTGTGCTGTCTTTGGAGCCAGAGAGCAGGAAAGAAGGGTCATGTGGATGGCGCCAGGCGATGCCTGTTGTGACATCGCGGTGCTCCTCAAACATGGCTGCTGGCACAAAGGGCCTGCGCACATCCCACACGTAGATGTTGTGGTCCACCATCATGGAGCATGTGGCCAGGTGGTGGCGGCACTCGGGCCGCCACTTGACTCTGGCCACCGAGGCAATGGTTTGCACACAGTGTACCTCCTTGGCACGTTGTGTTGTCATGTCCCAGACCTTCACCATCTTGTCACGCCCACCTGTGGCCAGCCAGCCCCTACGGAAGGCCCATGAAGCCCTCAGTTTCCTTTCCTGGGGTGGCAGAATTCCCCACTCTCTGTCTCATAAGACCTGAGGCAGTGAGAGAGCCCTTCCCTGAGCACCAATCATCCCACCCTGCTGCCCCCACACCAAGGCCACTCCATACCTGTCCTCAGGGTGCCAGTCACAGCAGAAGACAGGCCCATTGTGGGCTGTGAACATCCTTTCACAACGATCAGGCCGCCTTATGTCCCAGAGCTGCACATTGCCATTCTCAAATGTGGAGGCAAAGGTGAAGTAGTCCCGGATGCTGAACTGGACATCCCGTACACTCTCAGACTGGCCTATGGACAGGATGTCAATACCCAGAACCGCTGAGCGTTATGCCTCATCCCATACCCAGAAGGCTAGGGGGACAGATCACAGAGGGCTCCAGAAGGGAGAGTGGCAAAGAGGGGAGCCGTTAGAGTGGCTGTGGACCCTCCCAAGTAGACAGGGAGAGATGAGGCCTCATAGACACAATGGCCTGGGCTGGGGAGCAGGACACCCAGGCATCAGGTAGTTTCTGACATATTACTGGACCTCGTTTTGCTTTGGATTCTTCCTCTAATGTCAGTCCTTATGCAAAGCTACGACCCAGCTGCAGGATTGGGTATCAGAGCCCTGGGTGGACAGGAGATTCACTGGGCTGCCTATCCACACTCTCCAAGGAGTTCTGAGGCCCCTGTAGGAGGCACAGATGAGGGTACCCCAGCCTATGCCCAGTCCCTCCACCTTGAGCTGGAGCTCCAGATCAATTCCAGAAGATTGGAGTCTTTGAGGATCCATGTCCACACCCAAAAAACTGCCACACTGTGAGCCTTTGAGGGCAGTGTCCAGCTTCACTCCAGCACAGGTAGCTCAGGGTCTGTCTTAGGAGACCCCCACCCTCACTTTTCCAAGGCCTTTGTCCTGTGCTTTACTTGGTTTCACTGAGGTGGACAAGGGAGAACTGGCTCAAAAACACTGGGCCTGCTGGGAAAAGAACCATGGGGGGACTAGGCAGTGCACCCCACCTCCTCTGCAAACCCGGGCTGAGGACGCTGGAGGTCGCGGTGGACTTCCTGCAATGAGACAGCCTTGAGCTCTGAGGCAAGGAAAGAGGAGGCAGCGAAACTATCTCCCGCTCAGCCAACCAGGTTGGTTGTGGGCCTGCTCAGGCTCTAACTTCTTCCTCATCCCATACCCAGCCTTGAATCCTGCTGGCCCTTCAGGTGCATCGGAGCCGCAGCCACGCTCCAGCTACTCCCCACACTTCCACTAAGCCTGCCCCCCTCCCCTGATCACCCGCCCTCCAGGAAGCCCTCTGGGAGCCTATCTGAAGGGCTTTGGTGCACGCAGTACTTCTTAACCTGCCTGGTCAGCCCAGACACCTATAATGATGCACAAGTGCCCATCCCCCTTCTGAGGGCCTCACCCGAAAAGGTGCTGACAGAGTCCTTCCTGCGGAGGTCGAAGCACTTCATGAAGCCATCCTGGGAGCCACTGAGCAGCACGTGGGCCTCAGAGGGGTGGAAGCAGACTTTGTTCACCGTGCGCTTATGCTCTGTGAACAACTGGTCCTGCTTGTTGCGGGATGGTCGGCCCAGATTCCATGTGACTACCACACCATTGGTGGCCGCTGTGGCCAGCAGGTTCTCGTCCATCTGGTGCCAGACGACATCAGCGCAGCTCAGGTTGAGTGAAGGCTTGCGGCCCACACGCAGGTTCAGCTTCTCCACAAACTGCTCCTCTTCAATAGCATAGATCTTGAAGATGCTGCGGCCTGCCACAACCACCTGGGCCGCATCACGGCACACGCTGATGGCGTTGGCCGGTGCATCCAGGTGGCAGTGCATAGTATGTCCGGTCAGTGCGCTGCCACCCAGGGCTGTGGTCACGCGGGACATCTTCTCCATGGCTGCACAGGTAGTGGAGACAGGAGGTCAGTAAAGATGGCTGGCCTGGTCACCCTAAGAGGAGGGACCCTGTCGGTTCAAACCTTTCACCCTGGTTGGATCCCCCAAAGCTGCTTAGACCTGGGCTAGTCAGTCTTAGTCCAGTCCAAGGCAGTCCACCATTAGTCAGTCAGTCTGATAGGCATGTTCCTTCGCCCTAGGTAGGCAGTCAGAAGGTGCCATAGCTTCTACATAGCTGGCTACAGGGGCAGCAGTGTAGGACTGCTCCCAAGACCAGCTATCCTGCAGCTGGTCAGTCTCATCCCAGGGCACCTTTCTATCTCCTCAACAGTCAGCCAATTCCGACAGAGAGGTGAGGTGGTTACCACCACCCACACAGACAGCTCTGGGGCCTTCCGGGACGGAGCTGAAGGGCTAGAGGGGGGCCCGAAGGGCAGAGGTGCGGAGGACCCAGAAGGACTTCAAGACCGAGCCGTTTAAGGAGACTGAGGGGTCTGTCGGGAGGAGAGTCAGGAGATGCCGGCGGCTCGGAGGTTGCCGTGGTTGGGAGAGCGGAGGCAGCGGGAACAGACCAGAGGAACCGAAGAGGCTTCCTCCGCGAGCACCCGAACCATTTAGTAATATTGCCCGGTCGGGCGGGAATTGACGCACCGGAAATAACCTCTTTCCCGCCCCTCGTCGGAAGTTGTCCGTATATTGTCGGCCCCTCGCCGGGAGCGGGCTCCCGCACCACTAAAGTTCCGGATCAGCGGCCAGCGCCGATGGAGGCGGAGGTTTGGTCCAGGCCTGAGGTACAGGGTCTCCGCAGATTTCACTTCGTGGGTTGGTCTTTTTTTTTTTTTCTTTTTAAAATCCGCAATATTTATTACCAGTGCTCATTTTCCTCTAATGGTCCGTCAGCAAGTCCATGAGTCGCTAAACGAGATCCGAGTCCCTCCAATCGTTTCCATCTCCTTCCTCATCTCCCCTGAACCCCAGGAAGTAGGTTTTTCTAAAGGCTTTCTTGGGCTCCTGTTCCTTGTGATCCGAACTCCGCACAACAGCCAGGTACCTTGCACTCTTTGGACTAAAGTGCCCCGTAGTTCCCCACCACTTCGTGAAGAAATCCCAAATCTCTGGCCTCTTCTTTTCCCGATGTACCTCCAGCCACAGCAGCTTCCATTCCTCCTTCCAGCCCGCCAAGCTCTTTCCTGTCTCCCGCCACCTGTACTAGGCTCCCTCCGCTCCAGAACGCGGCTTCTTTCCACACTTGAGTGTACCATTCCCAGAGACCTTCTCTGGCCACTTCATCTAACGTGGCTTCTCCAAGCACTTTCAATTCCACTTGTCACAACCCATTCCTGTTTACTGGTCATTGCCTGTTGCATACGAATACGAGCTCCACTAGGCAGGGATCATGTTTGTCTTGGTCCCCATAAACTTCCGGTACCTGACCACCTTTACACACAACCCAGTTCAAGTGACCCTCTGAGCCTCCCTCTCTCTCCTGGGTGTGAGCTCTGGTCTGTCCTTGCTGCACTGTATGATCTTTTAGGGTACCCCTTCCCCTCTCTTAACCTCATTTACCCTGTACATGAAACAGGATTCATTTTTGCCCTTCTGAAAGTATTTTGGAGGGACTGTTGGGTGCAATGACTTTAGTACTTGTCATCTCCACCCTCATCTACCCTAATGCCCAGAAGTAGATTTTACTAAGTGGTTCAGGTGTTCACAGCGGAAGAGGCTTCTTTGGTTCCTCTGGCTCTGTTCCCACTCCCTCTGCAACCCTTAAAAGGAGAACTTAGGGACCTTCTCTTTTGGTCAGTGCTGGGTTTCCAGTCTGGCACCTTGGTACCAAGCCTCTACGTGTTTATTGAAAGAACCAACAAGTTTGATGAGTTGAGAGGTTTACAAGAATCCAGAGACTTGGACCTCTTAGGCAGATATGCCTTCCCTACCATGGTCTGATGACCTAACAACTCAGACACGTGTTTTTACAACTTTTTTTCTTAATATATATTTTTATAAACAGGTCACATGATAAAATAGCACAAGAAACACTTACCAAATATAAGGTTATATCTTCCGCATATACAGGAGAATGAGATCATTATGTACAATAAGAAAATGACTTTAGGGATTGGTTGGGTTTTCCTCTCTCCCCTTATTTTTTCCTCCTACAGTTGTTGGAAATGTCACAGCTTCAGTTACATTAATACTTTGGACAATTGGACAGCAGCCACCTCCCCACTAAGGAGCTGTGGGAAGGGCCAAAGAAGCTGGCTCCTGACCTCAGCCAGAAGCCTCCCTCAAGCACTGCAGGGGCAGAGAGATCTTTGGGCTGTTGAACTGTCTCTCCGCTTCAGTTGCATCTCTCGCTTGCTCTTTCTCTCCAGCTCTCTCTCACTCTCTGGAAACTGGTTACTCTCTTCCAACCACTTGGGGGCAGGGGTGTCCCAAGATTAGATGTGGGCGCTGTATCTCCTGGGGTTCAAGGTTGGGATGGAAAGGGGTCCCAGCCCCCTCTGCAGCAATTACCAAGATGTGCCAGCATCCCCTAGGACTTCCAAGTCTTGGGATTGGACAGAACATGGTTAGAGCCAAGTTGGGCAAGCAGATGTTTGGGACGCTGAGGAGGGTTGGGTGGTGGCTAGAAAGGAGCCCTCCCTCCTCTGGGTGCTGTGGGTGTGCTGGGCACTGGAAAATCGGAGTCACTAGCTGCTGTTGACCCTGAGCCTTGGCTGAGGCCCACTTTTCCAGCTTCTACCTGACAGACCTGCCCAGGGTGAAGTGTGGTGCCAAGAGGCCTGGGCCCAGCTGGCTACAGGGGGTGCAGTGTAGGGTCCACCTAGGACTGCTCCCAAGACCTGTGGGCCCCGAGTCACTCCAGCTTGGGGTCTAGCTGTACCACCTCTGGGCTGAGATGAACTGGAGCTGGCTGGGCTAATGTTGATTATGCCAAAGTCATTGTCACCCACTCTGCTCTCAACCTAATTTAGCCCCAGTCTGCCCAGAGCCCAAGGACCTATAGGCCTTCCGATGGGGGTGGAGCAAGCAGGGGACTGTCTCACACAGTGGCAAAGAAAAGGGGAGGTCTCTTAGGTCAGGCTGGCGTGAGGTGGAGGAAGGGAGGGTGGGACTTGGGCTTCTCAGCGGGCAATGGCTTTGGCGGTGGCCTGTTTCCCTTTGTACCCTTTGAGGGCTCTAGGCGCGGTGCAGCCCATGGGGTTTTTCCGGGCCCTTGTGTCCTGGGGGCCCAGTCTCCCTCAGCCCCCTGGGCCCTGCCCAAGACGGACAGCTGGGAGACAGGAGGGTGTGGCGGGGAAGGTGGTAACGGCGGCCCTCTGGCGAGCTTAAAGCACCCCACAGGAGCAGGCCCGGCCCCTCCCTCCCCAGCGGTCGGGCGAATGATAGGAGGTGGCTGCAGTGGAGCGGAGGGTGGGCGTGCAGGGCGGGCGCGAGGGGCATGCACAAATCCCCGAGTGTGCGTGCGTGCGTGGGGCGGGCACCGCCCGTCACCCCTGCCTGCCTGGGCGGGGCCAGGAGAGGAGCCGGAGGAGCCCCGGGGCAGGGTTAGCCCCCCTGTTCACTCCGCCTCTTGCGCTGGACAAGGCGGTGCAGGGAGAGGGGCCTTAGTAGTGCTCTAGAGTCCCCGCCCAGAGCCTGGCGGGTTCCTGCGACGGGGGTGCGGAGACCCCGCGCTACTCGATGACGAGGCAGCGGGGCAGGTGCTGCGCGAAGTACTTGAAGAGTTCAGGGGTGGCTCCGGGGCAGTTAGTCAGCTCCAGTTCTTCTAGCTCCTGCAGCTGTACCAGGCCCGACAGCCCGGTGGTTGTCAGCAGTGGGCATCCTGCGGGGCACAGGGCGGTGGCTGAGTGGGCGGAGCCCGGGCGGGGGCGGGGTAGGGAGGGCGGGGCAAGAGTCTGCCCCTTTTCTTAATCTTCTGACCTGGAGCCTGGTAACAGCGAGTCAGCCGGATATGAATACGCAGGATTGGCGGGGTCGGACTAAGTGTGTGTGTGTGTAGGGGGGCAGTGGTCACTGTCCAGGAGGGCAGCCGGGGGTAGTCTCACCTGCCAGAGACAGGAGACGCAAACTCCTCATGGCCAGGAGGTGCTTCAGCCCGAAGTCCTGCACCTGGGCGGGAGGGCGGAGCGAGTTAACTATTTCCGCTCGTGCCCTGTAGGAGACCCACTCCTGGGGTCAGGCCGCTGGCCTGGAGCTGCTGGAGGGGCAGGGAGCGGGGTTCAAAACGGGGGTTTCTCAGCTCCCCACGGAGCCAGGAGGCAGCTGGGGAGTGCCGTTGAGGGCCCTGGGGACTCCGCACGCTCCGCTTACGTCGGCCGCTGGGTGTGGAGGTATCCCAGACTTCCTTACAGGATCTGAGTGGGCCGGGAGCAGATCAGAGGACTGTCTGGGCGGGGGCATTACCCGCGCCCCCCCACCTCCCCTGCCTATTTCCCAATCTCCGGAGGCTTGGAGGGCCGGTACCTGGCAGCACCATCGTAGGTAGAGGCTGCGGAGGGACGACATGGTGGATAAATAGCTGAGGCCAGTGTCCGTGATGCGTACACACCTGTGGTTGCAACAGAGCGGGACTGCCCACCTTCAAAACCCTCTCTCTTTGCCCCTCAGCTCCGACCCCTTACTCTTTTTCCTGGAGTGCCCCTGACGTGAACTCACCCCCTGCCCTACTCGTAATAGCACCTTTATTTCCACAGCCCCACCTCACCCACACTAGGCCTGCGTTTTGAGGGCCCTGCCCCTCAACACCTTCCTCACTCATTGTAGCTCCACTACTTCCGGAACTGTTCACTAATCTAGGCTGCCTGCTTAGACCTGCCTGGTCTGACACCACCACCCCTCCACGGCCTGGGGGTGGGGACACACACACCTGTCCAGCACCAGCTCCTCCAGACGGTGCAGGTCGCAGGCAACATACTCGAGAGCCATGTCAGTGATGCGCGGGCACCATGAGAGGTCAAGGCTTCGCAGCTTGCGCAGGTTCTCAGCAACCAGCTCCACACCATCATCAGTGACCTTAGAGCAGCCAGAGAGGCTGAGCGCTGTGAGGTTGGGCAGGCTGTGCACCACGTTGACTACGCCGTGGTTGGTGATCTCCCAGCAGGAGAGCAGGCGCAGGGTGTGCGTGCTGTGGCCTTGGCGCGCTGTGAAGTAGGCCAGCGCCGTGTCAGTCACGTGGTAGGCCTGCAGGCTCAGCTCAGCCAGGTTGGGCAGCAGCTGTGAGATGGCTGCGATGGCGTCATCGGCCACGTTGATGCAGTCACTCACGCTCAGCGAGGTGATGCGTGCACTCAGGCTGGACCACAGCCCTGCCTCGGTGAAGTCATTGCAGCCAGACAGCTCAAGGCGCACCACACCCTGCATCTGCTCCAGCATCACCTGTGGGCCAGTAGGTTTGGGGTCAAGAGGCCTGACTTTCAAATCCACCTAAGCTGCCCAGGTGTGCCCCTCCCCACAGGGCATGGTGAAGAGGGTAGGAGACAGGGTGGAAGGAGTCTTGTGTGTAAACATACATGGAGCTATATACTCTTGGACAAGTGTACTTTGTGGTGTGTTACACCTCACCTACACTCTAAAGGAGGAGGCCCTTTGCCCTGCTCTTCCCATTACCTCCAATATCCTCCCAACTGGCATTGTTCATTCATCTTTAAACAAAAAACCTGCATTTTCATTTTGGACTCAGTTGTTCAAATTATGTGACTAGTCCTGCTCCCCCCATCCACCTCAGAGCACTGGCTCGGCCCTCAGCTATATTGCTTTTCGTGTGCCTGAGCTTCCTCTGGGCCCACCCCCCAACTCCCCTCACCCTCACACCTGTCCAGTGGCTGCTGTCTGCCCCCCCATCCCCATCCCTTCTGAGCCAGCGAGCCAGAAGCAGTACACACCTCCAGGCCGGCATCAGTGATGGTGGAGCGCTTGAGGCTCATGGCCTTGACGCCCTTCTTGGACAGGGCGTAGTTGTCGATAAATTCACAGATATCCAGGTCGGACACTCCAACTAAGCAGAAGCCCTCAAAGCCACGTGCAGCAAAGCCCTGCAGGTTCACGAACTCCTTCTCACCACCAGGCAGCACGTTGTAGAGCTCCTTGGCGTGCAGCACAGGCGTGAGGCCTGCCCAGAACTTCGGTTGGTAGAGCACACGTCGCCAAGCCTTGCACACCTGAGCCAGCACACACTTCTCACAGGCCGAGAAGTACCAGAAGAGGCCATTGAGGATCTTTTCATCTGTGGCCAGCGGAGGCCGTTCCACTGGGGGCACAGGTGCTGGGGCTGAGGCTGGTCCACCAACGGGTATCCCTGCTGGGGGGCACAGGCCCCCAGCCAAGACAGCCCGTGGTAGCGGGGCAGCCAGGCTGGGTGGTGGGAGAGTGGGTGGGGAGAGTGGTTGGCAGGGGCGGTTCCTGGCAGCTGGCGTGCCCTTGGTGATACTGGCTGCACCCAGGCCATTGGGCTGGCCTGGCAACTTCACCAGGCCATTTCGAGGCAAGCATGGGGGCTTGGGGTCGCCGTCGACTCCGGGGCTGGACATCTTCCTCCGTCACTCTGCAGATAGGGGCCCAGAATGAGTTCCGTGCTCTCTGGGAGGGCAGGGCAGAGCTGAGTCCCTTACCAGGGCACTCCCAGAACTACTTGACAGAAAAGGATCTAAGTACAAGCTCCCCTACCTGACAGCAGCAAATGGAGAGGGCCAGTCCCTGAGTACCTAGGGTGTGCACTGAGCTCAACCTGCACCCACTCACAAGGCTTCTGACATTTTACAGATGAGAAAACAGAGATGGAGAGAGACAAGACACTCATCCATAAATGCTCCCTGCACCTTTGCTACCCTGATGCCCACCATCAGTGCCTGCCAGACTTGCCTCCACTTCACAGGGCTGAACAATTGAGGGAAAGGATTTGGGGTAGTCTCTGTCCCCTCCACTCAGGTGTCAGCATGGCTTTCTGGAGTAGTTCCAGTACTCTGACATTCACACACCAGCCCCTGAGAATCTCAGTACCTACAGCAGGTTTTGTGGCTCAGGATGCTGTGGAGACTGCAGCCATTGACCAGATAAGGAAACTGAGACTGAGGCAGTGTGACTTGCTTGCCCAAGGTCATAGTGGTAGAGCAGAGGCTTGGACCAGAGCAGGTTATGGAACACTGTGTGAAGAGAGCTTCCCCCAGAGTAGGGCTGAGACCACCCTCGCTCCCCTTTTCAGGCCTCCTAGGCTGTGAGTGGGTGACAGAAGGCACAGCCACAGATGGCCCTTGAGAGAAGGGGCAGTGGGACCCTCACAGTGTTACCTCTGCTCCACACTCCAGATATCCTGCCCAGCCCACACCAGACATCCAGTGAGGAGGCCGTGCAGTTTTCTCCTACAAGGTCACACCCTAGACTCAGCACAGGCCTCTCACCTTGGCTGCGTGGCCTGAGCAAGTCTGTCCCCTTCTCCAAGCCTGACTGCTCACTTAGAAGCCTGGGAAGTAACAATACTCCTGCCACTAGACAGCATGTGCAAAAGGCTAAGCATAGTGCATGGTCCACAAAGAGCACTTGGAAAGTGACACAGATAAAGCTTCTGAACCCCATGGCCTGCCAGAGTGGAAGGGGACAGGAGCCATGGGAATGAAGTGGCAGTCCGACCTTGCTCTTTCCAGCACCACACCCTCCGTTGCTCCCACCCCCGGGACAGGACAGTCCTGGCCAGCACTAGCATGTTGAGTGGAGGCACAGATCCAGGACATGTAGCCCCCACGACTGCCAACCCAGCTTGGGACCCAAAGCCTTCCTGACTTGGCAGCTCAGCGTGGCAGTCCACTCCCCCCCCCCCCAGAAGAGGCTCCCACACCTTGGCTGGTCCCTCACTACAGCTCATGCCTTCACACAAGCTGAAACCTGACATCCGTAACACCTGCTGATTGCCCACTGGGATAATCATGGACTTCAACATCACAGCTCTGGGGGGTCATATTAGAAACATGAGGCTCCAAGGAGTTAGTTTTCCTACAGTAGCGGGGTTGGGCTAACATGAGGGCTGCCGTTAATGTCAGTCAGCTGAAGGGGACCACGGCGGCCAGCAGTGCTTCCTGGAAGAACAGAATGAAGCCCACAACCGGCCCTCACTCCAGCATCCAGGGGCCAGTTTGTCCCAGTAGCTCCTTCCTTTGGGCTGTTGGGTTTAGAGAGGCAGTCCCAGCCTGAATACCTTCTGTGTCCCTGGAGCGGGGCTCCATGATTTCACGGCTCAGGGCGCATCGCCCTCCCAGCTTCCGCCGCCGCTTCCCACAGAGGAGACGCGGCCTGCTGGCCCCTCGGCGCGCAGCACCATGGACAGCGCCCCTGCAGCCGCTGTGCGCATGCTCGGAGGCGAGGCCCGGCCGTCTCCCCCGCGGACAGCGGCTGTTAAGTGGTGTGTGTAGAGGGGATGGATCCGCAAACCGAGCTTAGCAGGGAGGGGCCCTGGAGGCGGAGGAAGGAGGCCAGGGGGAAGGAAAGAAGCCGCCCTGCTCGTCTAAGATCCTAAGGAGGTGGCGGAGGCGGCAACAGGGGAGAAATAACTCAAGAGCAGATTTAGGTTGAAAATGCTCCCAACCATGGGAGTGCACGTGGAGCGCCTGAGTTGGGGGGATGCACGTGGATGTCGGGGCGACTGTGAGGCTCCCTTCCTGTCCCCCACTGGAGCTCACATTTGCACACGCCCACAGAACCATCCCCACCCTCCAAGCCTCAGGGCCAAGCTGGTGAGAACCCCCGAGGAGCGGCCAGGACCAGGATGACTCTTTGCAGCCTGGTAGTGTCAGAAGCCTATCTGCTTATCATCCCACACAACCATCCCTGGCCAGAAGATACTGTCCTACCTGTCAGTCAGCGCTCCCAGTCCCCTATCCCAAGCCCTGGATTGGAGCTGCCTTCCTACAGAGGCAGCCCAGCCGCTCCTCAACCTTGTCCATGGTTCTGCCGGGTTCCAGAGACTCCTCACACTCTGGCCTCACTGACCCAGTCTGAGAATCCCCCGCTCTGTAGCTCAAAATTGGAAACAGCAACACTTTGGCCCAGGGGTCAGGTCTTTGGGAGAAAGGTGAGCTCATGGTCAGAGATGGGTCTTCCTGCTAGTTCAGCAAGAGTGCTTGGGAGCACTAGGACAAGGGTCCCTCTGGCCAGATGGGTTGCAGAGCCCCCACCGTCCTGGTACCTGTGACTGTGCCCAGTGTGGCTTGGGGACATGTTTGGAGTTTCTTGCTAGGAGGGATGGGTTAAGGGCAGCTGCCAGTTTGCTGGGGGCTGCCTCTTCATTTAGGCAGGAATCAATAAATACCAGGAGTTAATGCTGGGAAGTCTTTTTAAAAAGATGGCCATATTTGCACTATTATTAACCTAGCCCTCGTGGGTTGTTGCTCAGTGTGGAATAGAATTCCAGGGGAGATCCCCAGGGCTTGAGGCTCCTGGGCTTGCCCCAGGGAAAGAGGGATGCTGTGGCCACTATTTGAATTGCTTGTCCCCATCAGCCTGAGTGAGAGGTGGATCAGGGTGCCAGTTGGGAGAGCCTCTGTGTTTCCCCAGCAGACTCATGGTGAGGCATGGAGGCCAGAGTGGACTTGGGGAGCACGGTGGGGTCCTTAAGTCTCCTGCGAGAACTCCAGAACTTTGTGACTTCCAGGCTGACGGTCTGCAAATAGTCATGCTGAGTCTTTATAAGGAGTTGCCTCCTTTCCAGGTCATCACTAGACCCTGAGACCCAGCAAGTCTACCTTACAGTCTTGCCTGACATCTCCCCAGCCCTGATCCCTGTCCTGCATTCCTCCTCCCTCCCCAACTCTGCCTGGGCACATGCTGGCCCCCCTGCTTGCTCGGTAGGCCTCTGTGCCCCTTAATCCTGCAAACTCCTTCTCCTCCACTCTTTGGTGTAAACACTTCCCCTACCCCCCCCCCATGGGATCCCCAGCACTGAGAAAACATCGCCAGCATCAGTCGTCAGCTGGGCTATCATCACTGTTGGGTCCTTGAGGAGAAATGGTACCATGGCTTTAGAGTCTCTCAGTGCTTGCTGAATAAATGAATGAGCAATGGCAGTCCAGTTAGCAGGGTCACGCAGAAAGAGTGTGGCTGCCTGAGGCCAATGAGGCTTACTGGAGGACACGTTAGATTAAGAGCTGCTGCTCAATTCAGTAATCCCAGATGTGGCAGAGGCCAGTGTCCACTGGGGAGGAAGGCCACTGATACTGGGTTGGTGCCAGAATCTCTGAGAAGGCCCCAAGATCCTGGAGCTCAGACCCTTAGGAAGAGGACAACTCGTTTCCTTTCTGGCTGAGACTCCCCTGAGGAGCTGTAGGGTTAAGGAAGCTGTCTGTCTGTCTCCCATAATTTGGCCAGACCCAGGGAGAAGGGGACAGGCACCAGCAGGAGTAAGGAACGGTAGCAATCCTGCTCTTCCCCACACCATGCCCCCCCACTGCTGGTCAGAGCCCTCCACACACTGCCTGACCCCAGTGGGGGAAAGCTGGACTCAGAGAGTACCTTTTCAGAAGTTGCACAAAGCTGGGATTTGACTCAAAGGTCCCTATCTGTCTGACTTCCAAAGCCCAGGACAGCCTCGGTGGTCCAGAGGGCAATCCAGGGCACACCTCCCGTGGCCTCTCTCTGCTTTGTTCTGCTTCTTCCATCCTTGTGACTTCCTAGCTTGAAACCCTGGGCTGGTGGTCTCTCCCACCATTGTCCCTGTCACACCCCTGTTCTCCTTCCAGAGGCTGAAAGCTGCCATGTCTACCACTGGGGCACTCTTCTTTTGGACTGTTTATTCCTAGGAAACACTCCACCCGCCATGACCCCCTCCTCAGAGGACTCTTCCTCCATCCCTGATGCCTCATCTGAGGCAGCCTGCCCTGGTACTGGAGGGCCTGGCCCCAGTACAACCTGCACTGACTACTTACCCCTGCCTGCTGAGGGCCATGAAGCTGGGTGGGGTGTGGATAGCCAGAAAAAATCCCATCGATTGATCTATGGTGGTGGCCCCAGGGGCTGGGGTGACAAGCAGGGCAGCTTGGGAGGGGGTATGGTGTAGGCTGACACATTCCGTGACAGGCCCCGTGAGTCAGGCATATTCACATCCCGCACTTGACTTTGCACACGTCCTGCCAGCAGCGCTCCCCTCCCGCCCCCAGCTTGGAGATGCTGCTGGGGTGCAGGCTGTCCCACCCATGCACCAGGGCCTCTGGGAAGGGCGCGTGTGGCCTTGAGACAGACGAGTTCATGCTTCAAGTCTGGCCAAGCTCAGGGAAGCTCGGCCATGTGAGACTGGTGCCTTGGGGAGTGGATGTTGGGTTCCAGGCTTCATCTCAGCCGCTCTTCTCTGAAAGACCTGAGCCCCCACCCCACCCGCTCCGCACCCTGGGCCCAGGCCTAAGGTGTCTAGTGCATGCTGCTTTGGGTGGCTACTTCAATCCTGCCCCCACTTTTCTGCCTGGTGGGGGAAGGTAGCCCAAGCCCATCCTCTGTGTTGGTCTGGTTGAAACTCCTCCAGTTTACTGGTGGGGAAGATTATGGGCCACCCTCTGACCCCACAGACCTTCCTTCACTGCCACCTCCATGCCTCCCCCATGCAAGTCTCTTGAGATACCTGTCATAAAATGGGGCTATGTGCGGCAGAGCAGGCCAGCCAAGAAGCCCCTTCCCCTACCTCAGGGTGAGATGTCTCTCTGGATTTCAGCAGTACAGGCCTTCCTGGGCCTGGGCCCAGCTGTCTGAAGGGCTCCAGGTCCCCCAACCTCGGATCCACTTGTTTTCTTCTCATCAGTGGGAGACAGGACTCGCTCAAGTGCCCTGGAAGTGGGTGTGAGCCGGAGGGTGGTGCCTGTCCCATGAACCTCCCTCCCCAGAACTAGAGGTGCTCACAGGCATGGCCCATGAGGGGGCAGGTGAGGGATGGTTGATGTGGGGGGAGCCAGATAGTGGAGTCTGGCGCACTGGGGTAGCCGAGTCCAGGGATCCCCTAGGTCCTGAACAGCCCACCCTGTACTGCCCATGTTTACAACTGGGGCATGACTTTCTCCTCTCCAAAGCTCTGGTCTAGCCCTGTGGCTACCTCCTGCTGAACCAATGAGTCTCCATCAGGCTTATGCTCTGGTCTATAGGACCTCTCAGGGGCCCAACCCAGACCAGGCCTTCTGAGCCTAGGTTGCTGTCCAGCAGCTTTCAAAGGAGCCTGGTAGAAGAAGGGGCCCTGTGCCTTCCTGGCACCAGGGTGGCCTGAGCTGACTCTGGTCATTGGGCTCTAGGAGGTGGTGGGTGTGGGGAGGTGCCCGATGGAGGGGGCAGGTGAGGTGGCATCCACCATCTGCTCTCTCTGGAGGGAAGGCTTCTTTTGCAGAAGCAGGGAGGGGCTGGAGGAGTGGCCACTGGGCTGTGGGCTCCCTAAGGCTCCAATAGCCAGGACTTTTATCCTTCTGGGGTGATTGGTGTGAGATTCTCCCCACCCACTCAAACTCCTGGAGTACAAGACCCCTCCCTAGCAAGTCTCAGGGTACCCATTACTGCTTCTGAAACCCTCCAGCTTTGGCCAAGGCCTGACCCCTCCTACAGAACCAGGCAGGTGCCCAACCCCATCCCATCCATCCCCTCCTTCTCCTTCTTCCACTGTGGCAGCTCCATATGGACCCAGGGACAGAAGGTGTCAGTGGCAGACAGGCCCCTCAGGCTACATGTCCACACAGCTCCACCTGGAGTGTAATCGTATCTAACACCTCATAGGCCCAGGAGCTCTCGGTTCTGAGGTGGGTAACCCGGAGCTCAGAGACGGTTCAGGACCTCACCCCACCAGGAGAGCTGGGGGCATGCATTTCTGGTTCCCAAAATCTTGGTCCAGTTGCCATGGGGAGTGGGCCTCGACCAGGCCCTCCGTTAGGGTAAGGAGCTGTGGGAAGGCCTGGCAGGGCCCGACTCCCAGCGGCCACAGCTAGGGAAGGGGCTGCGGTTACATAAGCCCTCTGGGGTGGCAGAGGCGCTGTCTCAGGGCCCCCTCCCCGCCCTCTCATTGTGGTCGCCGTGATGGCGTAGCCTGGCCCCTCCCCACCCTGCAGCCTGTCCAGGAGCACACACCTTACCTCGGCCCGGGCTCCTGGCTCATGCCACGCTATTCGCCGGGCGTCCTCCCGTCATGGGGAGCCCGGCATGGGCGCCGGAGAAGCGGGAGGCGGCGGAGGTGCTGGCCTGGCCGGCAGGGCCCGGCCGCACCCCGCGTCCGGTGCCCGGCCTGGCCGGCCACCTCGGCCGTACCCGGGAGGAGCTCCCCGGTGGGAGAGGATCGGCCGCCCCAAGCCTCCCACCGGGGAGGCTGAGGCTGTGCCCGAATAAATAAGGCCGCTTTGCAGGGAGCCAGGCGGCGCCTTCTCCCTCCCCTCGCCCTCCTCCCGGCGCTCCTCCTCCACCCTCCTCCCTCCGCTCCTCCGCGGTCGCTGGCGGCGCCGCGCGCGCCCCCCGCCCGGCCCTACGCGCCGCGCCCTCGCGCGCTCCCGGCGTCGGAGCCAATCCGGGTTGGGGAGCCCGGGCGGGAGCGCAGAGGATTCCGAGCTCCGCTCCGCCCCGCCGCGCGCACAGCGCGCTCCCGCCGCGGAGCCTACGGGCACGCGCCAGTTCCGGCCCGCACCCTGCCCCCACCTTCGCCGCGGGCGCCCTCACAATAACAAACGTCGGCGCGCGGCTGCGCGGGGACAGGAGCGAAGGGCAAGAGGAGGGCAAGAGAGGGAGGGAGGCGAGGGGAGGGCAGGGCGCGGGCCGAAGAGCTAGCGTGGAGCTAGCCCTGCCCGTCCAGAGCAGTGGGGACCCCAGATCCTGCGGTGCACAGAAAACTCGACCCTTTGGCGCTGGCAGTTGGCCCAGGTTGCCCGGTCGGTCTTATGGGGCTCGGGGTCGGCCCCGTTCGTCCGAACCCCTGGGTACCACCTGCGGGGCCAATGACTGTTCGACTGTAACCCTTCCTGCACCTCCTACGGTGCGGGCACCCAGTCGCCCTTCAAGGCCCTCACATCCTCCAAGCAACTGCTGGGTGTCAGACCCAGGAACCCTCGTCAGTGGGAGACATACACACTCGCAGAGCTGAGAAACAAATGACCAAAAGATCATTTCTGAGACTTTGACCCTGGCCAGGTTGCTTAGTTTTCCCAACTGCCAGGGTTGCAGGTTTGATCCCAGGTCAGGGCACATACAAGATCAATGAATGAATAAATAAGTGAAACAAGAAGTGGATGGTTCTCTCTCCCTGTCTTTCTCTCTCAAAGCAATTTTTAAAAAGTGATCATTTTGAGTGCAGTGATAAGGACACCTCCCAGGTGGGGTGGTAAGGCTCCTGAGGACGTGACACTTGAGCGTACACCCCAAGGGCGAGATGGTGAGTGGTGCAGGAACCGCTGTGCAAAGATCCTGTGGCCTTAAGGAGCATGACAAGTTCCCTCTGTAGCAGATGGGAGGCTGGGGTGGCGGCTACTTTGTGGGGACCAGACTGGGAGAAAGGACAGAGGAAGTGGGATGTGGCAGGTGGTTGTGGAGGGCTGTCCGGACCACTAGAGATACCAGGCCTCCCAGCAGGCTCAGAGAGGAGGACAGAGGCTAACAGTACTCATTCTGTGGACTCCTAGGAGCAGCGACAGTGGGGGACCACGTGTGGAGAGAGCAGAGTAGGCTCTTCACATCCCGGCTGAGAGGGAGGCTCCCTGAGACTGTCTTCACAGAAATGGAGCCAGTTGGTGTTTGGTGTTTGGAGCATTATGACCAGAAGCAGGGTCCGGTGAGGACGGGAGCAGCAGCGGGGGAGCCAGGCTGGCCGGACCCTGGCTGGTCTGGGGGGCAGGTGCTGTTCTTTCAGTGTGTGGGACACTGGCTTGGGTGAAGGCAGCTGCCTGGTGTGGCAGGGACTGAAGAATCCGTCTTGCCTCTGGGCTGACGTGAATCAGGAGGAGGCTTGGCATGAGCAGGTACAATGGGATGTGTGAAGACATTTGGGGTGACTGAGTTTTGTGCAACCTGTCCAGTCAACCCTGGCATGCGAGGCTGGCAAGCTGGTCTTTCAGCTCAGCCTCCACCCCGTGTGTACAGGCTCAAGCTGGCATGGATCCCAGTGTGGATATTTTCCTGATGGGCAGGC
This sequence comes from Rhynchonycteris naso, assembly GCA_037038555.1. NCBI lineage: Eukaryota > Metazoa > Chordata > Mammalia > Chiroptera > Emballonuridae > Rhynchonycteris > Rhynchonycteris naso. Next base: position 199,687,205 of record CM073000.1, on the reverse strand, counting down.
AGAGTTTCATCTTGTGCCTGGGAGTAGGGTTCTTGTTCCTCAGGAGATGTCAGGAGCTCATGCAGAGAGCAAGCTGTGCCCTCAAAGGGGCCCGAGAAGCTTGCCTTCCTTGGAAGAATCTGAGCAAAGAGCAGTTACTCAGAGGGATATAAAATACTGCCATGGAAGGCCTGCCTCCTGACCACCCGTGGGCAGCTTGCCTCTCCACCTCTGCTCCCCTCTCTGTGCCAGGTGTCTCTCTCCTCCATGGCTGATGGCAGCTACCTCCTCACTGCTCTGACCCTGCTGTCCTCCACCTATTCTCCCCGTGGTGCAGAGGGGTCACTTCATAGTGTAGATGTGGACCCCATCTTCCCAGGACTCTGTTCTGCAGCCTACAAAGCGCACAGGACCACTGACCCACAGCCTTGTCCCTTATTCTTGGAGCTTCTGCCACACTCTCCTTCCTCCTGGGCCAAGAAGGTATGAGGTCCCTCCCCTAGAGCATCATGTCACCTGGAGCACCCCTCCCTGTCTCGATGCCTGGACATGGACTCTCCTCAGTCCAGCTCTGCAGTCACGGGGAGTGAGAACTGAAGGCTGTTGGCACATCCTGTCCTGAGACCTTGGGGCTAAGAGAGAGGGAGGCACTGTCACATCAGAGAATGAAGATGCCCATAATGGGGTCACCCCTTATGGCTTTGAAACACCCCAAGGCTCCTCACAAGAGGTCATCAGGTCTCTTTCCTTGGAAGGCTCTGGAGTGGTATGTGGACCCTGCAGCACCTGCCTAGGCCCAAATACTTCCTCCCTCAGTAGGGCCTCAGGTCTTCTGGGAAGTGGGCCCAGGGCCCCAGGGGATGCCCGGAAGGTCCTAGTGTAGCACAGGTGGTGTGATTCTCACCCCCATAGTGATTAGGTTGGCTCTGAAGCCTCCTGCTATGGAGCCATGAGATGGACACTGCCCATCACTACCTCAGGCCCCACCTGAGGGGCTCTGAGAGTGCCTGGGGAGGGGCCCTTGGGGTTTGGGCAGGCCACAGTGTGTTTAGCCAAACACACTCCTCAACACCCCGCAGTCAGAATGGATGCCTACAGGAATGAGAACGTCTCAGCCCGGGCTAGCCATGGTGGCCATGGGTGGACAACCACAGGTGATGTGTCTCTCTGCTATCTTCTAGCTTCTGCTCCCTGTGTTCCCTCCTTCTGGGACCCAGGCCCCACCTACGCCGCAGTGGGGTGGAGCAGCCAGGGCTGAGGATGACTCAGGGTCTAGCTGTCACCAAGGCAACCCTGTCGCCTAGCAATGGCAGTCTCCTGGTAACAGTTGTCTCCTAGCAATGGGATATTTTCTCAGTCCTGGCTGGAGTCTGGCAGTTATTTTTAGCTCAGCTGCAAATCAGTCTGCAATTGCATTTTTGGCTCCTGGGGAAGATGCAAGGTGTGCGTGCGTGTGCCTGTGTGAGTTTCTTGTCAACGTGAGGAAAATATCCTGGCTACAGGAAACCTGCCCCATGTCTCCAGGAGTAGGCTCATCGGTGGCAAGTCCAGGTGCTGCCTGGGGAGGGAGTAGGAGAGTGGGGTGCAGGCGAGGGGGAACCAGAACCAGCACAGGCTGCCTGGAAGACTTGACAGATATGACCATCTCCCTGATGGGGTCTCTGGAGTGGGACTGGTCATTTCAGCACCCTAGGATGCCCTAGGTCAGGCTGGGCAAGTGTGATCTAGGTCTGTGCTCACGGTACCATCAGAGAACATCACTGAGTGGTACAGGTTCTGGCGGGCTCTAGACACCCCCTGGCCCTCAGTTGTGGATCTGTTCCTGCTGCCCCTGGCCCCCAGCCTCACTCAGGGGTGCAAGTGGTCCTGATTGCAGATATCTGAGTGGCCTTCACTCAGCCCACATCTCTCTCTCTGCCCTGCCTTTGCTCGAGTGGGAGCCCAGGCAGGAGGTCTTGGACAACTGAGAGCTTGGCCCCTCTCTCTGGGCTTTCTTACCATTTCCACGGGGGCTCCGTTCACTGTCTCCTTGAACCCAAGTCCAAACTCTCCCCTGGCTGATGGGCTTGGGGCCGGCTGGCTGCTTCCCACTGGCCAACTTCCTGGTTCGGAGTTTGCCCTTAGTGCTATCCTGGCCCTTGGAGCCCTTGGCCTCTGTTCCGGACTTGGGGCACTCTTCTCTGGCTTCTCTGCTGCTCTGCCTGGCCCCTGGGCATGCCAGGCTGTGCCTTGCTCCTTGCTTGTGCCCCTAGCCCTGCAGGCATCCTGGCAGGTGCCCTTCAGCCTGTGGGGTTGCCTTCCCTGCTGGAGGTCAGTGCTACCTATTCCAGGCACTGTTTAGGGTAGGGCTCACTCAGACACTACTCCTTGTCCCAACATTGGCTCCAGCCCCTTGCCGGGACCTAGGTTTTGAGTGTGAATGGAAAAAGGCCCTTTTTGGAGGGTCAAGCACTGGGAGATGTGAAGGAGCCCCCAAACTGAGCACAGACATTGAGGGGTTTGCCTGAGGTTTGACATATCATTCATTCATTCATTCACTCACTCACTCGCTAATTTGTTCACTCAATGCCAGTCCCCAGGTATTTACTAGGCACCTGCCGTGTGTCAGGTCCTGCACCACAGCAATAGAAGCCAGACATGGCCTTCTGGGCATCCTGTCCCGTAGGCAGCAGACCTCCAATGGCTAACAACACCCAGGCGTTTTCCTGGGTGGGGCCAGGAGCTGTGAGGACAGGTGGCCCTATCAGGTCTTCTTTTCCCTTTTTACTGACTTAGTTGGGGTGACACTGGTTAACAAAATTATACAGATTTCAGGTGCACAATTTTACAACACATCGTCTGTACACTGTATTGTGTGTTCGCCACCCCAAGTCAAGTCCCTGTCCATCACCATTTACCTCTGAACCCACCCACCCAGGGGTCTCCTTTAAATGACATCATTTCAGGGGCCCTCAAAGAAGAGGCTGAGCTTGGGCAGGGGTAGGGGAGGCCTGGTGGAGAGACAGCTCAAGCGCAGGTGTGTGCGCCTTCTGGACCAGGTCACCTGTCAGGAACCCCTCCCTCGCATTCGCAGACACCGGGCCCAATATCTGGGGGAAGGGTTGGGGTGAGGAGCTGGGTCTGAGGCTGTTTTTCCACAGTGCCACTAGAGGGCGCATGGAGCCTACTCTCTACTTTAGAGGCCTGGGCAGAGGTGGCCAAGGCCCTAGTGACCAGCCATTAGTGGACCCACCACCTTGGCAAGGGCAGCTATAGTAGCTGACCCTGTGCTCTTTCCCTTCCTTCTACAGTGCCTCTTTTGCCTTATAGTAACCAGCCCCAGGCCCTAACTATCCCTTTTTATTTAAAAATTAATTAATTAAAAAAATGTTTTTTTAGAAAGAGAGAGACAGGAAGGGAGAGAGATGAGAAACATCAACTTGTAGTTGTGGCACTTGAGTTGTTCTTTGCTTTCTCATATGTGCCTTGATGGGGAGGAGGGTTCCAGCTGAGCCAGTGACCCCTTGCTCACGCCAGCGACCTTGGGCTTCAAACCAGCAACCTTTGGGCTCAAGCCAGTGATCATGGGGTCATGTCTATAATCCCACGCTCAAGCCGGTGATCTCAGGGTTTCGAACCTGGGTCCTCAGAGTCCCAGGTCAAGGCTCTATCCACTGCACCACCACCAGGTCAGGTCCCTTTTTATTTTTAATTTGGTAAAATACACATACTATAAAACAACCATCTTAACTACTTTTAGGTGTACAGTTCAGTACTGTTTGAGTACATTCACTTTGTCATGCAACTATCACCACTACCCATCTCCAGAACGTTTCATCTTCCCAAACCAAAACTCTGTTCCCATTAAACACTAGCTTCCCATCCCAAATTTTTCCCAGCTCCAGCACCCACCATTCTACTTTATCTCTATGAATAAGCCTTACAGAAGTGGAATCATACAATATTTGTCCTTTTGTGATTGACTTATTTCACTGAGCAGAATGTCCTCAAGGCTCATTCATATTGTATTTCTTTCCTTTTTAAGGCTAAATTGTATTCTGTATGGATGGGCCACATTTTGACTATCTATCTATCTGTTGATGGACACTTGAGTTGTGTCCACTTCTCGGCTATTGTGAACGTGAGAATCGGTGGTTCTCACCCTACCACCTAAGCCCTGTAGGTGTCTTGCCCTTCTTTGGCCTGGGAGGGCCCTCGGAGCAGGGGTGAGGGCAGTGGTATGCTCAGCCTGGCAGCTGCCCCAACCTCTACTTCCCCTTGGGCCATTTGGCCTCATCTGTCAGCCATGCTCTCAGGGATAGCAGGAGGGCTTGGTTTGGGGGACAGTGAGGTGAAGGGCTCACACCCACAGATGGCAGAGAATCTATACTGGTTCTCGAAGATCCTGCTAAAGATATCAGTGATCTCAAGGGACTGGGTATGAAGTTAGACTCCTGGCTTTGTGGCTAAGACCTCTGTTAGCTGACCCTGGAGATTTCCAGGGTTATTGAGGGCCCTGTCCACTTGTCCCCCACCTCAGGGCCTTTGCTCAGGCCTGGAATCTCTCCAGTCCCCACTGGCCAGCCATTCCCCAGTCCCTCCCCTCAGGGGAAATCCTGGCTGTGGGAAATTTCTGTGTACCAAGTCCTTTCATTTCATTTTGAAGAATCCACTCCATTCCAGGGTCCATTGTCTGGCGGGACCTCCTGCGGTCTGATTCTGCAGTGCAGCAGCCCCAGCATCTGGCCGCTCTCCCTTGGGTATCTGCAGCCTCCTGGTGTTGGTTGGGTCCAGGCTGGGGCAGGATGGGGTCTGAGAGCCCAGGTCCCAATCTTGGAAAGGACCACTCGCGTTGAGCACTTCTCCGCGTCCCACCCCCCGGCGCCAGGTTTCAGTGGGCACCAAACCTACCCACATCTTGGCCAAGGGCTCGAAGGACTGCGGGCCAACCAGGGCCACGTGCACAAGGCTGAGGACAAGGGGGGGGGGGTGTCGGGGGGGGGGGAACCTCGAGGGGCGGCACAGAGCACTGAGAACTCGGAACCCGGCTCCCTGGCGCCCCGGCGGTCGCGGGTGTGTCCTCTACACCTCGAACATCGCTGCGATTGGCCGAAAGTCCCGGGACCGCGCCGCGATTGGCAGCCCGGCCGGCCCGCCTCCTGCAGCTCAGGCGCTAGACCCAGGTCGCTCCGGCCGCCTTGTCCCGGCGTCCTGTTGCCCCCTGCGCTTCTCTGCGCACTCTGCGGCGGCCACTTGGCCACGGCCTCCTGCGCCGGCGTCTCGGCGGACCGCTGCAGTTGGAGAGGCAGGTACGACCCCGCGGCCAGTGCTCTGGGGCTGCGCTCTCCCCTAGGAGGGGCCTGTGGGATGTTACAGCCCGCCCCTTGCATTTGGGAAGGGGCGCTTCGCCCCGGCACTGTGTCCCTGCCCTCCCTCCGGACACTAGGCAGAGGACGCTAGGCCTCAGTTTCCTTGTCCACATAGTGGACGCAGCTCTGGGGCCGCGGGGCGCGGCAGCATGGGAGGGGCGGCACCCGTCGCGGTCGCGGGACGCCTGTGTCAGCCCCGCGTGTCTGTCCCCCGCGGCCTGACCCAGGAGCCCGGCAGCGTGGGGCAGCTGCCCCTGGCCTGTGCGGAGGCTGGGATCTCCGGCCGAGGCGCTGCGCCCGACCCTGGGCCGCTCCGACTTGCGCACGCGGCCCCGCATCGCCTGCCTGCGGCCGGCGCAGCCCTTCGTGGGCGTCCAGGTCTTCGCTGAGCTGACCCGCGGCGCCCTGGAGCGGCTGCTGGCTGAGGGACGGGCCCGGGGTCCCCGCGAGCGCCGCGCCCTCTTCCTGCAGGCCACCCTGCACCGCGACCTCAGCCGCCGCGTGGCTACCTGCCGCCGCAGGCCCACGGTCTGGGTGGGGAGCAGTGGGAATCACTGAAGTCACACACTGCCCAGGCGGGGTGGGAAGTGTCTGTTTTCCCCACCGCACAGAGAGAAACAGTTTTTCAGAGTAGCAGCACCAGGACAGGACAGAGGATGGGTGACTCATCTTAGGGAAAGCTGGCAGGGGACAGCATGGGGGGACGAGGACACCAGGCTGTGAAACCTAAGTGCCTGGTCCTTAAGAGGCTGGGTATGACCCAGGTATGGGGGTCGGGGGTGTTGAGAAAACCTCTGCCCAAAGCTCTCCGGGACTCCTTGGTGGGGCGGTGACCTCCCTCCCCCAGCGCAATACAGGAAAAGTCCAGTGTGAATGTGTCACCATGGAGACGCCCTGACTCTCCACAGGGCAGCAGGCCCAGTTGTTTGTGTCCTGGAGCTTAGAGCTGGACCCCATAGTGAGTGGGGTCTGTCGGTTTTACCTCCTGGCTCAGGGCCAGACTCCAGAGCCCACTCTATCCTGCTGTCCTCATCCTCCCCCACCCCCCACCCCCATCTCTTCGGGCTCTGGGGGCAGATCCCGGAGACCACAGTGGTTACCTCATATGCACCAGGACGCTGAGCTTCAGGTGGGTGAGTCCTCTTGTTCTGGGCACAACCCTCAAGCCGATGTTTATGCACGTGTGTGCAGTACACATACGAGCCTGCAAGCACCACCCAAATGCGGGAGGTCTTCAGGGTTTGTGCACATGTGCTCCCTGAGATCCCAACAGGCCTGAAGTGGGGGGATGTCTGCTCTCTTGCCTTCTCCCTTCTTGCTGGTAGGGGGAGGCTCGGGGGATCCAGGAGAGGGTAGGGCCTACACTCACCATCTCTTATGCATGCCAGGTACCCACAGGCCCTGTAGTGATGCCAAGTTCCTCTTGGCCTTGTGCACTAGCAACTTTGGTGAGAGTCTCTGTCCCACCAAGTGCAGGGGAGGGGGAAGCTGGGGCCTACCCCCTACATGCCGGCCACTAGCCAATGTGTCTCCCTGCAGTGAGCCATGGGACCACCCATGGGGTTGCCCACGACACAGCGCTACAGGATCTGTTATCACTGTGACAGCTGCCTGTGCCCTCTGGCAGACACTGCCACTGTTCCAGGTGGGTGGCTCTGGGTGCCAGGTACAGGCCTCCATTCGCACCCCGCTGCACTGTGGAGTTCATCCTGGCCTTGGCACCTTCCCCTTCATGGGCTCCAGCTATTTTGGTGAGGCCTGGCTTGGCTTTGCACCCTGATCCCAGGAATTAAGTCGTGCCTCTGCAGCTGCCCAAGCCACCCACCTCTACCCCTGTGAGGTGGCATTGGACTGGGGTCTGGCAGCAGGGCTATGGGGAGGGGCCAGGAGGAGGGTGGATGGGGAGAGGGTGGCCTCCAAAGGGCATCACAGTACCAACTGCTTCTGAGGGAATAGCAATAACCAATAAGAACATTGGTTAGTAGTCAATGTAGGTTGAATGCCCTGTACCTGAGCCTAGCCTACTTTATGCTGCGGGAGACTGAGGATTGTGTTGTCTTGTCTAAGGTCACCAACTAGTAAGTGAGTGGGACAGCGACCCATGCCCATATCCTGGCGAGGGGCTGCTGCGGGGTGGGAGTGTATGCAGGGACTACCCACCCATATGAGCTTCAGCTCTGCTGTTCTTGTCCCAAGGCTCAGAGCAGGAGTGAAAAAGAGGCCCTAACTCCTAAGAGCTGAGGCAGGTTGTGTCCCTCGGGGCTGGAGGGCAGCATCGCTCCCAGCCTGAGAGGAAAGGGGTTGTAGTCTGGCCAGGTAGTGACTTCCCTCTGGCTTGCTGGGACCTGGCAGAGTTATCCTCACCCCATCCTGCCCTCAGGGGAGAATGGGCCCCTCTGTCACTGGGTCCCTGCAATGGGTTGAACATCTCGATGTCCAGAGCCCATGGGGTGTGGGGTCTCCCCTGTGGGGTCCTGCTTGTTACTGATTCTAGTAGGTGAGTATACAGAGTTGGGCCTCTAAGGGTCATTTCCCACCACTGGCCCCTCGGGCTTCTGAACCCTGGAAGAGCTCACTCTGCTTACCCGAACCCCATAGTAACCAGGAAAGAAAAGCTCAAGTCTGGGGAGATGCCAGGGCTGAACCCTAGAAACAGCCTCCCATCCTCCCCTGCCTTCCATGCTGGGAGGGAGCGAAGGGCGCTGGTGGAGGCCAGGGGTCCTGCCATCTTCCAGGCAGGAGCTGGGGCTGGGAAGGGGACAGGCTGTTCAGGGCCCCCACAGGACCCCTTCCTCTCTCGGCCCCAAGGATGATACCAGGAAAGAGGAAAGTGCCGTGTGAGACTCCCCCAGCCCAGAGCCTGGGGCACACCCTTCCCTTGTGGGGAGGACACAGTAACAGCCCCAAGGAGACAGGATTCTCAGAGCCAGGAGGAGCTGGCCCTCCTTCCCAGGACTCGGGGCTTGGGAGCAGGGCACCTCAGTTTCCTGTCACTCAGGGACATCTGTCTTTCAGGACGGGTGGCAGCTGGGGCCCAGTAGTGACAAGCGCATGAGGTGCTCTGTATATACTTGGGAGTGGAGGCCAGGGTCTTGGGTGTGCCTAGGGTCTGAGCAGCCTGCATCCCTGCTGGGGCTCCAGACCAGGGCCATGGGTGGCGGAGGAGCCAGGCGGAGTGCTGTGTGCGAAAGGTTCCTGGCATTCATAGCCATTGGGCCCCAGGGTGGGTGAGGTGGAGGCCCTGGCTCTGCGCGTAATTCATGGCTCTGTCCCCACACTTGTCTCTCCCACCCCCCAGGCTTTTCAGGTCACCTCTGAGAACTCAGAGAGAGATAGATAGAGAGAGAGAGAGAGAGAGAGAGAGAGAGAGAGAGAGAAAGGGGGAGGAGCGGGAAGCATCAACTCCCATATGTGCCTTGACCGGGCAAGTCCAGGGTTTCGAACCAGCAACCTCCATGTTCCAGATCGAAGCTTTATCTACTGCGCCACTGCAGGTCAGGCTGGGAACTCAGTTTTTGTTGTTGTTGACATTTTCTGGAGAAAAAGAGCGATCTCAGCTCCTGGGGCTCTTTCTCCAACAACCATAATTGGGCCAGCTACCAGAAGCCCTGGCCCCTCCCATCCGGCTCCCCTCCCAGCAAGCTCATAGAGAGCCAGCATCTGTCTTTGTCTTGGGTTTGCTCAGTCTCCTTTGCATCAGCCCCCTCCTCCCTGCCCCTCAGCTGAGCTCCAACTTCCACTGCACCCTCTCCCTCAGACACCAGCACATCCTTTTCCTGCCCCCTTGGGTTAATGACCTTCAGCTGGGGGAAGGAGTCCAAAGGGTGTCCTCCCTGCAACCGCTCCTAGGTTTGTCTGGGTTTGGGGGTGCCCTGATCAGCAGAGCCCCCCACCAGTCTTCCTGAGACAGCTATGTAGGGCCTATGACCCAGGGTAGCCAGGCCTAGATGTTCTCCCTAATGAGCCCAGTTCCCACTGTCAACCTTAAGTATAAAATAGCCATTTTACCAGCAAAAATGAGTGTATTTGGGAGTGGCTGAGGAATTGCAGTTTGGGGCTTGCATACTATGGTAAGCCACAGGGAAGACTGGAGAACAAAGGGGAACATTATTTTATAGAAAAAAAAAGAGGGAAGTTGGGAGAGGTAGTTATAAGTGAAAGTCCATTAGAGGAGAGCCAAGAGTTCAGGGTGGTGGTGGCTTTTCACCCAAGAAACCTTGGCTGGGCAGTTTCTGGGTAAGGAGATCCTCCTCCTGCTGAGTAGTGAGGTAGGCTTCTTCTTATTTTTTTTTTAACCTTGTTTAAAATTATTTATTTATTTATTTATTCATTTTAGAGAAGAGAGATAGAGAGAAGGGCAGAGGAGCAGGAAGCATCAACTCCCATATGTGCCTTGACCAGGCAAGTCGAGGGTTTTGAACCGGCGACCTCTGTGTTCCAGGTCGAGGCTTGATCCACCGCGCCACCACAGGTCAGGCGGTAGGCTTCCTTCTGTTGGAGTCTGCGAGGTGCAGTGAGGAGTGCAGGAAAGCTTGCCCTTCAAGGCTTCCTGACTCTGATTTCATGAGGTTTCCTTGATTCGTTTTCACATTTACCCCTTTGATCAAGATCTTTCTCTGAAAGCATTACTAACTGATAATCAGTTTTCCACACTGAGTAGTTTTCCCCTCTGGTCAGGGAAGACCTTTCCTGGTTGTCATGTTCCATGTAGAAGGGAAAGTGCACAAAGACTGGGAGTGGTTGAGGTTGCATTTGAGTAACACAAAGGGGTAGGAGTGGGAGGAAGACCGCTCAGGCATTCCCATCTAAAGTCTCTTATCCGGGTCATACGCATTAAAGGTCATTTCAAGGGAATAAGCCAGCATCATTTAGTGCATTGTTGCTCCAGAAGCTTGACAGGCAACAGGGACAAAGTTTGAAAATTATACAACACAAAATGAGGAGCAGTATAAAATCCAGTTTGCATAATCGTCCTAAAGCAGGAGCCCAAACCTGAGTAAACCAGCTAAACTGGTCAAAGGACCATGGAGAATCGCATGAAATTTTCCGTAACCAATAGGCTTGTTCCCGAAATTTTGTGTACTTGGGTCTCTACTTCTCCAGAAGAACTTATCCGTGTGCAACCTATGATGTGGCTATTGCGAACTGAAACATGGCTATTTTGAATGGACATAATTCTGCTTTTGCAGAACTGCAGTATATCTCCCTTCATCAGCAGTGGGTCAAAAGAGGTAGGGGCCTGATGAATCAGGCACCGTGTGACTATCTCAAAGAGTGAGGGTTTGAGCTTTAAAGTGGGTGGATATGGGATTTAGAAAGGCTGATGGCGCCTGACCTGTGGTGGCGCAGTGGATAAAGTGTCGACCTGGGAACACTGAGGTCGCCAGTTCAAAACCCTGCACTGGCCTGGTCAAGGCACATACGGGAGTTGATGCTTCCAGCTCCTCCCCCCTTCTCTCTCTCTCTCTCTCTCTCTCTCTCTCTCTCTCTCTCTCTCTCTCTCTCTGTCTCTCACTCTGTGTCTCCTCTCTAAAATGAATAAATAAAAAAAAAATTAAAAAAAAAAAAAAAAGAAAGAAAGGCTGATGGCAACACTTTTGGCCAAGATGTCCACAAATTTTGCCTATTAGTTTTTTTAAAAAATTTATTCATTTTAGAGAGCAGAAGGAGGAAGAGGAGAGAGAGAGAGAGAAGGGGGGAGGAGCAGGAAGCATCAACTCCCATATGTGCCTTGACCAGGCAAGCCCAGGGTTTCAAACTGGTGACCTCAGCGTTCCAGGTCAACACTTTATCCACTGCGCCACCGTAGGTCAGACCCATTGGACAATTTAAAATGTCGGAGGGTGATATGTACAGTTTTCCCTGTATTTTTTGGGGGGCAGATAAAGCAAGGAAAGTAGGTGGTTTTTGTGGCCTTATTAACATTTCTGTGCCTTCATAAAGGTTATTATTTTATCAGTAGACCAGTTCAATGCATGTACAGTAGTCTATAATGGAGTTTAGAATTTCTGGCAGGAATGGCTTATTATTTGGCCCAAGCCAGAGTTCTCTCTTTTTATAGAACCAACAGTTATTTATTTATTTTTTTCTTTTACAGGGACAGAGAGAGAGCCAGAGAGAGGGATAGATAGGGACAGACAGACAGGAACGGAGAGAGGTGAGAAGCATCAATCATTAGTTTTTCTTTGCCGTTGCGACACCATAGTTGTTCATTGATTGCTTTCTCACACGTGCCTTGACCGCGGGCCTTCAGCAGACCGAGCAACCCCTTGCTGGAGCCAGCGACCTTGGGTCCAAGCTGGCGAGCTTTTGCACAAGCCAGATGGGCCCGCGCTCAAGCTGGCGAGCTCGGGGTCTCGAACCTGGTTCCGCATCCCAATCCAACACTCTATCCACTATGCCACCGCCTGGTCAGGCTAGAACCAACAGTTATTAAAGTTTCAATATTGTTTTTCCTTTTTCTGGGGCCAATTTTAGGGCATCCCTAGTCAAGTTTTCTAAATTATCATTGGGGAAACATCCCTTTGGACCAGTCGTTCTTAACCTGGGTTCTATCGAACCCTAGGGGTTCGATGAGTCGGTCTCAGGGGTTCGGAGAAGCCTCTGCTGCGGAGGTAAAGACACACTTGTGTAAAGTTGTGATGACACGCCCCGCTTGGCCATCCCTTGCTGCAGAGGATCACGTTACATTGCTTGGCCAACCAGTGCTGCGGGGAATTTAGTGCGCGCAGTAGTCAACGGCTGTCGTAGTTGTACGCTGTGTGGTTTCTTTCTTAATATTTTAATCCATACTAAATATGTCGAGCAAAAAAAGAAAGTGGTCGGACGAATATGTACAACACGGATTCACATGTATCAGGGAACGGGATGGGAGTCAGCGTCCTATCTGCATGATATGCAATGCCAAGTTGAGCAACTCTAGTCTCGCACCGGCAAAACTAAATTGGAAGAAAAAATCATATTTATTACTAAAGAAGGGTTCGGTGAATGTGCATATGAAACTGGTAGGTTCGGTACCTCAAAAAAGGTTAAGAACCACTGCTTTGGACCATGACAGAGGTTTGGTTATTGGTTCTTTTGAGAGCAGTGTTCTTGGCAGAAATATACTGGTGAGGTAGTTTCCTTTAGCCTCTAGGGAGTCAAGTTTGGAATGTCCAAGTATCTTCATAGCCAAGGTGGCTGGTAAGAGTATGGTATCTAATAGGTTTTGAACTTATGAGTCATTTTTAATTGTATTCCCATAAGAGGTTAGGAAACATTGTGGTTTCCATAGCATTTAAAGGCCATGAGCTACCCCAAAGGCATAGCAACTATTTGTATGAATGTTTGTGGTTTTGCCTTTGGCTAGAGCACAAGCCAGACAGAGTAAGTGTATAATTCAGTCTGTTGGGCAGAGGTAGCCACAGGCAAAGTTCTGTCTTGATAACTTCAAAAGCAGTTACAATAGCAGAGCCAGCCCAATATTTACCATTTAAGTAAGAATGATCAGTAAACCATGGAAAATCTGCATTAGAGGAACTTATTTTTAAAAAATCATTTTTAGCCTGACCAGGTGGTGGTGCAGTGGATGGAGCGTGGGACTGGGATGCGGAGGACCCAGGTTCGAGACTCCGAGCTCGCCAGCTTGAGCGCGGGCCCATCTGGCTTGAGCAAAAAAGCTCGCCAGCTTGGACCCAAGGTTGCTGGCTCCAGCAAGGGGTTGCTCAGTCTGCTGAAGGCCCGCAGTCAAGGCACATGTGAGAAAGCAATCAATGAACAACTAAGGTGTCGCAACTGCAATGAAAAACTAATGATTGATGCTTCTCACTTCTCTCCGTCCCTATCTTTCCCTCTCGCTGACTCTCTCTCTGTCCCTGTAAAAAAAATAAATTAAAAAAGAAATCATTTTTAGTTGATGGTGTTAGAGAGGAAAGGAGAGAAATATTGATTTGTTGTTTTACTTATTTATTTACTTATTGGTTGATTCCTTTTTTTTTAAAGATTTTGTTTATTTTACAGAAGGAGGAGCGGGTGGTGTGTGTGGGGGGGGACAAGAAGTATCAACTCATAGTTGCTTCACATTAGCTATTCATGGGTTGCTTGTCATATGTACTGTGACCAGGCAGGCCCAGGATTTCGAACCAGTGACCTCAGTGTTTCAGGTCGATGCTCTATCCACTGTGCCACCACAGGTCAGGCTAATTATTGGTTGATTCTTGTATGTGCCCTGACTGGGAACCAAACCCACAACCTTGGTGTATTTGGATGATGCTTTAACCAACTGAGCTACCAGGTCAGGGTGGTTATAGGAACTTCCTATAAATTATCATGGGGAGTCAAAAGGTGGTTTGTCAGCATCAAGCTGCCTTGAGGGGTTTTGTCAGTGAAGAAAGGGATGATAGCCTGATCAAGATTAAGACAACAAGATGCCTGCCCAGGCAGTGGCGCAGTGGATAGAGTGTTGACCTGGGACGCAAAGGACCCAGGTTTGAAACCCCAAGGTTGCTGGCTTGAGCAAGGGGTCGCTCACTCTGCTGTAGTTCCCGGTCAAGGCACATATGAGAAAGCAATCAATGAACAACTAAGGTGCTGCAATGAAGAATTGATGCTTATCTCTCTCCCCTACTGTCTGTCTCTATCTGTCCTTCTCTCTTTGTCTCTCTCGCTAAAAAAAAAAAAAAAAAAAAAGACAGCGAGAAAGTTATATGAGGAGCAGTCAGCAAGAGGATTTCACAGGTGAGACAACTGACAGAAAAGTATTGAGTGTGATGAGAAGACAGGAGGGCTTCTACTGCATAATGGGGGGGGGGATCCCATGACCATTTCTTCAGTGGACTTAACTAAAAGAACAGTGGCAGGAATGGCTTTGAGGCAAGGGAAGTTACCATTGTGCCACAGGGTCTAGCTGCTGGCTTTAGAACCCTGTGAAGTGATGGCGATGTCCATGCTTTAGGGCAGTGATTTTCAATCTTTTTCATCTCATGGCATGCATAAACTAATCACTAATATTCTGCAGTACACCAAAAAATATGTGTTTTGCTGATCTGATTAAAAAAAAAGATATAATTGATTAATTCACACCGAAGGCTATTGTTGTTGTCCCAGTCGAGCCCAAGCTCTACGTCGATCAGGTGTCCCTGATTCTACTTCCCCGTGCAGTGGGACGCTCCTGCTTGTCAGCAGGGTTGTCAGCCTCTTCGAGACTACTCTTGAGGCAGCTATGAGGATGCTACTGTTAATTGCCACCAGAGGAAAGACATGACCAACACAAATTAGTTGCAATAATCATACAGGCAATTTATTACTCACAAATCCTTTTGGTGTCCCTGGGCACAGCATAAGGGGGCCCCGTTGGAGTGCTCCTCTCGGCTGGCTTTGGTCAGAGCTCAGAGCTGCGTGGAGACAGTCCACATCAATGTTGGAGTCTGGGCGACTACTGCAGCAGGGGGCCCCCCAGCTTTAGTACCTTTTCTGGCCAACGCCTTCCAACAGGTATCAATCTACAGGATTATCGCTTCAAACCACCCTTTTGGGGGAATCTCCTTTACATCAATCTACTGAAATGCTTACATCAAACCACTTTTTAAGATGTTCTTATTTACGTCAGTTTACAAAGTTTACGTAATTAACACCAAGCTACTTCTTATCTAGGTATAACTTCACACACATACTAACTGGGCTCTGTTTGAAACTCAGAGTCTGTTTATCACATTACAGAGTTATGCACCAAGTTACTTTTTATCTATATATAACTTCACACACATACTAACTGGGCTCTGTTTGAAACTCAGAGTCTGTTTATCACATTACAGAGTTATGCACCAAGTTACTTTTTATCTATATATAACTTCACACACATACTAACTGGGCTCTGCTTGTAAGTCAGAGTCTGTTTATCACATTACAGAGTTACGGCACTAAGCCACTGTACTAATTTTTTTTTTTTTGCAGGGACAGAGAGAGAATTAGACAGACAGGAACAGAGAGAGATGAGAAGCATCAATCATCAGTTTTTCGTTGCGACACCTTAGTTGTTGACTGATTGCTTTCTCATATGTGCCTTGACCACGGGCCTTCAGCAGACTGAGCAACCCCTTGCTCGAGCCAGTGACCTTGGGTCCAAGCTGGCAAGCTTTTTGCTCAAGCCAGATGAGCCCACGCTCAAGCTGGCAACCTTGGTGTCTCGAACTTGGGTCCTCCGCATCCCAGTCTGACACTCTATCCACTGCGCCACCACCTGGTCAGGCGCCACTATACTAATTCTTATCCAAATGGCATAACTTTAATAATTACTTTTAATATCCTTTTTTTTTTCTCCACAGAGACAGAGACAGAGAGTCAGAGAGAGGGATAGATAGGGACAGACAGACAGGAACGAAGAGAGATGAGAAGCATCAATCATCAGTTTCTTTCGCCGCTGCGACATCTTAGTTATTCATTGATTGCTTTCTCACATTTGCCTTGACTGCGAGCCTTCAGCAGACGGAGCAACCCCTTGCTGGAGCCAGCGATTTTGGGTCCAAGCTGGTGTGCCTTCGCTCAAACCAGATGAGCCCGCACTCAAGCTGACAACCTCGGGGTCTTGAACCTGGGTCCTTCCACATCCCAGTCCGACGCTCTATCCACTGCACCACCGCCTGGTCAGGCAACTTTAAATATCCTTTTAATTACTTTTATATATCTTCCATATTTTTATATTTCTATATATGTAATTACTATAACCTTATATTACTACGACATTTATGTTGGCTGTTGTCATGTTTTTCTTTTTGTTTGTTTTTGTATTTTTCTGAAGTGAGAAGCAGGGAGGCAGAGAGACAGACTCCCACATGCGCCCCACCGGGATCCACCCGGTAAGCCCACTAGGGGGTGATGCTCTGCCCATCTGGGGCATTGCTCCATTGCAACCGGGGCTATTCTAGCACCTAAGGCGGAGGCCATGGTGCCATCCTCAGTGCACGGGCCAACTTTGCTCCAATGGAGCCTTGGCTGCAGGAGGGGAAGAGAGAGACAGAGAGAAATGAGGCGGGGGGAAGGATAGAGAAGCAAATGGGCACCTCTCCTATGTGCCCTGGCCGGGAATCGAACCCGGGACATCCACATGCTGGGCCGATGCTCTACTGCTGGGCCAACCAGCCAGGGCCACTGTTGTCATATTTTTTATTTGATCAAGGGAAAAGAGGTCAGTGCCCTTGACTAAATAGTCAGGTACTGTATTTCTGTTGTTGTTTATTGATTTTAGAGAGACATCCACTGGTTGTTTCATTTTACTTTTGCATTCATTGGTTGAGTCTTGTAGGTGCCCTGACCAGGGATCAAACCCGCAACCTTGGTCTATCAGGATGACACTCTAACCAACTGGGCTACCTAGGTAGGGCAGGTAACTACATGTTTTAAAAGTTCTTGCGGGTTGGGAGGTATAATTTCAAGTCATGCGGGTTGTAAGGAACGTGGTCTCGGCTCTTGCAGTCATGGGCAAACCTACCAACAAGCAGGGTCGGTGGTCCAGGTGCCAGCCACCACCATCCACAAGGGCGCCCAAGCAGCAGCAAGAGGCAGTGGCCCGCAGAAGTTGAGAAGATGGTGGCTCGGGCTCGGGCAGTGAGCTGCAACGTGTTCAGCATTTACCCTCTAATTCCAGGGCAGAGAGCTCCCTAAGGTTGGCAGGAGAGAAATCTGAGAAGGTCCCCATCGCACACATAAATGTGTCCTACAACAACGTGCAGATCCAGGTAGTCTCTGCCATTAACTAGTGCCTTGCCCACACTTCCTGCGGTACAGAGAGATTCCGGAATGCCAAGAAGGGTACTGGCATCGCAGCACATAAAGCAGGCACAGCTACCACAGAGAAAGCTACAGGCAAGGGCGTGAAAGGCCTGGAGCCAGGGCGCTAGTCTGCCATCAAGGGACGGGCAATGCGGGGTCTGGAAGTGATCTCAATCACAGACTACTCCCCCATCCCTCACAATGGCTGCCGCCCCAGGAAAGCTCGGAATCTGTGATAGGAAGGAAGCCTTCACTTGAACTCAAGCCCCCACCTCCAGACCTGGGAGAAAGGACTCTAGTGGAGCTCTCCACTACAGGGGGACTTGTTGGAGGTCCTTAAGGCAGAAAGGGACAGCTCTGCCT
The DNA here is from genome assembly GCA_037038555.1 of Rhynchonycteris naso. Classification (NCBI taxonomy): domain Eukaryota; kingdom Metazoa; phylum Chordata; class Mammalia; order Chiroptera; family Emballonuridae; genus Rhynchonycteris; species Rhynchonycteris naso. The sequence continues at coordinate 199,669,770 of CM073000.1, read as the reverse complement.
CCTTCCGTGGTGGCCTTTGTTGTGCTTTTGATTGGATATGGACATCGGCGTGCCCAGAAATGAAGTCACACTCTCTTGGACATAAGGGTAGGCCACAGGGGCAACTGCAACCAGTAAATAATGCCCTGCTTTAAAAAAATAAAGAATGTACCAAAAAAAATTTATTTTGTGGCACACTGGTTAAAAACTGCTGCTTTACGGTGTGCGCCAGAGAGGCACCCCGAGCCCTCGCAGGGCAGAACCCCTCGCGAGGGGACCAGTCGCGTGTTCCGTCTGCTGCTTCCTGTGTCGTGACGGCCTCCGCCCTGCCACTTCCGGCGTCGTTGCTTGCGGGGGAGAGGGTCTTGAACCCGAGGAAGGACAACTCTGAGCAGCGTGTCCCGCAGCCATGGAGCCGGACGATACGGTCGAGGCACTGACTGAGCTGCGTGAGCGGCGGCTGGGCGCGTTGGAACTGCTGCAAGTGGCGGCGGGCTCCGGTCTGGCCGCCTACGCTGTATGGGCGCTGCTATTACAGCCCGGCTTCCGCCGAGTGCCTCTGCGGCTGCAGGTGAGGGGGCGGGGCCTGCGGGGCGGGGCTCGGGCCCGGGGGCGGGGCCCGCCTTGCGGCGCTGAGCTGAGTTGTAGTGGAGCGGGGGAGGGTACTGCACTTAAGAGCTACTTGGGTCGTGGTTTGGAACCTGTTTCAGGTGGGGCACGACAGCCTGTGCTAAAAAAACAAAGCCCCGGAGGCAAGCTCCGCTCCGCAACCAGTGCGATTCTCGTTTGGGAATGGACATGTGAAGAGCCTGAGTAACAGATTTCAGCCCTCCCAGCCACAGCTGTCCCCTTGCCCAGGTGCCCTATGTTGGAGCGAGTGTGCGGCAGGTGGAGCACGTGTTGTCGCTGCTGCGAGGCCGTTCTGGAAAGCTAGTGGACCTAGGCTCTGGTGACGGCAGGATTGTAAGTAGTTGGGGGGCGGGGCAGGGGGAGGGGTAACCCGCCTCATGCCAGCGCACCTCCCACCTTCTGGTTCTGACTTGGTGCTGACAGGTGCTGGCTGCCCACAGATGCGGTCTCCGCCCAGCTGTGGGCTATGAGCTGAACCCTTGGCTGGTGGGGCTAGCCAGGCTGTATGCCTGGAGGGCAGGCTGTGCTGGCAGTGTCTGCTACCACCGCGAGGATCTCTGGAAGGTAACCTGGCTAGTCCTGGACCCCTTCAGACACCATGCTGATCTCCAGGCTTCCAGTTCTGGCTTGGCTGCTCTGCTGACAGCCCCAGGTGTCCCTGCCTCCTGGGCGGGATGGGGGCTCGCCCTCAGAAATTAAGGTAACCCTGTGCACACTAGACCTCTTCCTACTGGGGTGACCTCTTCTTCCCACAGGTAAGCCTGAGGGATTGCCACAATGTGTCCGTGTTCCTGGCCCCCAGTGTGGTAGGTCTGGGATTTGCTAGTGCCAGGGGAGGCAGGAGGAGACAGCTGTGTTGTGCTCTGCTCACCCCACTCTTCTGTTCACTCCCACAGCTTTCACTGCTGGAGGGAAAACTGCAGGCAGAACTCCCCGACGGGGCCCGTGTGGTGTCGGGACGCTACCCCCTCCCCACCTGGAAGCCTGTGGCCGTGCTGGGTGAGGGCCTGGACCGTGTCTGGGCCTATGACATCCATACTGATGGGCCAGCTAGGCAGGCTGCCCCAACATCCAGTCCCTAGGGCCCGTGATCCTCAGGCTGGCTGACCATGTGGACACAATAAAGAGTCAGTGGGCTCCACCCTGACTCTTGTTTTGTGGAGGGTTGGGTCAAATGATTCCCCAATGTAGGGCTGTGGGAAGGGCTCCATGCTGGCCGGGCAGAGTTGTGCTCTGAATTTATCTGATAACTGGCTAGCGACTGCGGGTCCTTAGGTGTTGAGGCTTGGTAAGAGGTGTGGTCCCCACTTTCTGGGGGTCTTCTGAACCCACCAGCTTCCTCAGCCTCAGGATCTCCTGCTTGTACCTGCTCGGAGGGACCAGGCTTAGTCACTTGCCTAGCCATGGACAAACCTTGCCTCTAGTGTTTGGGACCCACACCTGTCCCACTTTTCTGAGAGTTTACCTGCCTAAGTGCTGGTTCACATACTCTTGAAGCTCAGAAAGTTGCTCCTCAGCCATCGTGGCTCTGACTAGCAGCTGTGCCTGCTCCTGTTCCAGCTTTGCCTGGCACGAAGGGGCACAAACCATAAGCCAGGACAAAGTATGAGAAAGGATCCCTGGCTAGGCCTTGCTCACTCACTACCTGAGTGCCACGGTAGAAGTCCTGGAGTTTCTGTTGGATCTGAGCCCAGGAAGCAGCTTCCAGGCCCCTATGAGTGAAAAAGGGAATGGCCATCAGGGCTGGTGTTGGCCCAGGAGCCGACCCATGACCCTGCTCAAGTCAGGGCACACAGCTCCTTGAGGTGCCTGCTGGGGACAAGTTCAGGACAGCATGGGCCCACCCTGCCACTATGGGAGCCATCTGTGCATGGGGGGCAGGGTAACCTAGGCCAAGAGGGCCGCTGGCTGTTCAGCGACACAGTGAAGCCACAGGCCAGCTTGGAAAGTGACCCCAGTGTCTGTAAGGATGCTGGTAGGAGACCTCCCCCTATGCTGGAGGCGGGCCCTCATGGTCCAGAGACGAGGGCTGTGAAGGTACCAGGTAGCCTGCTCCTCTAGACTCAACTCGAGCGTCTCTTCCTGGGCTCTCCCTAACCTTCCCATTCGAGGCCAGCCCCTCTCCCGTCAAGGTCCCCCTTCACCCCAGGCACTTGGCTGTTCTGTAATAATTAGTACCTCCCGTACAGACTGAGACCTGAGGGCACAGACCCAGCACCTTGTTCACTGCTGCGGTGTTAACCCCACCCAGCAATTAAGAGTTGGTAGAATAAGTGATCGCCTTGCAGGTCTACCCCACACCCCCATCACGGCACTCACTGTGGCTCTGATGTGCTCCCCTGGGAGGCTTTGTCATGTCCCTTCTGTGGGAACAAGAACAGCATCCTGAGCCCTCAGTGATATAAGACTGCGTGCTAGGGATTCTCAGTCAGCTCAACAAGGCGAGCTCTCAGAGTGAGTTCTGGGTTCTGTACCCCAAGGTCAGTGTGGGGTCACCTGGGTTTGGAGCTGTGTCTTCAGCTTTGCCTGGTCCTCCGGAAGGTGGCTAAGCTTGGTGACCAGGTGCAGGGGCGGTGGCTCCAGGTCTGAGGTGACTGCACCAGAGGTAGCCTTGGGGATCCCAGGGGCCCCAGTAGGGTCCACCAGCACCTGTTGCACACTAAGCCACATGCAAGGTCATGTAGAGCCACCGCATCCCAGGTGCCCATGTCAGGGGAGGGGCCTACCCGGGGGCACCTAGTAGCGCCTTATGCCTTTGGCTGAGATCCATCAGGCGTTTGCGGTAAATGCGAGCAGCCCGTGCCAGCTGTTGCTCACGGCTGTGATGTGCAGCTCGGATGTTCTCCAGAACGGTCTCCAGGAAAGTTCGAAGGCCTACAGCTGCAGGTGCTTGGCTTTCACCATCTGCGAACTCCTGGAGCAGATGGGGTGTGGCCTGGGCTTGGTAGTGCCCCCTCACCGCCCCCAACTGCCCTGTGTGGGGCAGGGTCTGCAGCACAGCCCGCAAGGCCCAGGGGGGGTCTCTGAAGCAGCCCAGCAGACTCAGGCAAGACTTGGGTTCCCCAGGACCCAGGGACCTCCCATTCGTGACAGGCCACCCCACCCAGTACCCACCACCAGGGCGCGGGCACAGCGCTGCAGTCGGATGCTGTACTCCTCATTCAGCTTCTTGAGTTGCAGCTGCAGCCGGGCATTCTCGGCCTCAGCCTGGCGGAGCTGGCCCTGGCAGGTGGACAACATCTGTGGGCGGAAGCAGCCCTGAACCTGTGTTCCTTGAGATCGACCTCTACTAAGCTTGTAGGACCCCTCTCCCCCAGATCCCAAAGAGGGTATGGCTGGACCTCACCATGGCTTGTGCAGCCAGTCGCTGCCCAGCTGTTCTGGCCTCTTCTTGGGCTCCCTGCAGCTGTCGTCCCAGGGCTGCCCTGCAGGAGGGTATGAAGTTCAGTTGGATCAGGGTAAGGGACTCTTTGCCCCTTGGGAGCAGCCACACTGTTCACTGTACCAGGTATGGCAGCCACTCACACGCGCATCTCCAGTGCTTGCTGCTGGGCCCTGTGCTGCTCCAGCACCCACTTCTCTTCTCCGGGCAGCTACAGAGTACATAGGGCTGGCTGGATGAGACCCCAAGCTCTCAGTCCTTTGTACTGCCCCACCCCAACCCTGGGCTGGGAGAAACCTGGACAGGCCCCAGGGTAGGTAGCTGTACACTGTACACTCACGCCATTTCCCAGCTTCTGTAGCTCATTTTCAGGGGCCTGGAAGTTCTCGGGCTGTGCCTGTATGGGAGAGTAGGTCCCAGCCTCACTGTTCCCCTTCTGCGCCCCTATTTGGCCCCCACACAGCCAGGCCCTCCGTGTGCTCATAGTGACCTGGAGGATGCGATGGTTGCAGTGTCCCTGACCCCTGGCCCTTTGCTTAAGCTCCCGTGAAGATGCCTGGAGGTGCCCTGGGTCAGTCTTTGCTGGGGCTGCACGGTCTCCATGCAGCTCCAGCTCCAGCACTCGGCTCTCCAGCCGCAGGACCTATGGGTTGACCAGGGTGAGCAGGTACAGCTGCCTGCTGGGCCAGATCAACATCCATCTGGGAGCACATGGATACACAGTGCATGCTGTACAGTCAGGGCCTCAGATGCTGTGTGAGTGTTCTGTCATGTGGGGCACACCTGCACCCCCCACAGCACTGGCCATAGGAATGCACCCCTCAAGCACTCAGGCTGGCATATGTGGGCACACATCAGCGCCCACCTCGCTCTTTAGCTCAAAGATTTCAGCCTCCTGCTGCTGCCTCAGACGATGGGTCGCGATCTGCAGGTCGAGCAGTTCCTTGGAGATCTGTTGGTGGCCGGGGTGAGAGGTAGTACCTGTGGAATTCTGTGGGCACCCTCCCTCCTGCTAGCTCCTCAGAGCCCCCATACTCACCCACAGCCGCTGCTCCTCACTCAGTTCTAAGTCTGAGGGAAGCTCTGTCTTAAGACTGGTGGCCCAGGCTGGGGCGTCCCCAGGGACTTCTGGCAGACAGTCCTCAGCCAGTGGTAGGACCTGGAGAGACCACCCATCCCCCAGGCTGTGGCCTCCACTCTCATGGAGCCATGAGCCACTCACTCCCACATATCCAGCCTAGCTGAGGTGGCTAAGCCTGGCACCCCTCCTGGTCCTGGAGGCCTCAGGGAGAACCTCAGCCCCAAGGCAGCAGCAGCAGCAGCAGCGTCCTGGCAGGACTCACATTCTCAATGACCTGAGATGGGGCTCCTGGCCTGGGGCCTCGGGCTGCTGCAGGCTCCATTGGCAAAAGAAAGCCTGGCTGCCCCAAGCACAGTGCAGCCTCACCAACTGGCCTGTTACTACAACACCATGGCTTGTGTTGCCAAGGCCTTTGTTGTTCCCCCGGAGTCTCCCGCCTTCTCTTCCCCCCTTCCACTCACAGGAAGGCAGACGCATTTCAGTGGATGGGGAGGAGGGGAAACGGCTCCTCCCATATATTGCGACCCATTTTTTCTGGCTTCAATTGCCTCAGCTGGGAAATTCAGCCCAGGTCTCCTGCAATTATCCGGGGCACAGATAGAACCCGGGGTGCTTGAAAGCGCCCAGTCTGGGCGGGTGCGTGATGGGGCGCACGAAAAAGGACCTGCCCGGGAAGCTACTGTCACCCTAACACTGAGTGCCCTGCCTTCCTACCATACGGGGTTTGCACATTCACTGGGAGACTTCTGTGTGTCTCCTGGTAGCTGTTGAGTGCCCAGACGGACAGAGCCCTGCACTCCCCAGCCTGAGGGAAAGGGGCGCAGGCGTCCCACTCAGGGCCACGGGGAGCAGAAAGGTTCCATCCAGTGCTCATGCACTCCCAGGCGCGCGCAGGTTCCGGGGCGGGCGGGGCAGGGGCCGTTGGAGGCGGCCCAGCTGAGCACTGCGCTCTGTCTAGGTCTGGTGACCAGTGCCCGAAGTCCGCCTCTGTCCGGCGCTCGGGCGCGGCCCGCGCTGGTAAGTAGGCGCCGGGGGTTAAAAGCTGTCAGGGACCAGGGTCGGCAGCGATGGGCAGGGCGGGCCTTAAGGGGACAGGGACCGTTGAGGCAGGCGGGGGCCGACCGTGACTGCTGGGGCTGAGCCACGAGCAGCAGTAGTAGAGAAAACGCGCTGGGGGGCGCGGCTCCAGGGGGCGCGTCCTGCAGCCGGAGGGGCTTGACAAGGGGCTGGCGTCAGTAGCCACCGGTTGGCTGGAGCTGAAGCCAGGAACACGACTCGGGTACTCCCAGGAATTCCTAGAGCAGGGAGCGGAGGCTCCTTTCCTGGCCCCCATCGTGTGTGGACCAGACCCCTCTGGCGCACAGCCCTGCCTAGAGTTCGGAGAGGGAAGACCCGCTGTGAGGAAAGGAGCTCAGAAGGCTGGAAGCCTGTTTCGGAGGAGGCAGAGGGTGGCTGAGCTCTGTGACCCTTAAGGTCAAGGTCATTTCTGTGCTTGAGGATAACTACATTTTTCTGGCTATCGAGGAGCACACGCAGGACATGACATGCCCAAGAGGGTGAGGGCAGGATGTGGGCCCAGGCATCTGGGGTGGCAACAGGTCAGACCCCTTTCAGAAAGGCTCCCCACCACCCTGGTTGGAGCAGACCTGCCTTGCTATCTAATCACTAGTGGTTTGGCACTTAGGCTTCCTAGACCGTGTTTTGAGTTTTCTCTGGGGTTTAGGGTCTGACTACACTGCCTCCTTTTCCCTTCTTCTGGTGTCTGTTCCATACACTCTGGGAGCTCTGTAATTGCTGGATCTCCCCCACCCCCACACCATATGGCCTGCCTGGGGTGCTGTGCATGTCAGATGTGGTGCCCCAATATGGAGGGGCCACCTGGAGCGTTTGCAACTCCTTAATTCCCACCCCTTTCAGCTGCTGGAGACTGAGGGCCCTGCGGGGATATCACTGACCACCAAACTGACCATCCACCACCACTGGTGAGTGTGGCTGGGGCGGGCTGAGGCTCAAGGGCGTTGGCCCCTGTTTAACACTGCTCCTGCCCATCTGCAGGGACCACCTGCAAGGAAATGTGGAGCTGGCCTATCTGGGGTCTGGGCTGGCGGTGCTGGGTACCAACAAGCACATCTGCATGCTGACCTACCCACTGCCACATGGTAAGGAGTTTCTGATGAATGTGTACCTGGGAGGTCCAGGAGGGCATCCAGGCTGCCCACCTCACCTACCCACCTACTCCTCTGCGGCAGCTTGGTGCCACCCAGGTGTGCTGCCTCTTGAGGTCCAGCCGACCTCCAACCACGTGAACTCCTTCCTGGGGGAACATGCGTGTCCCAGTCCACCTGCCGTGTTCTCCAGTACAGCTTCCCTGCAGCACCCACTCCCCCTTCCCCGACCCCCACTTCCTTCCCAGGGAGCTGGCTGCAGTTAGCACCTGGAAAGCGCAGCTCATCAGATACGCCAAAGCCTGGTGGAGACCTGCGCACCCTGCCCGAGACAGTGAACGGCCTGTCCCTTCCCTCCCTCGGGGTCCAGCCTCCATGTAGCCCACAGGCTGCGCCCCTGCCTTGGCCAGGAGTGTGGAATGAATGCTTGCCAGCCAGGACAGGGCAGGCTGGGTGTGGCGAGGGGGTACAGAGGGGGGCTAGGGCCTGAGGAGGGCCTGGCCAGGCCACCAGAGGGAGTTCCTCCCCTGTATCTGCCTGTGGCAGTGCTGTGCACCCCAGGTGCTGCCTTTCTCCAGAAGTTCTTTGGCCATGAGCACACACGTCCCTTTCCCTCAGGCCAAAACTTCGAGTTTGTGGAGCCCTGCAATGTCCATGTGAGGGCCAAGCTTTCATGAGCCAAGGTGGGGCCACTTCTCCCCTCTCATCCGGGAGGGCTGGAGGGTCGGGGGAGGACTGGGACCCAGGGGCAGCCATGACTGGCCCAGGGTGACCAGACCTGGCTTAGCCAGGGGTATGCCGGCTCACTGAGGGTGGTGCGGGTAGGCTGGGTGCATATGGCAAGGCTGAGCCAGTGCGTCTTGGGAGGCCCTGTGCTCACACCAGGGGCTGCACTTCAGTGCAAGGGACTCAGGGCCAGCCCACTGTCCTGGGGCCCAGCAGTCAGCTGGACGTGGAGAGACCCAGGGACCAGCCCTTACTGGGCTGACCAGCGATAGTGAGAAGCTGCTTGTTCAGTGTTTTCTGCCAGCACCTGCCCAACAATTCCCCTTGAGCCCCATGGTGTCCCCTCTTTCCACAGCAAGCAGCCTGTGTGCAGATGTGCTGGGAAGGTGGCCCTGGCTGAGGTCCCGGAGGTGCTCAGCAGCGAGCACGCCAGCTTTGAGCAGGAGGCCGAGCCATTGCAGCCAGTCCCGGGCCCCCTTGGCAGTGCAGTAGGGGCTCCTGAGTTCACCTTAGTCAAAGTGAGTCCCGTGCGGACTTGTTCTGGGCCCACCAACTGGCTGCCTGGCCTTGGAGAGGGGCACACTTGAGCCCAGGACCTGTGTTTGGGTAATACACTAGCAAGGTACACAGGGCTTTTGAACTGTAAAGCTTTGAAAGTTCTTTTTAAAATGTTGGCAGCTCTTAGAAGCACTTTTCAGAGGGAGGTCCCTTTATTACGGGGGAAATCAGTGGGGACGGGCTGACAGCAGAGCCCAGGCTGTCCTGTCCCCTCCCCCGCCCACTGAGTGAGGAGCCAGCGGTGGAGAACGTAGGTTCTCAGGCGGAGGTCACAGCTTGGTCAAGATAAACACCTCGTCCTAGGTGGACCTGCCAGGTGGAGTGGGCACAGCTTCTCCAGCATGTGGGGTGCCACGGGCTGGTGCCCTTTTCCTACCAGTATCCTTTGCTGCCAAGTGCAGCAGGGCTCTGCATGCTGGGCTATGAGCTTGACCACCCAGCAGGTCGGGCCCATCCCTACCCAAACTTCAGGAGTAGCTCTAGAAATAGGGAGAGGCACCCCACCTTTGCCCCACTTTAGGCTCTTCACGGGACTGGCTGAAACCTTCACATACTTGGGTCATCAAAACCAGGAAGAGCCAGGGTACCACCATGGACATCAGTCTGTGGAAACTGGCCTGCACTGGGGAGTCCAGGTGAGTGCAGGCTGGAAGTCCTGGTCCTGAGTGCCATCTCCACGTGGGTTCCAGTATGGCCTCACAGCTCACCCAGCATGTGTGGGCAGGCCTTGGGGTTTCAAGGTCCCAGCACTGGCTCAGGCAAGCCCTCCTACCACCTGATGCTGAGGCCAGAGCTAGCCTTCTCCACCGCGTGGTAGCTCGTGTGCAGCAGAGAGCCAGCCCGCTCTGAGCCCTCACCGTGCAGCCAGTGCGTGTAGAGCTCCCGGACCCCAGGCGCGTCCTCTGGCGCCTCCGTCCTGACCATGTCGTACAGCTTCTCAACCTGCTGGAGGAGTTCCTTGCCGGGCATCTCGGGGGCCTTGAGCTGGCCTCCACCGTTCAAGCAACCTGGCAGGACAGGATGGGCGAGGTTGTTTGCATGCCAGGGGTCACAGCCCCACTTACACCCTTCCAGCCCTTCAGGACAGCCGTTGCCCACAGCTGGGGTCCCAGGAGGGCCCTGCAGTCTGTGCAGAGGGGGCCTGCTATGCATACCTGCGGGGCAGGCCATGACTTCCACGTAATGGTACGGGCAGCGCCCTCGCTTGAGCTTCTGCACCAGGTTCTGGATGTTGCGGAAGCCATAGGCTATAGCGAAATGGAGCAGGACGCGGCCCTCGCTCTCCAGCGTCACCTCCTGGAAGTCCTTGTTCCTGGGGGGCAGAGGCCATGCTCATCCCCACCCCCAGAAATGCTGTCGCCAACCTCACCCGCTCCAGGGGGAGGACAGTGATGAAGAGGGAGTGCAGAAAGCTTAACTACACAAGTTGGCAGGTGACCCCACCCCCAGCCTCCGTTTTCTGATCTGTAGAGTGGGAACCCACTTCCTAAAGATGGGTGTGTGGTATGGTGGGGTCATACACAAAGCCACACCCTTTGTGGGATGCGATGTCCCAATGGGACATTCTGGGCCGGGCACACCGCCCTGCCACCACGAGCCTCTAGTACAGGTGTGCTCAATACGTCAATCGCGATCTACTGGTTGATCGCAAAGAAAGTATGGGTAGATCGCATGGCATTAAAGACATTTGTCTTTTTTTCCCCCCTTACAGGGACAGAGAGTCAGAGAGAGGGATAGATAGGGACAGACAGACAGGAATGGAGAGAGGTGAGAAGCATCAATCATTAGTTTTTCATTGCCATTGTGACACCTTAGTTGTTCATTGATTGCTTTCTCACATGTGCCTTGACTGCGGGCCTCCAGCAGACCGAGCAACCCCTTGCTGGAGCCAGCGACCTTGGGTCCAAGCTGGTGAGCTTTTGCTTAAGCCAGATGGGCCCACACTCAAGCTGGGGAGTTCAGGGTCTCGAACCTGGAGTCTTTCGCATCCCAGTCCGACACTCTATCCACTGCGCCACCCCCTGGTCAGGCAGACATTTGTCTTTTGATTGGCATACAGGGTAGCCAATCTGACGTCTGAACTTTTGACACCCTACGCATGCGCGTTAAACCGCGCTAACTTGTTCAGTTACATTGCTGTGTAGTTAGCCTTCAATTTATTTAAACTAAATACAACAAAGGGTATAAAAATGAGTGTCGTAGCTGGCCCGAGTAAGAAGCCCAAAACCTACCACTTTCATACAGAATGGGAGGGGATTTTTTTCACTATGTCATATTCTAAGTGCGTTTGCCTCATCTGTCTGTGTGCCATTGCTATTCCAAAGAAGGGAAATGTGGAGCGGCTTTTTCGGACTGTTCATAAAAACTATGACATTGACTTTCCTCCGAAAAGAGAGCTGAGAAGGAGAAAGGTGAAAGAAGAATACACAATATTAAATAGTAATAATAGTAACTTAAATAATGATAATATAGAAGAAATAAATTTATGTTTTCCATTTTTATTGTAGGTAGATCATTTTGACTTGGTCATCTTATAAGTAGCTCGCAAGCTGAAAAAGTGTGGGCACCCCTGGTGTAGGGGCTCCAGATTGCCCTGGTGTGGGCAGGGGACACTGATCTCTACAATGAGAAGACCAAGGCCCAGAGAGCTCTGGCCCGTTCGGACAAGGTGGGAAGGAGGACCAACTCCTGTCCAGTGTCTCAAGGTCTGCGCCAAACCCAGCTCCCTGTCTTCCACCAAGCCCACCTCAGCAAGGGGCCCAGGGTGAGGCGGCCCCAGCGGCAGCACTTCCCACTGACCTCAGGGGCCTATAGGTGATCTCATCCACGTGGATTCCAAAGAGCTCCTGGGCTGCGTGCCGGAACACATGCTCCAGGTAGCCCCCCGATCCCCCGCCTCGGTGGCTGGTGGGCTCCTGGGCAGATGCACTGCTGTACCTGTGGGGGTTGGGGGAGTAAGGACTCGGGGCAGCAGCGTCGCTCTCTGCTGAGGCTTCCGGGTGACCTGTTTCTCACGGTTGCTTTCTAAGTGGGAATGGGTCATGAACCCCTGGGGGCTTTGCTAGTGTGTCAGCAGGTAGGAAAGGACTGTCCCCCTTCACTAAGTCACCTGTACCTGGTGAGTTCAGACCAGTATCAAGTTGGGGTCAGCTCTGCTGAAGACCACCTCTGTGGACACGGGACAGACCACAGGGCAGGCATGGAGCCAACCAGAAGGAAGTTGCAGTGGGAAGAGGTAGAGAGGGGGACACTGCCCATCTTGCCCGTGCTTCCGCGGCCTGCCAGGATACCTGCGACCCCGACACCAGATGTATGCTCATCCCTTCCACTATGGCAGGGGGTGACTTACAAACTGTCCAGGGGGGCTGGCTCCAGTTCTGACAGTGAGACCCCTTCTTCTTCCAGCAACTTGAAGACTTCTCCTAAGATGCAACCACAGCACAGACGCTCATCAGCTGGGTCTCAGTAAAAACAGAGAATGTCTAAGAATATTCAAGTCATCTGCATCCCTAGCAACCTGTAATTCGGTACGCAGGGCCCAGATGTCCACTCCCTGGCTCGGGGGTGGAAGACGAGCCTGGCCACCGGGGTGAGGAAGAGGACTCCGCTTCTGAAGACCCTCAGGAGACCGCCGTGCTGCCCTGGGACGGCACCCTCCCTCACAGTAACTTGGGGCCCATACACAGTGCACCCATCACATCTGGGCACATGCTTATGCACGGAGACCTCCCCTGACTGTCTGAGCTGCCCAGCTTTTATTTTTCTGTTTTTGAGGCACCTGGAGATCCTGTAAGGCTGTTCAACTCAGAAATGGGGTAACCAGCCTGATCAGGCAGTGGCGCAGTGGATAGAGCGTTGGACTGGGATGCAGAAGACCCAGGTTTGAGACCCCGAGCTCGCCAGCTTGAGCGTAGGCCCATCTGGCTTGAGCAAAAGCTCGTCAGCTTGGACCCAAGGTCGCTGGCTCCAGCAAGGGGTTGCTCGGTCTGCTGAAGGCCCGCGGTCAAGGCACATGTGAGAAAGCAATCAATGAACAGCTAAGGTGTCGCAATGGCAAAGAAAAACTAACGACTGATGCTTCTCATCTCTCTCCGTTTCTGTCGGTCTGTCCCTATCTATTCCTCTCTCTGACTCTCTCTCTGTCCCTGTAAAAAAAATAATAAATAAATAAATAATAAAAATAAAAAAAACCTTGTGGGACAGAGAGAGGAATAGATAGGGACAGACAGACAGGAACAGAGAGAGGGGTGAGAAGCAGCAATCATCAGTTTTTCGTTGCCGTTGCGACACCTTGGTTGTTCATTGATTGCTTTCTCACATGTGCCTTGACCGGGGGCCTTCAGCAGACCGAGCAACCCCTTGCTGGAGCCGGCGACCTTGGGTCCAAGCTGGCGAGCTTTTGCTCAAGCCAGATGGGCCCGCGCTCAAGCTGGCGAGCTCGGGGTCTCAAACCTGGGTCTTCTGCATCCCAGTCCGATGCTCTATCCACTGTGCCACCGCCTGGTCAGGCTATTTCTTTATTTAATTTTTTCATTGATTAGAGAGAAGAATGGAGGCGGGGGAGAGAAAGTGAGAGTGAGAAAGAGAGAGTGAGAGAGAGAGAGGCATCAACTCATTGCTCCACTTAGTTGTTCCATTTAGCTGTGCTTTCATTGGGTGCTTCTTATATGTGCCTTGGCTGGGAATCAAACCTGTGACCTCAGGGCATCGGGACAACGCTCTATCCACTGAACCACCTGACCAGGACCTATACAGACTATTTTAGAGCAAACGGTGGTGCTGGGAGAGCCGTCTGCTTCTGGTCCCCGAGACAAGACAGCTGCAAATACCAACCAGGCTCTAGGGTAGTGCGGCTGCCTCACGCTAGGCCCAGAGCTGTTCTGCACAGGGATGGCAGCTCTAGCCAGTGCCTGGGGGCAGGACCCAGGCAACGCCAATCTGGGCTCTGGGCTTGGGGGCCACACCGGAGGTGCAGGGGCTCAGGGTGGCAGGACCCTACCTGTCGTGATGACACAATCCACATCTCGCGTCTGGTGTTCCTGGCTAAAAAAGTCCAATCTCGAAGCTTCCAGCTTCTTGTCATAGCAGGGCATCACTGTCACATGGAAGAGCTTATCAGGGGTCACACGCTGCATGGAGAGATGGGGAAATGTGGAGTCACTGCCTGACCCCACCCCTGCAGTGAGGGAGTCCTGTTAGGGTTGGGACAGAGTGACATCACGGGTACAGCCCAAAACAGCCACGGAGTGACCATGAGTCTGTGAATGGACCCTTGGACACTGCATATCTTGGCTTGTCTTTCACTGAATCATTCATTGCTTGACTCCCTGTTACCTGCTGCTGGGCGAAGAAGTCCTTGACCAGGGAGCCCATGACCTGCTGTGGGGACCTGGCGGTGCTGATGTAGGGGATGATGGCGTTCCCATGGGTCTTCTCGGCATAGCAGATCCAGCCTGAGACCAACATAGAACAAACGGAGCTGGCTCTTAAGTCACCTCTCACTGTTGGCTTAACATGACATTCTGCGGGTGGACCATCTTGTACAAGGAGTCCCAGAGCATTAATGAACATCCTCGTTATTTTCTCTAGCACCCACATGATTACTGTCTTCAGGAACTGAAGTGACTACAGGTGACTCTCAGAACATCTCCTCCTGCCAAAGAGACTGTTCTGGGCTGGGCTGACAGAACATGCTCCCCACCTCCCAGTCCAGCATTCCCAATACCCAAAGCCAGCTGCTCCGGTGTTAGCAGTGTGAGCACACCTGGGCAGGCGGAAGTCAGCACAGGCAGAGGCTGCTTGGAGTCGGCCTGTCCCCGGAATCGCTGCACAAACTCTCGCTGGCTCTCCAGGAGGCTGAAGTTCCTCGAGAAGGCGGTATCAAACACATAGTGCGCCCCTGGAAGTGCAGCGCCCACTTGAGCCCCGTGAAAGATGGCCAAAGTGTGAGAAGCTGCTGACCATGTCACGAGGAGCGGGGGCGGGGAGGGTCTGCCTTTCACAGCGGCCACAGGACGCATGCCATTATAGAAAGGATACACTGGTGCTGTGGACAGCCTGTGCTTCTGGCTGGGAAGCTTGCATGTGACAACTGGCTTCCTTTACCTGTACTTAGTACCTGCCTAGGATGTGGCCTGCACCAGGGTCACCCCATGTCCTCCCTGCTATTGGCATTACACAAAGGTCAGTCATTCAATAGGAGGCAGACCCAGCACGGACCTGGAAAATGTGCCTTGTTGTTAGTTCGGAAACCATACTTTCCCAGAAGAAGGAATAAATAAGAGGTAGCATTGCAAAAAAGAAAAGAAAACCAGAAAGAGTGGTGAACTTCAGACCCAGGAGAGCATAGTCAGGACTCAGACGGCTTTTTCTTAAACAACACTGCTTCCAAGCATCAAGCAGAAACTTCAAGCTGAAGTCAGACTCACAACAGAGTTTCTGCCATGTTTAAGTTCAGTGACCTGGAGGCCTGACGAGCGCCCCTGCACCCCCACAATGCCTCCATGTTCCAACCAACCTCTAGCGCTCACCCAAGGTGCCTCACCTACCTAGTTTTTTAAAGAATGCAGTTAACTTCCTGGCAGTGTCTGTAGGAGTCAACTGAAATCTCGCAGCCAGTGATGCTCTGGACTGGGGTGAGACCGAAATGACAACCAGCCTCTGCTGACCGGGGGCCACTGTCTGCAAAGCAAAGGACACATCACTCACTTTGCAAATCGTATGCAGAGTCCCAATGGGCCAGAGCCGGCAAGAACAGACATAGCTCCCTCAGGGCACACCATTTTTATGTACATAGAACCCAAAGCTGGTTGACCTGGAGTGGTGCAGTAGGTAAAGAGTTGACCTGGAACACTGAGGTCACCAGTTCGAAACCCCAGGGTTGCCTGGTCAAGGCACATATGGGAGTTGATGCTTCCTATTCCTTCCCCACTTCTCTCTCTCCTCTCGCTCTCCCTCCCTCTTCACTAAAATAAATAAATTAAAAATAATAATAAAAGAACCCAAAGTTTAGGGCTGGGCACTTCACTGTTGAAATACTGACAAGTAATTCTCTGAGATGCCATTGACTAGACTTAAAAATTGAGGGGGGGGGGGTGTCCCTGGAGACACAGGACAAAAGCACCAGGAGAGGAGCAGCCTTTGACAGGACAAATCAAGAATGCTGGCGCTGGTGCTGGGTTGGTGCAGGCTCTAAGACTGCCCACCACGTACCTTATTGGCGTCTAGAATCTTCCGCAGCTCCTCGTGGCTCTGCTGAGTGATGAGCACAGTCTCGGCTGAGGTGACACAGCCACTACAGGCCAGGCAGTCGTCCAGTGAGATTTTGGCCTTCTCTAGCTTCCGCGTCCCCCCGTCCTGGAAGCATGAAACCTGGTAAGCACAGGACCCTCTGCAGGAGGAAACGGCTCTCAGGATGACGGGGCCTACAGGTGACCTCAACTCTCTCACAACACTGACAACCAACATCAGAGCAGGGGGCTGCCTTTCCGTGCCACTGAATTTTAAAAGGTTATTTATTACAGAAGTACTTAAACAGGTTCTAGATTTAAATAGCACCATCAAATTCTGACTTTGGTACAAACTCAGTTGGAGGCCTGTGACTCTCCAGAGGTCCTGGAAGGATCGCTGGTCCCCAGGCTGCTCTCATGGGGCCTTGAAGACAGAAAATGCCAAAGGCTAGGCTCTGAAAGGGGAAGAGAAGGGCAAGGGAGGGAGAAAGGAAGGAAGGACAGAGGGCAGAGACGGCGGGGTCTGTGTCAGTGGGCTTCACCTGCCCGGTGCCAGCACCTGGAGTCCAGGAGGGGTACAATGGACAGCAACAAATCAGGCTTTGCCAAGCAGACACACAACTTGGTGTTTGAGTCAAACCACCAGGTCTAAGCTCAGTGACTTCCTAGATGCAGCTGATCCCAGATGAGCCACTTTATTCCTGCAAAAGCAGGAATGGCCTAAACTGAGGCCAGGTGAGCCACAGGGCCTGAGGATGTGACCAGAGGGCTGAGAAGATTGATCTCCCAGCCAAGCTCAAAAGGCCTGCGCTTTGCCACACTTTCAGCAACACGTGTTTTTATTTACTTATTTGTTTCAACTTGGCCTAAAGTCCTAGGGTGCTGTGCTGTGCCACATAGGAAGCTGGTGAGCTTGCCAACTTCCCTCCAAATCAAGCACTGCTGCTCTGGACAGCGGGCCACACTGGCACCCGGACTCAATTGGGTCCCCTCACTAGTGACCCCTCTTGAGGTGTTTTTTCCTTAAAAAGAACCCAATCCCCCATGCTGTGACAGGATCAGGCAGGAGCTGTTGTCTCACCCTCCTGCACCAAGTGAATAGCCAGTTCTCTTGCTGTAAAGGCTTGATTCATCGTCCTTACCCGCCAGGAGTCACCCTGGGGCTCCCTCCCCCCTTTTTTAAATGAGAGAGTGAGAGAGAGGGACACACACACGCAGACAGGAAGGGAGAGAGATGAGAAGCATCAACTCATAGTTGCGGCACCTTAGTTGTTCACTGATTCCTTTCTCATATGTGCCTTGACCAGGGGGCTCAGCTGAGCTAGTGACCCCTTGATCAAGTCAGCGACCTTCGGGCTCAAGACAGCAACCTTGCGCTCAAGCCAGAAACCCTGGGGTTTCAAACCTGGGTCCTCAGAGTCCCAGACTGATGCTCTATCCATTGTGCCACCACCTGGTCAGGCTCCTCCCCTTACTTAAAAGGGGTTCCTGGGCTGGGTGTACCTGATAATTACAGTCAATGGGATGGCACAGATGTTCTTGAGAGTCCAAATGGCAGATAGGTGGAGTGAATTTTAAACCGTTACATCAGGATTTTGTCATCGCTAATAATACAGGAAGAAGGTGTTCACTAAGAACTAAGAGGTCTGAATTGGAAAATCTTATGCAATTAGAACTCGGAGACTGAGATAGAAGGAGGGGAAGATAGGAACCCCTATCACCACAAAAAAACAAACACCCTCTGCAGAACAAATCAAGCTCCATGTTCAGCTTCTATGTCCCTGGCCCTTCCCATCACCATTCTCTCAGGCTCCAACAGTCAGTGAATTTGACCTGTGAAAAAAGACTGGGAAACATAGAAAGTGTCATGGTCACCATACCTATGATGGGACAGAACAGTGGCATGAGTTTCAGATCATCTGATCTAGAACCTACCTGACTGACTTGGAAGTAACTCCCGTCATCTTCGATGTGGATCTTGGCCACACCACTTCCCAGCCTCTTCTCTACCTTCATGGGCTTGATGCAGTCCTATACCAGAAAGAGACCCCAAACCAGGCCTGAGTGGGCAGAGGCTCCTGAAGAAGAAGGGTGGCCTGCTCACCCATGGGGAACATGTTAAAACACCCTGCTGGCACTAAGGGTCACTCTGCAGGTCACAGTCAATGAAGGCTGGTGCTAAATGGGTTTGCATGCTAACCTGTCAGCAGACACTTGCCACTTTGACCTTCACCCTTCTCAGTATAAACAGGCGGCTTGCCCCTCTGCCCCCAGCCAGTGGTCAATCTTACATTGACTACTGAGAGAAAGCCTTAGGGGTTAGCTGGAATAATTTGATAATTTGCTTGGTTGTCACCTTCCTGCCTACTGACCCAGAACAAAGTTCATTTCTTTCCTCACCTTCCTGTCTGCCTCATCATCACTAGAAGAACCTCACTGGCCATTGGCCATGGCCTTCCTAAACAGACAGGTGACCAGTCTCAGCAAGACCGGGCAGAAAGCCTATCTGAACTCATTCCTGCCCAGGGGTATTCCCCTCCCCTCCTCCTCCGGAAATTTAACTATGGCCCTTCCAGCTCTGGGCCTGCATAGCTGGTGGCAATTGATAGGCAAGTCCACCAGATAAGGGTGATAGCCTCTTTCAAGTGTAGTTGCTTGACTCCTTTAGGAGTGTAATGCCAGCGACCTCACCCTGACTAGGCAGTCAGTGCGAGACTCCAGCGGACCAGCTCCTCTGCTCTAGCAACTAGGATGGGGATATCTCACCTGTACGCAGGAGGAGCTGTGGCTCAGAGAAGCTTGGCCGGGTATTCCCAACCCCACTCCTGAGCCTGCCACTCCCCAGCTGGGTAACTGGCAGCAACTACCTGGCGCCCTCCAGCTTCCGTATACCTATTTGTGAAGGGGGACAGCACACTCCCCTAACCCGGTCGCCCTGAGAACCCCTACTAGTTTCATTGGGCTGTATGGGAAGGCGAGCCTACAACCCCAAACCCGTGGTCTTGGTCTAGAGCAGTGATGGGCAATCTTTTGAGCTTGGTGTGTCAAAATTCGCCAAAAAACCGAGCATAACTCGGGTGGTGTGTCACTTCGAGAGAAAAAGCATAATTTCACGATATTTATAGTTTAAATAACAAAAATGTTTTGGCCTACAGACCTCCGGCACAGAGTGTCTACACTACAGCAAATGTTTTATCCTCGGCTACTGCACCTGGCCGTGCAGGAACCTAGGATGAAACGTCCTTTTCGGCATGCGGCCACATACTTCTCTGGTATGCAGCCGCCTATCATGGAAAATGGCTATGCGTGTCATAGGTTCACCATCACGGGTCTAGGGCATAGTAACCCGGTGGGACACCGCCCTCCCGGGTTTCTGTTTCCCAATAGGTAGGAAGTTGGCCAAAGTGGCGGACGCCCAGCGGCGCGGTCCAGGGTCTCTTAGTCCTGAACCCATTTCTTAGTAGGGGAATCTGAGATAGGAGGAGGCAACCATCCCTCCAACCCTCTGAGCACGGCCGCTGCCCACCCGGGCCGACCCACCTGAGACGGCCCGATGAAGTCATCCAGGTCCGTCAACTGCAGCGCCCCGCTAAAGGGCGACGCCATGGCGGCCACACTACCGTCCGGCGCTACGCGCAGAGGTCGCCAAACAGAGCGAAACGACGAGGTGGTTCCGCCACACTGCCGGAAAGCGCACCTGTATCGCGCATGCGCGTCTGGCCCCGAGCCCGGGTGCCTGGAGGGCGCGCGCCCCCTGCTGGTGGACCCAGTCTCGCGGAGAAGCCGACATCCTTTCCTGCCTATTGGGCATAGGCGTGGACACGAACGTCTCCCTCACTCAGTGCTCACCGGCCCGCCAGGTGTGTGGCCCCGTGGTCTCCGCCCCGGGAGCTCGTAGAAGCAGTGGCCTCGCTTCTGGTGTGTCTCCTTTCACATATTACTGCAGCCCAAGAACCCAGAAGGTCGCCAATTACTGAAGAAAATGAAAGGACAGCGATAGGGAGCGGTTCCTCACAACTGCGGGTCAGTGCGGAACCTTGGGCACCGGGCGGGGCCCCGCGGAGCCCCACTGATGGCCTCCACGCCCTTTTCTGTTATTTGGAGACCAGCCTGAGAAAAGTCCATTTCCTTGTAAGATTTGAAAACCCAAAGCTGTCAGACTCAATTATTATTTTAAATTTATTGTTTTAATCTCTTTATTAATTTTAGAGGGAGAGGAAGGGAAAGGGGGGGGGAGGCAGAAATATCGATCTGTTCCTGTATGTGCCCTCACTGGAGATCAAACCAGTAACCTCTGTGCTTCAGGACGATGGTCAGCCAACACAGCTATCAGCTATCCCGCCAGGGCTTCCCTTCCCTTCCCTTCTCTTCCCTTCCCTTCTTTTCCCTTCCCCCTTCCCCTTTTCCCCTTTTCCCCTTCCCCCTTCCTTTCCCTTCCCCAGAATTTCCTTTCCTTCTTCCTGCCTGCAGAATTTCCTTTCTTTCTTTTTTGGGAGAGACAGGACCCACCCAGCATGCCCTCTAGGGGGCGATGCTCTGCTGCAACCGGAGCCATTCTAGCGCCTGAGGCGGAGGCCATGGAGCCGTCCTCAGCATCCTCAGCATCCTCAGCACCTGGGCCAACTTTGCTCCTTTGGAGCCTTGGCTGGGGGAGGAGAAGATAGAGACAGAGAGAAAGGAGAGGGGGAAGGGTGGAGAAGCAGATGGGCATTTCTCTGGTGTGCCCTGGCTGGAAATCGAACCCACAATTTCCACACACTGGGCCGACGCTCTACCGCTGAGCCAACTGGCCAGGGCCTCAGGACTCTCAATTCTTGAACTACTTATTAAATGTGTCAAATACAGTTATACATTCAAAGATTTTTTTTTAATTTATAGATCTTAGAGAGAGGAGAGAGAGGGGAGGAGCAGGGTGGGGAGGAGCAGGAAGCATCAACTCATAGTAGTTGCTTCTGATATGTGCCTTGACCACACCTGGGGTTTCGAACCAGTGACCTCAGCATTCCAGGTCTGTGCTTTATCCTCCGCGACACCCAGGTCAGGCTAGTGATACATTCAAATTATCTTTATTTATTTATTCATTTCAGAGAAGAGAGACAGAGAGAAAGAGATAGAGAAAGAGAGAAGGGGGGGAGGAGCAGGAAGCATCAACTTCCATATGTGCCTTGACCGGGAAAGCCCAGGGTTTTGAACCAGCGACCTCAGTATTCCAGGTCAATGCTTGATCCTCCGCGCCATCACAGGTCAGGCCAGGCTAGTGATACATTTAATTACCACATTTTGTTAGGGCTTTTCAGGAAACTCCAGTGGTTGAGTCCGGCCGTCCCTCCCTGGGACCCAGACAGGCTCCAGCCCTGTGGGTGCCCTGGCAGGCTCCGCCCAGAGTATTGGTGGGAATATAAAACTTCTGAGGGCCCAGCCTGGCCTGGGTGCCTTCTCTTTGGGGGGTTCTTTTTTTTTTTTTTTTTTTTTTACAGGGACAGAGAGAAAGCCAGAGAGAGGGATAGATAGGGACAGACAGACAGGAACAGAGAGAGGTGAGAAGCATCAATCATTAGTTTTTCGTTGTCATTGCGACACCATAGTTGTTCATTGATTGCTTTCTCACATGTGCCTTGACCGCGGGCCTTCAGCAGACCGAGCAACCCCTTGCTGGAGCCA
Source organism: Rhynchonycteris naso (assembly GCA_037038555.1). Classification (NCBI taxonomy): domain Eukaryota; kingdom Metazoa; phylum Chordata; class Mammalia; order Chiroptera; family Emballonuridae; genus Rhynchonycteris; species Rhynchonycteris naso. Next base: position 199,648,359 of record CM073000.1, on the reverse strand, counting down.
GCGACCTTGGGGCCAAGCTGGCGAGCTTTTGCTTAAGCCAGATGGGCCCGTGCTCAAGCTGGCGAGCTCGAGGTCTCGAGCCTGGGTCTTCCGCATCCCAGTCCAACACTCTATCCACTGCGCCACCACCTGGTCAGGCTCTTCTTAGGGTTCTTGCCCTGAGGTTGACACTACCTGGTGACTGACTGCCAAACCTGCTAATGGATGTGCTGCATGGTCCAGGGACCCGGGACCACCGGCTGGTGTGGCCTCTTCAAGCCCTGCAGCTGCTCCCCTTGGCTCCCAGGACAGGCTGTTCTGCAGCAGCTTCCCCCTTATCCTAACGAGACCTGAGTGAGGTCTGAGATGTCATGCCTGAAATCTGAACAACCCCACTAATTATTGTAACTAGCTGAGCAGAAGATAAACTTAGTTTCACTGAAATGCCCTAGAGTAGGTTTGCAAAATATTTGTAACAATAACAAGTGCCACTGGGATTGGGGGTAGGATCAGGCTGGTGTGATGAAGAGGATTTGTAGTGGAGGGGGCTTTGGCTTTGGCTAGGGGGCAAAGGCTGGTTTCCATTTGAGGGCAGCGGGGATAGTTCCCTCGACACTGGAGTTGAGGAGTTTGACATGTAGATCTGCAGGATTGGTTTTAATCTTTAAATGGGCAAATTGTATAATATATGAACTATTATCTCAGTAAAACTATATTTAGCCTGACTGGGCGGTGGACTGGGATGCGGAGGACCCATGTTCGAAATCGTGAGGTCGCCAGCTTGAGCGTGGGCTCATCTGGTTTGAGCAAGGCTCACCAACTTGAGCCCAAGGTCGCTGGCTTGAGCAAGGGGTCACTCAGTCTGCTGTAGTCCCTGGGCAAGGCACATATGAGAAAGCAATCAATGAACAACTAAGGTGCCACAATGAAGAATTGATGCTTCTCGTCTCTCTCTCTTCCTGTCTGTCTCTCTCTGTTTCTCTCTATCCCTGTCACAAAAACAAACAAACAAAAAAAAACACCTATATTTAAAATGAGTGGCTAGAAGCTGACACTCACCTTGCCTGTCCCAAGGTGGCCCCAAGGGGTCAGGCAGTAAGCACATCCTGTTCTGCCCTGGCTGGAGCCATGAGTCTCACCGTCCCCATAGGAGTGCCTGGGTGACAGTGTCCCTAGAGATCCTCAAGCTCTAGTGCCAACATTATGCCTTGCCTCTGGTGTGCCTGCTCTCACATTTTGCAAATTGTTTCATCATCATCATTAGTGAGTATTTACTGTGCGCTTCCCATGTACAATACCAGAGTTTGCACATGTGCGGCTGTGGGGGGGGCAAAGGTCAGCTGAGGACATGTGGAGGAGCCGAGGCTCCTGTGGGCAGGTTGGCCCGCTGACTTGTGTGACGCATAATGGTGTGTGGGCACCCATTTACCTGAGCTGGAACAGGTGCAGAGCTTGGCCTCTGCTCTGGATCTGCCCACAGGTTTGCCCAAAGCCAACCAGCTGATGGTTGGGTGGGAGCAGGTGTGGTTTCCACCAAGCTGTAACAGCCTGTCCCCTCCTGTGGGTTGGTGTCAGTTTCACCCTCCAAGGGACTGGCCCTGTGTGAGTATCCTGGAGCAGCTGTGACAAAGGACTGCACATTGGGGTGTTTAAAACAACAGAAATTTAGTCTCAGTTCTGGAGGCCAAAGTTGGAAAGCAAGGCATGGATAGATTTGTGACCCCTCCAAGGGCTCCAGAGGATGACCCTTCTGCCATGTCCTGCTTCCAGAGGCTCCAGGTGGTCCTGGTCATAGGTAGCATCACTTCTAGCCTCTGCCTTCTTGGTCACACAGCTCCTGCGTGTCTTCTTCCATCTCTTACAAAGACACTTGTCATTGGATTTAGGACCCGCCCTAATCCAGGATGACCTCTTCTAGAGATTCTTTTTTTTTTTTTTTTTTGACAGGGACAGAGAGAGAGTCAGAGAGAGGGATAGATAGGGACAGACAGACAGGAACAGAGAGAGATGAGAAGCATCAATCATCAGTTTTTCGTTTTGACACCTTAATTGTTCATTGATTGCTTTCTCACATGTGCCTTGACCGCGGGCCTTCAGCAGACCGAGTAACCCCTTGCTGGAGCCAGCAACCTTGGGTCCAAGCTGACGAGCTTTTTTTGCTCAAGCCAGATGGGCCCGCACTCAAGCTGGCAACCTCAGGGTCTCGAACCTGGGTCCTCCACATCCCAGTCCGTACTCTATCCCCTGCGCCACTGCCTGGTCAGGCTAGAGGTTCTTAGATGACTTAATTACATCTACAAAAACTGTTTTCCTAATAGGTTCCCATTCTTAGGTTCTGGTTGGACGTATCATTTGAGGGGTCACCATCTAGTCCCCCACAGCCACATGTCTAGGTTTTCGTGGGGTTGGAGGACAGCTACGTAAAGGGAGGCATCTCACTAGGTTGTCGCCCACCGCCCATGTGGTGGGGCTGGCCCTCAGGGGACTGGTGGGCTGAAAGGGACACAGCGAGGCTGCCCGACCCAGGGGCTGTGCTGCAGACCGGAGTTGGGCTAGGAGGCTAGGAGATGTCTTTCTGAGGCAGCTGGCCTCTGTAAAATGACCCAGGGTGGGGTCAAGTAAAAGATATTTTGTCTTTGCCAAAATAAATTTCAAATTTTCCTAACCATGGGATTGAGAGTTCATTGCATTCTCTAATATTACTGTGCTGGGGGTCAAGACCCCCACAGAAATTGAACAGAAGTGGGGTTTGCTCCTTCCCTGCTCTGCAGGGCTGAACTGTTGGAGGAGGGGCATACATCCAGGGTGTGGCCCGCAGGACCCACTGAGATGTCCTGCCGGGTTCAAGCTGGGAAGGGGCGGCCAGGGACCATGGGGGAGGGGCTTCCTTCTGCTGCTCCCAGCACTGCAGGATCAAATACTGAAAGCTGCCCACATCAAGTTTGGGGGGTCAGGAACTGCCAGGTGGGAGGAGTGGGAGGGGGTTGGGTCCATGAGCTCCCACCCGTGTGGATAGTCGTGTGGAACAGAGGACACGTTTCCCAGGGGCCTGGCTCAGGCAACCCTCCAACTATAGGGCTGACCGCCCACCCAACCAAGTGTCTCTCACCTTCCAAACCCACCCTATACTTTGTGTAAACCGGGGAACACTTAATGTGTCGGTGTGGTCATCTGGGAGTCTCCTTACGAGAAGGGGGTCTTTACGCTCAGGTCTTCTGGGTAGATCAGCCCTCATCCTTGTGTGTAATGAGTGCCCCATGCTGTCTGGGTGGGTGTAGGGGCACAGCCTTGGGGCCTGTCCCTCTACACCCTTCCATACCTCTGAGGTTTCTCCAGGCTCTGAATGCTGGGGTACAGGGAGCGGGGGGTGGTGGTGGTGGTGGTGGTGGTGAGAAATGGCTCCCAGCATGTGTGAGTCCCTGAGCCTGTCACTCTCAGAATCTGAGAATAGGAAAACATGCAGGCACTGGTGACAATTTGACCCTGAGTCTGAGCCACAACCTCCCACCCACCCCCTGTACACCCACCCCTTGCTTTACAATCAAAATTTGCATCCCAGACACAGTGTTGTATTTGAGGAATTACTAAGGGCAATGAGCACATCATTAGCGCCGTAATCAACACGTGGCACCTTCCCACTGGGCCCGCCACATCTTGTCAACAGGTGTGATCTGGCAACAGCCTTGGGAGGCCAGGCACAAAGCATAATTAGCAGCTAATGAGGATGTTTGTACTGGGCCAGGAGTTGGGAGAGGAACAGGGTAGCTAGGTGGCCCTGCAGGGGTTCTTCCTCTGCTCCTGCGGGGGGGCGGGGGGCACGGGGGGGGGGTGTCAGGGAGAAGACCTCGTTGTGCGGTGGGAGTGTTCAGATATTTGGCAGGACAGGTGCATTGCAGACCCGTCCACGGGCATGTGACCTTGGGCCTGCCCCGGCCCCTCAAGGCCCCACCAGGGAACACAGAGACCACAGCTCTGCGGGGACTGTGGGCCAAGCAGTACCAGCAGACAGGTTGAGAGCAGAAGGCCCCATCTGTGCCAGAGGGCTTTGGGCCACAGCAGCTCCCCTCTCCGTCGATGGGCATCCAGGCTGCAGGCCTGCTTTCTCAGGAGAGTGGGCACAGCACGGGCAGGGCTGAGCCCCAGTCACGAAGCAGCAGGCTTGCGTGGGGAGACTCTCTCCAGGGGACTCGCTCAGCCTGACTGTCTGGGGTACGTGGTGGCAGGTGAACTGTTTTGGGGGTATTTTCCCCAACCCCCCGTGTTAGATCATCACGGTCACGGCTGCTGTATTACAACATCAAGGCTGGGCTGGCCCGTGGCCCCTGGGCGCCTCTGCATGCACACTTCGTATTCAGCCCCTCACATCATCAAGGGGCCATTTGGGTCATGGGCAGCCGGACGGGGGCCGTGAACCCGAGAGCCACTCTGTCGCTGGCAGCCTGGCCGATCCCCTCTGTGTGGTACTTTTACTGATTTGTGAAGGTCAGGCCTGGCCTGCTGCCCATGAGAGTGTCACCCAGGAAATCGTGGAGCCCAGCCTCGGAGCTCCCAGCCTGTGAGATCGTGGGCTCTCCTGCTCTCTACCCACCACAGCCGCCTTTAGGGCTGTCTCCCAACTCACCCCGCTTGGCTGCAGCCTCTGAGGGTTCCCTGGAAGCTGCAGAAGAGAAGGTCTTTCTTGTACTGGGGGCTCTGGGAGCTCTAGAGGGGGGAGCCACTGCCTTGGTGTGGGTGAAGAGACAGGAGGCCGCTCTGTGTGCCCCAGGGCAGGGGGGGGGTGTCCTCCCAGTGCTCCGGCCCAGAATTCTCGGAGGCCCTGGCTCTGTCTTTGGCCTCTGTTTCCCTTCCATGAGAGGTGTGGAGCTCGCGACCTGGGGCCACCTCCTGTCCTGAACAGTCCTCACACACCTCCCGGGTTAGCCCCTGTACTCCAGTCCCGGGGAGACCCAGGACCTGGGCTCCACAACCTGGGCTTCTGTCCCAGAGGCCATCCTGCCCTCAGGAGGTGGTCACAGCAGCGAGGCAGGTGTGTCTGTGAGTGTGTGTGGCAGCTGGGAACAGTGAGTGAGCAGGACACGGGTTACAGGCCAGGAAGAGGGTCAGTGACTCCCAGAACCAGCCCCTGAGGTCAGTGGTGGCCATGCTGAGGTGGAATCTGATATAAAGCAGTAGAAACTAGCCTCCAGGACACTGGTGAAGCCTCCTGGGAGGCAGGGAGAAGGGTTGACCTCCCAGACTTGGGAAGTCTGGGCCAACCAAGGAAGGCTGCCTGAAAGAGGCAACCAGACGCACAGACCTAATGACAGGTCTGCTTCAGGCTCCAGGGCAGTGGGCTCTGGTTTCCTTTTCTATTTAGCTCACAATGAGGGGACAGACTTTTTTTTTTTTGAGAAATCAGAGCAGGAGCCAATCTACTAGCTCGGGGCACAGCTCCTGCCCTCTGCGAACATGGTCCTGCCAGGGGAGCTGGCTGGTGGCCCTTGGCCTCGTGGGGATTATCACATTAGAACTCAATGTGTCCACACTAGCAATCAAACCAGCAAAGCCAGACTTCTTAGATGGGACTGGAGGTATCCTAACGAGGAGCAGATTTAGCCATGGGAAAATAAAAGAGAAAAAAGTTTTTTAAAAATGTGTAGAATAAACGACCTCAAAGTTGTTTTGTTCGCTCAGAGTGAAAAGGCCAACAACAGCCTGGATGGAGGTGCTTAGAGCACGGACAAATAGGGATCAGGTGTGGGGTACGAACGGCGTGCAAGAAGCTGGCTGTGTGCTGGAGCACACCCTGCAAAACGCTAGACCAAGACCAGGAGGAAGCCCACCTCCAGGCTGCAAAGTTGCCTGGGGGGGAGGTGGGATCTGGGGCCTCTGTCTTCTTTCCACGGGTCCAAATTTCCACCACTTCTTTAATGAGCATCGCTTACTTGTATTAAAAAAAAAAAAAATCTATTCTTGGATATGCTATTCTTGGATCTGTCTCTCCACACGATCAACACCTGTTCTTATTTACCTTCCTAATTTGTAGATCTCCTTGTTTGAATCTGAATTTCTGTGGTTGCTACAAAGGTGGAGCCCGTCTTGTAAACCACTAGGCATGCGGTCTTCTTAGGAGGTTTCCTGCCTGTTTTCTTGGCTCCCTCTCTATCGGCTTCCTGTTTTTCTTGTTGATTTGTGGTTTGTTCTCTCACTTACTAAGCCATGGGCACTTTTAGGTGTGGAAATCTCTTCTCCCTGTTAGCTACTGATTTGTCCATTAAAGAGGAATCTTACGTTCTGGTGAAGTCAAATCTACTCACACTTTGTGGAGTGGTTTCTGGTTTGGCATTTTTCTCCACTCTGCCCTGTCTTTTCCTATCCATGTCGTTTTCTCTATGCCAGGGAGGTCTTTAATGCATTTGGTATCCAACCTATATAAGAAGGCTGCTAGGGGTCTGTTTTATTTTCCTTGACACAATGAGTCGTATTTTTCAACACCATCTGTCCCACAGCTCTGTCCCTCCCCTCAACCCCTGTGATTGTTTGTGGAACCATCCTTTACATGTATGAAGTCTGACATGCACACGGATATTTATTTTGCTTGAAGTCTCTGGTCTGTCCCTTTGTCTGTTCCTATCTTAAGACGGTGGCTTTGTCTTAATATCTGAGAGCTTGCTGCTTTTTTTTAATAATTATTTTTATTTATTTATTTTAGAGAAGAGAGGCAGAGAGAGAGAGAGAGAGAGAGAGAGAGAGAGAAAGGGGGGGGGAGCAGGAAGCATCAACTCCTCCCATATGTGCCTTGACCGGGCAAGCCCAGAGTTCCGAACCTGTGATCTCAGCATTCCAGGTCGACACCCAATCCACTGCGCCACCACAGGTCAGACTTGCTGCTTCTTTTTAGATGACAGATATTTATTCTTTCTTTCCTTTTTTAAAAAAATTGACTTGTTGTGTTCCTGAAACAAATTCTACTAGAATTTTTATTGGGATGGAATTGAATTTATAGAATAATTTTAGGGGCATTGACCTCTTATCATGCCAGATTGTTCCATTTTAAAGGCATTCTGCATTATTAGTTAGGTTGGTTTCTAGGACTTTGTGGATCTCGTTGTTATTAGAAATAACATGCCTCACCTGTGGTGGCACAGTGCATAAAGCATCGACCTGGAATGCTGAGGTCACTGGTTTGAAAACCCTGGTTTGCCTGGTCAAGGTCCGTATGAGAAGCAACTACTATGAGTTGATTTCTGCTACCCACCCCATTCTCATTTCTCTCTTTACTCTCTCTAAAAAAAAATCAATAAATTTCCCTGGCCAGATAGCTCGGTTGGCTAGAGCATTGTCCGGAAGCACAGAGGTTGCCAGTTCAATCCCTGGTCAGGGAACATTCAGGGATCAATCAATGTTCCCGTCTCTCTCTCCCTTCCTCTCCTGCTAAAATCAATCAATAAAAAAAATTTTAAAACATTTTTTTTTAATTAGAAATGACATTTTTTCTATTAAATTTGTTATTGCTGCTGACCTAAAGAAGTGCTATTGATGTTTTATAGTGGTAAAATGCACATAAAACATTTAAATATTTTAAGTGTATAATTCGGTGGCATAAGCACATTCACAGTGTCTTCCAACCATCACCACCAGCCATCTCCAGAACTTTTACATATTCCCAGAAAGAAATCTGACCCGTTAAACACTGACTGTCTCCTTTCCTCTGCCTCCCAAGACCCTGGTAACCTCTATTACACCTCCTGTCCGTATCGATTTCCCGAATCTGGACATTTCATATAGATGGAATCATTTGTCTCTGGCTTTTTCCACTGAGCATAATGTTTTCAAGGTTCACTCATATAGTAGCATGTATTAGAATTAATTCCTTTCCTTTTTTTAATAAAGATCTTATTTATTCATTTTAGAGAGGGGAGAGAAAGAGAGAAGGCAGAGGAACAGGAAGCATCAGCTCCCATATGTGCCTTGACCAGGCAAGCCAGGGTTTCGAACCAGCAACCTCAGCATTCCAGGTCGACACTTTATCCACTGCACCACCACAGGTCAGGCAACACTATATACAAGAATGAACTCAAAATTATTAAAGACTTAAATGTAGAACCTGAAACCATAGAAAAAAACATATGCAGTAAACTCCTTGACACTGCTCTCAGTTATATACATATATACATATACATATATACATATATATATATATATATATATATATATATATATATATATAATATATATCTTCTCTGGCAAGGGAAACAAAAGAAAAAAAAATTGGACCATATCAAACTAAAAAGTTTAGGCATATCAAAGGAAACCATTAAAAAAATGAAAAAACAACCTACTTCATGGAAGAAGATATTTGCCAATGATACATCTGATAAGGGGTTAATAGCCAAACTGTATAAAGAATTTATACAACCCAACACCAAAGAAACCCAAACAATCCAATTAAAAAATGGGCATAAGCCTGACCAGGTGGTGGCGCAGTGGATAGAGTGTTGGACTGAGATGCGGAAGACCCAGGTTCGAGACCCCAAGCTTGCCAGCTTGAGCATGGGCCCATCTGGCTTGAGCAAAAGCTCACCAGCTTGGACCCAAGGTCGCTGGCTCCAGCAAGGGGTTGCTCGGTCTGATGAAGGCCGCGGTCAAGGCACATGTGAGAAAGCAATCAATGAACAACTATGGTGTTGCAATGGCAATGAAAAACTAATGATTGATGCTTCTCATCTCTCTCCGTTCCTGTCTGTCTGTCCCTATCTATCCCTCTCTCTGAATCTCTCTCTCTCCCTTAAAAAGAAAAAAAATGGGCATAGGGCATACAGATGGCCAATAGATATATAAAAAGATGCTCAATGTCACTGATCATCAGAGAAATGCAAATTAAAATCATAATGAGATATCACCTCATATTTGTCAGAACTGCTTTCATCAATAAATCAGCAAATGACAAGTCTTGCCAAGGATGTGGAGAAAAGGGAACCCTTGTGCTGGGAACCTGTTGTGAGAATGCAAATTGGTGCAACCACCATGGAAAACAGTATGGAGGTTCCTCAAAAAATTAAAAATGGAAGTGTTTTATGACCCAGCAATTTCGCTTCCAGGTATATACCTGAAGAAACCCCAAACACTAACTCTACACTAACACTACAGGAAAAATGCACTCCTATGTTCATTGCAGTGTTACTTACAAAGACTGAGAATAGGCAGCAACAACCCAAGTTTCCATTAATAGACGAGTGGAGATCCCTGACCAGGTAGCTCAGTTGGTTCCAGCATCATCCCAATACACCAAGGTTGCAGGTTTGATCCCCAGTCAAGAATCAACCAATGCTATTAGAGAAAATGCAAATCAAAACGACAATGAGATGACCACTTCACAGCTGTTAGATTGGTTATTATCACATGACAGGTAATAAGTGTTGGAGAGGCTGTGGAGAAAAAGAAACCCTCATTCACTGCTGGTGGGGATGTAAAGTAGTAGAGCCATTATGGAAGAAAGTATGATGGTTCCTCCCAAAACTAATAATAGAATTATCATATAACCGAGCAATCCCTCTACTGGGTATCTACCACAAAAATTTGAAGCCATTGGTATGCAAAGACACATGTACCCACATGTTCATCACAGCATTATTCACAGTGGCCAAGACAACAACCAAAGTGTCCCTCTACAGAGGATTGGATGAAGACGGTGTGGTACATATATACAATAGAATACTACTCAGCCATAAGAAATAACAACACATTGCCATTTATAACAACATGGATGGACCTTGAGACCTTTACACTGAGTGAAATTAGTAAATTAGAAAAAGCTAAGAACTAGATGATGTCACACATAGGTGGGATATAAAACTGAGACTCACGGACATAGATAAAGATGAAGTGGTTACCAGGGGGAAAGGGATATGGGGGGGAGGAGTAAAGAGATACAAATATACAGTGACAGAAAATGATGTCCCTTTGAGTGACGGATATACAATATAATCAACAGTTTAGCCTGACCAGGAGGTGGTGCAGTAGATAGAGCGTTGGACTGGGATGCAGAGGACCTGGGTTTGAGACCCCGAGGTCGCCAGCTTGAGCGTGGGCTCATCTGGTTTGAGCAAGGCTCACCAGCTTGGACCCAAGGTCACTGGCTTGAGCAAGGGGTCACTTGGTCTGCTGTAGCCCCCAGGTCAAGGCACATATGAGAAATCAATCAATGAACAACTAAGGAACCACAACGAAGAATTAATGTTTCTCATCTATCTCCCTTCCTGTCTGTCTGTCCCTATCTGTCCCTCTCCCTGACTCTCTCTGTCTCTGCCACAAAAACAAAAACCAGTTTAAATGCTAGAGAAACTTTTACTTGAAACCTATGTACTTATTGATCAATGTCACTGTTAAATTTCATTTTCTAAATAAAATTTAAACAAGAATCAACCAATGAATGCATAAATTAGTGGAACAACAAATCAGTTTTTCTCTCTCACCTCTCTCTCTAAAATCAATAAATAAAAATTTTAAATGTGTTTTTTGTTTTTTTTTACAGGGACAGAGAGAGAGTCAGAGAGAGGGATAGATAGGGACAGACAGACAGGAACTGAGAGATGAGAAGCATCAATCATCAGTGTTTTGTTGCAACACCTTAGTTATTCATTGACCGCGGGCCTTCAGCAGTCCGAGCAACCCCTTGCTCGAGCCAGCGACCTTGGGTCCAAGCTGGCGAGCTTTTGCTCAGACCAGATGAACCCGCGCTCAAGCTGGCGACCTCGGGGTCTCAAGCCTGGATCCTCCACATCCTAGTCCGATGCTCTATCCACTACGCCACCACATGGTCAGGCTAAAATGTGTTTTAAAAAACATTAAGTAGCCCTGGCTGTATAGTTTGGTTGGTTAGAGCTTCGTCTCAAAGAGTGGAGGTTGCTGGTTCAATCCCTGGTCAGGGCACATATAGGAGAAGATCAATGTCTCTCTCTTTCCCTTCCTCTCTTGCTAAAATCAATCAATTAAAAAAAATTTTTTTTAAACAATAAATAGATGAGTGGATAGAAAAGTTGCGGAATAGCCCTGGCCTAACAGCCAAGCTGGTTAGAACATAGCCCTGATATACTAAGGTTGGGGTTTCGATCCCTGGTCAGGGCACATACAAGAATCAGCCAATGAGTGCATAAATAAGTGGAACAACAAATTGACGTTCCTCTCTTTCTCTCTCTGTCTCTTTCTTTCCTGTCTCTCTAAAAAGTAATTTAAAAAACTTAAAGTGTACAATTCAATGTCAGTATATTCACAGAGAAGACCCTCCTTTTACCTGAATTATTGAATACCAAGTATCTCTGGAATTTAACATTTGCTGCAGACTTGATAATGAAGTCAACTTAAAATTGCAAGGGAAAGCAGTACTTACAAAACATTACCGTCATATTAACAACTACCGTTACATGAGTCACAAATCACATGATTATACAATTCCCGAGCCGTCAGAGTTAAAACAAGAAGTGAACTCTTCATTCCCACGCACGTGGGCAGAGGCTGTATCCTTTGAGCTAGAACTATATTGTTCTCAATGCAAGCACAAAGAAACCTGCCACATTTTAGAATCCATTTCGCTGTGCAGTTGAGAAGCTCTTACCTAACCCTTGTTTGGAAGTGATTAATCCTTTATCAAGCCCCTCCAGTGAATTTTTAAAATTCCACATTTTGAAATTGTCATTTCTAAAATTTTCTATTTGGTTCTTTTTTAAAAAACATTTTTCTTTTTTCCTACTTCTCCATCACAAGAGCCTATTTTCCATGACCTTGTAGGGTATAGTTGCAATAGCTTCGGGTGATGGGTATACAATATAATCAACAGTTTAAATACTGTAGAAACTTTTACTTGAAACACCCTGTGAAATTTCATTTTCTAAATAAAATTTAAACAAAAGAATCAACCAATGAATGCATAAATTAGTGAAACAACAAATCAAAGTTTTTCTCTCTCACTCTCTTTTCCTTTCTCTCTAAAATTAATAAATAAAAATTTTAAATGTGTTTTAAAAAACATTAAATAGCCCTGGCCATATAGCTTGGTATCCTTGTCTGATCATTCTAATTACTGACTGACTCATTGTGACACTGGCCCCAGTCTAGCCTTTCGCCTTGAAGATGGGTCAGGATAGCCTGGCTTTTCCTATGCTGAGTACTGTATTTTTGGATTTTCTCACGAACATTGTGACTATCACATTGCACAGACCTGTGAAGACTATTCCTGCTTTTGTTCCGGTGGGCCATGAATTTGGTTAGACTTTGATTGGGAATTCTGCCACTCCTGAGGGGGCTGGCCCATTTTTCATCTTTGGTGGAGCTGTTTCCAGTCTGCACTGCACTCAGTGACTCAGGGGTCAGCAAGAGGCTCACATAGAGAGCCTGAACGCTCATACCATGCGGCTACGCCTCTGGCTGTCTTCAGGACACACACACACACACACACACACACACACACACACACACACACACTCCTTGCTGCCATCTGTCCCCAAACACCAATTCCCATCCAAGAGCTGACTTTTGTTTACTCCTCAAGGTCCTTGGGGAATTGGTTTTTCACATTTTGTCCAGAACTTTTCAGTTGTTGCCTGTGGGTAGACAGGATTTTTAAGGCACTCCTCTGTTGACTTTGGTATGTTAATTCTTGTGCCTTGCTGAATTCCGTACAGGCACACTTTAGAGATATTGTGGCTCAGTTCTAGACCACTGCAATAAAGTGAGTCATAATATTTCTGCTGGTTAAGAGCCTCACCTTCAATTGGTAAAAAACAAAAACAAAAACAGCATCTGTGAAACAAAATAAAGCAAGACATGCCTGTTTATTTTATTTTTATTTATTTATTTTTTAGAGAGAAAAGGGAGAGAGCAAGAGAAGGGGGGAGGAGCAGGAAGCACAAACTCCCATATGTGCCTTGACCAGGCAAGCCCAAGGTTTCGAACCGGTGACCTGAGAGTTCCAGGCTGATGCTTTATGCACCGCAAGGCATGCCTGTTTAATTAGCATTGATTTAACTGCATATAGGAGAAAACCCAGCCCACGGAAAAGGTGAGGGCTGTACATACTTAGGTCAGCAAATAGAAACCTCTGCGGGATTGGAACCCGGAGAAGTTCCCCACTGGGAGCTCCTGTTCACACAATCATGGAGGAGGGGTTGGAGGGGAGGTGCGGGAGCCTCCAGGGACTTCAGCTTCAAGGTCACTCCACGAAGGCTGTGGTCTCAGGAGTCCGTGAGCAGGCACTGGAGCCGGGCCAGCACAGTCATGCATGTGCTCCACACCCAGCACCCAGTGGGCACAGCATCAGGAAGGTGGCTTTCAGCTCCCATCCGGGCGACAGCCAGTGCAGGGGCGGGTGGCTCTCACCGGCTCCATTCTCATCGAGGGCAGTGCCGTGTATGCTCGCTGGGGCTAGTGGGTTGGATTTCTCTCCCCCAACCCCTGGACTCTTGCACCTGACCATTTCACTCCATGGTGATGTCCACACTGTACTATCCCGAGCCCAGAACTCACTCGAAAGTGGCCAGTACTCTGGGAGTCACATCCTGGCTATGTGGCCACCACCTAGAATGACTTGGTTGGGTGGCCTGTGGAGACCCTGCCAGTGTGTCAGTGGGAGACCACACCCTGGCCGTGCTGTGTGGGTTTGACCACTCACTGAGCCTCAGTTTCTCCTCCTGATAAATAGGAGAGTAAGAACCCATGAAGCAAGGCCTTGGCTCCGGACACATGCCTGGTACATGACGGTCAGCCTGGGCTTCTACCCACGCCCACCAAGGGAAGGGCCAGGCAGCTCTGCACCCCGCACCCCTCCTCCCTGGGCGGCCCCTCCTCAGGGTCCCCACCCACACATTCCTGGAGGGTGAGCAGTGCGCTCAACTGCCCCAGTAAGGCCTTATTTCTTTCTTTGACAGACCCGAGAGGCTGCTGGCCTCTTGACCACCCACGTACCAATTGAAGAAACCAAGGCAGCGGAGGCTCAGGTTTGGTCCATCACCCTGGAACGTCAGAGTGGCTATGGGCAGGGCCCACATGGATCCTGGGTGGGGTTTGGGGCACCAGGGTGTTTCCAGGGGTCTCCCAGTACCCAGCTCAGTGTTCAGATTCACAAGGGGCTAACTACAGCCTTATCTGTGTGGGTTGGGGAGGTGGGTAGCGGCCCAGTCAGGGTCTGCATTACGTGTTTGGGCACACCTGCGGAGGAGAGGGCTGGGAAGTGTCCATCAGCACCTCCTGGAACTTCCAGCCATGCAGCTCTGGGTGGGAGCAGAGATTAGGCTGAGACTGGTATGAGGACCCACCTTGGGGGGTCCTGACCAGCCCCAAACATACAGGCTCTGAGGAGGTGGGGCAGCCATTGCCTCTGCCACCATGGACGCCGCCACCCTCATCCTCATTGTGATGATCACCCCCCTTCCTGAGTGTCAACTCTGTCCTCATACCAGATCCTCTTGACTTGCTGTGTGACCCTGGGCTGGCTGCATGGCATCTCTGTATCTGAGACCTCTTCTAAACCCATCATCTGCAGAGAGGCCTGTGGTTGGCAGGGAATGTGGTCTGACTTCATATTCCATCACTTGAGGGCCAGACCTTGGGGACTGAGGCCGGGCTGGGGCGAGAGATTCTGCAGGCGGGTGGGACCAGCCAGGCAGGAGAGAGCCTCTGCCAGCGTCCTGCGGCCAGGCACCTGCCAGAGGCTGTGAATTCATGACTCTGAGGGGAGGGGAGGAATTGGCCATTTCTCCATTATAGTCACCTCTACCTCACACTATACTCTGAGGAGCTTGTGGTCCACTCAGACCCCAGGTGCCTGTTGCTCTGGCAGCAGGAGGCACGGCAGGAGCGCGGGGAAGTGCCAGCCCTCTCTATGGTCAGGCCTCACACCCAGGGTCCCGGACTGGGCCTGAATCTTTCCCGCTCCAGCATGTGCCAGCGTCTGCGCAAGGCTCAGTGTGCAGCTGGCTCTTGAGTAACAGGTAGTAAGTGGATGCTGGTCTTAGAGAACTCAGGGTCAGAGATGGAACCGTGCTCAGTCCTAACCTGTCCTGCCTCCCCCAGGACCTGCTAAACGTCTGGCAATTGTTTTCATGTTGCACATAAATACCCTTGCCCTGGGCTGGCTGCAACACCCTGACTTCTACTTGTACTCTGACAAGCTTGGAAGCTGCAGCCTTAAGACAGCCAAGGTGTCTCTGTGGCCCCGACCTGGCCAGGGCCCGTGGTGGCTTGCAGAGGTTCCCAGGCAGCTGTACCTGGGGTGCTGGGAGCCCCTGGTTACATGGGGCTGGGTGGGGGCTGAGTGGAGAAGCGGGGTGGGCGGTGCTGCTCTTGCCTGATCCTGCCCACTGCCTCTTTTCTGGTCTGGGGTCTGGTTTTCTCCCACCTCCTCTGGGGCCGGGTGAAGGATGAGAGGGACCCCCCAGGGCCTTGCCACTGCCCAGGACACTCCCTGCAGGTTGGCTCTTTGCACAGCTGAAAGGGGTTGCGAAAGCATGAATGTGCCAACCCCCCATTTCTGAGCCAGGGGTGGGGCTGACACAGGCATAGACAAAGGTTTGGGGGAGGGGATGGCTCTGCTCCACTGGGTCAAAGGGAGCCTCCAGCTCTGGACCTCCCTGGGAGGGGACAGTGTGGATGGCTTGGTGTCCTTCAAATCCCACTCTACCCTGGGACAACCTTCCCCACCTACCTCCTCATGCTAGAGATGGCAAGGAGACCTCCTACTCCCACAGGAATGCCTGACCACGTATTACTCCACCCAAGGGGCTGGCAGGCAGAAAGGGCACTGCCCTCTGGCACCACCCAGGCCTCTGTTTTGAGAGGGACCTCAGGAAAGAAACCAAGAGGTGGGCCCCACCCAGCCTTGTCCACCTGCCAGGGCCCTCAGTTTGCACCAAACCTAGCACCAGCAGCTGTGGGTGCGGCAGTGTGGAGGGGGCAGATGGCCATGCCCCAGGTTGGGGGGATATACCCAGCAGAACCCCCAGTGCTGAACTAATGAGTCCCCCCTGGTGTGAATGAGGAGACAGACCAGCCTGAGCCAGAGGTGGCTCTGCCTCCCCCTGCCCTGCCCTGCCCTGCCCTGCCCTTCAGGAAAAGGATGGGGCCAGCTGTCTGCCTGCCACCACTCCCTCACAGCTGGGGCCAGGGTGACTCAGACCCCACACCCACTGGCAGGAAGGACCAACTTCCCGGAGGGGGCAGGCCAGGTGGGCCAGTGGGCTGCTTGGTCCTTAGAGCAGGGCTGGACAGATAGTGCTGCAGGAGCCTAAGCAGATTCTACCTGGAGCCTCTCTTGGGGCCTGAGGCCCTTTCACTGGCTGTGGGTATGTAGCAGTGGGGCCGTCAAAGTGGCTGTACTCCGCAGACCATGGCCTTGCAGAGTGCTCGACCCGCCTTGGGGTTCTCCGGGACCCGCACCCACGGCAGCCTCCTGCTCCTGCTTCTCAGCTTCAGTGAGTAATGGGGATGGGCTGCTGCAAAGGGTGGGAACGGGGAGTGCTGGAGGGGCCCAGGATTCTTAGGGGGTTGGGACCTTAGGAAAGGCTCTACGGGCCCCATTCCTTCTCCCCAGGCTGTGGACAGTGCCACCTGTCCTCAGCAGGTGCCTCAAGTCCTGGCAGGTATTCCAAATCTGAGCAGCTGTCTGGAGTCCCAAGCAGGTTTCTCCAACCTCCGCAAGTGTTTCGAGTTTGGGCAGGTGCCCTAAACCTAGCAGCTGCCAGAGCTCTGGGCGGGCTCTCAGCCATGTCTCTTTCTGCTGTGCCCCACCGGTTAGAGGCTGAGCCAGGGAAGTGATGTGATGGAGGCTCAGGCCAAAGTGAGGGTGTTTGTGGGACAGCTGTCTGACTGCCCTGAACAGTGGGGTCCCAGGAAGATGGTGTGGGAGGCCTGGGGTGTGGTGGGCTATGACATCATGGGGCACGGGAGCCTAACCCTCTGTTTCCACACCTGTGGGGTGTGTGCGGGGCTGGAGGCCAGGGAGGGGCTGGCTTTGCCCCTTCATCACCAGGGTAGGGCCTGCGGCATGCATACCCAGAAGCCCCCAGTCATCCCCTCGAAACTTGTGTCCCTGCCTTGCAGGGTGGGTGCTACTTTCCAGGGCCCAGACTGCAGACACAGGACAGGTAAGACCCTCTGGGGAGACAGGAGGGTTTTCTCATCCTAAGTGGGGGTCCCTGTACACTGGGCCAAGAGTGGCTCAGTCACACCCCTGCTCTGTCCTCAGGGTGTCACAACTGCCTGGCTGCCGCGCGCCTCCCAGGACCGTTCCTGGCAGCAGGTTGAGCTGGCTGTCATTCTCCCGAGGGCCCTGCAGGGCACAGAGAGTGAGCACAGGGTCCAGCCCGGCTGAGTGTCAGGGACCCTGAGGGTACGGGCGGGAACTGTGGGGTCTCACCTGCTGGCGCTGTGGCCCTTTTCTGGCTGCTCAGCGTGTTCAGTTGTGACAACTTAGGAGAGTGTTCAGAAATGCCCCATTTTGCCAACTGGTAAATTGAGGCCTGGAGAGGGTCATCCGTTGCCCAGCATCTCAGCATGGGTGTGGGAGGCAGAGGAGGTTGACTGGAAAACCCCGGACCCCCTACCTGCCCCCTGCAGAGAAGGCCTGCCCCCCAGGGAAGGAGGCCCATGTGGTGGACGAAAACCTCGTCTTCTACGAGGAGTGGGAGCTGGATGCCTGTGTGGAAGGGGCCCTGCTGGCTGAGCAGATAGACCGGGTGAACGCCGTTCCCTTCACCTACCAGCAGCTTGACATTTTAAAGCACAAATTGGACCAGGTAGTTCATGATTTGGGTTCCTGCCTGCATGCAGTGCCAAAACCTTCCCCAGCCACCTGGGGAGAGGCCGTAGCCCTCATGGTCAATTTCCCCGGCAGTTCTACCCACAGGGGTACCCTGAGTCTCTGGTCCAGCACCTGAGTTATTTCTTCCTTGTGG
Source organism: Rhynchonycteris naso (assembly GCA_037038555.1). Taxonomy (NCBI): domain Eukaryota; kingdom Metazoa; phylum Chordata; class Mammalia; order Chiroptera; family Emballonuridae; genus Rhynchonycteris; species Rhynchonycteris naso. The sequence continues at coordinate 199,630,456 of CM073000.1, read as the reverse complement.
TCACCCCTGAGGACATCCACAAGTGGAACGTGACATCCCTGGAGACCGTGAAATCTCTGCTTAAAGTCAGCAAAGGGAGAAAAATGGATGAGCAGGTGACCTATTGAAAGAGTACATAGTGTGAGGTTGTGCAGGCCTGGGGGGGCACAGGGTGTGAGGTTGTGCAGGCCTGGGGGGGCACAGGGTGTGAGGTTGTGCAGGCCTGGGGGGGCACAGGGTGTGAGGTTGTGCAGGCCTGGGGGGGCACAGGGTGTGCGGTTGTACATGCCTGGGGGGGCACAGGGTGTGAGCTTGTGTAGGCCTGGAATGAGGAGCACAGGGTGTGAGGCTAGGGCAGGCCTGAAGGGAACCGTCTCTTCCTGCCCCAAGGCACCTCACTGGGCTCCTTTCACAGGTGGCTGCACTGATTGCCCGTTATGTGGTGGAAGGGGGCCAGCTGGACAAGGTTACCCTGGATATGCTGGCCAGCTTTCACCCTACCTACCTCTGCTCCCTCAGTCCTGAGCAGCTGAGCTTTATGCAACAGGATGTTGTTGGGTGAGTTTCAGGGGTCTGCCAGGGTGGTGAGTGGGCTGGGCTCCTGCTCACTTCCCGGCCCACACTGCCGCCCCCAGGGCGGCCAGGCCTCAGGACCTGGATGCATGCGGCCCACTGCAGATGGCTGTTCTCTACCACAAGGCCCACGTCGCTTTCCGCAACATGAGTGGTTCCTCATACTTTGCGAGGATCAAGCCCTTCCTGGGTGAGCTGTCCCCACAGGATGTCTGAGGTCACCATCTGTGTTGCCAGCTTCTTGCCTCCCTGGGCTTTCCCTGGTGGTGTGACCTCCAGCCCTGTAAGGGTGTATAGGGCTGGGGCTTGGTGAGTTCTGACCCCTTCTCAGGTACTTGACAGCCTCCAGCCTCTCCCCTGACTGGGAGAGTCAGGTGGTCACCAGCCCAACCAGGGCCCTGAAATTCCTTCGGAAAAGGGAATCTCAGTAAAGGAAGTGGGCGTCTTACAGCTGGTGGTCAGCGGGTGAGACTGGAGGGGGGGAGTATTGTGAGGTCTCATGCTTAGCGCCCCTCTCCCTGGGCACAGGTGGGGCGTCCACGGATGACTTGCGGGCTCTCATTCTGCGTAACACAAGCATGGATGTGGCCACGTTTAAGAAACTGAGGAAAGAGGCCTTGCTGGTATGGGGCCGTGGGAAGGGAGGGGCCTTTGGAAGGGCTTGTCCAGGTATGGGCAGGGCCACTGAGAAGGCGGGGACTTGGAAGGAGCAGCTATTAAGGGAGGGCCAACTTCAAGGTCTGGAGGTGCTGTGGCAGGGTCCACAGCTGGTGAAATATGGGCTGGTTTGGAAACAACAGAGTCCAGCAGCCCTCTGGACAGAGTCAGGGAGACCCTGACGGCCACCTGGGGGCTCTTTGCAGCCCCTGACCATTGCCGAGGTGCAAAAACTTCTGGGTCCAAACCTGGAGGGCCTGAAGGCAGAGGAGGGGAACAGCCCCGTGCGGGACTGGATCCTCCGGCAGCAGCAGAGCGAGCTGGACAGTCTGGGGCTGGGGCTCCATGGAGGCATTCCCAACGGCTACCTGGTCCTAGACCTCAGCTTTCGAGGTGGGCTGGGGTGGCTGGCCGGGTGGGGCTAGGGCAGAGTGAGGTGGGGCTCTGAGTCAACCCCTCTCTGTGCAGAGGCTCTCTCGGGGAGTCCCCAACTCCTCAGACCTGGATCTGCGTTCACTGTGATCCTAACTTTGTTCCTGGCTTTGGTCCTGAACTGAGCACGCTGCTCTGGATGCTGAACTGGACCCTGCCGTGGACTCCCGCCTGGTGGGAGCAGGCCTGGCTGGTCCGTGCCCAACCCCAGGGGACTGGAGCCCAATAAAAAAAGAGTATGTTTTCCCTCCAAAGAGGTGACCTGTGGTGATCTGGGGACAGGGTAGGAGGCCCTGAGGTGGTGTCCTGAGGCAGGGGACCTGAGGGTTGTAACCTTGTGGACATGACTCCCTGAGTTGCAGCCTCTCCTATGTGTACTTGGAAGAGTGTTGTCTGGTCAGGGACCCCAAGCTGGGGGTGGGGGTGGGTTGGGACCTTCCTGATGTAGTTGCATTGCCCCCTTCTCTCCCGAGGCAAGGCCAACAAGCCCAGGATGGCCTTGGTGACTCCCCAGGACCTAGCAGGTGAGAGTCCTCTTCCTGACTAAGAGGGTCTCTATGCCCCTCCTTGGGCCTAGAACAAAGGGACACACAGAGGAAGATCACCTTGTCCTTTATTAAAATCGGCAGAGTAAATACCATGGACACCCCCTCCCCATGACCAGTTCTTTGTCCAGAAGGAGAGCAGAGGGTGGGGGCAGTGTCTCCCTCAGCTGGTCAGAGCTGGTGACCCCGTAGTCACAGTTCAGCTCCAGGTCCTGTGTGCCGAGTGTGGGCAGGGACCTGCCCCGCAGGCTCCTAGGATGTGGGACACAGCCAGGTTCCCTGGGCCTGGGGCTTGCACCTTGGCCTGGCTGGCATCCAGCTCTACCTACCAGCCCCAGTTTTCCTGCAAGGTGCCAGTACAGTGCTGTCTGCAGAGGCCATTGTGCAGGTGCCCTGGGAGCAGTCCCAACTGGGCCCCAGGGTGCCCCGATACAGCAGCCACAGGATGCTGGAGGACAGTAGCACAGCAAGTGGCAGGTACCCCAGGTGGGCTGGTGGACTGCCTGTAGGTGGAACACAGAGGAAGCACCCATTAGCCCTTCTGGGAGCCACATCCAGGATTGTCCTGGCAGCTCCTGCTAAGCCCCTCTCTTTGGGCTCTGGGCTCACGGCATCCCTGAAGGTGGGGAAGGCCGTGAGTGGCCATTCTTCTGGGCCCCAACAAAGGTCTCAAAGTTTCCCCTTTCTGGGGATTTGACTCCTACTTTATGCAGATCAGTGGGTTTTGGAGGAGGCGATTTTGTCCTTTAATAACTCAGTGGACGATACAGGGTGAAGCCAGTGTCACCCAAAGGTCACCAGAGAGGCAAATGGAAAAAACAGTTAGCCAATACAGTATGAGAATAGGCACAAGTAGCAGTTTGGGGTCCACAGAGGCCCTGGGCAGACAAGGCCACGCTGAGGCAAGGGAAGGGCTCAGTGCGGGGCTATACCTGAGGTGGGGGCACCACTCCCAGGCCCGCCCAACATGGCGACTAGGTGGGAAGCCTGGGGGGTGGTGTGGTGAGTCCCAGTGGTGGACAGGACTGGGCTGGTGGGGCCGGCAGGGCTGGAGAGGCCCGTGTTCAGGCCCAGCTCGCTGAGGGCCGACCTGTTCAGGCTGCGGAGCCAGGAGCTGACAGTCGGATGGCTGCGTGCCTTCAGCAGGTCCCCCACGTTTGGGCCCAGCAGCGTCATCACACTGTCGACACTTAGGCTCTTCAAAGGGGTGGTGGTGGTGGGGACATGGGGGAAAGACTGAGAGTCACAAAGGAGCCCAACTCTGGGGCTAAGGGAAGACCCAGCAGGGCAGTGCTTCCCCAAGGAGCGAGCACAGGGTTGACACCTGGCAGAACCAGCCTGGAGAAGTGACAGGCTTGGCCAGCCTGCCCCACTCCCCGGGAGTAGCCCCCAGGGCCTACCTGCAGCACATGGGGGTTCAGGTTGGTGAAGGTGTAGATGTCCATGGAGATGTTGGCCTGGGCCAGGCTCTCCAGCTCCACGACGGGGGCGCCGCCTGCGGGCCAGGGAGCGGTGAGAGGGGAGGGGCGGGGCTTCAGGAGGAGGGGTGGTGAGAGGGGAGGGGAGGGGCGGGGCTTCAGGAGGAGGGGTAGTGAGAGGGGAGGGGCGGGGCTTCAGGAGGAGGGGTGTGTCTGCTCTCAGGGCCGGGTCTCACCGAGGTAGGGGCGTATGGCGTGGTAGTAGGCAGCCGTGGTGCTGGCACTGCCAAAGGCCTCTCGGGCCTTGGAGTAGAGCACGTCCTTCCGGCTCTGAGGGCAGGAGGAGATGTCTGGGGCCCCGGCAAGCCTGGGGAGCGGGGGGCAGGCTGATGGGCAAGCTGGGAGCCCCTTGTCCTCTGGTTTGACTGGGCCTGGCCGTCTCTCCCTAAAGCACAGCTGTCCTCTTGACCTCTGTACTGGACTGATAGTGTCTTCTCAAAATTTATGTCCACCCCAAACCTCAAAATGTAACCTAATTTGGAAATAGGGTCTTTCCTATTTGTAGATGTAATCAAAGTAAGATGAGTCCCTCCTGAATTAGGGTGGGCCCTAAAAGCTAACGACTGCTGTTACAGAGAAGGAAACTTAGATACAGACACAGAGGGAAAGACAGTCATGTGATGAGGATGGAAGCAGAGATGGGGGGATGAGGTCAGAAGCCAAAGAATGCAAGGATTGCTGGCAGCCCTGGAAGCTGGAAGAGGCAGGAAGACATTGCTGCTACGGGTTTCAGGGGAAGCCTGGCCCTGCTGACACCTTAATTCCAGACTTCTCGCCTCCAGACGCTGAGCGAGCGCACTTCTGTTCTTATAAAGCTCAGTCTGATGAACTTTGTTTTGGCAGCTGTAGGAGACTGACATACCCATTGTGGCCGGCCAGGCTCCTCCCGAGGCCTCAGTCTCCCCCTCCAGTCCTCCTTACTGAGGGGCGCAGTGAGCATGCTGAGGGGCAGGCTCACCGGAACTCCGAGGGCTGGATGGCCTGGATCTGCTGGGGGCTCATCCAGCAGAGGCGGGAGCCCCCGATGGCCACAAGCACGGTGCCAGTGATGCTGCCTTTGTGGTCCAGGAACTTCTGCAGTATGGCCTGGGAGAAAGGCTGGTGTCGGTGGGGCTGGGGTTTCTGAGACTATGATCAGCGGGCCCCCCCAACCCCATCCTTGCCACCCTGTTCCAGCCCTTGTGCCCTCACCTCCGTCTGGTTCTCCAGGGCCACATCCGAGGCCAGCAGGGCCATGACCGTGTCCCCAGACGTGATGTTCCACTGGCCGATCTCCGTGCCAGAGTAGAGGTAGACCAGAGAGGTGATAAGCCGAAGCTGTTCTTCTGGGACGCCGCTTGGGTAGATCTGGGGCGGGTGAGCGGGTCAGGCTCTGCCCCCAGCGCCCACCACCCAGCTGCCTCCACCCGGTCCTTGGCGCACCCTAGCTAGCTTGGCCTTGATGACACGCTGGCACTCAGCTGGGAGCGGGTGCTGCAGCAAGGGGTCCAGGTTGGCCCTGAGCACGTGGCTGCCCAGGCAGGACTCAAGCTGTGAGCAGTTGTAGCGCACCAGGAAGAGGTTGTCACGCAGCGTAGCCGCCGTGATGTTGCCTTGGACGCAGGGTCTCCCTGTGGCTGGCGGTGGGGTGGGGTGGGGTGGGGTTGATGACCCAGCTGCTCATCTATGGTTTGAGCTGGACACTGCTGCTTATTTTGGGCTCCACGTCACTCCTAACCCTGACCCATCCTTGACTCTCTCCCCGAGCTTGACCTCTAGCCAAGAACTTGGCGCAGAGTAGACTGAGTCAACCTGGCCTTGACTTCGCCTCCCAGCCAAGCCCTGACTCTTACTGCCTGAGACCCACCTGTGCTAGACACAGACCCCTGAGCCCACCCCAGGAGGTGCAGCAGCGGGGAGGCTGTGTACTAGGTGCTCCCAACCCAGGATCAGGAGTCCAGATCCGTGTCCCCAGGCCACAGTGGCTACACTGACCTGTGCCCCGCTTGGGCCGTGAGGACATTGACTTGGCCTTGGCCTTTGCCTCAAGGAAACTGGTGACAAAGCGCTTGGTGTCATGCTGGCTGAGCCGCTTTGCCCGGCATGAGGCCACCGTACTGCCAAAAAACTCCAGGCCCACGGCCTGGCAGGGGGTGCTGGAGACTCCACAACCTGAGCCAGAAGGTTTCTCCTCCCACCCCACAGATGGAAAACTTTGTGATGGGCATGATTGGAGATACCACTCAGGCACTGGAGTGGCTGTGTGGTCAGCCCTCAGGCCCGGACAGAGTGGTAAAGGGTCGGCTGGACAACCCTCCCTGTGACTAGGGCCTGTTCAGTTCCCCCCTACCCCACCCCAGGGCACCATCTTACCTCCTGTGCCTGCATCCACAGGCTGGGGCTGATGTAGGTGGCTAGTGGTCCCAGAGCCTGAAGCCCCCCCAGGTTCCAGGAGGTAGGGGGCCTGGTGTATGGGAAAGGGGTGTGGGTCAGGGTTGGAGCAACCCCACAACCCCTGCACTGTCCTTCCCCGAGTGCACAGTTCCCGGGCCTGCCCTGCTAGGGACACCTTGCCCACCCAGAAGAGGCTCTCCCACCCAGACTTCGGGGCAGGGGGACGGAGGGGCCCAGTGGGCGTTGGCAGCACCCCAAAATCTGCGTGCCCCAAAGGCTGTCAGGTCGGAGTAGAGCCGTGAGCTGCGTCAGAAGCTGGAGGTCAGCAGGGCAATGGAACTCAGTGAACTGGGCCCAAGCCCTTGGCTGCCTCCTGTCTGGTCCCCAGGCGGGGCGGCCTGGCTGGAGGGGACAGAGGGGACAGGCCCCCACCCACTCACCCAAGCATGGTCCTCCCACTGGCCAGTAGTGTGTTGAGAGCATCCTGCTGGCCGGGGGTCAGCCGGGAGCAGCGCTGCAGGTTCCGCAGCACACGAGGGTCCGAGGCCACAATGCTGGAGGCGTCCATGTCACACACCAGGGTCCCGAGGAGCAGCAGGTCTGAGGCACTGAGCTGTGGGCGGGGCGCCCCCTGTAGGACAGCAGGGTAGCTAGAGCCTGGCTCTCCCCCCTTCCCCACTTCTCCCCTCCCCATCCCGCCCTAGGGCCTACCAGGCAGGCCAAGGCTGAGCGCTGCAGGGCGGCCCTCTGGTCAGGTAGGTTGGCCAGCAGCTCGATGTCCCCCTGGGCGGCTCGGTGGATGAAGGCCCAGCAGTTGGCTTCCCTTACCTGCCCCAGGCTGCAGGTGGGTTGGGGGCTGTTGGGAGGGCAGGGCCAGCCAGGGGTCCTCTGGGGTGGCCCAGGTGCCCCTGGCGAGCTAGGGCCCCCGGACCCAGAGGAGGCATGCTCACATGTTGGACATTGGGCGGGCCGGGAGGGACACTCACTTGTAGAAGAGCAACAGGTCGGGTGGGTGGAGCAAAAAGTCCCTCTGGAGGCCATGCAGGGCGGCCAGGTTGGCCAGGCAGCTGAGCTGGGCAGGGTGTAAGGCGCATTACTCCCTCACCCAGCCCCCTCCCTCTGCCTCATCACCCTCCCCTCAGTGTGGGGCCTCTGTGCCCACCCCCACATCACCCAGTTTCTTCCTCTCCCTGCCTGATCTGTGTCACCTAGACTTGATGCCTTCCTCTCCCTGCCTCAACCTTCACATCAGAATGGCCTCAGAATGGGTCAGCCCAGCCTGAACATGACTATCTCCCCAGGCTGGCCTTCAGGTCCTCGGCCCACCCTCAGCCCCACTGCACTATGGAGACTCATCCCAATGCTACCCCTGCCCAGACTTCTTGTCCGGCATGGCCTACTTGGGGGTCTTTGCAAATTCCAGGTCAATGCTTTATCCACTGCGCCACCACAGGTCTGGCTTGCTACTAGATTTATACTAACTTTATAATAAGACAGAATGATAGCTCTCCCTTACTCCCTCTCTCCCTTCCAACTCAGGGCAATCCATGCTTAGGTCAGTTGTGAGTCGAGGTGGGCTTAGGCAGCCCCTCGTGGCCCAGGTGGGAGAAAGGTCAGCAGGCTGGAAGACATACCCCAGGGGTCTGAGGACCTCAAGGAGGCACCATGTGCCAGACGGAGGCAAGAAGGGGTCAGTGCAGGCCTAGTGGACAAGCCCTCACCGAACCAAGAATAGGAGCCCGAGTTCTGTGGGCAATTGGCTAAGGAGTCCTGGAAATGATTCAAAGCAGGCCGTACTGGGGAACCACCCATGGGCAGGCAGGCTTCTGTCCCCTTGCAGTTGGGCTAAGAGGTGCTGCTTGGGTGGCTGTGAACTTGGCAGCTGGGCTTGGAGACAACTGTGTCCAGCGTCCCCAGCATGGCCCTCGTACTCCAGGTGAGCACACTCTGTGTCCTGCCCGGATGGTCCTTGCTCTTGCTGGCTGGTGTCCTCTGCTGGGGACACTCTCCCTTCCTTCCCATCTCCAGAGTCCTCCTAGGATCCTGTTCTTGCCCACTCATGCCAAGCGGGGCTTCTTACCTGCCAGGCTTTGAGGAGCACCTGTTGTGATGCCATCCTTCTGATCAGAGCCGAAAGCTGGTTCTGGGACAGCTGGTTGGCTGGCTGGCACCAGAAGCCTTGCAGGAGGGAGGTGTTGGCACTGAGCAGAAGGGGCAGGGGTGAGGGGTGGAGGTGCTGCAGCATGGAGGAGGGAGGTCAGATCCCAACACAGAGGGAGTGAGACAGAGGAAGTATGGCAGGGAGGGCTTTGACAGTGGCAAGGCTCCTGTTTCACTCCCTCAGTCCCACGAGCACCTAGCCTAGGCTCTGCGCTGAGAGCAGGGGTGGTCCCTGCCCAGAGGCTGAGTCTTTGTGCCCTCCCGAGCCGGTCCCAGCGATGGCTGAGGGTTTGGAGCTGTGGCCTGGGCACCTGCTGGGCCACTGCAGCCAGATCCATCTATTTTCTTCATGGGGTGAGTCTAATAAAATTCATGCACGTGTAGGAGGTCTTTTGGGACTTTAGGCTGGGCCCAGCTGGTCCGACTTGGGCCTCCAGCCTTGCCTGGTCAGTCAACTGATTGATCAAGTGACTGGTGGCTGATCAGTGAGCTTCAACTCTCCAGAGAAGAAGAGGACAGCCAAGACTAAGCAAGAAACCCCGGGACAGTGTGTAGAAACGATGCAGTGTTAGTTTGGGGCCCGAGAGGGTGGCAAAGCCAAGCCTTGGGGTAGAAAGGAGAAGTCTGAGGCCTTGCCGGGCCAAGGGGAGCAGTGTGAGTTGTGGGGGCTCCAGAGGGCTCCTCGCTCCAGCCAGCTGTGATGGCCTGGGAACCTGCTGTCAGCCATGTGGCTGTGACCCTGAGGCAGCGCACCAGACTCAGGGCCATCTCAGGGCAAGGTGGGAGAGTGACCAGCGCAGGTGGGTTGAGCCCCCAGATCAGAGCCGAGAGTTGGCAGCCCACCACAGTTATGCCCAAGTCATCGAGTCATCGTGTGCAGACCCTGGAGCGAGTCTCTCCTTCTCACCGCCCTGTCCCCTGCCCCCAGGCCCCTGCCCCCTAGGCCTGGCCCCCGCCCCCTGGGCCTGCCAGGGAATCAGCTGCAGGAAACCAGGTTTGAACTCAGAGCCTGCAGGAGGGACTGGCACTCACTGAGCCCACAGGTCGTCCCTGCTGGCATCCAGCCCTTCCTGGGTGAAGCCATCGGCCTGGAGACGAGCGCAGTGGGCAGTGAGCCACACGAAGAGGATGAGACCTGGGTTTGCCAGGACACCTGGAACAGAATAGACCGGAAGCCCCTTGAGAGGCTGGGCCTGCCTAAGGGGAAGCACATTTGTGGGAGCATCCAGTGCACTCTGCCCAGGGACCCCTGTGTCCCAGGTGCGTCTGTGACTGCCCCAACATGGAGACCCCGGAAGCCATGTGGCCCTAGTCTCCTATGTGTAGCAGCCTAGAACATGAGTGTAATAGTATGTCTGACTGTATACACTTTTGTCCGACACTATTGTGTGTCTGTGATGGTATGTACATGCAATGTGTACATGTGTGTGGTGCCATGTACATACCTATGGTGTGTGAATGCGCAGTACAGTATGCCTATGTGGTAGTATGGCAGTACACATGCATGTGATGATGTGTACCTGGTGGCATGTGTCTTTTTGTGTTTGGAAGCATGTGCACACATATGTGATGGCCTGTACGTGTGCTCACCAGTGTCCACACATGTGTGTATCCATGTACATGTACTTCCTATCTTTGTGGCTCTGTCCTCAACAGTCTGAGCCGCAAGACCCCCAAGCAGAGGAACTGGGGTAGACGACCACCTCCTCCTAAGCCCCTTCTAGCAATTACCTCTCCTTGTCCCTGCCTGGTCCCCTCCAGGACCCCCAGTGCCATGCCTGCCTTTCTCCTTCCCTTCTGTGACCTCCGGCCAGCCGTGAGGAGGGGCATCCTGGGGCTGGAAGCTTGATGGCAGGCTCAGGAGGACACGGTGGCCAGAGTGCAAGCACTCTCCACATCTGCCGTTACATAGCCCCAGGGAGCTCCTTCTCTGAGGGGCGTCATCACACCTGTTCTGGGGCCCATGGCTGTGCAAGGTGCACAGGACGTTGTGTCAGGAAGGCACGAGGGTCTTGAGCAGCAGGTCCAGGACAAGCTGGAGAGGAGACAGGAAGTGATGAGGCCGCCTCACCGTCTCCCTGACCAGCCTTGGCCAAGGGGCACAGAGGAGGAGGGCACCATCCACGGCATGGCAAGATGGGCGGCTGGCAGTGCAGGCAACCTGAGCCAGGCTGCAGTTGTGTTCTCTCCCATCGCTAAGGAGGGGCACAGCGCCACAAAAGGAGCCAGGCCCTTCTTATCTCAGATTGGGACTCGGGGGACTCACAGGCTGTGGCTTTGGTGGTCTCCAATGAACGGAGTTTTGTTCCTTACAGGGCAGCAGTACCAGTGAGTCCCCACAGGCAGTCGGGGGCGGGGGGAGACCTGGTGGCTTCCCAACCTGCCCTGGAGTGGTCACGGCTCCACCCTCACATCTAGGCAGCCTAGGCAGCTCTCTGCCCATCTCTGGGCCTGAGGCCTGGCCCCAGACACAACCCATGGTGCAGACCCCAGGGGCAGCCGAGCTATGGCTGAGACAAAAGCTGGGAGGCGTGGGAATGCAGGTCCTGGGAGGTGAGGGGCATCAGGGAGTCTGGCCCGCACTGTCCACTCCTGGGTACAGCCTTGCACAGTTTCACAGCTTGGGGTAACTGTGGGTCTCTGGATTCCAAATGGCTCAGTAGCAAGACGGGGCGGTTACTACCCCATGCACGGGATAAAACGGAGGGTCGGAGGGGCTCAGCTATCTGCCCAGAGCTGCAGAGATCAGACCAGAAGCCTGGCCCTGTGGCCCAGCTAGTGGTGGCCCCCACCCCAACCCCTGCCCCTCACCTGAGCAGAGACCTTCTGTGGCAGAGGGTGGTGCTCCAGGGCCAGGCGGCAGGCAGCAGATGCAGAGGGTTGTAACCATGCGCCAGACACTCCGGGCACTAGCAATGCCAGCCCACTGATCACATCAGTCCCTGGAGCTGAGCCTCGGGGCGGGGGTTGTGGAGAATTGAGGTGTCGGGGTCCCTGCTCGCCTCCATGCCTCACCCAGAACCCTGCCTGTGTAGACACTCACTCCTGTAGTGACACCTGCCAGGTCAATGTGTAAGGGAGGGGCTGGGGCTGTGCCAGGTGACGTGACTGTCTGCCCCTGGGGCCCCAGCACGGCGGCACCTGCTCCGCGGCCCCAGGAGAGTGAGAAATTGAGTGCATGGTTGGCGGCTACCCAGCATAGCCCCTTCCCACCGAGGGGTCGTGCAGACGTTCATACCCACGCTCTCCTACCTTCATCGTGTGTGCTGGTGTCTGCGTGCACACATGGGAGCCTGTATGTGTGCCGGGGAGCACACACATCTATGTGCGTGTGTGTGTCCTTCAGGGACACTAGGCACACATGGACTCAATGTGGTACGTAGGTTTAGTGAGGGGTGTGGTGCTGGAGCAGAGCCAGCCATGCGTAGCCACACACCTGTGTGCCAGGAGCAGGGAAGGGTGTGCCACACATGCCCCCGGAGCTACTCCACCAGGCAGGCCTCTGAGGTTAAGCAGGAGGGATGACTGCAGGAGGAACTTCCTGCCCTGTGAGAGGCCTGGGTTCAGCTGCTGGATGAGCGCCCTCTGCACCACAGGGCCGCATGTGCCCAACACGCCAACCTCAGGGTCAGGCAGAGGCACTGACCTGAGTCAGGGGGCCGACGGCTGGAGGCACCAGTTGGGGATTGCTCCTGGCCGCCACACTGCTCCCACGGGGGGCCAGGTTTTGGCTAAGAGCTTGCTCTGGATCCACGCTTAAGGATGTTTAGGGAGTGGAATGTCAAGTGGTAGTGGGGTCTCCTCCACCAATCTCAGCACTGGAGATTCCCACTGTTCAGAGGAGTAGGAGCAGGAAGCAGCCAGAGTGCAGGAAGCTCAGCCTCCAGGGTAGCCCTAGGCCCCACCCAGCCCACGACAGTAGCAACAAAGCAATTGCCGGTCTGTGGTCACATCTTGCCCTGGTTCTTCCACAAACTGCCTCCCGCACTGAGTCAGCCTTAGCCCATGGGGCAGCTTCTACACGTTTCACAGATTAGGAAACTTGGGCCCAGAAAGGCTGAACAACTTGTCTTTGGCCACACAGCAGAGTGGGGAGCATGACCAGACCATGCACCCAAGCTGGCACCTGTGCGTGGGATGTGGGGGGCCTGAGGGCAGGGGCACAGGGTGAGGCAGGGCAGGTCTCAGCAAGTGTGAGAACTCCAAAAGCAGGGTGTGCGAGGTCAGGGACTGGCGATGCTGCCCCATCGCATCCCTGGCTAGTCGGGTTGGGCACACAAAAACCATCGACCACCTGCAATAGCACTACAGGTATCTGCGGGCCCCTCTGGTTTGTCCGAACCCCTCCCATTACAGATGAGGAAACAAGTCGAGAGCAGGAGCTGGGAACTGCGTCTCTGCAGAGGCCCTATGGTGGGTGCTTCCAGCTCTGTCCCAGCCAAGACCCTGCTGTGATCACAGGTAGGTCCAGCCCCATGACAGGACCTGTCTCACCTGGAGAGAAGTGGGGTCCGGCCCAGCCATGTACAGGGCCATGGCATGTGACATCATCCTGGATAGAGGCCCAGGTGACAGCCCTCTCATGGCATTTTGACACAGTAGAAGGCTGATGTGATGGTGGCCGGGGCAGCGGCTCTGTAAGACTGTGGTGAGACTAGACGGACGCACCCATGTCTTTGTTGGGAGGGCTGGGGATCTTCCAGTTTCTCCCCAACCAGGGCAGGAGGTGCTCGCTGCATGGGGGCACAGCTCAGCAGCCAGGACCATGAGGTCCATCTCGGGTCCTCCAGGGGTGGGGGGCTTGGCGCAGAAGTCTGCCTGGTGCAGAGAAGGGTACAGGATTCTGGGCTCCCCCCGGAACCCCTGCATCAGAATTATTCATGGTTGTTCACAGAATTAGTCACTGAGCCTTTATTTTAAGTACAGGAGCTCAGTTGCGGCTGAGTGATGTGTGCTGTGAGGGGCAGAGGCCCTTGCTCCTAGGCTAAAGCCTGACAACCTATGGCTGTGTGGGAGGACCCCACAGAGCAGTATTTACATCAGGCCAGAAGGATGGCCTAAAGGTATCCTCATGATGATCAGGATGTGGGTGGACGCAGGAAACCTAAGGGCAGAGATCGGCAGAAGCCAAGGCACGAGGCAGGATTGGCCAGGCAAGGGACAAATCGGGATTTGCAGGCAGAGAATGCTCAGCTGAGCTGGAGTGATGGCAGAGGGTCCGATCAGAGAGGAGCGGAGTGCTCTGGGAGCTGGACTAGGTGCCTGGGAGGAGGCCACCCAGGAAAGAGCTGATCCAGCTCCTTTTCCAGGGCAGTCCTCGGGCAAGTCTCAAAACAGGGGCTGGGAGTGAAGCTTTGGAGTCAGAAAGATGTTTTGGGAGGACAGGCAGTGTTTTGGTTTCCTCTGGGGTGCTGGTCCTACTACATTGGGCCCTTCATCCTCCGTAATCGTGGCTGCCTGGCTCCCCCTATTGGCCCTTCAGTCCTTCTTCAGGTTTGGCTGCTACAGTTGGGGTAGAGCCTCAGTCCTCCATGGCTGGGACACATATACCTTGGGATGGGCTTTGGGTTCTGACCTGCAGTTCCCATCCACCTGAAGGTTCCATCCTGCACCCCATCACTAGGCCCATGTGTTCAGTTGTCCGGCCCCAACGTCCATTCTGATAGCCACTGAAGGCATGAGACCCGCTGTGCCTCTGTCTCAGGGGGCCGGGCAGGGGGCGGTGGGGGCCGGCCTGGCCCAGGCCGACGAATGGAGGGGCTGCAGGGCTCCTGGCCCCATTCTGTGGATTTAGGATCATGGGCAGCCCGCAGGACCTGGACAAGCTGATCCAGCGGTTGTATCAGGGTGTGGGGGCTCCAGCAGGCATCAAGGGTGGGCACGAAGGGGTCCGGTGTGCGGGCTTCCACACACTCAGTCTGCGTGGGGATCCGCAGGTAGAAGGCATGCAACATCATGCGGAATGGCTGGTCTTCCCGGCCCGAGGCCTGCCCGTAAGTCAGGTCCCCCACGACGGGGTGGCTGAGGGCACTGCAGTGCACGCGCAGCTGGTGCGTCCGGCCTGTGTGGGAAGAGAGGGCCAGTGAGACAGGAGTCTTGCTCCATGACTGCCACCCAGCACTGTCCCCAGCTGCCTCATACAATGTCTGAAAACAGAAGCCCTCCCTACTTTGTACTACAGACGAGGACATAAAAGCTCATAATGGAAGTCAACTCCTAGGGTCACCTCTGTTGAGAGTAGGGCCAGGGTGGCACTCAGTAGAATGGAGAGCTCAGGCCAGTCTTCCTGATGGCTTCACATCCAGACCAGCAAGACCACTTATGGGTGGAGGAAAGTAAAGGGGGAACAGACGATGGTGAAGGAGGACTTGGCTTTGGGTGGTGAACACACAATGCTATATGTAGATTATGTACTATAGAACCGTACACCTGAAATCTGTATGGTTTTACTACATTGTGCCACTCCAATAAATCTAATAAAAGATTTTAAAAAACCCTAAAGGGAAAAAAAAACCCCACAAAACCACTCATAGAGCAAAATCCTCAGGCTGCAAGGTTAAATGTGCAGAAGAGGGTCAGCTTTGCCAGCAATAGTTGGGGTGGCCCCAGTCAGGTTAGTCTCTGTCTCAGTGTGCTTCCCCACGGAACAGGAGCGCTACAGTGCTCTGTCTGCGGAGATGCTGACATCAGGCATCCACCACGCTGCGGGCAGGACACTGTGGGTGGTCAGTTAAGGAGCCTAGGAAGCTTCCAGGTCCCCACACCTGAACATACCTGTGAGGGGCTGCAGCAGCACTTTGGAGACGGGGTCACCTGCATACAACCCGTGTTCTAGAACCACCAGCTCCGTGAGGCTTGGTTTTGGGTTCTCACAGCCTGGGGGGTTGGTAGGGAGACTGTAAAGGTTGGCTGGGCCAGCCCTGCGGCCCCAGCCCACCTCCACACAAGCCAGTCGCCTAGGCTGGCTCTACCCACCCCAGGTCCCCTGGATGGAAGATGCCCTGTGGCCCCTGCCCCCTTTCCCACTGTACCCTGGGTCCCCTCGATGCACATGGTGTGGGCCCGACCCTCCGTGCTGTTCCTGCCGATAGCATAGCTGATGGTCATCCGGCTCTCCTGGATGTACCCCCGAACCTGCAGGGCAGGGGAGCCCACCCGACACTCAGGGCCTGCCAAAGTGGGCTGAGCACTGGAGTCCCAAGCCCCAGGACTGGCCAGGCCTTACCAGGGCCAGGTATGCCTTGGTGACACGCCGTTCCTTGAAGCACTTGTAAGCACTGCCTGCTGCTGCCTTGTTCAAGGCCACACAGAGGGCTCCGCTGGTGGAGAAGTCCAGTTGGTGACAAAACCTGCAAAGGGACAAAAGTGGCTGAGTTGGGGGCGACCACCTCCCTCCAATGGAGGCTGCCGTGGACTACCTGTGCTATGTCTCCTCATACCTGAACCCGTAATAGGTGTCTGGGTCGGCCAGCTCAGGGAAGCGGTGCCGCAGCTGCTTCTGGAGGGTCAGCGTCTCCTTCCATGTCTTGCTATCGATGCGCACGTCCCAGTGCTTGTTCACCACCAGGAAGTCACGGCTCTGGTACACAATGGACAAGTTCTCCATGCTGCCTGGCTCCATGGTGGGCACCTGCAAACAGAGAGAGTGTGTGCAGTGGTGGTTCATGGGGTGACCTGCCCAACTGATGTAGACAACTCTGCTCTCCGGAGCCCTGGGTCTGAAGCCACAGATGTTGTATGTCAGGCAAATGTGTCCACCTACTATGCGCCTTCATTCACCGAGTCCCTTAATACTCTCACCCCTTAACTAGGTAAAGAGTGTCAGCTACGGTGGAAGTGTGGACCAAGTGAGGGGAGCCAGTGTTGCTCTGAGGGCAGGGCAGTCCAGCAGTTTAGCCCAGACCCAGTCCTTGGGAGTAGAGTAGTCTTGCATTACAGCCTTCTACCACCTACTCTTCCCCAAAGACCAGGAACACGCGATGAGGGCCTTTTTCTGAGTGGGGAGAGGGTCAAGGAAAGGGGCTGTTATGCCCGCACACAACCGGAGGTGGCATAGGTCAGCCGGGTGCACTGGTGCAGAGCGCTGTGTGTACGGGTGGAGTCCACCTTCGCCAACTCACATCTCTTTACGCAGACACCCATCCCCTACCTCCCCTCCGAGGAAGCCTCCACCTCCCTTGCGTGTGATGGCACAAGCCAAGGGGTTCCGGGTGGACCCCGGCTCCGGGCCCATCCTACGACTCTGCCCACTCCGGAACCGACCTGCAGTTCAGCTGCGCCGTCCGGGCCTCCGAGGCCGCTGGCTCGCCGTGGATTCAGCCCCCACGTCCCGCGCCTATCGAACCACGTCCCCGGGACCTCTCGTTCGGCCACGGAGCCGCGTTTCTCCAGGTCCGGCCTGCCCGCACAGCCCCGCCTACGCCCCCAGACGGGTGGCCGTAAGGGTCAATGGCGAGCTCTCGAGACCTGCCGCTCGCATCCAAGTTTTGACTCGGCTCCACCCGGCCTGCGCGCGCAGCCCCACCCACGCCCCGCCCCTTTATCTGGCCAGTGGCGAGTGCCGCCGGTCACGCCGCCCATTGATTGGCGGCGCCAAGACGCTGGGGGCGGGAGTAGCGCGCGGCCTGCGGCGCGGGAGGTTCGGAGTAGGAGCCGAGACTGGCATGTTCTGCGGGTCTGCACGACCATGGAGGACTACGAGCGGGACCTGTACGGCGTCGAGGACGACTTTGACAGCCAGTTCTCGGCCGAACTCGAGGTGCTGGCCGAGCTGGAAGGTGCGCGCGGGGCCCGCCGCGGCCTCGTCTCCTGTAGTTCGACAGGGTCCCGGCCTGCCCCTCGGAGGGGTGGGGACAGGCGAGCGAAGGCTGGAGGGAGCCGCGACCTGAGGCGGGGGCGCGTCGGACAGAGAGGGGCCTTCTTGGGCCGCTGACCGTCTGGAGGTAGGCTGCCCTGAGGCGGTTGCTGTGACTCTTCTCTCCCAGCAGGGTCAGCGGCCCTGTCACCCCCCAGAGACCGGATCCAGCTGACGTTTGAGGAGGCCATTGCTGGAGGGGACGCTGCAGCTCCCTGTTCTCCAGATGGACCTTCAAGGAACCGCAAGTGCGGTGCCAGGAAGAGACAGCAAGCCACCAGCGGACAGAGGGACAGGGTTCTGCTCCTGAGTATGGCCGCGGCCCCCCACAGGGGTGGGGTGCGAGGCAGAGGAAGCGCCTCTGTTCATTCTGAGATTGTTTGTGTCTCCCCAGCTCCCAAAATCAAGCGGCCCAGGATCGAGGTGGTCAAGAGGCTGAACTTCGGGCAGGATGAGATGGAAGAGCCGTTGCTTCCTGACTCCCCGCCTCAGGACATCACTCCCCCACTGAGTCCTGAGGTCCCCGCCGAACTGTGCAGCGAGGGGTGTGTGGTTTGGGGCACAAGTGTTCCAGGGTCTTGGGATTGGAAGTGTCTTGTTCCTCATACATAGTCCTAAGGCCTGGGGTTCGGGGCTTGTGGAAGGGCTTGGTAGCAGAGGGTGGATCTGGGACCCTTACCTGAAAATAACAGGTGGCAGGAGTCCCAAGACCGCCTTGGTTCTTTTTCAGGATTGTGGGTGCTGGTGATGACATGGGTCTGATATCGGCCTCGCCAGCCACTCGCAATCCGGTCCTGAGACGACCCCCCATCCTAGAGGATTACATCAATGTGACCTCCACAGGCGGTGACAGGGCCTTTTTGGTGCTACGGGCTGACCCAGTTGGCACTGGGGTGCAGGTGGGTGCTATTTGTCCACGGGGGGTGCCAAAGCTGGCCGCAGCCCTCCTGTGTGGTTGGTAGGCTTAATACTGCCCAGAAAAGGGTCCTGGGCATCGTATCCACACCAGGACCTTGGGGACATCTCAGGGAGCTCACCTGGTTTCTACTTATCCACTCAGTAGTAACTGTCTTCTCTGCCATCCTCTTTTTACTCATCTCCTCTCTCTCCTAGACATTAAAATGTTTCCATTTTAATGGCTTTTTCTCTTTCAGTCCCTGGTCAGAGAGGAGACTGCTCCATCTTTAGGCCTGCTCCCTGTGCCCTGATGCTGGAGAATGCAGCCTGAGTCCCTGAGCATGGTGGGAGGGGGCACGGGTGACTCCATGTCCTAGGAGGGGTTCTGGAGATGACTGCTACTCTCCCTCCTCCTCAGAGCTCTTTCTTGGATATGCCATGGCGTGGACACGGCCATTTGGATCTCCTGGGTGTGTCATTCACTTCTCTGAAGGAACAGGTTGACAGAGAGGTGGGGTCTTCTGGGGTTTGCTGGGAGTGGAGGGGTGGCTCTGGGGTGACTGTGGCTGTTTTAGTCATCCTGCTCTTACTCCCCACTGTGCACAGCGGCAGCAGCGATTGCTCGAAGAGGCCCAGTGGCTCTCAGATACACTGCACAGGTGATGCAGCGGACCCTTTGCCCCTGGTACCCTCACTGCTCCTGAATTGCTGACCCCAGTCTGAAGTCTGGGGGAGGGGGAGGGTAATCCTTGCTGGGGTTAAGGTGAGGTGGCTCAGGGTACAATGATCTTCAGCCTCAGGACAGAGGAGGTGGAGGAGGAGGCCCCTGAGGAGGTGCCGGCCAATAGCCAAGATGACACCAAACACTGCCTCTGGGTGGATGAGTTTGCGCCCCAGCATTACACCGAGCTGCTCAGTGATGATGTGAGGCCTGTACTTGCTCAGTGTGACTGGCTTCCTTGTTGTCAAGAGGGGGACTATGGTCTGCCTTGCTGAGTTGTAAAAGGGGAAACTGAGGCCAGCACAGGGCTGGCATGCTGCTGGTCACCTATGCCGTGGGCTGGGGATCCAGAGCATCTCATTCCTGGAGCCTTTGTTTCCTTTTCTCTCAGCAGCTGATGCCCCTGGGGGTGGTAGGGGCTTCTAGAGTGGTCAGAACCAGGACTGTGGGAATGGAGACCCCTCTTGTGAGTCTCATTTTGCCACTAACAAGAAGGGTTCATGTGTGTTGGTCCCTTGTTATTCAACCTAAGCATCTCTGTGTGTGTCTGGGTTTATGACAGCATGTGGAGGAGGCCTGGGGAGTCCTTGGCGTTGGCGGTACCCCAAACAGTGCCTCCCTTCCCACAGTTCACCAACCGCTGCCTCCTCAAATGGCTGAAGCTGTGGGACCTGGTGGTATTTGGACGAGAGAGGCCGGCCCGGAAGCCCAGGCCCAATGTGGAGCCAGCCCGCGTTGGCAAGGAGGCCACAGCCTCCAGCAAGTGGAAAAGCCACGAGCAGGTGTTGGAGGAGATGCTGGAGGCTGAGCTGGACCTGAGTCGGCGGCCCCGGCAGAAAGTGAGCCTTACCTGTCTGCCCAGTATACACCTCCAAGCCCAGGGGTTAGGCTTACTGGCTAGTACCTTTGCATCTCTGGAGGCCACAGGACACATTTACTGCCCATCATGACTGTGGGCACCATGACATGTTGGTGGGGGTGTCAGTGACGTGAGTGGGATTTGGGTTCTTTTAATGACACAGGTAAAGCCTGTCTTTGAAGGGCCCAGTATCTCCTAAAGGATGATTGTGGTAGACGGTGGTTTCAAGGGAGCCGTCATGTCAGTAATGGCTGTGTCCCTGTCAGGTCCCACTATCACTTGCTTTATTCAGGACTTTGTCTCATTCTGAAGTGCTATTTTTGAGCTATGAACACGCT
Organism: Rhynchonycteris naso; assembly: GCA_037038555.1. Taxonomy (NCBI): domain Eukaryota; kingdom Metazoa; phylum Chordata; class Mammalia; order Chiroptera; family Emballonuridae; genus Rhynchonycteris; species Rhynchonycteris naso. Next base: position 199,610,590 of record CM073000.1, on the reverse strand, counting down.
CAGGTTCTCATCTGGTGATTGGGGTGCATTTGAGGGGACATCCCCCAGTACCAAGCTTCATAGGACAGGATTATTCCTTGGTGTTTGGGCCGGGACCTCCATCGTGATGCAGGTTGCAGCATGCCTTCATTTCTTGGCTGCAGGTGGCTTTGTTATGTGGACCCCCTGGGCTGGGCAAGACCACTCTGGCCCACGTGATCGCAAGGCATGCTGGTTACTCTGTGGTGGAAATGAATGCAAGGTAAGGGGAAGGGAAGGCCTGGTCTCTGGGCCTCTTGTCTGTCCTGATCAGTCTGGTTGAGTCTGGGACACTGGTGGGTTAGAGGTGGGGTTGGGGTCCCAGGGACACTGGCAGTGGACTGGGGGGGTCCTTGGACACTGGAATTTGGGGCAGCCATGTTGTGGGGGTCTCCTCTTATGGTAGCCTCAAGATGTAAGTGTAGCAACTTGGCCCTGGGAGATGATCCTGCCAAGGATACTGGCTGCTGCCTTGACTGAGGCCACAGATCCCCTGACGGTCCCTTTTCCGCTTCATGGTTCCAGTGACGACCGCAGCCCTGAGGCCTTCCGCACCCACATCGAGGCGGCCACGCAGATGGAGTCTGTGCTGGGTGTTGGTGGGAAGCCCAACTGCCTGGTCATTGATGAGATCGATGGGGCCCCCACGGTGGGCCTCCTGGTACTTGGTCATTGGGTGGGTGGTTGCGTGGGCAGTGGGGCTGTGGCTCATTGTACCCGCTGCACCTCCCTCAGGCTGCCATCAACGTGCTCCTCAGCATCATCAACCGCAGAGGCCCGAAGGAGGCGGAGCCAAAAGGCCCGGCCATGCCAGTGGGTGAGGGGCGACAGCTGCGGGCAGAAGGGGGTCTCTTGATGAGGCCAGTCATCTGCATCTGTAATGACCAGTGAGTTGAGTGGGGAAGTGTCTCCAGGGTGGGGGGTCTTAGGGTGTTCCCCAGGGCAGGGCTTCCACATGCGGGCAGAGGGCCTCTGGGAGGGTACATTCTAGCTCTACCTGGCCACTGAGTGGATTTGAGGCTGGGATTTGGCACAAGGTTTCCCTGCTCCCTGTGCCCATCCACAGGTTTGCACCCTCTCTGCGGCAGCTGAGGCAGCAGGCCTTTTTGCTTCACTTTCCGCCTACACTACCGTCCAGGCTTGTGCAACGGCTGCAGGAGGTCAGCGGGGGCAGGGGATGGGGCCCAGGGCCCAGGCTACATTGCTAACAGTGGGGTGGGGGGACGGGACCCCTTCTGTGGTCTCATCCTTTCCTCCCCACCCTACCCCTGTCCCACCTAGAGCCCCATCTCCTTTGTTGCTGCCACCGCCACCCTTAACCCCTCCAGCTGGTCCAGGTCCTGAGGGTGAGGGTGACTGGATCACTTTGGTGGTAGGAGGTTCCTAGTGGACAACAGGCCCAGTTCATAGGACCTGTAGCCTTTGTCTCCTGTAGGATGAGAGCAGCTACTTACTCTCTGTCTCTAGGGAGGAGGTGACCACAGGTATGGCTCTGAGGGAGGTGGATATGCACACTCTTTTCTTCTTCAGATCTCCCTACGGCAGGGTCTGCAGGCTGACCCGGGTGCCCTGGCAGCCCTCTGTGAGAAGACAGACAATGACATCCGTGCCTGCATCAACACCCTGCAGGTGGGGAGGGGGCAGCTGGCTGTGGTGGAGTGGGGCAGGGGCAGGGCAGCTACCTCTTACCTCCTACACCCTGTGTCCAGTTCCTGCATGGGCGGGGCCAGCGGGAGCTGAGTGTGCGGGCTGTGCAGACCACACGAGTCGGCCTCAAGGACCAGCGCAAGGGGCTCTTCTCTGTGTGGCAGGAGGTCTTCCAGTTGCCCCGTGCCCAGAGGTAAATGGGATGGGCAGAATGAGAGGGTGGGCCAGCCTCCACCTCAATATCTATGGTGACCAAACCCTGGACACCAAACCCTGCATATGCAGGACACACACACACACACACACACACACACACAACCTTTGCTGATGGAAACTCAAGGCTGCCTGGGCCCTGCTTTCAGGGCTGCCTCAGCCTTCCTCACTGTTCCCTCCTTGGGGCTGTCTTGGGTGGGACCGTGCTGTCAAGAGAAATAAAGTGAATGGGGTTCCACTCCAGCCTCTGTACCCCCTCTGTAGGCGACGTGTTGGCCAGGACCCAACTCTGCCTACCCACACGCTCCTTCTGGGTGATGGGCTTGTGGGCTTGGGGCATCAGGCAGCCGAGGCACCCCTGACCATGGCTGCACAGCGGTTCTACCATATTCTGCATGTGGCTGCCTCCGCGGGTGAACATGAGAAGGTCGTCCAGGTAACCATGTTGTAGCTGAACCTTATTTCCAGGGGCCAGGGTTGGGGGAGTGTTCACTGATAGTGAACAGGAGACAGTTCAGGTAGTGCCAAGCTGGAGAAGCAGCAGGTGGGGTGGGAGTGAGGTGGGGCAGACACAGGGCATCGGAGGCCTCTGAGGGGACTATGAGCAGAACAGAGGGCCAGAGAAGGCTGGCTGGTGCTAGGAGGGGAATGGTCACTATAATGGGCTAGGAGGGAGAGGCAGTGGGCTGGGGTGGGGGTGTCTTTGATAGGATCTCTGGCTGCCAGTTGGGAATCAGTGTGAGAGGCGGTAGGAATGGCAGCAGCTGGGGAGCTGGATCCAGTGGTTGGGAGGGACTTGATTCTGCACATGAGCTGTAGAAATGGGGACATGTCAGAGAGCAGGTAGGGATTTTGGTCAAAGCGGTGGTAGAAACCCTCCCTCCCCCGCTCTGAAAGCCCAGCCTACACTGTTTTTCTAAGCCGCTTTGGGTGTGTGGTCAGGGATCCATGCAAATCCAGAAATCTCTGGTGCAATGGGCAGTGCAGTGGCAGGAGGGGATGGGTCTTCCTCATAGAAGGATCCGGGGAGCTCTGCCCTCAAGCCTGATGGACAACTTACTTTAGGGAGGGGTGGCAGGGGGTTTCTTTCCTGCACATCCCAGGATCTTGGTCAAACCAGAGTGGGGGTGGCAGGTGGGCATAAGAAGGGCCATGCCCAGGGCTAGAAAGGTGGAGGAGAGTGAGGCAACATGGTAGGGCCGGGACTCAGGCTGGGCTTCATGCTCAGAAACTGCCATTACTGCCTCCTTGCGTTGGCACAATGCTCTCCCCTCTGGGCCCTGTGGCCACTCACTGGCGTTTGCTGCTCTTCTAAGAGACTTATTGGGCAGGGCAGATGGGCAGTGAAGGGTTCCAGAGGAAGGTACTTGTGCTTGGGGAGGTGGGTGATGACGCTGGAGGCACTCAGGGACTCACCACCCGCAGGGCCTGTTTGACAACTTTCTGCGTCTGCGCCTGCGGGACTCCAGTCTGGGCACCGTGTCTGTGGGCCTTGACTGGCTGGCCTTTGAGGACCTGTTGGGCCAGGCTGCCCACCACGGCCAGAGCTTCCAGTTGCTGCGCTACCAGCCCTTCCTGCCCGTGGCCTTCCACCTGTTGTTCGCGTCCAACCATGTGCCAAGGATTGCCTTCCCCAGCAGCCAGCAGGAGGTGTGCTCTGCAGCTTGTCCCTGTCTAGGCTGGGCCCCAGGTCCTGGGGGATCCTGGCTGACTTCATTCTGGTTTACCCTCCATCCCAGGCCCAGAACCGGACAAGTCAGGTGCAGAACCTGATCCAGACGCTGGTTTCGGGTATTGCACCGGCCACCCGCTGCCGAACAGCACCCCAAGCCCTTGTCCTTGACACTCTCTGTCTGCTCCTGGACATCCTCGTGCCTAAGCTTCGTCCTGTGAGTGCCTCACCCAGCAGGAGGGATTAGCTGCCAGCTGCTGGGGTCCTGGCCATGCTCAGCATTCCTGCCTGTTGCCTACCTGCCCACAGGTGAGCACGCAGCTGTACAGTGCTCGTGAGAAGCTGCAGCTGGCCAGCCTTGTGGGCACCATGCTTGCCTACAACCTAACCTACCGCCAGGAGCGCACGCCTGACGGGCAGTATGTCTACAGGCTGGAGCCGTGAGTCTCTGCAGCACCCGGGATGGGGGTACTGGGGGGCTGGGCCAGCATTCTGAAAGCATGGCCTTGGAGAGGTGTCGGTCTGTTTTCCTGTGTCAGAGCTTGTGGGGGTTGTTGGTTCTATCTTAGCTCTTGCCCACATGTGACTGAAGCGGGCCCCCAGGTTGGGCATAGCCTCAGGACCTGGGTTTACTGCAGAACTTCTTACTGCCCCGTTGTCCCCCAGGAGCCACCCCAGGGCTTTGTTTTTCTGTCCCGAGATGGCTGTGGGGATGGATTGCCACCGGGCAGCAGGACTCCAGTGTATCTGGGGTGCAGATGTTCCTTTGTGCCGACGCAAGGAGGCAGTAACGGCGGTTTCTGAGCGTGAAGCCCAGCCTGAGTCCCGGCCCTGCCATGTTGCCTCACCCCCTCCACCTTTCTAGCCCTGGGCATGGCCTTCTTATTATGCCCATAGACAGTTGAAGGAACAGGTTCAGGGATAATCCCCCTGCTGGCCTGGGCTGGGGCGCTGCAGGGCCGGAACTGGACCCCAGTCTTCAGCTTCCACTTTCTATTGTTTGGTGTCATTGTGGTGGGTTGCCCCTGTCCCTGTCACCACTGAGTGGGTGCCTGGGTGTATTGCGCTACCCACCCCACGCAGGAACTTGGAGGAGGTTTGCCACTTTCCTGAGCTGCCTGCCCGAAAGCCCCTCACCTACCAGGCCAAGCAGCTCATCGCCCGTGAGATCGAAGTGGAGAAGATGCGGCGGGCGGAGGCCTTGGCCCGAGATGTGGACAACCCCCAGGGGAGCCCATCTCCGGCTTGGGCAGGGCAGGACCTGGTAAGGCACTGCCCTCCGAGGGGTGGGCACTGCCCTTGGAATGGCCCTGTCCAGTCACCACACCCACTTCCTGCAGGTGGACCAGAGTGCCCCCAGGGTCCAGGACCCACACGGGGCAGCTGGGGGAAGAGGGGCACAGCCCCCCGCCCCCCGTAGCCATGAGCAGCGGCTGGAGCGCATCCTGAAGAGAGCTGTCCTGGAGGACCAGGTTCGGGGCTGGAAGGGGCCGTGCAGGCGGGCTGTGTGACCTTGGTGCCTGTGTTCCCCCAGGGACCCATCTAAAGGTCCAGCTCCCTTCTGCTCAACAGGATAGGGTTTCACTTGGGCTCAGTTTTCCAACTGGGCAGGAGGGTGGGTTCTACTGGCACCTGCTGCCCTGGCCCTCCCCCTGACGGAGCAGGCAGTTTTGAGGGTGGTCATTGGGCTCCTGGACCCTCAGAAGTGCTTCCCGGTGGCTGCATGTGAGGGTCTGATCTGGGCTGTGAGGAGGTGGGGCAGGGAAGACTTGCTGAGCAGGCCAGTGTGCAATGATAGGGAGGGGCTGGGAGAGATGTCTAAGCCCCGGCCGAGGGCCACTGTTCTTCTTGGGAGAGCTCTTCCCTGGTGGCAGGGAGTGTCTTCTGTGTGTCCCCATGAGCCTGACTACCCACCCTCTTCAGGCTGAGAGGGATTTCTTTGGTCGTGTGGTCATCAGGAAAGGAGCAGCCCTGAGTGCAGGTGTGTGGGGCGTAGGAGTGCTGGAGGTGGGGGCTGGGGTCAGGGGTCAGGCAGAGGATCAACCCTGAGACTCCCACAGAGGACACAGCCCCTGAGACTGACGCAGTTGAACAGCGCATGGGCACTGCAGTGGGCAGGAGTGACGTCTGGTTCCGCTTCAAGGAGGGCGTCTCCAACGCCGTGCGACGCAGCCTGCATATCAGGGACCTGCTGTAGCTGGGTCACACTGGACAGCCTAGTCCACACTACTCCCAGGGTTACAACAGATACCCTGGTCCACATTGGATGCCACAGATCCATGCTGGATGCCCCAGATCTACACCAGATGCCTGATGTTCATGACTGACCCAGATCTACACTGGACACTCTAGGGTCATGCTGGACAACCCCAGAGCCACACAGGACAGCTGTTCTTAGAAAATGTACAAAAGCACAGATACCTTGGGAAGTCTTTATAAAAGTCACCTTTACAGAGCTGCCCCTTCACAAAGAGGTGTGGGCCTGGGTGTGGGGGTCACAGGATGGCACACTTGCCCTTCTCCACCCACGGGTTGTTTTTCATGAGGTCAGGGTTCAGGAAGGGGTCCTTAGGGATTCCATCCTCGATCCACTTGAGAAGCCTGTGGGTAGGGAGAATGGGTGAGCAGTGGGCACCGCACCCCTCAGAAGTGCTCCACGTCCAGTGGCTACATGTGAGGATTTGATCTTGGCTTATGCAAATGAACACAGGCAGGGAAATGAGATGCAAATCAACAGCAGGCCCTGGGTGGGGTGAGGCACTCACTCAGGAATGGTCTTCGATGACATCTCCCTTTTGAAGGCCAGCTGGTACTTGAGGCTCTCAACCTCCTTTTTCATCTGGGGCACATCCCACTCCTCCATGGCATCGGGGGCTTCGGAAGAGGCCAGCCTGGGGCTGGAGGGCGCAAGAAGAGGCAGTAGAGCCCTGGAGCTGTCAGCCTGCAGTCATCCTGAGGTTTCCTTCCCCGTGATGCCCCGACACAAATGGAGCCCCATCCTTGCACACTGACTCCCAATCCACAGCCCAAGGTGGCCCCTGGTGCCATACCACCAGCCCTATGTGCTTCCTAGGTACACAGTCCTGGGGTGCAGGGCCTGGGTCTGAGGCCCAATGTGTCTGGGTGAACGTGCCCCCTCTCCCCATGGAGCTAATTAACTGCAGTGGAAACCTGCCACCCAATTAAAGCCTTAGCACGGCTGGGCCACTGGGTCGGAGAGGGATGGAACACGTCCCTGCTGGGGAGATAGCGGCCTGGCACAGTGCAGATGGGTTCCCCTCACTCCCCAGCTGCAAGGCCCACTTTCCACTCCTGCTTGCAGAGGTGCAGCCCAGGCCATCATGTAAGGGGCAGGAGCTTGTGTGGCTGCTGGCCTTTGTGCCCTCCCTCTTTGCATGGACAAAACCCCTACCGAGGTCGAGTTAATCCTGGGGCTAGGAGGATTTGAATGCATTTTGCATCTCTGTCAGGGGGTTGGAGTTCCTGGGGGGGGGGGGTCTTGGGAGTCAGAGGCTGCGCAGGAGGTCCAGGATGCAGGACAGCTACAGCTTCGTGCTGCCTAGTCTCCCCTAGAACTTGACAACCTTCATGGCCCAGTTTCTGCTTGTGAACCAGCCTGGCAAAGCCACAGGTTGAGACCTCAGAAGATTGAGCCAGTCGAGGTCAAGTGATGTGTTGATTCTTGCCTCCCCCATCCCAGCTGGTTCCAGGGACCCAGGGTATCTTTCACTGTCCCCGGGGTACTACCCCTAACACTGAAGCTGGGAATCAAGGGACCGGCTTTCTTGACCTTGGGAAGATGGGCAGGGGCAACACAGAGGCCGACAAAAGTATGACCCTGCCTGCCTCAGGCTGTATCAGAGGCTCCTGGTGGACGGTCTCCATCCCGGGTTGGGGAGGGGGGAGGGGAAGGGCCTTGGTATTGTGGTGGTCCGGGAGAGTGGCCGATGGGGAGGGCGTGTGGGCCGGTGAGCCGGGAGCCAGGGTGAAAGCCCACGGAAGCAGAGCGTCTCTGAGGGGCAGCAAGGGGAAGTGTGCAGGAGCTCCTCCGCCAGAGGCCCAAGTTCCAGCACCCCGACCCCAGAGCGGGTTCTCACGCGGACAGCCATGTGGTGGTGGTGGTGGGGCATCCCAGTGTAGGGACAGCAGTGGCCCTGTCCACAGACACCCTCCTCCACTGGCGGGCCCTACCTGTGCGCAGCGGTTGCCAAGCCCGGCCTCCAGTCCCACGCACCCTGCCTGCCCCACAACCTGCACCGCCCCCAGCACGGTTCTTGGCGGGTACTGCGGGCGGCGCGCACGGCGCACGGACGGACGCGGTTCGCCTTCCTGTTGGCTGCCCCGCCCCACCCGCCCGCATACAGAGGGGGTCCTCCACGCCGCCTGGCCTGGCCCCTTGGGACTCTCAGAGCAGCTACCCGCCGCTGGAAGACGGATGTAGGGACGTCTCCTCCCTCTCATATTAAGTCTGCCCAGTTAGACCTGGACAAGGCTCAGAACCCTGGGTCTCACTTCCCGCTCAGCCTAAGGAACCGGTTCATCAGACCTACCTTGGGCGGTGATGGTGAGGGAGAAGTGATGACAAGGACCAAGTGATGGCAAAGTGATCGCGAGGGCTAAGTGACGGGCGAATGAACCTAGCACCAGGCAGGCAGAGCCCAGCAGGTGCCCGCCCACTCCAGCCACCTGGGGCCAGGCCCTGGCACCGCCCTCACTCTCCCCGCCCCTCACAGGGGACTTGGCCTGGCCGGGTCAGCCTCCAGGGGTGGGAGATGCAGTGCGAAGTCAGCTCTGGCCCTGAGCCTTAGGGTCCTTCTGCTTTGCCCTTCAACCCTCAGGGCAGATGCCACCAGGGCAAGACTGCATCCCCTTCTCAGAGATACCCTGGGTGTACCCAGTGGGCCCACTGCCCTGCTCCACTCTTAGGGAAACTGTGCCCACTGGGTGACGCAGGTTGCAGGCTGTATCCTGGGCAGGTCCCCAGCTGGCAGGGCCCAGATTTCCAACGAAGGTCCCCAAGGAGGCTGGAGCTCAAGGCTCCCCCAGTGAAGGCCTGGAACAGGCACTTAGCAGGTGCTTCTGTGGCCTCCCCTGGTCTAGACCCCTGTGGCCAGTCACTCTGCTCCGCTTGAAAGTTAGGATGGGGTGCTCCTGCTCCTTCAGACACCTGGGTTCTTCCTGTTGTGATTCTGTAAAAGGGGTCAGTGATACTTCCTTGGCCCCTCGAGCATGTACGTGATGACAGACCAGGAGGCATTCTGAAACTAGGGCACATCAGGGAAACTAGGGATTATTTTTATTACGGATTTGGGTGGGTGGAGGGCTTAGAACCAAGGGCATCCACGTTTTCAGGGCAGATGGTTGCATGGCCTCTCTCTACCCCCACCCCCTTTTCCCACCCCCTGGGCCTGCCTGGCCCTTCCAGTGCTGTGACAGGGCTGCCTGGGGCTCTCCTGGGGTTGGGGGCCCTGTTCACAATCTTGGGAGGCTCAGGGCAGGCGTTCTTGTCAGTTCCCAAGATAATTCAAGGTTTGGACTGAGACTGAGGCCAGCCAGGCCCTACTACCCGGTCACCTCTCAGAGGGCACAGGTAGAACTGAGTATTTGGGACCAGGCTCTGGCCTGAGTGTCCCAAGAGAAACCTTGATGTGACCTGGCTAGATGTGGACCCGTTTGCAGGGGCTGTTTGAATTCTCTATTGTGAAATCAGAAGGTTCTGCATGGTCACAACTAAAATCCACTACAGACTGCTGGCAGGGCTCCGAGACCCACACTGGAGGTCACCTGGGCATCCCTAGCACAGTGCAGCCGGGCCTGCGGGTGGGAGCTGTATGGGACACAGATCCAGCACTTGCCCTGCTTCCACGCTGAACCAGTCTCTGAGTACCGGTTACACCTAAAGTGGGGACAGTTGGGATTAAGAAGAGATCATTGTGCTGACTCAAGCAGGCCCATGTGTTGAGGGCTAGAGCTGTGCTTGGTGGCTAAGCTGAAGAATGTCTGCTTGTGCGAGCCCATGAAACTCTCTTTCCTTCCTTTCCTTTTTTAAAATATTTTAATAAGTGAGAGGCGGGAGGCAGAGACAAACTCCTGGATGCGCCCTGACCAGGATCAACCAGGCAAGCCCCCTACCAGGCCATGCTCTGCCCATCTGGAACCGTTGCTCTGCAGCTGAGGTATTTTAGCACTTGAGGTGAGGCCATGGAGCTGTCCTCAATACCTGGAGCCTCTTGCTTAAACCATTTGAGCCATGGCTGCAGGAGGGGAAGAGACAGAGAATGACGAGGAGGAGGGGTTGAGAAGCAGATAGTCGCTTCTCCTGTGTGCCCTGACTAGGAATTGAACCTGGGACTTCCACATGCTGGACTGATGCTCTACCACTGAGCTAACTGGTCAGGGCCGAAGTCCATCTTCTTGGTGAGAGTTGGGGAATCCTGTGATTCCTATTTCTCACAATCCTGGGAGGTGGACTTGTAGACCCCAAACATGTTCAGGTGCAGGCGGTCCCCCTCACTGGAGCTGCCCAGGGGAACTGGGCCGGTCCAGAAAGCTCAAAGGCCCAAGGATTCATGGTCAGAGGGGAACACATGAGAAGCAGTGACAGCTTGTCCTCCAGCTGAGCGCCAACTCCCAGACTCCCAGAGTGGGTCCAGGGAGACCAAACACCTTTCTGAAATTAGCTCCACTAACTGGGCTGCTGGTGAGAGCCAACTTAGCTCCTCACTGGCCTAGAAACTGCAGCCCCAAGCCGCACACCTGCAGAGGCCCCTCACGGGACAAAGTGATTCAGGCCAGGCCTCCCAGGGGCTGTGGCAAGCATGGGAGGTGGGGGCTGCGAGACCCTGTGGCAGTGATGCTTTCAGTTCAGGAAGAATAGAAAGATGGTGCGTGAGTTGCTGTGGCACCTTCTGGGTAGGGCCCTGGAGGAGGGCTCAGAGAGGATGGGGAGAAAATGCCCCAACCAGACAGGACCCTCAGATGGGTGCTGTCCCAGTGTGGCTTCAATCTTCAGCCTGTCTCTCACTAGGTCACCTCTGAGCCATCCAGTGCCACCCTCAGCCACTGTTGGCTCCAGCTCCATGTGTGGGGACAGCGCCACCTGGGTTTTCCAGAGATAGGGGCTCTCCTCCGCATGGCTCCCCACTGAGAGAGGGCAGGCAGCCCCAGGCAAAGATGACAGGACCTTTAGCAAGAACACCACTGTGGCCCTGGCTGGTGTACTAAGTGGTTAGAGCATCAGCCCGGCATGCAGATATCCCAAGTTCAATCCCCAGTCAGGGCACACATGAGAAGTAACCATCTGCTTCTCTCCCCTCCCTCTCCCCCTTTTCTCTCTGCCCCTCTCGCAGTCAGTAGTTTGGTTGATTTGAGCATCGGCCCCAGATGGGGGTTGCCAGGTGGATCCTGGTCAGGGCACATGTGGGAGTCTGTCTATTTCCCCTCCTCTGGCTTAAAAAAGAAGAAAAAGAACCCCACTGCCTGTTTCTGAAGCTGTGCTTCAGAGAGCACGAGGGGTGGGGTGGGGTGGGGTGGAGACTCAGACCCTACACACAACCGTCCCAGGGTCACAGGTGGGGAAGCCAAAAGACAAGTGGCCAATGCTGCAGGACTGTGACAGGCATGGGCACAGTGAGGGTCTGGCTCAACAGTCCTCTCTCCCAGGGAGGCCATGGGAGCCATGGGGTTACAACAGCCCCCCCCCCATGCCCCACGCCTGAGGCACAGTGACAATGGCCCCTGCAGACTTGTTTTCCATCCCTGGAAACTGAACTGGGAAAAGGCAAACCTGGAGGTTGGAAAAACACCAAAGAAATTTTTTATCTTACTTGGTTAAAAAACTATAGACAGTTTTTACATAATCTTTGAAAGTTCAAAAATGATTTTGCAAAAATAATTTAAGCTCTTAGATGCATGAGTGTAAAACATACAACAAACGATTCCAAGAAAGTCAAAGGTGTGCAGCTGGCCCTGGTTGGCACAGCCTCTTGACTTACAAAGTCTCAGGGAAGTCACATTGGTTAACGTGGTTTATCCTAACAGTTCTGTGGTCCAAGCAGGAGGGCGCAGCCACGGCCCCTCGGTGGGCTTGCCCCTCCATGGAAATGCCAGATCTGGCCAAGGTCTCAGCCCCTCTGGTGTCACACACTGCAAAGCAACTTCTCTCTCTGAGCACATTGACTAAAGAAAATCACAAATATTCTATTAACAACATGAAACCGCTCAGTGGCAGGTAGTTTGTGGCCTTGACGTATGGCCTTTGAAAGGTCTGTGGAGGGAGCAGAAAGCCTGTGACAGGCTCTGGGGAGCAGGTGAGATCCATGGCATCACTGCCTTGCTCTAGGAAGGCAGCTTTCACAGGTCCAGGCTGCTAACCTCTCATCCATCCCACCAGCCCCAGCAGGACCCTCTGGCTTCAGGACCTCCCTCCCCTCCCATGTGAGCAGACACTTACTGTGAAATGACAAAGGTTGAACCTGGCCTGTGGTGGCGTGGCACACGGAGGTCGCCGGTTTGAAACGCTGGGCTTGCCTGGTCAAGTCACATATGGGAGTTGATGCTTCCTGCTCCTCCCCCCTTGTCTCTCTCTACTCTCTCTAAAGCCATGATGACGAACCTATGACATGTGTGTCAGCACAGACACGTGTAGCTATTTTCGTACTGGATGGATACCAGGGAAGTATGGGGCCGAATGCCGAGAAGGACGTTTCATCCTCGGGTCCTGCATGGCCAGGTGTGGTAGCCGAGGATAAAACATTTGCTGTAGTGTAGACACTCTGTGCTGGAGGTCTGGAGGCCAAAACAACAGAACTCCGGCACAGAGCATCTAGTTCTGGGACTTCCAGTTAGGGCGTTTTTTCTCAAAGTGACACACTACCCGAGTTATGCTCAGTTTTTTGGCAAATTTTGACACACCAAACTCAAAAGATTGCCCATCACTGCTCTAAAGTAGATAAATAAAATAAAAAAAAAAAGAAACCCCAAGGTTGCCAGCTTGAGCAATGGGTCACTGGCTTGGCTGGAGCCCGCTGGTAAATACACATATGGGAAGCAATCAATGAACAACTAAAGTGCCCCCCCCCCAAAAAAAAAGAAAGAAAAGAAAAAGAAATGACAAAGGTTGAGCAGCCAGGGACAGACACCTAAGGAGTGAAGACAGGGCAGCTGGGTGCCGAACCACCTGTAGGTGGGGGGTCCTGAGCAGCCAAGGCCAACCCCGGGGGTGGGGTGGGGAATGATGACAAAACTACCCTTTGGATGAATCCTGCCATGTCAGAACTGCCACCACGAGTGGTTTGTCCCTGCCGGGAGACAAGGGCAGATGCCACTTGCCGGCTCCAGTGTTATGCCACCAGCGGGACAGGAAGACAGCAATGGGCTGCATTTCACAGCACCTCACCTACATAGTTAGGGCCCCAGGTCTGCCACCTGCATGGGCACAGAACATTCTGGCACAGGGCTGGCTCTGGTTTTGCTATGTGTGCCCGCACACCCTGAGGGGCTCCCTTGGGGGTCCTGGTGTTTACTTAATGCTCCCTCAAAGGCACACAAGCCACACAAAGTGAGTGAGCAGAGCGGACATGCATTGGGCCACCAGTGTGTCCTCACCCAGGCTGGGGCCGCGGCAGAGCTTTGTCTGAACTCTTGACCTGTTCTGAGTGGCCACCATTCACTTTCTTTTTCTTTTTTTTAAATTTTATTTTTATTTTATTCATTTTAGAGAGGAGACACAGAGTGAGAGAGAGAGAAAGAGAGAAAGGGGGGAGGAGCAGGAAGCATCAACTCCCATATGTGCCTTGACCAGACCAGTGCAGGGTTTTGAACTGGCGACCTCAGTGTTCCCAGGTTGACGCTTTATCCACTGCGCCACCGCAGGTCAGGCGGCCACCATTCACTTTCAACATGAAGTGGCACCCCAAGTACCATGCCATGACTGCTCAGAATCCCACCCAGGCACCGGGTGGCAGCACCACGCGGTGTGGGTACAGTAGGTAAGCAGGACTGGGGTGTATGGAAGGCTGCAGGGAGCTTTGCGCTGACCCTGCACGTGCAGTCCTCTGCAAGGTGGAGCAAGGCAGCTGGTATGAGTATGCCAGCTGTTTGACATTCTGGGGCAGCTCACCCTCTCTGATTTTCAAAGGAAACAGGTCAGATATGCCTGCTGAACCCACAAGCCAGGACCACCTGGACTGCCAGCGCAGAGCCAACCCTGGGCAGGTCCCTTGCTGTGACTTTGCACTTACATCTTCATCAGGGCTCACTTCTGGCAACTCGGGTGCTGTGTGATCACCTTTGCATGTTGAAGAGACTGCAGTTTTAGGCATGAGGCCTTCTAGAAGCAGCTTCAGTGCCTAGAAGTTTTCCTACGAAACCAAGTGAAGGGGAGGCCTTCAGAAGATGTTCCGTCCTGTGCCCAGCCACCAGCCTCTCCCCAAGGGACAGGACAATGGTCCAGTCACCACAGCAGCCAGAACAGCTCCGTGAGAGCACGTGGAGGGTAGCCGGGACACAGAGCAGCAGGCAGGCCTTTGTGCCCAGCTAGTGGGCGGATGGGCAGTCTTGGGAGACCAGACGTGGGCCCTCATGAGTCCTGAACCATGCCTGTATAAAGGAAAGAGGGAGGGGGTGCACACTGTGGGGAGAATGGACGGTGGAGCAAGCAGAGATGGGAGAGGTGCCCTGTGCAGACTCACCATGCCACAGAAGGAGTTCGAGGGTAGGGAGGGCTGTCTGTGCATTCTCAGCTACTGCAGGATGTTGTGGGCCACATGCAGCACCACCTACAACGAGGCAGTGGTGAGCTGGGCCCACACCACAGGCTGCAGCCCAGACAAGTGTCTGCTATTGGGGGCTGTGCCTGGGGAGGGGGTGATAACAGGAAGGGGCCGGTGGCCAGTCCCATTGGAGGCTGTGCAGCTGGGAGTCTGGGCGGGGTGGGGTGCTCTACCAGGATCCAGGGTGTGCGGGTGTGGGCAGGTCACAGGTAACTCCTCCCTGAATGCAGCAGAGGACAGGGTGGGCGTTGGGACAGGCACTGGAGGTGGAGGTGGGAGAAGAACCCCAAGGGGAAGGGCAGAACAGGAACCTCATGCCCTTGTGGGGAGGGACTTAGGGATGGAGGAGTGACCCAGGGGGCCAGCTGCCATAGCCATGGCCTGACCCCACATGGTCCACCAACACCAGGGTGTGGGGTCTGGGGGCCTCCAAGTGCAGACACCGTGTTTGCTGTAACTGAACAGTATGCCCTGGGCTCGAGAAGAAGCTGACCATCTGGATGTAGGGTGGGGGCGCCTGCAGGCCTAGCAGAGTCAGGAGGCCACTCTGTTCCTGCATGGGGCTGCTGCCCCAGATGGATGGAGAGCGGAAGCTCTAGCACTGCCCCTGTAACGCCGGTGCTCAGTGGGTGGGGTCCTCAGAGGCCCCGCCTCTCTCCCTCGAAGACCCGGGAGTCGCCTCCGCCTGGTGTTGAGGGAGAGTTAGTAGAGCAGGCATTCAGTCTGATGACTCACGATGACCCAGTGCTTCCCTGGGGATCTGTGGGACAGGGAGCCTGAGTCGGGCTTGGCGGGAAGGGCCAGGGGACTCGCCCGTCTCTGTGCACAGATGGGACAGATGCACACATGATCAGAAACCAGAGCGCTGCTTTGGGCAGCGCCTCACCTACGCGAGCCACCCACTTGTCATGGCCATGGAGGTCGCTCCCCAGGAGGACGCTGCCTGTCCAGAATATCTTTGGTAGTTCTAGACGTGGACAGGTGTGAGCTGGCTAGTTTCAAAACTGCCAATTTACAGAGCTCCCCGGTACTGCGCGAGCTCCAGCTTGGGAGATATGTAACCAACCTGAATATGAGGTCCAGCCTGTCCAAAGCAGCCCCAGATAGGGGACTCCAGGACACCATAGCCAGAGACCACTGCTACCTGGAGCTGGTAGGCACCGACCAGGGGCTGGCAGGCAGCAGGACAGATAGGGCTGCCCCCCACCTCCAAAGCCTCACCTTGGAGTGAACGTGAGAACTTACTGCCCTGCGCTTTCCAGTGAATTCATCTTGGCTCTGATGACCGTGAAAACTTTCCAGAGAAATTCCTGGTTTTCATTCTTTTTCAGATGCCCAATAATGATTTGACCTTTTAGAATTGTGGCCAGCAGCCTGTGGTCCCACAGCGTAATGTTCAAACCGAAAGGTGGACAGACGCAACAGAGTCATGGGAATGAGTCTTCCTCTTCGTGCTCAGGAATGGTGAGCACCCAGGTGAGCAGTAGCCAGGTGAACAGCACCCAGGTAAGCAGTGTCCAAACCCACACCTTCAGCCCCACTGTTGGCTGTCCCATAGGCTCAGAGAATGCAGGTAGTGGATCTACCAAAGTGTCAGCCCAAAGGCAGTGGGGAAGCCCACCTGCCCCTCCACCAGGGAAATGGGCTCAGAGAGTGAGCAGAGGCCATAGCACGGGCTGCTTATGCAGAGGGTTGGATGTATCAGTGAGCTGAGAGCCCTGCCAGATGTTGGGGTCAGCGCACATGGGAAGCAGACAAACAGAGCCCCTGGCAGCCCCCAAAGTTCTGAGGAGGCCTCCCTACTCACTCACCAGTTTCTGAAGCTGGAGCAGTGCGGGGCTGGGAGCTTGGGAGCAGAAGAAAAGGGGGAAGTAGACTGACTAGAGAAGCAGATGAGCTTCTCACCCAGAATCTGGGGGGAGTCGCTGAGCACCAGGGTCCACTGGAGGTGTTGGTGTAATTAATCCTGTGTGTGAGCAGGGGTGGGGCTGGGCTTCAGGCAGGTCTCAGAGACCATCTCCTGTGCAGCCCATCAGCAAGGGTGAGTCAGAACCCCAGTGGAGAGGGGTTCGGGGACCTGCTGCCTGAATCACGTAGAGGTGCCCCCTCTGCTGGTGGAGGTCAGGACCCTCCTTCTGCTGCCTCGCAACCCGCAGCTCAAGACTGGTCAGCAGCAAGCTCTCTCATGGACCATTCAACTCCAGAGGGCAGGGAAGTAAGTGACTGTGTTCCCTGTCTGCAAGGGCTGTTCCACCTTACACGTGTCACATACGTGCACACACATTGCACACCTTACATGCATTCACACACATGCCTTATATGCGTACCTCAAACATGCACAAACACTGTGCACATAGGCCTCACACACATCTCACATTCATGCACTCACATGTGCCTCATGTGTGTGCACTCACATCTCACATGCACACTCATACTGAAACCACATGTACATGTGGACACACACTCACGTACATGCGTCATGCGCACAGAATACGTGCTCGCTTCCTACAGCACGAGAGCACAGAGCGATTCTGACCACCCAGAGACTGAGGTGAGTGAACGTGTGAACCAAAGTGCGAGCCCCGCTGTCCTACAGAACAGCCAGATGCATCTCACGTGTTTTTAGTTTAGAAAAGTCTAAAAACATGCAACCCCAGCAGCGACCACCCTGAAGTCACAAATGAAGCTGGCATGATGATCTATAAGTTTCACAAATCAAGAGGCGGCTCAGTGAGGTAAGGCCCCCCGGGCAGGTCTGGCCATGGCAGATACACTCAAATGCGTCTCGAGCATTATGCTCCCTTTCATGCAGGAAGTCACCATGAGTTCACATTCCTCATCCGCAAGCTTCTCAGGGGACCTCTCCTGCAGGACCACAGCGGCAGGAAAGGAGACAGGGAGCACGCTCTGGCCACAGTGTCTAACTGTCAGAAATGCTAGGGCCCTCAGAGGACGCCAGGCCATGGAAAAGTCCCACACTCGGGGCCTCTCTCACCCTGGCCAGGCTCTCCGCAGCTGGCCCTGCAGGGCTGTGCCGCCTAAGCGAGTCCCAAGTGTGGGCCCGGAGTCCTAAGCAAGTCTTTTGCAGCCCTGCTTTAGGAGCACGCTCTGGGTGTTTCCAGGAGGTTCCTTGAAGGGCCCGCTTGCTTCTTGGATCCAGCCAGCTTACCAGGCGGACAGAGGTGCCCGCAGAGGCGACTACCAGGTCACCCACCAGGCCATCCACAGCTTCACATCCAGGGTGAAACCACCCTGGCTCACACCACACACCAGAAGGATCTACCAGCAGGACAGAGTTTCCAAAGCTGTGTCCACATCTGTCTCATCATCACTGATACAAATCACAGACTTAGAGGGGACTGTGTCTATGCTGGGCCCCATGGTGCCTGTAATCAGAGCTGCAGCACCTCTCGGTGTCCACCCAGAAGGCAAAGGCCTCATGTTGGACAACCAGGCTGGCTCACCCTCATGCAAACACCGCGGACAGTCATCAAGGACAGCCCAAACTGGCAGGGGCTGAGAGACCACATGTTAGGGAACTGTGTCCTCAGACCCTCACCCCTTTTCAACCTCAAATCCACCAGGCACAAAACTTGAGGACAAACAGCTGTGCTCTGCGTACCTTCCCCAAGCCGGAGGGTAGGAGCCAGCCCACTCAGCCAGAGCAAGGGCACAACGAGGTTTACAGCAACTGCAGAACAGACTGTGGGCCAGGCAGTTTTCCCCTTGTCAACCGAGGTTGTTGGCACCGATTCAGCGCCTACAGGAATCTCCAATTTGGGATGCAATGAAGGAAACTTTATTCAGTGCGAAGCAGCTCAACTGTGCTAATGCACAGCTTTGAGGAGGCCCTGGGGCCAGGCCCTTCTCTGAGTAGACAGCTCTGCTCTATTCCTTGCTGGTCTACTCTGTTCCATGCTGGCTGCCTTGCCCTGCACTGGTCTGCTCTGCTGTCAGGCTCCATTCTGTGCCAGTCTGCTCTAGGGACACAGTTGCAGCTCCAGAACAGGTCTGTCTTTAGTGGGAAGGGAAGGTACACTCTAGGGCTCAGGTGGAGCTGACTTACACAGATAGAAGTCCCCACCCCTGGTCCATGATTGGTTTGTCCTCATGCAAATGAGAACTCCAAATCCTTGCAGTTTGCTACCAAAGGTACTGTCCTGATTGGCCAGAATGGAGCCACTCTGATTGGTCAGTGAAGAAGCAGATGGGGCAATGGGATATAGCTATGCAGCTCCAACTGGGTGGGAAAAGCTTTAGTCCTATTGGTTGAAATAGGATTCTAAGGAACCCTTTCATAAGGGCAGGCTCAGACTGCAGAACTATAGTGCAGGAAGGTAGTTCAATGCAGGCTTCTTCCTGATGTGCAGTTTGCATGAGAGACTCCTGTGTAGAAATGGCTGCTAGGCTCTATTAAAAAAAATTGATTGCTTTTTTTTCCCCCCAGAGAGACAGAGAGAGTTGGCAGGGGAAGGGGGAGAGAGAGAGAGAGAGAGAGAAGCATTCCTTTGTTGTAACACTTAGTTGTGCATTCATTGGTTGCTTCCCCATGTAGCCTGACTGGGGATTGAACCCTTAATCTTGTCATTTCGGGACGACCTCTAACTAGGCTCTATTTTCTTTAAAAATTGAGCCCAGGTAGCCACCGGGAACCCTTTTTAGTCGGCCTTTTCTTTCTCAGGGTCCACACCCTCCAGTTATTGTTAATATCACCCTCTACAAATGTAAAAATCATTGTTAGCCCAAGGGCCCTACTAAAACAGCCCTTACTCCAGCTAGGAGATATTTAGGAAAAGAAGGGGAAAAAGCTGGGGACGAGGGAAGTTAAGGGTCTGTGTGGCTCTGTCCTCTGCAGGGAGGCTGGACTGAGCACTGCGCAGCCCTGCTGCCTGAGTGTTAGGGTCTGTCCTTGTCCTCAAAGAAAGGGCAGAGACCTGGCAGGTCAAATGAAAGACAAACAGCAGGACCTTCAGCTCCCCAGGACCCGCTCACGAAGGCCAGCCAGCCCCTCGCCTCACCTGTCACCTGCGGTCTGGCCAGTCCCACCGTGGGCACCTCCCGCCTGCCCACGAACCTCCAGGCAGTCCTGGGACCCTCCTCAACGACCCCTCCACCTCATTTTCCGAAACGAACCACAGGCCCACTGCTGCCGCCACCCCGCAGTGCTCTTTTTCAATTGCCGGCTGTGCCTTGGCCACTCACCTCCGCCTCCGGACACCACTTCGGGTCAAAGCCGCAGGGGCCGAGGGGCGGGACCTGCGCTTTAAGTCGTGCGTGGCGCAGCCCTGTTGGAATCCCGCAGCCGGTCCGAATCTGCGGGATACATATGTGACCTTTCAGAGTATCCCCTTGATTTTGTTCCCCATCGTGGAATTCTTTGTACCCAACAAATTTTCAACCTGGAATATAGAAAAAAAAAAGGCTTTTAGCAATAAGTAACTTTAAAGGCTCTTAGCATAAGTAACTTCATTTAGCTTCTCTTTCATCTTAAACTCAAAGTTTAAGATGGTCAGGGATGTGCCGAGGTCAAGGATGTGCACGTGGCAAAGTCCCACCTTCCAGGTGTCCCTGTCTGATGGGGGCAGATGTGCCAACAGCAGTGCACTGTGAAAAATGCTCTCCACAATGCCCGCAGGACCCCGAGCAAGGCCTACGGCCAATGTGGGCTGGACCTTGGAGGAGGGTCCCAGAAGTCCTGTCAGGACAGAATTTGATTTTACAGTGTACCTGTACCCCAAAAAAGGCGCTTTTCAAGAACTTTCAACTAACACCTATTTTACTCGAAAACAGAAGCCCTGTGAGGTGTTGTGGTGGATGGTGTTTGCTGTCAACTGGTGTCCCTTGCTGCCTGGCTCTCACCTCTAGGTGGCGCCACAGGCCATGCCGTCACCACCGCGGGTTCTGATGGCTGTCAGCCCATTGGTAGTCAAACCCCTAACTCTCCTACACATTCCAAGCTTCTGTTATCTGGTGACATTTAGGGGTATTTACTGTGTTAGAAATAAAAACGGACAAATCTGGTACATTTATACTTTTCACTTAAAACAAACAGTAATAACTCCACTACATGTGAACATTACATTTTAACGACAGACAACTATATTTTCTCTTAACAAATTTAGAGGCATCATTTTACATTTGCGTAGATCTCTTAAAGGAAGAATTTCTTGCCTGACCAGGCGGTGGATACAGCGTCGGACTGGGACACGGAGGAGTTTGACATGTAGATCTGCAGGATTGGTTTCAATCTTTAAATGGGCAAATTGTATAATATATGAACTATTATCTCAGTAAAACTATATTTAGCCTGACCGGGCTGTGGACTGGGATGCGGAGGACCCATGTTAGAAATCGTGAGGTCGCCAGCTTGAGCGTGGGCTCATCTGGTTTGAGCAAGGCTCACCAGCTTGAGCCCAAGGTCGCTGGCTTGAGCAAGGGGTCACTCAGTCTGCTGTAGCCCCTGGTCAAGGCACGTATGAGAAAGCAATCAATGAACAACTAAGGAGCCTCAACAAAGAATTGATGCTTCTCATCTCTCTCCCTTCCTGTCTGTCTGTCCCTCTCACTGTCACACACACACACACACACACACACACACACACACAATTACCATAGTGAGCAAGGAAGAGTTTCTCTGCTCTGTTCTGCCTTTGGTCTGTCACCATGTTGGCTGTCATGTGGCCTTGAGAACACCGTACACTTCCAAGGGAATTGAAGTTCGGTCCTTTTAAAATCATTTCGGCTCTGTAGATCTCACTCTCTTAGACCCACCTTGAGAACCAAGTATGGCCAGCTCTTGCCTGTTTTTGCTGTTCTGTCCACATTGATTTTATACCTTTTGACTCCTTTTGTTGAAAACAAGGAGGGTCAGATGTAAAATATTTCATATAATTTTATGAGGAGAAATGAGCTTTCAGAAATTGGATTTATCATCAAGGGTACTCTGGGCATTAAGAAGCTGCCCCTTCAGGCTGAGACCCAGGTTATTCAGGGTCCCCAGAAAATGCTGTCTTGCGAAACCCCAGAAGGAATCGCAGGCGAGTTGGGCTGATGCGGGAGCTGGTCCCCCCCGTCCTGCAGAAACTCTGGGCGAGGGGACCGTGAGTGTGTCTGTGTGAGGGACTCGGCAGATCCCTTGCAAGGTCTCAGCCGTTCTGGGGTCTGTGGAGAGACTGCACTGGTATGAGTAGGACAGAATCTGACTACTTTTTAAAAAATTCTTTTTAAATTTTATTCATTTTAGAGAGGAGACACAGAGTGAGAGAGAGAGAGAAAGAGAGAAAGGGGGAGGAGCTGGAAGCATCAACTCCCATATGTGCCTTGACCAGACCAGTGCAGGGTTTTGAACTGGCGACCTCAGTGTTCCCAGGTCGACGCTTTATCCACTGCGCCACCACAGGTCAGGCGAATCTGACTACTTTTTAAAAATAATTAATAGACTTATTATTTAGGGGAGTTTTAGGTTGACAGAAAAATTGAACGGAAAGGCCACGTTTTCCCTTATACTCCCTGCCCTGCAACCCCCCCCCCCCCCGCCCCTGCTAACCTCTTGTACGCTGCGCTGCGTTTGTCATGATTAAGATCTGACATGGACAGTGTTAATAACTAAAGTTGGCACTTTATCCAGGTTTTCTTAGTTTATGCCCAGTGTCCTCTTTCTGTCCCAGGACCCACGTAATGTTTGGTCCTCGTGTCTCCTCTGGGCTGGGACCGTGTATCTCGGCCTTGACTGTTCTGAGGTGTGCCGGCCCGGTGTCCCTTGGGGTTTGTTCAATGTTCTTCTCAAGGTTAGGTGGGGAAATGGTGACTGCTTCTTGGACCGTGTCCTCTGTAGGTATCGCTTCCCTCCCCTGAGATGGAGTGGAACTGTGGGGGGCCGTGGGGAGCCTTCCTCTCCTCGAGAGGAGAGGGAGGGAGCGAAGGAGCGAGTAAAGGGACAGTAACCCTGGGCTGGGGGAGTGGTGAAGTAGCCACAACAAAGTAAGGCTGAGTGACATGGAGCCTGACACCCTCAAGCATCTGGTGGGAGCCCCTGGTGAGAGAATCTGGCTAGAAGCACCTAGGGGAGGACCTGGTAGGAGAACCTGGTGGGTAGATCTGGCTGGCAGCATTGCTAAGAGCACCTGGCCAGGAGCCCCAGGAGAGGACCCCCTAGAGCCCCACCCGGCTTGGGGCCTCTCCTCAGGGGGAGCGGGGGCTCTGCTTTGTCAAGGAGCTGTGCTGTCCCTGGTGCAGGCTCTGTCTAGCAAGCACGACCCTGCAGGCCTCAGCCCATGGCCCCCCTGCCCGGCCGGCCTGCCGTCTCCCACTGGGCTTGCTCCTCAGGTAAGCTAGTGGGAACTTGCGTTCAGGCCTTCATCTCCCCAGAATTCTTTGGCTTTTCTAAGGGGCTTGTTCTGGCCGTTGGAGTTTCTCAGGCCTCGAGGTGTTTGCTTTCCCCTGCTTTAGCTCTCAGGACCCAGGTGAGGGTTGAGGACCCTGAGTCTGTCGGTGCGGGGGAACCAGCAGAGGGTGGCCTTTCCCACAGCCCACTGCTGGTCTGGGGTCACTGGCTCCTGGGGAGGTCTGGGCTCTGCAGGAGCAGGCAGGACGGTAGAGGGGAGACTGCGTGTGCAGGGACAAGTGGCTTGTATTGGACTTGGAAGTAGAGGAGGTGCTGGGAGACTGGAAATGTTGGGAACCCACTTCCAGGCCATCCTCTTCCCCAGCTTAGCACTTGGATGGGAGCGGCCTGGGACCCCGTGGCCATCTGGGCCTCATATCGCTGCTCCTGGGCCAGCTGGTTTGTGAAAGAGCCCATTTCCTTCCCAGAAAGGGTGCATTTGGCTCTACTCTCTACTGACATATCTTTAGCTGAGTGATGGGGGCGGTTCCTGGCTTTTAATAGACGTCCTTAATGAGCCTCTATTTCCCGTTGTCCCTCCGACGTGGGCTGATGGACAGTTCTATACCCCCATCTGCAGGATCTGCAGCTAGGGCACCTTCGTGGGCCGGGTGGGATGTGACCACAGCGGTTCTTGCTGCATTTGGTGACAGCGTGTCTCGACCTTTCATTTCTTTCAAGTGACAGCTTGTTCCAGACTCTTGCCTTGGGCCCTGCTTGCCCTGTGGCCTCCCCGGCTGAAGTTTCCTCAGCACCGAAAGCAGACCCAGAGCCCTGCTCCCCAGAAGTGGAACTTCTGTGGTTTGTCTTCAGAAAAGCAAACCAAATGCTGAGTGGGGATCGTGTGGATGGCTTCATCTATGGCTGAACCGCCTGAAATTCCCATTTCAACATCCACACACCTCCTTTCTTCCCCCCTGTGGGGGAGGGGGGCTTTCTGAACATGACAAGGGCCACCATTCACTGCCCGCCAGGGGGAGAGAGAGACGGGACAGCAGGGTGGCCCCTGCTCACTGTGCTCCCACATGCCCCCTGTGCTCCGTTGGCAGTTGGGCTCACAAGTGGCCTGGTGTTTCAAGGACGGGCCCATATTTTTTTGGAAGGGGAGAGAAATTTATTCACCTTATTCTAAGTGGGAGAAAGCCCAGCACGTCAGGACAGAAATCTTGATTTTTGTTATTGTCACAATAACTTATCAGTTTCCCTAAACACAACCAGGGTTTCGCTGAAAGGCTGAGCCAAGGAGAGATTGGGTGCTGGGGGTGAGGGGCAAGGTGGCTGCTGCCAGCAGGTGTTCAGTATCATCAGTTTGGCTGGGGCTCCAGGAAGCCCTCAGCGGAATAGTTTTAGTCGGGAGATGTTCTTGTGAACGTCACTGACTTCATTCACATGGGCTCTGCTAGCGCCTGGTCTTAAAGGGGAGAGCCGGGTGAGTCCACCCAACAGCGACCCCTGTTGGTCATAGTGCTGGGTAATGGGGTGAACGTGTCAGCAGGGTTTGCCACCCCAAAATATATTACTTTGGCATCAGGATTATTTTGAGCCAAAGGCAATTGAGAAACAACAGGTGCAGGAAAAAACCTTTGTGCAGCTTCCCTTGTCTGACGAAAAAGCAGCAGCCTCTGGGAAATGAGCCTGCTGTGAATTCCTTCATTGGAGCAGCCCACTCTCAGTGAGAGACGGGTGTGTGTGTGTGTGTGTGTGTGTGTGTGTGTGTGTGTGTGTGTGCCTACCTCAGATCCCTTCTCTGTGGGAGTTTCACGGCCCTGAAGGAGATGGAGAGACCACTGACACCTGTGGAGGCAAACGTTATCCCAAACTTTCCTATGTCTCTGGTCTCCGAGAACTTACTGGTTTTCCTAAAGAAACCTATCTCTTCTTCCCACAGGAACCTTTCTCCCCCTTCCTGACCCCTACTGATGTATACAATAAACATCTAATTGGAACCATTCACTCAGCCAGCTACTTTTGTTGGCTACCGTGTGCCCATGAACAGACATTTTCCCTCCATTAAACTGTTGTTTTTCTGTTTAATCCACGGGCTGCAGCCACTGAACCTAAGAGGGCAGATGGCAGGGTTTCTCTTCCCCTGCGGCCTTTCACCACGGACCCTCCTGGACCTGGGTGATGGGATCGGGGGTGGGGGGACTGAGGTGCTGGCTCTGACACCCTCCACACCCTTCATATGCCCCTAGTCCCCGTATCGGTGACACCACACTCATAAAGCTCATCGGGATGAGTAGTCAAGGTTTCTCATGATGTCTTTGGCAGACAAATGACGGCTTTTCATCAGGAAAAAAAATATTATCATGCTGTGAAGGTGAGTGAGAAAAGCAGTCCCCAGGGAAGGCAAGAGGGGACCTGTGGAGAAAGGACAGGGCTCATCATGGTCTTGGGTAGTGACAGAAATTGGGGGAATAAAAGTTTTTATTTTAAATTAGCCCTTTTTTTTGTTTTTGGTATTAATTGGATTAAAATACCTTATGTAGAAAATGAAAGGGGTTTTGCTGTGTGCTTCCCAACTGTACCCAAACTTTCAGCTCCTTGGTACTCAGAGAGAACCGTGGGTCCACCGGCTTCGTTGCCTGGGCCATCGGGTGATACAAGGCTCAGTCTGCTCCGGCCAACCTCTGACGCTGGGAGGGCCTGGGGGCAGCCCTGCATACACGCAGCCTCTGAAAACTCCTCCTGGCCGTCATGCTCCATGCTTACGGGGCGGAGGGAGGCAGACACGACTTGGAATGTTTATCATCAGAAACTTCATTTTTAGGTTGCTCGTGTGAGGGACCAGACTCATATTTTCATATAGATAGAGAAAAACATGGTTTCTGAATTTTGGTTTGGGTAGCTCCTTTTAAATCAGACTGGCTTTTCAGGGAGAAACACTTCAGATTTAAAATGCAAAGGGTTTATAACATGACTCTCTAATGTCTCGAGTGCTTCGAATGCATCTGTTGAGAATTATGTGGGCCCTGCTTTTTTTCAATTTTTTTTTCAATTGTGGAAATGAGTCCAAATTGCCTGTATATCCCGGGCAGAAAATGAAAGAAATAGCCGTTGTGCAGGGAACAGTGTCTCAACTTTGAAATGGTAAAGGCATCTTTTGCATTTGACATTTGCCACTATTTTAAGTTTGCTGGTGATATCTGTCTGCTACTGCTCCGTAAGGTCTGGTTTAAGAAGTCACCTTTTTCCCTTTGAGGGTTCTGCTGTTTGGTTCGTCAGATCCTTTCCAGGATTGAAGGTTGCGGTGGGCTTGTATTTTGATGGTTTGGCAACACTGGCAGCTGCTTTACTGGCTCGAGCTGTCCACCTGGCCTCTGGGTCATTCCTTATGCTCTGTGATAATCGGGACCCTTTTCTTCTCAGAAAATATAATATACTGGGTATTATGTCCTTTGATCAAATACCCTTAGCTAGGGGATACCAGGAGAGTGTGAAAAGGCTGGGATCGCCCCTCCCACCTGTTTTCAAACATTTACCAAAGGTCGCTGCCCCCTTAGTCAGATTGTAATCCTCCAGGGGGTGGACTGTGCTGGGGGGGCCCTGCCAGCTGCTCTCTGAGTACCGGGGGGTTTCACCCACATCCAGATCCTGGGGGGGAGCATCTCCCAGAGCCTCTACATTTCAGGGGCTCAAGAAAGATGAGTGGAAACAACCAAAAGACAAACACCCCAGTTAAAAAATGCACCAAGGACTTGAACAGCCATTTCACCAAAGAAGAAAGACAGATGGCCAACAAGCCCCTGAAAAGATGCTCAGCACACGCAAATCAAAACCACCACAAGATACCATTTCATACCCACTGTGGAGATTACAACACAAAATGCAAAGTAGCCAGTGCTGGTAAGGACACGGAGAAACGCACCCTCGTTCATTGCTGGCGGAACAGCGGCTGCGGAGAACCACCTGGCAGTGCCTCACAGCGCTATGCGCAGAATTACCATATGGCCCAACAGTTCCGCTTCTAGGTAAACACTGGGGAGAATGAAGCAGGGACTCAGGCAGAGACTTCTGTGCCCGCGTTCAGTTCAGCGCCCGGAACAGACCCAACGCACATGTCCATAGATGGGGGAATGGATAAGCACAACCTGGTCGGTCTATCCAATGGGATGTGGAATAGTATTCAGCTAGGAGAAGAACGGAGCTCTGACCCAGGCTACGGTGTGGGTGGCCTTTGAAAACGTTATTCAAAAGGAAATAATCCAGACACAAAGGCACACATATGTGCATGGCTGTGGTGACGTGGAATGTCCACAACAGGCACATCCATGGGAATGGAAGTATAGTAGTGGCTGCCAGATCCTGGGGGAGGGGAGAAGGGGAAGGGGAGAGGAAGTGATTACTAATGGGTACTGGGTTTCATTTTTGGGTGGTGCAAATATTGGGAACTAAATAGATGTGGTAATTACAGAGAAGTGGTATTAACACCAGAGAAGAGCAAAACGCCTTCCCTATCTTTGAGTGACGATGGTAATGGGGGTGGTGTCCTGGGTGACAGTGTATGTATGGCTTTGAGGCGTCGAGCCAAGAATTTACCTCTCTCTGTGTCCCTTTCCCACCTTATGTCACAGACTGAGAGTTGTTAACTGAGGTTTCAGCGGGGACCCCACCCTCCCCGGGCCAGAGGCGGGTGGGACACGTGGACACGAGTGCACCTTGGCCTGTTTGTCGGGATGTTTCTCGCGATGGCGAGGGACACACTGCAGCTCCACGGCTCCGCACGCAGCCCTGGTCTCGCCAGGTTCGGCTGGGGCGAGTGCTGGAGGCTGCTAGACATCTTCCCGGCAGGATCCCCGGAGAATTCTAAATTTCAGTCGCACTCTTTAAATTTTCATTAAGAGCTTTCACCCGGAGAAAATGATGGATTAGATTTTATTGTTGGAAAGGAGCCAGATAAAATTAGATGCCTGTTAGTCCCCGCCACCCACCCCTCACTCCTCCGCTCTGCTCTACGCCGTCACTTCTCTCTCTGCTCCTGGCGAACAGGCGCCCGCGGCTGTTTATCCATTACAGTCGGTGTTGTGCTTCTCTCCCCGTTGAGCCTCTCTGCTTTTATTGCACGTGTGATTCTGCCTTTGTTCCAGCTTTCCAGTTAGGATAGCTCTGGGCTTGGGCTCTGTGTAGGTGCCTGCGTGTGTGTGCGTGTGTGGGTGTGTACGCATGCGCCCGCGTTTTTTCCCCCATAAAGCTTGTTAGACTTTTACAGTTATAAGCTGGTGGATCATTGTACTGCACAAAAGAAATTAATCTGATCCCTTGCCTGTCTCTTGCCTCTCCCAGGTTCTTGCTCTTCTTGGTGAAGTCAACCGGCTGTCCCTTCCATTTAAATAAGAATGAAGACTCTGCCTCCCAAGCAGCCATTTTTTAGCAAAGCCAGGTTCTGATAGGCAGCTGTCTCCTGTCATCGTGTGTGGACTGTGAACTTTAAAAGCAGCTGTTATAAGACCACTCCGCATGAAAACTGGGGCTTAGATCTGTCGGAAGAGACTGCTTAAGGCGGTCATCGGCTGCAGAGGCTGCAAGAGCCGCCGATGTCTGTGTGTTTCGTGTGAGGGCTGGCGGTGTCTTTACATTAAACCCCACGTGAAATTCAGCATAGACCTTGAGCAAATTTCAGACAGCCTCACCCCCCACACGTCGCAGCATCTTAAATTCATCACGTTTAACGATTGATCTGCATTACAGAGGCAGGAGGAACGCGCTTGGAGCAAAGGCGGTTTTTGTACTGTATTCAGACAGCAGGCAGACGCCCTTTCCAGGCAGATCCGAAGTGCATGTTCCCCTTGAGCTGAGAGGAATGTGCGGTCAGGGGCACATTGTGGTCGGATGACTCGGTCATAAACGAGCTGGCTTTCCCAGGGATGGAAACCTTCTCGATTCTCTCTGAGCCGTGTTCTTCCTGCGGCACGTCTTGGCCGTCACCGTGGACACATAGACACCCAACGAGAAGGCGTTGCTTCCACACCCTCCCCAAATTTTAATGTTGTTCCAAAGGGTGTCCCTTGGCAGCTGAAGGGAAGCTTAATGGACATTTAGTTCATTGGTTTCTTGATGCCACTGCCCAAATACCTTGGACATTTTGGGGAACAGGGGCACTAGTGGAGCCCCAGAGGCAGAGGGCCCTGGACTGAGGAACTTGGCAAGTGATGTGTGGTCTGCCTGGCTGCCCCTTGGGCTCAGGATGAGCACTTGGACCCTGTCTGGTCATGACGGCCATTATTATTATTATTATTATTATTATTATTATTATTATCATTTACAAAGAAGTAGGTTTTTATTTCCTTGTTTCACAAATAAAGCTGGCTGAGCTGGTTTGCTGTTTGGTGATTAGTCAGAGACCAAGTCCCATATCCTGTCCGACTTCTCTGACTCTTCCGTTGCCTCAGCCTTGGCTGGGGCTGTGGTAGCAGCAAGAGCAGCAGCCGCAAAAGCAGATGATGGACCAGCCAGGAAGACCTTGACCTTTTCAGCAAGTGGCAAGGTGTAATCAGTCTCTACAGCCAAAGCTGGACCCACTTGAACCCACTGCTGACAGAATGGGGTGCTGATGCAACAGCTGGGTGACCAACCTGCAGACATACGCTGGTGACATTGTCGACACCCTCCGGGAAGCGGGAATGCAGTTTCCTCGGTGATGACAAGTACTTTGGGGCTGTAGATGCTGTCATTGTCAAACACCTACTGGATGATCAGCAGCCCAGAGGAGAAGGGGGAGGAGTTCAGCGTGCTCAGCAGGGTGGCTTCATTGGCTCCCACTTTGTCTCCAGTCTTAGCCGGCCGCACGTCACTCAGGATTTCAATGGCGCCCCTGAAGATTTTAGTGGTGATGCCGACAGCCTGGAAGAAGGAGGTCTTCTATGGCCTCAGACCAGTGTTCTGGCTGGCACAGTGACTTTACACGGGGCAATGGCACCAGCACGGGCTGCGGCTGACTCCTTATGGGTCATCAGCATGTCCCTGATCTCAGTGAGGTCCTGCTTGGTGAACACCAAGTCCACATTCTCCCGGATATGGGGCAACAGTTCCTCCAGAGCTGGGCTGCTCCCCAGGGCCCTCGATGGCATGCACATCACGGTGCTCTTGCCCATCAGCGCCACAGCCTTCCTGCGGGGGGACGGACGGAGTGGCTGCACCTGCTTGGAGCCGACATTAAAGCACTTTACATAATCATCCAGAAGTTGGATGATTTTTTTTTTTTTTAGAGAGAGAGAGGGACAGACAGGGATAGACAGACAGGAAGGGAGAGAACTGAGAAGCATTAATTCATAGTTGTGGCACCTTAGTTGTTCATTGATTGCTTTCTCATATGTACCTTGACCAGGAGACTCCAGCCAAGCCAATGACCTCTTGCTCAAGCCAGCAACCTTGGGCTTATATTTATAATCCCATGCTCAAGATGGTGACCCTGCATTCAAGCTGGTGAGCCTGTGCTCAAGCCAGATGAGTCCATGCTCAAGCCGGCAACCTCAGTTTTTTGAACCTGGGTTCTCAGCATCCTAGGCTGATGCTCTATCCACTGCGCCACCACCTGGTCAGAAAGTTGGATGATCTAAAGGAAGTAGTTGGACTTCCAGTTTGCTCTGTCTTCCCTGGACATCATGGCAGTGCTCAGAGATTGCCACACAGGGTTTAAAGATGATGTCATTGTCATGAGGACGCTTGGTGAGAGCCATGGTGGCCATTCTGAGTTATTCTGTCGTCCACCTTGTTATCACTTGTGGGGCCAACGTTGGTGACGGGCTGTCTCATCTGCTTGTTGGTCAACTTGCTATCCATTCACTCTCCCCTGTTAGGAGGAGCCAGGCACAAAGCAGAAAGCAGTGGCAGGCTGCCTCCCGGGGCCACACTGCCCACACGGCACCACTGACCGCACATGGCCACCGAGCCCCAGAAAGGCAGTTGGTCAGGAATGAGGCACTGAGTGTGAAACACACACCTGATAAGAAGACTTAGCGCAATAATGGTAGCAAATTAATAAATCGCACATTTCACATGCTGAAATGGTAATGTTTTAGCTATGTCAGTTTAGATGAATTGTATTATTAAGATTAATTTCATGTTTCCTTTAACTTTTTGAATGTACGTGGCTATTAGAAAACTTAAAATTAGATTTGTAACTCACACGGTATTTCCTTTGGATGAGCCCACCTTCTTAACACACATGCCCACGATCACATGTAAACCCGTGCATATACACCCCCCTACAGACACGCATGCACACACGTGAACACATGCACATATACCCATACACAAACACTTGCAGCTGCAGCATTGAGCCGGCCTTGGGCCCAGGACCTCCCGCACCCTAACCCTTCATTCTTTTTCAAGTGCTTTCCAAGGCCCTGGCTCAGCCGCTCTCTCCAGGACAGTCTGGTTTCCAGCTGACATCCAGCCGGTAAAGGCCTTGCGTTTCCTGAAAGGACAGGGAAGGGACAGACTCGCAGACTGACAAAAAAAAATGGACCTGTCCCTGATTGTCTGAGTCAGTCGCACGTCCTGAGAATCCTGCCTGCACAGTGTTAGACCTGTGTGGGAGCCAGCGCTGGTCTTCCCCTGCGGGAGCCTCCTTCCTCGGATGGAGAACACAGAAAGGACGTGAGACACTCCAGCCCTTTCTACCCCAACTCTCTCTGCTGCCCTTTTTCCGTGATTCAAACAAATTGATTTTTACCAGTTTTTTTTTTCTTTCTTAAGATTGAGATGAAATGCACATACCATAAAATTAACCATTTTAAATTCAGCAATCCAGTAGCATTTAGCCCATTTACAACGTGCGGCAACCACCACCACCACCATCTAATTCCAGGATATTTTCATCATTCCCAAAAGAAACTACATACCCATGAGCATTGCTCCCTACTCCCCCATTCCCGCCCCCAACCACCACTAGTCTCTTTCTGTCTCTGTGGATTTGCCTGTTCTGGGCACTTCATATAAATGGAACCACACACTACGTGGCCTGTGTGTCCAGCTTCTCACTCCGTGTCAGGTGTTCAGGGCTCATCCACGTTGTAGTGTGTGTGAGTGCTTCACTCCTTTTTACAATTCCCGTCTCCCCTCCTCCCCTTGGGCAAACGTCAGCCTGTTCACTACATCTATGTCTGTTCCCATTTTGTTTTATGTTTTTAATTCCATATGTAAGTAAAACCATATGGTGTTTGACCTATTTCACTTGGCACAATATCCCCTAGGTCCATCTCTGTTGTCATAAATGTAAGATTTCATTCTTTTATATTGCTGAATAATATTCCAGTGTGTGTGTGTGTGTATGTGTGTGTGTGTATGTGTGTGTGCATGTGTGTATGTGTGTGTGTGCATGTGTGTATGTGTGTGTGTGTGTGTGTGTACACCACATCTTCTTTATCCATTCATCTATTGATGGACACATAGGTTACTTTCATATCTTGGCTATTCAAATTAGTGTTTTTGTTTTCTTTGGATAAACACCAGAAGTGGGATTGCTAGGTCATGTGGTAGTTCTATTTTAAATGTTTTGAGGAATCCCTATACCATTTTCCACAGTGACAGTGCCAATTTACAATCCCATTAAGAGAGTATGAGGGTTGCCTTTTCTTCACATCCTCACCAGCGTTTGTTTGTTGACTTATTGGCGCTTGTCATTCTGACAGGTGTGAAGTGATCCCTCACTGTGGTCTTTTTTATTTTTTTCACACAAGGAATTTTATCTGTGGTGCAGAGAGGATTATCTGGCTCCCCAGAAGTCTCTGGGCTCCACTAAGGCTGTCCATCTCACAGCTCTCGCTCCAGTGCTTCTTAGAGATTAGGAGATCCAAAGGCCTACAATCATGGGCACTGATGAGGATGGCACATCTTTGGGCTCCAGTTAAATCCTTGGTATTGAAGTGTGTGGGACCAGTGTTCTGGTCCTGCCGCTCCCCTGAACTATCGTATTTCCCCAGGTATAAGACGCACCTTTTCTCGAAAAATTGGGGGTCTAAAAACTGGATGGTTTTATACAATGGTTGTAGAAGTGTGGCATTTCAAATGCCATCGATGGAACTGAGGACGAGGCAATGTATGAAGACAGTGATTCATCATCAGACACAGACTAGGACAAGCAAATGGATGGGAGTTTTGACAGTGATGAGGAGTTGTGTGAATTTTATGATGAATAAAATTTGAGTTCAATAACTTTATGTAATACATTTTTTTCAGATTTTGGGCCCCCAAATTAAGGTGCATCTTATACATGGGAGCATCTTATACGTGGGGAATACGGTAGCTGCTTCAGGACTGCACGGTTGTGGTCTCTGCCAGTCAGGGGCGGGTGGGGGAGGTCTTCCTTTCACTGTGGTCTCAGTTTGCATTTCCCTGACAATCAGTGATGTTGAGCATCTTTTCCCATGTAATTGGTATGTCCCCTTTAGAAAAATGTCTACTCAAGCCCTCTGCCTATTTTTAAATTGAACAGCTTATTGCTTATTGGTAGTATCCATTCCTTTTTATGGCTAACTGACACTCCAGTGTGTGAGTGAGCACATTTTGTTCACCTGTTCACCTGCTGATGGACCCTGGGTCCCCGCCCCCTTTAGCAGGTCATGTGGTTGTGAGCGTGGGGCATACGGTGTTGTCCAAACACCTGTTGCATGTCTTCAAGCTCTGCACCCAGGAGCGGGACTCTGGCTTCTTCTTCCTTCACGGCAGGCTCTGGCTCCTCTCCCACATTCTCCTTTAACCCTTGCTTGTTGCCTCCCAACCCTAACACACTGCAGCCTCACCCAGGGCCACTGACGTCCCAGGGAAGCCTTTCAGAGAGGCTCCCATGCCTCAAGTCCTGGAAAAGCCAGAGCTATTGCTGTGCCAAGAGCAACATGCCTGGGACTCTGGGGACAGAAGCCAAAACTTACTTTAAGTGCAGAATTAGACTTCTGTCCACAAGAGACCTTTATGAAGGTGGATTTAATTATTTTATTGATTGATTTTAGAGAAGAAAGGAGAAACAGAGAAACCTCGATTTGTTGTTCCACTTATTTATGTATTCATTTGTTGATTCTGTATGTGACCTGACCAGGAATTGAACCCGTGGCCTTGTTGTATGGAGACAACGCTCTAACCAACTGAGCTACTCAGCCAGGTCTATGAAAGTAGATCTAAATGCCCCAGACTCTTCTAATAAATTGGATCCAGAATTCATTTTTCAGGCCCCAGGCTGAGAGCAGGGACTTGCATGGGGCCTGGAGCCTGAGATCTTACCTTTCACCTGAAAGGGGCTGACATTCTACCTCGTGGGGGTGGGGCAGACCCGTCTTAAGTGGTGTCGTAGGGGTGTGCAGTGTGTGTGTGTGAAGTGCAGGAAAACAAGAGAAATAGAAGGTTGTGCACGGCACAGGGCAGGAGGAGAGAGGATGTGGGGTCTGCCAGCGATCCGACGAAGGGAGTGCGGAGTGTCGCAG
Source organism: Rhynchonycteris naso (assembly GCA_037038555.1). Taxonomy (NCBI): domain Eukaryota; kingdom Metazoa; phylum Chordata; class Mammalia; order Chiroptera; family Emballonuridae; genus Rhynchonycteris; species Rhynchonycteris naso. The sequence goes on along the minus strand of CM073000.1, from coordinate 199,576,468 downwards.
GTTGAGGGGTGCCCACCTGTCTGCGGCATACACCCTCTGTCTTCAGCTGGGCCAGCGCTGCCCAGTGTCTAATCTCAGCAGCGTTAAGTACATTCACAGCGGGCTTCTTCTTCTTTTAGCTTATTTATTTATTTTTACTTTTTTTTATTGAATTGATTGGTGGCCTTGCTTAACAAATTACAGTATATAGGTTCCAGGCCCAATTCTATAATATATCACCTGTATATGACATTCATAATGTCGTGCAACCATCACCTATACCTAGCTCCAGAATATTTTATTCCCCAAATGAAATCCCAGATTCATTAGCCGTCACTTCCCATCCCCCCTTCCCCAGTCCCTGGTAACCTCTAATCTACTTCCTGTTACTGTGGATTTGACTGCTCTAGGGTCCTCACAGGAGAGGAACCGTACAGGGTTTGTTCTTCTGCGTCTGGCTTATTGTTTTGAGCATAATGTCCTCGAGGTTCATGCATGTTGTAGCTTGTGTTGGAGTTTCCTTCCTGCTGACAGCTGAATAATATTCCGCTGTTCGGGTGGCCCCATGTTGTGTTTATCCGCTCCCCCATCAGTGGGCACTTGGGTTGTCCCCACCTCTGGCTGCAGTGAACATTTGTGTACAAGTTCTTGTGTGGATATGAGTTTGCGTCTTGCCTGGGCGTCCTCAGGAGTAGAAGTGCTGAGCCATGTGGCGATCCTATGTTTAACTTTCCGAGGAACCCCTCCTGTGAAAAGTGGGTGATCTGCCCTGGGGACAGCGAGAGGCCACCCCGCAGGGTGCCCGACATCTGCTGCCTGTGACATGTGCTGCAGGGGGTGGCGGCGCTCAGGCTGCGATTGTAGGCAGAGTGCCTGCAGGAAGGACCGCCGGCAGAATTGCTTATTTGTGCACAGTCTCTGTTGGGGTTTATGTAGATTCAATCACCTGTAGATTAAAAAAAAAAAAATGTTCATGGGCCTTGGCTTTCAAAAATCCAGCATGAGTTTGTCAGGTGTTGACTGTGGGGTAATAAAATGTATATGTATTCGGTCTTCGTCCCAGTTGCTGGATCCCACCTCTAAAACCCTGGGCGTCGCTGTGTGATGCGTGCCTCTTGCATGCGATAAGGAGAGGCATGGGGGCTCCTAGGCTTCAGGATGGGTTTGGGGGCCGGGAAGACCAAGGCATGATGGGAGGGTTAGAACTTCAAGCCCCACTTTCAACCCCAGAAACCCCAAGAAAGGCTGGAGACTGAGCAAATCACCAATGAGCAACGACTTCATCAACCCATGTAATAAAACCTCTGTAAGAGCCCTAAACGGAGGGGTTTGGAGACCTGGGTTGGTGAACACATGGGGGTGCTGGGAGGGTGGCACTGCCAGAGAGAGCATGGGCGCCCCGTGCCCTTCCCACCCCTTCCCGGCGCATTTCTGTCTGCGGCTCCCAAGTTGTACCCTTTATAACAGACCGGTAAACATAAGGAAAGTGTTTCCCTGAGCTTGTGAGCCCCTCTAGGGAATTACGGAACCCAAGGAGGGGGTCATGGGAGCCCTGACTCAGGGCTGGTCTTTCAGAAGCACAGGTGGGACGCTGGACTTGTGACTGGGGTCTGAAGTGGGGTTGGTCTTGCGGGACTGAGCCCTCAGCACGTGGGGTCCGGTTAATGCGGGGCAGTTCGTGTCAGAATGGAGTTAAATAGCAGGACACCCAGTTGGCGTCTAGAGAGAGGATTGGCAGTGTCAGGAGAAACCCCACACACTTGGTAGCAGAAGTGCTGCGAGTAGGGCAGCTCACTATCTTCCCTCGTCTGACTTAGGTTCTGCATGGGGAGGAGGAGAAGGCTTGGAACTCTGACTCCGTCAGGGGGAGAAATTTGGGCCCCGTGTGGAGTAACATCAATCGCCTGACCTTTGTCGATGGCCCTCGGAGTGTCTGAGGGGACCAGGCGAGGAGCGTTTAGTAGGGAGACTTTAGAGCAGGAAGGAGAATTCTGTTTGGCTGCTGTGGTCCAGCTGGTGTGCTCTCCTGGCCTTCAGGCCTGACCTCATCTGGAGGCTGAGGCCCCAGGAACCAACGCTGGGCTCCGCTGGGCTCCATGCTGCTGCTGACTCAACGCATTTCAGATAAGCAGGAAGTTCCTGAGAGGAAAGCCACAAGCTTTATTTTTATTTAATTCCAGCCATTCTGTGGTTTTTGGAGATGGCCTTTAAAGATTTGTTTTTGATTTTTATCTCAAAGAGAATGCAGAAAATCCCATGGGTCGGGTTCCAGAGAAAATACAGGCAAAGAAGAGAAGTGGGTTTGCATCCCACCATGCAGCTGCGTGGGGCCAGGCAGCAGGGCAGGACGAGACGGGGGGGGGGGGGGGGGGACTCATTCCCTCAGGGGAAGAAGCTGGGCTGGCCTGCCTGCCTGCCCAGGAGCCCAGCACCTTGCTCCCAGGAGTGCAGCCTGGACCACTGCAGGGTCAGTCCCCATGGGCAGTCAGGCTGTGCCAGTGCTGATGTGTTAGAGATGAAGCCCTTTTGCTGGCACCATGGTCCAGGAAAGCTCGACTGAGTCCTTGTCTTTGCTGTGGCCGCAGTGAGGGCGGTGGTGTCTCAGGGGTCCTATTCAAGTTACGGAGAATCTGCTAGAGCACGGAGAAGTATGTGGCTTCCGGGAAAACAGTGTGAGAAGCGCGTCGTTTGGCCAAGTCAGGTGGCTGTGAAGAAGGGGCGGGCATACTCCTGGGCCAGAGCCGACCATCCCAGCTCAGAACCGCTGCTCTGGTGGTACCACCTTGCTCCCTGTGGCTCTCTTCTCTCTGTGCGAGGGTTACCTGCCCTGACGGCAGGCCAGCACCGAGCTCACTCTGGCCGTCTAACCACTGACGTTGTGCGCAGGCCTCTGCGAGTAACACTCTTGCCTTGAGCAAGAAAGTCACTGGGGTCTTTCCTCTGGGTCAGGACACCTGCCTGAATTCCGAGATGAGTCTCTATGCCAAGGGGAAGGTCACAAAATTCTTAGGAGGAACCCAAGTAAAGTAAACAGAGGTTAATCTCTACCGTGGAACCTTTGGAGAAGGAGGGAAGCCATGGCTAGTCCTCACTACCCAAGCCCACCAAGGGAGAGTCTAGGGCATGTTAGGGACATGCTTTGGGCTCTGGAGGAATAGGCCAGCCATGTGAGTCTCTCCCCCTCCCTCTGGACCAGCTCCCACAGATGCCGACTTGCAGACCGTCAGCTTTTGAAGAGCACCCCAATTTGGGTCTTTGTAGTGTTGCTCAGCACGGATGGTTCATCTTGGTGCATCTGAGCAGGTCCACTGCCTGGCACGTCCGGCTGGGTGGGCGTGGTTTGCATGTGGCACGTGCCTGGTGGTGTTCACTTTGGCCACTCCATCAGCATGGTGTCCACCAGGCTTCTTTCCCCCTTGGTAACCTTGTCACTCTGCATATGTCCCGTTCCTGATCAAACTTGCCATGCATTCACTTAATTTCCCATTTTGTTTTCATGCTCCAGCTGTGGGGGCCGTGGCTGGTGGGAGCCCCTTATTCTTGAGGGCCTTTCAGGACTGAAGACTGCCAGGCTGTGCTGTGGTCCCTGCCTAACTCCGGAACCCACCAGCTCTCCAGAAAGCCTGGCGCTTTCAGTGACTGACACTTTTGGGGATGTCACTGCTTCTAGGTCCTCTTGATGGACAAAACTAAGGCACACGTGACTGTGCACACTCATCTGCATGTGTTCTCATGTTGAGAGCTGTTCACATTAAAAACTGGAAGTTCACATCGATACCTCCAGTTCTACCTGACTCCACAGGCCTCCTTCGAGCTTTCTGCCTCTACATTTGTGACTTGCGATTTCAACAATGAGACTCCTGTCCCTGTGTGTCTCAGAACACGTATGCTCTCAGTCCTCCATTTATAACCAGCCTCCCAGTTCTGCCCCCACGACACCTCCATCACTAGTGAGAACGCATGTCTTGTTTGTCCCTCTGGTGGCTTTAGGATTATGCATTTAGAAAGGGGCAGAGCTGGTCCATCCCCCGGGCCTCTGCTCAGAGTGAATCAGAAGGCAGCAGGGACAGAGGAGGATGAGAGTGTGGCCTCCCAGTGGGGACCTTGGTTCCACCACCAACTGCTGTGTGAAGTCACATCTCTGTGCCTCAGTATCCTCCTTTGGGAATCAGGGATAATAACTTTGCTTGTCTAACTGGAATAGGTCATTTATATGAAGGCGTAATGCAGTGCCTTGTGAGCTCTTGAAGTTGGGATACGTGTGTGCGTCTGTGCGTGCCTGTGTGCGCTGCGCGTAGGTCCACAGTGTGCCTGCGTTTGTGGAGGCAGGTGGAGCGTGTTTGCCGCGGGCATCGTGCCCTGCACCTGCTGCTGAAGCAGAGCCCTGCCTGTTTCCTCCACATGCGTCAGGTCACCCACCCAGCACCCTCCCCGGTCCCTCAGGCTGACACCGAGGGGATGCTTCACCAGCTGTGCTGCTTGTCCTCACACTAGGACACTCTTCTTTGTTGCGCTCACTGGACACCCCCTCCCGCGTGTGCGTCCTTTAGCTGTGTTATCCACAGAGACACGTCACTGCGGGGAGCATGCCCTTCGTCAGGCTACGTGGCCTCTGAGCTTCCTGCCTCCCTTTCAGGCTCTTCTTCACCCCTCCTGGCTCCTTTCAGGCACGGGCTGTGCTGCCCTCTGATTATTCTCACTCGGTTTCCTTTTGGGAACCTCCTGTGCATCCCGATTAGCATTTGAAAGAATTCATGTTTGCAGTGAAAAAGCAGAGGTGTTTCTGAGGTGCTGGTGGCTGGACAGATTCAATATCTGGTGAGGGGACAAGGAAGGAGCTTTGTTTTTATCAACTCTACGCAGTCTTTTGTGCCCACTCGGGACTCAGGCATTTGTGCGTGTTTTTAGGGTCAGTGTTACGCTCCGGGGTCATTCCAACAAAGAGATATACTTCCCTCACTGTCTGGAGGCCAGAGGGCCCAAACTGAGGTGTCGCATGGTTGCACTCCCTGAAAGCTGCCCGGGAGGCTCTTTCCTGCCCCTTCCAGCTGCTGGTGCTGCCGGCAACCTTGGTGCTCCAGGACTGGTGGCCTCATCTCCCCCTCTCTGCCTCCGCGGTCGTATGGCTGCCTCTGCAGTGTCTCTGCCTCCTCTTCTTATGAGGACACCAGTCATTGGATTCAGGGCCCACCTTGCTCCAAGATGACCTCATTTTGACTAATTATACCTGCAATGACCCTATCCCCAAACAAGGTCACACTTTGAGATACTGGGTGTTAGGACTTCACTTCCACAGACCTTTCTGGGGACACATTTCGAACCATGAACAGGGTCCCAGCTATATCATCTTATATTTGACAATATCAAAAGCCATTTATGTTTTAAGAATTAATTTTTAGAGATGTGCACGGAAACATGAGTTTTTTCCCACCTTAATGCTTCCAGTTCTTCCCTGAGAGAGAAACCTTCCCGTTTCTTGGGTGTCTTGGGATGTGTGTGTGTGTGTGTGTGTGTGTGTGTGTACGTGTGCAGAGCCCCCTTGCACACACGTCCACTCTCTGCGCCTTCTTCTGTTTTCTTTACCCAACCACACGTCCTGCCCAGCTTTTACTGTGGGTGCGTCCTAAGACGTCGCTACATGAAAGGAGATAACTTAGCTGTCAGCCGGCCTTTAGAAGACCTGAGATAGCTGAGGTTGGAGACAGATAGTCTCTGTAGAAGCCACACTCACAGTCACCAGTATCACTTGAACTCCTTCCTGGGAGGAAGGTGCCAGCTCCCAGGACGCAGGCACTTGTAATGAAATTCTTTAACCTTTTATTGTGAAATAATCTCACGTTTAGAGAAAAGTTGCAAAAATAGTGCAGCAAATACCCATAGTCCTCTCTGCCAGATCGCCCCAAAGTTCACATTTGAGTGTGTTTGTTTTGTCCTTTTCAGAGGTTAAGTTGCAGAACGAGGCTCTCCACCCTCAATATCTCAGGGAGTGTTTCCTAAAAACAAGGAGTTTTTTAGCAGCCAGTGTCAAAACTGGATGCTGACATCGATTAGGGCTATGTAGTCTCTAATCTGCAACCCATCTTCAAATTTTCTTATTTATTCCATTAATGGCTTTTGCCTACTTCCTGTCAGCTTTGTTCCTTAGTATTTTATCTTCCTGGCGTCCATGTGGATGGCGGCTTCTTTACCATTCTATCTTCCCACTACTTATTTTGTGCGGATATCAAAGCTCTTGATTTCTCTGTGTTAATTTTGTACTCTTTTCCTTCATTATTTGAGTACCTTGCTCCCCATTTAACCTCTAGGGGTGAGCTAGCTATTTAATAGAGAGAGTCAGAGAGAGGGACAGATAGGGACAGACAGGAAGGGAGAGAGATTAGAAGCATCAATTCTTCATTGTAGCTCCTTTAGTTTCTCAGTGATTGCTTTCTCATATGTATGTGCCTTGACTGGGGGGTTACAGCAGAGTGAGTGACCCCTTGCTCAAGCCAGAGACCTTGGACATCAAGCCAGTGACCTTTGGGCTCAAGCCATGGACCATGGCGTCATGTCTATGATCCCACGCTCAAGCCAGTGATTCCCCACTCTCAAGCTGGTGAGCCCGCGCTCAAGCTGGCGACCTTGGGGTTTCGAGCCTGGGTCCTCTGCGTCCCAGTCCAACACTCTATTCACTGTGCCGCCGCCTGGTCAGGCATATTTTATTTATTAAGACAATATCAATTCTTATTTTCCTTACTGTTTATATTTTTTATCATGAAATGCACATTAGATTTTTGTTTAAGGCTTTTTTTTTAAATGCACACATTGCATGTGCGTATGAGAGAGAGAGAGAAGCAGATAGACAGACAGGGACAGACAAACAGGGAGAGAGATGAGAAGCATCAACTCATTGTTGTGGCACCTTAATTGTTCACTGAATGTTTGTTATATGAGCCTTGACTGTGGGGCTCCAGCTGAACCAGTGACTCCTTGCTCAAGCCAACGACGTTGGGCTCAAGCTGGCAACCTCGGGGTTTTAAACCTGGGTTCTCAGCATTCCCAGGCTGATGCTCTATCTACTGTGCCACTGCCTGGTCTGGCTGTTTAAAGCTTTTTCTGTACCTATAGAAAGAACCATATGATTTTTCTCCTTAGAGCTGTCCATATAGTGAATTTTATTAATGAATTTCCTAATAGCGAAGCCACCTTGGAATCTTGGAATAAATTCCCCTTATTCGTGGTGTATTGTTTTCCTTCTATAGGGACAGGTTGGGTGCAGGGGACTGTCTGTGGTCAGTTGTGTGTGCGGGGTGGGTGTTTGTGGATGGGGTTGGATAGTGTGTGGGTTAACGTGCAGGGCGGGAGTACACAGGTGGGGAGCTTGCAGCTGAGTCACCCCAGCTCTCCTCCTGGGCAACGAGAATGACCAGGGCTTGAGGGTGACCCTAAGCTGGCTGGGCACCAGGGGGCGCTGCAGCCCGCAGGTTGGGTGGGGCCCAGACTGCAACTACTGTAATAGGAGCTTATCCACCTCCCTCCTCTGGGACCTCATCTCATAGCCTTTCCCCACCGGCTGACTCTTCCCAGCCTGTCCTCCCTCCACCCCAACCTGTGCCAGGTGCTGCCCGGGGGGGGGGGTTGGCACAGTCCTGGCAGTTGTGTCCCCAGAGGTTCACACAGGGAACACGCGCACAGTGCGGGAGGTTGCCAGCTGGCTCACACATGGTGGTGCACTCTTGCGGGTTTCGGCAGCCATTTATTTCCAAGCAGCGGACACTGAGGTTTTCCCAACGTGCTTCAGTATCTCCTGAATCGAGGGAAACTGGGTGAACACACGTGTGAATTCAAGGAACTCTGTGCTGACGGGCGTAGGGACGGTCTCGTTCGGAAGATGACGTGGTGAGTAGGGAGTCCACAGGTGAGCTCAGTGTCAGCAGAGAGCTTCGGGCAGAGGCCTGAGGGGGATGAGGGCAGTGTTTTCAGGGTGCCACAGGGAGGTGGGGGGACGAGGTGGGTGAGGCCAGTGGGGTGGGGCTGGCCTTCCCCTAAATGGCCCTGGGGACCACAGGAGCCTGCCGGCAGTTGAGGCTGAGGCTGGGGATGTGCTTTGGGGAAGGGTCTGTGGAAACTGCTGGAGACGGCTGTGGGGTGAGAGAGGAACCGGGGGCGGGGCTGGGGTGTTAGGTATTTGGAGGGGTCACTGGGCAGCCAGACATGCCCGGCAGGAGGGGAGCTGCCAGGGGGGACCTGGATGGGCCACTCCCGCAGAAACACATGGGCTCAGCCAAGCTTGAGCCATCTGGGAGGCTGAGTTCATAACCCAGCCGTGCACAGGCTCCCCGAAAGTGACACTCTTTGCGTGGGGGGGCTGGTGGCCATGTTCTTCTGTCCAGAGAGTTGCTGCTGCAGACTCCAAGCATCTGCAGGAGCCGAGTGGGGGACCCTGACTTGGTTGCCAGAGGACCCCAGATGGAGTGTGGGTTCATTCCCTGGGGTGCCTATGGGGCCCCAACCTTTATTAGCCTGCACCCCCAGTGGCGACCACACAACAGCTGTCTATTGGCACTGGTCACCTTCCCGTTTTGGAGGTGTCCCGATAGGACAGAGCAGCAAATCGGCTGTGGAGAGGGCTCAGCAGTGACCTTGCTGCAAAGTGCTCCCCCACATCTCCTCGGGACAACTTTATCCAGGAGAGAGGATGTTTGAGTCACAATCAGAAAACAGCCAGGACTGTGGCAGCTTCCTCCTCTCCACATGTAAGCCAGAGTAGGGGACGCTGAAGGAAGACTTGTATCTGTGTGGTTTTTGTTATTTTTACCTGTCTTTTCTCACTGTCAAAAGCTGACTCTGCCTTGAAGGTGCAGTGAATGTCTCACCTGTGCTGGTGTGCCAGGGGCAGCGGCACACGCACCATGCCTTCCTCCCTGAACCCTCCCCGCCCAGAACCCCACGGTTCCTCCTTTCTGAGCTCCCTTTATCCTGAGGATCGGGGCTGATCCGTTTCTCCTGAAGGTGGTGAGGGCTGCCCCCAAACTTGAAATGAGTGCCCCCATGCTCTCTGAAACATCTGCTGCCCGGTGCCAGTCTCAGATGCAATTCCGCTCCATTTCCTGGCCTTTCCAATTTCTCCATGCTAGCACATACTGCCTTGTTAATTTTTTAAAAAGGAAAATAGAAGTAAGGAAATGAATATATTCAAAGCAGGGCCTAGAGCGAGAAGGCTCATTTGGTAGGTGGAAAGCATGTTGCTGGCTTTCTCAGAGCGACAGCCCGGATTGGGAGACACCACCAGTGCCGCCTGCAGTGTCTTAAGGACCTGACAAGATGACACAGCCGGGACTGTCCCTCCCCCTGGGGAAGGCTACCGTCGGGGACAAGGTGAGATTGACAGCAGAGAAGGAATGTCCTTGGGGACTTGAACATGCCCCTCAAGAAGTTCAAAGAACAGGCAGAGCAAATAAGAAAAGATAGAGAAAATCAGAATGCCATTTTTAAAACTGAATTTTATTTATATTTATAAATATTTATAATTTAGAAATGTGCATTTATAAATATGCATATCATTATTTAATAAGTCATTGTTCTAGGAATTCAACAATGTAGTTTCATAACAAAAATCGATCAGTGCCTGACCTGTGGTGGTGCAGAGGACAGAGCATCGACCTAGAAGGCTGTATTTGCCAGTTTGAAGCCCTGGGCTGCCTGGCCCAGGCACATATGAGAAGCACCAACCAAATGATGTTTCCCACTCCTCCCCCACTGCTCTCTCAAATCAATAAATAAAATCTTTAAAACAATTGACCAGTACAGCCTGACCAGTGGTGGCACAGTAGATAGAGCATTGACCTGGGATACTAAGGCCCCAGGTTTGAAACTGTAAGGTCACTGGCTTGAGCACAGGCTCGCCAGCTTGACTGCAGAGTCACCGGCTTGAGCGTGGGATCAGCAACATGATCCCATGGTTGCTGGCTTGAGCTCAAAGGTCACTCACTGGCTTGAAGCCCAGTGTTGCTGGCTTGATCCCAAAGTCACTGATTTGAGTAAGAAGTCACTGGCTCAGCACATATGAGAAGCAATCAATGAACAACTAATGTGATGTAGCTACAAGTCAATGCTTCTCATCTCTCTCTCTTCCTGCCTGTCTATTTCTCTCTCTCTCAAAAAAAAAAAAAAAAAAAAAAAAAATCGATCAGTACAGTCTTCTTTTCAGCCAAAATGGTGGTGTAGGTAAGCTCAGGATTCACCTCCTCCCACAACCACATCAAGATTACAATAAACTACAGAACAACCATCTTTCAGAACCGCCTGATATCTGGCTGAATAGAAGTCCTACAATGAGGGAATGAAAGAAACCACATCAAGACCAGTAGGAGGGGCAGAGATGTGGAATGGGCTGGCCCTCCACCCACGTGTGGTCGTTTAAAATCAGGAGGGATATCTCAGCTGTGGAGGTGCCCCCTGAGGAACAAGGAATCCCAGCCCACACCTGGACCCCTAGCCCAGCGTTCCAGTTCCAGGAAGACAAGTCCCCATAACTCAGGTTTGTAAAAACTGGCAGGGATTGAGGCTGAAGGAGATGAGGGCTGCTGGAGTCCCAGAGAGTTCCTCTTAAAGGGCCTGTACATGGAGTAGCTTGGACTCACTCCCCCTGAGCACTGCTTCAGCACTGGGATAGCAGCTTGAGAGGCACAAGAGACATACAGGGAGGAACTGGATTATATGGCATCCAAGTGAGAGCTGGGGGACAGCTTTCTCCCAGACAGAAGAGCTGGCAGCCCTGGCCAGATAGCTAGGTTGGTTAGAGTGTTGTCTCAATATGCAAAAGTTGCAGGTTTGATCCCCAATCAGGGCACATACAGGTACAGATTGATGTTTCTGTCTCTTTCTCTCCTTTCTTCTCTCTAAAATCAATTAATCAATCAATTTTTAAAAAGCCTTGAAAAGAAAAAGTACTGTCAGAGGCCACTGATCCTTTGATGAGCCCTCCCCACACAGAGCTGACAGGCAGGCACCAGATCTGAGACTCCATCGACGTGGCTCACAGTGTCCCACCTGGGGATCCCCTGAGACCCTGCCTGCCCCACCCACTTCTCAGGCTAGCTCAAGCTATTTCCAGTGGCTTTTCCGTATGAATGGTCTGTCTTGGCTCATGTTTTAGATTTTCCTGAGATCTCTCAAACAAGCAGCGTCTGGTCTCAGTGTGCACCATACTTCTCACTAAGTGGCCCCAGGCCCAGCAATAGCAGCAGCCGGACTTGGTTCACAGCTTGGCCTCAGCAGGACACCTCCAAGCCCAGTACAAGTATCAGCTATCTGTAGAACCCTTTGTAGCTCATGTTGGGTGGCCCCGGGCAGAACAGAGGCAGTGGCTGACCTTGGCAGGCACCTCCTGGGAGGCCTCAGAGCCAGCGTATCCAGTGGACAGCTTCAGGCCACACTGAAGCACAGCCACCCACCTACCTCCACAAGTGACACAGGCAAAGGGCAGACTCAGTGGGCACCAGAGCCCCACTGAAGTAAGTCCTGCTCTGTGGGGTGGACCCCTGCACAGCTGATCTTCCATGGTGGTCAGCACCATTCCTTGCAGCTGAATGGCCTGGTGGGGTAAGTCCCTCTCATTAATGTGCCAACAACAACCAAGGCCCAGCTACAAGAGGAGGGTATACATAGCCCAAACTGGAGGCACACCTCGAGTGCTCAGCTTAGGTGAGTGGGAGGCTGTGCCACTGGACTTTACAGGACACCGACTACATTAGGCCACTCTACCGAGCCCGGGAGCTGTAGCATCTCTGCCTAGCACATAGAAACAAACACAGGGAGGCCGCCAAAATGAGCATACAAAGAAACATCCCAAATGAAAGAACAACAAAATTCCAGAAAAGCAACTAAACAAAATGGAGACAAGCAATCTATGAGATGCAGAATTCAAAACACTGTTATACGGGTGCTCAGTGAACTTAGAACTTCAACAGCATAAAAAAAAAGGACCAATCAGAAATGAAGGATACACTAATTGAAATGAATTATAATTTATATGGAATCAACAATAGAGTAGATGAAGCTGAGAATAAAATCAGCAATTTGGAATATAAGGAAGCAAAAAATACTCAATCAGAACAGCAAAAAGAAAATGAAACCCAAACATGAGAATAGTGTAAGGAGCCTCTGGGACTATTTAAAGTGTACCAACATTCACATCATGGGGGTACCAGAAGGAGAAGAGAGAGAGCAAGACATTGAAAACTTATTTGAAAAAATATGACCAAAGTCTTTCCTTATTTGTTGAAGGAAAAAGACATATAAGTTCAGGAAGCACAGAGAATCCCAAATAAGATGAACCCAAAGAGACTCATACCAAGACACATCATTATTAAAATGAATAAGGTTAAAGACAAAGAGAGAATATTGAAAGCAGCAAGAGAAAGCAGTTAGTTCCCTACAAGGGAGCTCCCATAAAACTGTCAACTGATTTCTCAACAGAAACTTTGCAGGCCAGAAAGATTGGCAGGGAATATTTAAGTGATGAAAAGTAAAGACCTGCAATGAAAATTACTCTACCCAGCAAAGCTATAATTTAAAATCAAAAGACAGATAAAGACCTTTCCAGACAAGGAAGAGCTAAAAAGGTTCATCACCATCAAACCAGTATTGTACAAAATGTTAAAAGATCTTCTTTAAGAAGAAGAAAAGCCTGATCAGGCGGTGGCACAGTGGATAGAGCATCGGAGTGGGATGTGGAAGACCCAGGTTCGAGACCCCAAGGCCACCAGCTTGAGTGTGGACTCATCTGGCTTGAGCAAAAGCTCGCCAGCTTGGACCCAAGGTTGCTGGCTCCAGCAAGAGGTTGCTCGGTCTGCTGAAGGTCCGTGGTCAAGGCACATGGGAGAAAGCAATCAATGAACAACTAAGGTGTTGCGACAGCAATGAAAAACTAATGATTGATGCTTCTCACCTCTCTCCGTTCCTGTTTGTCTGTCCCTATCTATCCCTCTCTCTATCTCTGTAAAAAAAAAAAAAAGAAAAAAAGGACCAAAAATATGAACAATAAAGGTAACAAAATATATATTTATCAACAATTGACTCTAAAAAACAAGATACATGAACAAGCAGAATAGAAACAGACGCATAGAGAGTATTTTGATGGTTGCCAGATGGGAGTGGGGTTAGGGGAATGGGTGAAATAGGGATTAAGAAGCACAGAGGTGGGATATAAAGCTGGGACTCGTGGACACAGATAAAGTGCAGTGGCTGCTAAAGGGAGGGGGTGTGGGGGCAGGAGAGGGAGTGGGGAGAGGGGGTAAAGAGGGACAGATACATGGTGACGGAAAATGACTTGACTTTGGTGATGGGCGCACAACATAACAGTTCAAATACTATAGAGATGTTGACCTGAAACCTATGTACTCTTATTGGTCAATCTCACCCTGTTAAAGTGAATTTTCTGAATAAAATTTTTAAAGAAGCACAAATCAGTTGTTGCAGAACAGTCCTGGGGAGATAAAGTACGGCATAGGAATAGTCAATCGTGTTGTAACTGTGTGTGGTGTCAGGTCGATGCGGGGTTTATTGGAACGGCCACTTAGTAAAGTTATGTAATGTCTAATCACTGGGGTTGTACACCTAAAACTAATAGTATAATGTATGTCAACTGTAGTTGAAAAATAAAAAAAAATGATTTTAAAAAAATCGATCATATAGCTTATCTATGAGCTAATGTGGACAAAATATTTAATAACTGTCAACACTAACATGATAAAAATGCTGAAAGAATTGGGAACAGCACGTCGTTAACTTGAAGGGAGTATGTCACAAAAGCTGCACATCTGACATCATATGCGATGATGGAAACCGAACTCCCTTTTCTGGAAGACTGAGAACGGGCCAGGCACCTAGTGCGCACATTTCTGTGAACGTCATGCTGGAGGCTGTCAGCTCCATGTCACGGCCGCGTTTGGAAATCACCAGGGCTTACATGGGATAGGGCGAAACCTGCAGGCTGACAAATAAGGTAACAGATAAAATGGGTAATTCCCAGAGAGACACAAATAACCAAAATTGACTCCAGAAGAAATAGACAATCTGAATAGACCCGTAAGGAATAACGAGATTACATCAGTAATTTAGAAACCACGGAGAAGCCCAGGGCCAGGCCGTTTCACTGTGAGTCTATTATACATTTCAGGAATGTCAGGCTGTGAGGTGGGACAGCAGCTCCTTTGGGGGCGGGGGAGCAGGACAGTGCTCTCAGAAATGTTCTGTCCTTGAGTGATGCCCCTGGGGACAGGCTAGTAGTGCCTGGTGAGGCCATAGCCCGCTGCTGGTCAAGGCCCTTCCAGCTGGCGGCTCCAGGAGACATGCTGTGAGAGGCACAGGCCTTGTCCAGGTCTTGCCTTTCACAAAGACTAAAATCTCTGCAAAAATGTCAAAATACTGGAGTAATGCACGAGGAGGCAGCCTGGCCAGACCCTTTCAGCCTACACCAGTCAGTCAAGCTGGCCTTGGGAGCTAGTGTCAGGCTCTCTCACCTCTAGCTGTCCCCCTAAATTATGCCCATGTGGCGGTGGCCCTCTGAGGGTCTCCCAAACTGAGGGCCCTTACTCAGCTAAGCCTGGATCCAGGGAGACCATAGTGGGGACTGCAGCTTCCTCAGACCCAGCCTCTGAGGACCTGGGGCAGGGCAGTAGTCATCTGCAGGTCCTACTCAGCAGTAGACAAAGCGACGCAGGGGCCTGTTCCTGGGCCATGGGCCACCGTGACCTGGAGGTAGGTGGCTCTCCTGTGACTCTCCGGGACATGGTGTTCATCTGCCGCTCTCTCCCACCTGGGATGATGGCCCTCCTACTATTCCCAGAATGTCCCACCCCTCCTGCCCTTGCCCCAGCTCCTCAGAGCACAGGGGTCAGGTTCGCAGCCTACTGCTGTGTGTCCAGGTGGGACTGTCCTACGAGCTCAGAATGCCAGCCAGGTGGGAGCCTGAGACACATGGGTGGGTAACCACCGCCGATGGTGCCTATCAGGGTGACCTGGAGAGTACAAGGGAGGAGGGTGGGTGGGGAAGGTTTGGAGTCAGAGGCCCCTTTCCCTCTGAGCATGTGAGTGCACACCGTGTGGGTGGTCCCAGAAAGGGTATCATAATGGTAGCAGGGCTTTGGGGATTGGCCTGGGGTGTGTCCTTGGGGTCACCGGCTGTGTGTGAATATGCAGGGTGGGCAACGTCTCCATGTGGGCAGCCTGGGCAAGGCAGGTGCCAGGGCCCCATCCTTGTGGATCTTCTGGGCTTCCAGGTTATGTGTCTGCATGGTGCCCCCCAAAGATATACCCCCAGAGCCTGTGAATGTGACCTTCTTTGAAAATAGTGTCTTTGCAGATATAATTAAGTTCAGGGTGAGAGAAAGGGCTATGGAATGGGACCCTCAAGGTCTTAGTGCTCAGCTGGGCTGTGCCCTCATGTACTGATGGGAAACTGAGGTCCACAGAGGCTCAGAGACATGCAGAGGCCCCTATACGCCTGCTCTCTTCGCTCCTTAACACAATCATCGTGAAACACAAGTGTCTTACGCTATGACGTGGTGGGCTTTGACAAATGCTCCACCGTAACCAGCCCACTGTCTGTCCCATTTGCCCGAAAGTTTTCCTGTCCCTTCGGTGAGTCCCCAGACAAGCCAGCATAGACCACACCCACCTGTTCTAAACCTGCATGTAAGTGGAGCCGGGCCAGCGGTGTCTCTGTGTGATGCCTCTGAACCTCATCCATGCTGCTCTGATTCCCTTTTCTCACCTGATTGCTCTGGCGAGGACCCCGGCCTGATGGTGAATGGTAGCGGCGAGAGCTGGTGGCCTCGTCTTGTTCCTGCTCCTACGGGGAAGCAGTCCGTCTTTCCCCATCCTTGGGGTGACACCTCTGGGTTTTATTGCTATCCTTTATCAGGTTAAGGAAGTCCCCTTCTATTCCTAATTTACAGAGACCTTACTTTTTAAATTATACATTGATGTTGAGTTTTGTCTGTTTTTTTTTTTTTTCTGTATCTATTGATAAGATCATATGGTTTTTCTTAGTCTTTTAATTGGTTTTGAAATTTTGAACTAGCCTTGCATTCCTGAGTGAATCATGGTGTGTAATTCTGTGTGTTAGTTGCTGATTCATTTGCTAATGTTCTGTTGGGCTTTCTCTCCTGTCTGTGCTCATGAGGGATGTCACTTCCTTGTGCTGTCTCTTCCTGGTTTGGTCTCGGGGGTCATGGCGGCCTGATAAAGTGTACTGCTACGTGTTCCCTCCTCTTCTCCTTTCTGGAAAGGGCCGGGCAGAATTGGTGTTATTTCTTCTTTAAATGTGTGGTAGATATCATCGGTAAACCACCGAGGCCCGGACATTTCTCTCACATTTATAACTGCAAATTCAACGTCTGTAGGGGCATGTGGTTGTTTGTGGGTTTCGAGGGATTGGCCCATTTTCTCTAAGCCAAGGGGTGTCTCTGCGTCTGACTCTGGGCGTTTCCAGTGAAGCCAGAGGCCAAGAGGGAGTCTTGATGGGGCCACGAGGAGCAGCTGCACTGCCCGGGCTGACCGGAGGGGTCAGAGGAAGCCTGGGGAGATAGAGCCGCTCCCTCTCACTTGCACCATGGTGGGAAGGTAGGTGCGCTGTGTCCTGTGACCGCCAGAACAGGCACAAACTGGGCAGCGTAAAACAACAGCAAGTTGTTTTCTCCCAGTGCAGAGCCAGGAAGGAGGCTGAGATCAGAGGTGTCCAGGGCTGTGCTCCCTCCAGAGGCTCCAGGGGGCTCCACCTGGCCTCTTCCGGCTTCTGGTAGCTTCAGGCACCTCTTGGGTTGTGACTGCCTCATACCGATCCCTGCCTCTATCTTCACATGTCTGTATCTCTCCTCTTCGGTCTCTTATAAGGACATTTGTCATTGGATTTAGGACCTATTCTGGTAAGCCAGGATGTTCTCACCTGGAGATCCTTAATTTAATTAAAATGCAAAGACCCCTTTTCCAAAGAAGGCAATGTCCATAGGTTTTGGGAGTCAGGACATGGACACATCTTTTGGGGTACACTACTGAGCCCACCTTGACGGGTCTCTGGCAGCAGCCTCGCCTGTGGCCTGGTCCTGAGGGCTGCTCTTTGGTGTGGCCCCAGCTGTGGGATGTATAGGGCTAGCATTGGAATGGGGGTGGCTCCCCTTCCTGGCCCTAATTTGGGCCCAGAATCCCTGGAAAGGCAGAGGCTGCAGCTCTCCGAGCTCATCCCTGGTTCTGACTGCAGGATCATCAGGCAGGTGAGTCATTCAGGTGTTCTTGGCTTCCGACCCCTGTGGGAGGTGGTGAGGACCAGCTTAGCCCTGACCTGTGAGTGTCAGTCCCTCTCCCGTCATCAGGGTTCTTCTCCTATTTTCACCGGCGGCGTGTCAGAGGCTGCGCTTGGCTTGGCTGCGGGGTCTCCAGGTGCCTCCCAGAAGGAACGGGGCTGCTGTGCCTTGTGCTGCCACGGGGTCCTGGGCTCAGGGCTCCCGCCTTGTGTGAGGACCCATAGGCACTCCCGGCGTCCACCCTGTTTCCAGTCCACGCTGCCTTTCGGCTCTTGCCAGCAGTGGTGGCACCAATTGGAATTCTGAGCACAGCGTGGGCACTTTGTTTTCCTGGATCAGAGTCTGGGCTCTTGCTGTCGGCACAGCTGTGGTGCCTGAGCCCTGACAGGTGACAGGCCAGCTGTCCCCCAGCCCCGGGGTGGGGGCTGTCCCTTTCACTGCAGCATTTAACCCTCGCCCGCCAGGCTGGCCCGGGACGGGGCACCCGCGTGCCAGGTTCCCTTGCTCTCCCACCTCCCCACCCACCCGCCTGGGGAAGACAAGTGCTATTTACTTATCCCCTGGGACCTGAGCCAGAGACCCTGCCCCCCAGAAAGGCAGGGTTCAGGGACCCTGGAATCTTCCTTTGGTCCAAACAGACAAAGTGCCCTGTGGTCTGAGTGGCCCAACTCCTGTTCTCCTGGAAGCTCTGCCCCCTTAGCCTGTAGGGCAAGGCAGGGCCAGGGAGAGCTGACCCAGGAAGGCTCAGAGTTCCTCCAAGGCACCCTCTGCCAGCTCTGGGGACGTGAGAAGGGGACACTTAGGGGGGTACAGCTTAGGGGGGTCAGATGGCAGAGCTGCCTTGAGGCCTCCAGAGCTGCTGCCTCCACTTGGAAGTCCTCCAGACTTTGCCATGTTCCTGCCCCAGCTCTCATGCACAATAGAGGGGAGTCGCCCTCGGTAACTGTCCCAGCAGCCGAGACCCTGTGACACCAGCAAATGTGAACCGAGTCAGTGGGCTGCATGCAGTGGAGACCTGGGGCCCTGCCTGGGCTCATGCTGTCACAGCTACCCTGGGTGGGCCAGTCAGTGCGGCCCCAGATGGGGCAGGGGCTCTCCTGCAGGACCGGCCGCAGCTGTGAGCGTGGGGCTGGGGACCCTGCAGCCAAATGGTGTCCTCCTGGTGCCATCTTGGTTCCTGAGAGGGGCTGGGGGTTACAGTGCTGCCAGGTGTCCTTGGGAAGCATGTGGGAACAGGTCAGCAAGACTGGGGGTGTAGATGCCAGACTGGCTAAGGATACCTTACCACTGGGATGCCTGACCTCCTTGGAAGATGCATTTGAAATCAGAGATTTTGTCTCCAGGTATCCTGCAGCCAAGCTGTCTGGTGAGGATTTCAAGAGTCCTTTCTCTAGGTCTGCCCTTTGTTGATGGTCTCCGGGAGCAGAGTCCTACCGGCCGTGAGCACAGGACCTGGGCAGAGAGGTGCTGGGGGCCTGGGACCCTCACCCTCCCAGGAAGAGGTTGGACCCTTAGGCCTCCAGTGCCCACTCCCCTGCAGGGACTTACTATAGCAGTGATCTGTGTGCTGTGTACCGAGGACAATATGCCTCTGGGCAGGTGCCAGGGGTGCCCAGTGGCTCTGGCTGGGTGTGAACGGCTTGTGAAGTGGGGCCAGGACTCCCAGGGTCAGGTGACCATCAAGGGTTCAGACAGTGTCATAGGGTGCTGTGTGGGCTGATGGGGTCCTGCTGCCTTGTACCCCTGACCAACTCAGATGGGGTCACTGCCCCCCAGGTCAATGAGCAGGGTGGCAGTGAGGACCACCCTTGACCACACGCACAGCCAGAATGATGTACACAAGTCTGTCCCAGGTCCAGAGTCGCTGCCTTCACTCCTGTGTGTGTGTGTGGGGGGGGCCGCAGCACAGGACCCGCCCGGGTGCTGAGAACAATGGGAATGCATCCTCTCACTGGCTGGAGGCTGGAGGTCTGAGATCAAGGGATTTCAGGGCTTCCCTCCATCTCAGACTCCAGGGGGAGGGTCCTTCCTGCCTCTTCCGGCTCCTGGGGGCTCCGTGTCTCTCAGGTTGTGACTGTGTCACCCCGCTCTCTACCTGTTTTCACACGGCTTTTTCCCACACCTCTGTGTCTCCTCTGGTAACGAGGATACCAGACATTGGATTTAGGGTTCACCTTTATCCATCAAGACCTCTTAACTAATTATATCTGCAAATATCCTAGTTCCAAACGTCTTGTTCTGAGGTTCTGGTTGGATATGAATTTGGGGGAACACTATTCAACCCACTACAACTGACCCACAGGCCCTCTTTGGTGGATCTGATACCTCCATGAGGGGTCCAGGCAGCAGGAAGCACTAGGCCCCAGTGTCACTGCCCAGTGGAGAGACGCCC
This sequence comes from Rhynchonycteris naso, assembly GCA_037038555.1. NCBI lineage: Eukaryota > Metazoa > Chordata > Mammalia > Chiroptera > Emballonuridae > Rhynchonycteris > Rhynchonycteris naso. Next base: position 199,556,812 of record CM073000.1, on the reverse strand, counting down.
TGCCGTGGTGGCTAGGGACGGCCTCTGGGGCAGACCTGTCAGCTGAGACCCAGGGGATAAAAGGAGACACCCTGCCAGCGGTGGTGGTCAGTGAGGGAAGGGCTCTCTGTACAGGTGACCTGACTTGATTGACAAGAACCACCCGCCCTCCCGAGTGGCTGGCCTGTGACAGGTTGGGGGAGGATTGGGACCATGGAGGGGCATGCAGCCATCTGGGAGAGACAACAGCGGTGGAGCCTGTGACTCGAGTGAGGACGGGGTGTGAGGGGGTGTTGGCTGAGACTTGTCCTCCCAGGCCTGTGCATGAGCTCTGAACGTGGCGTCCACTTCCACCTGATGTGCAGTGAAAGGGCACGGTGGAGGCAGTGCCCGATGACCGCAGACAGACGGAGGGATGGAGCCCAGCCCGGTGGCTTGCTCAGCGCCAGCCCTGCAGCTGCGCGGTGGCCCACAATGGACTGAGGAGCATTGATGGGGACACAGTTGGTCCCTGATAACTTGCTAACGGCGCTTCATATTTTTTTCATCTAGAAGAATTGTGTGAGTGTAAAAACCAAGTGGGGAGATGAGGCCACTTGATGAAGAGCCTGGGGCCTGCCCCTTAAAGAAACAAGGCGTGTTTTTTCCCAATTTTTTTTCCTGTGGCTCAGACAGCTGGCTTCTTAAATATTAATCAGGGGTTATTGAGATGCAAATGCATGCCCGCCACTGAAAGGCCTGCAGCTGCAGGGCTGGCGCTGAACATCCTAGTGGCCCAGGTGCAGCGACCGGAGGAGCCAGAGCAAGGAGGTGACTTAGGATGACCCTCCCTGAGGACAAACGAAGTCCAGTTACCTCTTGGAAGGAGAAAAGGAGAGGCGAGAGGCATTATCTTGTCTCTTTACTTTGCCGTCACACCTTTCCTGGTTTTTAGCCTTAAAATAAGGTGTTCTTAGGGAAGACGTGGGCGGTGAGTGGGGCGTCTTCCAGCTCTTTTCCACGGAGCAGGCTTTGTGGGTGGAGCTTGCTCACGGTGCTCGGTTCAAACAACTTCAGAAAGAGACACTCACAGGAGACAAGTGTCAGCCTGACAAGATGCCCTGGGAAGGGGCATCAAGGGCTTTCCCAGTCCCCGCCGGAGTCCCCACCTGGGCCACAGCAGGTCGGACTGAGGCTTAAGAATTTAGAAAACAGAGGCCCTGGCCGGTTGGCTCAGTGGTAGAGTGTCAGCCTGGTGTGTGGAAGTTCCAAGTTTGATTCCCAGCCAGGGCACACAGGAGAAGCGCCCATCTGCTTCTCCACCCTTCCCCCTCTCCTTCTTCTCTCTCTCTCTCTTCCCCTTCCTGTAGACAAGGCTCCATTAGATCAAAGTGTGCCCGGGCGCTGAGGATGGCTCCATGGCCTCCGCCTCAGGCCCCAGAATGACTGGTTGCAATGGAGCAACGCCCCAGATGGGCAGAGCATCGCCCCCTGGTGGGAGTGCTGGGTAGATCCCGGTCTGGTGCATGCGGGAGTCTGTCTCTCTGCCTCCCCGCTTCTCACTTCAGAAAAGTACAAAACAAAACAAAAAAATTGATAAAAGACAAAACTGAGGGAACAGAAAACATTTCCAAAGAGTGAAAAGGGAGGGTGGGGAGGGGCGGCAATAAGCAAAGGAAAAATACAGTCAGTCAAAACACGATATCAGTTGGGTGAAATTTGGGTCACATCAAGGGTCACATGGACACAGACCTGTATGCTTACACTCTCTTACACATGCCTGTGAAAAGAGGAATACCTACCTCTAGCTCCATGTTCTTTATAATGAACCCAAACCAAGCAGGATCTCATATTCAACAATGGAAACAGATTTTTTCTGTTTTAAAATATTTTCATTGTGAATTAGAACACATACCCCCCCCCCCCAAAAAAAAGAAAAGTCCACTAAATGTGTGAGCTCAGAAAATGCTCACAAACTGAATGTCAGCGTAAGCACCCCCCAGGTCAAGAGCTCTAACCTCGTGGCCCCATTGTGTGTCCCCAACAGAACCATGACCCCGGTCTGGAGCGCCACAGTCTGGCCCTGCATGTCTGTGTTAGGTGATGAATGTCACGTAGCATGCACTTACGTGCACCTCAACTTTTGCTCAGAGGCACGTCTGGAATAGTCACCCTATTTCCCACATGGTTGTAGGTTGTTGTTGCTTCTCATCAAGTAAGCACACAAACATCATTTGTCTGTCTTACTCCGGATGGATTTTGGGTTGTTTGCTGTTTTGTCTCTTATGAACAGGCTGCTGTGAACTTTAGCACGTGCCTCTTAGGGACATCTGTCCTTGCTTGTATTGTTCACACATCTAGAGGTGGGCTGCTGGTCCTGGGCATTTAGTTTCAGTAGATGCTGCCAACTTAGACTTTGACCAGCACTCCCATTGCCCTCTGCACTGCCAATACTGGCATTGCCAGTATTAGTTATTTTAGCCTGGAGTTGTGAAATTTCAACGTTTTCTTTTGTTTTCAAAACCAACTCAAGGTATGGGTGGTGGGTGCTGGCGCTGGTTTGTCCCATTGCACAAGATCCAAACACACAATCCTTTTCTGCAGTGCTGAGTGATGACGCTCTGTAGCTTGGAATCAGACTCAGTGGGAGTACTTCCACCACAGAAATTTAAAAAACACACTACAAATCAAGGCTTTAACTAGTCAGTTGTAATTTACATAGAATAAAATGCACTTATTTTAAGTGTACAGTTTGGTGGCTCTTGACAAATGTGTACACCAGGGAACCTACAATGCAACAGAGATATAAAACATTTTCAGCCCCCAACTATTCCCTTGTTCTATGTTCCAGTCAATTCCTCCCTAACCTGGCCCCAGGTAACCACTGACCTGTTTTCTGTCACCATAGTTGAGACTGTATCCTTCCCTAGAGTTCTATTTCATTTTCTTTTCCAAGTGAGAAGAAGGGAGATAGTGATACAGACTCTTGCATGTGCCCTGACTGGGATCCACCCAGGAACCCAATCTGAGGCCAGTGCTCAAATCAATTGAACTATTTTTAGCACCTGAGGCCTACAGGCTCAGACCAACTGAGCTATTCTCAGCGCCTGGGGCCTATACTCGAATCAATCATGCTATGGCTACAGGAGGTGAAGAGAAAGAGAAAGGGAACAGAGAGGGTGGGGGAGAAGCAGATAGTCACTTATCTTGTGTACGCTGACTGAGAATCAAACCCAGGATGTCCATATGCTGGGCCCACTGAGCCACCAGCCAGGACCTCTAGAGTTCTGTATAAACAGAATCACATGGTATTGTTTTGTCTCTGGATTCATTAGCTAAGTGTGTGTTTGAGGTTCAAATATGTTGTTGTGTGTGTCAATAATTTGATCTCTTTATTGCCAAGGATTATTTATTGTGTGGATACAACACAATAGGATCATCCACTGTCCTGCTAATGGACTCCTTGACTGTTCCATTTTTTGGCTCTTATGAATAAATCTGTAAGTAACATTACCTACAGGTAGTAATGTGCTTTCATTTCTCTTGGGTAGATACCAAGGAGAGGAAAGGCTGGGTCAAATGTACTACACCGTTGATGTTTTCAGAAATGTAAAACTGTTTCCCAGTGTTGTACCTTTTTATATTCTGATCAGTAGTATGTGAGGTTTTCTACTCCATTTTCTGAAAGTTTGCATAGAACAATATAATTTCTTCATAAATGTTGGCTAGAACTCACCAATCAAAATATCTTGGCCTGAAATTTTCTTTGTGAGTTTTTAAGTTATGAATTAAATGTCTTTAATTGTTATGGGGCTATTTGGGTTTTCACCCTCTTCAATAGTCAGTTTGGGTAATTTGTGTCTTTCATGGATTTTTTTTGTGTTTCCATTTCAACTAGGATATTAAATCTATTAGAATAGTTGTTTACAACAATTTTTACCCTTTCAGTGTTGATAGGATCTGTAGTGATGTCCTTTCTTCCCTTCTTGATATTGATAATTTGTCTTCACTCTTTTTTTTTTTTGGCCTGATCATTGTAGCTAGAGGTTTATCCATTTTATTGATATTTTCAAAGAACCAGATTGAGTTTCATGGATATTTTTCTCTAATGTTTTGGCTGTGAAAGGGTTCCAGATTTATGCTAAGTTCTTTGTTGGAGTCTTTATTTCATCCGGACAAGATGCCTCTTCCCTTCAGCCTGAGTGGGGTGCTCCATTCTGGCTTTCAGCTTCTCTTTTTTTCTTGTTCTAGATTATTCCTTCTTTTTTTGTTATTATTCCCTTTCATTTTTTAAAAAATTGACATTAACATAAAATTAACCATTTAAGTAAATAATCAGCAGCATTTAGTATGTCACAGTGTTGTACATCCATCACCTCTATCTAGTCCCAAAATATCTCATCCCCTCTAAGGAAAATCCTGTGCCTGTTAGCAGTGATTCCCAATCTCCCCTTTCCCCAGCCTCTGGCAAAAACCATATTCTAGATATTTCATGTAAATGGGATCATATAACAGGCAACCTTTCATGTCTGCCTTCTTTTACTGAGCATGTTTTCAAGGATTACCCATACTGTAGCATGTGTCAATATTATATTCTTTTTGTGGGTGAATAATATTCCATTGTATGGATAGATCACATTCTATTTATTCATTAATCTTCTGATGGACATCTGGGTTGTTTTCAGCTTTTGACCATTATGAATAATGCTGCTGTGAACAAGTCTCTGTTTGAGTCCATGTTTTCACTTTTTAAAAATATATATATCCAGAAGTGGAATTGGTGGACCATATGGTAATCCTATGTTCAACTTTCTGAGGAACTGCCAGATGGTTTTCCACAGTGGCTACGCCATTTTGCACTCTTGCCTGCAATATAGAAAGGTTTCAGTTTCTCCACATCCTTGTCAACACTTGTTATTCTCTATTTAAAAATATTGTAGCCATCCTGGTGAGTGTGAAGTGGCATCTCATTGTGGTTTTCATGTGCATTTCCCTAGTCTAAGGATGTTAAGCATCTTTTCACGTGCTTCTTGGCCATTTGAATGTCTTTCCTAGAGAAATGTCTATTCAAGTCCTTTTGAATTGAGGTGTCTGCCTTTTTGTTGCTTAGTTGTAAGAGTTCCTTATACAGTGTGGACACTAGACTCTTATCAGATCTATGACTTGCAAATATTTTTCCCCATTCTGTTGGTTGTCTTTACACTTTCTTTATAATGTTCTTAGAGGTACAAAAATTTTAAATTGTGATAAAGTCCAATTTCTTATTTGTTGCTACTGCCTTTGGTGTCATAGCTAAGAAGCCATTGCTAAATTCAAAGGTCACGAAGATTTACCTATGTTTTCTTCTACGAGTTTTAATAGTGTTAGCTCTTATGTGTAGGTCTTTCATTCATTTTGAGATAACTTTTGAGTATGGTATGAGGTAAGGACCCAACTTCATTCTTTAGTGTTCAGACCCACTTTTTCCCCCAGCACCACTTGTTGAAGACACCTTTCCCATTGAAATGTCTTGGCATCCCTGTCAAAAATCATTTGACCGTATGTGTGAGTTTATCTCTAGGTCTCCATTCTATGCCATTGGTCTCTGTGTCTATCCTTATGCCAGGACCACACTGTTTGGATTACTGTAGTTGTATACTATGTTTTAAAATCAGAAAGTATGAGTCTTTTAACTTTTTTCCTTTTTTTCAAGATTGTTTTCATTGGGGCCTCTTACAATTCCATATGAATTTGAAGACTGGCTGTTCCAGTTCTACAAAAAAGGATCTTGGAATTTTGGTAGAGATTTCAATAGGTTGCTTTGGGTAATATTGTCATCTTAACAGTATTGTCATCCAGTCCATGAACACAGATGCCTTCCATTTATTTAGGTTGTCTGTAATTTTCTTTTGCAATGTTTTGTAGTTTTTAGTGTACAAGTCTTTCACCTCCTTGGTTAGATTTATTCTAGGTATTTTATTCTTTTGGATGCTATTGTGAATGGAATTGTTTCTTTCATTTCTTTTTCCAATTGTTCATTGCTGGTGTATAGAAACACATCTGATTTGTGTGTTGATCTTGTACCTGCAACTTTGATGAATCAGTTTATTAACTCCATCAGTGTTTTTATGGATCACTGGGGTTTTCTATATGGTCACATACCACATAATGATGCTTTCTTCAGTCAACAATGGACCACATACATATATGAAAGTGGCCCCCCAAATTTATAATGGAGCTGAAAAATTCCTATCACCTAGTGATGTCATAGCACAACACAATGTTTGTGGTGATGCTGGTGTCAAACACACCTACTGTGATGAGACATATAAAAGTATGGCAGATACAGTTATGCCAAGTATATAATATTTGATAATGACTGGTTTATTATTGATAATAATAACTCTGGTTTAAGTATTTGCTATACTATACATTTTATCATTATTTTAGAGTATATTCTTTCAACTTATAAAATAAAATGTTGGCGGGAACACAGTATCCTGTATCATGCTGGCAGTAGCCTCATACATTTTGTGTTTGCTGGTATCTTTTTTTTCTTTTATATATTTATTTATTTACAAGGACAGAGAGAGAGTCAGAGAGAGGGATAGATAGGGACAGACAGACAGGAATGGAGAGAGTTGAGAAGCATCAATCATTAGTTTCTCGTTGCCGTTGCGACACCTTAGTTGTTCATTGATTGCTTTCTCACATGTGCCTTGACCGAGGTCCTTCAGCAGACCGAGCCACCCCTTGCTGGAGCCAGCGACCTTGGGTCCAGGCTGGCGAGCTTTTGCTCAAGCCAGATGAGCCCGCGCTCAAGCTGGCGAGCTCGGGGTCTCGAACCTGGGTCTTCCGCATCCCAGTCCGACGCTCTATCCACTGCGCCACCACCTGGTCAGGCGTTTGCTGTTATCTTGACTACAGCATTTTCTCTTGAGCTTGATTTAATCTCTGGTTATTTTGTATGGAAACATGCTGTACAGGCTTGTAGCAGAGGAGCCGCACTCGGTACCATACGCATTGGCGTGTAGGCTCCGCCATGCAGGCACACCCAAGAGCACTTTAAGTTGTTCATGTAACAACAAAACTGCCTACTGACTAATTGCTCAGACAGTGCCCACACTGTTAGGCAGTACTTGACCGCAGATAGCCTGTCATTTGTGTCATTTTACTGCCGGTGAACAGCAGTGGTAAAAATGACATCCTTTTCTTAGTCCTGATTTTAGGGCTCAAGTTTTCAGTCTTTCACCATTGAGTATGATGTCAGCTGTGAGTTTTTTATAAATGCCTTTTATGTTGAGGAAGTTCTCTTTTATTTCTAGTTTTTGGAGTGATTTTTATCGTGAAAGGATGTTGGATATTTTTAATGCTTTTTCTACATCAGTTGAGGTGGGCATGTCGTTCCCCCCTGCATCCTGTTAACGTGGTGGATTGCATCACTTGATTTTATGTTGACCCACTCCGACACGCCTAGGATAGCTCCCACTTGGTCATAGTGTATGACCCTTTTAATATGTTAGGTTTTGCTAGTCTTTTTATTGAGGAGTTTGGGATCTGTAGTCATAAAGGATATTGCTGTCTTTATCAGGGTAATACAGGCCTCAAAGGATGTTAGGAACTGGTGTTGATTCTCCTTTAAATTCTTCGTAGAATTCAGTAATGAAGGCTTCTGGACCAGTTTTTTCCTTGTTGAGAGTTTTTTGATTACTGATTGAATCTCTCATACTTGTTATAGGTCCTTTCAAATTTCCTGCTTCTTTGTGAGGCACTTTCCACGCTTGTGTGTCTCCAGTTTGTCCGTTTCATCTAGGCTACCTAGTTTGTTGCCATGTAACTGTTCATTGTGCTATTATATATCTTTTCTTCTGTAAGGTTGGTAGCAATGCCCTCCCTTTTTAAAATTTGTTATTTGTGTCTTCTCTCTTTGTCAGTCAGGCTAAAGGTTTACCAGACTTTGTTGATTACATTAGGAGTTTTAAAGGTTGATTTGCTGATATATTGAGTTGTACCTTACCTAGTGGCTTTGGAACTGAATCCCCGAGGATGAATGTCTCTAAGCAACCTCAGCAGGTGCCACAAACACACCTGGTCATCTCTCAGTGAAAAACCACTTAAGCAAATAAGGCGCCAAGAGCCCCTTTGGCCTGGTGAAGGCTCGCATGCAGCCTGGCTCACGTGCCATGTGAGCATGTCCCTTGCCCCTCGCCTGGACGCTAGAGCGAGATGGGAGGCAGGGTGTGCGTCCTCCCTGGACCAGGCCCCCAGCTAAGCCTGCTGCTCTGGATGGGGCCAACTGCCCGACCCAGTGGGTGTTCCGAGCACAGCCACTGTCTGGTGGACGGTGCCGTGGTGTCACATCCCTGGGAGGAGGCAGTGGCACATGCTGTCCTCCTGGTGGTAACTCTGGCATGTCCACCTGAGTGTGAGGCACAATTTCCAGCAGTCGCTGTGCTTCCTGCCAGGGCAGAGACCTCGCTTACAGACCCCGCTGCCCCAGGTGGGTGATTTGAGAGGGGAGAGCAGGAGAGGAAGACTCAGCTGTCCAGAGGGAAGATGAGCTAACGCCCCGCCTCCTGTCCCTGAACTGCCCGGCCCCTCTAGAAGTTTCTCTGGGGCTGACAAGAAACTGCAGATTCTCACAAGGTTGGAGAAAGGGCATGTCAGGCAGAGCAGCTATGAACAGTGCTTGGGCTTTTTTCCTGTCATTCGGTGTTTATTCAGCAGACCTGTACTGGGTGTCACTTGGCACGGGGGTGGGGGCGCGGATGGCAGGCCAAGGTCCCCACCAGCCAGAGCATGATCAGGAGCAGCCCGGTTCCAGCAAAGGCAGGGCGAGGCAGCCCTGAGGGGCATGGGCTCTAAGGCCTGATCCGCCGGTGGGGGAGGCATGGAGAGGCTGCAGGGTGTGGCTGGGGTGGTGGGCCATGACCCAGGTCCATGTTCAGGGAGGGGGCGGTGGGAGGGTTAAGTAGAGGAAGGATTCAGTCCGACTCCCTTCGATGGGAGCAAGTGGCCTCAGAAGAGGCTTCCGAGGCTGCCATTCGGTGGGAGGGAGTGGTCCTGGAGCCTCTGGAGGGAGGAGGCGGTGGGAGACAGACCGGATGGGCTCTCCTCTGTCAAAAGGGGAAGCCTTACCCCAGCCTCTGTGCCGTCTCAGCCTGGGCCTGGAGTCACCTGTGATGCCCAGGTGAGTAGATGTTTGTCCTGTCTCAGCATGGGGATGGAGTTGCCTGACTCCCGAGGGCCCCTGAGCCAAGGGGCCTCCTAGGACACTCCAGCCCTGTCCCCGGCCCAAACCGCCCCTCCTATGGGTGTTTTCAGGGGTCCCAGAGGCTTGGGGGCATGGCTGGACAGAGGCTCAGAGAGGAGTCTACAGCCAGCGGCGCTGGGTCATAGGCGCCCCCCCTGCCCAGCCCAGGGTGGCAGCAAGCCCGGAGGGGAGATGAGGAGGGCTGGAGAGAGGTGGGGAGTCGCCGCGGCTCCTGGCAGGGAGGCTGCCGGAGGTTCTGGGCGGGGAGTGTGAGGCACCACCGGAGCCAAGGTGCAGGGTCTCCTCAGGCTCCCTGGTGCCCCACTCATTGGCAGAACCCCCAGGCAGGACTGCCCAGGCACAGTGGCTGGTGCTTGTCTGCCGCAGGCAGACTTGCTGGCTCCAGGCTCCTTGTCTGAGGCCCTGTCTGTCCTGCTGCAGACACAGGGCGCCTGTTTCCCTGTGAGCAGGAACACGGCCCCTCTGTTGGCACCTGGGCTGGACCCCCAGGCGGGTGGAGGGCTGCTGCACACAGACCTGCACTGTACCCACCTCTTCCCGGCCTCCTGGCCTGAACCATCACGCCGGGGCCCATGCAGCGTGGCCCGGTGCCCCGAATGGTAGGGGTGGGGTGGGAGGAAGGGGTGGGGGGCCACCCCTCCCAGTACTTGCCAGGCCTGGGGAGAAGGGGGGCTTCCTGATACCCCCTGGCCTGCTGTCCCCTGGGGGAGCTGGATACCCCCCCAAACCCCCCGCCCAGATCCTTCAGCTGGGCTGACCAGTGCTGGGAGGTGCCGCTGGGTGCTTGGCTTATTTGTCTGGTGGGACACTACCCTGTTCACTCACAACTCACATCACACAGTGAAGGTTCTGGGCTGCACCCCAGTTCACTTTGCGGCAGGGCCCCAGACTGGCCAAGTCAGAGATAATGAATCCGGCTTAACTTCTGACAACTGCCACCGCGGGGACCCCTGCCAGCCCAGCCCCCAGCCCCACAGGACAGGGAGCAGGAGGCACCATGGTGTGTGACTGGGGGGGACATGGCCACAACGGAACATGAGGAGGCACTTTGTTCAGGGTCTGGTGGAGGTGGTCCACCCACCGGGCACAAATGGCTTCTGGCTGCTGGTCACTGGGCGGGAAAGCAGGGCCCCGGTAGGCCTGGAAGGGTGTGTGTGGGTCCCGAGGAGGAATCGGCATGAGGGGGGATTGGGAGCCTTCCCTTCTTCCCCTCTCAGTCCATCCTGGATGCAGTGGGGGAGCTCCCCCCAGGGGTGGGGAAGAGGAGCAGGCAGTGAAGGCTTCTCACCACCACGCCAGGTACACACAGGGGCTTGGCCGCTGCGGGCCTGGCTGCGGACCAGCATCTTCGGTGCCAAGGACGCCGAGCAACCCCCCTGGCCAGGCCATGGTCAACGGGAGTAACCGAGGCTCTGTGTAGTGGGTGCTGATGTCCCCGGATTGGCCAGAGCTCCCTTGGGACTCTGGTGTCTGGGGGACTGGTGACAAGGGAGATGACCAAGGGTGGGGTGAAGCAGGGAGTTGCTTGGGGACCCATTGTAAGAGAGGAAAAAAGCACAGATACCACCCAGGACCCCAGCAGACTCCCAATGCCACCCTCCATCCCGGTCTGCTTTCCTGGACATGTGGGTACAGGTGGCGGCACTGGGGTGCAATGTCTCCCCACTTTATTTCTCAGTGTACAGGCGCTGGGCCCCTCTGTGTTGGTCCTGGGTGCGGCCACTTCCGTGACCTAAAGTAGCCCCTCAGATCCCGGAGGCTGAGCGGAGGAAAGTAGGGACCCAGCCTCTTTCGGATCCACCACTTGCCTTCAGCGGCGTGCAGGCCCCCAGGGCGGCTGAACTTGTACCTGTAGTGCTCTCCCCTGACCCACCTAAAGGGAGGGCTGGCATCAGTCTCTGCCTGCTGAGCCCTGGCTTCTCAGGGGGCCCGAGGGCTCAGGGTCCCAAATGTACACTCCAGGAGGGGCCATGTGTCTGTCATAGCACTCCATGGAAGGAGAGGCTGCTCAAGGAAGCCAGAGTGGCCCACGAGGAGACCCCATCACAGCCAGGCCCTGGACCAGATGATGTGGGGCAGGCAGGGCTCTGGAAAATGAGACCCTAGCCTCAAAGAAGGCTGAGTGCTCCGAGCTGGCTTCCAGGGGCCACCAGGCCCGAAGAACAGGACTTGCTTTAGGAGACCCACCCCTTCCCCGGGAGCCTGAGTCCTTGTGGCAGGCGCTGGGCAAAGGGGCTCGCCTGAGGACCTGCGCACCCCGGCACGTTTCCAGAGGCTGGGGTCCTGGCTCCGAGAGCACATTCTGCCTTTGGGGGAGTAGCCCTGAGAGGCAGCCGAGGCCACGGTTGGTGGGGGTACCGCCTGGGGGAAACATCTCACCTGGGAGGGTCCCTATCCGCAAAGGGGTTAAGGTCCAGCAGGGACAGAGCCTCGGCGTCGTTGGCCAGGAGCTTGCCTGCCAGGTGGATGACCCACTCGTGCTGCTCGTAGGTCTGAGGGCAAGAGGAGGGGTGCTTGGGCTGTTGTCCCTGGGTTGGCACTGGGCACCCTCAGGACGAGCACTCCAGCCTGAGCCCTGCTGTGGGCAGAACTGTGGGGGTCTGCCCTCTGCCCTCCCCCCAGGGCCTTGCCTGTCAGTCCCTGTATCTGTCTGTTGTCCTGGGTGTGTCTGACAGAAATGTGGTCAGTAGGCGCCCTCGAGGCCCATGCCCCATGGCTCTGGTTGGGGATTCCCAGCTCCCATCTCTTCCTCTGGCCAGATGTCTGGGTCGTTCATTAGTGTGCGGGGTCCTCCACCCCACTGTCCTGTCCTTGGGTGACCCGGACGCAGCAGGCACAGGGCCTGGCCGTGCCAGCGCACTCCTTGGCTTTGTCACCGGGAAGCCCTGGGCCCTGGCAGAGGCTTCCCGAGGCTGTCACCATGGGTGAGATGGGTCAGCAGGAGATGTGGCACGCCCAGGCTCTCTCTGGCTTGAGCTAATGCTGCAGCCCTGGCATCGGCCATGCTTGTCTTGTCATTTCCAGTGGAGGAGCTTTGAGAAGCTGGCTGTGGCACGTGGTCCTGTGCGAGGGTGTCTGAGGGAGGCCCCTGTGGACCCATGCCGGGGGTGGGGGGACCACTGCTGCCCAGAGCAGAGCCTGTGTGTGCCGTGGAGCACAGGGAGGGGCCGGAGGGAAGCCTGGCCTTGGACCCCTGCGGAGCCAGGCTGCTCAAGTAGGAAGACCCAGCCTCTGGAAAGTGCTGTCGCACGCTGCTGCCTGGCCGCAGACCCAGGGCCCGTTCCTCAGTGGCTGAGCAGTGAGTTCTGCTTTGAGGGCCGGGGCCGAGTGCATATGGGGCTGCCCCAAGCTGATGCCCCGACAGCAGGCGGCGTTAGGCCAACAGCCCGTGTCCTCACGGGCCCTGGAGGCAGTGGCGGTCATGCGAGCCTGGTCAGGGTGGGGGCTGCCTGGGTACCCGCGGTGAGTGCTGTGTGGGTGATGACCTTTCCAGCGGAGTCTGATCTCACCCTACTGCCTCCCCCACCAGCCCTGCAGCAGGTGTGCTGGGGCCCCTGGTATCCCCGCTGAGGGTGCCCCAGCCTTGGGGACGTTGTAGTGACTGGAGCCTGTGCCTACTATGAGCACCTGGGCGTCCGGGGTCAGCGGGGGAGGACAGGGCCTCACCTGGAAGGCTGCGAACCACATGAGCCAGTCGAGGCGGTAGTGGTAGGGCGAGACAAGGCACGGCCGTCTCCGCAGGTCGCCCGGCTTGCACTTGAATTCGTAGTCCTCCCACACGGCGTCCGGAGCACTGGCGTTGGGGCTGGCTGTGCCCTGCAGGATGATCTCGGTTCGCTCCCTGGTGATGCTGTTGGGGAGGCCGGGTCAGGCGGGCTGGGCTCAGGGCAGTGGCAGGTGGTGGCTATGCCCCTCTACCCTGGTGCCCACCCTGAGCAGACCAGGCAAGGCTGCCGCTGTGGGTATGGCTGTGGCTGTGGCTGTGGGTGGACAGTCCTAGGAGGGGACTGGCCCCAGGGGAGGGAGAGCAGAACCCCCCTGGGCCAGGATTGCCCACGTGGCTGCTCGGGGCTGGGTCCCCTGGACAGGGGTCCCCCACAGGGAGAGACCACACCTAGGTCAGAGAGGTAGCCGAGACGGGAACCCCCAGGCATATGTGGTACCTTCCAAAGGCTCCGTATGTGTTGACGATTCTGAGGGGGTTGAAGGAGCTGTTCATGAGTTGCTTGGGGCTCAGCAGGTTGAGGACCACAGGGATGCTGAGCCAGGCGACCAGGATGCCCAGTGCCAGGTTGACCGCCTGCCGCACCACGCGGCCGGGGCCTGGAGAGAGAGATGTGGTTAAGCTTCTGCCCCCTAGGCCCAGGCCCCAGGCACCGGGAAGAGCTGAGGTTACCCCCTGCCCCTCAGCTGGCTGCCCCCTGGTCTCCGGCTCCTGTCCAGCTTCTCTGGGCTCACAGAGCTGAGGGCGGTGCCCTGGCCCTGCCTGGGAGTCTGGGAACAGGCCTCTGCCCACAACCTCCATAGCCCCCAGCCAAGACACCTTTTGAAACTGATGTGGAAACTGAGTCATGACAACGGCCCTCATGGGGTGGGCCTGGCTGTTACTCAATAAGAAAGGGCCAGCACCTCTAGGGACCAGCTATCCTGGGTCTGGGAATACAGGTCTTCTGTCCGTGTCCCCAGGTGTTCACCCACCGTGGGTCAGCGTAGGCCAGGCCTCCTGGGCTTCCTCCTTCTGCAGCTTTAGGACTTGGTCCTTGAGGCTGCCAGGCCCAGAGGAAAATAAGAACCCCACAGCAGCGTCATCGAAGCAGGCGATACTGGGCACGATGGTCAGCCAGTTCAGGAAGCTCAGGTTGCCGCTGACAATGAGGACCACCTGAGGGACAGAGCGGTGCCTCAGCCCCCGGCTGAGTGGAGACCAAGGATGGCTGTCCTCTCCACCGCCTGTGTTCCACCCAACCCCCCGGGGCCCCGCAACTCAGCAGTGACTCACAGACTCCACACCCAGAGGTGCTGGGGCAGAGGGGTTCCAGTTTCTTCTCAGAAGCACCTGTGGGTACCTGTGCTGGTTCCTGAGGGACCTGGGGGCAGGAGGCCATGGTCCAGGCCCTGCTTCCCTGTAGGCTGCACCTGGCCATCCCCGACCCCTGCCTTAAGAATGTCCATGCCCTGCCTGACCTGTGGTGGTGCAGTGGCTAAAACGTCGACCTGGAACACTGAGGTCACTCACAGGTTCAAAGCCCTGGGCTTGCTGGGCCAAGGCACATACAGGAAGCAACTATTATGAGCAGATGCTTCCCGCTTCTCCCCTCTCTTCCCATTCTTCTCTCCACTCTCTAAAAATCAATTAAAAAAAAATGTCCATGCCCTGAGTGATAGTGAAGGCAGATTCTTCTCAGAGCCTCCAGTGAGGGCCCAGCCTGCTGACACCTTGCAGAAGCCTCTGAGACTCTAGTTGAGGCCGTAGCCAAGGTTGCCCAGATTTCTGACCTTCAGAACTGTGTGTTGTTAACAAGGCTGTTGTTCGATGCTGTGGTTTGTATTTGTGACAGTTGTTATGGTGATTATTAATCAATACAGCCCCGACGTAAGACCTTGTAGTGTGTGTCCCTCCTCCAGGGAGGGGGCTATCCCACTAGAAGTGGGCGCATCTGGGGTCCCACGGCCTCTGCCGTTGAGAACCATGCCTCAGTAGTGTGGGAGGTGGACAGGGTGCCGCTGCTCGCCCTGTCAGGGTTGGGGAAGACAGTGGGGAACTCACCTATCTGTCTGCTTCCCTGTTCTCCACACCCTAGTGACCATGAACAAGGATGTCCCCTGGGCCACGGCACCCACTGGGATGAGTGTGGCAGGTTCCTGCTGGCCCACGTGTACCAGGCTACCCTGGATGATGCTTAAATAGAACACACTTCCTGTACTTTCCTAGTGGCTACAAGGTCAGGGCCCGGCCAGGGCTGTCGGTGGGGCCACTGAGAGGCCAGGCACTGCCCCTCCTTAAAGGCCTCGAGCTGCCCAACTGCTTCCGGCACAGGGTCCAGGGTGAGCCTGAAAGATGCAAGGTCCTGGAAGCCCAAATGTGCTCGGCAAGAAACCGGTGTGCCCCCCAAAGCACATGGAAAGGGGTCTGGGACCCTCGCGGTCACCCCTCTGGCATTGATGCTAACCCAGCGATCCGTAGAAGCTTCCCACTGAGAATCACCCCTCAAGGGATGAAGGATCCTGGCCGTAAGAACTAAGGTGCTGACAACATGGAGATTTCCTGTACACCCGGCCTCTCAGAGGCTCGCATCCTGGAGCCGCCTCTTACCCAGAACTGGGAGGTTCCTTCTACTGAGTGCACATTTTGTAAGTTGTCTTAGAGACTGGAAAATAACACCTTTGGCCTGATTATGCCCTGATGTTGGGTGGTGGGTAACAGGGAGGAGGCTGGTTTGACCTGAGGGGAGGGAGGCTACTGGGCTCACACTTACCCATGAGCCCCCCACAGAGGTATCTAGTCCCCAAGCACCCAGGGGCCCACAGGGCCTGCTGAGCACAGAGCTTCCTCGGTGAGGCGGACTACAATGACCACAGCAGACGACAGGCTGGGAGGTGGGCGGCCTCAGGCCCCACTGACCCCCACGTTAGGGTGCAGCCTGTGGGACGCACCCCAATGCCTCTGGAAAGCCCAGCCTGCAAGGGCCGTGGCTCCCGGAAGGGCAGGTCTAATCAGTCAGGAGGCCCTGGCCTAACAGGGACCAATGGTGTCCTTAAAATGCAGGGTCACAGGACACACAGTGGTCGCTGAAGGCAGAGGAGTGACGTGGCCACTGTAAAGATTCTCACAGCGGGAATGGCACTGGAGACGCAACAGGAACAGGAGAGAGAAGAATCTGTGACATCCATGCGGGAAGTCTTCACTTTTACTTTGTAAGTCAATTTTATGGATATGAACAATACAAGGCACCTGTTTTTAGCATATATGCAATGGCTTTCGACATATATTTACCCATGTAAATCATAAAATCCAGAACTTCTCCCCCCACAAACTTTCCTAGTGCCTGTTTGGATACAACATGCCCCCGCCCGCCCTGCAGTCTCTGAACTGACTTCTGTCACGTCCTGTCATTTTGCCTGTTTCAGAACCAGGTGTTGGTTCCCTTGCTCAGCTCCAGGTTCTGAGACCTGTGCTCCCGGGCCCCAGGGCGCCCCACACCTCGCAGAGGGACACACATGGGTGTCTACCTGTTCTGTGGCAAGTGGTGGGTGCACCCAGGTCCTGACTACTGTGAGTCAGGTTAACCTGAGCATTTACAGAGGTGGTGGCTAGTGCTCGGGTCATGTCACTGTCCAGAAGCCCTCAGCCCAGGCGGCCAGCATAAGCTTGCTGATCTATGTGGTGTTCCCTCGGGTCTCTCTCTGTGCTCGCAGGACTTCACTGTGACGTGCGTGTTCAAGTTTCTCCCCATTACAAAGAAAAACAAAGAACCAAGGAGCTGATTCCTTGGGCTGTCGGAGCCCTCTGTCCATGCACGTGTGTTGTGGTCGTTTCCTGCTGGCCGCTGGCCTGCCTTTCCCTTTGCCTTATGGTGTCTTTGGAAGAGGTGAAGGGTTACTTTTTTTGGAAAGTCTAAGTTATCAATTTTTAAAATCTTGACAAAATAATAGTGCTTTTGTGTTCTAGGAAATCTTTGCCTGCCCCAAGGTTATAAAGATCTAAAAGGTCCGTAGGTGGGGCTCTGACCCAATTGAGTCAGTTTTCCATGTGTGGTGTGATGTGAAGTTCAGAACTCTTCTCTCCAGCCCCAGAGGAGACAAAGGCATGAGGGTGAATGAGTCCCAAGTCCTCGGAGGAGCAGGAAGGTGGCCATGGCTTCCTGGAGTAGCAGAGGCGCTGCAGCCACCGGAAGGACCAGGAGTCTGGAACAACCGGCTAAGGAGGGACCCGAGTCACAGGTGCTGGGAGGTGACGGCCGGTGGACCCACGGTGGACACAGTTAAAGTGTTGGCAGGGAGACGAGTTGCCTCCAGCCTGGGCCTCAGGAAAGAGGAGCCAAGAGCCGGGAGCTGGGGGAGGAGCTGCAGGAGGCTAGGGACCCCACACAAGGCAGGGAAAGACAGGAGCAGAACCCATGCTCACCCGCATCTGTCAAGTGAGCCAGTGACCAAATGGATACAATTCTGAAGAGACTGAGGAAAAGATGAGACAGTTGCAAATAAACAGCATCCACAATGAAAACGCTGGGGAACAATTTCATTTTCATTTAACTTTGCATGAAGTTTTAGAACTGTTTCTATATATGTCTGCATTGCTGATTCCAAATCTGAAATCCGTTTTTTGGTGCATGCTCTAGTTTTTATGCAATTTTAATTTCTTTTTGTTACAGTTAATGACATGCATTGGTTTTTAAATTGGAGTTAAAGGGCAACGACTCTTGGATTGAACATAACCACAAGGCAATTAATGTTTTACAAACATCACTTTTACATACTTGTAGTTGTTTTTAAATGTAAAAAATTATTATCTGATAAAAACACCCTCTTATTCTGTTTTAAGATTGAATCATGGCTTCTTCAAGTAGGCATAAATGTAAGAATAGTCCTGACACCTTCTGTTATATATGTGGCTGTTACACACTTCAACGTCAAAGGCGCAATATTTCATCATTTGTGACACATGCATATATTGCCTATTTTCAAGTTCCCCTTGGTGATCAAGACAAGAATTGGGCTCCTCATATTGTGTGTCATAATTCTGAGGAAATGCTTCCTGACTGGACAAAAGGAAAACACAGAGGAATGCCTTTTGATATTCCCATGGTTTGGCGTGAACCTAAGGACCACAGCAGTGACTGTTATTTCTGTCTGATCCATACAAAGGGCATCGGCAAGAAAAAATGGCATATGATAGCATATTCTAATATTCCTTCAGCAATACGACCTATCCCACACTCTGAGACACTCCCGGTTCCAGTTTTCAATGATTTTATTTCTTCTAAGAACGAAGAAAGTGAACATGGTGATCAAGTGTATTTTGGTAAGATGCATGAGGAAATGGTTGTAGAATCTGAAGGGTCTTCTTCTGATGCTAAGCAGTCATTAACCCCTCAGCAGTTTAGCCAACCCAAATTGAATGACTTAGTAAGAATGACATAAAAATTGTCCTTGACTTTCTTAAGTATGAGGAGCATAACTGGATCATTTGTGTGGATCTTAAAATGGTAAATTTCCTGCTAGGACAACAGAGAGGTTTCACCAAGTATCCTTGCTTTCTGTGTTTGTGGGACAGCCGAGCTCGGGAGAAACACTGGACACAGAAGGAGTGGCGAAACATGAAGCTCTGGAAGTAGGGATGCAAAATATTGTGAATGAACCTGTAGTTAATCGAGACAGGATTATTTTTCCTACACTTTACATCAAACTTGGCTTCATGAAGCAGTTTGTTCAGGCTTTGAATAGAGAAAGTGAATGCTTTCAAAATATTATTTCTGCTTTTCCTGCCTTGTCTTTCGAGAAGATAAAAGCAGGTGTATTCGATGGACCTCAAATTCTAACCCCCATACCTGATGAAGAACTTGCCAGGAAGATGAATAAGGAGGAGAAAGCAGCTTGGCAGTCTTTTGTGGCAGTTACAAAGAACTTCCTTGGCAACAAAAAAGCAGAAAACTATGAACTTCTGGTTCAAAGGATGCTGTTGGCTTTCCACAACATTGGATGTAATATGAACGTTAAGATTCACTTCCTGAACAGTCACCTTGATAAGGTTCCCGAAAATCTTGGAGCTGTTATTGATGAGCAGACTACTGCTGGAGCATCAAATGAGATTGTCCTCAACAAGTACACAAACGCAAGAGCTACAAACACAAATTTTTCCCTGAATAGAATTTAAATAAGTTTTGCTCAAATTTCATGATTAAAAATAAGTGTTTTAATATGTTTTATTTTGAAATTGTAGTCAAATTCTGATGCAATCATATCTTTTAGTGTATTAGTGTATTTACTGCATTATATCAATTATTATACTTTCACAAAGATGATGCCCAAGAAGACATTCTACTTCATTATGTTAAACTAAATGTTGAAAATTTTACAATAAGATGAAAACTTAAAATCTTTAATTGCAAAAAAACCTGTAGCTTACAGAGAAAAACTAATGTCAAATTTGAGATCAGCACTCTTGAATTAGATAAGAACAAGTGTTTTTGTGGATGCAACAAAAATTTTGTTCCCCAGTGAAATGGTAAAATCACTGCAAAAACAAGAGGAATAAAAAGGGGAACTTCACGAAGTTCAATGTGTAACTATACCGGCACACCTAACCAGGTAGACACAATTCTGAAAGCAACAAAACCGTGACAAGCCAACAGTCACTAATCAGGCAGGGCCACCATCTCACCTCCCAGGTGACTTGACAGATGTCGACGCATCCTGGAGAGCGGATGGCCTGGTCTGGTGCTGTTACTGCGGAAACACGGAAACCCGTGGAGGGAGGGAGGGAGCAGCTACGGAAGGACATGAGGTGACCCACGCAGGGAGGAGGGGCTGCGTGCTCCTCGGATGGCAGGCAGGGACGTGTCATCTCTGTGTGGCCCAGCCCCACTCACCTCTGTTCTTCAAGGCTGAGCAAAACACAGCGATGCCCTAGCCCCTCGACTTCTGAATTTTAATTAAAGACGGTCTCGGTCCTGGCGAATTGGGAGGAACGCGAACAAGGTCACAGATGCTGGCCTAACGAGGGTCTGCAGGAGGGGCCCGGCTTTTGATGGGGCATGTCGGTTTTATGGATCACGACGGAGTTTTAGGATGTGTGACAGGAGAGATTATGGATTCACGGCTCTCCCTAGATTAATTTGGAAAACTAGTTTGGCTCTGAGCCCCAAAATAATTATTTCTTATTTTTCTCTGTCTGTGTGATGTTAACACACCCTGAACCAGAAAACATGGCCCAGCCTGTACCCTCTCTGGACCGGCGGTCTCTCCTGCCAGCTCCGCTTGGCCCCACAGGGTCCCCAGGCCTCTGGGCTGCTCTGGGCAGATGGGCTTCTTGCTGAAATCTGTGGAACATCACTGGCTCCCGACAGCCTGCGGCGGCTCTGAGCCCCACACCCCAGCCCCTCTTCCACCGTGGGGGAGGGTGGGGCAGCGGACTGACCCCATCGTGGGGCCATGGCGGGCGCCTGGCGTCCTGTGGTCACTCCAGCTCTAGCACCTTTCACATGCCCCCTGTGAGTGGTCTGGGCCAGACTCGCCCAGGATGAGACGGGAGCGTCCTTCTCACGTCCCTCCTCCTGCGGGTCTGACCTCCGGTTCTCAACCCCATAGACCTCTGGGCCTGCTCAGCTCCGCTGTCTCCCAGCTGTGTCAGCGACTTGTGGGGACAATGTCACAGAAGCTCAGCTGCTCTGCTGTGCCCCCGTCTCTGGGATATTGGCTGCTCGTGTTCTGGCTGCCCAGTGGCTCTTCTGCTAAATGCCTCACACTGTATCTGGCATGGCTCAGTGGACAGCTGGGCTGCTGCCCCCGGAGTCGCCCCCCTTGGTGGCTCAGCTGCGGAGCTAGGGCCCACTGTGCAGCAGGGATCCGGACAAGGACAAGCCACTCCCCTGAGGGGCCGCTGTCTGGGGCCACGTGCTGAGAAAGCAGGGCTGACCCTTCCCTGCCTGGGTCACAGCTGAGACGGCCGCTCACGCCGAGGACACCCAAAGCATGGCAACTCTTGCATTAAGAATGTGACACCCTGCCCCTCGGCTCCAGGGAACACGCAGCATGGGCCGGGAACACACAGGACAGCCAGCTTCTGCCCACAGTCCTAACAGACCTCGGGGAGCTGTGGCTCCTGAAGTCTCCCCCTCTGGCCCCACCAGGACACTCTCCTCATGTGCTGGGAGGGAGAACAGGGTGCAGGCCATGTGGGGAACAACCTGCCCTGCTCGACCTCACACCTGCCCTCAGAGCCGGCCCCGCAGGGGGCTGACGGACACCGAGCAGCTGCCTTCTCACCACTCTCCACTGGAGAGCCCTCGTGCCCTGGGATGCCCTGTCCTGTGCAGCTGCTGGCCTCTGGAGAAGCACCGGAACCCACCTCGACCCCTGAGGGATCTGTCTGGGCCACACACTCTCTCCATCAACGCTCATACCACCAGCAGACATGGCCCCCATGACCAGCAAGTCTGAGCAGGGCGTCCTGGTGGCTTACTGCGGGCGCTGACCTGCCCAGGGAGTCCCTCTGCAGCGGGCCTGCACACACACTTAGGCACCATCTGACCTTCTGGCCGTTCACGGCTCCTCTGAGACCCCAGAAGGCCCGGAGCAGGGAGAGGTATCCAGGGAAGCCCAGGCCAACATACCGCTAATTTGAACAGACCTTGATCAGTATACGGCATTTATCCACCTCTAGCCTCATATGATAAGGAGCATAACAGGAAGAATTGTGACAGGTGAAAAGCTAAATGGAGACTGCTGAAGCCTGGGTCAGTGGTTTAGAAAATGGACCCAAGACCTCCTTCCTGAATGTGGTGCAGAAATGGGAGAACTGATGAGGAAAATGGCTCAGTGAAGTCAGTGGCTTCACGATCAACTTTCCAGGGAAAGAACGACGTGAAAAGCAAGAACCAAAATTCCCAAGGTCAAAGCCACCAGGCCTCAGAGGCGCCGGGTGGGTCACAGGAGCGGTACGCTGCCCACGCACGTGCTCACGGTTTTTCGTTTCTAAGGGTGAATTAGAAGTACAAACATTATAAACATTTAGATTGAAAATGTAAAAAGTGAGTAAAAAGCGAAGAAGGAAAACAAGGGAAAGGTAGTCTGAGAAGTGCCAATCAAGCCTGTGGACTGAAAACCAGAACACAAGGTGGGGGGCACAGTGCGGGCAGCGCTCCGGGAGAAGGACCCTCGTCCCGTTCTCGGTCTGCGCGGACGCGGGTCCTTGGTGAGGGCAGAGAAAGGGTCCCATCCATGGCCACCCACTCCCTGCTTGTGAACAGGCAGGCTGGGCACGGCAGGGTGGGTAGGGCACACACCTGCACACTCACGGAACTTCCTGGCAGCAGCGGGCATGTTTAAAAGGATAATCAGGATGCAGCCACTACGTCTGGCTCCCAGTTGAGAAAGGACCTGGACAATGTGGCTCAGTGTCCGCCCCATCCCATCTCTAAACACTCACCACTGGGGACAAGGACTGAGAGGAGAGTCCCAGGGACACACCGCCTCCGGCACCCTCCCGCGCCTCCATTGAGCATGCTTCCCTGAAACCGCGTGGGATGACGCTCTCAGGCATGCGCTTCCTCCCACCGTGTGGAGCGGACCTGGTGAGAAGGGGCTCAGGGGGTCCCAGAACCGCACACAGAGGAGTGGCTGCGCGTGCACGCCTCCACCCCCCTCCACCTCCAGAAGCAGGGCCCAAGTCCGTGCCATCCGCTTCTGCCTCCTCGCTCTAACTTCACATTCCAGGGATGACAGTTTTTAAGGTTAAAACCCCACCAGAGATTTCTGCCTCCATGAGGGAGGAAGTAGCACTGGAGCCTCCATGGCCAATACAAACAACTGGATACCGAACAAAACAGATGAAGCAACTGTTGTGTGACATGTGGCTGTGGGCCCTGCAGGACTCTTGACTCAAGAGAGAAGGGAAACAAACAGCAGGAACGGCCTCGGCGCTCCCTGTGCGGAGGCACTTAGCAGACTCCCACCGGGAGGGGTCCCCGGAGGGCCGCGCCTGGAGCAGGACAGGTCAAGGGGCTTGGGCACGCCACACAGGAGGCAGCACACAAACGAGGAGTTGTAGGAATCCGTACGTGACCCCGTGAGTCTCTGCCAGCCACTGTGCTCACAGGCACAGGAGAGAGCACCACCAGGAGGCCTGGCAGCTCCCCAGCCCACACAGGTTTGGGAGGCGTTTGGGCTCTGAGGAGCCTGCGTGGAAAGACCTCAGGGAAAGCCAGCAGAGATCCCCTGCAAGCAGGGCTGCAATGAAGTCTGCTTTAGATCCACTCAGAGGATCTGAAGACAAGTATCAAGCTAATGAAACCAAGTTGCAAGTAAATTAACTATTTACTTAATTCGACACCACAACACAATGGCCAGTATCTAATCAACAGTTAACAGACAAGGCAAGTTAGTAGCAGCATGCCAGCCATCGCTAGGCAAAAAGGATTGGCTGGTCAATACAGAATCAGAAACAGAAGACAATCTGGAGCAAGTAAAGGAGAATGCTAAAAGAGCTACAGTCAATAAATTAAAGGATTTAAAAGAAAGCATGGTCCTAACTAAAAGAAATTAAGAAAATGATAAAGAAGAACCAAGAGGCAATTCGAGATTTTAAAAGGTAATATATGAAATGGAAAACTTACTGGAGAGGCTTTGGACAAAACTCACACAGAGAAAGAGAAAAGCTGGTGGCCGAGTAAGACCTTGCTCAACTGAAGCAGAGTGCACTGGAGCCGGCGATCCTCATGGAGCTGAGGAACAATGCACTCTGGTCTAAAATGTGTACTTTAGGTCCCAGAAAGAGGTTGGCAGAAACAGCAATGAAGAAATCATGTCCAAAAATCCTCCTCATTTGATGAAAACTATAAATGCACAGATCAAAGAAGCCTAAGAAATCCTAAGAACAAATTCAAAGAAATCCACACCATCGTGCATCAAATCAAACTACTGAAAACCAGTGGGAAAAAAAATGTAGAAGCAGCCTGCGGGGGAGCTACATGGCAACATGGCAAACCAGGACAGAGGACAAGGACTTGGGCAAAAACGACAGATGCATCTTCATCAGAAGAAAACACCATCGAGCTGCAGCATCACAACTAGAAAAATCCCCTCAGAAGACGGTGGTTGCAGTAAAGACATCCACCAGCAGCTTCCACAAAGACACGTTACAAATCAAACAGAACATTCTTGAGCAGAAGGAACATGGTTCCTGTGGAGACTTGGGCCTGTACAGAGGAAAGTAGAGCATCAGAAATGGTGAATATGTGGATTAATAGTAAATATATGAAAAATATCTTTTGAATTGCTTCTAAAGATAATTGACTATTTATTGAGCATGATGATGGTGGTTGTTGAAAACAATGTTTCAAAGATTATTCAAAGATTATAATGGTGAGTGAAAATATCACACAGAACACTGTGTAAGCTGTGATCATAGCTGGGCACGCACACTTTTGTGGCAGGAAACCCCACTACAGCCACATACCACGATGTAGACTTTCTTAAAAACTGTCTTGGACAATATTTAAGCACTAGGCAGGCAGTGGCTGGCGTCCACATGCCTGGTACTTCTTGCTGAGCAGTGCCAGGCACAGCACTGGTGGCAGCAGGCCTCAGTGGTAGCATGACCTTTTCCATGCTCCTCGAGCCTACCACAAGTGTTATCAACCACAGATCGCTTCGTAGTTCCTACCATGTGGCCCTGGGCCAGGCACAGGCAGCAGCTGACATAGGTCTGCCCCAGAGCTCTGCCCCAGAGGTCCCAGAACCAACACACTCAGTGGCTGCCTTCAGACCACACCAGAGTACCACCTGACTAACTCCACACACAGCACACCCAATGGGCGGTCCCGGCAGGCACCAGAGCCCCACTGGGGCAAATCCCACTCCGTAGGGTCAGCCCTTGCACAGCAGTTCCTCCACGTGGTGGTGGTCAGTCCTCACAGCCCATCAGCCTGAGGGCCAACCCCACCCACTGATGCGTCCGTAGGGCACACACAACTCACAAAAGGGACACCTACTAATAGGAACAAACACTGGAAGGCAGCCATTATGAGGAGATAAAGAAATATGTCCCAAATCAAAGAATAGGAAAAAATGAAAACAAAATGAGCCCAAATCTATGGGACACAGCGAAAGCAGGAAAATTCACGGCAATACAGGACTATCTCAAGAATAAGAACAATCTCAAATGAACGATCTTACCTTACACCTAAAGCAACTAGGAGAAAGAAACAAAGCCCGAAGTGAACAGACGGAAGGACAAAATAAATGTCAGAGCAGAAATAAACAAAGTAGAATCTAAAAAAATACAAAGTTTAATGAAACCAAGAGTGGCTATTTATTTATTTATTTATTAGTGAGAGAGATGAGAAGCATCAACCCATAGTTGTGGCACTTCAGTTGTTCATTGATTGCTTCTCATATGTGCCTTGACTGAGGGACTCCAGCTGAGCCAGTGACCCCTTGCTCGAGCCACAGACCTTGGACTTCAAGCCAGCGACCATGAGATCATGTCTATGATCCCACACTCAAGCCGGCAACCCCCTGCTCAAGCTGGTGAGCCTGTTCTCAAGCCAGATGAGCCCATGCTCAAGCCAGAGACCTCGGGGTTTCAAGCCTGGGTCCTCAGTGTCCCTGGTCGATGCTCTATCCACTGTGCCACCACCTGGCCAGGCAAGAGCGGTTCTTTGAAATGCTAAACAAAATTGATAAACCTTTGACCAGTATAAAATACAAGAGGGCCCAAATAAATAAAATCAGAAATGAAAGAGGAGAAATGACTACTGACATCACAGAAATACAAAGGATTATAAGAAGGCACTGCAAGCAAATGCCAGCAAATTAGACAATCTGGAAGAAATCGATAAATTCCTAGAAACATACTCTTCCAAGAAGAAAGAGAAAATCTGGACAGACTGCTAACTACTAATGAAATCAAATCAGTAATTAAAAAGCTCCCAACAAACAAAATCCTGGAATGAATGGCTTTACAAGTGAATTTTACCAAACATTCGAAGAAGACTTAACTCCTATGTATCCTTCTCAAGCTATAGTGTATTACAAAAAATTCAAGAGGAGGGGAGGCTTCCAAGTGCATTTTACGAGGTCAGCATTACCCTGATTTCAAAACCAGATAAAGACATTACAGGAAAAAGAAATTATAGCCCTGGTGAACACAGATGCAAAAATCTTCAACAAGATATAAGCAAACTGAATTCAGCAATAAATTAAATAGCTCATACACTATGATCAAATAGGATTTATTACTGGGATGCAAGTTTGGTTCAATACCCACAAATCAATTAATGTGATACATCACATAAACAAAGTGAAACAAAAATCATATGATCCTACGCTAGCTATTAGAGAAATGCAAATCAAAACTACAATAAGATATCACCTCACACCTGTTAGATTGGCTGTTCTCAACAAGACAGGTAATAACAAGTGTTGGAGAGGCTGTGGGAAAAAAACAACACCTTCATTCACTGCTGGTGGGAATGTAAACCGATGCAGTCTTTACGGAAGGCAGTATGGCAGTTCTTCAAAAAATTAAGAATAGAGCTACCACATGACCCAGCGATCCTCCTACTGGCTATTTTCCCAAAACACTTGACAACATTGGTATGAAAAGACACATGCTCCCCCATGTTTGTCACAGGATTATTCACAGTGGCCAAACATGGAAACAACCAAAGGGTCCTTAATAGAGAATTGGATGAAGAAGGTGTGGGACATATATATGATGGAGTACTACTCAGCCATAAGAAATGATGACCTATTGCCATTTATGACAACACAGCTGGACCTTGAGAAATAAGCAAACCAGAAAAAGTTAAGAACTATATGATTTCACATGTTGGTGGGACTCATGGACATAGTTAAAGGTTACCAGGGGGAAGGAGTGGGGGGGGAGAGTAAAGGGGGAAAATACGATGATGGAAAATTATTTGACTTTGGATGATGGGCACACAACACAATCAACAGTTCAAATGCTATAAAAATGTTTACCCGAACTGATATACTCATATTGATCAATGCCACCCCATTAAATTTTCTTTCTTTCTCTCTCTATTTCTCTTTCTTTTTCTTTTCCTTTTTTAAGGAGAGAAGGGGAGATAGTGAGACAGACTCTTGCACATACTCTGACCAGGATCCACCCAGCAATCCCTGTCTGGGGCTAATGCTCAAATCAACTGAACTATTTTTAGTGCCTGAGGTTGATGCTTGGACCAACTGAGCTATCCTCAGCATCTGGAACAATGCTCTAACCAATTGAGCCGCTGGCTGCAAAAGGGAAAGAGGAAGGGAAGGGGGAAAGAGAGGGGGAATAAAACAGATGGTTACTTTTCTTGTGTGCCCTGACTGGGAATCAAACACAGCCAGACTGATGCTCTATCCACTGAGCCAGCCAGCCAGAGCCAATTTAATTTCTAAATAATAAAAAAAATCATACGATTATACCAATAGACACAGAAAAAGCATTTGACAAAATCTAGCATCCATTTATGATAAAAACTCTTAGCCAAGTGAAAATAGAGAACATACTTTGACATAATAAAGGCCATATATGACAAACCCACAGCTAATATCATATTTAATGTTGAAAAACTAAAAGCGTTTCCTTTAAGATCAGGAACAAGACAAGGATGTCCACTTTCACCATTTTTATTCAACACAGTACTGGAAGTACTAGCCATAGCAATAAGACCAGTAAAGAAAATAATAGGTATTCAAATTGGAAAGGAAGAAGTAGGACTGCCATATTTGCAAATGACATGATACTATCTAGAAGAAACCTTAAAAAATTCCAAAAAACTACTAGAACTGATAAATGAAATTAGCAAAGTTACAGGATACAAAATTAATATTCAGAAATTGGTTGCATTTTTATATACCAATAGTGAACTATCAAAAAGAGAAATTAAGAAAATAATTCCATTTACAATTGCATTGAAAAAAAATACCAGGAATAAATTTGACTAAGGAGGTAAGAGACTTCTACTTGAAAAATCACAAGACATTGAAAAGAGAAAAGGAAAAAGATACAAATAAATGAAAGCATGCATTGTGTTCAGGGATGGGAAGAATTAACATCGCTAAAATTTCCATACTATCTAAAGCAAGCTATAGATTCAATGCAATCCCTATCAAAACACCAATGGCATTTTTCACAGAACTGGAAAAAATATTCTAAAAATTTATATAGTACCACGAAAGACCCCAAATAGCCACAAAAATCTTGAGAAAGAAGAACATAGTTGGAGGTATCATGTTACCTGATATCAAACTATACTACAAGCCTACAACAATCAAACGGCATGGTACTGGCATAAAAACATAGATCAATGGAACAGAATAGAGAACCCAGAAATGAACTCATGCCTATAGGCAGGAATATACAATGGGGTAAGGATGAAACAGTCAGACAGAGAAAGACAAACACTGTATGGCTTCACTACATACAAAAGAAAAACAGATTCATAGGTACAGAAGACAAATTGACAGTGGGCAGATGGGAGGGAGGGTTGGGGGGCTGGGTGACAAGGTGAAGGGATTAGAAAGTACAAGTTGGCAGTTACAGAGTAGTCACAGGGATGGGAAGCACAGCACAGGGAATACAGTCAGTAACAGTGTGATAACCATGCAGGTGCCAGGTGGGTACTAGACGTATCAGGGAAGCACTTCATAAATTATATAGATGTCTAACCACGATTCTGTACGCATGAAAGTAATACAAAATAATACTGGACATTAACTGTAACAAGAAAAAACATGGGACAGTCAGCAGGCATACCATGGGTCTTTTTCTTCGCTTTTTACCTTTCAAATCAGTTATTTTCCATTTAAAACAAGAAAAAAAAGCTACCAGGGGGGCTCTTGGTGCCTCTGGGGTCCACTGGCCACTCCAGACATGTGAGGATCACTCCCCAGTGGCATGAACAATAGGCCCTGAGGTGTCACCCTGGCTCCTGCAAGGAGCAATGCTGCAGAGGCTCCAGGGGGCTTTCCCAGGCTTTGATTTGGGGCCCAGTCATCTTGCTAGCTGTGACCTGAGCCTTCCTTGGGGACAAATGGCCCGAGTTATTCCCGGTGATCTGTAATTGCACCGACCTATCATGAATAAGGGGTCTGGTGGTAGCCAGCACTGGGCAGATCTGACCAGGGCCCTCAGTGAGCGACAGACCCCCAGGAAAGGGGTCCAGCTGCTCAGCACAGGCAGGGATGGGACCCACACAAGGTCTTCTTTAGCCTCTGAATAAGAGAATCGGAAAAAGCAATCCACCACCCCACATAAGCCTCCGAGAGAGGCCTGCATCCCTGCAGCCCCGGGGCTGCCAGCCTGGCTTTGCCTGATGCTGTGGTGGACACAGGCCCGGGCCACACGAGTGAGGACACAGAGCAGCTGGGCCCACATAAGCAAGGACACTGCACAGCCCGGGCCACACGAGTGAGGACACAGCACACCTGCGCCCACATAAGCAAGGACACTGCACAGCCCGGGCCACACGAGTGAGGACACAGCACACCTGGGCCCACATAAGCGAGGACATTGCACAGCCCGGGCCACACGAGTGAGGACACAGCACAGCCGGGCTGAGACGCCTCCTAGGAGTCAAGCCTTCTTCCTGAGGCTCTGGGTGGCACTGATGTCCATTTGGCACTGTTACCTGGATGGACAGTAACTTTAAATCAATGCCTGGTGACACCAGTCGTGCTTTCTAAAGAGGTCGTGTTAGCCTAGCCTCAGCCCTCTGCCCAGGGGCCTGCAGCTCTGGCTGCAGACCTGGGTGCAGGAGCCACGTGGGGCCATTTCTCTGTACAGCTGCAGGAGCACCAGCCCCAACCAATGCCTGCTCCACATGACCATGATGCAGAATGTTGTGGCGCAATAGGATTCTCAAGGCCCAATAATTTTATCTGGGTGAGAACTAAAAAATGCACTTTGAGCACAAGCATATTTCCAAATAACCCCACAGGTCATTCTAAGGTGAGCCCAGCTAGGGCACAGTTTTGGGGATGAAACCCTGTTTCTAATATAGTGACAGGAACCATGGGACATCACTTGGCCGTGCTCAGTGCTCTTATCAGGCATGCACGGGCTGTGTGTCCCCTTTGATGTGCCCCGTCCATCTGCAGTCATGTGCATGGTCCCTGCATGCTGTGATCTTTCTCAGCATCGCTGCAGCGTCTCCTCCAAGGGAAATGAGTCAGCCAGGCCGTGCATCTGTGTTTACGCCAGCCGGTGGAGCCCTCAGTGCACCCTCAGCGCACCACGCCACCCATGGGACACCCGAATGGGGCAGGAAGATGAGCAGCGAGCGCTGGAATCTCGGACCCATGAGACGCTGCGGCGGATGTTTTAGGATGACACAACACAACCCCGAGGAGGGAGGGATGGGCTTCTGGAACTCCCTGCTGGGCTCTCAGCTTGCACGGCCTTGCAGAGGACACATGCATACTCGCAGGGGACTTTCTGCAGCCAGGAGTGCAGAGGCAGGTATGCCGGGACCCCAATCTGGGCCCAGAACCCAGGGCCAGTGGAGGCAGAACTCTGTGCCCACAGCCATGACAGAAGCCTATGACTGCCCCCTCCCAGGCCTCTCCCTCAGGCTTGTGGCTTGGCATTGGAGCGCGGGTCTGAGGCTGGGATGCTGCACCTCTCCTATTAGACAATGGCCTTGCAGAATCCTCCAGAACAGCTGTGTAAACAGCGTGGGAGGAGGTAAGGTGCTCACATCCTCAATCCTCTCCCAGGGGAACGAACGGAAACAAACAGAACCAGAGACGCCTCTTGGGGTCCCAGGCACAGAGACAGGAGTTCGGCCCCCATCAGGGCACCTTGTAAACCCGTGGGGCGCACCTAACACGGGCCACTCCCCAACGGGACTGACACGCCCGGCCCAGTACAGCAGCTCCGCAGAGAGCTGAACAACTGCTCTGAGTCTGCGCCCTGAGGCCTCTAAGCCTGAGACCCCACACTGCCTGCCAGGGCACCGGGCACGCTGCAGCTGGGCTAGCTGGCCTCTCTGATTTGGACAGCTGAGGCCCGACCCCTGAGGCGGCAACAGACCAGGCGTCGGAGAAAAGCCACCGCTCTGGGGTTCTCCTGCCTTGTCCTGGGCATGGCGAGGACATGGGGATGAAGAGGACAGCGCTGGGGACATGCCTGGACCGGGCCTCCCAGGCCTCCATGGCTGGAACGCAAACATGTGGCTGATCTTCGCGAGTAAAGTCCGGAGCCAGAGGTTGGGAGCAAGGCCCTTTGAGGTCCAGCTCTGGCCTTCCCCTGCTTAGTGTTCCTGTGCCACCACCAGCCACCACTGTCTACCAGGGCCACAGACCCTAGAACTGGGTAGAGACCTAGCCATTTGGGCTGAGGCTGCTGGGAGCCATCTAGGCCTGAGCCCGGAGGCCATTCCCCCTGGTGTCAGGTGCCCTGGCTGGGGTTGGTATTCAGATCTACTGCCAGGCCAGGTCCAGATAGCTGGTCCACGTCCTGATGCACCCACCGTGAGACTCGAGCCAAGTGCAATGTGAAAAGACAAGGGCGTGCTGAGGCCGCTGGCTCAGTGGTCACTGTACGGATCTCCCAGACCTCATTTTCCACAGGTACTGGTAACCACACTTCCTTCGATTGTTTTTTTTTAGGTAATATGCAACTTGCTTTCCATTAGTGCTTGTCAGAGCTGGCTTCGGGTTACCTGGAGGGTCCCCACAGACTCAGTGGAGTTTATAGCCCTGAGAGGGTCCCACTGATTCAGTGCTTGTAAAAGCAGCAAAAGCAGTGACTAATTAATGCCCTGCAGCCCCAAGAGTGGGTCTCAGTCACCGGTCACCATGGTGGCCACGAAGTCAGGGCCTCCTCAAACAACAGGGGAAGGTCCTGCATGAGGTGGCACCCATCCTGGTGGATGCTCAAGTCTCCACGGGAAGCCTCCTCCCACTGGCTTGAGATCACAGGGCCATGGGGCCTAATGGCATGTGGAGCGGGCACAATGCAAGGGCTACTGGCCAGC
This sequence comes from Rhynchonycteris naso, assembly GCA_037038555.1. Classification (NCBI taxonomy): domain Eukaryota; kingdom Metazoa; phylum Chordata; class Mammalia; order Chiroptera; family Emballonuridae; genus Rhynchonycteris; species Rhynchonycteris naso. Next base: position 199,524,889 of record CM073000.1, on the reverse strand, counting down.
CAGGGCTCTATATTCAGCCAGCTTTGGCAAGTTTATGCATAAACTGTGGTACATCCAGACAATGGGGTATCATTCAGCAATGAAAAGAAATGAGCTCTTAAGCAACAGAAAGACAAGAGGAACCTCAAATGCATATTACTACCTACAGAAGCCAGCGTGAAAGCCTACATCCTGGATGATGCCTCATGACACTGGAAAAGGCAAAGCTATGGAGACAGGAAACAGATCAGTGGTTGGTGGGGGAGGAATTATCTAGAGAGCGCAGGGGCTTTCTGGGGCAGTGACATTACTCTGGATGGTACTACAACGTCAATACACGGCACTGTGCGTCTGTCCAAGCCCACAGAAAGTGCAATGTCCAGAGTGAACTGTAGCAGAAACTAGGAACTTCAGTTAATAATAAAGTATCAAGCTCTGGCCCTGGCCCGATAGCTTGGTTGGTTAGAGCATTGTCCCAAAGTGCAGAGCTTGCTGGTTCAATCCCCCGGTCAGGGCACATACAGGAACAGATCGATGTTCCTCTCACTCTCTCTCTCTCTCTGTTTCTACCCTCCTCTTCTTCTCTTGCTAAAATCAATAAACAAAAATTTAAAAAATAACAAAGTTTCAATGTTGGCTCATCGGTTTTAACAAATGTATCACAAGATGTTCACAATGGGGAGGGGTAAGGGAATCTGTTACACTCTGCTCAGTTTTCTGTCCCCCTAAAACTGTTCTGAACAGTCTCTTAATTAAAAAACAAAAAAGTAGAGGAAAAACACTGGGGCAGTGACAGCGGGTGAGCAGGCAGGGACAGAGACGGTTAGAGCATTCTAAGGCTGGAGGGGCGTCGTGGCGGCAAAGACAGGGATTAAGTTTAGACTTTCAGCGAGTTAACGAAGCACGTCCTCACCTGAGTGGGTACATAACAACAGAGTGTATGACTTACTACTTAGGAGAGGAAAATTATGGAATGAAAAAGAAAACAGAAAAGGAACGCTAAAAGGGACAAAAGAAAACAACAAAGACGTGGAAATAAACCCAGACACGAGTCGAGATGTGTGGACTTGTTATGTAAGAGAATGAACGTCAGCCTCAGTTTGCAAAGGATGCTGCTCTGCGCCGTGACAGGGGCCACGCTAGAGAAAAGGTCACGGGTCGCAAAGAGGTCACAAGTCCAGATGTGGTAAGAACAAGAGAATATTATGACTGTGTGTGTGTGTGTGTGAGACGGAGACAGAGAGGGGGTCAGATGGGACAGACAGACAAGAAGGGAGAGAGATGAGAAGCATCAGTTTTTCATTGTGGTTCCTTAGTTGTTCATTGATTGCTTTCTCATATGTGCCTTGACCGGGGGCTACAGCAGACCGAGTGACCCCTTGCTGGAGCCAGCGACCTTGGGCTCAAACTGGTGAGCCTTGCTCAAACCAGATGAGCCTGCGCTCAAGCTGGTGACCTCGGGGTCTCGAACCTGGGTCCTCCGCGTCCCAGTCCAACGCTCTATCCACTGCACCACCGCCTGGTCAGGCTATTATGACTTCCTCTGGGTGGGGGGACAAATAAATTTTATGAACAAATGAACAAATTCCCAGGAAAATGTTTGCCACTAAAGTTGCCTTCAGAAGAAATGGAAAGCCCATGTGTCTGACAGCCACCAGACGTGAATCAGTGGTCGCAGAGACCGCGAGAGGCCAGTGGCTCAAGCAGAAGCTCTGTCTCTGTCCTTGTCACCTCATTGGGAGAAGGAGGCCGGCTCCGCCAGAGTGACGATGAAAGGTGAGCAGAACCAGGTGAGGTGAGCGCAAGATGGGAAATTACAGCCGAATCTCATTCACTGACAGCCATGCAAACCCAACACAAAACATTAGCAAACCGTACCCAGTGACATATTAAAACACACAGCATGACCAAGTTGAGTTTATCTGAGGAATGTAAAATTGGTTCAACACTAGCAGTGTTCATGCAATTCACCACATTAACAGATTAAAGGGAAGAAAAGTGACCTCACAAGTGGTGGGTAAAACCCCCGTTAAAAATTCAACATCCATCATCACTAACAATACCCCAAACAAAACTTCCTAGTGAACTAGAAACAGTAGAGAACTTGATGAAGGCAGCCACAAAACCCAACCAACCACACCACCGACGGGGACATCTCACTGCGCCAGGGAGCAGCTCCTTTGGAGTCGGGGGGCCCCACTCCTGGTGCCCACTGCACCTGCGATCCAACCCCAGAATGCACGCAGACCCCAGAAAACAAGGACAATAAACAGGAGCGTAACTAGCAGAAGGGGGGCTGGGGGAGTAACGAGGGTACCACCATTAATAGCATGTAGGTCCTACACGATAGGAACACACAACAATCAGGACACAGAAATCTAAATTCCCACCGGTGTATTATATTTTTGGGGAACTGACAAGCGATGCGCACAGTCACGGGGTCTGCAGGCGCTCACCTGGAACAGGATCTGCAGGGCGCCGTGGAGGAGGCACATCCGCCGTCCGAGGAAGATGAAGAAGGGCACCACGAGCTCCAGGAAGTGGTTGCTGAGCGTCTCAAAACGGTGGACCCACCATGGGGACTGGTGCAGGAAGTAGGCCACAGGGTTGGGCACCGGCTGCGTCTGTGGAACAAAGACCTGTGAGCTGCGCCCTAAGCCCCACTCTACAGGGGGCCTCAAGCTGCCCGCACAGCCCGGCCCATGTGGTGCCCACTGGCCGGTTGAGGGTGGCGAGTGGGCTTTTGGGGGAAGGCAGTGTCCGGGACTGTCCTGGTTGGAAAAGGCATGGGGGAGGCTGGTGCCATGGCCCTTCCTCCGGCAGCTCACATGCTGCCGAGACACGAGTTGCCAGGACAGAGATGATGGGAGCCCGTGTCTAGGCCCTCTTGGGGTGCACGTCAGAGGCATCCTCAACTTGCCTGGTTTCCTGTAATTCTGACATGGACCCATTCAGGGGCGCCAAAAGCCCTGATTATGGGGGAGCTCAGATGCTGGGGAGAGCCTATGGTCAGAGCCCCAAGCAGCACTGAACACTGGAGAGCCTTGTGGGGAAGAGAGGGTCCTGGGGGACACTGGACTGTGGGCACCTGTCTCAGGAGAACGCTTACATGTGACTGATTTCTGCCTGAAGGGTAATGAAGGCTGGGCGAACAGGGTCCCAGTTCCAAGTGTGTTCTTGGGAATACGCATATTCAATGTGGGCAGGCACAATGCATGCCGGGAAGCTCGTGTGATTCCTCAGCTGCGCTGCTGGCCACCCCGGGGCCCACCCAACAGGCCCTGTACCTCTGCCCACAAGGCCCTGTGCTCACCCAGCCCCCATCTGTAGCTGAGGCTGGGAGCAGGCCATGCAGAAGGGCACGCGGCCATCAACGCTTGGAGGAGCCAACCGTGCCATCACTGTGTGGGGCTGGGCACATTCCTACCCACAAGGGTCCGGATATTCCTGGAGGCCCAGAGTAACATTCAGCTGGCGATGAAGGACACAGGTCTCAGTGTGCACAGGGCCCCTCCATTCTGACAAGACTCTGGGCACCGGCGGCTCCAGACCCAGGTGGGCCCGCTGGACCACCTCTACCAGGAGCTGCCCTGCATACCTCTTTCTTGGTAAAAGGCCCCACTTTTGCCAATAGTCCCAGACAGTCAGTGAAAGTGAGTTTGACAAGCTGGCCGCATCCTGCCCATGGTGAGGGGAGCTAAAATGGGAGCCCCTTGCCTACCCTGGCTGCCCCAGGGGCTCCTGTCATGAACACAGCCTCCTCCACCCCAGCCATCAGTCAGAGGGAGAAGGTGGAGGCCTAGGGTACTCTGCACCCTCCCACACCAAACCATAAGCAAAGGAGGGCATCATCAAAGCAGGTGGGATGCTATGACAATGTATCCATGGCGACGTCAGCATCATCACTGGCTCCAGGTGAGCTGGCCCTGATCCACTTACCTGGGCAGAGGGGACATCCCGAGTTCCACCCATGGGGATGTGGCCAGCCCTGGTCTCAAGCAGCATAGATGTGGCTCTGAGGACCTTTTCTTCTCCCCACCGACCTCCCCCGCCAGGCCCCTTGTTGAAAGGGCACCATGGTCTGACCTGTGGTGGCGCAGTAAATAAAGTGTAGACCTGGAACGCTGCGGTCACCAGTTCGAAACCCTGGGCTCGCCCGGTCAAGGCACATTCAAGAAGCTATAATGAGTTGATGCTTCCCACTCTCCCATCTCCGCCTTTCTCTCTCTCTCTCTCTCAAATCAATAAAATTTAAAAGAAAGAAAAGGGCACCATGTTCCTGGGCTAGAGAGACCGAATTTTATAACTCCAGTTCAGGCATCGCCCCGTTGAGGGCCACACACAAGGATGTGGGGGCCTGGGGAGGAGAGTGGCCTAGCTGCCAGCCAGCAGGAAAACACAGGCTTTGAGCAGAAATGTCCCAGGCAGCCCTGCTTGTCCCCCAGTCCTGGAGACGCCCATGGAAACAGCCATAGACAGGGTGGAGCCTGGGTGCCCTCCATTTCAGTCCTGGGCCCAGAGGTGGAAGGACAGATGTACACAGGACCCACTGCCCATGCTGCCTTTGGGCCTTGTCTGTGTCGCCTGCGGTTTCTGCTATGCCCGGCCCCCGAACCCCCACAGCCAGGGCTCCCTGGACATCGGTTCAGGGACAAGTGAGCACAGCGCACACCCCCTGGACGCAGCCTCCCATTCAGAGTCACCTGGCCCTGACTGCCCTCGGGATCCCCTGGACAGGATGGCTGTGTCCCTTGCCCTTCGGAGCAGGCTGACCAAGGTGGACCGATGAGCACAAAGGACTTCGCAGTTGTGCAGAAAGGTCTGCGGAGCCTTATCTGAAAAGCCCACTGGGGAGGGCCTGTGTCGGGCCTCCTCCTCTCGGTTCCAGCCGGTGCAGGACGCTGACGTGAGAGCAACCGGGAGCAAGGTGTCTGCAGGGGGGTAAGCCAGCGACACGGGGTGAGAATGCGTTTCTACAAGACTTCCGGAGCGTTCACATCGGAGTGTCCTGACACCGGCCCTTCTCCAGGAGGCGTGGGGCCTCCGTGTCCTGCTGCGGATTCTCAAGGAGCCTGTGTGGAAGTCCAGCATGTGCCCCTCGGAGCGGCAGCCCCTGTGACTTGTACGGCACGTATGAGAACAAGAGGAAGAAGCAGAGCTCGCCATTGCTCGCTCAGAGCTGGGGAAGGAAGCCGGGCCCTTTACTGAGCGATGTTGCGGGGAGATACCTGCGCGTTCTCCGCCTTCGGAGGGAAAAGCAGCAGGGAAACGGGATGTTGGCGGCAGAGATCAGCCTTAACGACATCCCCTAAGTGTGTCCAAAAGAAATAAACAGCCTTGGCACAAAAAGAGTAAGTCACTGAGCGGTGCCCACGACCCGGCCAACAGAACCGGATCCGGGCCGAGCAGCTGCTACGTGCTCCACGGCCACTGCCGCCACCTCCGAGCAGCGCTCCTGACTTTCCATGAGGGGTCAATGGCCCTTCCTGCCACTCAGGAGCAGGGCACCTGGGGCAGTGCCTGTCTAGTTGGGCTCCAGCATTTTCATGTCCTAAACATAAACGCCTGTTTCTGTGGTTGGCGCAGACTTCCAGGAAATGCATCACAGGGACCGGGGATGCTTCCCAGGCTGTATGAGGCATTCTGTGTCCTCACTGAAGCCACCAGTGAGACACCTTCCCAGGATGGGGTGGGGCTGAGGATAGGGAACTGCAGATACTGGGTGACTCCTCCACCACAGTGCGGCCCGATGAGGCCTCCGGGTCCCGTGCCTTCTCAGTGGGAGCCTGGATAGAGGACTTGGATGCTGGCTAAGGGGACATATCACGTCTGAACAGGGGAGGAACATGACGCACATTTAATAAGCCAGAACAGCTACCGCAAGTTCACGTTACTTCAGATTGACGTGATGTTTCTTAGCTCCCACAGGTGAGCGTGCAGTGGGGGTAGCTGGGAGACCAGCTCCCTCCCCGCTCCCGGGAGGACTGAAGCCAGTTCTGCAGGAGGGAGCCCAAGGTGGGCTGCGCCCTCAGCCCGAGCAAGCGGAGGTGCACGCATCCTGTAAATGAGAACAAATATGGTGCCCGTGACATTAGCAGTCTGACCACACGGAATTCCTTGAAAGGCTCCGTTTTCTGAGGGCCCCGCTCCCCGGGGAGCGACGCGTTTCGGCTCCCTGTGTGGATTTACGACCTGCCAGGGGGCGGGTGGGGCCGAGTCTGCCCGCTGACCCCGACAGACACCACACCGAGCCCTGCTGGTCGGGGCGGCACCGCCGGGAGGGTCTCAGGGCTTCCCTTCTCTTGCAAGCCCGGGGCAGTTTTATTTCTGTTTGCACTGGGTTGGAAAGAAAACACCATGTCGTAAAATTTGGTTGTAAACCGTGGAAGTGGCGACTGGAGCATCGCACCCCATAAAGCATGGGGAGGGGCGCCCAGTGCCGCCTGACGGCCGCTGGGCTGCGCCCCTCACACGGCCATGTGTCCCGAGCATAGCCCAGCCCCGCGCAGCGACTCAGACCCTAGTAACATTTTACAAGAGGTTCCCTTAAAGAAATGACAGTTTTAAATAAGGAAAACATGATGAAAAGATGAAGAGTGACGAAAACTGTTTAGGGATTTAGAGGGTAACAAATCTTTGGGGAGAACAATGTCACTTCCTGTGGGGGGGGGGCAAGTACTCTCTCGACACCTGCCCTCCCGTCCCTCAGTGAGAAGTCCAAGAAGAGCAGAAATGGTTTCTTCAGCCAGTTTTCCATTTTAGGTACTACAAATTATGTGTTTGGGGTTTTAATGAGAAGGGAACACACGTGACTCTTGTCTGAAGAATGAGTTTCTTAAAACTCTGAAGCCCCACTTGCTCCATTTTAACAGAAAGCCCTCGGGCTGTACCCCTCCTGCTGATCCAGGACCCTGTCCCTCACAGAGCTGGGAGGCAAGACTCTCGGGGTGGGGCAGCCCCCTTACACAGCTGAGGGCGCTGGTGGCTCTCCAACAGGAGGGAAGGGGACATACCATACACGTGTTAAGTCAGGGTCTTGGACAAAAAGCCCGACTATGGGGTTTCACATGCAGCTGCGAGTAGCCCGCCATGGGCAGCGCCCCGGACGTTGGCGTTGACAGCTCCTCCCCACAAGGCCACAGCTGACGCGCCAGGGTGTCCTCATGGTGCCCACCTTGTGAACGTGAGCCTCCCCGTGGCTGCTTCCTACCTCCCACCAGTGCGACTAGGAAAGGACAAAAGAAAAGTGAGTCATAGTGTGGGGATAAACAACAGGACACACAGGCCCAGGACAACCGAAACGCTGCTCATGGAAGGAACGTGGACAACGTGTCGTCAGGCTCCTTCAACATGGTGGCTCCCCAAGAGCTTCCACACACCATGCTCCCAATGGACACGGCCCTCCTGACTTAGGGCAGGGCCAGCCCGGGTCCCGATGCGGGGATGACAGAGCAGCATCCTTCAAGCGCTGAAATAAACCTAGCATTCTAAACCTGCCCCAAACCTCTTTCAAAACCAAAGGGGAAAGAGAGACTCAGACAAAAAAAGGCTGGAAGAACTCCTCACCAGGACACCTGCCCATGGGAGGAAGTTGTCAGGTGGAGGAGAAATCTGGGTTCTACCCAGGGCGAAGAAACCAGGTACGGTGAGCACGTAGGTAGTGTGTGAGGTTCTCTTTCCAATTTAATGGGATGTCTTTAAAGAGTGATCTGTTTAAACAAAAATAACACCGTATAACGTATGACAACACTCGCAAAAAGGTCAGGAGGGAATAGCGGGAGAACATCATTGTCAAGTTCTTTTACCATTTATGAAAGAAGTAGAGTTATCACTTGAAGGCAAGCTGTGATGAATTCAAGATTTATGCTATAAACCCTAAAACAACCACAAAAGTAAAACAACAAAGAGTTACAGCTAATGAGGCAAGAAGGGGGAAAAAAAAGGAGTCATAAAAAACGTTCAACTCATCCAAAAGAAGCAGAAAAAGATGAAAAAAGAAATAAAGACGGAAACTTAACATATCAGAGATCACATTCAATGCAAGTAATCTAAGTACAAAACTAAAAGGCAGAACTTGCCAGACTGAGTAATAAACAAGACCCACTACATGTTGCCTGGAAAAGACGCACTTCGAATATGAAAACACATGTAGGTTAAAAGTTAAACTTGGAAAAATGCGAATCATGCAGACCACTCGTCAAAAGAAAGCTAGTCATTATATTAATATCAAAGAAACTTCAGAGCAAATAATACCATCAAGCATAAAAGTTCATTTCATAATGCAAAAGGGGTCAGTTCATCAGCAGGTACAACACTCAAACATGTATGGCCTTACAACAGAGCTTCAAAATACACAAAGCTAAGACGGACAGAACCGCAAGTAGATACAGACAGATCCACAATTCCAGAGATTTTAATCACCCCTCTCTCAATACTTGGTAGGACAGATAGAAAAAAAGTAAGGATTTAAAAGACTTGAAATACACTATAACCAGCTTGAATTAATGAACATTACAGAACACAGAATACACATTCCTTTTTAGGCTCAAATAGAACATTCACTAAGACAGACCATATTCTGGGCCACAAATCAAGTTCAAATAAATTTAAAAGGATTCAAGTCACATACTGTATATTCTCTGACATTGAAGGAATTAAACTAGATGTCAATAGCAGAAAATGGCTGGAGAATTCTCACATTTGGAAAATCAGTTACACATTCTAACTGGCCTTCGTGGAGTTTACATTCCACAGCAGTCACACACAATCCCGGAGTTGTTATCAGCTTATAGTTGAGAGAGCAGAATTTGAACACTGAGGTAACTTGCTCAGAATCACACAAGCCAGAAGTGGGTGCCCTGAGAGAGCAGGCGGCACGGGTCTGCTTTAAGAGTATGGGATGACCTTGGTTCAAGTTTGGACGATACCATTCTGCAGGTCTCTGCTGTAACAGCAGTGGCCATCGCTGACCCTGAGGCTGCATTCTCACCTCTCATGGTCATGGCCTTGGCCTGGTGGGGCCAGTTCTTCTGGGTGCTCCCAGGGCATGGGCCCCACCAAAACCACCCTGCAGTCAATCACCCAGTCAGGCCACGCCCCCTGCTGGCCCTGACATTCCCTAGGCCCATCACCAAATCCCCCCCACCCAGTCCCCAGTACACACATAAAACACCCTCTTCCTGCAGAATCAATAAAACTGCCAATGGACAAAGCAAATAAGCTGCAGCTCCCAATCTGCTGGAGGCAACTCAGCCACAGCTTCTATCAAGTTCACATTTACAGCTTCCACGGTAACAGCAAACTCGATTCAAATACTTTCCAGATTGGTGCCCCCTGTATCTAAAGGTGCTTGGTGACCCCCATCCAATTATGGTACAAAACAGCTGGTATCCCAGGTCCCAGGGTAGCAATTAAAAGTAGAACCCACTGGCCTGAGACACAAACAGAAGCTGCCCGCACCTGGACTGTGTCTGGAATGCAGGAGGAAGAAGGATCTGCCTTGCCTGTGTGTGGGGTCGCGAGGTAGCCCAAACTGAGCCTGCGCACCGTGCACCCAGGGCTCAGGGGCCGTGAAACACTCTGGTCCCAGGTGGTTGGCTGGCCCGGTGTTTGCAGGAGGATTGCTGCAGCTCACCCAGAGGCTTGGCCAGCATTTAGTGAGCAGCCTTCCTTGACAACGGCCATTACCAGGAAGGCAGCTGGCCGCCTGTGAGGTGAGGAGGGCCTTGGAAGGGGCTGGAGACTCCCATCAGCACTGCCATCCTGGACGGCAGGGCCTGTCCGTGGGGCTCAGCCCAGGAGCGCCTTGGTCTAGCTGCTAAGGTCTGACATCTGGGAAGGAGTGCCTGGCCCGGGTTTGCAGGGGGAGGAACAGTGTCTCGGGACAGGTGGCCACAGCAAGCCCGTCATGAATTGAGAGACACTGGGATGAGGGACCATTTTCTGCCTTGACATATTGGAAGATGTGTCCTAGACAGGCAGTAGCCTTCCTGATCTCAAGAGAAAGGAAAAACTTCTTCTAGAAAGGCCTGCAAAAGCTGCCCCCCCATCACGAGAGCAGGGTCACAGGAGGTGTGTCTCAAGCATCCCGCACGTGCACAGCTGATCTCAGGGCAAGCATGACACGGCAGTGCCTCGCATGGACCACCTCATATGCACCTCGAGGAGTGGCAGGCAGGGAGCACACCTATCGACAACATTCCTGTCGAGTTGCACACGAAGGTTCCGCTCCAACAGCAAGGCTCTGGGGTGAATCCTGGAGGTGCCCTGTGAGTCAGCTGTTCCTACCGTAGGCTTGAAACTCTAGCTTAAAAACTCAACTGACACGACACAAAGGCGTCTTTTATGTGCTACGAAGCTGTGGGACTTCACAGATAACAGCAGTGGAAAGTGATTTATCCCCTGGATGAAAGCGCAGCTCTGCCAGCAGGACTCCAGAGTAAAACAACCGTGTAAACTTGTTGGAACTCATTCATGTATCCTGGGGGGCGGGGGGCAGAGGAAGGAGATCTGCACTGCGCCCAAGCACAGAGGAACTCCGGAGGGGCTGCGGGCAGGATCCACTGTGGGCGCGGGGCCCCATGGGCCTAGGACACCTCTGACAGCTCGGTGACCCAAACACACACCCTCCTAACCAGTGAATCACCACGTTGTCAGGTGAAGGCTATTTTATGCGAGTGGTATATCTAATACAAAGGAACTTAAGGAATAAATTTGTGTAATCAAAGTATACCAAAGTTAAAAAGTTCAAATTTAATTAATCTTTATTGTGGACACTGGGAAAGAAGATACCTACTAAGAAAAGCTCCTGGTATCTAACTGGGCTCAAATTAAAAAAACAAAAAAACAAAACAAAACAGCTTACCAATCATTCCTATAAAGGGAACTGCCTGCCTGCATTGTGTTTCTGCCATCTGAGCCAGCCCTTATAGAGAGGTTCCTGGCATCTTTTTCAACAAATAGGACTGAGGCTTTCCCCATCCAATTGTCAGTATGCAACTCTGACCAATCAGGACAGTGCCTTTTGGACCAATGAAACTGTGAAGATTTGGAGTCCTCATTTGCATGAGGACAGACCAATCAGGGACCAGGGGTGGGGACTTCTGTCTATATAAGGCAGCTCCCCTTTGGCTCTGGGAGCAAACTTTTCCTTTCCACTGAATGCTGAAGATTGTCTTTCCTTAGCTGAGCTGAAAATACTGAGGATGTTTCACCAGAGCAGTGTGGAGCAGACCAGCACAGGCCAGTGCAGACTGGCACTGGATGAAGCAGGCCAGAGCAGCATAAAGTAGACCAGTGTGGAGCAGAGCAGAACAGAGCTAGCTGGAGAGGGACCTGGCCCTAGGGCTGCCTCACGGCTGTGCTGTATCACCCTGAACAAAGTTTCCTTCTTCACCATAGCCCAAACTGGGGATTCCTGTTGGTGTTAAATTGGTGCCAGCGACCATAGGTTGATAGCATAGAGCAAAGTGGTCCACACAGAAATGCAAGTTTGCTGCTAAGAGCATTTTCTTGTTCTTCCAAGTGGGATGGTGCGTATTTTAAAGGTAATTGGACAAGACATAAAACTGCTAGTAGGTGAGCTGTATTTATTTTTCTTCTTTTCCTTTAGTGTCTGACAGCCAAGGTGCCCCATGTGAGAATTTCTTTTATTTTTATTTATTGATTTTAGTGAGAGAGGAAAGGAGAGAGACAGAAACATTGATTTGTCCTGTATGTGCCATTGTAAGGGATCAAACTGGCAACCTCTGTGCTTTAGGATGAAGCTCCAACCCACTGAGCCATCTGGCCAAGGCATGTGGGCATTGCTTGTGGATGGTTTCACTGAGAGTCGGAGCAGAACCTGTCAGTTTGTGGGTGGAGCTTTCAGATGTTATTCTACCCTGGGTGTGCTCAGTAACACTGGCTTTGTGTGGCTGCAGGGCTAGCCATCGCCAGATCTGCAGGGACTGCACTCAGTGGTGGAGCATCACATGGGGGCTGCCTGTCTTTTCTGTCACTGATGGTTTACGCTCAGAGATGTTTGCTCAGTGCTGCTTCTGATTTGACTGAACTTACCAACAACCACTGCTTAGTTATGAGTAGGCAGAAGGACAAGGAGCCATATGGATGCATGAGCCATGTGGGCCAAGGCCGCATGCCAGGTGAGGGCCACTCCTAACCAACGGTGTGTGTGCTCCTGGACCTGTGTGTTGAATGGGGACAGCCATGCTCCCCATTTCACTCTGTGCTGCTGAAAGACATCATGTGTGAGCGTCACCAGGTTCCTGCCAAATGCTCTAGGTCTCTAGACAGAAGAGATAGGGGCCACTAGTGCACCCCTGCCCCTGAGGCCATGTACAGTTGGTGAGGAAGTAGATAGAGGCAGCATAAGAGCCTTGGGCCTCACACAGCAGTCACCTCGCAAGGAGACAGGAGGCAGAAGGCTGGGACTGCCACATCTCTCATCAGCCCTTTGCCCACTGGTTGGGTCTGGGTGAGTGGAGCTCAGTGTCCATTTCCTCACACTCTCAGGGTTGAAATCCTGGGGAGAATTCATACAACCCTAAGAACCCAGACGTGCCAGGGCTCGGCTCTGTGACCTCCTGATGTCCTGGGCCTTCACTGGGCCTTGCTGTGGTAAGACCATGCTAAAGGGTATCCTTGGTAACAGCCAAGTTCAAGGTGAAATGGAAGCAGTGATGAGAGCGGAGAGGAGCCTAAGCTTTTGCTTTACAGGGATCCCTTCCCTGCTGCCCAGGCTACTCCCGACACCCCCAGCAGCTTGGCCACTCCCCCAGTGGGTCCAACTTGTGAGGCCTCCGCCAATGGAGCCATGACAGTGAATGAGGCAACCTCTCTATTCCCACAGACCCCACCATTATCTGGGGCCCCCACTGCCACTGGCCACAGACTGGGAGTCCAGGTCACAGAGGACAGGCCATGTGGCCCACCCATATTTGCCCCAGGTGCACAGATAACTTCAAAGGGATGAATCAAATGATCTGCACTCAAGCAGCATGGCCTGGCCTCTAACGAGACATCAGCTGGTGCCCTTGCTCCAATTCAGCTTACAAAGCAGGTGTTAAACAAGAGCCCGCTAAGAAAAGGCTTCTGCAGCCACAGAGAGTTAGAGGATTTAGTCCCTCCGAAGGGGCTGACTCGGGTAGCACGGCCCACATCCTTCGTGACAGCAGCACTGAGCAACCGGACCTCAGGGCACCACTTGGGTTTAGTCCTGGATCCCACATGATTGTTGGTCATCACATTCTTGGTCCTCAATGAGCTGCACCTTGGCCTGTCCTGGAATGTCAATTTCAAGTGGCCCTGACCTCATACACACTGATGTCATAGCCTACTAGCCTGTCCCCAGGACTTGGTTCACAAGCCAGCGCTGTGGTGGCCACCTTCCCGAATCCCAGGCAGGCCTGTGCAGATGAACAGACCCACTCTGCTGTGTGCCAACTCTGTGCCCTCCTGGGATGCTCATTCAGCCCTGCCCTCCACTCGCCAAGGTTCATCTCATCGTCCTAACACAAGAGTCCGGAGCTGCCTTCGCCTGGCCAGAGCCCCACGCACAGCAAGCACGGGCATCTGCACCCTGGAGACTGCTAGGCACCACCTGTTCTCTGATGCCCTGCACGGGGACACATACAGTCTTCACATATCGGGTCAGTGTTGACAGTGGCCGAAGGGGCTGGTGGGCAGGCCCAGAACAGAGCAGAGGGTCCTTGGCCTAGCCCATGGGGCCCCACACACCCTCCTGCCAAGCTGAAAACATTTCTTCTCTGGCACTTCCTGAAAGGTCAGATCTAGGACCAGGGGTGGACTGCATGGGTCCTTGGGCAGGAGAGGAGGACATTATGAGGCACTTAAGATAGAACGTGGGGTGAGTTCCAGACCCTAAAGCTAAAGCCTGCCCTCTTAAATGCAGCACTCAGAGGACGCTTGGCCCTGGGCTGCTTAACAAACAACACAGCCCAGAACACACACAGGCATGGCAGTGAGGGGGCATTACTGGACCCAGAGGCAACATCCAGGACTGAACACACCCAGGACTGAAAGCCACAGAAGGCACAAGATTGTCTGCAAGCCATCTTCTGGAAGAAGAGCAGATATAAACCAATTTCCTAGACTTGAACCATAAGCAATGAGTGAGGAACATGGAAGAAGACATCCTATCTGAAGGGTGGCACTCTAGGCGTGTCACAGTTTCGCAGCCAACAAGAGCGACGAGTCCAACGTGAGGATGGGCAGTCGACAGGCATGCATTCTACACGCGGATGAGCCAACGTTACTGAAGAGACGAATGACATTTCAGTGCCAAATACCCTCAGATAAATGCATAAGGAAAATGGTCCCAGCTCCCCACAAACAGGCCAGCAGTCAGCAGACAGGAATGTCTGGAGGGGCTCAGACTGGGGCGTGGGTCCTGGGAGGGAGGAGCATGCCCAAAGCCTCGAACTGAGGTGGGGAGGGGGGCGGGGGCGGTCTGAACACAGCAGGACGGGAGCCTGCCCCCTGGGGAGCTGGGACATGCCTGTACCCATATCCACTGAGCCTTGGGGCTGGGCATAAGGTAGAAAGAGCCAACTCAGACACTAGAAGGGAGGGTGCCCGGCCTGACGTCCAGAGCCTGGGCAGGACTGTGCACAGCAAAGTCAGCATAAGCAGATTGAACAACCAACCAGACCCACGGCCACAGTGGCCAGACACCCCATTCTGCCAGACTCAGCAAGTCGGACACCTCTGTCTCTCAAGAGAAAGAAAGGGGCGTCCACTGAGCTAAAGTCCGTGTCATCACGTCCCTGCGTTGCCGCCGCTCACCTCGTAGTGGAAGTCCATGCAGGTGAGGTCTCGCCAGCACTGGTCCCCCCGGATCTTGATCAGGCCCTGCCAAGGCAAGAAGGAGAAGAAGCAAGTGAGTCACTTCCCCAGAATGGCAAGGATCCCTGGGGACGGGCGTTGCCGCCCAGGAGAAAAGCTGTGCTAAAAGAACTCGAAGGGACCCACGGATTCTGTCTCACACTGAGTAAGGGTAAGACTTAAAAAAGCTTCACAAAGGCTTTAATGACAAAAAGTCAGCAAATGCTACAGAAGAAAGCTGGCTTCCTTGTTATAAAGTCGGCTCTTGCTGCGCTTTCTTTAAGACTCAGTTTTTAGACTGCGAGCCTCATCACAATCACGCAATTTGAGGCTTTAAAAATAGATTTGCAAAGCTACATACAACCTTACTTAAACTTTTATATATATATATATATATATATATATATATATATATATATATATATATATGTACTTACATATATATACATATATGTATAGATATGTATATATATGTGTGTATATATATTTATACTTTTATAGACGTCAAGGAGGATGTGAAAGGGACGTCACAATCGCTATGATGACAGACAGATGGCTTGGCAGCCCTCCTGAGCTGCCAAATGGTCACCACTGTTTCACGGCGCCCAGGCAATCCCAGGGGCGCAGGCCCGAGAACGCCTCTGGGAGCCACTCTTCTGCCCGGTCCCCTGGGAAAGTGGCTGCAGGGAGAGGGGCCTGCGCTGAACAGCTTGTGGGCAAACTTCTGGGTGCTGGCTGGCTGCCCCAGCAGGCAGCTCCCCTGCAACCCTACACCAGCTCCCAGGACACCAGCAGTGGCGACATCACGGCTGGTCTGCAGTGAGGGGGGACAGTCTGCTCATGTGCCTGACAGACACAGCCCAACAATCCACTCTCTCTCCATGATTCCCTCAGAAGTCAGAAACCAACCGTTCCTCCACCAGGAATAAAAACATTGCCCGAGATGCAGATTTAGTTCCAATATCTGTCTCCTGCAAAATCGCTGGATTAGATGAGAAACTGCAGATAGAGAAACCATGGAATGCAGCTCGGCTCTCTGTGATGGTGGTTTCTGCAGCTATGACTACCTCAGTTTCATCCATCTACTCATCCATGCACCCACCCACCTACCCACCGTCCAGGTCGTACCCACCACCCACCCACCCTTGTTGTCCAGGATAGTGTTTCCCATTAAAGTCAATGGATCATGAACTTTAATCACATCTGTGAATCACCCTCGCCGCAACATTGAGATTGCTGTTTGAATATCGAGGGGCGGTGGCAGAGGCTGGTTGACAGATAAAACTGTCCTTTCCACATGGGAAAGACTTTGGGGCGGCTGAGGGCTCTGAGCCAGAGACAGGAGTAGGAGTTGATGGGTCCTCTGGTGGCCATGTAGCCCGCAAGGCGGAATGACTGTTCAGGATGTGGGATGCGTCCAATTCCAGACATCTGCAATGTGGAGGCCACAGGAGCAGGTGTGGGGTGGGGAACAGCCAAGACCTTTGGCCTAGACCCTTGGTGGGTGGCATAGACACCCAAAGGAGCAGGGAAGAGAAATGTGGAGTGACATGTGGAGGCCACATGGCTTCTCTAGTAAGACCAAATGACAGAGCTCCGTGGTGCACATGGGCTGGACGGAGAGAAATGCATGCACCTAACAGGGGTTTACAAATGCACCCTAAAAGGACTGCAGTACTCGATTTTCTAAGCACTATGAAAACCCAAAGGCTGTTCTGAAGTTGGTTCTGGAGAAGCCCCTTCCGGCTTCGGCAGCCAGGGGGGGGTCTCACACCTCAGTAGGGCCGAACCCGCGTCGCCCTCCGCTGCACCTGCTGTTTCCAACGTCATGGAACTCTGGCACTGACGTGGAGCGAGCTGCGCTGCAAGTATAAAGACTTTCTGAATGAACTGCTTGGAGAAGTAGAGAGTCACATCTTTCTGGAAACTAGGTTTGCTTAGATCACAAAGTGCCAGAGAGACAACATGTAGCTTGAATTTGGCCATACACAGTCGTGTTTGTGTGAAAACAGAGCTTCAGAAAGTCGGATGCGTCCTGATGACCCCAATCTGAGTGAGCCCGTCCTGCCCAGGGAAGAACTGCTGGTTTCTGATGAAAACGTGCCCCTCGTTCTGCAGAAAAGCTCAGCCATGCGGCCGCATGGGGCTCCCCCGTGAGCATGGTCCCACTCCCTGCATCCTTCAGAATCTGAGAGTGGTACTCTTTGGAGATTCAAACCAGGCAAAGAAGAAAAAAAACAAAATAATTAAAATGTCATTCAAACTCCAAGCTGATATGAGACACTTAAAAATCTGAGACATTTTCTTTCAGGAGCGGAGGATAATTATATTCCTCCCATCTACTGATTTCTCCTTACAATGCAGATGTCAGATTTTCCACATTTTTTTTTCTTCCAGAGTAAGTGTCAAAGGAACAAAGCCTTCTTTGAGACTTTTTCAGCCCAAAATTAATTCTGGGGGAAAAAAAAAATCCCAGCATAGATAGGCCACTAACAAGGCAGACCCAAAGAGAGCGGAGTGACCCACAGCTGTCCACACACTCCCTGCTCTCTGCTTGGGAACGGGAAAGCGCCAGGAACATCCTGGGGCGACTGAGGAAGCCCCAGGCCATGGAGGCAGGGGCAGAGGCAGGAGTATAAAGGCAGGAGCCTGTGGAATGCTGATGGGCACCTCTCTGAAGCTCAAGGGTCCGAGAACACTCATCTTAGAAACTCCCATTTGGAAATGAGAAATCCTAAGGCCTCACCTGCAGAACACCCATTTCTGTAAAGTTGTACAAGTCCCTTCACACCTGACGGGGGTGGGCAGCTTGGTCGGCTCAAAGTGAGGCGAGGAGTGACAGCCCGTGAATGGCGGGGGAGGCGACCCCCTTTCCTCAGGGACACCTGCACCACCACGGAGAGCTGTCTGCAGTCCTCATTTAGAACACACTCCAGCTCTCTCACTGTCAGTCTCTGCCTGTTCCTTTTCCACAAAGAAGAAGCTACTCAGGCCCTGGAGCCCTGAGCACTAGTGAGCAACTTACAAATGTAGGGGAGCAGGCCATTGTTTCCACAAGCAGGTGTGGTGTCCGGGTGCCACCACGAGGTGATGAGGAGGTGGGGCTGGGGCAACCAGTATTGTACCGACCCAAGTACAGCTAGTGCTCGACTTACGACCACGATTGGTTCCGACAGACCGTAAGTTGAGTAGGCTATATGTACAGTACTGTGAAATGATGTTATAAAAATCTTTAAGACATATTTTATCATAATTTTCTTTCATTATTGTTATATCATAATTTTCTTTATTCATTTTATGTCATTTGTATCATCTCTACACCATTTTGTTTCTTATTTTTACATTCATCAGGTTTAAGTAAAACACTGCATTACCAGTACAACTGGTTTAATATTTGCAAAACATACAAAAT
The DNA here is from genome assembly GCA_037038555.1 of Rhynchonycteris naso. NCBI lineage: Eukaryota > Metazoa > Chordata > Mammalia > Chiroptera > Emballonuridae > Rhynchonycteris > Rhynchonycteris naso. The sequence goes on along the minus strand of CM073000.1, from coordinate 199,506,654 downwards.
ACAGGTGCATACAAAAACTGCTCCAGACACGGAGCAGTCGTGGCTAGCGATTGCGGTTGTAAAGTCACGAATGGTCATAAGTTGCATAGGTCATAAGTCGATCAATACCTGTAGCATGTCGCTTCTCCCCTCTGGGCCGAGGCGGGCCCACAGGACCCCAAGTGCGCCTTAGCAGGTGGAGGTACCCCACGTGTTCTGTGAGTGGGCAGAGTGTCCACACACCCACGTCTCAGGGTGCGTAGTGACTGCTGCACTTGGGGTCCACTGTCTGTTTTCCCATATGTCACGTTAGCAATCACAACAACTGATTGTTCCCATGTTCCAAGGGTCCCAGCCACCGCAGTGTCTCCACCTGGCCCTGCTTCTTATTCCCCAGCATCAGCTTGGTGTGTGGGTACTTTCCGGCCCCAGTGAAGTAGGCACGACCCATCTAAATCCACAAAGGGCAAGCATATGTGCAGAGTGAGTTCCAGTCGCCTGCAGGACAGCGCTTGGACTAAAACGTGGCTGGGGAAAGAAATAACTCCCCATTTTTTGTGGAGTTTAATTTTACCTTCTCCCAAATCTTGAAGATCCTTTGGAAATTGCCATGGCGACACCTGCCTGTGACAGACTTTGAGACAGGGCTGCACGGAGTGGGTGAAAGGAACTGTCACAGGTCCCTGGAGGCATTTGGGACTTGATGACTTTCTGGACCACCAGGAACAGCTATCTTCCCGCTGAGGGTGGTTCTGGGACAAGTGGCTGGAAACAGAGGCACAAAGACTGCTGAGGAGCCAAGCCTGGGAGCCTGCGAGAGCACTGGGGGTGGGGTGGGGTGGGGGGGCTGCAGCTGGGGGCCATAGGTCAGATCATTGCACACATTGTTTCCCAGAAATTCCCATGCTGCCCCCCCGGCCAGACTCCGAGGTCTGGCCTCCCGGGTGCTCCAGCAGGAAGGAAGAAAGCTCCTTTCTTTAGCTCTGCCCACACTAATGCAATAAAACAAATTGGAATAATCGCTCTCCTTGGGGAGTGGGGAATCTCAGGAAGGGGCAGGCTGGCAAAGGAAATGACAATGACATCTGCTTGATTTAGGTCTTCACGGGGCAGGTAGCATCTGCCATTTATTTCGTTATATGTAATACGATTTTACTGGAGGCAGTAATGGTTCCAAGAAAGAGCTCCTGGCTTCAAACTCTTATCTTTCCTTTAGTGATTTAGCATCTGGCTTTTCTTAGCTAACTTTTCACTGCCTCCCAGGACCGGGGCGTCTCCAGGACATGCACAAGCGGGGCACACTACCAAGTAAACAGCTCTTACGACCTCTCTGGGTCACCCACTCCAAGCAGTCCCTGCACCTCCATGGGGAAGTGCAGAAATCCAAGTGCAGACTCCCTGAACTTCCTGGGTGAAGTCGTATCTCCGCCAGAAAAGTTCCTCCCCATCAGATGGACGCTTGAATCTTAGAGTGGGAGATGAGGAGCCGATGTCCAGCCCGAGATCCAGTGTGGCTTGGACACTGCAGCAGTGAGCGGCTGTGCCCTGAAGCAGACACAGATGAGCATACCCTCACTGCCACTCTGCCAGCAGGTATCAGAGCCTCCCCTAGTCCCAGCAGAAACCTGAGCAGGGCTGACTCCTACTGCATCCCAAATATGGCTCCCGTCGAAGAGAATGCCGGAAGTCTGCACGGGTGCCCCTCTCTCCAGAGCTGGGGCGACCTTAAGGGTCTCCCAAAATTAGTTATGACCAACTTCCTGATTATCCCCAAGGTGTGTGTGATTTAAGGGGCTGCACCTCACAGCGATTGTTATATGTGAAAAGCAAACACATAGTCGGGGTAGTCTCTTAAGTTCGAGTGGTGAGCTTCAATTTACATAAAACACACAAATCTTTATAAGTAGTCAGTTCAATGTGGTCTGGCAACTATATACAATCAGAGATCTAGTGCCTTATAAAGGATACAGATTTCCATCCCACGGAACATTCCCTGGGACCCCTTTCCGGGTCATTCCAGCTCTGCCTGCCCTGGGATCTGACACAGACTGGCTTGGGCATTGGCTGCTCTCACTCTGGGCTTGGGTGGGCTGTGCTGAGCACGCTTTGGGGTTCATCCATGCTGCTGCCTCAGGAGTTGGTTCCCTTCTCCAACTGAGCGTGGCCCCAGTGTGACTGCATCACAACTTACCCACCCCGCTGCTGGCCGTCTGGTAGTTTCTCGGGTCTGGCCGTCGTGAACAGGGCTGCCGTGATGTGTGCGGCCTCCGTGCGGGCATAGGTTTTCATTCCTCTTGGGCAAATTTTCAGTGGTGGGAGTATAATTTATCAATATTTTTTCTTTAATGGTTAGTGCTTTTGTGTGCCCTGTCCAAGAAATGTTTGTCTACCTCAAAGTAACTGCCTATGTTATCTTTGAAAAGCACTATGATTCTGGCTTTTATGTTTGTAAATATATGTATCTCTATCTCTATCTCTATCTTTCTATCTATCTATCTATCTATCTATCTATCTATCTATCTATCTATCTATCTATCATCTCCTTGCCCCACTGTTTTGACTTACTGCCCTGGTTGAAAATCAGTTCACAGTACCTGGGTGACTTGTATTCTGGGAGATATCCTTCTGTGCTTTCTTCTAAGAACTTTATGGTTTTGCTTTTCAATTTAGGTCTATGATGTATCTCATGTTAGAGCTTGGTATAGATGAAATTGCAATCAAGCCCGTTTTATTTTTCTATACAGACATTCAATGAGTTCAGCAATATTAACACTGACCTCCCTTTGTCCACGGATTTGATACCTTCATTTAATATCAACTGACAGTAGAGGTTGGGCCTGTTTCTGAACTGCTTTCCCAGCTTAGATCAACACCAGACTGCAGTTTTAAATTAAGTCGTAAAATCAGGAAGTATAAGTCCTCCAGCTCTTCTTTTTCAAGATTCTCTGTATTTCCATGTAAATTTTAGAATCGGCATGTCAATTTCTCCAAATAAACCGCCTGTGAATTTGATAGGAACTGCCTTGAATCTATATATACATTTGGGTAAAACAGACATCTTAACAGTTTTTTTTAATTTATTTATTTTTTTTAATTTTTTACAGGGACAGAGAGAGTGTCAGAGAGAGGGATAGATAGGGACAGACAGACAGGAACAGAGAGAGGTGAGAAGCATCAATCATTAGTTTTTCATTGCTGTTGCGACACCTTAGTTGTTCATTGATTGCTTTCTCACATGTGCCTCGACCGCGGGCCTTCAGCAGACCGAGCAACCCCTTGCTGGAGCCAGCGACCTTGGGTCCAAGCTGGCAAGCTTTTGCTCAAGCCAGATGGGCCCGCGCTCAAGCTGGCGAGCTCGGGGTCTCGAACCTGGGTTTTCCGCATCCCAGTCCAACGCTCTGTCCACTGCACTACCGCCTGGTCAGGCGACATCTTAACAATTTTAAGTCTTCTGACACACAAACATGGTACATCCCTCCATTTATGTAGATCTTTTAAATTCCTATCAGCAATATCTTGCAGTTTTAATGTACATGTCTTAGACCTCCTTAATCAGATTTATTATGAGGTATTTGGGGGCTTTTGATGCAATTGTTGACTGTATTCTATTTTATTTTCTAATGATTTCTTTTTCTTTTAGCAAGAGATTGAGAGAAAGATAGAGACAGAGACAGACAGATAGGAAGGGAGAGAGACGAGAAGCATCAACTTGTAGTTGTAGCACCTTAGTTGTTCATTGATTGTTTTCTCATATGTGCCTTGACCAGGGGGCTCCAGGTGAGCCAGTGACCCCTTGTTCAAGCCAGAGACCTTGGGCTTCAAGACACGGGATCATGTCTACGATCCCACGCTCAAGCTGGTGACCCTGCACTCAAGCCTAGGGGTTTTGAACCTGGGACCTCAGCATCCCAGGTTGATGCTCTACCCACTGCACCACCACCTGGTCAGGCTAATGATTTCTTAATAGTATACGAAGTACAGTTATTTTTCACATTGACCTTGTACCCTACAACCTTGTGAAATCCATGCACTCATTTTAGTAACTGCTTTTCAGATTCCCCTGGGTTTTCTATATCCACAAACATATGCATGAATAACACTTCCATTTCTTTTTTCTTGTCTTATTGCACTAGGATTTCCAGGACAGTGTTGAAGAGCTGAGTGAGAAAGAGACATTGGGCCTGGTTTCTAACTGCACGTGAAAGCTTCCTCCTCTTACTGTGAAGACCCAGTGTGAGCTGAGGTTTCACCGATGCCTTTGTCAGGTTGAGGTTCTAAGACTGTCATGAGTGGGTGCTGAATTGTATCACGTGCTTATTTTTTTCTTTTGCATTTGGGATTATAAAGTGGTTCCTCATCTATATTCTGTTACTATAGTGAGTTGCATGAATTGATTTTTAAATGTTAAAACCACCTCGCATTTCTGAGAGGAAGCATGATTTTTTTACTGCCAGATTTTATTTGCTGATATTTTGCAGCGGATTTCTGTAACTTTGCTCATGAGGGCTATTAATTTCTCTTTTCCTTTTACTGATGTCCTCATCAGGCTTTGGTGTCACCGTTATGCTGGCCACACAGAAAAATTTGGGAAGTGTTCTCTCCTCTGAGTTTGTGTAGGATTGCTATCATTTCCACCTTAAACATTTGCTAGATTTCACTGGTGAAGCCATCTGGGCCTACACTTCTCTTTCTGGAATGGTTTTTGATTACAAATTCAATTTACTTCACAGGTATGGAGCCACTTAGATTTCCTGTTTCCTCTATTCTCGGTTTTGATAAGCTGCATTTGTCCATTTCATCCAAATTGTTGAATTTATTGCACCAAAGCTTTCATAATCTCCCAGGTGACTCTTTATGGCAGGATCTCAGACACAGTTACCAGTTATTGGAGGAAAGTGTTTTCTTACAGTGCCCTTCAATCCCAGCCTGGTTGTGGGTCCTGGCTCTGCTGAATTCTGACCTAGAAACTGTAGGTCCTCTGGACCTGTATTTTCTGCATTTCAGATATGGCTTTTTTCTGTGTTAACAATACAGTAGGGCAGTCTGCACACAAAGAGCTTCAGAAGGCCCCGCTGTGGGTGCTGAGCCAGGTGTGAGCACAAGAGCCATGAGTGGAACAGGTGTTTAGCACTCAAGCTCCTGCTGATTTATGACCAGGGACTTGAAGCCACATGGAAAATGCCCTGGCACCTTGTCACCACCTTTTGCAGCCTGTAGGTTACTTGAGGGTCACCAAAATGTATGGATAGGAACACTAATCCTCATGTCAGCTTCTGAGAGGCATCAGAGGCTCTTGCTCTTCGCCAGCTCCTGATCCTTTGTTCTTTTTATATTGTGTGGGGAAAAAAGGGATTCTATGGAAAGTAACCTCACAGGGTGATCTGATCATAAATTCTTTCTTTTTTTAAGTGAGAGAGCAGAGATAGTGAGACCGACTCCTGAATGTGCCCCAACCGAGATCCACCTGGCAACCCCTAGCTGAGGCCGATGCTTGGACCACCTGAACTATTTTTAGCACCTAAGGCTGACGCACTTGGACCAACTGAGCTACCCTTGGCACCCAAGGCTGATGCTCAAAGCAATCGAGCCACTGGCTGTGGGAGGGGAAGAGAGCAGATAGTAGCTTCTTTTGTGTGCCCTGACCAGGAATCGAGCCCAGGATCCCCATATGCTGGACTGATGCTCTATCCACTGAGCCAACTGGCCAGGGGACTAATCACAAATTCTTAACTGGGCAGGTCATAGTAGGTAGTCAAGTCCCAGGCATAATAACTTTTTAGTAAAAGGTTTATCTTTGACTTAAGCAAGACCTGTCCATTGTTTCTGTGCATCTAGTTAATATACGTTTGAAGTATAACCACCCTCAAAATAGCACATAATTGATCAATGTCACCCCATTAAATTTAATTTTCTAAATAAAAAAAACAAAAATAGAAATAATAATAAAATGAAAAAAAGCACATAATCTCGTCAACTACCCAGCAACCCAATCCCGCCTTGCTTCCTCCCGCCCTTATGCAATCTTCCTGAATTTCAAATACATCAAAGACACTGGGCAACTGTCATTCTCTGGAGCATGGGCAGCCTTACTCCCAGCACAGGTAGTCAGCGAGGCCCAAAGAAACTCCGAAATTCTTTACAGGCTTTTAAATGTTTATGTCAGTAGTTGTAGCCCTCCATTTACTTCATACAAAACGACCTGCTCCTGCATAGCATAAATGCAACTCGATTGAAAACTTCTACTTTTAGCTGTGACGTTGCTCAATAAGAATTGAGGGTGCAAAATTTTTAACTCTTAAAATGTGATGCGATAATGAACATAATATACTATCAGGAGGACAGAATGCACGATGTTGGAAGCACTGTAGAGTGAGAGCAGGCGAGCGAGAGCGGAGCTCATGCACCAAGTGCCGCAGAAGCAGGTGTGTCGGAGAGACGGCTCCCCAGAAGTGGGATTCAGCTGCAGTTAGGTTCCTGCCATCTCCTCTCCTTATTCTGACGACTCTGAACAGTGTCTGGACACCATATTTTACCACTTGCCATTATTCAGATTTGCACGTTCTCTGTAAGGTAATGCTTACCCCAAAGTAGGTTCCCATAGGAAGAGGGAGATGGCAGCAAAGAGCCCTGCATAGCTGCTTCCACCAAACCCGACAGTCCTGTACACACGCCCCCAGATGGCAGCCGGCAGAGGGGGCGGCGGGCTGGAGAGAGGGAGGTGCAGAAGAGACGGGGCTTCGGTTTCTCAGTTCTCGGCAAGGGGGAGGTTCGAGCTGAAACTGTGTGGCCTCCCCTTGGTACTGTCCAGGTCTGAGAATTCCCAGCGACAAGGGCACTGGCTCAATTCCCAGAATTTCAGCAATTGAGAGCTCTAAACCCTCAGCACACACAGTTCATCAGCCTACCACAGTATGACATAGTCAAGGACAGCTTCAGCTCCTAAGCACCGTGTGGAAAATCCATTGTCTGCTCCCCCGTGAGAGGTGCAGGGGGTCAGAAGCGAAGGGCTCCGGCTCCAGTGACAGGTCTTTGACGTGCTCTGCGGTAAAAAACCTTGGCCAGTATGAGCTCAGTCACACATACATATATTCTGTCTTGACAAAAGTTCAGACTGAGGAAAAAGCAAACGTTTTTAAAGCATCAAGGCAGCGCATTGCCTTATACGCACCGACTCAGTCACCCATGCTTTTTTCCCATGTTTGCAAGCGAAAGAGATTCCTCACTCTAATATGACCACCTTGCCGCCAATAGGACCACGTGGTGACAGTCTGAGGCTGTCACACCACTTATACATCAGTGGGCACCAAGAACTAGAAGAGAGGAAACAGGACATCTCATCCTGCACAGCCAAGGCCCGCAGTTGGCACAGGCAGCCGGGCAGGAAGCCATGTCCCATGGGCCTGTCTCGAGCTGCAACCCCTGGCCAGGCGGATGGTGTTGCCAGGGCTGGAAGGCACATGGTTTCTATCTGGTGCTCAACGGAGGAACACGGAGGAAAATCTGGCTTGCTGGGTGGGTCTGCTGCTCTCCAGTACCACCCACAAAGAGATCCTATCCTCTGTGGGTCATCTCCCCTGAAGAGCCCGGCTGATGACATCTTGTGAGGTTTCAAAAATAGTTTGTCCTGCCCCGAAGCATGTGGTCAAGGAGCTTTGTGGATGTGCACTCCTGTGGGACCCTCACCCCCTTAGCACACAGGCCTTTTCATCATCCTGAACATGCCCACATGCCCCTGCACCCCAGTCGGATCGCACCCTGAATCCCAGCGGCATTCGCTTCCCTGGCTCTCCTGCTCGAGAACCCTCCTGCACAAGGCTCACGCAGCACAGTCGTTCGCGTCTGGTTCCTCTCCCTCAGCACGAGGCCTGTGAGGTCATCCAGGCCTGTCACACTGTGAGCAGTATTTCTTCCTCTTCACTACCGAGTTTCTGTCTGCACGGCTTATAATGTTAGAGTGAATCTCCTCTCCAATCTGTGACTTGCCATTAGCAATGGTGTCTTTTGAAGATTTTAGTTTTGATGAAGTCCAAGTTATCCATTTCTTTTTTTCTTTTATGGTTGTTATTCTACCTTGTCGTAAGAAACACTCGCCTATTCCCAGACTGCAAGAAACATTCTTTTATGTTATCTTCAAGAAGCATTATAGTTTCGAGCTTTGTGTTTACAGTGCGTCTTAAACTAATTTTGTGTGTGGTGTGATGGAAGGGCTGGGGTTCATTCACCCTATGTAGATATCCAGGCATCCTAGCGCCAATTGTTGAAAAGACTTGCTTTCTCAGTTATATTGACTTTGTGCCTTGTGCAAAAATCACTTGACCATGATTTCAGTGTGGAACTATTTCTAGACTATCTAACGTACTTCACTGATAAGCTGCTATCCTAGACCGCACTGTCTTGGTGACTATGTCTTCTGGGAAGTCTTGAATAAGTTGTGTTACTCCTGAAACTTGACTCTTATTCAAAATTGTTCTGGCTATTCTAGATCCTTGGCAGTCCATTAATTTCTTTTTTTTATAAAAGGTTTATTTTATTGATTTTAGAGAGAAGGGGGGGGGGGAGAGAGTTAGGAACATCAGTCTGTTCCTGTATCTGCCCTGCCGGGGATTGAACCAGCAACCTCTGAGCTTTGGAGATGATGCTCTAACCAACCAAGCTATCCAGCCAGAGAGGCAGGCCATTAATTTCTAAGAAGAAAATCCTTCTAGGATTATGTTTGGGGTTGCATAAAATCTATAGATAAATTTGGAGACAACTGGCAGTTGAGCAATATTGAGACTTTTGATTCACAAATATGATCTAAGTCTAATTTTTCTCAGCAATGTTTGGTAGCTTTCAGGGTGTGTTATATTTCTGTTAAAATTTCCTAAGTATGGTTTGGGATGTTATAACAGGCAGTCCCTGGGTTATAAAAGAGATAGGTTCTATAGATTTGAAAATGTTAAGTATTCATACGCACAGAAAGGTAAAAAATAAATATGTTAAGATACAAACATCTGTGCCTAAGTTGCATTTAATAGGCAGATGTACTTGTTCCAACTTACGTGCAAATTCAACTTAAGAACGAACCTACAGAACCTATCTCATTCATAACCTTGGGACTGCCTATATTAATTTCACAATTTCATTTTCAAAAACTTTGCTAGCATATAGAAACATTGTTTTGGATACTGGCCGTGAATCTTGCACTCTGGTTAAATTTACTCACTGGTTCTCAGGACCATCATGATCTTCCACATACACAATCTTTTCATCTGTGAATACAAAGATTTTTTTCAGCCACTCCAATCTTCAGGGCTTTTATTACTTTTTCTTGCTTTATTGCACAAGCTATGATCTTCAATACACTGTCAAATGGATAGGATGAGGGTGGACACCCCTGCCTTGTTCCCGATCTTATGAGATAAATATCCAGTCTTTCCCCATTGAGTCCAGCATGGGCTATAGGTAGTTTATATACTTATCTTTTATCAGGTTGAGGATGTTTGCTTATATTTCTAGTTGGCCAAAATTTTTTAAAAAATTGTTTAATTTTGTCTAATACCTTCCCTACATTGAGATTATCATATCATTTTATATCTTTTTCCCCTGGTCTGGTATTTGGTGAATTACATCAATTCATTCCTGTCCAGCTTATCCTGTGTTCTGTGGAAATCCCACGTGGTCTTGATGCATTATGCTTTTCATGTACTGCTAGATTCGTTTGCTAATAATTCCTTAAAAATTTCATGTCTGTGCTCTTGAAGAATTTGCTCTGTAACCCCTTTTTCTTGACTTCTCCTTGTCTTTGCTAGCCTCAGAAAGATGACTGGGCAACGGTTCCCTCTTCTCTGCTTTCTGAATGAAGGCGTATAGGATTCATAAAGTTTCTTCCTTAAATATTATAGAACTCATTAGGAAAGGCTTCTGGGCCTTGAGTTTTCTCAGTGGGAAGGTGCTTTTAGTTTGTGCTAATGATTTCAATTTATAGAACTACTCAGATTCCTGTCTCTTCCTCTGTTAGTGTTGGTAACTTTGAAGGAATCCAACCATTTCCTAAATTACCTACTCTATGTGCATAAAATTCATATTATTTCTCTTAAACTTTTTATTCTGAAAAATCCTTAAGACTTCAGAAAAACTCTAAAAACTGTATGGAGAGCGTGTAAACCTGTTGCTATTAATTCAATACTATTACACTACCAACCTTATTTGGGTTTCACCAGTTTTCCCATTAATGTCCTTTTAATACCAGGGAAAATCCAGGGTGCCACATGAGCTGTTATGTTCCCTGTGCCTGACAATTCCTTGGTCTTCAATTGCATCTCCTAACTTTGATACATGAAAATTCTGGTCGCTAAATTTGAAGAATATCCGTCAGTTGGGGTTTTGCCCATTGTTTTCTCATGATTAGATTAGAGCAATCCATTTTCTTTTCTTTTTTTTTTTTATATTTCTATTATCTTTTTTTTTTTAATATATTTTATTATTATTAATTCTAATGGGGTGACACCAATAAATCAGGGTACATATGTACAATGAAAATATCTCCAGGTTATCTTATCATTCAATTGTGTTGCATACCCATCACCAAAAGTCAAATTGTCCTCTGTCACCTTCAATCTGGTTTTCCCTGTGTCCCTCCCCTCCTCCCTATCCCACTCTTCCCTCCCTCCCCCCATCCCATAACCACCACTCTCTTGTCCATGTCTCATACCCTCACTTTCATGTCCCACCTATGTATGTAATCGTGCTGTTCTCAGTTTTTCTTTTTTTCTGATTTACTTATTTCACTCCGTATAATGTTATCAAGGTACATCCATTTTGTTATAAATGATCCGATGTCATCGTTTCTTATGGCTGAGTAGTATTCCATAGTATATATGTACCATATCTTTTTAATCCACTCGTCTTCTGACGGACACTTGGGCTGGTTCCAGATCTTCGCTATTGTGAACAATGCTGCCACGAACATGGGGGCGCATTTCTTCTTTTCGAACAGTGCTATGGTGTTCTTAGGGTATATTCCTAAAAGTGGGATAGCTGGGTCAAAAGGCAGTTCGATTTTTAATTTTCTGAGGAATCTCCAAACTGTTTTCCACAGTGGCTGCACCAGTCTGCATTCCCACCAGCAGTGCAGAAGGGTTCCCTTTTCTCCACATCCTCGCCAGCACTTATTCTGTGTTGTTTTGCTGATGAGTGCCATTCTGACTGGTGTGAGGTGATATCTCATTGTGGTTTTAATTTGCATTTCTCTAATGATTAGTGATGTTGAGCATTTTTTCATATGCCTATTGGCCATCGGTATGTCCTCTTTGGAGAAATTTCTATTCATTTCTTTTGCCCATTTTTTGATTGGGTTGTTTGTCTTCCTGGTGTTGCGTTTTATAAGTTCGTTATAAATTTTAGTTATTAACCCCTTATCAGATGTGCTGTCGAATATGTTCTCCCATTGTGTGGTTTGTCTTTTTATTCTGTTCCTATTGTCTTTAGCTGTGCAAAAACTTTTTAGTTTGATATAGTCCCATTTGTTTATCTTGCCTTTTATTTCAGTTGCCCGTGGAGATAAATCGGCAAATATACCGCTGCTACAGATGTCGGAGAGCTTGCTGCCTCCATTTTCTTTTTTTTAAGCGAAAGAGAGAAAGAGACAGGAACAGGCAGACAGGAAGGGAGAGAGATTAGAAGCATCAACTCGTAGTTGTGGCACTTTAGTTGTTCACTGATTGCTTTTCATACATGCCTTGACTAGGGGGCTCAAGGCAAGCCAATGACCCCTTGCTCAAGCCAGAGACCTTGGGCTTCAAGCCAGCCACCATGGGATCATGTCGATGATCTCACACTCAAGCCAGCAACCCTGTGCTCAAACTGGATGAGCCTGAGCTCAAGCCGGCAACCTTGGGGTTTCGAACCTGGGACCTCAGTGTCCCAGGTTGATGCAGGCCAATGCATTTTTGTAAGGCTGCAATAGAAGTGATGCGGTGTCCTTGGAGCTCCTCCTGCGCACAGATTCCTCTTCTCTGTTCCCTCCCCGGAATGCCAGCAGGATTAGGAGCTGTGGAAAGTCCTACTGCCTTCCAGCATTCTCCACCCCAACAGTCAGCAAGGCCTCCACTCTCTGCCTGTTCCTCTGCCCCCATGCCTCCCTGGGTCTCCCCCCTCTGCCTGCACCCCCTGCCTCCCCACAGAAAGCCAGGTATTCAAGGGGCTCACCTATGTGTTTCTCTCTGGATCCCTGTCTCACACTGTCTGTTTTCCAACATGAGAACAGCTGCATCATGTAGTGTGTTCAGTGTCCGGCTGTTTACAGAGAGCAGGGTGGCCTGGGCCACCTCTCCAACATCCCCCTCCCCACCCCTCGACCCCCAGCACTGGAGGGGGTCATAAGGGCTCAGTTCCTAGAAGCCTTAGGGACAGAGGCTGTGCTGACCCCGTCTCAGGCTCCCGGGAAGAGCAGGCACTCCGTGGGCAGAGGCCACGTGGTTTCCTTTCTGTGGGCACCTTTTCTTACACAGTTCAGGGTTCCCTCTGAGACTGAGCTCCACAGAGCCCGTCCGTCTTTCAGGGCACTTGAACCACTGCCGGATGACAAAAACCACAGCCGCTTCTGAGTGTTCAGAACAGTCTGTTACCCTCTAAGCCGATTCTGGGGCATCGGTTCTGACCCAGCAGCAGATCAGGGGCTGAACAGGGGGCTTCATCCACAGACACTTTAACATCACCGGGTCTGTGTGGCGTCCCTCGCCTCACGGACGGACACTCTACTGCCGGTGCTCTTTTTTGTCAAGTCAGCTCCACTTTCTGCTTTCTCCTGAAGGAAGATGAGGAATATCCAACATACCGACTAACACAAGTAATTACACCTTTTAGTGCACCTGATAATTTCTCACCCAGCTGGTGCTAACAGTCAATCAAAATGCCATAAAAGGGGCTTTAGAATGTGCTAATGACACCGCCCCGTCAGGCACAGTGAGGACTTGTTCACCTCGGCATCACAACCTGGCACGGAACAGCCTGACAGTCCCGCCACCCAGAGCTTCCCCACCTGGGCTGCCCCGGCACAGGGACCCTCGCTTTACACGTCCCGCCTAACGAAGCTGCCGTTCCACGGGGCTCCCGATAAAGCCCCTTGATACGTTTCATACTTTTTATATTTCTTAAAGCCAGGGAGGAGAGAATCCAAAATCAAGTTGTTGATGGACAGGGGAACTAAAGAAAACTAATAATTTCAGTGTTTCATTAAAAGGAACCATGAAAAATTTCTAATTAAATAAGAAAAATTTAGAGAAGAGTATCACATCTGGATTGTGTGGAATCCAGACACATAAACACCCCAACATGGCATTTCCCAGTATCTGTACCTACGCTCACCCACTTAGGTCGGGAGCCTTGCCAACCACGCCTGCTCAAAACGGGGTGCCCTCCAGGCTTCTACACACCTGTCTGCCCCTCAGGCCGGCACGGCCACAGCCCCCCAGGGCCCAATCACCATCCACGCAAGTGAACTTGACCAGTCGCCCGGGGCCCTGGCCCTAGGCCTGCCTGCTGCTCCTGCCCCCCTCCCCGCCCCCGGTGGAGCTTGTCCCTCTGCATCCAGCTGTTTCCAGCGCCCCCAGGACCCCCGGCCACAGTTAATTAAACCACAGATGGCCACAGTGCTGTGACGAAAGCCAGGGCAGCAGGAACCGGAAGCGTACATCAGTGGGCTCCTGACAGTAACAGAAAGAACTGGGAGGTACGTGCCTTTAGGAGTCTGGTCCCGCTCGATACTGGCACGTCGCCCCTTCATAGAGCCGATGCCTGGCGGTGCTAGTCAAGAGCTAGTACCGGTCAGTCTCTGTACAGATGCGAACATTGGACGGTGAACAAGGCTCATAGGAAGAGGTTGATTTGTCTGAGCTATGGTGTTGAGGAGAGCTTTACAAATACCCTGGACCATCAGAAGGACGAACCGGTGGGTGCGAGAGCAAACTAAACCTGAAATCTTGCTAGAGGCAAAAACAACACAACTAAAGCTGTCCTGCTTCAGGCACGTCCTGAGAAGGCGGGGTTCTCTGGGAAAGACAATAATGCCAGGAGAAATGGAAGGCAGCAGGGAAAGCAGACTCAGTCCATAAAGAAACCACCGACACGAGTCTACAGAAACCGAGCAGGGCTGCCAAGGACGGGACACTGCGCACATCACTCATTTCTAGGGCCGCCAGGAGTCGTAGTCGACGAGAGGGCCACGCAGCACAACCCAGACTCAGGGAACGAGGGCGTCGCGCTACCGGCAGCCGTGGGGGGCAGGAAGGCGCCGTGGGAACAGAGGGCAGGCGGGAGCGCGTGCCACAGACAAAAAGACACGAGTACACTGAGCATCTGATGAGAAATGGGACAGCCACGTAATTTTAGAGGACCTTACCACAAAATACTTACTAATAACACCGTGGGAAAAAAGTGACTCTGTGAGAAGACCAGCTGCGCCTGCCCGAGTCAGTCACAGGACCGACGGACACTGTTCCCAGGAGGACCGCGCAGGCACTCCGGCCAGGCACGCAGGACCCAGGCTCGTCGGGGGCCGTCAGACAGGCGCGGTGCGGGGTCCCGGAGGAGGGGAGACTGAGGAATGTCTGGGCTAGAGGGGACACAGCAAGGTGGTTCCCAAGGATGGAGCGACTTGTTCTCAGGTGGGTCGGGAGCGAGTCCTCTGCCCTAGTCCCCCCCAGTCCTGGAAGTTGGTGATGGTCCCCATGGAAAAGCTAAAGCAAACAAATACTTAGCATATCTGTATGAGAAGGTTTCCAATGTATTTTATAATGTTTTTTTAAAAAATTAAGATGTTATTTGTGAAAGGTGAGGAGTAGGAGAGCGAAAAGGGAAAATCACCAAGCTCTCTGTCTATAGTCGGAAGTCAGAGGACCACATCTCCCTGGTTTTAAGGCTCAGACAATGTTTCTGAAAAACTATAAGCAACTGCTACTGAAATTAAAAGCAGGACATGCAGTTTTTGTTCTTTTTTAATGTTTATTTGATTGATTTTAGAGAAAGAGGAAGGGGGAGAGGGAGAGAGACAGGAACATCGATCTGCTCCTGTATGTGCCTTGACCAGGGATCAAAGCGGACACCTCTGCGCTTCTCAGCGATGCTCTAGCCAACCAAGCTAACCGGCCACGGCTAGGACATGCTCCTTCAAAGGCTCCATCGAGACAGAAACTAAGGAACCCTAGTCTCCAGGGCCGAGCAGGAGTGTGAGAGGGGAGAACACAGGCAAGCAGCACCCGTGTGGGCACGGCAGACCACACGGCACAGACCACACGGCTGCCGCCGGCGGGCTGCACTGCAGTAAAGGGAAGAGCTGAACACACTCCTCAAGCGCGATGAGCATGGTGTCCAAAAGAAAGGACTAACAGGTAGAGACAGGAGGGAAGCCAGAGTGGCTTTCTCTGGAGGACCACAGTGACACTGTGCCCTTCCTTACTGATTTAAAGCAACGTGAAATGTTTCAGGCATTCCGGAGACCACAGGAAGGCTGGGGAGAAAGGAGTACTGAGCAGCCCCCCGCCCCGAGTCTCTGGGAGAAAAGGACTGAGTAGTGGTCATTCCGCGCAGAAAGAGGTCATGTAAAGGACCAGGGGTGCCAACGGAGTTTCCAGGGCTCAAAAGTAGGCCACTGGACATCACAGAAAGAGGCAGAAGGGGTACAGCTGGCCTCGCCCAGCCGACAGGAACAGTGAGAGGTGAGCCACTCACGTTTAGGACATTTCTCCCCAAATATTACAAATAAAAGTTCTACTTACTGCTCCAAGCATGATTCTGAAAATCAGCCATCGAAAGCCCCACAGAACAATCCGGGACGTGGGGGTCTTCCTGGGCAGTCGAGACAGAGTCCAAAGAGGGCACAGGAAAATCCCCAGGAACCCTGTTTCCAGAAGCTGGGACTCCCATCCTGAATGGTGACAGTAAGAAAACAAAGGGCCACATTAACCACAGCTGGACATTCTCCATGGAAGTAGTCCCACCAAACTCAGTCTATCTCAACAGTCCTGAACACAGGACAGGTGAAGTGACTGAGCCTCAGCACCGTGTGGCAGCTGTGAGACTGTGCCCCACCACCCCAGTCAAGTCCTCTGCATTCGGACCACTGCCTCTTGTCCTTCTCAGGGCACTGCAAATGTGACACGGCCTCGTGCTGAGCACACACTGCCAGTGGGTACTGGGGAGCCTGCTTCCATTCAATAGGTTTGCATGTGAAACATGGCTTTCTGCACTCTTTCCTGAGGAGCATTGATTCTTGACAGCGTGCACTGAGGAGGCCAGAGGCCTGCGTGTGTGAGGTTCTGAATGCTGAGCTGACATCTGCCCCAGATGGGGGAGGATGTCACGGGGAGACATGGGACAGGTACAGGTGACACAGCCCCCATCTGCCGCAGGAGAGGGAGGAAACCAGGGAGAATTACAGGTATAGGTGACAAGGTCCCCAGGTTAGGAAGCCAAGGGGAGACTCAGGACAGGGTCAGGTGACATGGCCCCTGTCCGCCCAAGGTAAGGGAGGAAGTCAGGGGAGAAACGGGAACAGGTGACAGTGGCACCAGATGAAACCACCTCCTGTTAGCCCCACGTAGGTTCAGTCTGTTACGGTGGCAGCTCTGTGGTTGGATGTGAGGGGTGCTAGCTCATTCTTCCTGCTAGGAGCCCCACGTGAGAAATGCAGGCGAGTGCGATGCACCTGAGTTCTTATTCTCCCAGAGGAGATGGCACTCTAAGTTCTCCTAAACATGACTGAGTTGGCCCCGATGTGAAAACGGCTGCTCACACTGTGTCCCCGGGACACCTGCAACCCAGAACACGTTTCAGGCGGTTGTAAACCGGGCTCTTTAAAAGGAACCTTCATTTTGCATATTGCACAAATTCCTGTTAGTTACCTAGTATGCTGTGTGAAAGATGCATTAGACAGGGTCCATACTCTGTGGTTCCGCTTACAGGGGGTCCTAGGGTGAGCAAAGCCGATGCAGGTGAAGGAAATCGGAACACGGCTGCCTGGGGAGGTGGGCCGAGGCACTCAGGGGAAACATCCGGTCTGCACCTGGTCAGCGAGGGCTTCGGGGGTGCGCGCGCCATCACGCAGCTGAGGCACTTCGGGTCTGTGCATTCCATTGTTCAGTTTCTTCCTCAAAGAGATGCACAGACCTGCACGAACTCCAAGCCCTCACTTAGGAGAGATGGACAGAACTTCAGGCCTGCATCGAACATGAGCGGACAGGTGCTGAAGCCGGCCGTGAACAGGGCGCAGAGCCCGGGCAGCGGGCAGCATCAACAGACTGCACAATTGTTTGCAACTCTCTGCAGCTTGAAAATTTTTCACAAGACAGTTGCGGAGGGGAGGTTCCGTTTCCTCTCACATGTTCTGTGGATTTCTGAAACCTCGGTTCCAGATCAGTTCTTTTTTTTTTTTTTTTTTACGTTTTATTTATTCATTTTAGAGAGAGGAGACAGAGAGAGAGAGAGAGACAGACAGAGAGAGAAGGGAGGGAGGAGCAGTAAGCATCAACTCCCATATGTGCCTTGACCAGGGAAGCCCGGGGTTTTGAACCGGCGACCTCAGTGTTCCAGGTTGATGCTTTTACCCACTGCACCACCGCAGGTCAGGTCAGATCAGTTCTTCTTTTAAAGAGAACGGGTTGTTTGCAGTAAAGGAGTGCCTGAGAGCAGCAGGCCCAACACCGGGGTGACAGTGACCTGTCACTGCCCAGAGGGGCAGCTGGCTTCGGTGGAGCCATGTGACTCGGGCCATTGGCATGCACCTTGCCCTCATTGGGAGATGATTCTAGAAGCAGAATAAAGCCTGGATAGGACTGGGCGACGAGAAGGCGG
Organism: Rhynchonycteris naso; assembly: GCA_037038555.1. Taxonomy (NCBI): domain Eukaryota; kingdom Metazoa; phylum Chordata; class Mammalia; order Chiroptera; family Emballonuridae; genus Rhynchonycteris; species Rhynchonycteris naso. Next base: position 199,488,846 of record CM073000.1, on the reverse strand, counting down.
GCAGCAGGAGCCGTAGCATCAATAGACTGCGGCAGGCCCTGTGGCCCCACTGTCAGCTTATGGGTGAGGACGGCCCTGAGTCGCAGGATGCTCTGGCCAATGCCAGCAAGGGGAGGCTTGATGCATGCGACGCCCACATGGCTCAGCCCGGCCCCTCCAGGGCCCGCCCTTACCCCACTCCACACTGGACACTCCCCTCCCCCAACTTCCCATAGTGGTTCAAGGGGAAAAAATGAGATATCAGATATAGCGCAACTGCTGACTTTGGGTCAAGGATTCCCTGCTTCTTGTTCGTGGTTTTAGAAGACCTTTGCCTTCTAGCTTCAAACTTCCCTTCTCTCAGCTAAGAGAAAACAGACTTTGTTCCGTATGATCATTTCTCTAGTTTTATCTCAAGATAATTTTTATTAAATTTGGACTCATTTCACTTGAGGTGCATTGTATGTGTGATCTGATGAGCAAAGGGTGTGCAGAACGCGGAAGTGGTGGTGGTCACGGCGCTGAGTGGATGTAGCTATCGATACGTCCACTTTTTGAGAAAGCACCTCAAAGGCTCCCTGCTCCCATCCTCCTCTACTCGGCGGTGAGAAAACTCAGGAACCAAGAGGCAGATGCCTCAGGCAGTCCCGCAAGCAGAGGATGCGGCGCTGGGCATTCTGGGCAGATAGAAAGCCAGGCTGGAACACCACCCAGGATGCCCAGAGAAGCTGACGTGCCGCCCCAAGTGTGTGGTCCTTGCTCAACTCCACAGTGCAAAGCCTGCCTCGCTCGTGCTCCTGCAAACCCCCTGTAAACTCAGAGACCCCACGTGGGCGAGCAGAGCCTTCCCTGGGTGCCGGGCCTGCCTTCTCTAATTGTCACCTCACTTTGCACAGATGTGATGAACAGAATTTTAATATGCAGTTTGAGTGACACCAATCAAAGTGATATGCAAATGGCAGAGCCCAGAGACCGTCTAAATGCCAGGAAGCAGGTGACAGGGTAGGCAAAGGATGGGACACACTGTCACCTCAGGGATGTGCATGCACTAGTGGAGGGTCACCTAGCCCTCCTGCCTCCTAAACCTACTGACACATTCCTTATCCTGCCGGGGTGCTGGGAGAGTGCATGCCTGGAAGCCAAGGTGTGCAGGCTTCCCGCTGCAAATCCTCCTCTGTTCCCCACCCTCCTCACTGGAGCTGCTGCCTCACTGGCCACCAGCCCTCTGGCCATCAGCAGTCCCTGATACAGCCGGGGAGGAAAGGGTTGCCTGCAGACCCACCTGCCTCTGCTTTCTTTGCATGGATCTTGTTGAATTTCAGCAGCTGTGCTGTCTGCACAAGGAATGCCATTGTTCTCTGCTTCAGCGTGGTGGGGAGGCGTCCCCAGAAAAACAAATGCCCGTGCGCTGCCGTGGTGGCTTCCTGTGGCTGAGAGGCCGTCCTTGCGCCTGTGGATGGCACAGCACACAGGACACTGCCGAGAGAGACATGCTCATGGCTGAGCAAATGCTGACCCCGACAGTCAACAGGTGCCTCATATCAGCTAAAGTGCCTCTCAACTTATGCTGAGTCTTTTTTGGGGGGAAGGTAGATAAATATATTTGGCCTTTTCACTTGGCAAACATCTACTTAACAATCACGGTGGCCTGGAAAGGTTCTGCCCCATTGGCTGCGTCTTGGGGATGGTGCTGACTTGATGGTCTCGTCAGTGGCTTTGGGGGTGACAGTTAGCAAATGACGAGGAGGAAGCCATGGAGTGTGAGCTGCACCTTCCTGTTTCTGGAACTTTCACTCCTATGGCTGCTGGCTCCTTTCAAATGACACAGACCAGTCCTGAATGAGCCACATTTGGAAAGTTTATACATAAAATCAAAGTAGAAATGCCTCCCATTGTGAGACTGAGAAATTGGTGCTCCCAGCCCTGGCATTCTGACAGACACAACGGCCACTGGGGCAGTGGCGAAGTGGCGAGCAGCCTCCCAGGGCCGTAACTAGACAGGCAGCAGCGGTGGGGATAAACCACACCAGAGGAAGTTGTGGCATTCTCTAGCCCGGTCCTAACGGGACAGGGAACCTTGATGCGGTGTTGATCAGAGCTCAGGTCTGGCTGTCATCCGTAGCATCCAGGTCTGAGGGCAGCCACAGACATGGTGAGCAGCATGGGTGCCCTGCTGGCTGGGACCGGCTGTGCCTGCGTAGACTCAAGCAGTCAGAACAGGTGGACGCCCTCCTTTTACTGGTTTGTGACTTTAAATAAAACTCCTTGGTACAGGCATACGATCTCTGTCTGCCAGGGCAGTCGCGTGTGAAGTGTGAAGGTAAGTCCCATCAAACGTGCTGAATTTGGGCCCTCAGCCTCCTGGCCCAAGTTCTGATGTGTGGAGTCCCTCACTCCTCTCATGCAGCTTGCCGCACCTGCTCCCCAAATAAACTGATGTAAAAATGGGGCTGATGTTTCTTTTCCCTTTATACTTAACAGCAAATGAAGAGCGAAGATGGTTTCTATTGAGGGTTCAGAAAGTTCACCGGGAGGCCTGACCTGTGCCCGGCCACTTGCAGCCCTGGCGAACGGTGGGCAGCTGCACCTTCCAGCTGACAGTGTGAGTGTGGGACCGCCCCGGCCACGCCTCCCCAGGGAGCTTCTCGCTGGTGCTCTGGGCAGGAAGAGCAGAGATGAGGAGCCAGCGGACATGCCCCAGCTGACAAGGGGGCTGCTGGGCGGGGGGCTCAGAGGTGGCCCAGAGTCAAGGACAACACAGTATAGGCTGAGCCACCTCTGAACAAGGAGGAAAACGATCTAAAACAAGGTTTCAGAGGCGGAAGCTGCCCAAATGGCCACTCTAGAAAGATAATACCAACAAAGGCCTCATTACCCTCCTTGAAACTATTATAGTTCCTTAGGAAGAGTAATTAAATCTCACACACATGGATTCTTCAGAAATGACAGCCACCTTCCCTCTTAGAAGGAGGAACCCATTAGCTTCACGATAAAGCGCTTCCCTCCTGACGGGCTGTCATTCCTGTGCTGAGCCCCCACCCTCGGTCGCCCGGGGCTCCTAATGATGCCCTGGAGACCACCTGAGCTCTTAAAAGTTATTTTCTTAATCTTTATGGGTTGTACGCTAGGATGGAAGGTTCCGGAGTAGCACACTGCATCTTGTCTGCCGTCGCTGACAGGGCAAAGATGAGCTTTGAGGACAAGAAAGCACCCCCGATGCAGATGAGGGTGGCCCTGCCCTCCACAGCTGTGGCACCTTACTTTGCCACAGGGCACCAGACCTCCACAGAAATGCAGGGACTGTGGTAATGAGATGTGAGGCTCTGAGGTCGATGTGTGAGATGTGGGGTGCATGCCTGCGGGGCGGGGGTGTGCTGGCCCCCTGTCCTCGGCACTCTCCATGCTGGTGGATGATCCTGAGTCCTGCTCACACCCCTGCCCGGGCTTCACAGCAAATATGTGCTGAGGGCCAGCGGGCCAGCGATGTTTCCTGGGGAGGGGTGGGCAGGGGGAGCCTAGGCAGAGCTTGGTCAGCAAGGCGGTGGGGTGAGGTCGGCAGCTCAGACTCACTCACTGTGACCCAGTGCTGTTTACTGGGTCCTCCCTCAGATGACTGCGGAGAACAAGGGACAACCACAGACTGCACACGACAAGCTACAGAGGGCCACCTGGGTCTGTCCCCAAAATAGGGCTGGCCACCCATGCTGTGCCATCATGAGGGAGTCAAACACTGGCCCAAAGTCACAGGGAACATTTTGACCTTGTTGTGGTCACAGACTCATGGCCTGTGGGCCCCAGTTCTCTGGGAAAGCAGCTTCTGAGATAATGTATGCAGAATGCACGCTGCAAAGATGGGGGCTCTGAGTAGCATGTGACATCACAGCCGGCTGAATGACAGCCTTCCTGCTCAGCTGGCTCAGGGTCAGGCTGTGCCTTCACAAATCCTGACCGCTCCGAGCTGTGTTTCTGCCACTCTGTGCTCTTCCCCGACATGACCGTTCCGCCAAGCTGCATTTCAGTTTTAATAACTGTCACTCGGCATGTGTGATTGGCGGTGGCACTTAAGGAAAGTTGCATTTTGAAAGTGGAGTGGTGGTTAAGCGGTGGGCGCCGTGCCTGCAGAAGAACCCCGCAGGGGGTCAGGCCCAGAGTGCACTCTGGCAGGTCCAGCGGAATCCCCAGCTCCCACCGACATGCAGCCTCGGGGAGACGAGGAAAAGACTGCTGTTGGGGTGTGTGTCTGTGTGTCTGCCTGAAAGCCGGCCCCAGGCTGGCAGGGGCTGCACGGCAGCCAGGAGTGGAGGCAGGTCCCGAGCCACAAACCAGCTCTCCTGACTGGCTGTCACCCAGACAGGACCTGGAGGAGCTGCTGGCCACCGACATACTGCTGCAAACACCACTGTTGTGACGGGCGCACTCCACCAACTAACGGGATAAGACACTTTCCTCTTGCACTGAGACAAAATATAAAATGAGATTAGGAAAAAGGGATTCTAAGACAAAATTTGAAAGAAAGCTTCTGCCAGCATTTAAAAATAGCACCCATGAGTGAATGTCCATCTAGCAAGTGATGGGGAAGACGCCTTTCTGTCTTTACCTGGATGAGGCCACCCGGCACGGCCCCAGCCTGGCCAGCAGCGGTCAGGGTCTGGACCCAGCCTGCTCACACAATCCTTTCCATCTTACGCTTCCCTCCAAACACACCGTGGCGCCCAGCCACAGCCAAGAGGCACCACATGTGTGCCTGTAGGGGAGGGCACTGTTTACACGGCTTTGCCCAGACCTACGACCGGGCAGAGCTGCCCATGCACTAGAGAACAGACTGGGGCCATCCTTCATCCTCAGGCGCCAGGGAGATGCTGACGTCAGTGCCACTCCGGAGATGAGGCCATGCTCCTGCCGGCCTCCCCAGCCTGGGCCCCTCTCACTCCTGCCGGGCCTGGTCTGGAACCTCCACCTGGAGCCAGGGCTGCCCAGGAATCTCCAGATCTGGCCTGAGCTGGGTGGACCCCTTGGACAAGAGCCCTGTCTATGGACAGAGCCTAACCACTAAATGAAGCCAGTCACAGAGGACTTCACATATCAGCCAGAGATCAGATCGTAAATGGGAGTGCATTTTCTAGCAAGTAGATCTTTTTAAAAGCACAGGTTAAAGCCTTCATATTTTATTTTATTTTTTATTTCAGTGAGAGGAGGGGAGGCAGAGACAGACTCCTGCACGTGCCCCGACAGGAATCCACTTGGCAAGCCCATTAGGGGGCGATGCTCTGCCCATCTGGGGCCATCGCTCTTGCAAACGGAGCCATTTTTTAGTGCCTGAGGTGGAGGCCATGGAGCCATCCTTGGTGCCCAGGACCAACTCACTCCAATCAAGCCAAGGCTGCAGGAGGGGAGGAGAAGAGAGAGAAAGAGAGAGAGAGAGAGAAAGAAACGAGAGGGGGAGGGGTGGAGAAGCAGATGAGCACTTCTCCTGTGTGCCCTGACCGGATATCGAACCTGGGACATCCACACACAGGGCCAATGCTCTACCACTGAGCTAACCAGCCAAGGCCAAAGGCTTCATATTTTATTTTTATTTATTTATTATTTTTTTTACAGAAACAGAGAGAGGGTCAGAGAGAGGGATAGATAGAGACAGACAGATAGGAACGGAGAGAGATGAGAAGCATCAATCATCAGTTTTTTGTTGCCGTTGCGACACCTTAGTTGTTTATTGATTGCTTTCTCACATGTGCCTTGACCGGAGGCCTTCAGCAGGCCGAGCAACCCCTTGCTGGAGCCAGCGACCTTGGGTCCAAGCTGGTGAGCTTTTGCTCAAACCAGATGGGCCCGCGCTCAAGCTGGCAACCTTGGGGTCTCGAACTTGGGTCTTCCGCATCCCAGCCCGATGTTCTATCCATTGCGCCACCGCCTGGTCAGGCAAAGGCTTCATGTTTTAAATAAAATCATTTTAAAATGCATGCTCCCAACTATGAGGCATTTAATTGTTTTTCAATTGAATGTATTGGGGTGACACCGTTAACAAAATTGTACAGGTTTCAGGTGCCCAGCTCCACAGCGTATCATCTGTACACGGTATTGTGTGTGCACCACTGCAAGTCAAGTCTCCGTTCAACAACTTGTTAATATATGTTTTAAGGATGTCCTTGGGCACTGCAGGGAACAGGAAGTGACCTGAGTAACCCGCACGCCCACACAGTGACCCTCTATGTCTACTGCACTTTGTCACGGTGCTGGCTAATACTAGGTTGCTATGGCAACCAGACTTCCTAGCCCCAGGTGTCCCCTGTTGCTTAGATCTATGCAGGTGTCACCAGCTAGCCCAAAACAAAACCCATAGTAATGACCTCAGCTAGCTCATTGGTTTTGGATAACTATGAAAATGCTTCCTGTCAACGGAAATTAGACTTAGCAACAGATTTTTTAGGATTACTATATTCCAAATATTCAACATATATCAGGCTGAGGGGCACAGTGCATTACCATTTCTTTGTCTTTTGTTTCTTGTGCATAAAAATTAGCCAAAGCTTGCCTCAGAGTGACTTGTCAGAACCCTGTGAGGTGATGGTCAGTTCTGTCCACAGGGCTGACAATGGGAATGTTCTGGCCCTGCCTGTGCTACCCACGGCCCACTGCCACATGAAGGATGCTGAACCTTGACACTTGACTTGAGGTGGACAGGACAGACCTGGCCCTTCTTTCATCCACCCCAAGAGACACACCTGCTCAGAGGCACTGTGTCCACCGGCCTTGGGTGGGCCAGCGGGTCTGCTCCGGCCCACATGCACAGAGGGCCCTGTGCCCACTAGAAGTGGGTGTCGCCCTCACCCCTCACCCCACACTTGAGCAGGCTGTCAGCAAGCTGGGTCCCGTGGCGTGGATTTCACCCTTACCCCACATCTTAAGTGAACCATCAGCAGGCAAGAGCCTCATGCCCACGGAAGCGAATGTTGCCCTTACCCACATCTGAGTGGGCTGTCAGTACACAGGGTCCATTCCCCCAGAAGTGGGTGTCACACCAGACAGTCGGCCCCAAGTGGGGGTCGTCGGGTGGATCCCGGTCAGAGCGCATGCGAGAGAGAATCTGTCTCTCTATCCCCCCTCCCCTCACTTAAAAAAAAATAAAAAGAAAAGATTGAGTAACAAAAGAACAACATACATGTCATTGGAATCCTAGGAGACAAAAGAGAAATGGGCAGAAAAAACTTTGAAAAAATACTGGCACAAATGATCCAAATTGGGAAACGACATAAATGAGAGGATTCAGACAGCTCAGGGAATCAAACCCTCAGATGCCACAGGTAGGCACATGATGGACTGCATGCGGTCAGCCCGAACCGGGCACACCGCTGTGCCCCAACTCCGCCACACAGATCCATGGCTGGGAACAGAGAGGAGGGGCTTCAAAGAGACTGGAAGCATGGCCATCGAGTGCGTCATGTCCTTACCCGGACAAACCAACTGCAGAAAGGCGTTCATTTATGAGACAACTGGCAACACTGGAATGCTCACTAAGTATTTGATAGAATTCATCCTAATGTTTTTAACTAAACTTTTTTTTTCAATTATAGTTGATATGTATTCATTTCAGGCCTAAAAATTCATCCTAATTTTTTTAGGTGTGATAATGGTATTATAGTTACATTGTTTTGAAAGACCCAATCCCTTAGGGATCTATCCGGAAGTATTTACAAATAAATAACAGGACGACCGGGGTTTATTTTATTAAATAAAAGAACAGAGAGTAGGTCAGTGAATAGAAGACGGGGCATGTGGCAGATAACCCACAGTCTGAGATGGCACACGGAGTGCACGAGGTCATTTTCTCTACTTTTGTATTTATTTGAAACTTTTCATAATCAAAAGTTAAAGAAAAATAAACAAGCAGGAAACTCTGCCATCTTCTGCCGGGACGTTTAACTCTGACCACTGGCATTCTCATAAACCTCAACAAATTGTGAAATGCAATTTTTAAGCTGCCGTTTGTTCTAGAAACCAAACTTACAGCGAATATGGAAATAAGCCTTTAAGACAGCTGAACGTCCGTACCTCTGGGAGCTGGGACACCAGTGCCTGCAGTGGTGAGCAGTCTAATCAAACTATCCAGGTATAACGCTAAAAACAATAACATTTTTTCCAGAACAACGTAGGGAATCTATTTTTCAGAGTGACCGATTTCCCCGAGGAGACTAAGCACTGGAGACTGAAATGGGACTGAGAGGAACTTCTCCGTGTTAATTTAGAGATCACCGATCGCAGCCTGCGGTGGGAGTCACAGACTCTGCACAGCCGGACCACCGCCCAGGACCAGCACTCCCTGAAGCACAGCCCATCCAACAGAGCAGGGGTATTATGCAGGGCCCGAGGGAAGACAGGGGGGGATCCTGGACCCTGTGCATAACGGCCACATTCTCTAAGAAAACTGTAGGGTTTTGCTCTAGTTCAATGTTCATGTAAGAAAGAGGGTATGTTCACCCCGGGCATTCTGCTCCCGAACCAGAGAGCCCACGCGTGTATATGCAAAGCCCCTTCCTACTCACTCCGGCCACGGTTCTGCTCTTGTCGCCGCCCAACGTGTGCCTGCCAGCTACCGACACTTCCCTGGATATTTCCCAGCTGTTATTTTCATGGGGCTCGTGGCCACAGTTGCTGATCTGGGCACAATCGGGGGACCCAGAGCTGTCCACCCACTGATGATAAGCCAAATGGATTTAACGGCGCCGTCTTGAACCCGGGTCCTGAAGCCAAGCGAGTCAACCGCGAGGGCAGATGTCATCAGCGGAGATTATATAATACTGTTTACTTTGAAACGCTGACACTTATCTTATTGTCTTAAGTTACTGGGTACCCTGGGAGACCCGTTCCCTCTGCTGCTGTAATGGGCAGTACTCGGACACCAATTTAAAACCTGAGGATGCATCGGTGACCTGCATGTAAGTCTTGACAAAATTACACGCACACACATGCTTAGAATTTAGGAGGAAGGGGCGTGGGCCATTGAGAGCCCAGAAAATTCTGAGGCCTGAAGAGGTCCAGAGACTCAGAGCTATTTGGCACGATGAGCACAAAGGTTTCTATTTCCTGTGTCTCTGCTTTTATCCCGAAGTTCTGTTGCCTTTCTTGAGGCAGATCAAACAGCTTTTCCTAAGATGAAAGGAGATTTGCTGCCTTCAAAAAATACAAAAGGCAGCGCAAACACAGCGAGCAGGAGGATATTAACTTGCCAGGCCCTGATGAAGGCCCAAGTGCCTAGGCAGGCCCACTGCCGCTCCGTGAGCAGGACCGCCATCCCACCTACCGCCCGAGGTCTGCAGCCACACCCCACAGCGCTCTCGGCACAAAATAAGAGGCTGTTGAAAAAGCACTTTGCACGGTCTTCACTCTTCAGACTCACTCGCTTTCCCTTCCATGCCTGCAGCTGGCTTCACGGAGGCTCAAACCTCAAGACTAGGATCTCCTGGCCTAATCCAGACACCTCACACCTGACCCTTGCACCCTCCGCACTCTCAGTGACTAACCGTCTCCACGCACCTGTGTCCAACGCCTTCTGCAGTGCTGAGAGCACATCAGCCCTGGGACCAGGCGGGTGACAGACCCACAGTCCCTTCTCAGAGGCGTGACATCCTGCCACCCTCCGCAGCCCTTCACCATCCCTGAATCCCCAGCACTGACGGAGCGCGCCCTGCAATGTGCCTGCGTCCTGCCTCCGCCGACAGGTTGCTTAGTCCGGTCCCAGGGAAAGCAGCCTCTCTGCCAGGCTAAGGCGTCCCGCCCCGGTGGGGTGCACTAGGCCACTGAGATCCCCTGACTCCGCAGGGGCCCCCTCATTCAGCCAAAGCCTCTCCTCCCCTCTCTACACCCACCCAGCTCTTAGACGCCTGCTGCCAACACCAGCTCAGTGTACATTTGTTCGCCTTGATTTCACTTTATTAAAACTAATTTATTAATCTTTAATCAAAGGCAAACATATTCAGTGACCATAAACTGGAACTAGAGATGAGAAAGAAAAGTGATCTGATTGCCCAGAGAGAAATGGAGTTAATCTCTTCTTGGTCATAGATTTCAAAGCAGTTTAGATAGAATTATTTTAGGAAAACAATGAAGTACAGTATACACAATTTAGAACCCATTTAACATATCATTAAATAGTACTGTAGTCATTAAATTGTACTGTATAGTAATCCACAGAGAAGAGATATAATTTCCTTAATTCTCCGTGGCTGAACTTTCAGAGTATATCCATTTTCTCTTCCCATGAACATGGCGATAAAACCCTTGTCTCTGAGTCTTTGTGCCTGTTCCCAAATCTGCTGTGGGAAACCCTGAAGTGGGGCTGGGGGCCGCAGGCACACCCATCGCTAAGGCGTGTAACTGCGTGGCCACACATTCCTCCGTGGAGGCTGCATCAACTCAACTGTTCCCCACGGCACCCGGACCCAAAACCAGACCCCCCTAATGCATCTAATCATGAGAAAACACCAGACAGATCAAACTTGAGGGTTTTGGTCAAATAACAGTGTGTCCGTAAAGTCATGGTGCACTTTTGACCAGTCACAGGAAAGCAACAAAAGACGATAGAAATGTGAAATCTGCACCAAATAAAATGAAAACCCTCCCAGTTTCTGTAGGATGATGTGGCAGCATGTGCGCATGCGCAGATGATGACGTAACATCCTGTATACAGCAGAGCAGCCCATGGCCATTCCAGTCGAGATGTGGACGGTACAGAGGAAAGTTCAGTGTGTCTGTGGCTTGCTAAATTCGAATCCGTGACCAAAGTGCAACGTGAATATCAGCACGTTTATAACGAAGCGCCACCACATAGGAATAACATTACTCGGTGGGATAAGCAGTTGAAGGAAACTGGCAGTTTGGTGGAGAAACTCCGATCTGGTAGGCCATCAGTCAGTGACGAGTCTGTAGAGGCTATACGGGATAGCTACCTAAGGAGCCCTAAAAAATCTGTGCGTGCATGTGCTCGACAGTTACACCTAAGCAAGACTATACAGTTCATAAGGTGTTAAAGAAACGTCTGTTTTCTGGGGTACAAATTGCGGCTGTTGCACACTATCAAACCAGCGGATAGACCCACACGATGCGCGTTTGCTACAGATATGCTTCATGAGATCAAGAATGATGCAAGATTTTTGCAGAAGACTGTGTTTAGCGATGAGGCGACCTTCCATATCTGTGGACATGTTCATCGCCATAACATCCGAATATGGGCTGCTGAACATCCTCATGCCTACGCTGAGTACGAACGTAACACCCCTAAAGTGAACGTGTGGTGTGGCCTGATGCATGATAAGGTGACAGGCCCATGTTTTTCGCGGAGCAGTCTGTGACAGCAAACACCTATCTTGACATGTTGGAAGTGTATGCAGTGCCACAATTTCCAGAAAGTGTCATCTTTCAACAGGACAACACTCCTCCACACTATGCCACCATCGTTCGTGAGTTTCTGGATAGAACATTCCCCTGGCGGTGGACAGGTAGGGGTTCTGTCAAGCGATGGACACCACGATCCCCGGATCTGATGCCCTTAGACTTTTACTTTTGGGGTTATGTGAAGCAACACGTGTACATTGAACGTATCAACGACATTAATCACTTAAAACAGAGAATCACAGACGTTATTCACTCTGTTACACCAGACGTCCTTACTTGTGTGTGGCAAGAGCTTCACTATTGTTTGGATGTGTGTAGGGCAACAAATGAAGCCCACATCCAACTGCATTGAATAGGTATGAATTTGGAGGATTTTCCTTTTATTTGGTGCAGATTTCACATTTCCATCGTCTTTTGTTGCTTTCCTGTGACTGGTCAAAAGTGCACCGTGACTTTACGGACACACTGTACATGACCAGAACTGCTCTAAACTGTCAAAGTCATAAGAGCCAGGAAAGTTTAGGAGACTGCCACAGGCTAGGGGGACAAGGAGATGACTGAAGGCAGTGTGGCTCTGGGAGGGGCTCTGGGTGGCGAGGGCACTGGTGGGGAAGCTGGAGTCCAGCTGAGGCCAGCTGCCCGGTCAGGAGTCGGGCCAAGCCTGGCAACCCTGCCCGCCCATGTGGTTATATAAGACGTGGATACTCAGTGGACTGGGTGAAGGTCGATGGGGACTCCCTGTGCTATCTTCGCAGCTCAGACAGCATGTCAAGATCATCTTCTAAAGTGCTGCCGACACCATCACCCAGGTCCAGCTGCAGCCTCCGGGCAGTGCCTGGCTTGGTGCGGCCTTAGCGTGAGGGCATTTCTGACTGCCAAGAGGACTGGGCCTTGGGGGCTCTGCCTTGGACATGAGATGCCACACACCCTGGCAACCTGGGAACAAAGCATGGAGTGGCCACTGTTAATCCTGCAGCCATCCTGCTGATGCGAGGATGGCACATCTCAGCTGGGGCCAGAGCTCTGCTGCCCATCTGGTTGTGCTCCATCACACGCGCCTGTGACGGGGTTCTGTCTTCTGACTGCGGACGTTTTGCTCTGCACTTCTATGTCTGGCTCAGTGCTAGTGAGGAGGTGCTACGTTCCCAGACCTGCGGACTGCCTCTGAGGCCGAGGACACCCCTGAACAGGCTATGCCCACACTGGAACACGCTCTGCAGTTGTGCTAGCAGCTTGGGGTTCAGGAGACACTTCACTGAAAATCAAAGATAACTCATCGGGTTTCTCGATTCAGCGCGTCACTCGCCATCAAGCATGACCTTCCAAGCTGCTGGAGGCCTTGAGAAGGCATGATATCCCCTTTAAGGGTGTGATGTAAGAGCATGTGGTGACCACCAGACTATACACCTTCTCATGACACCTACACGAGGACCCAGAGTTCCTCGACTCCAGGTGCAGACAAGCTGTGCTCGAGCTCCTCCCGGTCCTAAGCGCTACGGGGACAAACGGCACGGGCAGAACCCTGGCCCTACTGGCCGACAGTCTAGTGGGAGGAGGGCTGGGAACAGAGCTGATAAACTGACACAGGAGTAAAGAGCCACAGGAGAGATGGCACGTGGGAGGAAAACAAAGCTGGGTTGGGAGCACGCTGGGGCCAAGCAGGTGCAGGGGGTGGAAGCGAGAAGCACGCAGCCCCCAGGGCCACGTCCCACAGCGGGAACACCAGCACAGGCTAGCAGTGGTCATGGACATCATGCACAAACTATCACTGAATCCTGTCTGCGTGTCAGTCTTCTGAATGCCCAAAAGACATTCGCCAAGGCTGAAACCAAATGGAAAACCAGTAACACTATGCTGGTAAAGGGATATTAATCTGAGACCAGCCAACCTGCCGTAATAAACACGGGGGTTCCTGCTTTAAAAGGGTGTAAACTTCTTGATAAGAGAAGGACACAACCATCAAGAAGAGACTTGTTATAGCACTTAGGAACCATTGACAGCACTGAAGCTGTACGGGTATCTGTGTCTCCCTTCAGCGAATCCACACAGACAAGAGCTGCTATTGTAACGGCAACAAAGCATGGCTTCCTCGTCTAAAATTTCTGTTTTAAAATATCAAAGCATTTACAAAAGAAACTGGCACACAGCTGCTACTCCAGGGCTAACTTAACAATGCCTCTCCCTGTTACTTGTGTTGGCAAAGGTCAGGCTTGCCGACGCTGTGTTCCTCTTGCATTCAACAATGGGGCATTGGAGCCAGAAAGCTCCAGGGACACACGGCAGGTCCTGGGGGTTCCAGGCCGGCCAGTGGCTGCGATGGTGTCTGATGAGACCAAGAGTCCTTCTCTGGCCTCTAGTGCTCACTGCAGTTCAGGACACATAACTGCTTACCTGGCAGGGAAGCAGCACGGGGCAACGAGAATAAAGTCACTGGTTCACCTGGCCTCACACAGGCAACTGCCAACGCTGGAGAAGCAGAGAGAAGGACCAATCTCACCAAATTCTTTCAGCCGTCTTTACGTAAGTGTGGTCAAGAAAAGAGCTTAAAACTGACCCTCCCTAAGAACACTGCTCTATGACATGGACAGGGAAGAAGGTGGTAGAGAGTGGCTGCACCCCTAAGCCTTACCAGCACAACAGGGTATCTGCCCCTGTGAACGAATAAGGATCCTCAGGGTGGGGAGAGGGGCAAATCTGTCAGTGGTGTCCAATCCGACAAAGGGTTAACCTGTCCCATAATCTCCAACTCCAAAGGCCTAAAAAGCGTCTACTCCAGGTGGTAACCAAGAGCTCCTAGGCAGAAATCTCTATGAAGCAGGGAGATGAGAGATTATTTAACGTGTTTGATTCAGTAAAAAACAGTATTGGAAGGAGTCAAGCAGTTGTGCTGATGAATCCAGAACAAATTGTTGAAACATAAATTACTGAAAAGCAAAGCAAACTAAAAAAGGTGAGGCAACCATTAACTCCAGGAAAAACAAAGAATTAGAAAAAATGTATTATGCTTCACTATTGGCTCAGCAGTCAACAATGTTTACATAGTCACAATAATGTAAAAACTGAATATTATTTAATAAAAGATTGTATTTGAGACATCACTGTACTGAGACAATGAGGGGAAGAGACTTGGGGATGTGGGCAGGTCACCCTGATCATTGATATAATAGGAAGTATATAGATAATGTCTAAAAGTGATAACCCAAAAATACTCTATAAACACCTACTCAGAAACTTGGAGGTAACACTGGGAGTGCTAGAGAAGATTAAGAAGTTCCTCTGGCCTGGCCTCTGCTGGCACAATGGTTAAAGCATTGACCTGGAATGCTGAGGTCGCTGGTTCGAAACCCTGGACTTGCCTGATCAAGGCACATATGGGAGTTGAGGTTTCCTGTTCCTCCCCCCTTTTCTCTCTTTCTCTTTCTCTCTGTCTGTTTCTGTCTTTCTCCTCACTAAAATAAATTTAAAAAAAATTTTTTTAAAAAGCTCTGGAGAACAGGAGGAGGTGAGGAGAGGTAAGAGGCACTGCTGTTTTTGCTAGAGGCTGTGCAATACAATTTCACTCTCTAATCCGTGCACACGTCTAAGTTTTGAAAAATAATTAAAAGAACAATCTTCAGATCATATTATCCAGCCATGGTGTGATAAAACCAGAAATTGGTCAGCGAACTTAACCTATACAACCCTAAGGGCTTGTGGGGTTTTTGAAGCTCTTTTCTAAACAGCACTTGGACCAAAGAGGCAACAGCACGAGGATTATAAACTGCACTATCTGCCACCAACAGGGAGACACTGGGGTCTCAACTGCTGGGGCGGGTCAGGAACACAGGAGGAGGGGAATGCTCCTGGACACCATGCTTTCATTAGCAGATAAGAGATGGAGAATTAATGAGTTAAACAATCAACACATGATCTTAGAAAATAACAAACCCCTTCCTCTCAGAAGGGGGAAGCAACATATAAAAAGTAAAAATTAATGAGCTAGAACATTTTTTTTTTAAATCTGATAAATAAAACCAGTTCTTTGATGGAAGCCTCATAACAGAGATAGCCTATGGCTGTTTTGACCCGTACGTAGCATCACACAGGAGAGGTGAGTAGAACGACAGCTGGGGGTGGACGTGGAGGCCACTCTGAGCCCTGGGCAGCCAGGAGGCAGCAGGAAGAGCGTGCTGAGGACAGACAGGCCCTTGTCTGCAGACACACGGAGGGTCTAGAAAATGGGGTGGCGATGAAAACACGTTCTCGAACCATTAGGGTGCTGGTACCCAGGAAACGCTAAACAGTCAGCTGTGATACTAGTATAAATTATACTGTAAATTGAAAAGCAAATGCTAGTCAAGCTCACACACCGACACAATTTAATAAATATAAAAGGTAATTGAGAAGCATTCCAGACAAAAGCCACTCAAATGGATTCAGGACGGAAAGTATGAATTAAGCAGCAAAATGCTTCTTTAATATTCTAAAATTCTGCATATGAAAGAGGTAAACACGCTTTAGAAGTAGAAATAGGTAACCAGATGTGATGGGAGAAATTCATAATAAGCACAGTGTTAATGATAATGGGAATAAGAAAAAATAATCTTTAAAAATATTTTTTCTTCTTACTTCAACTAAGTAATTTTCACAAGATATTACTAAGTGAAAAAAAAGAGAATGGCAGAAATGCATATACTACTGTCCTTTTGCAGACATTGACCCCAGCCCAGAGTGTGTGCATGCACAGCCATGCTCGTGTACAGGTACACAGGTGTGAGTAGGCACAAAGCGAGGAAAGGCCACAGTCAGGTGGATGGTTAACTCAGGAAAGAGGGGCAAGAAACAAAATTAGATAAAAAAGATGACACTGCCTGACTGGCGGTGGCACAGTGGTAGAAAGCTGACTTGGGATGCTGAGGTCCCAAGTTGAAAACTCCAAGGTCGCCGGCTTGAGGGCAGGCTCAATAGCTTGAGCGCAGGATTGCCGGCTTGAGTGTGGGCTCATGTATGAACCCAAGGTCACTGGCTTGAGCCCAAGGTTGTGGGCTTGAGCAAGGGGTCACTGGCTCAGCTGTAGCCCATATGAGAAGCAATCAATGAACAACTAAAGTGCTGCAATTACAAGTTGATGTTTCTCATCTCTCTCCCTTCCTGTCTCTCGCTAAAAAACAGAAGACACTAAAAGTACGTGCTGTGTCCAGTGTATGGCCACATAGGAAGGAAGTAGAACCCACACCACTAGAGACACTCTCCAAGGGGCTCAAGTGCCCCTGAACTGGTCTGAATGCCATGCAACTGTGACAGTCTGGAACGCTAGATGCTCCGTGAGGCCCTGTGGGCACCTGTGCCAAACTGGGCAAGAGCCAGGATCGCTGCTTCTCCCTGTTGGGACGTCTGCCACCTTTAGTCTCCTCCCCAGTGCCAACCCCTCACCTGCTCACACCTTCTCCACCACCAGCAGCAAGTTACGCCCAGGGCAGGTCCCTTCAAGACCTTCACTGGTGTCCCACCGACCTGAGAGGAAAGTATGGCATGGGCACAGAGAGGAAAGAACAGGGCAGAGATGCCACCCCTGGATGGAGGCTGATCCTGAGGCCCTGGCTGAGAAGCGTCAGAGAGCCTAGGGCACCACGGCAGGGCCTCGGACCAGAGGTGAATGAGGAGGCAGGTGAGCTGGGGGGGGGGTGAGCTGGGGGAGGAGGACAAAGGACCCCTAGCAGCACTGCCCCTCCCCCAGATCAACCCCGAGCACCTAGGACACGGCAGCGGAGACTCCCCAGAAAGAGCTTGAGGCCCCGGGCGAGCTCAGAGTCGGGCGGATGAGGCTGCCTCTGATTATGGCAATAATTTAATTAAAAGAAACTGCTTTCTTGGACGTGGGGGCTGGGAAGAGAATCAGAGGAACTGTGATTAAACCCGAGGATATGAGAACCAGGCGAGCGAGGACCTGGAGACAGCTGGGGGGACCCGCTGCAGCCGAGGCGGCTCAGAGCTCCAAGGCAGCTAATCGCTTCCTGCAGGCAGGCTCCACTCCAGCACTAATAGGTTTTAATAAAAACTTCCAATTGGGCCAGTAAACCCCTCATTAAGCTGTTTTAAAAGCATGAATTTAAGAGCAGCAAGGGCAAGGGGTCACAGGGAGCATTTAATTCACAACGGCTGGTGGGAGGTGCTGCTGTGACACAGCACATCGGGTTCAAGTGGCCAGACCTCGTGAACGTGCCATGCCAGCGCTGGACCTGCCTGGGAAACAGGCTTCCTAAGACAGAAGCAGAGCCCACAGGAACAGAGCAAAACGGTGTCTCAGTACGGCAACAGGGGCAGAATTCAACGGCAGTCTGAACGCAGTTCCTGCAGTGCAGGCCCCCTACGTGCACAGGTGTGCCCGCCGCAGGTCCACTTCCGTACCAGACAGCCGACTGTCCAGGGCAGCGCCACCTGGCACCGCCTCCAAGACAGCCCAGCCCTGCGTCCAAAGCTCCGCCAGCCCCATGCCCGAGATGCGCCCATGGACCTGCCACTGCAGCCTCAGTGTGTGCGCTCAGTCCTTGTCCCCGGACGAGCACCTCTCACTGTGCGCACAGCTCAGAGAGCGTGAGCTGATCAGCACCCACGGCCTCCCTCCTGGTCCTGCTCCTTGACTGCTGTTCCTGGCAGAGCTTGCTGACACCTGCCCAGCCCCAAGGAAGACTCTGACAAGCTGACACTTGGTTTTCACATTAGGATAAATCAAGAATCTATTGATTGTGCTTCTTATTGAAATGAAGGATCCCTAAATGGCCCAACTCAGCCTGATAGGCCTGCAGTAAAAAATGGAATGATCTTTTCCCAAAAAGGAATGTCCTGGGCATGAAGCCTTTCAGGAGCCTTCCCTAAGATCCCCTCCAGACCCCACTCGATCCTGAGGGTGCACGCGACCTCAGACCCCACTGCCAATTCCTCGGCGCAGGCCCCGCCCCCAGGCCCCTCTACACAGGATCCCTGGCGCCTCTTTGCTGCCCCCACCCTTCTTCCAAGCACTACACCCAGAACCCAAATCACGGGTTCAATGCAGCTAATCTTGAGGCTCCACTTGACTGATTTCTGCATCTTTTTTTATATTAAAACAATTACAGCATGTTGGAGGGGTCAACTCAGAACGAATATATTAGAAGGGCGGGTTCAGAACCCCTCCCACAGAGGCTTCCTGCCATCAGCGGCCTTCCTCGAGGCCCAGGCTGGCCACAGGCCCCCTCAACGTGAGTCTCTCCAGGCCTGGCAGTTCTGTGAGGTGGCAGAACCGGTGCTGCCTTCAGCCTGCCTGCTCTAGTGCTCTCTGGGTTGCCCCACCGTCAGGAGGAGCCGGCCTCCGAGGGTAGACTCTGCAGAAGCCTTTGGGTGTAAGTCATAGGACTCAACCAAAACTAACCAACTGCTGTGGCCCTTGCGCATCCTAGCCTCGCCAAATGCAGACAGACAGGAGGGAGCCCCTCCTGGGAGTGCTCGGCCCTTTAAGGCTGAGGCGCGTGGCCCAGGGCTCAGCACGACACCTCGAGGGCGGGAGCCAAGAGCAGCGCCAGCGCCATCCCCACCCCGGTGAAAAGACCAGAAAGCCCTTCCCGGAACCCTGTGCCGCCTGCCGGGTCCAGCACTATTTTCAAATGCACAAGGACAACATGAAGTTCAGAAAAGGCTCTAGCCCTAAGCTCACAGATATCAAAAAGCTCACTTCCTGCAGAGGAGCAGGAAACAGCACTTAGAGGGGCGCTGAATTAATCACGATTTAGACACATTCTTTGAAGTAAGAGTTACCAGACCGGCAGATTTCAGAGGCCAGCCACACTTCATGCTTCAGCGGAGGGGCAGCTGGCAAGGGGGCGTTACCACAAACGCTGTGGTCTTCCCGTGTCTTGGAGCAAGCGGCCTCCGTTCACGTGCTGTGACCTTACCCGGCAGTCATGTCCACGCAAAAGGGAATGCAAGACCCTGGGGGACAGGACCACAAGATGGCAGCCGGGGACACCTACACTGAAGAGGGGACTTCAAGACGGTGGAGAAATGTCTGCAGAAACTCAGAACCCCTGGGAAACACCTTGTCACTGAACAAAGGGAGGGCCACCAGAGAGGCCAAGGCCGTGCCTCCTGCAGTCAGGAGACCAGCCACGTGTCCCTACTCCCCAACCACTGGGTTACATGTACACCTGACACCACACAAGTGGACAGAGAGAGGTGGCTGAGCTCCCCAGAAGAAAATGTTGGTTAAATGGAGGGCATCCTCTGACTGGCCATCCACAGAACTTTCTAAAGCAATAGGATTGGACTGTGATTAGCTTGGCTCATGTGGCTATTGAGGGGTTGATGGGCCACAGGTATTCCTAAGGAGCACCAGTGTTATCTCACTTAATTTTAATTAAGCCAGAAAGCACACGTGGCTGCATGTGGCTGGAGGTGACTATTAAACAGCAGCTCCGGCTGCCCTGCTCAATTCAAGCCAGCCGGCTGCCTGGGCACGGCGTCCTCCGAGAACACTGTCCTCTGGTTAAAGCTTTGCAGCTCAGCCTGCAATCCTTAGAGTTGCTTTATTTTCATCGAAGTCCATTTTGCAAAATAAAAATAGATATAATTAAGTTCTATGTTCGTTATTTTATCTCTGCCCATTATATATCTGCATCTACATTCATTAATGAGGACACAGAGAGAAATAAGTACAACAGGATAGGATGTTTGGCTCATTATGAAAATTAAGCCCTCGCAGGCAACCCCCAAACTAGGCCAGTCGGGAAAGCTCCCAAAAGGTGTTCCATCCCTTCAGTCTGGCTGCTCTCGGGCCGGCACGACAGTATCTGAAGGGGGAAACAACAGGGATGCTTGGTGGTCACCCAGTGGCAAGCCAACTGCTGTGACTCTCAGGAGGCCTTCTGAATTTGTGCTCGTGCACATGTAGTGGAGTGGCCCGCCAAGTGCTGTACAGAAGACGGCAGATGAAACCCAGTCCTACTCAAGATCCCTCAGGAGGAAATGGAGTAGCAAGTCAGCAGCTGGCTTCTTAGCCTCCAACATTATCGCCTGTGACCAGAGGGGCAGTTAAACTTGTGAAGAGCGCTGGATATATGAACAGAAGCATAAACGGAGGACAGATCTGCTCTAACTTGGAGCAAAATGGAGCTATTAGTCCTGCTAGCAGAGCTCCGTCCCACAAGCCACCACCTGGACCAAAGGTCTGCGACTGTGGCAGCAGCTGAAGTTGAGGGGAGGAGAGCTCTAGAAGCATCCTCAGGGACCAGCCTTTCTTGGGTGAACATGGGATTGAAGGAACGGCATTCGTTCTCCCGGACCCCTCCCCCTCATGCCTTCCTCACACCCTGTTTACAAATGCTGAGTCCCACCAGGGGCACCGCTCCATGCAGAGACCCTGGGACCTGTCCCAGCTCTTATGGCAATACTACTGGTGTGTGATCCTCAGTGGTCACTGAGTTCTCTAAGCGCCATTGCCTCACCCGAGACAGAACAGCAACCCTACCCGCAAGGTGTCCCGTCAGGAAGTCATGAGAGCATGCCCTGGAGTGTTAGTCACTCCTTGCTGCCTCTGCTGCCTGTCCCTGTCTGTTCACAGGCCCCACAGTGTGTGCCTGGTTTGCGCCACAAAAACTTATTTCATGGTGACTGCCTGAAATTCCCTGTATTGAAGCGCAGAGGCCTGTCCCACAGCATACAGGAGTTAGGGTCTGGTGGTTTCATCTGTCATGACAACTAGCAAAAAAGAATACTGTTGCAGTTTCAGATAAATCAAATAAATAATGTTTGCTAAGACAAGAGGGTTTATATAAATGTTGGACAGGCAGGTCTCTTTGAGGATAGTTTTGGTTTCAAACAAATCCTAATTCAGAAAGTGCAGGCAGCCCAGTTCCTTCTCACATCTAACCTCATTTCCAAAGTTAATGAAAGTTTTATTTCCTTTGACCAAACAAGTACACATAACTCACAGGTTTTTAGAACTGGTAACAATTAGGCCATGCTAGATTTGCAAATGAAAACGAGAACATTTCCTGAAATAATTCCACTGCTTGCTTCTTCTTGCTTAGAAAGAAAGGAAAATAAAGAAGGAAGGAAGGAAGGAAGGAAGGAAGGAAGGAAGGAAGGAAGGAAGGAAGGAAGGAAGGAAGGAAAGAAGGGGAGGGGAGGGGAGGGGAGGGGAGGGGAGGGGAGGGGAGGGGAGGGGAGGGGAGGGGAGGGGAGGGGAGAGAGAGAGAGAGCGCGAGAGAAAGAGGAAAGATAAGGGGGAAAAAAGTGCAAATCTGAGAACAGGGAGTAAATGTCACCACCACTGACCACAAGGTCCTGGCAGCTCCCAACTCTGAGCACAGCCATGTTACTGGATGGCTCCGTTTGGAGGGTTAAGTTGGTAAATGACACTGACTTGTGACAGTCTGATTGCTTTTTTTTTTTTTTAAGATTTTATTTATTCACTTTAGAGAGGACAGAGAGAAGGGGAAGGAGCAGGAAGCATCAACTCCCATATGTGCCTTGATCAGGCAAACCCAGGGTTTCAAAGTAGTGACCTCAGTGTTCCAGGTTGACACTTTATCCACTGTGCCACCACAGGTCAGGCCGATTGCTTTGTTTTAAATTTTAAACTTAAATTTTTGCTTTGTTTCCTACATTTAAGGTAATTAAAAATAAGGAAAAAACCTAACTAGGTGGTGGTACAGTGAACAGAGTGTTGACCTGGGATGCTGAGGACCCAGGTATGAAACCCCGAGTTCGCAGGTTTGAGCACGGATCACCAGCTTGAGTGTGGGATCACAGACATGACCCCATGGTCTTTGGTTCAAAGCGCAAGGTCCTTGGCTTAAGCCCAAGGTTGCTGACTTGAGCAAGGGTCACAGGCTTGACGCTAGTCAAGGTATGTATGAGAAAGCAATCAATGAACAACTAAGGTGCCACAACTACGAGTTGATGCTTTTCATGTCTCTCCCTTCCTGTCTCTGTATCCCTCTCATGCACACACACACACACAAAAAAAAAAAAAAAAAAGAGGAAAAGAAAGGTTTTTTTATTTACCCCTATTTTAACAAATTCTGATGCTTTGAAGAACTTTCTTTAACATTTCTGACAGTGCAGCTCGCCTGAAAAAGACTTCGTTTCTGCCTTCATTGTTGAGGATAGTTTCGCTGGGTGTAGAATTCTGGGTTGACAGTGGGGTTCCTTTCTTTGCTGGCACTTTAAAAGTCACTCCCTTGTCTTCTGGCAGGCAGAGTTTCTAACCAGTAGTGAGCTATAATTATTATCTTTGTCCCTCTGTACCTGTCTTTCCCACCTCTGGCTTCAATTAAGATTTTCTCTCTTTGAAGTTTTGACAGTATGACTAATACATATCTAGGAATATGTGTGGTTAGTATGGTTTTCTTACTTAGCGACCTCTAAAGTTCATGAATCTGCGGCATTCTGGCTTTCATTCATTTTGGAAAATTCTTGGCCTTTATTTCTTCAAATATTTTTCTGCCCATTCTTTCTGTGTTTTCCTCTCTTTACCTTTATGTTACATTGTTTGATACTGTCTGTCAGCCTTTGGGTGCTCTGTTCTGTTCTTTAATTCCTTTTCCCCCCCCATTTGTGTTTTATTTTGAATATCTTCAAATTCATTGATTTTTTTCCACAGCTGTGCCCGCTTTGTTGCAAACCCATGAAAGGAAGTCCAGATCTGTCTCTGTTGTTTATTTCTCCCATTTCTATCTGGCTCATCTGTATTTCCTCCCTGTTTGCTGAAACAGCTCATCTCTTCTTGCAGGCTGTCCACCTTTCCACTAGAACCTCTAACATGCTCACAACTGTTATTATTTAAGGTCCCTTTAACTGGCTCATCTCTACTGATGCTGCATATCTCGACAACCCACCATCAGCAAGTCCGTTTTTTCCCCCCAAGTGTGTGTTTGTCAAACACTGCGTGTAGAAAAACAGTAGCAACCTGGCCGGGTTGCCCAGTTGGTTAGAGTGTCATCTCAATACACCAAGGTTATGGGTTTGATCCTGTGTTAGGGCACATACAAGAATCAACCAATAAATGCATAAATAAGTGGAACAACAAATCAATGTTTCTCTCTCTCACTCCCTCCCCTCTCTAAAATTCAATTTAAAAAACTGCCCCAAATCAGTAGTTCCTGAGGTGAACATAATTACCCAGAAATGTACATGTGCAGTGAGGGTATTAGTTGGGGAGTGCTGGGGACAGGACAACCAAGCCAGAAAATGAGCTGGGTTTGGGTTTGTTGTTTCCTCATGACCCTCAGTGACCACAGGCTACAACTTCTTAGGGAGGGGCTTCGGTTACCTGCTGTGCTCAGTGTGGGGCCTGGGAGTCTCTCACTTCCAGCAGCTCCTGTACACCAACCAGACTGGCCTCTTCCAAGCTGCTGCCAGTCCTTGGGTGCTGGGCAGATGGCAGGAAAAGGGACGTTTAGCTGCTGGTCTGACCTCACTTGCAGTCTGGGGTAGGCCTTCTCAGAATTCCTTAGATCATCCTCCTGCTCCACTAAGCAAGAGCCCCCAGCAGGAGCAGAGTGTGCTCTGCATCAGACACAATCTGGGGACCCTCTCCCAGGCACCTTGGTATGTAGGGTTGATGTCCCCTCCTGAGTTGTTCGAGGCTTCTGCTTCCTATAAGAAGAGAGTCCAGAAGGCAGATGCGTATGTTGGTGACCACTCACCTCCTGCACTGCACCACCAGTGAGACCTCATGTGGTCTCCGCACATGCCCCAATCTTCTTCAAGCCTCATGGAAGCTTGCAGACCATAATGCTGAGTAAGCAAGAACTCTGTTGGGGGGGCAACTGTCCCCTATGGCTTTCTCCTCACCCTCTCTCTTCTGCTCTGCTGAAGTTGAGACCGGACACAGGCCCATCCCTCCTCAGCCAGCAGAAATGGAAATTCTGATCCCTTAGCTGCTTTGCAAACTCAGCTGAGGGAGTCCAGAAAAGTTGGCTTTTGCAGAATACCCAGCTCACTGTTATTGTGGGAAGGACAGTCCCTCAGGGAAGCAGAACCTCTACACGAGTCACTCCCTCTTCAGTGCGATCCTTGTGTACAGCCTGGCATACAGCTGGTGCTCCTGGAGGACGGCCGTGTGCCCGCGAACAGAATGTGTACTCTCAGCGACACCCATCAGAGCCCAGTGCCAGGCAGCGCTGTTCAGAGGGTCCACCCCTTTACCAACTGTCCACCTAGTTGTTCGGTCAACTGAGGGAAAGGGGTGTTAAAGTTCCGTTGTCTCTCGTTTTAGTTCAAGTGCTTTGTGGCCTGACTGATGATGCATCCTTTACCTACAGCGATGGGGGATCCTGAACTCACCTGACTACTGTCTCCGGGGTATCTTTCCTACCCGTTTTCTTTCAAACTTTCTGTGTTTCTGAGAGCATTACCGGCTGAAGAATATAACTGCATCTTACTTTTTTTTTTTTTTTTTACAGGGGCAGAGATTGCGTCAGAGAGAGGGATAGATAGGGACAGACAGACAGGAACGGAGAGAAGTGAGAAGCATCAATCATTAGTTTTTCGTTGTGACGCCTTAGTTGTTCATTGATTGCTTTCTCACACGTGCCTTGACCACGGGCCTTCAGCAGACCCAGCAACCCCTTGCTGGAGCCATGACCTTGGGTCCCAGCTGGTGAGCTTTTGCTCAAGCCAGATGGGCCCGCGCTCAAGCTGGCAAGCTCGGGGTCTCGAACCTGGGTCCTCCGCATCCCAGTCCAACGCTCTATCCACTGCGCCATCGCCTGGTCAGGTTTACTATTTTTTTTTTTTTTAATTTGTTCTGTCGATTTCCAACTTTTAACTGGCATTTTTGGTCCATTTACACTTAATGTAATTACGGATGTGGTGTTTAGGTTTGCTGCTTAGTAAGTGAAGGAAAACCATCGTTACATTGACTTGTGTAGCTACTGTTTTCCACGTTCTGAATTCCGGTCCAGGGACCCATGTTCCCACCTCCTGTCACTTTCCTTCAGCCTGGAGAGCAGCTTTCTGTGTCCTTCCTGGAGTGCTCATCTACCAGCAGTGAGTTCTCTCACTTCTCCGTATTTCACCTCCACCCCTGGAGGGCCGTCCTGGGTTCCGGATCCTGGTGGATGGTCTCTACCTGTCAGCACCACTGTTCCTGGGTGCCAGAGTCCAAGCATTTCAAAATCTGTGTTAAGCTTCTCTGGCTAATTCCAACATTCTCCCTTCCCCTCCGGTTTTCAGTACTGATTTCAGATGACGTGAGCAGGCAGACTCCTTTCATTTATGCCGAATGGGTTCACCAGGCTTCCTGACCTGTACGTTTATGTGTCCCACCACGTTTGAAAACTTCTCAGACATCCCCTCTCCCCTCCTCCTGGGGCCCAGGCTCAGACGGGGATGTAGACTGATCTACTTCCATTCCAGTCACGTCCACTTGCTGTCTGCCCTCCCGGTTTCTTATTTCAGATATTGTATCTTTCGGTACAAAATTGCCACTTGGTTTTTTTATATTTTCTGTTTTTCTGCTGCGATCTCATATTTTCATTCATCAGGAGCCAGTTTGCCTTCACCTCGGCGTGCACGGTCTCAGCCGCTGCTTAGACCCTGTCTGAAAATCCCAGCGTCTAGTCAGTCGGGGTCGGCCTCTGTCCATTGTTCCCTCCAGAATGGGCGGGGTCCTGTATGCTGTGTGGTCAGGGACTGTGTCCTGTACATGAGGATGTCAAACTGAGGGGCATCTGGTTCACATTATGCCCCCTAGAGAGCACTGATGTCTTTGTCGTAATGGCATGTAAGCTGTGACCCAAACGTAACCTGTGCCGTGCCCAGCCTTGTCCAGTTCTGTTCAGTTGGGGGCTGTCCTCTGCTTACCCCCAGCCAGGGCCCACTCATCTCTGAACAAAAACCCTGCTCTGCCCCGTCACTCTGGGTGTGTCATTTCCCTCAGAGCACAGGCTGGGGGGGGGGACGACCGGAAATCCTTCCCCTACCGAACCAGGCAGAAATCCGACTGCCTCCGGGTGCCCTGCCAGCCCGTGACAGCACTGGGTGAATCTTCTGCATAGGGCGCCCATGGGCTCATATCCACTGGGGACTCGGTGTGGCCTAAAGAGGGGACCATATGTGTCATAGGCCTTGGCATTCATCCAGGATTAGGGGACAGACCATCACATGTGATGGAACCGTCACTGCTCGCTGTCACTGCTGCGGGACAACTTTATCCAGTAACATAAAGACTGAACCTGAACATGCATGAGTCCCTCGACTTACTGACCCAGCACCCCGGGCACGGAGGCTGGCTGGGGCTGGGAGTCCGGGGTGGACAACAAACAGTACCAGAACAACAGGGTGAAACCCACGGGTTGTCGACAAAGCTCAAGTAATGAGAGAGCCAGAAGCAAAGGCAAGCGGATACATACCCACCACATAATGTTAACTGCCGCAGAGTTTCTACACGACTTTCACTTACCAAATGAATACCTGAAAAACAAAAGGAGATATGTGTATAAACATTTGGCTTGCTTTGATAAAAACCTTAAAAGATTAAAACATTATGTTACCGCACTAAGTAGAGCCCATGTCTGTGACCTCAAGACAGTGTGATGTCAGGGCAGAGAGCTTATGGGCATTAAATGTAGTGGGAGGTGAGGGTGGAGGGGACCTGTCCTCGGGCGCTGAGTGGGGTGAAGGTGGAGGGGGACCTGTCCTCCGGTGCTGAGTGGGGTGAGGGTGGAGGGGCCCTGTCCTCCGGTGCTGAGTGGGGTGAGGGTGGAGGGGACCTGTCCTCGGGTGCTGAGTGGGGTGAGGGTGGAGGGGCCCTGTCCTCGGGCGCTGAGTGGGGTGAGGGTGTAGGGGGACCTGTCCTTGGGTGCTCTGAATAGGGATTGGAGCCCCAAGGTCAACCAGGCTGCCCTGGGAGATAAGGGTCTTTTCATCCTGTCCCACCCCACACAGCCAGTACAGAACCATGCCCACAATAGGCCAATCAAAAAATATTTTGGGAAAAAGTAAATGTAGTCCTTGTTTTCCTGTAGTAAGTAATTTCAATCAATAACCATAATAATGTTATACCCCAGAATCTGAACGTTTAAAGGTTAGCCAATAACCCTGAGCACATATTAGAAAAGAGCCCTGAGTTAAAGAACTTTGTGGGGTTTGTCTCCTCTCCTCTCTAAGGATGTAAAGTCTGTCTTCACATGGAATCTGAGTAGAACCATGGTTCCTCACACTGGCCCAAGGCATCCGTGCCACAGGCTCACTCTGCACCCTTGGGAGGGGAGAACATCAGCCCAAATTATAGACTGTAAGTCCCTACAAGATAACAGAACAAAACTGTGGGGTAGGGTCACACGGGCCTCGGAACAAATACCCCCACACCTGTGCAGCTCTGGCATCTGTCCCCAAGCCCAAGTGAACACAAAATCCACCACTTGGACAAAAAGACTCAGAGATAAAAGGACCACACCTATCTTTACAAATATCATGACCTATTATTTCGGAGTAAAAAGCAAGGGGAACTGACAAGCTAAGATGTGCATGAACCCTGAAGGCATCACACTCTGTGAGATAAACCAGACACAAAAAGCCACATAGTAGGTGACTCCATTAAGGTGATACACCCAGAACAGGTGAATCTACACAAACAGAAAGTGGGTCAGGGGGTGACAGGGACTGGGAGGGAAATAAGGTTATGTGAGGAGAATGAGGGCACATGGGCTTCTTTTGGACGTGATAAAGTTTTTACACTTAGACAGTGATGGTTTCAGAACTCTATCTATGAAGCCACTGACTTGTGTTTTAAATGGTTACATTTTATGGTATGCAAATTATACCTCAATAAAGAGGTTTAAAACAAGTACTGTAGTTGTTTAATGAAACATGTAGGAAGGAAAGGATCCAGGTCCCAGATCTGCACGGAGCCCTCAGTGGAAAGAGGGCAGGACCCCCGAAGGATGAAAGGGGGTCAGCCTCGGGCGTCTGGAGAGCGGGTGCAGCTCCCTACACTGCCTCCTTTCAAATGCTCGTGTGATTTTCCACTGTGGAAAGTCCAGAGGCAGACCCTACAGGCAGATTAATACATCGAAGGGCATCAGAGCAACAGGGTGCTGAGAAAGAACTGGCAGGCGGCCATTCTCTCAGAGCTGTGGGTGCCGGCGGCCTGGCAACCGTGGTGCTTCTAGCAATCCTGACCCATGAGAGAGTACGACTACTTATAAGTAAGGTAACACGATGTGAGATTTGCTCTTTAGAAAGGACAAGTTGGGAAGAGAGGGGACCGAGGATTCTTTGCATTATACTCTCTATTTCTGAACAGGTTGCTAAGTTGCCATAGTTCAAAACTTTTAAAACAGTCAGTGCACACACTAATTCAAGAAACAAGTTATTTAGCAAATTCTCCCAATAAATCACTTGGTTGATGGAGAGGAGAAAGAGGCTAATTGTCACAAACTCAGAGAGTGAATGCTTTACGTTTTTATCAGACCCGACTGGAAGAAACTGAAAGCTGTCAGGTCAGAACTGGCCTTGAAGGCTCCCACCCACAGCCTGTGCCACCGAATACAGTGCCCTGTGGAAACCAGGGACAGGCCTGCTGTGTTACCGCCATCACATTTACTGAGGGTATTTAAAAATGTGTTCTTTCAAAACCTCACCTATTTTGAATTTTAAATTTCAAGGTTACCTGATACAAGATTTTAAAATATAGGTAGTTCACCTAATTACATGAAAAACTATAAACAGTCTTCATTACTTTTATAGCTTTAATTTTGTTGTTGTTGTTGTTACATGAGGGGAGACAGTGAAACAGACTCCCGCATGCACCCTGTCTGGGATCTATCCTGCAACCTGTCTGGGGCTGATGCTTTAGCCCCAAGCTATTTTTAGCACCTGAGACCAATGTGCTCAGACCAACTTAGCCATCTTCAGCTCCCAGAGCCATGCAGGAACCAATTGAGCCACTGGCTGCAGGAGGGGAAGAGAGAGAGAAGGGAGAGAAAGGCAGATGGTTACTTCTCCTATGTGCCCTGACCAGGAATTGAACCCCAGATGTCCATACGCCAGGCTGTGGCTCAGAAATACTGAACCACTTGCCAGGGTCACTTTTGTTAAAATTTTTAAAGGCTGGAACTTATTTCAGAAGAGATGGCCATCCATGGCGTAATTCTGGTGATGTTCTACTGTTTTGTTCTTTAAAGAAACTCAAGCCCTTCCTCCATCCCCTCAAAGAGACCTAGTTTTTGCCCCCAGTGGCCTGTGTTAATGCCTGCCCATCAAGGACAGGGCCTCTTCACCGGGAAGGTGTTTCCAGGAAGGAAGTGAGAGAACCAAGAAGGGGCGGAGCCTCGCAAGGTGCTACATCCAGGCTAAGATGCCTGCCCACCACACTAAGCAGTTTTGTCCACGGCCCCTTGAGCCTCATTCCACCCCAGGGACTTCTCTGTGAGGCTCTTATTTTTACAGAAGGAGTCTGACTGGAAAATACATCAGGCTTCCAGCACTTTTTCATTTTGTAAAAAGGCCTCATGGATAATATTTGTTAAATTACGCCCCTCTGGCTGTGGACAGGCAAGCTGTGATTTTCTAAGAACTCCCTCACTTTCTTGCTCGGTACAGAGCTCCCCGAAGGCTCCCTCAGGAAGCAGGCAGACGGAAGTTAGTGATAAAGCCTGTTCTTCCAGGCCACCCTGATTTCTGATGCGCGTCTACGGATGATCACGTCGCCCACACTGAAATCCCCGTCGCGTGGTGATGGCCAAGCAGAAGGGGCTGCGGATGGACGTGCCAGCCACTGTAACAGCAGCCTCCGTGCCCCAGCAGTCAGTGGGCATCCACCCTGACCCGACTGTAACCTCTGCTCGAACAGCTTGTCAGAGGACCATGAGGAGTGGAGACCCACCTGATCAGAGGACATGGGGCGCTCCATAGCCCCGGCCAGGCCCTGTTGCAGTGTCAGTGCGCAAGAGCAGACTGTGTGAGAGAAGCCCTTTCTGTGTGAGAGAAGGGCTGTCTCGTGTGGCCCAGTGGAGGAAGCTCAGGGACAGCTGGACCTTTGTGAGCACCACTGGTCTAGCCCTTCTCCCTCACCACCTGGGACCGAGCCCCTGCCTGGCACTGGGTATCTGACCTTTATTACCAAAGAATAGAAATGGCCCCACTCTGCTTCCTGGAACCTCATAAACCAAAGGAGGGATTCATTTCTAGGCATCAAATGTATCAATACCTGGTTGACGGGCTATAAACCCGGGCAGGGGCGCCTACGGAACAGTGTGGTATTTAAGGCCTGGAGCCAGAATCAGGTTTTCATCCTCAATAGTCGTATGGAGCCCTCCCCTCCACATCCAGGGCCTGCTGGCATATGTTTGCAGCACTCTTTGAAGTTGATACCGTCCCTGAGTCTGAGGGATGTGCCAGAGGCAGCTTCCTCCACAGGAAGGGACCCCCTGAGCCGCCCAACCTCAGTCCAAGTTTCTAGAGATAATCCTTTCTTCTTTTTGGGGGGCCAGGAAGGTGGAGAAGAGAGCAGGACGGTCATACAGCCATCCTTAATGGCAACAAAAGAGTCCTTTAGAATTATTGCCAAAGTAAAGCACAGACAAAAGGATCACGAACCTAGCTTTTTGGAAAAGCTGATGCTAAGCTAACTGGAGAAACTGGGGCAGAAGTCACAATGAGGATTTCTAATGAGGTCCCACTATTTCAGACAGGATAGTGCTAACGATGGTTAGGTTCTTCTTTAAGATCACCTAAATCTATGCAATAACAGTTACCAAACTCTGCTTCCTTCTCTGAAATGTCATCAATTCCCAAGACGTTTGTGAACTCCTAGAGCCACAGGACAGATACCGAGTACTAAAATAGATATACGTAGGAGTCCACATGGACCAATGAGTGAATAAACAACATGGGCGAGAGACAGAACTCTGTGTGAAAGAACCCGTATAACCATACAGGTGCTCCACCCTGAGGAGCCCTGAAGTGTGGGCTGTGCTAGTGACACCTCCACAGAGAACACATGGTGGACACTGGGGGAAAGGAGGAGGATCACAGTGGAGACATCCACCAGACACGACCTGGCTGGAGACCAGGGTCAGCATCATGGAGATGAGTGGTGTCGAGGTGGGCACACAGCACCAGAATCTGCGCCTGTCAGGAGTGCCGCCTTTGAGCTGGTCCTCTCCCCGCCACGCACAGACAGAGGGCGGGCGGCAGCGCCCGGGAGGACTGCACCCCCAGGTCAGGCATGCCACCTCTGAGCTGGTCCTCTCCCTGCCACGCACAGACAGAGGGCGGGCGGCGGCGCCCGGGAGGACTGCACCCCCAGGTCAGGCATGCCACCTCTGAGCTGGTCCTCTCCCCGCCACGCACAGACAGAGGGCGGGCGGCGGCGCCCGGGAGGACTGCACCCCCAGGTCAGGCATGCCACCTCTGAGCTGGTCCTCTCCCCGCCACGCACAGACAGAGGGCGGGCTGCGGCGCCCAGGAGGACTGCACCCCCAGGTCAGGAGCATACGCCTCCTTCCACTGGATGCAACATCCGGGGGCTCTGGGCGACAGGTGGGCAAACTCATGCTCTCAGTCAGAACAGGATGAGCCCAGCTTAAGTTCTCAGAGGCATCCCTACCTCAGCACAAGCCCATCTGAGAAGAAGGGGACACAGTTTCACAGCGGTGGGCTGCCTGCCCCCCAATCAGAGGCACCTTGTTGCCTGATCTGGTGCCAGACTGCCTCCTGTACCTATCCCAACGGACACAATTCTGTTCCTTCTACTAACAATAGAAAGGAACCAGCAAAGGTCATCTAACTGCCTTTACCCTCAGGAAGACATTTACCCTCCGAACGACTGTGATACCTGTTATCACGCCGGTATGTGAGCATTATCAAAAACAACCTAGTCCAGCCTGACCAGGTGGTGGAGCAGGGGATAGAGCATTGGCTTGGGATGCTGAGGACCCAGGTTCAAAACCCCGAGGTTGCCAGCTTGAGTGCGGGGTCACCAGCTTGAGCGTGGGTCACCAGCTTGAGTGTGGGATCACAGACATGACCCCATGGTCGCTGTAGCTCCCCAGTCAAGGTACATGTGAGAAAGCAATCAATGAACAACTAAAGTGTTGCAATGAAGAATTGATGTTTCTCATCTCTCTCTCCCTTCCTGTCTATCTAACCCTGTCTGTCCCCCTCTACTTAAAAAAAAAAAAAAACACAAAACTACTCCAATCACACTTAATTGATAAGAGAGAGTGGGCCCCTGTGAGCTCCCAAAGCTGCCTGGCCTGCTACACTTGTGTCCTTGGGAATCTTGTGTCCCCTCACGGGCTCACCCTGCACCTCTACCATGGGGCCTGTGGCCTGTGGTCTGGTCGAGTTCTAACCGCCTGCTCAGAGTAGCCAACACAAAGGAGTGTCTGGCCACCTGGCACTGGGCCACTTTCCTATTTGCTATCTGGCAGAACATAGTCCTGAGTCCGGTCACCTTTCCCACATCCAGAAGAAAGGACCCAGGCTAGAAAGGCCTGTCCCGTCTGCCGCAGCCCATCCTCAGAAGGCAGACAACATCTCAGTCAGCCAAACAAGGAAATAACTAGAGCCTAATAACTGCCATGAAGGAAGTGAGTTTGCTCCTCCTGTTCCCTCCCACCCAAGCAATTCTCTCACCCAGCCCCAAGCTCTGAACTGCCCATGGCTACCAAGTCCATGTACTTGAACCTGACCCCTACAGGGTCTGCTCTCCTAGGGAGTGGGTGGGTCACTGCCCAGTGAAACATGGACGGCATGAATGAAGCCACTCTCTCCAACCGCTGCCATCAGAAAGTGGACTCATTAGGTTCCCACTTGCCTTGCCAAGTGTCAGGATCCAGACAAGAAAGCAGAGAAAGGTCAGTCATGGTTCCAGAATGAACAGGACGCCATGTAAGGCCGCCTGACTCTGCCCAACAACACTGGCCTTGGAAACTCAGAGCACATAGAGCATGAGGATTGACCTGCCTCACATGGCAGCAGTTCAAGATCCCCATGTGTACTGAGACCTTCATTTCTGCCCCTGTGAAGCCATCATGGACCCTGGTCTGGGTCAGGGAGAAGCTGAGAGGACACACATTTAAGAGACGGGAGAGAGAAGAGGCTCCAAGCGAAGCAGTGGCCACAGCACACACTCAGCAAAGCTGGGCACCCCGGCGCAGGGCCGAGTGCCGGCGAAGTGCCATGTGCACCTGCGCGGCGCCTCCTCGCCCCCGGGGGCTTCCTGTCCCTGCCACGGGTGCCAGCTGGGCACCACTTGAAAGACCTTCCATCAGCGGGGTCCATTATCTAAGCGTCTCATCCCAAACAAATACTCTTTCCTCTCAACTTAAAATAAAGGGCACATGAAAGGAACAGATTGTGCCTAACTTTCATTTCAGGGTATCAAGAAAAAGAAAGCCCATTTTCCACTTAAGTGGTCCTCACTCTCTCAGCCAGCTTTCCGTGTCATTCTGACAACCTCAAAACCATCATCCGCCCAGGAAACACGAGTCAAAGCCGACCTGAGACACTGGTGCTCACAGAGTCCTGCCCCACAAGCCTGTTCCCAACAAGCCCCACGGTTCAGCTGTGACCATGGCCGTCTGGCATCAGGAGCATGGTGAAGAAACCACTGGTCTCCACTGACAGACGTGTTCTTCTTTTACATTTATCACCTAAAATATCACAGGTGCAATTTCCTAGAAGATATAGCTTTATTGTATTTTGCTTTAGCAAGCATGAATGAATTAGAATCACATTTTCTAGCATACCCAAGGGGAGGGAGCAGAATAGTTTTCCCAGTGAAAAACTACAAGCCTCTGTTTTTGGCCACATGTGCCCAGACTGGCTTTCAGAAATCTAAACGGGGGGGGGGGGGGGTAATCATACATGACAGTATATCCTAGACATGGCTCAGAAATACTTGAAGTAAAATTTAAAGTTGATATACACTGGTTGCCAGGTGTGGAGAGGCATGACCCAAGCCACCTGGAACAGATGGAGCACATCACGCTGGGCACAGTGCTGCAGTGGGGTTCTCTCACTGTCTCTAACTCCCACTGTTATAACGGGACAAAGGCACCTAGAGGCCCCCTCCTCTGGCACGGAATCAAGTCACAGCTCTCGAGAAACAGCAGCTCCTTGGACATCACAGAAAACCCCCGCCAGAGGCCACTTTGTGCTGGTAAGCAACTACTGATCGGGAGACTGGAGGCGGGCGGTAACCACGTGTGGCTGCATGGAGGTCAGATGCCTGAAGTGGCGACACCCATGAGTTCCACGCCGGAAGGAGCAGATGGGAGCTAAGGAAATGTCCCTTGCCTCATGGCTGCTTTGTGCGCAGGGCCCACCTGGGGCGGCCAGACATACCTACCCATGCACTAGCCCTATTTCCACCCTCACCGCCTGCCCTTTACAAAAAGAAAATGCAGTAAGTCACATTTACTATACCCCTGAAACCAACACAGTTTCTGTATGGAACTGGACACACAGTGCATGTGATGTGCCCCAACGTGTTGCTGGTCACTCTGTGACCTGTGCGCACATTCACAGACGCCCGCAGACGCGTAAGCAGTGGCAAAGCCCTTGGTCTTTTCCCCCAATACACACTATTCATGCCACAGCTGCAGCTGCTGAGGTTTCCCTTAGTTGCTGCCTGAATCCCCGGCTCTGGCGGCCACGGGTGACACGAGGTCCTAGGGGTGGCAGAGGGGAGGGGATTCAGGGTGACGAGATGTCCGGTCCTCTTTTAACAGGCTGAAGTTGGGGAGCGCATCCTGTACACACTGAGTGTCCCTCACACTAGCCCCAGGCCAAGCCCAGCACAAACCAGCGCTTCACAGAACAGGACAAGGCGCAGAAAGACCCAGCCGAGACACCCTCTCACAGCAGGGTGCATGCATGCTAGGGGCCAGGGTGTAGGTGGTGGAGCCAAGAGGCGACCGCCACTCGGATCCCAGCCTGTGCCACAGCTGTAGGACCATTCAATATAAATCAACAGGGGAGGAGTCAGGCCTTCTGGGTTAAGACCAATCTCTGGGAAGTGTTGCTGTCATGATCCAGGACCCAGTGACCCTCTCCACCAGCATAATACAACAAAGCTTCTGTCCCAGAAGACAGATAGGCCCCTACATTTTGGTTGACTGGCAATTAGTAGTCTCTACCATGGCCTCATTCAAATGGTGATAGTCCCCCGACCTATACAGGAAAGAAGCCTGCTCAGACACTCTGGGTGCCAGGAGATTCCGGCTTGCTCTGTGGCGTGTAACATCACCAAGGTGCTGAGTCACAGCATGCCTGTCTCTCACGTGCCCATTTCCTCCTCCTTACCAGATCTGCCCAACATTGACCAGGGACATGTAGAGGACCCAGAGCACAGCCATAAGAACCATATTGGCACAGCTGGTGACCAGGATGAAAGACGAGATGCCCAACCCAAGCAGCGCGAGAGCGTCCAGGTTGGAGTCCATGTGTGACCAGTCCAGCAGCCAGAGGACGGTCGGGGCATAGCTCACGGCGTCCCAGCCGACCCGCCCCTGGAAGTGCTGCTGGACACTTTGCAGGTACGCTTTGCAGGGCAGCAGTCCTCTGTCTCCGATCAGCTGCTTGTTCTGATGAAAAGCCACCAAGAATGCCACAACTGGAAGAAAAGGAAAGGATAAAAGGATCGTGAACAGGAGCACACCGTCCATGGACACCAGTGGGTGCTTTTCCTATGTGTGGGCACTCAGCTGGGTAAGAAGACAAGGCAGGGTCTAACCAGCAGTTTGGAACCAAAGCATGGACTAAAGGTCTGAGTATTTCTCAAAATCTTACGGAAATTTTGGAAGCCCCAACCTGGAGAAGTCACATGCATATCTACATACTCCTATATGTGCTGTATTGACTTATACACACTGTATATGTGTACATACAGACAAGCACGTATACAAAATATGTGTCTGGCTACATATAAACAAATAAACGGTCAGTTAACCACCCCACATTGCATGCAGCATTATATATACAACCTGATAACCCATGGGTCTGGTCAATAGTGCTACTCTCAGAACTAACTACAGGGCTTGAAGCTTAAGACAGTGCTTACATGT
The DNA here is from genome assembly GCA_037038555.1 of Rhynchonycteris naso. Taxonomy (NCBI): domain Eukaryota; kingdom Metazoa; phylum Chordata; class Mammalia; order Chiroptera; family Emballonuridae; genus Rhynchonycteris; species Rhynchonycteris naso. Next base: position 199,452,442 of record CM073000.1, on the reverse strand, counting down.
AAGTCACAATTACCCTCCATGCAAACCACAAGCTTCCCAATTTGTTTCTAACAATTCCCTCTCCTGTAAGAGCACAGTCACGTCCTCTAGACTTCAGTGTTTACACAGACATGTTGGCACAAAGATGCTGCCAGAGAGAGCACAGCACTACTGTCTTTGAACGGGAAGAGCAGGGAAACTGACAGCCAGCAAGAGAGGAAAGGCAGGCAGAAGGCAGCCTGAAGCGATTCCACACAGATCGCCGCGGTGACCACTGAGACACGGCTGGGTAGGAAATGCACACTGAAGGAGACGCATGGGCACTTGGTAAAAAGCTAAACAACACCATGCATTTCCATAGTGAATTCAAATGCATCCCAGGCAGGACTGAGACAGAGAGACAGGAGAACATGATGGTGGGTTAGTCTCAGAGGTGTGACAGTCACCACCAGCCCGTTCAGGAAAGTGGACGAGCCCTGGCCCAAAGCAAACAGGAACAATGAACCGTGTGTTTACAGCATATGTAACACAAAATAGCTGAGAAAACAGCACAAAGGCTGGAGGAAGTCGCCAGAAACATGCTCTTAGAAGGCCCTTATACTACACAGAAAGTGGCAGACTATTACTAGAAAGTAGATTTGGATGAACTTGGAATGTGTTGTACTTACTGTAAGTCCTGTGGGAGAGCACAACAAAATGTTTTTTAACAATTCTAAGGAATGAATCAATACAGACACTAAAATGAAATAATGAAGAAATGCTCGTTTAACCAAAGAGAAAACAGGAAAAAGGACACAAAGAACAGAAGGAACAAACAGAAAGTAAATAGCAAAATGGTAGATTTTTAAATACATCTCTTTAAATAGGAATGTTCTAAACATACCAGCAAAGACAGAAATTGGACAAAAAACAAGACCCAAGACTATTCTGTCTATAAGAAATCCACTTTAAATATAAAGACTTAGGTAGGTTAAAAGTAAAAGCGCAGGAAAAGATATGCAAACACCAATCCACAGAAAGCTGGATCAGTATTAAAACAGATGAAAAAGCAAAAAATGATACAAAGGATAAAAAATACTTTCAGCAAATTAGAACTAGAAGGAAATTTCATCAACCTATAAAGGATGCCTATGAAAAACACCCAAATCCTACTCAAAGATGAATTAAATGTTTTCCTCCTGAGAGGTGGAACAAAGCAAGGACGTCTCTCTCTTCTCCTGTGCACCGCTGTCTGGGAAGTCCTAGCTAGTGCAGTGAGGTCAGTACAAGAAAGAAAAAAGGCATATAGGTTTGAGAGAAAGATATAAAACTGTCTTTAACAGCTGCCAGTTGTCTACATAGAGAATCCCAAGTAATCTATTAAAAAAAGAAAGAAACCCCCCAAACTCTTGGGACTAGTAAATGAGTTTATGAAGGTCGCAGAAGATAAGCTTAATATAGAAAAAAGTCAATTGTATTCCTATATCAACAATGCACAAGTATAACCTAATTTTTTTAATGACTATTAACAACCAAAAAAAAGTGCATAGATAAAACCTAACAGATTCGAACAGAATCTATACGTGGAAAACGATAAAACATCGATAAGAGAAATCTGAATAAAAGCAGAGAGCCACCATGCTCATGGACTGAAGAGTCAGCATGGCAATTCTCCTCAATTTGACCTATAGATTCAATATGATCTCAATCAAAGTATCCAGCAAATTTTTCTGCAGATACTGACAAGCTGATTCTAAAATCTATATGGAATAGGCTAAAAAAATTCTGAAAAAGCACAAAGTTGGAGGGCTCACATTATGCAATGTCAAGACTTACTACACAGCTACAGTAATCAAGACAAAAGGAGAGACACATAAATCAATGGAACAGTATAGAGAGCTTAGAAACAGATCTACACAAATACAGTCAACTGATTTATGACAAAGATGCAATGACAAGCCTTTCTACGAAAGGTACTGGAACAACTGGATGTCCCTATACAAAAAGATGAACCTTGACACCTACCTCACCCCTAACACAAAAACTCCAAAAGGGCCATGGGCCTCCATGTAAAATGTGAAAGTACAGAACTTCCGGACAATATATGTGACTTGGATCTGGCCATGCGTCTTTAGATAGAACACCAGAAGCATGATCTATAAAAGAAAAAACTGGTAAATTTGAACTTTATTAGATGAAAAACTTGTGTTCTGTAAATAATATTTTCAAGAGAATGAAAAGACAAGGCACAGACTGGAAAAAAATATTTGCAAATCACATATCTGATAAAGAACTTGTGTCCAGAATATTTCAAATCACATTAAAACTTAATAAGCAAAACAAAATCCCAAGTTTTAAAATGGGCAAAAGAGCTGAACAGCCACTGAAGTCATCTGTTTCACACAGAGAAGATACACAGATGTCAAGTAAACACACAAAAAGATGCTCAGGATCATCCGTTACTGGGGAAACGCCAATTAAAACCACAATGCAATATCACCACACACCTATCATAACAGCCAAAATAAAAAAAAACCCTGGAAACACCACATGCTCCAGAGGAATCAGAACAACAGGAACCCTCGTTCAGTTTGCTGGGAATGCAAACTGGTACGCAACCCTGAACAGACCCCGCAATGACACCCTCAGGTATTCACCCGAGTGAGCTGAGAAACACACACAGAAATATGCGTGCACATGTTTACAGGAGCTTTGTTCTTAGTTGCTAAAACTGGAAATAACATCAACATCCCTCGACCTGGAACGGGTAAACACACTGCGGCACGTTCATACAATGGAACAATATCCGGAGACAAAAACGCGGGAGCTGTGGATTCACGCCACAACAGGGCTGAGATCTTCAGTGCGTTTTGTTAAGTAAAAGAACCCAGACGCAGAGTCTACAAACCATAGGATTCCATTCACATGGCAGACTGGGAAGAGCAAAACCACAGGGACAGACACAGATCGGAGCACGCCGAGGGCCGGTGGGGGTGGTGACTACGGGCGCAGGGGGATTTTCGGGAGATAGAACTATACTGTGGAGCACTGGGTGATGGATAACCACGCATTTGTCACAACCCATAGAACTGTACATCACAAGAAATGAACCTTAATGTATACAAACTATCAAAACAACCTAGCCAGGAGGTCAGGGGATGCCAGGATGGAATGCAGACTGTGACAAATGAATTGAACTCTATTGCAAATGTATAACAGACCCCGCTGAACGGGAGGGACAGGAGGGTAAACGGAGCGCTGGCCTAAGTAACTTCGGAAAATGTTTTGAGTGCAAACTGTAAGGACAAAGACAAAGGAACTGTATATAAACACTGGAGTCTAGTTGGTTTTTCTCACGGGGGTAGGTGAACAATTCTCAGACTGCTTTGCATGTGCACTGGGGGTGAGCAAATAAACAAACCGTGGTGGATGATGGGGCACGATTTCTCACCGGTGGAGAAGGAGGTTCCAGGTAAGCAAGAATGCGGGTTCAGCACACACGTGTGCCCTGCGTTAGACTCGAAGACGCCGGTGCGAGCTCACATTTACCTGAATGTATATTCGGATGGATATGCAGAGTAGCAACCACACGAGTGTACACACACATAAACAGGGTGGGGCAAAAATACGTTTACAGTGGTTTGTATGAAAAATAATAACAGAATAAGTAATAATAAAGAATAAACTGTTTCAAGTATTCACAACTGTCCACTTACTTTTGCCCCACCCTGTATGACCTAGCTGTGCACTAAGAGGGTCTGAGAGCAGCGACGGGCATGCAGATTTGGGTTCCTAATACCACTCTCTAATAAAAGGAATCAGGGCTTCTGGAGAAATGGCTGGTTTTAAATCTGGAGGTATGAAAGGCGCCCACAGCATCCTCTAGTACCAGAAAGGAAGGGCTTGAAGAATAAAGAGCAGAGGCATGTCACAAGGTCATGGGATACAAGTGGGAAGACCCACTGCTGACCAGGGCCGGACATTTGACACCATGAGTAGCAGCACTGGACCACAGGCCAAAGTGAAACTCAATGTGATGGTTGATAAACAGGGAGAAGACACAAATGTTCCTCACAGAGGAATTTCAAAATGATACCTGCAGATTTCCCCTCCAGAGGGCGGGGCCAAGCCCTCCCCTCCCCAGGACAAGGGCTGGACTCAGTGATCAGCGCCCAGAGGACAGAGCAGACCTGGCGGTCCCGGACGTCATGAGTGAAGATGTAGAAGGCTGATCACTCCAAAGGGACGGGCGGGAGGGCAGCAGCAGAGCCCCCACAGCAGTTCCCAGCCTCGGTGTACGAGTCTGGCTCCTTCCTGACTCGGACCGCCCCTGTACACTCCCGAGCTCACCTGGGCTCTTCCGCACTGCGCCCTAGTCACCAATGGCTACACGGCTGGATGGCCTTCCTCCCCAAAACTACAACTCACACTCCAATGCCACCTAGAAAAGTGAGACCTGGTCTCTCCAAGTAAATAGCGTAAAAGTCATTCTAAGGCAAGAAACATAGGGCCTGACCAGGCGGTGGTGCAGTGGATAGAGCGTTGGACTGGGACACAGAGGACCCAGGTTCGAGACCCCGAGGTCGCCAGCTTGAGCGCGGGCCCACCTGGCTTGAGCAAAAGCTCACCAGCTTGGACCCAAGGTCGCTGGCTCCAGCAAGGGGTTGCTCGGTCTGCTGAAGGCCCGCGGTCAAGGCACCTGTGAGAAAGCAATCAATGAACAACTAAGGTGTCGGAACGAAAAACTGATGATTGATGCTTCTCGCCTCTCTCCGTTCCTGTCTGTCCCTGTCTATCCCTCTCTGACTCTCTCTCTGTCCCTATAAAAAGAAAAAAAAAAAAAGAAAGAAACATAGGAAACTTCCTAGCTTACTTATCAGAAGAAAAGAAATAAAGATAGAATGGATTTAAATTTTAGAGAAAATAAGAACCTATTTCAATTTCTACTCCTGCTTATAGAAGTGGTTAAGTAGAAAGAACAAACAAAAATTTCAAAAAAATCACAGGATCTCAAAGCTCAATCAAGCAACCAACCTTAGAAAGGTTCAGTCAATCCCCCCATCCTCATTCTAGGAAGGAAGGAGGGGGCATGAAGACGTTCTCAGCTGCTCACTGTAGCCTGATGTAGGAGCAGTAACCAGGTCACCTACATATCTACAGTGTGTCCGTAAAGTCATGGTTCACTTTTGCATGGTGACTGGCCAAAAGTGCACCATGACTTTACAGACACACTGCATATACGCATTATCAAGATGTCTGCAAATAGTCTTTAAAAACAAAAGAGGAAGAACATAAGGGGGTAAGTGGGGATGGAAGGAGACGTGACTTGGGGTGGTGAGCACACAATAAACACAATATACAGATGATGTAGTAGAGAATTGTATACCTGAAGCCTATACCATTTTATTAACCAGTCACTTCAATACTGAATCTATTCAGAAGAAAAAGAGCAGAGGCATGTCACAGGGTCATGGGACACAAGTGGGACGACCCACCGCTGACCAGGGCCGGACATTTGACACCATAAGGAGCAGCAGCACTGGACCACGGGCCAAAGTGGAACTCGATATGATGGTTGATGAACAGGGAGAAGACACAAATGTTCCTCACAGAGGAAGGAATTAAAAAAGTTTAAAAAATCAGTTTTCTTTCCTTGCAGATAAATTGCTATAAAATTAAATCAAGATCACCCCCGATAAATAAAATCTCCACCAATAAAAATCTCCACCAGGTAATTTTTATTGACGGTGCTTACATTCTGGCCTCAGTACACAAGAAGCTTCTGACACATTTTCTTTAAAGGCTTGTGCTACAAAGAGCTCAGAGGCAGGGCAGTAGGGTTTGTTTGTTATTGTTTCTTTGACACTTGCTTTTATTTTTTATTTTTATTTTATTATGTTTACATAGATTCTAGTGTTGCCCCGAATGCACCCTCCTCCCCCGTATTTCCCTCAACATCTCCCTTTCCCCCCTTCCCTTCAGGTTTATCCCATTAGGGTTTGTTTTTCAAAAGAACTGGAAGCATTTTACAGAGAAGCTTGTAAACCCAAGCAGAGCACTGTTGTTAGAATTCAAGCGGGCTGGAGGAAAGGAGTGTCCAGGGACTCTCAGGATCGCTGGAAGCTCAGGACAACCCAGAATAAGGCAAGATATCAAGGATTCTTTGGGTTCCACTTTTCCCTCAAAATTTCCAAAGAACAGCGAAGAGTTTAGCAAACATGGGTGGGAACGGTTCCACTCGCTGCATCAATCCTGTGCTCAGGTGCTCTCTGGGAGCCAGGCTGAGCCGTGAGATCCCAGGACACTTGATCGGTTGTGACCAAAAGTGTAATAAGTTACCGCTTTTAGAAAGTCCAACTGAGATTCACCTCAGATAACAGTACTCAAAAAATGACTGGTAGTTGAGTGGGGGAAGAAGTAATAAAACTCTACTATATGCAATGTAAGGAAAGAGGAGAGAGCAAGCACACAAAATCAAAATACACATGACAAGCATGGTATCACAAGATGCACCTAAACCAAAAGAAGGCACTAGAAGCAAATCCAGAAATTAGAGATAACCAGAAACTAGTTTTGAGATCCTTTCAAAGTTGGATTTATAAAGTTTGCCCAGGGACTCCAAGGTAACAATGTGTCTTCCATGGGCTCCAATGCTCACGGTTTCTTCTGGAGACACCCACAGCACGGTCACCGTTACTCAGATGGCCGGTCACCGTTACTCAGATGGCCGTGGCGGTCACAGAGGCGGGGGAGGGACCCATATTCTCCACTAGACCCACATTCAGCTTCATGAAGTGGCTTTTCAGGCTCCCCCCAAACAGGGGGGCTGATGGGTCTGTGGTCCTGCAATAGGGTGCATTTGGGATCAACTGGGGTGTTCGGGACGTGGGCCTCAAGTGAGCAGACTGGGTAGGGCCGGAAACCCTCCTCCAGAATAGGGCAGGAGTCTTGAGATTCCTCGAGTCCCAAGAAGAAACAAGGAAGGGACCTCACGTAGACCCGCCATTAAGTAACAAGGACCCAGAGCAAGGGTGGGGAGAGTACAGCAAGGTGGCAGGCTCGACAGGCTTCTGGAGAGAAAACTGCTGTATGTCCCTGCGATAGTGCCACATAATAAAGATTTATTTGGTCTTCAACTCTGATCCTGGCACAGAGCTCCTAAAACCTCTGGCATTTCCTGAGCGAGGGGGTGCATGGAGCATTTGTTGTTATTCATTAACAAGCCCCTTTCAACTCTACCTGGGTTTACTCCTGTGAGCTGGCCCTTGGAGGATGGGGGCTGGATCAGGGGAGTCCACTTTGTGATTAGGGGCTAGAACTCTCAACTGTCTTGGAAGGAGAGGGGCCAGAGACTGAGCTAATAACCAACGGCCAATGATTTAATCAACCAGACCGTATAATGGAGCCTCCATAACAATCCCAAATGAAGGGGTTCAGGGAGCTTCTGGTTTGTTGAACACAGAGGTGCTGGGAGGGTGGCACTCGCGGAGAGAACATGGGAACGGCACCCGTCCCACACCTTCCCTGCATAGCTCTTCTATCTGCTGCTCCTAAGTTGTCCCCTTTACAGTAGATCAATAAACACAAGTGTTTCCCGGAGTTCTGTAAGCCCTTCTAGCATGTTATGTAGCCCGAGGAGGGGCCCCTGGGAGCCCTGATTTATAGCTGGTCTGTCAGAAGCAGCACAGGTGACACCTGGACTTGTGACTGGAGTCTGAAGTGAGGGCAGTCCTGTAGGACTGAGCCCTCAGCCTGTGGGTTCTGATTAATGCTGAGCAGTCACGGTCAAAATTGTTTAATGTGAGGGAAAAACTCACATATTTGGTATCAGAAGTGTGTGAGTAGAAGAGTTTCCATTTAGGTACTTGCAAAAGAACAGGAGTCAGACTGTGTGAAGACTTCTCCTCAACACCAGAAAGTTCTTAGGAAAACTGCTTTGAATAAGATTTGTAGGTAGACCTGCGCAAACTGATAATTTCCATGCACGCAAAGAAAGACATGGAAAGTTCAATTCCTCCATACCCTTTCTTGAAAAGTTGTTTCAGGATACACTCCAGCAAAAAGAAAGAATAAACCAAAAAGTAAGAAGACATGGGATCTGGGGGATTATAAATACAACTGGCGGAAGAAACAGGGGTCCTTGGAGGTATGTAGTCTGTGAACTGAGTGTTCACACCCAGGGACTGAGGGTGTCGTGGAGGCAAAAAGGGGAAGGGAACATGGTTGGAACAGTATCCTATGGTGACACAGAGCAATAATAAAGACAGTATATAAAGTCAAGGAAATTTTATGGAGTAGGAGATACCCCTAGACAGTGTTTTTCAACCACTGGTCCACCAGAAGTTTCCTGCTCGTCCACGAAAGAGTTATTTATTCACCATGATGTATCAGCACTGGCCCGTGGACCAGTGGTTGAAAAACACTGCCCTAGGAGACAGAAATAGAGATATAAATAAAACATTGTACCTGGGCTGCAAGGAGCTCACAGGTGGACGGACAGAGTGATATGTTAACAACACTAAGAATTCTAATAAATGTGTAGAGCCTGGCCAGTGGTGGCACAGTGGATAGAGTGTAGACCTGGGAGGCTGAGGTCACAAGTTCGACACCCTGAGGTTGCCAGCTTGAGCTCAGTGTTGTCACCTTGAGTGTGGGATCATCAGCATGATCCCATGCTCACTAGCTTGAGCCCAAAGGTCGCTGGCTTGAACCTAAAGTTGCTTGCTTGAGCAAGGGTTCATTGGCTTGGCCTGAGTGTCCTGGTCAAGGCACATATGAGTTAATTTTTTTTTTAAATTCATTTTAGAGAAGAGACAGAGAGAGAGAGAGAGAAAGGGGTGAGGAGCTAGAAGCATCAACTCCCATATGTGCCTTGACCAGACCAGTGCAGGGTTTTGAACTGGCGACCTCAGTGTTCCCAGGTCGACGCTTTATCCACTGCGCCACCACAGGTCAGGCTAAGGCACATATGAGAAGCTATCAATGAACAGCTAAAGTGACACAATTACAAGTTGATGCTTCCCATCTGTCTCCCTTCCTGTCTCTCTCAATCTCTCTCTTCCCTTAAGAATAAATAAATAAAAATGTAGAGGGTGAAGGGAGCATAGGGCAGGGGTCCATTATTCAGCCTTTAGCTGGGGTTAGCAGTCCATAGGAGTAACGATAAAATTCATCATCAAGTGAAATGTGTTGAGAGTCCCTATGGCATTTGGAAAATGACTGGGACTTCAGGGACTCTGAGGTGGCTCACTGTCTAGTGAGATCTAGAACCCTCTAGAAAGAGATCAGAGTAGGATGATTGTCTACTTGTCCCTAGCCATCTCAGCCAGACATGTCCCTGAAAGATAAGAAACTGACTCCCTTCAACAGATGAAAACCACTGATTTTACCCCAAATATACTTGCAAAGTAGAAAACAAAATGCATCTGCCAAAGCAAGTCATTCTGTGCTCAGCACAGAATATATCTGTTTGACCCAGTGGCTCAAAACTGTTTCCATTTGAATTGAACAGAGAATCCCCATGGAGATCAAAGGTAGTCAGCTCATTTGAAAGCAGAGCCAGGTTTTATAAAGCTGTGCTCTCTCTCTGCAAGCGAAGCCACTGGGGTTTTTCCACTGTTATAGGCTCCTCTTTTAAAGGTCTAATAAAGTCTCACAGTCTTGACCTCATCTTTCGCTAAGTGACAGCTCAAATGTTTAGAATGACTATTTCATTCTGTGGAGGATAAAGCAACACTGCAAGACTATTTTATGTAACTTGAGAGGGGTGGGAGCTGAGCTGAAAGCCCATATTGCCAATCCCATGGCACACAGAATCCCTCCAAAAAGCCTTGCAGTGATAACTGCATGTCCATTGTGCACTAGGAGGTGGCCTGAGTTATCCCAGGGAAGGAGATACCCAACCTCACCCTCCCGGGGTCTGCCTGCCCATTTTTGGAAGGTTACTGTCCAAAGTGCTGCAATTCTGCTCTTTCTTCCACATGTGAGGGAAGAGATTTAGAAATGAAACAGCCATTCAGTGTTCAGGGCGCACAATCACTGCCAGGAACCAGCATCCTCTGGAAACGTCTAGAAGTTGCCTGCCCACTCACCCAGACCGTCTAAGCATGGGACTGTTCCACCTGGACTCCCCTCACGTCTAGGTTTGCTTTGAGAACCTCAGAGTTTGGTTTTGGTCATGACTGTAGGTTAGGCTCATGAAGTGTGTACTTGTGTGTTCACTATTCCTCCTGTGCTCATGACGTTTGTGTCCCTCTGGGTGTAGTGGGGACTGGCGCGGGCGAGTGGATTCAGCGCTAGCTGCTGAGCCAGGGGTTGATGTTCTGGGTACGGACTGACTTCTCTGGGGCTCCGCAGGCTACCTGGTTCTCAGGCAATTCTCAGTCTTATCAGATGTAGATATCGCCGAACCCCGCAGGTAATGCAAAAGCGTCACCGCTGTTGCCTCAAAGCTGCCAACAAGCCTCTGGTGAACATCAGGGGGCAGGGAGAGCATATTGGACCCGCTGGAGCTCCGGAAAGGTGAAGGCTCAGGAGGCTCCGAGTCCCACAGAGGCACCCGTGGATGCACTCGTGGAATAGGGAGGCGTACAAAGTTGGAGACACTACTCTCTTTCTGCGGTAACGCTGCTTCGGGGTCCGAGGCAGGGGTGCTGCTCAGGGAGCTCGGTGCCCACGTTCCCGCTGCCCCTAACCCATACCAGACGAATGAACTGGGGTTTCTGTAAGGAGGCCCCAGGCCAGCCAAGACCCTGACTCGGGGTCCCGGCAGCGGATCGCCGGGGGGCGGGCAGGGGAGTCGGACCGGTGACAGAGGGCAAAGGGGACCAAGTGGGAAGTCATCTGCCAGGACGCTCATGGCCCTGCCCCCCGAAACCTCACCGAGAGCCGGGACGGGTCGGGAGAGGGTCGCGCGGAGGGATGCATGTGCAGTGGCGTGGAGGGGACGCCTATGGCTGGGGGATCGGCTGTGTACCCGCCTGAGGAGCGGCCTGGGGCAGGGTCACTGGTGGGGGGCGCGCGGGGGAGCGATACCGACGGGGCCCAGGCCCCGCGGACTCACAGTAAATGAAAGCGAGGGCCCTCAGGAGCACGATCCTGGTCAGCCAGAAGGTGCCTGCGCGGAGGCAGGCCGGGAAGCCTGCGGGGTCGAACCCTGGTGCCGGCGGTGACCCAGGCCCCTGGCCTGCGTCCGCAACCTTCCGCTTCCTAAGCTGCTTCTCGGGAGCTGCCATTACCGGGCCATCAGGGGGCATGCGCGGGGAGCATTGCGTTTCGGGACGCCCCGCCCATTGCCAGGAGGCCACGCCCTCTCCCGGCCCCGCCTACAAGCGGGAGGGCATGCCAATGTGCAGGAGCTCGCTCCAGGCCCGAGCGCGCGCGCGCCCTCCGCAGGCCGTGTGGAGCACTGTAGTAGCAGGGCAAGATGGTGGGTACTTGAGAAGACCTGAGCATCACTCCACTTGGAAGCGGTTGACCCACTCCATTCATTCACACATTCATTCACCAGCCAACGTAGACGAGGACCCCGGTGCATTCACTGACCTAGGCCTTTGCCCTCATGGATCCTCACTCTAGTAAAGGGTCAGAAGGCACTCCAGAAATAGAAATACAATGGGAAGGAGACTGTTGGAAAGCTTGTATCTGGCCAGCACCAGGGAACCCTGGTCAGCGTTCAGGCCAGCCAGACTATGGCAGCCAAATACCCTGGCCCATACTTCACTCCCTCTGCAGCTCCGGGGTATGTGGAGCCGGTCATGCAGCCGAAAGGCCAGAGTAGTGGTTTCAACGCAGGGCCCAAGGCTGACACTGCCTGCATGGGCTGTGTGGCCAGGTGCCTCACAGGTGTCCCCTCCAAGACTTATCTCTGCTGTCCAAGCAGAGGCAGATTAAAGTCGGTTGAGGCCCCGGGCGCAGAAGAAAATATTGGACCCCTTAAAAAAAGAGAGACAGGGAAAATAAAAATACACGTTAACCATATTTTTAAACAAAAATATTATGTACTATTAATGTTAAAATTGCACATATGAAACCAAACTTGGTGTCATTAGGAAAAAGTGTCAAGTTGGGGTTTTGCAGGGCCCTTCAGAAGTCGGGGCCTGGTGCGCCCACCATTAAATCTGTCTCTATGTCAAAGGAGGATCCTTGGATGGGAGTCACACATCTGGTAAGGAACTTGAAATTTAGCCATATCCTCTAGCTCAGGTTAGTAAAGCCCCTGTTAGGCAAAGTTCCAATGGCCTCTTAAGACTGGACCTTCAGGCATGAGGGAATGACCCCAGCACAACCTTAGTGAGGACACCAGCCATTCTACTTTCTGAGGATAGAGCAGTCCAGGCATCGCTCAAGAGGGGTGGCTCCAAGAGTGCAGAATCGTAGGCATTGCTTAGAGGAAAGAAGGGGAGTGCCGGACGGGGTAGGCATCAGAGGCCCAGGGGTCATTGGGCAACCTGTGGAACACTTGGAAGCAAACCAATGAAGTAGGTATGAGTTTCATTTCATTTGTCAGAACTCTACATACTGAAGATCCTGTTGTTTTGTGTGTATTACAAATGTTTGACCTGGATTTTTTTGTATTTAAATCTTGTTCCTAGTGTTGTGACATATAAATTATCAAAACTTGGGTGGTCAAATGATCAATCTTTCTTGCTTGTGTAATTGTATCTTCACCAGCTGTAGTGTGAGCTCCATAAGGGTAAGGACTGGCTCTGGACATAGGATTCCCCAAGTCTAGGCCTGACTAGCAACTTCTAGAACCCCTCCCCCGCCTTCCTCCCATCCCCCGACCATTGTTGGAGTAATAGCATGTATGTGCATCTGACAGTGTGATCATTTTTTTGTTTCCTTTCCTCTCCCATGAAAAACCCTTCCTTTGGAAACCAACCCTGAAGTGAGACTTGTACAAGATGTTGCAGTGGGCAGTGCAAACATCTTCCACATCCTGGTGAACCCCCAGCACGGAAACCGGTGCCCAGAGGGCTCACAGCCTGGGGATCAGAGGAACACTTAGCCCTGGCCTAGGCCCTGCTCCCAAGTCCTTCCATGAGAACCCATAACCTGTACCCCTCCTCCCTGTTGACCAGGCACAGCACTCAGGATGGACCGGCACAGCTGTTAGGGGAGAGCAGGGAGAATCCAGTGCCCTCAGCCCAAGCTGGCCCAAGCTGGCCCAAGCTTCCCTGGGTCCCGGTCCGGATGCAGGAGCTGCTCAAGGGATAGAAGGTGAGGAAGGACAGCTCTGCCATCAGGTGTGACCCTGGGTGCTGCTTTTCAGGTGGGGACAGTCCTCACAAATGGGCCCTTTGTCCTCAGCTTCCCTTGGCCGGGGGCTGCATTGTTCTCCCCAGAGGAGGGCACAATGGGGCATTGTGCACAACAGAAAGGGGCCCCTTGTCTGGCCTCCAGCTTGCTGGGCTCCAGGCTCCCTCTTTGGGTTTGTCCAGGGTGGGAGAGGCCATCAAAGAAGTCTGCTGGGAGCTCATGTTCTCATGTTTCCTCCAGGGTCCTCCTTCCTGGGAGCTGACCTCAGGGGTCCAGTTCATCTGAGGAAGTGGACCCCACCGACAGGGCTTGGGTGGACGATGGGCTGATGAGCGGCTCAGTTCTTGCCCATTCGGCCTGAATTTAATCAACAGTGCACAGGTGTATTACTCGGCCAGAAAAAGGTGTGCGGTATTGCCATGTGCTACAACACAGGTGAACCGCAAAGCCATCACGCTAAATGACAGAAACCAGACGCACATGCCACATGTCCTTATTTTCATAAATTCCATTTATGAAATGTCCAGAATAAGCAAATTCACAGGGGCAAAGTCAATCCATGGTTCCCAGGGGCTGGCAGAGGGTGATGAGGAGTACCTGCTAATGGTCACCAGGTTTCCTTGTGGGATGATAAAACTGTTCTGGAACTATATAGAGGTGACAATTGCACGATATTGTGAATGCACTAAATGCCACTTAATTGTACACTTAAAAATGCTTAATTTTATGCTATGTGAATTTCACCTCAAAAAAAGAAAATATGCCCTTGTGTTGTTTCAGAATCACTTAGAAGGCCTTGCTTTTACCTGTCAGGGTAGGTCGTGCCATTCACACCAAGTTACCTCTTCATCTATAATTGGGAGCATTGAACAGTTTTAGAATAATATTTAGATGTGGGTGTGTCTTATGCCCCTAGAAGATTCTCCACTTAAAAAAAAAAAAAAAATCTTTTCTGCAAACCTTGGGCTAGCCACAGAGCCCGGAGCTCGGGCACGAGAGGCATCAGGGTACTTGTGCTTTCTTCTCGGCCAGTAGCTCAGTGCCTGCACCGCGGGCACGCTGGGGTCTCCACCAAGCAGCCTCTCACTAGCACCAGGGGCCTGGGGAGGGCATTCCTGAACCTTCATTTTCCAGCAAAATACTGTATAAGGAAAAGTCAGGCCGATGCGGGAAAGGTTGTGAGGTGTCCAGACGAAGTCCGATGGCTTGGGCTGGCTGTAGGAGGACCTGGAGTCAAGCCAGAGAGAGAGCTGAGGAACGGAGAAAGGAGAAAAGGGGATTCCCCTGAGAGGAGCTGTCAGCTCAAGCTCGGGGCTAGTGTCATGGAGACCCGCAAACAAGCTGGAACCCCTAGGTGGGGCCTTGTCCCCCATGGGCCCATCTGCAGCCCCTCCAGCTCGGCTCTGACTCCAGAGCAGGGGCACACACAAGTCCAAGGGCTGGCGGCACTCCCAGCAGCTGAGGGACAGCTTCACAGAGGAATGAGCCCCATGTCAGCACCTCATCCAGCTGTCCCCAGGCACCCTGGCCTGGCAGCCCCTGCCCCATCAGGGCAATTGTCCCTGACGTGCGTTTGCAGCTGTCTCTGGCACCCACGAGAACCCAGCTTGGGCCCGAATCTAATCGTGCACCCTTCATTTACCCTAATTTTTCATGTCTTGACATCTGTTGATGGGGAGGGCAGGACCCACTGGCACGAACATCTGTCACGTTCTTCTGGAGGGGTGATCAGTTTGGGCCCACCCCACCAGGACTGTCCAGCAGCCAAAACTCCCTGGTAAGGCCGGCAGTTGCAGATGAGGCCGGGCAAGCAGGTGCTGGGCCATTTGCTGGTTGTTCTGGAACTGTGACTCACTCACAGACGGCTGTTCCTCTTGCTCAGCCGGCTCTTCTCCCGACACCCTCAGCTCTGGGCCCTGAGCACTCCTGTGCCCAGAGGGAGACAGAGCCCTATGTGGCCTGGTGAGCTGGTGAGCCACGAATGCTCAGCAGAAGAGAAAGAAAAAAAACCCACCCCAGTGTAGCTCCATTCTCTGGTTGTAGAGCTCTGCAGGAAGGAGGTGGGGAAAGGATTGTCATTCTTTTTTCTCTTAGAATCACATTCTGAAGTGGGAGAAATCTTGGGCATTGCCTAAGTCAGCAGTCACTAAGAGGAGGCTGTGGACTGCTGCCCACAGACATGTATCAGTTATTGATCACCACAATAATGCCATGTAACCAACAGTCTTAGGATCAGAAGGCCTTGTGTCGGCTGGCAGTGCTACCCATCTGAGCTGAGCTCAAGCATGTATCTGTGGTCAGCATGTATCTGGCAGCAGGGCCATGGTTGGCCATTAGGATGACAGGGCCTCTCCCCAGCCACCCACAGGGCCCAGTGCTCCTCACAGACTCACAGGAGCTTCTACCCCACTCCCCGCCCCCGACTCCTGATGGCACTAAAGTCCAAGACCCCTGATTTGGCCCAAACCTCTTGTTTCATGGTGGGAGAAGGGAGCTGAGAGGGAGCTTGTGCCCAAAACCATCCATCACCAGTCTTCCTTTCCTATGACCCTCCCCCAGTGATTAAAGCGCACAATCCATTTCTGGAGAGAGTGGGCGGCCTTCCTGTTACATGTTCTCCTTGAAGTCATGCTCAGATGGGCACACCCGCAGGAGATGATAATGAGTTCACAAGCACAGAAAATACAATAAACACCAGGTGTTGGCTACTGCACGCCTGGCATCCGACGCACATCAACCCACACAGGCCCAGTGGTGCCCTCAGGACACACTCCAGACCCCTCTAGTGACCTCTTAACTTGCCTAAAGTCAGTCAAGGGTCCACAGAGGGCAGCAAGGCCCCTGACCTTAAATGTCCTCTTTTCTAGAACCTGAAGGTCTTCTTCGGGGAGCCTACAACCCCTCCTACCTCTTTCCGCACACAAGGGCAGTTGGCAGCCCCAAAGGACAAATCACTCCTTGCTACCTTGTTTTACACTTTATTAGAATGCTTTGCCAGCATGCACTTCTGGAGGGTGGGGCCACGTGGGTCATCACCGTCTGTCCCAGCACCACTGCAGGCCTGGCATGGCATAGAAGACCCAGTGTGTGCAGAAAAGGCTACGGAATAGAAAACACCTTCCAGGATCTCATGTCATGGACCCATGTGGTGGCTGTGTGGGGGCCTTATCTATCTCAGGATGGTCATACATGGTGCTGAAAGCCACCTGAAACATGCTTTTAACCTCCTTGGGTTGTATCATTACTTCCGACAAATGCTCAGGAACTTCCGGTTGGTTTGCGCAGGCCACCTCTACAAAGCCCACTCGGCGCCCCGGGCGAGGGAGACTATGCAGCTTCCGCCACGAGCAGGCCCCAGACCACTGCCCTTGAGGTCACAGGGATCTCCTCTGATGACTAGCCAAGGCTGTAGATGAGACGATGAGTGCTTCTGCTCTCGCCTGACCAAGGGGTAGATTTCTTCCCAAACTGACACCAGAGGTGACAGTTTGAGCAACACAGTTGACCATATTCTACAGTTCTCAGGTCCTGGGACCAAGGGTTAGGTGGCTGCTGGGTCCTGTCTATACATGCCATGTCCCATGAGGAAGGGGACATGACAGTTTACAGCTGAGGGAGCTGGAGTCTGCACTAGCCAGCTACCCAGTGTTAGGCGCTGACAGCCCAATGCAAAGAGGACCTGCCAATTTCCTGCGCCTCTACCCTAATCAAAGCTAAGCCCGGGAGGCAAAGCTGCCACGCTTTCTTTGGAGCCTTCCGGATGCCGGCTCCTTCAACAGTGCAACGGCCTTGCTTTGCTGAAGAAGCGGGCACCTTCCTTCCGCTTTACCCAATGTTCCCGCCTGAGGGCACCTTAATTATTAAACCCTCCGCCATCATGCTCAGAAGAAATACCTGGGGCATGGCAGAAACCTTCTGACAGGTGTACTTTAATTTGCCTTCGGTACTAATGGGTCTCTGGGACATTCTGTTTGGCACAAGCAGGCGGGACACCTCACTCGGAAAGAGGGTCTTCCTCTGCCATGTTTATTTCTGGGGTCCTGAGAATTGAGGGCCCAAGAAGGGGCTAAAGTCCCGAGTAGCCAGGGCCCAGGATGAAGGTGGAGTCTGGGGTCTCAGGGAGGATAGCCTGGTGTAACGCTGGAATCTAGGGATCCAGGAATCTGGTGTCATGCAGAGCTCTTCTGCACGAACAAGGAATGAGATTTATTGGCTTATGGGATAGAAAATGGGAAGGCATAGTCTGATCCCGAGTCTCTAACACCTCAGTAGACTCAGTTTTCTTGTTAGGAGCTGCTGGGACCTGGCTTTGACCTCTGGTACTCTCTTTACCAAGGGAGAGCTGTGTGTTGAGACCCCCAAGACCCTGCCTGAAGATGTTTTTGGCTGCAGAAGTACCCTATTCTTGCCATCAAGGAGAGGTTGTGCTGAGACCTAAAGGCTGTTGAATGGGCTATGCCCACACCTGGGGCAAGATGGATGGGCACAGCCGGGCTCAGGGACTGCTCCCAGCAGGGGGTGAGTGAAGGCAAGAGCTGAGACCACAGCTGTTCCTGACACATCTGCACACCCACACAACACCAGGCAATTACATTGGGGCTCATGTCCCATGCATGGCATCAGTGCCCATCAGAGGCTGGCCCAAAATACCCTGGTCTTGCAGGTAGAGACAGGAGGAATCCAGACATGCTCTTCCAGTGTCATCTGAAAGCATAGAAGGGTGAGGAATGGAAGTGACCAGCTCTTAAATGCACATCAACCCAACCAAAGGGCCAGCTGCAAGCCCAAACCATAACTTCCACACCATCTGGCAAGCTAAGTCAGAGAGAGGGTTTCAGCGAAACCTTGGCCCAGAGCCCCAAGTCTGTTAGTGGGGACCCTGGACCACTGACACAGCTGTGAGCCCCTCTTCTCTCTCTCTGGAGACCCGGTGAAGCAGTACACGGCTGCCACGATGGAGCCCCTGCTCGGAACCACTTGCCTGTCTCTGCCTTGGACGTTTGGTTTCTTTCTGCAGACCGGCCAGTAATTAAAAGTACCAATTAATCTCTGAGGCCAAGCCAGAGTTTCCAAGATGTGATGCCAACCTCTTAGGCTGGCTCATAGAGAGGCCCAGGACAGGGCTGTAGGCACAAGGAACATGCCGGCATTGGGGCTCACAGGCCCACATCGCCTGCCTTCGACACTTTTGTCTGCAAGCTATGAACATGGCCTCCCGGCTGCCCAAGGCCAGGCAGAGGACGGGCAGAGCAATGAAGGGAGTGAGGGCAAGGCATTCTCCTCCATGGTGGTGTTTAGACCTCTGCAGCCCCTTCCTTCCCACTCAGCCTCTCCAGCACCCAGCACAGGTGAGCTTCCTGAGCCAGCCACCCCTAAGAGACATGTAGGGAGTGTTAG
The DNA here is from genome assembly GCA_037038555.1 of Rhynchonycteris naso. Classification (NCBI taxonomy): domain Eukaryota; kingdom Metazoa; phylum Chordata; class Mammalia; order Chiroptera; family Emballonuridae; genus Rhynchonycteris; species Rhynchonycteris naso. The sequence continues at coordinate 199,433,827 of CM073000.1, read as the reverse complement.
GGGTGGTCTCTGTGCTTGCAAGAGGTTTCCTAGCACTCTCCAGGTAAAGTCTTGCCAGGTCTCAGGTCTTGTATACATGGGGTGGGGGTGGGGGGCGCCAGCCCACACCTCCTTCTTTGCAGGTGCTCCGAGATCTCTGCCAAGGGTATGGGTATAGCAGCTTTCTTATGCTCCAAGGCTGACGGTACAGACATTGCCAAGATCATTTCCCTGGAACCACAAAGCTCACTAGATGAAGGTGAGGTCATGTGGATTGGGGCATGTGGGGAAAGGAAGGAAAAGCTGAGCAAAGTAGAGACTAGGAGGTGGACCGAGAGAGGCTTCAAAAAGTTGTCCCTCAAGTTTTAAGTCACTGTGGTCTTGCTATTCTTGGATACCTTGTGCTTTACATTGCCTCAGGGTCTTGGCACATACCCCATGCCCACCCTTTCTCCCCCTCTCAGAAATTGGAAGCTTCAGGTCTCAGCTTGTCACCTCCTCGAAGCTGCCTTCCCAGACCCCCCCACCCCAAGTGGTGAGTGTCTCAGCCCCTTGGTGTGTCTGCTGTCAGCCCCCTCCTCAACTCCAGCATCTTTTGGACAGGGACTATGTGTGTGGCTCTGTACTGTACTGCCCGGAAAAGTCCCTGGCACAAGCCCTAGCTTCGTCAATACTAATGAACACATGAACTGACTGAAACCAGCTCCTTCTCCATTCTGGCATCCTGGAGTCCGTTCAGGGCCGGCCTGGTGGCTGAAGGGATGGACCAAGGTCAGCACTGATGGAGGACGAGACTGGGCAGTACATGGCAAGCTGAGAGGCCTTCCCGATGGCTAAGGCGCTGCCCCATTTGTCAGCAGCCTGTCCTGGACTGTGGGGGCTACACCCTAAGTACTACCCTCTTAGAAGTGCACACATTTGCTCTTGGTGGTCTGAACCAAGCCCTGGTGTGAAGTTGCTCGTCCTTACCCATCCCACTGGAGTGTGGCCTGCACCTATACGACAGATGCTTGGTGAGCCCACAGGCACCCCCCATCAGTCCCAGGGTGATCAGTGCAGCCCAGTAAGGCCTACGACCACACATGCACCATCATCACACGACACAGTTCTAGTGCAGGACTTCCCCACTCAGCCTCTTCCCCTCCAAGGGTCCCAGAAGTCATCTGTTTGTGTCTCAGGGACTTAGGTATGGCTGTGTTGCCCCTCGGGGGTCGGTGGGTAGCAGGGAGAGGCTGCCTTGCCCAGTTACACCCACTCAGCCTGTACCTCATTTTCCTAGGAGAAGAGAGCTCTTCTTGAAACCCCAGACCTTGTGCCAGAGGGCACAGTGGGTGCAGGAAGGGAGAGGGGCCTGCTCCCAGGGCCAGGCCAATTTGAGCCATGTCTGTCATCTGTGTCCCCTACCCTTACACCCTGCTTTCTCTTGCATGGGTCCTGTGGGCCAGTAAGTTGGGTGGATGCCCCCAGACAGCCCTCACGTGAGCCTTCCATCAGCATCCTCTGACTGCAGAAGTGAGTGTCAGGAGTAGATGGCGGGACCACCAAAGGGGAGCCGCTGCAGACCAGCAGGGAGGGGGGTTCCTTTCTGGTGACTCAGCAGAAGGAGGCAGATGGCAGGAGGGAAGGCAAAAGGACACCCCACTCTGGAGGCCAGCTCTCCTTCTGCCATCAGGTGGGGACCTCCCAGGACTCTGTTCATTCACCTTAAATAGCAAGCACCTTCCCCACACCCCCTGGAGCATTTTCTCAAAGGTGTAGAGTGGGGCTCACTGACCTCTGGCGAGTGGTTCATCCATGAACAAAGATGCAAGGAAAGGCCAGGCTGCGGGAGGCCCCGGGCAGACCCCGTGAGGCAAAGGTCTCATCCCTAATTCATCCTATCTGGACGGTCGGAACCGGGATGTACTGGCTCAAAGTTCTAAGAAGGGCATCTGCGTTTCTAAGTAATTCACAGCCCCACACGGGGGCGGACTCGCGGAGGGCGCGATCTCTAGGGCCGGGGTGGTGCCTGCACCCGGTCTCTAGTGCCCGCACCTTCAGAGGCGCGGTGTTCTCCCCTGGACTGGTAAAAGTGCGGCGGGGAGGCTTCGGTACCACCCACTAACTTTCAATTTGGAGTTTTCTGGTGCCGGACCAGCCCCATCTGCTGCCAGAAAAACAGCCTCCTTCTTTCAGTTCCAATGGCTACTCGCCCAGGCATCCGTGACTCGGTGGGAGGTGCGCAGCTGGGGAGCCCGGCGCTCTTGCTTAGGGGTCACCCGGGGCTCGCAGGCCACAAACTCGGAGACATCCGTGTCCGAATTGGCCACATGAGATGGGGTGTATGGCGAGCATCTACGCGGCTGGTCTGTCGCCTCCGGATGGATTGGCGAAAGAATCCGTGCAGCCTTCGGGGACTGCCGGGCCCAAAGCCAACTTGCGGGGGTGGCCTCGGGCGGGGACTAGGAGCCCAGGACCGGCGCCTGCCTCTGGGGAAATGTCCCTTCCCCGACCCCACCACCCCCACCAGGGCGGCACACCCCGCCCACCTCCCCTTCTCGGCGGGCGCGTCCCCCTCCTCCACTCCTGGAGCCCAGAGTGGCCTCCGCCTCCGTCGGACCACCCAGGACCGCCCCACTGGACTGCCTTCGTGCCCCCACCCCTCACACCCGGAAGGCCCTAGGCCCCCGCGTCCGGCCACGCCATCCTCCGGTCGGCCCCAGGGACTCAACTGCTAGGGTCAGCCCAAGTCCCGCCCAGCGCTCCCGCCCCCACCGCAGCCCCGGCTCCTGTGACCGCGCCCCCGCCGCTCTTTGCAAACTCGTACCGGGATGGGGCGGGGCATGTAGGATCACCCCGTTCCCAGCCATGGCTCCTGGGTGCGTGTTACCTGAACGTGCGCGGCACGCAGAATCGGGGCGCCCAAGAGGCTCCACCACGTCGCGCGGGCCGTATGGGCGTAGAGCCCCGGCTTTGAGTCTAGACAACAGATCCGACTTTCCTTGGGTTGCAGGCTAGCAGCATCTGACCCCGGCGCCTCTGGGCTGCGGGCGAGACATCAGGGCTCAAGAGGGCTGTTGGGGGAGGCTCTTGAGATCCCACCTCCTTGCGGAGCCGGCAACCCAAGGCTGGGCTACTAGACCGGGGGTGGGGTGCACAGAAGCCGCGAAGCAGATGGAGCAGGGGGTGTGCAGGACACCCCTAAGCGCCGCATAGTTCCTTACCTCTGACCATTTTTATCCTTCTCGCCCCTCCAGGAAGGGGTGCCTGCGGCGTTGGGGAGCAACCCGGTGGACGGGTGCAGCGCCCGGGCTTCGGTCCTCGGCTGGCAGGCGTTCGGGGCTCCACGTGGTGCAGCGCCGGGCGGGGCGCGCGGGAGCGCAGCCGGAATCACTGTGCTTTCTTTAAGGTGGGGGGGGGGAGGGAAGGGGGACGGCCAAACCCCGCCCCTGGTGCCCCGGACCCTCCGTCTGCCAATAGAGAACCGGGAGAAGGGCGGAGCCTCTCGGTCGCAGCTTAAAGAAACTTGTTGCGGGTCCTTCCGCGGGGAGTGAGATTCGGCGGCAGAGGCGACAGCTGGAGAGGCTGGGCGGCTGCGGAGCGCACGCTGGTCTGGCTACCGCGCGGTGACCTCGAGTCCCAGAGCGTCCTCAGCGCAGCCGGGCATCCGACCTGGTGCGCATCCCCAGTGCGCGCCCCTCAGCGTTCAGCCCAGATGCTGGACATGAGCGAGACCCGCGCCCAGCCGCCCTGCAGCCCGTCTGGCACCGCCAGCTCCATGTCGCACGTGGAGGACTCAGACTCGGACGCGCCGCCGTCGCCTTCGGGTTCCGAGGGCCTGGGCCGCGCGGCGGGGGCGGGGAGCAGTGGCCGGGGCGACTCTGCCGAGGCGGCAGACGAACGCTTTCCAGCCTGCATTCGCGACGCCGTGTCGCAGGTGCTCAAGGGGTACGACTGGAGCCTGGTGCCCATGCCGGTGCGCGGTGGCGGCGGCGGTGCGCTCAAGGCCAAGCCGCATGTGAAGCGGCCCATGAATGCTTTCATGGTGTGGGCGCAGGCGGCACGCCGTAAACTGGCCGACCAGTACCCGCACCTGCACAACGCCGAGCTCAGCAAGACACTGGGCAAGCTGTGGCGGTGAGTGTCCCCAGTCCGGGGGCGGAGGCTGCGAGTGAGCCCTGGGGGTTCGGGGGCTCGGGGAGGTGGCGCTAAGCCCGGTCTCGGCCCTGCTCCCAGTGGCTGTTCCCAGGGCGAGTCTTAGTGGAAAAACACCCTTTGGCCAGCAGGGACCAGGCGCGGGCCCTCCGGGTGTGGGCCCACAGAGGGCAGCAGGAGGAGTGTGCCACCCTTACCACATTCTTGGAGCCTGGAACGGGAATAGCCTGGCTAAGGTGGTGGCTGGCATGCAAAGTTGGGGGTTCAACTGTAAGAACCTTAGAGCCTGAAAGCTTATTCCTTCCTCCAAAAGAGGTTGACTCCATCTGGGAGCAGAAGATGGGGGGCGGAGGGACAGCATGCTGCTGTCTGGAGGTACCCCTCCTTGGAAAGGGCCCAGGGAGGGTCTGCTCCGCTGGCACCTACCCCGCACAGCTGCACACATTGGCATGGTGAAGCTGGTGGGTTTTGCAGAAAGTTGGACAGCAGCAGTGATAAAGTTGCCACTCAAGACAGCCCACCCCACCAAACACCCTCTATTAGGTTTAAAATGGACAGCTCTGGGTTCAGGGCACTGGTGTACTGTTTCCTGCCCCCTCATTCCATGAGCAGGTGCTGGAAGTGTTCGTCCTCTGTGCTCCTGCTTCTGTCTGTTTGGGGCACCGTGGACCTGTGTCTCTGTGCCCCAGTGCCCTGCCCTTCAGGCAGTTAGAAGTGAGCTTCCGGGAGAGTCTGAGGCGCCAGTGTGTGTCCTGACAATCCTCAGTGAGAACCACTGGATTTTGCCAGTGTTTCTGGAGGTTTGAGAAGCCCATCTGCCTGCGGAGTCCCAGCTTGGTTCCCAGAAAGCTTGCTTTGTCCGTAGTATATGCTCAAGCTGGGTTGGGGGAGTCAGAGAACGAAGGAGACAAAAGATCTGGGTCTTGTTATCGCTCCTTTTTTTACTCTAATGAGCACACAGATCTCACCAACCCAGCGCCATGGCTCAGGGGGAGCACTGCGTGGTACACACTGAAGTGTGGGTGTGCTCTGGCTCTCCTGTTGGGCTTGTCCCGGTCCCCTTGCACCTCACCTGGGGTGAGCGTGGACGCCGGTGCTGGCCCAGATGCCATGGCCATCCTAATCACGCCTTTGGCTCCGCAGCTTGCTGAGTGAGAGTGAGAAGCGCCCTTTTGTGGAGGAGGCAGAGCGGCTGCGGGTGCAGCACAAGAAGGACCACCCGGACTATAAGTACCAGCCACGCCGGAGGAAGAGCGTGAAGACAGGCCAGAGTGACTCAGACTCCGGTGCCGAGCTGGGCCACCACCCCAGCGGTGCTGTGTACAAGACTGACACGGGCCTTGATGACACGCACCACCATAGTGACCACACAGGTGGGCTCCTGGGGCCCCCAGTGTCCGAGAATCCCCAGCGGGAGAAGTGGGGTCTGGCCATGGCAGAGATGAGCAGTGGGGGAGGGAACGAGGACTCACTCACTGGGCAGGCACCCACAGAGGACCAAACCTTCCATGCCATTCCCCAAAGCTCCCAAAGCCCCTAGTGGCAGCCACTTCTGATATGCGCTGTGGTGGTGGGGTACCCTGCTTAGTCCCTCTGAGCTTGGACGGTCTCACAGCTTTGCCTGGTTGGCACCCCGTGATTTGGGCTTTTCTGTCCTGCTCGAAGGTGTCTCTACTTCCCTGGACTTTTTTGCTGGTTCTGATCCAAGACTCACCCCTGTTACTGGCATGGTGGTCAGCAGCCCAGCTTTAGTTGACTGACCAGGGTACAGTCTTGATCCCCAAGCAGTCACAGTCAAGATGGCTAAAGCCATGGACAAGTCTTGTGTAGATTGTGTGGTTGTCATGTGCATGGCGCTGGGTGCTCCTTGAGCAGTTCCTGAACCTGGTTATCTCTCCTTTCTCCGCTGTGGTTTTCACAGTGGGGCCTCCTTGGCCCTGGGTCTTCCTGTAGAACAGTGCTTTACGGAATGTTCTCGGCCAAGGAGTGAGGTCTGGGTCTGGCTTAGCTGGAATTTCTGGGAAATGTACAGGAACAAAAAGCTGTTGATTCCTACCTTCGGCTGTTAGCGGGCTGGTTTTCCTCCCGTGTGCATGTCGCCAGCCTGCCGGCTTTTGCCAGCCCCACCCCCCACCCCCCACAGAAGGGGCATTCATTCCTGAAATGTGCTCTGACCCTAGGGCAGACCCATGGGCCACCCACCCCACCCACCACCCCCAAGACGGACCTGCACCCAGGGGGCAAGCAAGAGCTGAAGCTGGAAGGCCGCCGCCTGGTGGACAGTGGGCGCCAGAACATCGACTTCAGCAACGTGGACATCTCAGAGCTGAGCAGCGAGGTCATCGGCAACATGGACACCTTCGATGTCCATGAGTTTGACCAATACCTGCCCCTAAATGGCCACTCAGCCCTGCCTACAGAGCCAGGCCAGCCTTCCACCTCTGGATCCTATGGGAGTGCCTCCTATTCACACTCTGGATCGGCGGGCATTGGGGCATCTCCCGTATGGGCCCACAAGGGAGCCCCGTCGGCCTCTGCGTCACCCACCGAAGCGGGTCCTCCTCGGCCACACATCAAGACAGAGCAGCTGAGTCCCGGCCACTACAGTGACCAGTCGCACAGCTCTCCAGGCCGAGCTGATTACAGTTCCTATAGTGCCCAGGCCAGCGTCACCACGGCTGCGTCTGCTGCAGCTGCCAGCTCCTTCACCAGTTCCCAGTGTGACTACACCGACCTGCAGGCCCCCAACTACTATAACCCGTACACCGGCTACCCGTCCAGCCTCTACCAATATCCCTACTTCCACTCATCCCGCCGACCCTATACCTCGCCCCTGCTCAGCAGCCTGTCTGTGCCGCCTGCCCACAGCCCCCCCAGTAACTGGGACCAGCCCGTGTATACCACCCTGACCAGACCCTGAGGGCACTCTAGTCGAGCGGAGGGGTCCGGCATGGCTGGAGGAGAACTTTGATCGGCAGAGACCGAGCCTCTGAGGTCCCCCAGAGGTACTACTGGCCAGCAAGGTGAGAGGAGGCAGCCATGTGTGCCCGGCTCCCTCAAGTACCTGCTGATGTGTGCGGGAAACCAACCGGGCCCCTTTGCTTCCAGATCTGCAAACTTCCATCAATGGACAAAGCCTTCTTTCCTTCTCTCTCTCTTTTTGCGGTGACTGGCAACTTCGAAATGGAGGGTGGCCATTGGGTCTCTCTTCTGCGCTGATACCAGCACCTGGGTTTAGCATCGCAGTGGATAGAGCCACAGGACAAAGGAGGGAAGAGGCGCACGGTCGCCAGTCCAGACCCCCTGCATTCTGAGGCCCTGGCCAGCCTCAGCACCGAGAACTCCCAGGGCCAGTGGCTGACATTCCCGCGGTGCGAGGCCACATCCACAGACTTGGTGGGCGTGTGTTCAGAGGAGCAGTTTGGCAGGGTTGTGTTCACAGGAGCACCTTGGCAGGGATGGGTCTGTCTGCGGGAGCATCTCTTGGGACCAGCTTATTCGATCTGAGGTGTTCCTTGTAGCTAGGGTTCTTCTGAGCAAGGTTTGGCTGTGATTAACGCTTCTCTCTCTTTATGTTGTTATTTTTTTTATTTTTATTTTTGAAGCTTAAACGTGTTTGATTTGTTTTGAAAGCTGTTAAAGTGTATTTATGTCCTGTATTATTTTATCTTTAATTAATGAAGTAATTTGTGCAGAGAGTAGAATTTAAAATCAAATGGAAGCCTGGGAGCTGAGGACTTGAGCCCGGAGGGAAGGTGGGGTTGGGATCCTCAATTTGGGTCTTTTGGAGCCTGGCTGCTGGGAAGTGCTGGCCAGGTGCTGAGCTCCAGGTTTCTGGGAGGCAGCTGGGACTGGGAGGGAGAAGGAATTTGCCTTGTAGTGTCTCTCTTCAGGTTGGGGTGCTCCTGGCACCAGGTATGAACTTGAGGTTTGGGAGGCAGGGATATCGTTGAGTTTCATCCCTACCCACAACCATGCTAGGTGTTAGAGACGGGAATTTCCTGGGATGTGGTGGCTTCAGAAAAAGATTAATCTCGGCTCTTAGGAACCAGGCGCCACCTCCAAGCTGTGAAACTAAAACCTTCTTCACTAAGCGTTTTTAGATTCTTCGTTTTAGACGAATAATACCTGACTTACCTGTACTGCTTCCGCTGTATGCTGAGCTGTAACTGCCAATTTCATGGAACCTTGTGCCTTTAAACTTTGTAAGTTGAAATACATCAGAGAAGTTGCTTCTTTTTACTTTTCTACTTTTTCCTACCTTTTTCTACAAAAGTCTTTTTTGCATATCTTTTTCTGGGGGTGGGGGTGGGGAACTACAGCCGACTCATTTTTATGCAGACTATTTTTTGGTGTTGAGTTTCGAATTTTGCTCTCACTTAGCTGCTGTGTTTCACTACTTTCTGACCAAGCAATGCTAACTTTTGTACAGATCAATTTGATAAAATTAAAAAAAACACACAAAATGCTTTCTATCTACCTGGGCTACGTGGTGTTTGTTGCTTTCACTGAGCCCGGGGTTGTGGGGATCCAAGGCCATGGGGTCCCGCTTTGAAGGACTTGGCCAAGGCGAGGGTCGCGCTCTTCGAGCCTCCAAGGACGTGGACAGGCCGAGGCGCGGGACCCACCCAGACCCCCACTGAAGGTGGAGGCTGACCTCCACCCCGGGAGGCGGGCCAGACCACCCTCCCTCTTGGGTACTGCGTCTGAATTTGAACATGACGGATCTCAAAAACCTCCAGTAAGCCAGCGATGCATCTTCCTTCCTGGGGGGCCTCTTCAGTGGGCAAAATGGGTCCAGATGGGCCCGATTCAGAGGCTGTGGTTTCCTCCCGGGCGAATCCCAGAGCGGGTTTCTGGGTGGCTGACGGCATTTTTCGGGCGCTGGCACAGGGCCAGGCTGGGAGCGGGATAAAAGCCGCCCTGCAGGAGCCGGGCAGGGTTGTCTGGTTGGCGGAAAGTGTTTCTAGGGAGAAACAGTTGTGGGGAGTGACAGCAAGCAAGGGGCAGCCTCACCCCCTGGCTGGGCCTCCCCGGCACACGCGGCTGGTTCGGGGGCCTCTCGGCGCGGGGGGTAAAGAGGAAGATTATGCTTCTCATGAGAACCCAGATACATGAGGCAGCTGCCTCTGCAGTTTTAATGTGGTGGCCCAGGTAGGGGGGCACCCACCCCTTCCCCTGGCCTCCCCAGCCGCCCGCGTGGCCGCAGTCCAGTGCACGTCCCTCGCCCCACGCTGGGGAGCCGTATCCAGGGCCTGCCAAATGTGGTGTTTGGGAAGAGCTATCCGGATTTACGAGGGTTGGTGCGGTTCAGGGTGTGCCAAGCCTCCAGGGCAAGGTGGGGTATGGGAGGGGGCTACGGAAAGCCAGGCTCACGGACCCCCTTGACTTCCACAGCTCTCTGCCTGCATAGAAGTGGCCCAGTCCATCCTGTGTCCAGCCAAGGGTTGTCCAGGTCCATATGGCCCTCAGAGTCTCCCACTGACACCCCAAATGGAGGAACTCCGGCATCTCAACTCACTGATAGGGCGAACAGGGCTACCCCTTGGCTGTTCCAGGTTCGCTCAGACCTTGCCAGGCTCCCGAGGGCTGGACGTTCTGCAGTTCTGTTTGGGCTTGGCGGTGTTCCTGCGTGTTAACTCCTGGGGTCCTGACCCTCCTTCCCACCACGCTGCCCTGGTGTGAAATCTTCCTGGTCCTGGGTCCTGGATGCACCTTCATGGTTTTCCTACCTCTGAACTCATGAAGATTCGGGGAGATCAAGGAGAGTTACCGCTATCCTGGGGAGACCATGCCCCTGCCTGGGCCGAGGGCATGAAGAGGAGGTACCCCCCACTTTTCCCCGCCTGTCCCAGGCCCTCCCTCATTGAAGCCTGGCTGCTGGCGTTCCCTCTAGGAGCATTCTCAGGCACTCACAGGCCCTGGGAGTTGTGGGGTCCCTGTCTCCCACAGTGACACTCTGAGGAGGTAGCCAAGGTGAATGAATGCCTTGGAGGTCAGGACCTCTGTGAAAGGGCCCTGGTCCTCCGGCTGCTGAGGGTTTCTCAGCGCTCCTGGCTGATGACATTATGGACAAGGCCAGCCTCAGCCATGCCTTGTCCCAAGTCCAAAGGGGGTGTTTGCCCAAGCTTGTCCAGAGCCCTGTTCTCACTGAGAGCAGCCCATCCCGGGGATGGGCTAGTGGGAAAGTTCCTCATTCTTTATTTCCTCTTCCAGAAAGGAGTGTATTGCCTCTGACCTCAGCTGAAGAGAATGCCCTTCTCAGAGAGAAAGGGGAAATGGCGTTTGTCGTGCAGCCCTGCTCTGGGACACTAGAAAACCCCTCTGGTCCCAGGCACGGTCACTCTGCCTGGGATGATATCAGCTTTCGGGAGTGGATTTTCTGTTCAGATGCGGGTTCCTGGCCAGCGTGTCTGTCAGCTTGGGCGAGGGCCTGTGTCCAAGCAGCTGCCTAGGAAAGACCTGTGGCCCCTACGCACCAAGCCAGACTCAGAGGTCGCATTTAGGACACACACAGCCTACTTCTATCTCAGGCCACATTTAGGAGAACAGCACCTGGATAGGGCATCACAGATTTGGGGTCCTGACTTAGCGTCTGGACTCGAATCTTTTCTCCCTGGTGTAGGGCCCAGGACCCAGGATCTTCATGGAACTTGTCTCTGGCTGACCACGTTTGCAGGGGCTGCTGTCTGCTGGGGCTGAGGAAATGCGCTTCCCAGTGGTGTTATGACGGCCACCAGACACTAGATAAGCCCTTGCCGCCTGTATGGATGGCTTCCTTGGACTCATTCCACCAGAAAACCAGGAGCCAGTCACAGGGCGAGTGAGGCAGCATTGCCAAATCCCCCCCTCCCAGTGGAGGACAGTATAGATCCCAAAACAGGGAGACGGCTCTGCCGTCTCAGGCACTCACATCAAAGAGTTATTCTGGGGGAAGAAGATGGTATTGCAGGGTGCCCCCAAACAGGCCCCACACCCAGGACCCTGCTCCCTGAAGCCTCCTCTGTAACCCTGACCCATCCTGAGGACTTGGCAATGGCTGATCTGGCCAATGCAGGTGAAGGGGCTATGCCTCCTGACCATCTGCTGCCCCTGCCAGGACATGCGTGGGAGATTCAGGGACCCGCCTGGTCACTGTCACTCCAGGAACCCTTCACTCTGAGTGGCTTGGGGAAGGAAGGAACATGATCTCCCTTTCTGCGTTTCAGAGGTTTTGCTGCCTCCTGCTGCACTCTGGTAGAAGCCTGCCCATTTTTAGGGTCTGCAGATAACATCTTCCCAGGATGGGGTTGTGGGGGACCTGGGGCTCGCTGGGGGCTGTAGAAGCTTTCAAAGGAGGAAAGGTGGGGAAGAAAGGGACAAAAGGGGGAGATGTCCTAGGGCCTGGGCCCCACCTTCACGTGGGGACTGTGGAGCAGAGAGGGGCCAAGGCCTGGCGCTAAAGGGTGTTGTGTCTTGTTTGTCCAGCTGTTTTGGGGACACCTGACTTTCCTCTGGGAGCTTGGTTTTCCCACCTGTAAGATGCGAATGTCGCCCACCCTAGTGTTGGGGGAACTCAGGGAGATCACGACGTGCTGCAACGGAGTCCTCTGCAGCAATGCCTGAGAGTGACTATGGGTGTTATTACTACCTCAGTCACATGATGCTTCTCTTTGCTCATTTGCAAAACAGGGTGGTTTACTGGTAAGAAAATGAAGTAAAAGTAAAATAGGCAGAGAATGTGCATTTGAATAAAGGTTGGGGCCTCACTACCCCCTCTCCCATCTCTGCCTCTGGGCTACCCTGCTACACAGAGATGGCCTCCAGGCTGCCCCGCAGGGAGGCTGATTAAGCCAGTTTTTGGAAGCTCCACCACTTGCCAATTTAACTTCTCTGTGCCTCAGTTTCCTCCATTACCATGGAATGGCAGTCGCCTGGTCAGGGTGCCCTGAAGACTAATCAGGAGTAGTTGAGATTGTCGCAGACACAAATGCCAGGCTCCTCCCTCTTCCATCCTGCTGGCTGACTCATCCCGGGACTCCTGGGCATTTCACTCCTTTCTCCTTGTCTATCCCAGCTTCCCAGGGGTTTGTTGGCTTGGCACTCCTCAGCTCAGCCCTGGAATGGCTGGTGGAGAAGCTCAGGTAGCCTCCCTGCCTTCCCTGGCCAGGCTAGGCTGACCCCATGAGGTCCTGTGCATGTGGGGCCGAAGCCCTCTCTGTACCCTCCGGTTCTCCCTTGTCCCTGTCTCACCCAGAGGGCTGGGGCCAGAACCTGGGCTCCTCCAGCTGCAGGTGCCATGGAAGACGCTCCACCAGGCCTTCCCAGGAGGCTCTCTCCCCAGCTCAGGCCAGTCAGGCTCCTCCTTGAACACTAGAAACTGCAGAAGCCCCACTCACTTACCACAGAGGCTGAGCCCGGCTGGCACCCCAAGCCAGGAGCCCGCAAAGGGTTAAGGGGCGCAAGGCCTGGTGAGGCAGAGCAGCCAGGCTGGTACCGGGCCAAGAGCTTCAGGGAAGGCGCTGCATTTTAATGAATCATTATTGCCGGGAGGCCTTTGTCTTTCTTTATCCGGTGCACAATAAAAGAATTAATTAGACAGAAAATGGCAGGGCAAGGAACTGACAAGTCATTAAGGGCTGCTGAATGACCGATGAGATGCACGCTGGGGTGGATTTCAGCTCCGGAATGATAATGGCTGGCTGGGTGCTTTGTATGCACAACCAGCGGCCTCTGTGCGGGCATTGTGGGCACTGACATTGTGGCCAGCCGGAGCGGACCAGCGCCAGCCTGACTTTCCAAAGGCAAAGTGGGCAGTAGGAATCACCCGACAAACTCGGGGTTTTAATTTTTGTGTGCAGACAGAGCAGTAAATATTTAGATGCAGAGAAGACTTTGGGTAAGGGTTCTGACCCCTGGGCTCCAGTTCCCAGCTCAGGGGGCAGAGGCTGTCAGAGGGAGTGCTCCCCACCACGTGAGAAGCAGAAGATAGGGGGTGGGGTAGGGGTGGGGAGGAGGAGAAGAGAAGGTGGAGAGAGGAGGAAAGAGATGGAGCGGGGAGGAAAGAAGGTGAGGGGAAAAGAAAAAAGAGAGAGAAAGGGGGACAGCAGGGGTGGAGAGAGGAGGAGACAGGAGGGGAGGGAAGAGGAGAGGAGCTCTGAAGACTTAGAAGGAACTTCTCAGAGCCAGGCCCCACCTCCTTAGCTTCTGCTGTCATGGTTATTTAGACTTCACCAGGAAAAAAGTGCCACCCACAGATCCGGTTCTCCCACTCAGAGGAATTGAACTCCTCTGGGGAGAGCAGGATCAGAGAGCCTAATAATTGGGAGTCCATCTTGGGGCCCACTACCCACGGCTTCTGAACAGTGGGAGGCTCAACCTGTCCTATCCCTATGACCTTGCAGCCCCCCTGGGGGCAGAATTTGAAAACTGCTTGGAGTCCTTGGCTCCCTGGTTTCCTGCAGCTTTGAGACATGTCCCCTCCTTCCTGTGGGTCTCAGGGATGGGTGTGTGCGTGTGAAGCCCAAGGCAGATTGGGAGAGGGGTCTCCCCTGCCCTGGGTGCATCAACCAGTCAGTCAAAACCCTTTCCAGGCTGGATGTTGAAGGACAGATGACTCTACCACTGGGACATCTTGTAGAGCCTGTCTTAGGACTTGAACCCAGCCTGGGTGGCAAGGCTGTGTCCAAAGCATTGCTCCTGGACCCCTGAGATCCTCCCAGGGACTGGGCTGCACTGTGTGGAGGACCATCCACCCACCCCCAGGCAAGCGGAAGGCAAGTACTGGGTATCCCCCAGGGAAGAGGAGGCTCCACCCCAAATCAGGGATGCATGAAAAAGAGACCACCCCCTATTTCCAGATGACAAGTGTCTTGTCGGCTGGCAGGGCATCCGGACACCATGGGGAAGCTCTAGCAGTGCTTTTGCAACCCACCACCTGACAGCTGTGTGTGTGCGTGTGTGTGCGTGTATGTGTGTGTGCGTGTGTATGTGTGTGTGCGTGCATGTGCGCATGTGTGTGTGCGTGCGTGTGTGCGTGCGTGTGTACATGTGTGTGTGCGTGCATGTGTGTGTGTGTCACCTCTCAAACACGTGTGCGACTAAAGCAGGCCTGGACACACTGCGTATTATGCCTGAAGAGAGGAGCTTCCCCTCTCTTCTCCCTCACTTCTCAGGGGTCACTCAGCCCTCTGAGGAAACTGTTGATTAAAGGAAGGAGGGACAAAGGTGGATAAAGGGTTTGGGTGTCACTGGCTCTAGAAACCTAAGGCTCCTACCTTTTCCCAAACAGGGAGAAGGGTGTCAAGACAGGGAAAGAAATCACCTTGTGGCATGATGCCTGCTGTCTGGGAACTTGTGCCCCCCAGGGTACATGGACATGACAAGTTACTGGCCTTTTTGATCTCAGTGGTCTGTCTGTGAAATGGGAAGAACATGCCTATCTCCCCAAGAATAGTGTCTGGGACAGAGACGCACGTGGGCAGGTGCTTAACTCCAGATTTGGATGCCAATCCTTGCCTGGGCCCTGCCACCATGATAGCCAGCCTGGTAGGAGTTGTAGGGACGCCAGGCCACCTGAGCAGGAAGCTGTGGCTGGAGTATTTCCTTTCATGAGCACCAGCCGCAGCCCCAGCCCCAATGTGGGCAAATGGATGTCCCAGGCCCAGCTAGCCAGGATGAGTGGGGTTCTCATCGTTTCAGGAATGCAGCAGTGTCAGGAGTGAGCAGACGCTCCTGCCGAATGTCGAATGCTGTCGCTGGAGGAAGACAAGCGGGAGCTGCTGGGAGGGGGCGTCTCTCTCTCATCTGGCAGGAAATTCATTTTCTTGCAAAGCAAGGATGCATTCAACTTGGTCCCTTTGGAAAGGAGACAGATCACATCTCAATTTGCAATGGGGTCGCAGGATCCTAGCTCCTGCTTCCCATTCTGCACACCCCAGGGTGAGAGGGGTGGCTGATTCTCTTCTTGATGTTGCCTGTCACCTGTTCCTTACATTTGCAGACTAATTCCACAGGGTCCGGGGGCGGCGGGGAGCAGCAGATCCGGAGTGTGGGTGTGTCTGCTCTCTGCCTTTTGCAAAACAGTCTCAGCGGAGGCTCATTGCAAGAAGCCTCTGGAGAGTTCCCAAGGAGATTCCTCAACAAGAGTCCTGCTTTATTCTGAGTTCCTAAAGCTCAAGTCTGCAAAATACATGGTGCCACCCCCAGCCTGAGCTCCTCTGGCACAGTGTTAGGAGGATGAAGGGCCCCCAGCTAGAGGTAGCTTCCATGGTTCCTGCTGTTGTCCCCACTCCTTGCTGGGCACATCAGGGGAAGCTCTGCCTCAGCTTACCCAGCTGGGAAATGGGCACCTGGAAGCTGTCTGCCCGGGGTCTTCAAAGGGGCTAGGGAGTCAACCTGGAAGGAGATGGCAGCTTTTCCAGTGGACAGCCAGGTGCTCAGTTTAAATGAGAAGAAGCCTGGACCTTGAGGCACCTGAGCAATAGGATTAAAACAGGAGACACCACATGCAGCCATAGCACGGAGAAGCCAGGGCGGTGTGCGCTGGGGCTGTGCTCTGAGGCTGGGGAGACTCCCAGGGAAGAAAGAGGTTGTGAAGTGGAGAAGGTGTGTGGCCAACGGCCCCTCCAGCACTTCAGTTCTTACCCAGAGACCTTGTCCCTCAGAGGCACATGCAGAAAGCCTGGAGCTCTGGAGCTCTGGGAGAGAGGGTCAGGGTCACCCTGTGGGGAGTCTGAGGTTCCTTGCAGCAGTTGGAAACAATGCCCTGTCAGATGTGGGTACGGGTTCCTGGTGGGCACTGAGCCGAGCCTGTGCCTGTGAGCAGCAGGGCACTGTATATGCAAATGGCTGGTTCTCCAAAGCGACACCCCTGTGGGAGCTGGGGCCTCGTGGGCCAATGCTGTTAGGAGCAGGTAGAGGAGTAGTCAGGGAGAATACGAATGAGGTCATCCCAGCCTGGGGGTGTGGGGGCCCAGGGTGGTCAGGGCAATGCTCAGCTC
Source organism: Rhynchonycteris naso (assembly GCA_037038555.1). Classification (NCBI taxonomy): domain Eukaryota; kingdom Metazoa; phylum Chordata; class Mammalia; order Chiroptera; family Emballonuridae; genus Rhynchonycteris; species Rhynchonycteris naso. Next base: position 199,417,733 of record CM073000.1, on the reverse strand, counting down.
TCTGCACTCAAGGCTGAAAGGGGAGACAAAAGGAAAGAGGGCCACCAGCTTGCTCGGGTCAGAAAGCCAGCACAGGCACTGGCCACTTTTCCTGAGGTCAGATGGGGCTGGGCTGGATCATCGGTTTCTCTGCGGTGCGGGCAGGATGGACAGTGAGCCCCAGGAGACCTTCCTGGGAGTGGCTGCTATAAAGGGACATCTATCTCTCTTCCTGGGAGAAGGGGGCGAGTGGTGTCCACTGCCTCATGCCCCAAGGTGTCCTCCATGCCAGACGTGTCTCTTCAACCTCAGCTCATAGGCTGTCTCTTTCAAGAAGGCTTCTTGGACTGCCCTGAACTATGAACCTATCTGATTGTTCCCCCAAAGCCCAGGTCACCATTAGCCATCACCACAATGGGCCTTAGTTGTCCCAGCCCACATGCCATGAGGGTGGTGGCAGGTTCACTCTGTTCATTGTTCACCTGAACACTTCATGTCAGGCACCGGATCTGGCCATCAGTGGCTGTGACCGGCTGATTGGCTTCAGGTGACAGAATGGTAAATGGGGACTTTGGGACAGCATCTGGGCAGAGGGCACTCAGTTGGACGCTGGCCCAGCCCAATGGGCTGAGCACAGGACGCTGGCCCAGCCCAATGGCTGAGCACAGGACGTTTGCCAGGGTCCCCTATGCTATCTCCCAGACTCCCTGCTGGGTGGGGTTGCACCCCTTCTGCCCACAGGGAACTGGAACCTTCTGGGTTACAAGGTGTCAGAGACTGAAGTTTCTTGGGCTGTTCTCTGGACGATGGGGGAGGGGCAGGGAGGTGTATAGAGCTTCAGGAACCCCCAGAAGCAGGAGCCCCTTTCTCTTGTGACCCCAGATTCAGGCGGCTGGCAGGTCTTCCCTATGTGAGCCCTAAGGATTTCGAGAGCCTGGTCTGAGAGAGTCAGCAGGAGCCCCCGAGGGACTCTGGGGGGACAGCCCCTCCCCTCTACCTGTCAGCTGGGGAACCCCAACAGCGGTAGGCATGACTGACACTTCTGATCTCAGAGGATACAAGAAATGGGCCGTGTTCTCAGGAGGGCTCCATCACTGTTCACTTGCACAGCTACCCCAGACTCTTTCCTGCTCAGGGGAGCGCACCACCTTGCCAGACAGTCCCGAAGGGAGGAGGCCCCTGACGCCCCCCAGCCAAATGGCCATGGGGATTGGGAAAGGGCCACCGGCACTGCCAGAGGTGCTGAGATCTTTCTTGAAGCCCCATGGGATCAACTCTTTTCCCTGCCCATTTCTTAGTGACCTTGAGAAGTGGCCTGTCGGAGCTCGGCTGTCCGGTTGTGTCTGAGGCCGGGGGAGGCTGGGGCCAGAGGGAGCAGCCCCCTCAGACAAGAGCCCTAGGCGCTTGTCAGCATCTCCGCCCTTCTGGCTCCTCGACCACGCGCTCTCTGACTCCGTGTCTGGGTGAGAATCCGTGAGACTTGCTCTCGGGCCATGTGGGCCGAGCTGGGGCCCCAAGCCTGCTCCAGAAAATCAAAACCATATTTTCTCTCCTGGAGCTCCCCGAAGTGTTTTAAAGCAGACTCAGAAAGCTCTTTTGGACAGATGCCATTTGCCCCCAGGGGATCTTCTTTCCCCCCAAAATGCCAGCAGGAAAATCAGTTGGAAGCTGGGTAAGGGAGAGTGGGAGGGAGAGCAGAGGCTGGGCTCGGGCACCGAACTGGACCAGGGGACATGGCCTCCCTGGCGCTGCTTGTCCCTGTGCAGCGGTGGGCACATCTCTCAGCCTGTCTGGGAGGCCTCTCCTCACCTCCAAGGAGGCTCCGGCAGATCAGGTTACAGTAGTGTTTTTCAACTGCCTGTCCCAGAACCCGGATACAGGCACCAGTCTGCAGACTTGCAGTTGAAAACCTCACACAGGGCTCAGAACTGGCTTTTGGAGTGATGGGAGCTGCCCTTAAAGGGGACAGTAGACACTGAGTGACCTCCATGAATAAGGGATCAATGTCTCTGAGTAGAAGGGGCAGCTGGTTCAGGCCTCTAGGCCTCGGACATGCCGCACCTGGGCTGTTTAAAATTAATGATGTCCCAACTATCCTTGGATCTGTGCTATCCTTGGGTAGTCCTGTCCCCTGGCTTCCCAGCTATACGTCCAGGATAAACCACTGCAGATTGATACCAGAGTGTGCACTGGCCAGGTATGTGGGCTGGAACCAAGCGTGGAAGTTTGGAAGTACTCACTCTTGTGGTCCTGGGAGAGCAGGGTGACAAGGGTCAGGTTGAAGGGTAGACAACTGTAGTCCATCCACACAGTGGGCTATTAGTCAGCCATGAAAGGAATAAAGCACCGACACATGCTAGGACGTGGATGAACCTTGAAAAACGTCATGCTCAGTGAGAGAAGTCAGTCACGGAAGGCCACAGAACGTATGATTCCACTTATAGAAAATGTCTAGAATGGGCAAATCCAGAGACAGAAAGCAGATTGGAGGTTGCCAGGGGATGGGGAGTGACGGGTGATGGGTACAGGGTTTTCTTTCGGGGTGAGGAAAACATCCCAGAACTGGATAGAAGTGATGGTCATACCCCATTGTGAATGGCCTAAATGTCACAGAATCGTACACTTTGAAACGGTTAATTTTATGCCATGTGAATCTCACCTCAATAAAGAAAAGAAATTAAAATAGAAAGATTTGTAGCAGCCAGGATGACTCAGGTTGAAAATGACTCATCCAGACCATTTGTATGTGGTCTTAAAATCTGACCTTTTTTAAAAAAGCTGGAAGACCTAAGTGATGTCCCACAGGCCGGGAAAGCGGGAGGCAGATTGAAGAGCCTGGCGGTGTGTGTCCATCCAAGGCGGGCAGTGGGCACAGGCCCGGCCACCAGGTCAGGAAAAGAATTTGAGGTTGGAGGAATGCATGTTCTTGTCAGGATGGGGCTGGCAGGATGGGCTGTAGGGTCTGGAACCCAGGGGTGGTATGGGGTGAGGGGCCAGGGCAGCCTGTGCCCTTCCAGGTAGAAACCAGTGTAAAGAAGGTGCTGCAGAGGTGGCTGGAGGGCACAGGGCCTCCTGGCAGTGTGGACACAGCCTCGTGAACATCCGGGGGACCCCGCCCAGAGCCAAGGACTCCATCTCAGAATGAGGAACTGAAGCTGGACCCACAGTCCCCCTCCTTCTCCTCCACATCAAGGCCCCACGTGCTGTGTGCAGACCCGGTGACCACCAGGGTACACTCAGCCTTTACTCGTCCACATGGTCCCATGAGGCTCAGGGGTTCAGCGCCCTCCCCTCCCTCTCACACACCACTCTCAAAGAAAAGGGCAGGCCCCAAAAAGATTTTCCAGGCTTTATGGAAAGTTCTATCCATGGCTGAAGTCTGGGAGGGGCCCCTCATACTGTCCAGCTGGGCTGGGAGCCCAGATGTGGTCTCGAAAGGGGTCAGAGTAGCCACTGGTTGCCCAGGGTCCCACATGCCCTACACTCTCCCTCCAGACAGTAGCACCTGGACACTGTACAAGGCAAATACCCCTCTGGGGAAGGTCCACTGGCATAATATCGTTTTTCGTTATTTGTCGGCTGTCAAGCCTCATTAATAGGCAGTGCCGGGTGGCCCAGTCATTTCTCCAAAGGCTGGTGGATTTTGTCCTCCAGCACGGCGCCAGCCTTGGGCTGCGGCCCCTGGTGTCCCCAGAGACCATGGCATCTCAGGTAGGCTCCTCCGAGGCCTGGCCCCAACTTGGCCCAAAGAGTGTCGGGTTAGGGCACAAGGACCACTAACACAGCAGCAGAGGTGATCCTTGAAGGGAGAGGGTAAGGAGAAGTTTCTAGGATGTTGGTCACTCAGGCTTGTCTGAGTGCTGCTTCTGGCAAAGGCTATACACCCTTTGCCCACCTCTGCTCCCTGGACGTAATTTTCCAACCTTGACATTGTTGGTAGTAATGACAGCTGCCACAGGAAAGAAACTCACACACATGTAGTCTACAGGTGGGGACTCTGGTTGCATCTGTTTTACAGAAGAAAACTGAGGCTGGACGGGGTCATGTAACTGATGCAGAAACCCTGGGGTTGGGGGAGTGAGCTGAAAATCACCTCCCAGCCTCTCCCCACTACCTTCCGGGCCTGCATGCCCCGGGGGTTCCCATGGGTTTAGATTCAGGACACGTGGGCAGTAGGCATGTCTCCTCCATGCCTCCCAGTGGTCCCCATTTCCACCCCCTGCTCTTGGGCCGGGGAAATAGGTGAGATCATTGTTGGCCCTCCCATGGAGTCAAGGGGGATAATGAATCTGGAGGTGTCTGTGAATGGCCGAGCTCTGAAAACCTAGGTGGTGGGCCCCATTTTCACTCTTACCTGGAGTGTTGCCAGAGATAGAAGCTCCTCTGGGCTTAGCATGTCCCTCAAACTTCCCATGCTGAAGTCCTACCCCCAGTCCCTCAGAAAGTGGCTACATTTGGAGAGGGGAGATTTAAATGAGTGATGAGGGTAAAACGAAGTTGCTAGGGAGCGCCCTGGCCCAACATGATTGGTGTCTCTAGGAGATTAGGACACAGACATGCACAGGGAAGGCCATGTGAGGACGCAGGGAGGAGACAACCATCTCTCAGCCAAGTCCTCAGGAGGAACCAGCCCTGCTGACACCTTGATCTTGGACTTCCAGTTTTGGGACTAGAAGGAAATACATTTCTGTTCTTTCAGCTGCCTGTTCTGTGGCAGCCCAAGCAGACAGAAGCCCCTAAAATATTTGCAGGTCAAGTGTAGTGTGATGTCAGGCAGCCTGCGGATGCGGCTACACAATGGGAGGGGCTTTCCAGGAGCCTCTGTGCCCCTTGACGTCTACCCAGCAGCCCCTCCCTGGGGACAGGCCCAGGGGATTCCTCGCTGCCCGTGCAGACCCTTCTTTGCAGGAAGCACAGCGTGGACACGCATGGCGGCTGGTCTCCCAGCCAGCCTCCGCTGAAAACAAACCTTGGCATCGAAAGCCCAGCAACCGCGGCAGCGCGAGGAGCCGCAGGAGCGCTCTGCCTCTGGCTCCCAGCCGGCCCAGGCTGTGGCCAGCACAACGGTGAGCTTCACACTCCTGGGAGGTTTCAATCCCAAAGCTTCTTTCCTCTCCAGAAGCCATTAATGAACGTTTCATGGAGGGGAAAAAAAAACCTGTTATTTTTCCCGGTGTAAATGTGGACGCCCTGCATGGAGCCCAAGGTGGTTCCCAACCCTCCACAAACACTTCGGGAGTCCGGGGAGTGAGGCAGGCGCGTGTGAGCAACACTGTGGGCCCCCTGTGGGCTGGGTCAATATTGATGTAGAGGAAGGTGGCGCCAGCGGGCCTCCATGGTGGAGGGAACCTGTGGGCGACTGTGGGGCTGCTGCCAGAGGCCCCGGGCTCAGGCTCGGGGTGGATGGGACCCTCAGGCTTGGGCAGAGACGGACGCTATGGACTAAGGAGGAAGTTGACATCCTCATGGGTACACCCTACCCCCCAACCCACATAATAGGTCTATCTCTTTGCTTTGACAAAACTACATAGGGGATCTTATTTAAATTAAGACTTAATTTATGAAATGTCTATTTCCAGTGGGCATCCAGGAATGTTGAAGACTGTCCCCATCTCCTTGATCCTAGGTTTGGTCCGTTCTCTGAGCACCCTACTGGTCCCAGACTCTGCTCCTGCAGCAGCCCTTGGTGGCTGATGGCTATGGAGGGACCACTTTCCCAGGGATGGTCATGCAGGCCAAATTTCTGTGTTGGAGTTAAAAACTCAGAGTCTTAGTAAAACCCAGGCTGGGCCTCTCTTGGTGAAGGGCCATGTCTCCAATGTGGACAAATGTGGGTTCAAGTTCCCACCTTCTTGGGCCTGGCTACCATCTCCTTTCAATTTCTTGTTACTGGCAGGAGGAAGCTGGCTGTGATCAGAGGGTGCAGACCCAGGTCCATGGGAGCATTCTGTCTCTGAGTCTCCGAAGGGGAAGATGGAGTTTCCTGCAGAAGCCCCGGCTTCACCCGGCCCAGCCTGCTCCCTGAGGCATCTTAAACCCAGCAGTTCCTCAGCTTCTGCTTGTTCACCTCCAGAGATGGGAGCTCCCTCTCTATGAAAGTGGCCCATGCCTGGTAGGATGCAAAACTTCTCTGATTCCTCCTTATTCTTCAGCTCTTTCTCCAAACTTCTGGGAGCAATAGTGCTGGGCATGTTACTAAGCTCCCAACCCATGAGCATCTGCCCGATCACGTTGGGGCAGACGGGCTGAGCGATGAGGCTGGGGTCAGTATCTTGTAGGGTCCTGTCCAGTAACAACAAACATGGCTAGAGAGGGAGTTTGGCTGTGAATAAATGAATGAATGAATGGGTTTGCTGCAGAGACCTGGTTGACTTCGGAGCTTTTTCTGTGAGAGAAAAGCTGGCCCATGAGTAAGCCCACCCCTGCAGTCATTCCAATTGGTGAATTTTCTTCAGTCTCCAAAGAGGCCTTGCCAAGTGTTATAAAATACATCAGAGTGCGCCAGGATGCTCAGAGCCACACTTACTGCCTTGGGGTGAGAGGTTAAACAAATTCCTCCTCAGAATTTACTGCGCTCATTTTTGCTTCTGAGCAGGGCCCTGCCGATGGGAGCCATATTTCATGCAGAAATACCTCCCCTAAGTGTTCAAGGGGGAGGGGCCCAGCATGCAGAAGGCGGCTTCCAGATTTTATAGTAACAAAGGTAGCTATATAAACTCACCAAAAGCAAGTCCTTTACAGAAAGCCATTTGTAAAACTTACTTTCCAGTAACCGGTAATCTGAGTGTAGGAAGGGGAATTGCAATTTGAAAGAGTCAGTGATAATTTTATTTTCTTGATTTTGTGCTGATTTGAATTTTTGGAAAGTGGTGGGCAAGGTGGTGTTTGGAGTCTGTGGGCTGGGCTAACCTGCCTTCTCCCCCTGGCCTGGGGTCTTGGGATCACTGATGTGAACTCACCCCAGTCCCAAGGGAAATAGGACCTTGGCTGGTCTTCATTCACATCCCAGGTAGCATGATCGGCCAGCTCAGGCCACTTCCAGTGTTTGACACTCCCACGGTGGCCACATCTTGGGCAGGGTGTGGACAGCTCACAAGACAGGTAGGTTCCTCCTGCTCCTATTAACACTAAACTGTTACTCAAGATTGTCCCAGCATTCCAGATGATGGTCAAGGCCCTTTGTTTAATCTTTGATGCTGGGCTTTGACACCCTGGCCCAGGGCAGGATGGTACAGAGCAAGAGGGGAGGCTGATGTGGACCCCAAGGAAAGCATGATACTGATACTATCTGATTTCCCTTTTCTGGGTGGGGACTCACCTTGGTGCCAGGGGGCAAAGGTTGTCCTGGTACCCTGAGAAGAGAGGTCTTGTGGCCAATCCACCAAGTTAACCCCGATGCCACCATGGGAAACTTGAATGTGGTGCCTTTTGTCTGTTGGGGAACATATTGCAAAGATGCTGATGTGGGGGTCAGGGCAGCTGCCGGGGCGGGGGGGGGAGGCTGGAGGAGCATTCCAAGGCCCGGGATCCTGGCCTGCTTCCTTTCTGTAGGGCACCTGGCACTAGGTATACCTCACCACTGGGGACCACCTGCACTAGACGATCTGTAGCCTAATGTTGGGTGTGAGTCACTAAGGTAGGCAGGGTCTGGGTGCCTGGCAGGGAGGGCTCAGTGGGTGGGGGCCATGCCCCTGACTGGCTATATGGGTTGAGTCTCCATCAGGCACCTGAAATAGCTCCTGAGGTGTCCAGAATAAGGAGCGTGTGGACACCCTGCAGGATGGACATGCCTCAGGCTACAGGCGGTCCTGCCAGGCCAGGGAACCAGAGGTTGGTCCCGGGACTACGCCCTGATTCAGGTTCAAAGCTGGGGGAACAGCCTAGCTTTGCCCACTTCTACCTGAGGCTTCATGTCCTGAAGGGGAACATGTCCAGCTTAGGCCCACATACCTACAACTCTTCACTGCTTTCTTCCCCATGGCCCTCGGAGGAGGAGGCTCCTGGGACCCATGAGCATCTGCAAGTCTTCAGTCCCTCTCCCGCCGGGCCTCCAGACTCTCAGCAGGGCCCCCTAGCCTGGCCCCTGCAGACCTTGTAACTCAGTGCACAGCTGCGTGTCCTGGATAATACCTTTCCCCTGCTCCCTGCCTCCCAGGCCAGTCCGGGGGGAAGCCAGGAGGTCATCCTTGGTGCCCAGAGATGGCCCTTTAGAGTAATATGAAAGAGACAGTGGATGCTTAATCCCCATAAGGGATAGAGCAGTAATGAGGTACCTGTGTCAGTGTCCTGGGGCCACTACAACCATTCCATACAAACGGGGCAGCTGAAAACAGCAGCAATTCATTTTCTGACAGTTCTGGAGTCCAGAAGCCTGAAATCAGGGTTCATCTCTCAAGTCTTTGGCTCTGTGGTCACATGGCTGCCTTCTCTCCATGCTCATGTGTGTCTCCTTTCTTATAAAAGCACTTGTTGTTAGATTAGGGTTCATCCTAATCCAGTATAACCTATTCTGACTTAATCACCTCTGTAAAGACTATTTCCAAATGAGGTTTCAGTGGAATTTGGAGGGATGTCCATTTGTAGCTCAAGCAGTTGAAGCCCAGAGGTGAGGAAGCTCCCAGACTCAGGCTGACTTCTGGGCACACAGATAGGTCCAGAGTGTTGCAGGCTGCTCTGGGGTTGGCGCAGGAGCTTGTGGACAGGAGGGAGTCCCAGGTGCTGAGGGGAATGAGCTGGTTGGAGGTGGAAGCCCAGGGAGCTGAAGCTGGCGCTGGACAGACAAGGAAAAGGGGTGGCTTCCAGGTGTCTGGGAGGCGGGAAGGCTGGGGGTGGGGTGGTCCTGTTGGAGGGCAGAGGAGGGTCTGCCGGGGAGCACAGAAGAAGAGTTCTGGAGTGGGCAGTGTGCTCAGCTGGTCTGCAGGCTGTGGAGGCCTGGCCTGGGCAGCCCACACACAGTAGGTGTTCAGAGAATACCTACAAAAAGGACTTGGCAGAAACAAGACAGAAGTGTGAGCGGGACACTGGCAGAGGGAGGCAGGAGGCCTGCAGTAGCTGCTAACTGCTGTCCTTCTAGAACACCCTGCAGGTTGGTCATGTGCTTGTGGCCAAAACCAAGAGGACTCAGTCTGCAAGCACCCTGGAAGGGGCAGGCCAGCAGGTACAATGTCCACCAGGCCGGTCTCCTTGCTTTTCAGGAAGCCCATCCCTGTGTGAGGGAGGAAGGGGAGCAGCACAAGCTGGGGCCTGGACTGGCTGTGGGGCTCGCTCTCGGGTACCCAGCTGGCCTGCCTGTTCCAGCAGCTACATCAGACATAACTGTTGGCCAGCAAGGCCTGGCTTCAGTTACGTCTCTATAGGCTGACCCTGTGCCTCCGTCCAAAATGTCCTCCCTCACCAGCCTCCTTAATGTCTCAGATGTGAGGCCATAGAAAAGGCCGGACAGATGCGGGCATGGAGGGACCCGGGAGGACTTCCCCCTGTAAACAGGCGGTGCTAGACGGACAGACGGCAGGAGCTCCTGTTAAAACCACTGCTTGTCAACAAGTGGAGACAGCCATGGAAACATGCCTGGGCTGTGATGCTGAAACCAGAAGGCTGACAGCAATACCACCAGGCAAGCAGGGCACACCTGAGGGGATGCCCCCCCCACACGTGTGGGGGTGAGCATGCTGGCCATGATGGCGTCTATGACACCGTGAGGTGAGATTGCTTCCACTTGGGGTGACCAGCTGTGCAACCATGTGGCCTTGTCCGTGAGCGGGAGACTGCTCACCCTCCAGAGGAAGAGAAATGATCCCTGATGAGATAGCTCTGTTGGTTAGAGCGTCATCCCAACACACAAATGTTGTGGGTTTGATCCCCTGTCAGGGTACATGCAGGAACATCTCTCTCTCTCTCCCTTCTTCTCTCTCTAAAATAAATCAAATATACGTGTGTATATTATATATATATATATTTTTTTTTTTTTTTTTTGAGAGAGCGAGAAATAGAAAAAGGTGAGGCAGGTGTTCTCAGGTCCACGCATGTTGCATTTTCTTCCCTGGAGCCTCAGAAAAAATTCAACCCTCCTGATGCCTTGATTTAGAACTTCTGGCCTCCAGAACGTGAGAGAGTAAGTTTCTATTGTTTTAAGACCCTAGTTTTTGTCCCTGTGTTTCTGGGTCCTGATTCTCACTAGTTTCCTGGAGCTGCCGTGGGTGCCAGTAATCTTTGGCCACATCCCTCTGAACCCTCCTCTCGCATGGGTTCCCTGCCTGTCCCCACATCACATTCTCAGCTGGTCCTGCTTGATGTGGGTGAGGAAGGTCCTAAAAGCATTGACTGTCCTGACACTTACCTGCCAGCATGCTCTTTGGTGGAGAGAGAAGCTGGTGGAAGTAGTGAATGGGGAATGTTGATTCCGTGGGCTGGGGAAGCCCGATAAAATGCACTCAAAGCTGTGGTCGGACCAGGTGTCAGTCAGGCCACAAGCATGACTCCAATCCAGTCTGGCCAGGCAACCTTCTTCTCCCACCTCGGGTCAGAGAGGCCAGGGACCAGTCCTACCTCCCAGCCCATGCTCCCTATAGGATCACAACCCATCCATATCTTACAATGCATTTTTCTCTATTTGAGCCCATTCAGCCAGGAGCATAGAGCTGGGTTCATAGTAGGAACCAAGAGACAAATATTAACCTAATCTCTCTTGCTGAACACTCAAGAGGGGTTGGTGTTTAGAGCACTGTTTGCCTTGATGGGCTCACTGCTACCTATGCCACTAACGATCTATTTTTCTTCAAAATAAATCCACATTTTGAGCCTCAAGTCTCTTTCAGAAGGAGAGCTCCCACGGTGGATTTGTGAGGCTGGGGGTTGCCCTTTCCAATATACCTTGGAAAACCTGCCGTCCTGCTGGCAGGAAAGGTTCTCATCTGAGGCCCTGACACCACCTGGAGGACCCATATGGGCCCATTCCCAGGCAACAGGGAAGCCACACTGTACACCCCAGCTGTTAACACCAAAGAGTCCCCGGCAGGCAGGCAGGACCTGGTCTAAGGGAAGGTGAGGCCCAGAGCAGCTCTGGACTGCAGAGCCCTGAGGCCACGGTGGGGGCCATGCTAGGAGAAACAGGAGCCGGTGAAATTGGGTGGAAAATCAGTCTTTGGGCCTCCCAGTGTCCATTCGTGTCCCCAGGAAGGTGCAGATTACTCCGACACTGCCAGGCAATGTCTGTCTGTGTTTCCCAAGGCGATTCGATAGCCGAACAGCTGTTCTGAAATCCACACATTTGGGAAGGCAGCCCGTAGCTGCAGAGAGCTGGTAGGGGACCACCCTGGGTCCCCGGGTGTGTGAGCTCAGGGGCTCCCCTCCTCAGGGCTGTCCAGTTTCACAGTCGATGCCACCCAGTGCTGGAGACGGGTGTGCTGAGCCCCACCTCCTGCCCTCTGCCTGTGCCGTGGCCCTGCCTGGTGTGCCCTTTACCCCATCGCAGAGCAGGCAAAGGGTGTCCGAGGTGGCTACGGCTGAAATCCTGTCTCAGCCCCAGGTCCAGCACTAGCCATGTCCAAGGGAGGGCAGATGGCTGCAGACCACAAGCTCTTGGGGCTCCCAAAGCCCTAAGGAGCGCCCCCACAAGGTTGATGCACTCGCACACACATGTGCACACACACACACTGCATGCTCACACACTCCGGCAACACGTGTGCGCACATGTGGGGACACGCATATAGACGCATGTGGTGCTCATATGCAGATGTGGGTTACAGGCCAGCATGCCCAGTTCATGTATGTCTTCTTTGTCCACTCATCTGCTTGTGATGTAGGTACAGGTCACCACTGGAGTACCGAGTCTTTCTGCCTGAATGTCCCACCTTGCCTCAGCCTACTCGGTGTTTGACCCACCTAAGCAGCTTCCCCTGAGTAATTCTGAGCTCCAGATGGCCCAGCAGAGTCTCGGGCTGTGCTGGGGACACTGGCAGCAGGAGGAGCTGGCCAGGCACTCAGGGTACAGAGGCTGGCAGGGCAGAGTCCAGCCCAAGATAGCAATCCAGCTTTGATGGGAGTCACAGCAGCTGGGGTCGGGATCGGGGCCCAGACGCCTCTACCCCGGTGGCAGCCTGAGCCCAGTGAGTGTTTAAGCTGCTCTTGGCCTTTCCTGGGTTCTTTCTGCAGAACTGAGTAGGTGAGCTGTCTCTTCAGGGTGAGGGTCTAGGCTTGGGCTTCCAGCTGGTGGCCCCTGGTCTCTCTGAGCCTTAGTCTCCTCATCTGAGCAGTGGGGTGGCATTGGAGCACAGCACACACTGGCACCGACCCGAGTTTAAGGACAGTGTTTGGTGGTGGTGTGACCCCAACCACTGTCAGTGACAGAGATGACAGCCTGGATGACTGGAAGCCGCTCCCTCTGGGAGGGTGCTCCCGGCCAGATCTCTGGGGCTGTGTGTGTTGGGGCTGGGCCCATTCTCTGTGGCTGAGTCTGCTCAGAGCAGCCGGGCAGGCTGGCCACTTAGGCTGGGGTCGGTGGAGGACAAAGGCCTCCAGGGCCTGGGGTGGGACAGGCAGGCTCGCCTAGCACTGTCAGGATCCCACAGCCCCCCCCCCAAGAGCCCCAGGACTCCAAACTCAGCCCCTAGGCCAGAACTTCGGTCACCCTGTCAAAGCCAGCTCTCCATGGAGGTGGCTTACTCAAGGTGTGGACTTTCCCCACATCGGACTTGTGCGATGTCTGCTGTGGGTATGGCCGTGCTGTGTCCTTCCGTGAAACCCTCCATGGCATTCAGCCAGCACTTGATCAAAAAACCTCTTTAGCCAGTTTTCTGGGTTCGCATGGGCAGTGTGGGGTTCTGGGCTTTGTTCCTGGGGACTCCCCTTCCCATGGCACATGTGGGGTATATTAGTTTCCCATTGCTGCTATAACAAATCACCACAAACTCATTGCCTTAAAACAGCGATATTTTATTCTCTTACAGTTCTGGGGTCAGGAATCTGACACGGATGACATGGGGCTAAAACCCAGGAGTCCACAGGGCTGGTTCCTTCTGGAGACTCCAGGAGAGAATTCATGTCCTGCTTTTCAGCTTCTAGAGGTACCACATTCCTTGGCTCTTTGCCCCTTCTCCGTCTTCAAGCAGTGGCCAGCAGCCCTCGCTCCACATCTCTCTGGCTTGCTCTTCTGCTTCTGAGGACACCGGCGATGACATTGGGCCCGCCCTAATATCTCAGACTGTCCCATCTCAGGTCAGTGATTGGCAAACTCAATTCCCTCTGCAGCTTTAATTCCCTTTGCTATGTAGTGATGTAGTGTCATATGGGTCCCAGTCCCATACAGTGGGACCCGAGAGACCCCATCCTCTGTGCTCTTTGCTCCCAGCAGTCCATCAGGTACCCCTAGGAACTGCTGCTCTCTCCCTCAGCCACGCCCTTGAGACCCACCCGCATGCCCAGAAACTGCACCAGGTCAACAGTGATGTCATATTTGACCCACTCCCCAGCACACACATTGGTCTTAAAAAAAAAAATGTATTGATGGTGAAATTTCTGGCAGGGAGTGTTATGGGTTAAACTGTATCCCTAAAATTCATATGTTGACATGTTGATCCCCAGTACCTCTGACCATGGTCTATTTAAGAAATAAGATCATTGCAACTGTCATTAGTAAAGGGAAGATTGGTCGTGCCGAGTGGGTGAGCCCTGACCCAGTAGGCTGGTCCTCATGAGAAGGGAAAATGTGGACCCAGTGCGCACTTAGGGACAGTGCCCGTGACTGACAAGACGCTGACACAGCCTAGGAACCACCGGCAGCTTGAGAGGCCTGGAGCAGATCCTCCCAGTGCCTGTCGGGACACCCCTACACTCCCATCTTCCCTGGGGGACCCTTCACTAGGGTGGGGTGAGCCTGTTTAGAGTGCTACCAAGTAGGCCAGGGCTGGCCACTTGTCTAAAGTCCAGGCAGGAACACAGCAGAACCGGGGGTTCAGCTGGTGGGTACGTGTGCCTTGAGCATGCCCTCCTCCCAGGGGTTCAGCCGAGGAAAGAGGGTGAAGGCAGCGATGTCTGTGCCTTCGGCAAAGGGCTCCAGGACCTGCGGGGTGGAGGCCCCAGCCCCCACAGCTGAGTCTCCCCCTGGGTGGCCTGAGGCTGGCTCACAACCCCATGTGATGCCGGTGCTTAAGAATCAGGCAGAATCCAGCACAGAAGATTCCAGAAAAAGAGTGTGCAAGATACAGGCTGCAGGGAAGCTCCAATCACACCCAGGAAGCTAAGCATAGCCTTCCTGGGAGCAAGCGCCAGGCCAAACCCCACAAGCCCTTCCTTCCTCTTTGGGGCCCCGAGCCAGGCGGATCTGCGAGGCCTCTGAGAGGGCGCTGAGGGGGAACCATGGTCTCTGGTGTCTGCTCCTCCTTTCCAACTTTTCTAAGGAAAAGTGAAGAAGAAAGGAAACACCCCCTAGACCACAAGCCCCAGAACTCTCCAGAGTCCAGGCCTTGGAGAGACAGGCCCCATCTGGAAAGTTTGTTCAAATCCCTTGGGCGTGCATGCTTCTGCATGGGCATCACGGATGACAGCGGCTGACGACCTTTGAGTGCAGGGTCTTCCCATCCAGGGTACCAACAAGCTCCCAAACTCACTGGGGAGCAGACCTTTGCTTTCATAGAACCCTCAGGGCTTGAAACATGTTTAAACTTTAGTCATGGTGGTGGCCAGAAGGGCCTCTTTGGCCAGCGTCCTTCTGTGAGGAGCCCTGAATGTTCTCCCCAAGGCTTCCCCAAAGCTGCCCTCTGTCTGCAGGAGACACCTGGCTGGCCCTGGTATACCTCACCCTGTGTGTGTGTGTGTGGGGGGGTCCCCACACCCTGCACTCAAGAACAAGTTACAAAACAACTTTTGGAAAGGTCATATGGCCACTCTTGCTGGTGGTGACCACTCACATCTCTGTGGATATAAGTGGGCAGGTGGGGAGGATGAGAAGGGCCAGGATACTGTCTGGGTTCTGTCATCTGCCAGCTGGTGACCTTGGGCCTGCCTCTGAGTTCTCATTTATAAAGCCCACCTCCTACCCACACTTCTGGGGATTAACTTAGCTCACACATGAAAAGTCCTTCAGCACATGGGAGCCAATAGCACCATTATAACGAGTTACTTTCTATCTTTGCTTTGCCTACCAGAAGCTCCAAGCAGACCCACCTCAGCTTACCTTAGACATTCTGGGAACTCTCTAAACTTTTTGGTCTCTTTTGCCATTTCTTTTTTCTCATTCATTATTAATTTTTCACTCACAATCAACTTTAGACCATTTATCACCCCTAAATGAAACCCTGTACCCCTTAGCTATCACTCTGTAATCTCCCAATCCCAGGCAACCACTAACCCACTATCTATCTCTGTGGATTGGCTTGTTCTGCAACTCTCATATAGGCTCAATTACACAGACTGTGCCTTTTTGTGTCTGGTTTATTTCATTCAGCATAATGTTGTAGCACATATCAGGATTTCATCCTTTTTTATGGCCAAATAATATTTCACTGTATAAATGGACCACATTTTTAAAAGTCACTTTTTATTCCTCAGTTACAGTTGACATACAATATTGTATTAGTTTCAGAAATATACATCACCAATTAGACATTATGTAATCTAAGTGTTCATCCCAATAAATCTTGTATCCATCTGACACCATACATAGTTATTTTAATATTACAGACTACAGCCTGACCAGGCAGTGGCACAGTGGATAGAGTGTCAGCCTGGGATGCAGAGGACCCAGGTTTGAAACTCCAAAGTTGCTGGCTTGAGTACAGGCTCATTTGGCTTGAGCATGGGGTCACTGGCTTGAAGCCGAAGCTTGCTTGGCTTGAGCCCAAGGTCACTGGCTTGAGCAAGGGTTCACTGGCTTGGCTGAGTGACCCTTGGCTGAGAACCCCTGATCAAGGCACATATGAGAAAGCAATCAATGAACAACTATAAGATGCTGCAACAAAGAATTGATGCTTCTCATCTCTCTCCCTTCTTGTCTGTCTGTCCCTATCAATCCCTCTGTCTCTTAGTCTCTGTCTCTCTCACTAATATATATATATTATATATATATATATTGATTATATTTCCTATGCTGTACTTTACATCCCCATGACTGTTCATTAACAACCAACTTGTATTTCTTAACCCCTTTGCCTTTTTCACGCATCCCCCAAACCCTCCTCTCATCTGGCTGTTTTTGTTCTGTTTGTTCACTTACTCTGCTTGTTCACTTATTCTGTTTTTTAGATTCACTTGTTGATAGATATGTATTTATCGCCATTTTAATGTTTACATATTTTTATCTCCCCCCCCCCCTTTCTTCTTAAAGAAAATCCTTTAACATATCATGTAAAATTGGTTTGGTGGTGATGAAATCCTTTAGCTTTTTCTTGTCTGGGAAGCTTTAATTCCTTCCATTTTAAATGACCAATTTTCTGGATAGAGTAATCTTGGTTGTAGGTCCTTGGTTTTCATCACTTTGAATATATCTTACCACTCCCTTCTGGCCTGCAAAGTTTCTGTTGAGAAATCAGCTGACAGTCTTATGGGAGCTCCCTTGTAGGGAACTAACTGCTTTTCCTTTGCTGCTCTTAAGATTTTTCTCTTTGTCTTTAATCTTTGGCATTTTAATTATGATGTGTCTTGGTGTGGGCCTCTTTGGGTTCATCTAGTTTAGGATTCTCTGTGCTTCTTGGACTTACATGTCTCTTTCCTTCACCAGGTTAGGGAAGTTTCTGTCATTATTTTTTCAAATAGGTTTTCAATTTCTTGCTCTTCCTCTTCTCCTGCTGGTACCCCCATGATGTGAATGTTGGTACACTTGAAGATGTTACTTTAAAGGCTCCTTACACTATCCTCCTTTTATTGGATTCTTCTTTTCTTTTTGCTGTTCTTTTTTTTATTTTTTTATTTTTAACAGGGACAGAGAGAGATTCAGAGAGAGGAACAGATAGGGACAGACAGACAGGAATGGAGAGAGGTGAGAAGCATCAATCATTAGTTTTTCATTGCCATTGCAACACCTTAGTTGTTCATTGATTGCTTTCTCACATGTACCTTGACCACGGGCCTTCAGCAGACCGAGCAACCCCTTGCTGGAGCCAGCGACCTTGGGTCCAAGCTGGCGAGCCTTCGCTCAAGCCAGATGGGCCTGCGCTCAAGCTGGCGAGCTCGGGGTCTCGAACCGCGGTCCTCCGCATCCCAGTCCGACACTCTATCCACTGTGCCACCGCCTGGTCAGGCCTTTTTGCTGTTCTGATTGGCTGCTTTTGCTTCCTTATACTATTTCAAATCACTGATTTGATTCTCAGCTTTATCTACTTTACTGCCAATTCTCTGCAAATTCTTCTTCATTTCAGTTAGTGTAGCCTTCATTTCTGATTGTTTTACTAAAATGATTCCTATGGCCTTTTTCATGCTGTTGAAGTTCTCACTAAGTTCTTTGAGTATTCTTATAACCATTGTTTTGAACTCTGTATCTAGTAGTTTGCTTGCCTTTATTTCTTTTTCTGGCAATTTCTCCAGTTCTTTCACTTGGGACATTTTTTTTTGTCTGTTTTGGCTGCTTCCCTATGTTTGTTTGTTTGTTTCTTTCTTTCTTTGAGCTACCTGGCCAGAGCTCAGGCTGCGTGTATGCGTGTGTGTGTGTGTGTGTGTGTGTGTGTGTGTGTGTGTGGCAGAGACAGAGAGAGTTAAAGAGAGAGAGGGACAGATAGGGACAGACAGCCAAGAAGGGAGAGAGATGAGAAACATCAGTTCTTCACTGTGGTTCCCTAGTTGTTCATTGATTGATTTCTCATGTGTGCCTTGACCGGGGGACTACAGCAGACTGAGTGACCCCTTGCTTGAGCCAGCTACCTTGGTTCCAAGCTGGTGAGCTTTGCTCAAATCCGATGAGCCCGAGCTCAAGCTGGTGACCTTGGGGTCTCGAATCTGGGTCCTCCGCTCCCAGTCTGATACTCTATCCACTGTGCCACCAGGCCCTATGTTTGTTTCTACGTATTAGGTAGAGGTGCTATGTCTCCCAGACCTGGTCGAGTGACTTTGTATAGTAGGTGTCCTGTAGGATCCATTGACACACCCTCCCCAGTCACCTGAGCTGGGAACTCCAGATGTTCCCCTGTGTGGGCTGTGTACACTGTCTTGTAGTCAAGCCTCGATAGCTGTTGGCATCACTGGAAGGATTGACCGACCCCTCCCCCTTTCAAGGCTGATCGGCTGCAAGGACCAGCCGTGACTACTGTGGGGGAGCTGTTGTACAGAAGTTGACCCTATGAAGCAGGACTTGCTTCAGTGCGGCTTTGGTGCTCACTGAGTCAGCCCTTTCAGTGTGTTGCTTATGGAAGCAGTAGGGTTGCAATCCAGCGTGGTCTGATGCTGCCCACCAGGTACACTGGGTCTAGGGCAGTGGTTCTTAACCTGGGTTCTATGGAACTCTAGGGGTTCAATGAGTCGGTCTCAGGGGTTCGGAGAAGCCTCTGCCGCAGAGGCCAGAATAAAGTAATACCGTAATTTGTTGTGAGTTCATGCACTTTGTTGGTTTTGTTCTTTGAGCAAGGTGATGTTCATGCACAGCTCATTTTGTGCACCAGTAAAAAAACATATACCTATGTCTTGAATTTGGAAAAATAATCATATTTTATTTATCACTAAAGAAGGGTTCGGTGAATGTGCATATGAAACTGGTGGGTTCGGCACCTCAAAAAAGGTTAAGAACCACTGGTCTAGGGCATCCTGGGAGGTGCAAGGTTTGCTACCATCTAGTGTGAGCTACAGAGCAATCTGCAGTTGGCTGCTACTTATGCTGGGCTTGGAGGTGCCCAGTAGTGATCCAGCTATAAACCATGGCTGGCTGTCTCTAGTGCTGAGCCTAGAGACACTTAGCAAGAGGTCCAGGGTATGCTAAGGCCAGATGCTGCTTATTTGAGAGACTTTTAGGAAAGTCTGCAGCATGAGGCAAGAGAGGCCATTTGTATGGAAAAGCCACTGGAAACAGCTTGGGTGGGTTCACAAGTGGGGTGGGGCAGGGTCTCTGGGAGTCACCTGAGCCAGGCAAACAGTATGAAACGGCTTGGTGGGGAGAGGGCTCATTAAAAGAACAGTTGCTTCTGCCAGCACTTTTGTCTGGTAGAGAGCTACCCGCCAGCTATCGTCTTGATGGCAGACAATTCAATGTGATGGACCACATTTTGTTCATCCATTCGTTCATTAGTAGATGTTTGGGTTGTTTCTACTTTTGTCTGTTATAAATGATGATGGTATTAATACACATGTACAATTTTTAGTGTGAATATAGATGTTTCATTCTCTTAGGTATGCACCTAGAAGTGGAATTGCTGGATCAGATGCTGATTCTATCTTTAAACTTTGGAGGAACCGCCCAACTGTTTTTTACCGTACTGCTCCATTTTATACTCCCACCAATAGGGCCTAAGGGTCCCACACCCCATAGCTTGTCCAACAGTACTCAGTTTGGGGGTTTTGTTGGTTCATTTTTTGATAACAACCACCTTGATGGTGTAAGGTGGTATCTTATGGAGGTTTTGATTTGCATTTCTCTGATGACTAAGGATGTTGAGCCTCTTTCTTGTGCTTATTGGCCATTTGTGTTGCTTCTTTGGAGAAATATCTGCTCAGATCCTTTGCCCATTTGTAAAATTAAGTGATTTGTCTTTTTGTTGTTGAGTTGTGAGAGTTCTCTACATATTCTGGATACTAGTCCTTTGTCAGATATATGATCTGCAACTTAATATTTTCTCCCATTCCGTGGGTTGTCCGATTTTCATAATGGCCCTCTGAAGCACAAAAGTTCTTAACTTTGGTGACATTCAATGTATCTATTTTTTCTTTTGTTGCCTGTGCTTTTGGCATATTTATTTATTTTATCATTCTGCAATGGACACATTTTATAAGGTGCAAGTCCTTGTGAGCGGGGATGGGGGGAGGTGTGCCGACTGTTTGACATGGACTATAGTTACAGCTGGAGGCGGTCTGTAAAGAGGCTGGTTCTTCATGCAACAGATTGGGACCTTCAGCCTGGCAAGGGTTCCTTGGTGCGAAGTGAGATCCCAAGGTCCCCTCCACATGTGGGGTTGTCCTCTCCTCCACCTGCATGCCCTCCGAGTCCCATTTCTGAGCCCTGTCCCTGAAATGACGAGTGGTGGGCAGGAGATTGCTGGAAGCACATAGGGTAATTAATTCTGACTTACGGAAGCTGTATTAAATTGGATAGAAACTGGTGAAAATAGGATTAGGAGAGAAGCAGAGCCAAGAGCAAACAGAAGGAAAACTCCCCGAGCCGGTGGCCGAGCACTCGAAGGCGGGAGAGCAGGAGAAGGCCGTGGACATTTCTGGGTGATTGCGTCATGTCCGAGCCAAGGTCCCCCCACGCCACCGGAGGGGCAGCCAGCTCTGGGCCGGGAAGATGGGAACACAGTGACTCTCCTCCCTGCAACCGGCTTATCTGCACTGAGCTCACTAGAGTCCATGGATTAATTTGGAAACAATTAAAATTCTGTGCAAAACAAGCAGCGGGCTGGGCCCCCCGCAGGCTGGCACGCACGGGGCCCTTTCACCACTAACGCAGAAATCTAATTAGTGTGGGATTAGGGCAGCCACAAATCAGCAAGCAGGGAGGGCACGCCCCCACAGAGCCGGCGACAGACACAGCAACGGTCTGTCCTGGACTGGCGTCACCGGCAGACAGACCGAGGAGAAGAAGGTGGAGCCCACAGGCATTCCCCTGACCCCTTGGTTCCCCTGTTGTCCCTGGCCCACAGCCCTTTGCCATTTACACTGGCATCGATGGCAAACCCATCTTCGTCCCACAGAAGAAGGTCCTAGGAGGGGATGAGGTCACCCACTGCTGTGCCCACTCTCACTGGTACCTTGCTTTTGCAGCTGGGTTTTGTGAATCACTCACAGGCCTCTACTTTCTCTTGAAAACTTTTTTGGGATTTCTGGAGACTCCGTTCCTCTTTGCGGGGGCACTGTGATGCTTTTGGCTTTTGGCTGGAGGAGCCAATGTGTGGCAGAGATGCAATCCAGCTACGCGCACCCTGGTGGGCACACAGAGCATGTCGTCAGGGTCACCTGTGGTCCAGGTGTGTGAGGACCCGGCCAGCTGCCATAGTGCTGAGTCAAGGGACGCATCCTGGTTCTGGCAAGGACCCACTATGCACTCACAGCCAGAAAGAGGTGTGCCATGGTGACCTCCCGGGGCAATGGCCAGTAGTCCACATGCCCTGGAAGTCCTCAATGTGCCCAGCACCTGGCCTTCACTGCACTTGGACACATCACAAGTACGAGAGCCCCACGCAGCTGCATGCCTGCCCTGCTGGACTCCTGACTGGGACAGAGACTTTCTGAAAGCCTCCAGCCCTCCTCCCAGAAAAGCTTGTGCCCTCCTGCAGTGTCTCTGTTCTGTCACAATCTCTGCACATGGCCTGGTGCCCTGAAGTGACGACATCTGCACGAGGACTAGAAAGAAGTACAAGGACATTTTTCTGAGGGCGTGTGCAGCTCTGCTTTCACCATGTGCACAAAACTGACGTGTGCATGTACTACTGTATGTGTGAGCATGTGATTGCAGGGTCCGGGTGCCGGGCAGGCCGAGGGCTGAGTGCAGATAGCTCTCTCCCACCAGGGGGGTAGTGGTGGGGGCTTTTCAGGCACTTTGGGTGGACGCAGAGGGCAAGGGTGCTGGGTAGTAGGGGGCCTGGAGCATCTTGTCCTCTTCCCGGCTCGCCCATCTGTCGGGGACCACAGAGCTGGTTAGAGATGTGCCTCACTCTCTGGTGCCCCGTTCTCTACTTACTTACCTCCAGGAAGCTGCACAAAGCCAATGGGGACACTACTGTGGAGGGGAACCAGGGTTTGGTGATGTCACAGCAACTGATGGGGGAGGGAGGGCTGGTGATCCTTCACTGAGTGAAAACTAGAGGTCAGAGGTCAAGAGGGTGAGAGGTCAATACTCAGGACGTCCTGTGTGTGCTAATGAGTTCGAACTCTGACCCCAGCTCCACTGCTTGGAGGGTCATCCTGGGAGGGACTGTGTTATCAGCTCCCAAAGATGCCATTTAACTTGTCAACTTGTTTCTCTGCTGTTTGGAGACAGACAGCCCAGTTGGGGCCAAGGCAGAGATGCCTGATCCCGGCCCACACTAGGAACTGAGAGATTAACATGTGTGAAGGAGGGGGCAGGGAAATGGAAGGTGGACCCAGCAGACACTGCCCCCAAGATGGGAAAGGATCCCAATTAGCTGGAGTTTGCAGCTGGCTGATGTGGGATCCAGGGCAGCCAGGGGCCAGGCCTGTGGACAGCCTTCTGACCTCAACCACGGGGTGGAATGCAACCACACGTGACCTGGTATCCCCCACACCCAGAAAGAAAACTGGGCTATGCCATTGAGACCCCAGGTTTTACTTTTGAGCCAAAGAGTTGGGGGTTCTGGGGGTTCCCCAAATTTCTACTGGTGGCTTTTGCCCCCAGGATCCTGTTGGAGGCTTGAGATGGAGGCTGGGTGTCCCTCACCCGCGCTGTGACCCTTCTGGGGGTTTCAGGTGATTTGAATAAACTTCTGCTTCTGGGTGAATTCCCAGCAAAGTGGGGTTTTCCTTGCTGGATGCAGGGTTCAGACGGGGTCCTAGCAGCCGAGGGCTGTGCTGGCAGAAGTGACCCAGATCGATTGGCTCGCTGCAGTTGGGGGATGAGCAGTGGGTGTTGTGTCCAGCTGCTCATGAGCCCTCCAAATTCTGTCTGGATCCCAGAAGGTGGCTCACACTGGCCAGGGCCTCCAGTGTGTCCTCTGTTCAATGGAAGCTTGTCCATCATTGATTATTTCTCAGAACTGGGGTCTCTACACATCTCCTGGGGTCTGACACAAAATTCAGTTTTGCCTCCCTCTTGTAGCTCCAGCCTTAGCTCCAGTGAGGACAAGGTCACATCCTCAAAGCCCATCTGGGGTTGGCGTGGCAGGGTTAGTGACTGTCCGGAGCCATAGGTGCCTGCCAGGCTGTGGGCCGATGAGGACTGAGTCCTAGGACTCTGGGTCAGGTGCAGTGTGAGCTGGTTTCTCCTTCCCAGGAGCAGACTGGGAAAGGGAGCCAGCTCTGGGGGTCCCTCCCAGGGCACTGGGTGACAGGCTGATTCCTCTTCCTGATTTGCCTGGAAAACACCCTTGGAATCTACTTGGCAGGTAGCCAAGGCACCTTTGTAGAGTGTTCCTCCTGCTAAACATAGCCAGCGGCCTCACCCGCTGGGCATGTGGGTGGAGGGTGGGTGCCAGGCTCGTCTGGGGCCGCGGGTGGGAACACAGAGCTGGTTATCGGGCAGCTTCTCCCGATGGACGGACAAGGACCCGTCATCAGGACGTACCAGCTCAGAGATGCTATTTTCCGCTTCCTGGAGGGCAGGTCAGCTGGGGGAGTCCAAGCCCCACCCTAAGGGGGTCTGGCTTGGGCAGCAGCTCAGGTAAAGCCCCTTGGTTTTCACTCAGCTCTGGTGCTTGAGGCTGCTGACCACGCACATTGGCCGGCGAAGTTGTCCACCGGCTGGCCCAGTGGACAAGCTGCAGGGAGAACCCTGAGCATCAGCTCTAGGAACGGCAGGGCGCAGACTGGCCGACTGGTGCTGCGAGGCTGCCAGGAGTTGTAGCCCGAGGAGCTGGTGGGGGACTGATTGTCAGAGAATGAGCTGACCCCCACCCCAAGGCCAGGTTTCCTCCCTGTGCAATAAGTGCTATTTTCCTGACATGAGTTAGGAGTTAGAAAACCCCACTGGGTGACAAATGGCCTGTCCTTCTGTGCCCGTTTCTGCATCTGTAAATGGCAGAATCTACAACTTAGTAGGATGCTGGGAACCAGCTCCTACCCCTCCCTGGTGGCCATGCACTGTTAACAGGATCCTAGAGAGTCCATGTGCCCTCAAGGGGCAGAGGAGTAGCCACTGACACCACCAGGACATGGTCAGCAGAGAGGTGGCCCTGGCTCATCTCACTCCCCTGGGTCTCCGCTTCCTGACCGGGCACCAGGAGGAGATGCTGGCATCTGAAAGTGAAATAGATCCCTGGCGTGGGAAGCAGCTCGGGGCTGGGAGCCTGACATCCCTGAGACAGTCACCTTCACCGCCATCACTGGGTGAGGGTTGTCATGGAGGCTGTGACTGCCTGGCACAGAAGGCATCCTGGGAGGTAGACTGGGGCAAGGTGGAGGGGGAGCAGGAGGTGTGGGGCGGACGTCTGCATGCTTGGGAAGCAGGACAGTGAGCCACTGGCTGTGACCCTGCCCTTTTAGAGTAGTAGCACAGTGCTCAGGATGGGCCGTACCACCCAAGACGGTGCAACAGTGCTTCCTTACCCCCTTCCCTTAACATCTGAGTTTATTCTGTTATAAAACCAAACATAAGGAACCACGTGAAAGACATCTTCAGAGGATGGCTTCCTTTCTTTCTTTTTGAAAAGTCAGTGCCATTGACTTTCCCTCATTTTAGTTTAGTCTTTCTTTTCCTTCCTTTCCAAGTGAGAGGAGGGGAGATAGAGAGACATGCACGCACCCTGACTGGGATCCACTCTGCAACCCCCATCTGGGGCCAATGTACTGCCTCGCTGAGGCCATGCTCGCAACCAAGCTACTTTTAGCACCTGAGGCCGAGGCTCCATGGAGCTATCCTCAGCAGCTGGGGCCAATGCACTAGAATCAATCGAGCTATGGCTGTGGGAGTGGAGGGATGGATGGGTAGAGAAGCAGATAGTCACTTCTCCTATGTGCCCTGACCGGGACTCAAACCCCAGACATCCACACACTGGGCTGATGCTCTACCACTGAGCCAAGCAGCCAGGGCCCAGTTCAGTCTTGATAAGGTGCAGCTGTGATTGGCTACTGGGATGATGGCTTTGGTGGAGCCACTCGGGCTGGTGAGTCCAGCAATGTGGCTGGTCCAAATCAAGATGAGCCATCAGTGTAAAATTCTCGCTTATTCCCAACACTTAAAAAACGATGTAATGTGGTAGACCTGTGTAATCCACTGTCACTCAGCCTTCAAAAGGAGTGGCATACACGATAGCACAGATGGACACTCGGTGAAAGAAGCCAGACAAAAAGGGGTACATATTGTAGGACTTCATTTACGTGAAATGTCCAGAACAGGCAAACCCACGCAGACAGGAAGTGGATTAGTGGTTGTCAGGGTCTGGGGTGGGGGTGCAGGCATTGGGGAGTGACCGGTAATGGGGACAGGTTTCTCTTTGTGGGGGGAGAAAACATTCTAAAACTATACATAGGGTTGCACAAATCTGAATAGACAAAGAGCCACTGGGGCCTACATTTGAAATGGGGGGATTTTATGGTATGTGAATTGTATATCAACCAGACTTTTCAAAACTGTAAAGTTGCTCAGTCATAATTTTTATATTAATCACATGCTGCAATGATCATACTTTGGATACATGTGTTATAGAATTTCAGTTTGGGAGGATTAGAAAGTTCTGGTGACGGAGGGTGGTGACGGTCGCACAACAATGTGAATGTGCTTCACGTCACTGAACTGTGACATGTTAAATTTATGCTATGTATATTTTCCCACAGAAAGGCGGGGGGATACAGTCATACAGACTTCCTTGCCCCAGTTCTCATGCGTGCCCCATAAAGAGTTCCCCTGTCGCGTACTCTGTTATAGGGTGTGCTGGGAGCTGTTTTCACCGGCCCCCAATGGTGGGGCGCCAGGCTCCTGTGGTTATAAACTGGACAGTGGCTTGCAGCTGTCATGAAGGACTGAGGGGCCAATGGGCTGGCATAGGGGCAGAGGGGAGGGGCAGTGCCACAGGGAATCTGGGGGAACATGGGGCAAACCTGGGACCTCTGGAAGGCTTGGACTCCTTGCCCTGTAGATTTAGCAAGGATAACAGGGACAACCCATGTCAACCACGATGCAGGCTGGGCTGCTGTTGTTGTTTTCTTATTTCCGCACGTCGGGGAGAATGGCTGGTTTGCAGAACACTCCACCTGGGAGGGCAGGTCTCTGGGCCACGTGAGGGGAAGCCCCAGACTGTCTGCCTGACAGAAAACAGATGGCCCCTCTTCCTCCGGGGCCCAAGGCCTGGAGCCTGGGGAATGTTCTGCGCTGGTCTGGGGAGGCCGGGACCCCCGCTCTGCATTCCAAGACGAACAACTGCTTCCTGTCACCACTGATGCGCATGTCTCAGCCCCAGGAAGAAAGTCTGCAGGGCCCCCACCTTCCTGCCTTCCTGCCAGACATGCACCCAGCCTTCCACACCAACCACAGCTGCCTTCTCAGTGGACCCTCCCCTAGACGCCCCCACCCCATTCCAACAGGCCACTGGGAGGTCTTGGCCTTGCATTTCCCCCACCAGGGAAACCTACTCAGCCCCTTGCTGGATGCCTGGAGGGTGGACGTAGCCCTCTCTCTGCCAAGCACCATGGATATCTGTCACCAGAGGAGGCCAACTGTGGCCAACAAGTCACCCAGCTCTGTAACTGGCCCCAAGGAGACCTATTTCTCCCCAGACTCTCTGTACCTCTCCTCTGGGTCAGCACGTGCCCCCGTAGACCACTAGGCTCCTATCCTGTTTTCTCCCACCTGGAGCCTTCTTCCTTCCATGGTCCCGCTGTTCCCTCCCTACTGGTCACTCCATGGACATCTACTCACCCCTGCTGAGCCGGCTGCAGGGCCCCAACAGACTGCCCGCCCGGGAGGTCCCGCCCTCTCTCACTGCCCGGTGTGCCCCATCCAGGCCGGCCCTTCCGCCTAGCACAGGACTCCGGTACCACTTCCTTCCTGCCTCAGTGTGCCCTGCAGATGGCCCCTCATTCGCCACACATCGCCCACAGTTTCAACAGAAGGCCTTGGCACCTCCTGGGATGCTGTACTGGGTCCCCCTAATAATCACATCCACCCAGGACCGCAGAAAGTGACCTTCTTTGGAAAGAAGGCCTTTACCGGTGTAGCTGCACTAAGATGAGCTCAGACTGAACGGAAGGGGCCCTAAATCCAGTGGCTGGTGTCCCCGTGAGAAGAGGAAACTTGGGCACAGACACGCAGCGGAAAGAACAGTGTGTGATGATGGAGGTGGGGATTGGGGGGATGCAGCCACAACCCAAAGATCGGGGACCCCACCAGGAGCTGGAAGAGGCAGGATGGGTCTTGTCCTTGAGCCTCTGAGGGTGCAGCCCTGAGACACCTTCATTTTACACTCTGGCTTCCAGATGCCAGAGAAGGAATCTCCGCTGTTTCCGGCCGCGTGTCTGGGGTGCTTTCTCAGGGCAGCCCAGCCCTGCCCCATGGTCCGTTCACATGGCTGGCCCCACTCCCAGACCCAGACCCAGACCCAATCAGGGCCATTGGACTGGATGTGGTCCATGCTGGCCTTATGACCATGTGTAAGACGGAATAGGGATGAAAGCTCAGAACGCAAGGGCTGCTCCTGGGACTGGCAGGGTGTCAGTCCACATGGGTGTTGGCCATTCACCTGCCAAAAGGTCCCCCTCATGCTTGCATGCTCCCCTGGGCCTGGACAAGGCCCCTCCTCAAGGGGCGCTCAGTCAGCCCCACCAGCCCATCTCCTGGTGGCTGCCAAGCTGCGCCTCTTGTTTCAAAATGCCTCCTTGTCATGTTCCTGTTGCCCCACCTACCTCAACCCCCTGTCTTGGCAATGAGGTGTCCTGGTCTCTTTCTCCAGCCATCATGGGCTGGGTGGAAAATGACCTCAGAGGGTAGGATGGCCGGGAGGCCTGGGGGAGCTCAGATGGTGCCCAGGGGACCGGGCTGGGGGCCTGCTGGGTGGGAGACCTGCTCCCAAGCACTGTGACCAGGGAACCCGGGATTCGTGATGAAGGGGGCACTCCCACTCCCAGATCCATCAGGAGACCCTCTTGGCCCCTGGCTCTGACAGAGGCCCACCTGGGAGGAGTCCTGGGGGAGAACCACG
Organism: Rhynchonycteris naso; assembly: GCA_037038555.1. Taxonomy (NCBI): domain Eukaryota; kingdom Metazoa; phylum Chordata; class Mammalia; order Chiroptera; family Emballonuridae; genus Rhynchonycteris; species Rhynchonycteris naso. Next base: position 199,389,822 of record CM073000.1, on the reverse strand, counting down.
GTGGGCTCCACTCCCGTGACTTGGTCGCTGGATAGCAGCTGCATCAACTTGGCCAGGGCCTGGCTTGAGGGAATGACAAGGCTCACAGCCTTAGGGGAACTCTCTGTGGTCACTTAGGTCAGACAGACAGGGGAGGGGGGTCGGAAGCTGCAGCTCTGGGCCTAGCATGAGAGCAAAATGGCTTAATGAAAGGAGAACAATGCCGATCAAACAAACAAACAAAATAACCCGCCCCCAGTCAGTGGCCTGCCAGGAAAATGCCACCTCTCCCAGGCATTTACACAAGGTGTGCCGAGCGACCCCATGGTGCACCCATACCCATGGTGTGGGCACAGAAGAAGGGTGAGGTATGCAGGGACTGGCAACAGCTGCCATGGCCATGCCTTGGTTGGAGCAGCACGGAGGTTGAGAAGGGGTGCACTGGGGGTCCGGGGTTCAGGGAGGACAGAGAGGTCCATTACAGGTGCCCAAGGTGTAACCGGGAGGTGAACACAGTGCTCAACCTCAGCTCCTGGGGCTCTGGCTCTGAGGGTGGCGGGCTGATCACCAGATGGAAGGAGGTGGCTCCCTAGTGTTCCTTGGTGTGTGGCTGCATCACTCCCGATCTGTGCCTCCTCCTCTGTCTGTATCTTTCTTTTGTCTCATACAAGGACACTTGTCATTGGATTTAGGGCCCCCTGAGTAATCCAGGATTATCTCATCTAGCGATCCTGAACTTAATCACATCTGCAAAGACTCCTTTTCCAAATATGTTCACATCCACAGGCTCTGGTGGACATGAATGTGAGGGAGCCCACCACAGCCAGGCACACAGACGGATCCCAGAGGTGATAGGAATCTGACTCCACTGGCAACTTTGCAGGTTGGTTAGAGTCCTGTTCCTGGTACCCTTAGCGTCACCAGACAGAGGTTGCTATACAACCTCCAAATCTTTGCAAGAAAAGCCCAGAGCAAGCTTTGTGTCACACAGGATGTGCCCACATGCAGAACCACCAACAAAATTAAAAGGGTCGGAGCAGGGTGATTCGGGGTTTGTGTGAGCCCCTCAGGTGAGGGCCAATGCTGGGCTCACTCTCAGCTGGTGGTTCTGCCTCCTCGAGTCCCTGACAGACAAGAGAAGGAAGTCGACCCTTTATCTTCCCAGGCTTTGTTAACTCCATCCATCCATCTATCCCTCTGTGTGTCTGACCTTGAGTGAGTAATGAATGGGAGGAGAGGTGAGTGCCAGCCGGGCCCATGGCCGCTCACAGCCTACCTTCATGGCCAGGGCTTGGCCTTCCTGCTTGCCACCAGGCCGGCAACCCATCCCATAGCTGTGGGATCCAGATGGGCCTACTGGCTCCGTCACTGCAGCTGAGAAGTACTCCAGGTTACAGCAGTGTAATGACTCGCCCTCCTTTGGTTGGGGGACAGCTCAGAGAGGGACAATGCTGACTCTGAGCGGGTAGCGGACAGAGCTGGACAAGGTGGTCTGGACGGAAGTGGGAGGGCTTGAGGAGACGGCTGTGAAAGGGCTGGGGGTCCCAGGTGGGCAGCTCCCTGTGCCCCCAGCATCCATTTGTTGAGACGGCAGGGGCCTTTCAGCTCAGTGCCAACCTAGGTGGGAAGAGGGGAGCAGGGGGACCTAGGGTCTGAGGGGTGGGCTCAGCTGAGGAAGGCACGGTGGCTAGGCTGCCAGGGCCCCAGGCACCCAGTAAGTAGGGCACTGGTCCCAGTGTGGCCGCCTTCATAGCAGGGCACATAACTGGGGCACTTGGACAGAGGCTTAGAGGGGCCTGGCCCCAAGTGGATGCTTGTACTGTACACAGTAGGTGCTGAGCTAAGATCTGTCCCCTCGGGACCTACTGTGTGTCAAGAGCACTGGCCCCAAGGTAGAGTGACTAACACCCTCTGACCCCGACTTTACACCCCCTCCCCCAGGCTGACATGGATGGTCTGAGGCCATGGGCCACGGAGGTGATCCTCAAGGTACCTGGAGCAGCCAGTCTGGTGGCAGGGTTGGCCACAGGGGCCCTTGGCTTCAAGTGGGGCACTGGTTTCAAGCGAGACATAGGGAGGGAGAGGATGGTGGTGCGCACCGGCTCTGCCCAGCACAGCCCACAGTGCCTCCCTCAAGCTCCAACCTCCCTGAGAGGTGTGGGGTAGGGGGCTCTGGCTCAGTGCCACACAAGTGATAAGTGGCAGGGCCCATGTTCCCGTCTGGCCCATGCTGACACTGTAGAAAGAGGCCAGCAAGGGGGTGAGGGCAATCGGGCCCTGCGGAGCCCTGTCCTGGAGGCCTCCAAGCTGGCCACCAGCTCTGGAGATGCAGCAAGCGGCAGTAGCTTCTCCCAGCTGTTCTGCCAACAGGGACACAGATGTCTGGGGAGTGGCCTGACGTGGCCCCTCCTTCCAGCGTGGGCCACAGTGGACAACGGGGCCCTGTTCGGATCTGGATGAGTGGGCACTGGTCAGGGGGGTTGAAAAGAGCTCTAAGGGTCAGGATAGGCCAGTGTGGGAGCTCATCTGACTGCCTATCATTAACCCCTTAAGGCCGGGGCCAGTGATCTTGGACACACAGTAGGTCCTGAGAGGACAGATCTTAGCCTAGCACCTGCTGTATACAGTGCAGGCCTGGGCTGAGGCTAGGACCATGTTCCCAGGACAAGGGCTATCTTGACAAGGCTCTTACTGACTGCTGGGAGGAGAGTGGGGTCCCCTAACTCTCTTCCTCGCACCTTCCCAGGAGCATGTCTGCATTTATTAAGTGCCGCTTGTATGCTGGCTGCTTGGGAGCTGTTCCCTAGTCCAGTATGTGGGGCCATATTTTCTGCCTGCACAGGGGGCCCCGAGGGGCCACAGCTCAGCCCCACTCAAACTACAGCCTGCCTTCTCAGACATCCTCTGGATGCTGGAAGGCCCCCAGGAGCTGGTGCCTGCATCTGGCTTCCTGCCCCACAGATGGAGTGCCCAGGGTCCCTCACTGGCTGCAGTCCCTGCTCTGTCTCCTCACACCCCTGCAAACAAACTCCAGGCTCTTGGGCTTTGCTTGCAGACTGACTCTGGGTGTGAGGTGCAGGTCACTTCTGGGACCCTCACCTGTAGGTTCACAGGGCCAAGTGAGAGTCGTCACTGTCACCTGCATAGCTGCCCTTCATGGGGTCTTGGAGCGGGAAGGGGCCCGAGAAGCCTTCTTTTCCTCTCCCTCCTGCTCACGGACCCGCCGAGTTCAGGGAGAGGTGCGAGAGACAGGGCTTGGTCCTGGGATTGGTCGTAGTGTCGCCCCCACCACTCTTGTGAACCTCAAAACTTACAGGGAACTGTCCCAGCTGGGAAGAGGATTGTTAATTTCCAGGGACCATGGTCTGTGCGTCCACAAGCTAACCCCACCCCCCAGCAGAGGGGACCCCCAGAGCCAAATTTTGTGGAAGAAGTCCCTCAGTAGCCACAATTTATTTCAGATCACCCATTGGACAACGTTGTCACACTCCCCCCCCTCCAGCATGTAATCATCGCATTTCCGACGGCCCCAGCGATCCTGCACACTCATAATTAGGAGGGCTCCCTCCCTCCCCGCGCCAACCTCAGGCTCCAGCCAGCAACTTCCGAAGGAAGCCCCCAGGCCAGTCATCTTTGGAAATAGCGTGGCTTCCTGAGTGAGAGCCGGGAATCCCGGAGGCACCTCAGTGAGGAGGGGGCAGGAAGGCAAGAGTCCAGCTCCCAGGATGCCTCTGGCAGGGCTGCCGCTGCAGCATCTTGGGGGGCCTGGGAGGGGGGACCAGCCGAGATATCCCACAGCTGAGAGAAGGGATCTGTCCGGAGACAGACGCCCCTCGAGGGGAGCCCAGCCTTCCACACACGCCGTTCGCTGCTTTGGGGGTTTGGGACAATTACATACAGTTGTCGGTGGGTTTTCTTTGGTCATTGTAGGTGTGGCCCATGACTGAAAGGGCACTGAGGCCACAGGCAGGATGACACCCAGACAGGTCACAATGGAAAGGTCCAAGTTCAGGCCTTGCCACCATGAGGATGCTTTCTGCTGCAGATGGAGGCTTAGCCCAGGACATTCCCTTGTCCCTCCCCAACCAGCCAGGTGACCTCAACAAAACCCTTCATCACTTGGGCTCCCTGAGCATGGCCATCGGCTGGCAGAGGTTCTCACGGCCCCTGAGGTGGCAGCAGTGGCAACAGACCTCACACAGCCACTGTGGTGGGGTCAGAGGAGGATGGTGTGCCCGCTGTTTCTCAGCCCTCCTTCTGGTTCTGCTGTCATGGTCACCGATAATCATGACAGGTTTGCCCTTGTTCTGCCCGGGGACAACCCCGGGGTGGGCTTTGTGCCACAGGGAGGAGAAGGAGGTCCACTCAGCAGAAGAAGGCCAGGTCCAGCCCGGTCTGCCCGGCCTGAAAGCTGGCTCTGAGTCCTCACGCCAGCTGAGCCTCTTCCTCCTGTCTGTGACTTGCTGGGAGCAGGGTTCAGCCAACACTTCCGTGCATCAACTCATCCCGGTGATGGCAGAACCCACTGGAGGAAACGTGCCCCGATTCGCTCAGTGGTGAAGAAAGAAGCTGCCGGTCCCGACTTGTGGTGGACAGCCCAGGCGGACAGGGCCTGACCCAGTGAGACCCGACTCCTGTCCTCAGTCATCTCTCACCTCCTCTGGGTCCCCAGGGTCTGTGGTCTGATCCACCCGGCAGCCTGCAGTGTCCAGGCTGGGGCTGAGAAATCTTTGGTCTCGCTCACTTCTTCTTTTGAGTAAAGTTTTAAACATAATTATACAAAGAAGATTTGCTCATTGCAAACCCCTCAGAACATGCCCTTAGCAACAGAGAGAATGCAAAGCTTTCTCCTGTGACTCCAGGCACACTCATCGTTTGATCCCAGGGCATGTCCTCCGGACATTTTTCCTATAAATGCAGGTAGAATGTATTCATTTACTGATGATAAGGTCTCACACAGTGAAATGGAAACTGAGGCAGAAGGGGCTCAATGATGTGACCAGTGTCAGGACCAGAAAGTACCAGAGCCAGGTTCAAATCAGGCCATGGGTGAGTCTGAAGTCTTAGGCTCCTCATTATGCTAAACAAACTCCTGGAACTGTCTGTCAGACTGTGTGGGATCCCCCAACTGGGAGGGTTGAACCCCACGATGAAAGCTGTTCTTATGTCTTGGGGCCTCGGGTCCTGAGGCCTGCTCTTCTTCCCTAAGACAGACATCACTGTGACTTTCTTCTTGGGTCATGGAAAGCCTGAAGAGAATCCAGAGGAAGGCCCTCCCTGTGCAGGGTTGCTGTTTGATGTGGAGTCCCGGCCTTCTGCATGGAGAGGACCACACTCCCTCACCAGCTTGGGGCAGGATGGTATGGCGGCGAACACACACTCACACACCCTTGCTTGTCAATCCTCATGGCATCCCCAGAGATGAGAGTACATTATTATCATTCCCATTTCACATACAGAAACAGGGCTCAGAGAGGTTAAATGACCTTGCCGAAGTCACACAGCTCGGAGCTATGTGGTCATTGAACCAAGTTTAAAAAGTCCTTCTGTTAACCGAGATCAGTGAAGGCTTTATTGTTGGGTCTTAAGGAAAAAGAGCTCTTGGAGAGAAGACCCAGCCTGGGCCATGGGGCCAGGCCGTGGGACTTTGTGGGGCACAGATGTTCCCACTCTACAAAGGGCTGCATACGTGCTCAGCACCACAGCTGCTCAGGAGCCTAGAGGATCTCGGGTCTCCTGGGGCCCTGAGGCTGGAAACTGCCTTTGGAGACGACAGCCAGGCCTGCAACTGCCGCCAGGCTGTCCCCACTGTGGTCCAAACATGTAATTAGGGAAGTGGGCTTTCAGCTGGGGACCACAGAGCCCTGGGTAGACCACGCGGCCCAGAAGGCCTGGTGCCGTAAACTGAAGAAGCCATCAGCCAGCTGCCCTGCCGAGTGTTTCCACCAGACACCCTGCTAAGGAGGGGGTTTGTGGGTGGGGCTCAGCCACGGGGCTTGTGGACCTGGCTTCCCTGTGACTACGAGTGCCTCCACTCCAGGTGGTTCTCTTCATCTTTCGAGTCTTCCTTTTCTTGGCTCTCTCCTTGCCTCAGGCCCCCAGGCAGAGGGGTGGTGACTCTTCTCCCAGGCCTGGCACATGAACAGGCTGCCATCATCTTCAAATCTCTCCAAACTGAAACTGTCCCCATCAAACACTAACTCCACATTCCCCTCTCCCAGTCCCTGGCACCTACCCTTCTTCTTTCTATCTCTATGAATTTGATAGAACCTCATAGAAGTGGAATCATACAGCATTTGTCCTTTTGTGACTGGCTTTTTCGACTGAGTATAATGTCCTCAAGGTTCATCCATGTCTTAGTGTGTGTCAGAATTTCATTCCTTTTTCAAAGGCTGAATAATATTCCACTGAATGGATGGACCACATTTTATTCATCCACTCATCCACCTACCTACACATCTTCTGAACTAAGACCACTTCCTGCACTATAACTCTTGTTATTGAGGCAAATATGGCCTCCACCACTATTATTACCCTTCTCCAGTGCATGTTGCCATGTAGTATCTGAGATATTTAATGTATTTGTGAACAAACTATCAATTTTTTCCTTGATTTTTGGCCTGTGTCTGACTTACATAATAAATTCCCCACCACGGTCTTCCCACAATGTTATCTCTTGCTATCTGCAAGCACACCAATGTTTTTTATTGCCCATGTTAACAGCTTCCATCCATCTGGAATTTGTTTTGTGTATGGTGTGAGGTAGGGATCTGACTGTACATATATTTATAGGTAGACAGTTGTCCACACACCAGTCGTTGTAGAGTACATGCTTTTCTTCCATTGATGCCCAGTTTGCTAAGTTGCCCCCATGGTTGATGTCTGTTACTGAACTGTTCCATCCTGTCAACTCAAGGCAACCTACAGAAACGAATTTAATCAGCCTGTTTGTGCATGACTCCAAAGCAGCTGGTTAATTCAGTGAAAAGAATCACATGCCAGATGTTGGCAGATCATGTAACCAAATGGCTGGCTCTCTATTTTCAGTTTGCATTGGGGGATTCTGATGACCACTCGTTCACCATTTCACTCGGCAATATGTGTTGAATGTCTCTGCAGTGTCAGGCGCTGGACTGGGCTGTAGGGGCCATTGCTAGGGAATGGAGCATCTGATCTAAACAATTTAGAAGACAGAGATGGTCAACCAGGAAGGCAGTATGCACAGCAGGTCACTTCCCTGAGCGACAGCGCTTGGAGGAGATTACATGGTATGGGCACAAGTCGCTGGTCAGGGAAGGCTTCTCAGATGATACTACAGATAGAATGTTCATCCCCCCCCAGCTTGCAATGTTAAATCCCGACCCCCAAGTTTATGGTGTTAGAAGGTGGGGACTCAGGAGCTGATTTTGTCATGAGCCCCATGAATTGGATTAACATTCTTATAAAATAGACCCCCAGAGCTCCCTGGCCCCTTGTCCCTTCTATGAGTTGGACACATCAATAGGTCAGCCTTTCATGAACCAAGAACTGGTTTCTCACCAGACACTGACTCTGCTGGTGCTCGAACTTCCCAGCCTCCAGGACTGCAGAAAATGTCCATTGTGTGAGCCCCTGAATGTATGGCCATTTACTGTAGCAACCTGAGCGGACCAAGACAGAGGAGGTGGCCTATTTGTCTGGATGTGATAGACAAGACAGCGCCCACGCCCACATACAAAAATCTGGGGTGCAAAAAGTCCAGGAAGAGCAAGTGCAAGGCCCTTGGTTTCATGCCTTCACCATGGTCAGAGTGCATGAGGGGAGGAGATGACAAGCAAGACCCATGAGGGGTGTGGAAAGCAGAAGGTCGCTGAGCCTGTTCACTAGGTACCTTCCCCCGTGTGGTGGCGCAGGCCCCAGAGCTTCTACTTCGCAGATGGGAGCCTAAGTCCTCCCTCCCCCTTCCCACTCGCAGAGGTGACCCCAGCAGCTCCCCTTCCAGCTGCCCAGTGAAGTCCACACATCTGAGCCCGATATTCTCAGTCCCCTCTGTCAGACTCCAGCCCACGCCACTGACGTGCACAGGACACGATAAGGCATGGTTTTTCCGTGCTCTGGCCGGCCCCATGACATTCACCCAGTCTTCTCACCGGAAAGCCAAACCTGGCACCCACCCATCACCGAGCAGAGTATTTTTTAAATTTGAGTGGCTCTGACGCTGTTGGGGGTGAGGCTCTGGGCAGCTGCCCGAAGACCTGCCTGAGGGAGGGGGCCCGGCCCTCAGGGAGGCAATGAGGTCACTGCGCAGGGGTCCAGCCCCCACCTCTCCTGGGCACTGAGACAGTGGCAGCCAGCCACCGAGCTGCGGTCAGTGGGGCTGAGACACCCTCGGGCCTCGGGAGCGTCAGGCTGCCCCCTTGGAACCACAGAGCGTGACGGGAGTGGGGAATTGGGCTCTGGCTGTGGCTCGGGCGCTGGGGGGAGGGGACGGGTTTGTGCAGCATTAAGCCCGGCTCCACTCAGCCTGCTGCGGAATTCCTTGTCTGATCCGGCTCCAGACTGGGAAGAAATTGGGGGAGAATTGATTTGTGCCACATCCAGGCAATCGCAGGCAGGGCGTCCTGTCCTGTCCTCCCCACCCGTCCTGCTCCCTGCCCTCTCCCTTGCACTGTGGCCAGCTGCCGGTGGCGGGAGGGGTGGGACCAGGAGTTGCAGTTGAGGCTTTCCCATAGGGGTCCCATCACCCCCCCCCAAGGTGGGAGCACAGCAGGGTCTCTCTGGGGGTGACATTCATCACATGGGGACTCTGCCTGCCTGCCAGCACAGTGCCAAACTAGGAATGCCCTGGCCTGAGTACCCTGAGGACAGGGGCACTCAGGGGGACGCTTCAGAGACCAGGGAGCCTCATCATGACGTCTTGTCCCCCAGCCCGGGGAGTCAAGGTAGGGGCAAATGGGCAGCTCCAGCCCCAGTTCCCTTTTCTGGGCTCTTTCACAGCCGTGCTAAGAACTGTTAAAGGGAGAAGAGGGTGGCACCAGGCAGGCTTCCTGGAAGAGATGTCCCTGAGCTGTGGGAATGGGCAGGTCTTGGTGAGAAGGACCAAAGAAGGAAGAAGGACACCTGGCGGGGCCTTGGGCAGGGCCAAGAAGAAAGGGGGGTTTGGTGGGCCAGGCCTTGGAGGGGAGCTTTCCCCTGGCTTAGGGACCCAGCTCCAGCTTCAGTGAGTTACACGTGCTCTTCCCACGAGCCCCGTAATGTCTGCACCATCTCCACCCGCCTGAGCACTCCCAGTCACCTGGAACGTCTTCCCCTGACACTGGGCTACCCTGAGCATGCTGGAGTCAGTCCCACAGTCTGTGCTGTGTGGAGCCCCTTCAGGAGTGCCAGCCCCAGGGGGCCTCCTTGGCCACCTAGGCCCAGGGGCAGGTGGCCAAGCAGGGGGCCCACAGGAGGCCCCGCCAAGATGCTGGGCCAGGAGAGGCACCAGTAGGGCTTTGGCTTTCAGAGCCAAGCAGCTCGCCTCCCTCTCAGGCTGGCAGACAGGGGTGCCTTGCGGACACCCTAGCCCTTTAGGCAGCTGGGGAGGTGGGCACAGGAAGAAAACTCTGAAGGAGAAGCTTAAGTCCCCAGGAGCGTCCTCCTGCAAGGAAGCTGCAGTGAGGCCTGATCCAGGACTGGCCACCCAGTACCACCCCTGCCAGCACCAACCCTGAGACATTGGTGGGTAGGCTCTGGACCTCAGTTTTCTAATCTGTGAAATGGGGCCAACCGGGCTCTGCTCAGCTTCCCAAGGCCATTGTGCAGCACTGACAGAGACAGGCGGCCTCCACCCACAGTGAATGCGTGCAGGTCTGCTGTGAGGCCGCCCTGGCTGGCCTTTGTCCCCACATCCCACCCCCTTTGCCACCACCACCTCATGGCTGGTGTCTATAGCAGGAACTGGGGCCTGAAAGCGTGAGTTAGCATCCACACCCCTTGTAGACCCAGGGGAGCCCAGGCCCAAGGCCAAGTTTTATTTTGACTCCAATTCTGTTGTTGGGGCCAACTGTTCCCGCCTTTCATTTCTGTCACATCCTGTACATTAAAACAGCATTAACTTGAACCTCTTGTTTTCAGGAGCAACTGTGCCAACACCAGCCTCAAGGCCCCTGTTGGCACAGGGAGGTAGGGCAGCCAGTCTTCTTGTCTGAGCACAAGGCATTCCCCTCCTGACTGTTGGTACGGGGGAGACGAGCCTGGATCAGGCCCCCAGGTCAGCTGGTAGCTGCTGTGGAACTGGCCTGGGTGCAGTCCGGCCTCCTGGGCTGGCTCCAGCTGTCCTTACCTAATGCCACTTCAGGGAGGGAGGCTGGGCACCAGCCCCCACATGTGTTCCTGGGGCCAGCGTAGGGTAAGGGCCACATGGGGAGACAAGCCCCAGCTTCCTGCCTTTAGTGGAGGGACCTGCCCGGGACCCAGTGGCAGGACAGGGGCAGGGCTGAGAGCAGAATCAGGGACCGAGGATGGAGCCGCTCTTCAATGCCTTCTCTGCCAGCTGTGGCAAGACAGCCGCGCTAGCGGGGGAAGGGCTTCCCAGAGAGGGCTGGGCGGCCAAGGAGGGCTAGAAGGGTGCCAGGGTCTTTGGGGCTTGTGTGTTGGCTCTGAGAAGACCACATCTGGTCCTGTCCATGGGTTAGCCCCTGCCATCTTTCCTCCGTCCACAGATAGGGATACACAGAAGAGATGTGCACTGTCTGAGGCCCTGGGTACCCGAGCGGGGGTGTGAGCCCGACATCTGCACACAGCACTCTCCCAAAAGGCCATCTTTTTTTATTTTTTATTTTTCCACAGGGACAGAGAGAGAGTCAGAGAGAGGGATAGATAGGGACAGACAGACAGGAACGGAGAGAGATGAGAAGCATCAATCATCAGTTTTTCGTTGCAACACCTTAGTTGTTCATTGATTGCTTTCTCACATGTGCCTTGACCGCGGGCCTTCAGCAGACCGAGTAACCCCTTGCTCAAGCCAGCGACCTTGGGTCCAAGCTGGCGAGCTTTTTGCTCAAGCCTGATGGGCCCGCGCTCAAGTTGGCGACCTCGGGGTCTCGAACCTGGGTCCTCCGCATCCCAGACCAACACTCTATCCACTGCGCCACCACCTGGTCAGGCCCAAAAGGCCGTCTTACTGCCCCCAAATACCCAGTAGCTGCCCTCAGTCTTACCTGGCCCCTAGGCACCCTCCCTCTCATTCTAGGCCCTCTGGTTGCCTACTTGGCTTTCTGGGCTGGCTTCCTGCCCCTCCTACTTCTCACTACCTCCAGGAAGCCTCCTGGACTGCCCTGTTTAGAACCAGCCCTGTATGTCTAGCCGCAGCCACTGCCCAGGCCACAGTGTCAGCCTCTGAGTCCGGGTGTGTCCAGGCACTGGCATGGGACCGGTGGTGGGGTGAGGGCCGCCTTACCACATGCTGTCCAGGCTGGGAAGGCAGGGCCAGAGCTGGGAGAATAGGCTCCTTCATACTGCAGCCCTGGCCCTGTGTGCACCGCACCCTAGCCCAGCCCGGCCTACCCATGCCCCCCACCCCACTGGTGCCCGCCGTGCCCTCCTCCGCTTGCGCGGCTGGTGGCAGGGCCTCCTCATGTGGGACCGGGCAGCCACCTGCTGCCCGCAGCCGCAGCCACACAATGGAGCCCTTGTGAGCGGGCGGGCGCACAGGCAGTACTTCCCAGCCCACCCCGGGCTCAGAGCTCCGTTGTGTGGGCGGTTGCCCTGACCGGGCAGCACAGAGCTGAACAGGCTGCTTGACCCACCTTGGGCCGCAGTGATGCTGGACCTGTGCCCCAGCCCGCTGTGATTTCTGTCTCAGCACCCACTGGGGGCGGCGGGGGGGAGGGGTGTCTTGACTGAGAGCTCTTTGCCACGGGCCCCTTCTTCAGGCATCCCAGGCAGCCTGGAGCCGAGAACCAGCCATGTGCTGTTATCCACTTCTGGCTTTAACTCAGCCCCCAATACTCAGCCTCCTTGTGGCCAGGATGTGGCAGGAGGTATGCTGGGGATGTGCAGATGCTGTCCCGCTGCTTTCAGGGGACAAGGGCAGCCTGTGGACACATCCTATTGGGAAAAGGGGGGGTCTCCAAAGAGCCTGTGGGGTATAGCTCTGGAGACAGACATCAGACTGAGGAAGGCTGACTATGTCCCTGTATGGGGCCATTGAGAGGTTGGGGCGCAGACAGCCTAGAACAAAGGGCTCAGAACTGTGTTGTTTCTTATCGGAGCCCCTGTGGCTATAGGGAGCTTAGGCTGGAATCCTTCCAAGCACTCCAGTGTTGTCACCAGGAAAGCCAGACGTTTCTGCTGGGCAAAGAGATGCACAATCTCCAGGTTGGTGGCTAACGGTCTCAAGTGTCAGCCTTTCAACATCAGGGTTCTTAAAGGCTTGTCCCTGAGATCCTGGGAGGAGACACAGGCCACTGTCCCATGGCCACCTGGGCTGTGTGAGGTGGGCAGAAGGTTTTATCATGGAGTCCTTCTCCCTACCAGGGATGTGGCATGGGCCCCAAGGTCAAGCTGAGCTGCCGCTGGCTGGACAAAGGAGAAGCAGGGCCCCCTGTCCGCAAGAGCTCAGTACCCAGAGAAGGCTGTCTCCCTGGGAGAGTGAAGCATGGAGACGTTGAGCTGAGCGCTGGGACAGGCAGGAGGGTTGAGTGCCAGGGTCCGACCATGCCGCAAGTCTTACCTCAACTTTCCGATCCAAAACCTGTGCTTTTCACTTTAGTCAGGGAAGCTGATGTTTCTGTTGTTTGCCCCAGAGGTCTTCAGGCATTGAGTGGAACCTGGGAGAGGGGGGCACTGGGGACAAGCTCAAGGCACATGACAGGTGAGCTTTCTTCTTTTCCCCATCTGTAGCTCTGAGGGGCATCACCAACCCTCTCTGGTCTGGTGGACACAGCAGGCTGTCTTTTCCTCCCCTACTCCATGGTGGTACCACCAAGCAGCTCCCTCCTTGGGGACTTGGAGACAAGTTCCCCACCCTTCAAAGCAGCATTTCCCAAGCAGGAAATGCTGTGGCTGCAAGGGGCTCTGTGAAGACACCTCCATTCATTTAAGGGTGGGGATCTCTCAGCAGTGATGTGCTCCCTGTCCAGCCTGCACATGATCGCTAACACTTCGCCTGACCCCAAGGCCACTATGACTCGCTTTGTGGCCTGTCAGGATGGCTCCAGGGGCAACTGGTTGAGGGCCCCACACCCTTCCCAGACTCAGGACTCCCCAAAGCCCCTCCTGCCCCTTTTCCCCTCAGTTCCTGGCTGTGCCCAGAGCCCTGGGTGTCACAGAGGTAACCTGTTGACATGAATCGCTAAGATTTAGACAGCGTTATTACCGGCAAGGTGGGGCTGCCCTGGGGTCCTACCCTGCAGCCAATCACAGCCTCTGGGGGGGGGGCTGCTCCTGCCCAGAGGTAAGGAGCAGCCTGGGGCCGTCCTGTGAGGGCAGATGTCCCCACCCCAGGGAACCCCATGACCCAGGGCTCTTTCATGGGTATGTTGGGGGAATGAATCCCTGACCCCAGGGCTGCAGGTTTCTGGTGGGAGTCCCCGGGGAGCAGCCTTTGCCCTATTCGTCACTTAAGAAATGATGCCCACCAGGCCCTGCCTGGAGCAGGAGAGCAGCCCAGCGTCCCCATCAGCCACCCCCTCCCAGCTGTCCCAGGCAACTCCGTGTCCCCTGGGGCCTCTGCAAAGCTTAGGATTTCCTCTGGCGGGGCCACAGCTGCAGGCACACGTGTGAGAGAAGATGAGGGCTGAGCCGAGGCTGCAGCCTAAGTGGGGGGAGGTGGGCTGGGGCCAACAGGTCCCCAAGTCCTGCAGCCTGAGAACCTGCATCCATGGGGCTGATGAGATGGAACTTGGTGCTCACTCTCTGTGGGGCTCAGCTGAGCACGGCATAGGGCTACGGTTCTGGATCATTGGTGAACATTTTCATTTTGAATGGGCTCCTCAGATCTACGTTCTGCCCTGGACTGGGGATCGAGGGGTCAGGAAGTGTTCCCACCAGCGGCACAGGGTCCCGGTGCGGTCGCAACCCTTGCGGGCCACTCCCTAGGGTCTCAACCTGAGTCAGTGTGGCGTGCTGCCCCATGACATCAGTGTGCGAGAGACAGGCTGCAGCTGCTGCTATCTCTGCAGGCCCGAGCAGTGTCCTCATACTGTCGCCCTGGAGGCCGGAGCTGCACCCTGGCCTCTGGAAGACTTAAGGGTTCACAACTGCCCTTCTCAGCCACTGGCACGCACATCCTGGGTCCCCACCTCCCGGAGGGTCCTTCAGGTGCTTCCGGCTCCTAAGAGGCCAGCCGTCCAGCCCGCCAGTACTCGAGCTTCAGGTCCCAGGTGAGGAATGGAGGCCGAGCCCAATCCCGGGGCTCCCCGTGTATGTTTAAGGGCATCTGGGTGGGCCGGGAGCACAGTCGTCAAGGTCGGGTTAAATTACGGAGCCTCCCCTAGAAGGCCTCAGTGAGCAGGGTACACACAGACCTGTTACTTGGAGCTTTATGATTTGATGTTGATGGTAATTAGTCAAGACTGTCATAGAACAGGGACAGGCTGGCCGCTGGGATATTCACAAATGGGGCAGTCCCCTCAGCCTTCTCTGCCCCACAAGGTAACATACGTCCACGAAGGGCCGACATGGTCTCCCAAGTTCCCCCAAGTCCCCTTTACCAGAAGGCCTTCCCGAAGTCACCCCTGAACCCCACCTGCTTCATCAACGTCTAGCCCTGTCCCCACCTGGCACACACAGAGGCTAGCTGCGGAGGTGGTGCCTGGAAGGCTTGGCTAGTGTGCCCCTGGTACCTGCTTCTCCAACGTACCAGCTCAGGACCGCGGGATGGGCGCTCGTTTGGTTTTCTCAGCCGGGAAGGGGATACTAACCCTTCTTTGTCCGATTACAGGGTAGAGAACCGAGCAGACACTCGTGCAGCTCTTTGAACAGCGTCTGGCATACGGGAATGCACCAAGAGTCTGTTAAATAACCGTTGCCTGTTGGGGCCTCATGCCCTCTCTGTGAGGAAAAGGCCACAGAAATCAAGGTTAGAGATGAGGCAGTACACAGTAGGTGCTTAATGACTGCTCATTTTTCTTTGGAATTTTCCCAGTGAACACCAGCCCTGACCAGAGGCAGGACTCCTATGGGATCACAGCCCCCTAGGGCCTGCTCTTCCGGGTGCTGAGACACCCGAGGGGCCGGGTTTTGTTCCCAAGAGCCCTGGGCCTGAGCGTGTGGACAGAAGCACGCACTAGTCCCCCTGAGCAGTGCTTCAGCCAGTGTCGGGCCGACCCACCAGGGGGTGCGGTCAAGCCCCGTGAGCTGCCACCGGCCCTGGACAGCTGGGCCCAAGCGAGGGATGGTAGAACAATCTAGCTGAAAGATCTTAATAGCAAAACCACTTCTTTAGAGGAAAAACATGATATGTGGCCAGCCGGTGCGTACACTCGGGGGTCTGGAGAAGAAGAGAGATCTGAGAAACAAATGGCCCAGTGCGGAGCTGCCCCGAGCCCACTGCTGAATTATTAAACTCCTGTGTGGGGAGAAGTGATAAAATAAACATGCACCGCTCCAGGCTCTTTCAGAAGTGAAAAGTTCCCGGAGATGGGAAATCCAGATCATGCAGAGAGGTGCTCCGTCGAAATAAAATCGTCCAATGTTTGTCTGAAGATGCTGGGGAGAGAAAAAAAAGCCCAGATAAATTACCTGCTTAAAGCCCGCCAGCCAACCTGCCGCAGGGTCCTGGGCTGGAGGTGCCTTTGCCTGCAGTGCAGCTGATGGATTGGGTGCTGGGGGGCGGGGGGGTACAGTCATTGGTGCTAGGAATGCCGGGGGCTCAGAAGGGGCCTGGGGGCCCTGTTGGCCAGACCAGTGATGTCTGGCCCAGGCTTCCTGTCATGGGGGGCGCAGGCTGTGGGAGCCAGCATGCCCGCTCTGTCCTCTTCGCGCTGGGCAGCCCAGGGAGTCAACCCGAGCTCTGAATTTCTGAACAGCCCACTCCAGACTGGACTTCTGACGTTGACCTGGAAGAAACTTCTTGCATAAATGGCCTGAGGCTCCAAGCAGCTCTGGTTGGGGGCTGATGGGAAGAATCGTCAGAAGTTGCCTGGTTCATCCTTTGCTCTCTCAGCCAGAACGGCAAACACTGGCATGCACAACCCAATTGTCCACACAGGGTCGGGGCAGACATCACTAATTGAGCCCTGCACTCTTGCAGAAACAGTCTTACACCCTTTGTAGCACATCCCTTCTGGCAGCCACAGGTGACCTGGTGGCTCTGGTCTGAGAAATACACTGATTGGCCCCCCTGCACCAGGAGGAGCGGTGGGTCTTCCCTCCCCCTCAGAACTGCCAGCCCTAACCCTGCAGCGACCTTGGGGCGGACGCACTTCCTCTTCACTCTAAGAAGACAAATGGTCTTGACCACTCAGGGGCCCCCTCCCCTGGCACTCCTGAGCCCACTGTGCGCTTTCTCCCAGAGAGCTCCCGCTCTGTGTCCAGAGGTCAGCCTGTCAGGGGAGCCCCGTGTGTGGGGGACAAGGCTGAGGCTACCACATGCCAATGTCAGGGGTACAGGAGGGCTGGTGACATGCCCAGAAGTCTGCTGGGCACCCACTGGGCACCCACTGGGCACCGGGCACCAATGAGAGCACAGCTGGGCCATAGCCAAAGAGCTTCTCAGCAAGTTTCCTAGGACACATCCAGGGATGGGCTGTGCTGGTATGCTAGAGCCAAGATAACAGAAGTTCACTAATGGTGAATAAGGGGAGCTTAGAACAATAAGAATGCATGTTCTCACAGTCCTGCAGGTCAGAGTTAAATCAGGAAGTCACAGGGCCTACCTCTGGAGGCTCCAGGGAGGATCTTGCCTGCTTCCTCTGACTCCCGGGGGCTCCAGGCATCTGGTGCCTCATGGCTGCATCCTTTCAGCCTCTGCCTTCATGGCCTTTCCCATGTCATCTCCCTTCCCTTCTAAGGACACCAGTCACTGCATTTAGTACTGACTCTAATCTACTCTGACTGCATCTTAACTTAACCCCAGCTACAAATAGGGTTACACGCTGAGGGTCCAGGTGGACATGAATTCTGGGGACACTACCAACCCAGTACAGGCACCAAGGGGCAGCCGGCCTGGCTCACCCCCACCCCCAGGGTGAGTCCTCTCTCAGATTCCCAGCCTCGCCTCTGTAAGTGGGCCAGTCCCCCCTGTGCCCTGTGTCCTAATTAGGGGTTGCTTCCTGTCCTCAGAGACTGCACTGCTGGCAGACCTGGCACAGATGGGGGGGGGCTTGGAGGGCCAGAGAGAAAGCATGGGCCCACGTTGTCAGGGGTGGGGGGCACAGGCAGGGCACTCAAGTTAGGAAGGCAGGGCAGAAGCTCTAGGGTGGTCAGTGCCCAGAGCTGGCACTGGGTGCGGAGAGAGGGCAACCAGGGTGGTCCCTGGTTTGAAGCCTCGGGCTCCTCTTGCTATGGCCATGGACGACAGCTCAGGAGACATGCAGCCAGGCTGAGTGGAGCAGGGCCCAACACCTGTCAGAGACACCCTAAGGCGGGGGGAGACAGCCCTTGACAAATGTTCACAAGTGGTCTTGACAGCTCAGGGGCCCCCTCCCCTGCAATCAGAGTGGACATGGGGACAGGCTCAAGGGTCAAGGAAGGCACTGGGTACCAGGGCCTGGAGGGAGGGGAGCATGTGGGGCAAGGCCCAGGCTGAGTCTAGATGGGGGGCTGGGGGCGGGCTCCCTGGGCTGCTTGCTGCTGCTCACATGGGTGGCTGAGTGAGGACAATCCGTGTTCCTCAGGGAAGCTGACCTCCTTGACCTCCTGCCCTGAGGACCTCAACAAGGCACCCCGTCCGGATTTGCACTGCCACCTCACAGGGTCGGGCGAGCATGGCTGGTGGCAGGGCCCCTTTGGCATTGGCTGCAGTGAGCACTAGGCTGGCCTTGACCACAGGCTGGCCAGGGGGAGCCTGGCTTCTGTTGCCACAAACTTGAAGACTCTGAATGCCAGTCCTGGCCTGATGATCCCCCCCAAAGCTAAGCAGATGAGTACAAGGGGCCCCCATACCCCCGGGACTGGCCCTTGGCAGGCTGGGTTGGGCCATAGGGGGCACACCTGCTCTGGGGTGGGTGGGGAGCTTCCGGGCCTGCAGCTGTTGGTCCCCAGGACAGACATGGCCTCCCCAGCAACAGCTGGGCCGGAGACTCCCGAGCCAGGAGAGGCCAGAGCCCAGGCCGGCCCTGACTAAGGATCAGTTACAGAGGCTGCAGATGCTTGGGAGACAAGGGAAGGAGGAGAGGAAAGCAGTGGGAAGGGAGAGCGGGTGGGGGGCACAGGGGCCCCCTGCCTGGCCTCTGGCCCCCCAGCTGTAGCATCAGTGCTCCCCTGGATGGGAGGCCACATGGACACAAGTCCAGGGGGCCGCCTTCCCTCCTGGGGGTCTTATTGCTCACAGCAGAGGTGCCCAGCCTCCTCTGGTCAACTCTGAACCTCTGCTCAATGCATAGGGTGTCCCTAGCTCCGGGTACCCACCTGGGCAGCACAGTGACATCCAGAAACTGCCCCCACCCTTTTGGAAAGCTGACAAGTTCTGACCGAGCCGGCCTCCTGGGGCCGAATAGAGAGGTTCAGCAGGTCAGGGGACAAGGTGTAATTGAGCATTGGTGTGGGAAGGGACCAGCGGCACAGTCTCGAGAAATTCCTCCTGTGGGTGCCCGTCTCGCTTCCTGCAGGCAGGGACTACAGGGGTGAGGGCAGTGCTCACCCCCATCCAGGCTCTGGGTGGGGGCCCCAAGCCTGGTAGCAGCCCCGACACTGGGGACTGGCCAATGAGCTGCTGATGCTCTGTGCCCCTTGCCTCCCACCACAAGGGCCCTGAAGGTCCCTGTCAGGACCACAAACATAGGTGATCAACTTTTTTACAATGAAAAGGAAGACAAAAATAAATTGAAGAGGCCTGACCAGGCGGTGGCGCAGTGGATAGAGCATCAGACTGGGATGCGGAAGACCCAGGTTCGAGACCCCGAGCTCACCAGCTTGAGCGCGGGTCCATCCGGCTTGAGCAAAAGCTCACTAGCTTGGACCCAAGGTCGCTGGCTCCAGCAAGGGGTTGCTTGGTCCGCTGAAGGCCCGCGGTCAAGGCACGTGTGAGAAAGCAATCAATGAACAACTAAGGTGTAGCAACAGCAACAAAAAACTAATGATTGATGCTTCTCACCTCTCTCCCTTCCTGTCTGTCTGTCCCTATCTATCCCTCTCTCTGTCCCTGTTAAAAATAAATAAATAAATAAATTGAAGAAAACAGTATCATAAATAAAAGAAACATTTTTTCATTGCAACTATAATATGATCAATGCATAAGAAAACATTTGTAATATTTTATATTGTAATTATGCTTACGTGTCTATTAATTTTTAATAATGATTATAAGAAAAAAGTACTCATTTAGATACAAATATGTCACATCACCGCACTGGATCAACTCTGCATTAATTATCAAATACGGACATTTACAGATTAGTCTTCCAATATCAAAAAAGGAGGACACTTTTCAAGGGAGGACAAAACTTACAAAAAAGGACTGTCCTCCCTAAAGGAGGACGATTGGTCATCTTAACCGACGGGGACTTCCTCGTGACTGCCTGACTGCAGGGGAACTACAGCCCCACGCCCCCTCCTTCTGCTTCGAGGTAACCTGGTGGTGAGACTTGTGCGCAAGTCTCTATTACTCTTTCTGCTGAACAGTGAGTATGCAGACTATCGTGGTCCACATCTGCCCACCAGTGGTCCCGGGTCAACACAGCCTGGCCTGCCTGAAGTCTTGGCATCTTGGGGAGCTGTCCACCTCTCATGCCTGCCTGGCCACAGTCCTTGACAGCCAGTTCAGCAAAGGACAGGCCAACTATCAGGACCGAGGACTCCTTGGTTTGGCAAGGCAGGGCCAGTTTGCAGGATTTGGGGATTTTGAACCAGCTGTTGTGGCAGGTGTGGCCGGACTGGCTGAGCGAAGTCCACCCGCCACTGGGAAGGTCGCCAGCCAGCTGCTAGTGGGTGTGGGGCGGCTGAGCTGGCCACTGGCCCAGGCGGCAAAGCCTGCAAAGGGTAGACAGGGCTGGGGGCTGCAGAAGGGCCCGACGCCCTGCGTGACTCACCACTGCCCCCTGCCAAATCAGAGTCTGCAACCCGGCTTCTCCAGGCCCTAAGGCAGGCCAGGGCCTTGGCCAGACCTGGGTCTTGGCCTGAAACCCCATGTTCTCAATCCGACTTGGTAAATCCCAGCCATCAGTTGAGGGGAGGTACATGGAGAACATCCCCTTCTCTGAATCCCCATGTCTCAGCTGGGGCTGGACTCCCCGGGGTTTTGTGTCAGAGTATTTGTGAACTCCTGGCGCCCCCTAGTGGCAAGTGCCTGCTTTGTTCCCTGTGACTCAGTCTGATGGGGGCCCAGGGATACAGGAGTCTGGAGGCTGCCAGTGCTGTGGTCCACTGAGAGTTCAGGATCAAAGAAGGTTCTAGACCCTCCCTTGTTAGGGACAGGTTTAGGGAGTTGAAGTGGAGGAAGGGACCAAGAAGTGGCTGGCTCATATAGGGTCCCCAAATCAAGTCTTGAGACAAGGGTCGCAGTGCCAGCAAGAAACCTAAGAAGGGTGGAGGGCTTAGGAGTAGGCCCAGGGACACCTGGGCAGAAGCAGTGTTACACTTGGCCTTGGGGCAGCTGTGCTGGGTACTAACGGTCCTAAGCCTGTCACGCAGGCTCTCCCAGAACCCAGGTGACCAAGCCCCAGCTCTCCAGGTGAGCTTGTCCCCGAGAAGTGGGTGGAGGATCTGCCTCCTCAAGATAGCCCCGCCCCTGAAAGGAAACCCCACCTCTCCACTCCTGTCTGTCTACACTGCCCAAACCCTGGGGCAGTGGGGCAAGGAGAGGCACTTTGGGAGTACTGGAGAGTGACTTTGCAACTGAGGGGCCCCCAGGAACCTCAGCACAGACTTCAGGAGGTCTGAGAGGGGGTGGACTTGGACCTGGGGACAGGCTTAGGGCAGGGGTCTACTGGAAATTTCTAGGGGAGTGGACAGGAGAGGCAGTAATTATGACCCCACGTAACTGATGAAGACACTGAAGCTCAGAGAGGTTGAGTGACCTGCTGAGGACACACAGCCAGAGCTGTTAGGAACTCGATCCTTGAGAGGGACTGTGGATGGGACTCTGGGGGACTGTGCTTTGGTTATGGCCATGGATATGGCAGGGCCATGGAGCCCTGAGAGGGACTATGGGGATTGGGCTGTGGGCAGCACGGCGGGGAGGGGCCGTGGGGTGGGCCGTGGGGGGCTGTGAGGGCCCTGGGCCTCGTTCTCCTAACCTCACCCTCATGGTCACCTCACTGAGAAAGGCCTGTGGCAGGGGAGGCGGTGGCCCCTCAGTGCCCACCCCATTTCCCCAGCACCCTCTGCACCTTGGGAGCCCCTCTCTGCTCAGCAGTGACCATGGTGCTCAGCAGATGTCGCCAGAGACCAGCAGATGTACGATCACTGTGTCTGATCTCAACCCCATCTGGCGTGTTCCCCAGGTCAGGGACTGACAGGGGCCAACGGGGATGTGGTGGAAGAACAGTGGGAGGGCAGTCCTTTCCAGGGGCCCCGCGGTTGCGGGATCAGACCCTGGACCTGACACTCGCTGATTGTGCAGGCTGAGGGTCAGTACCTCTTCAGGAGGGCAGAGGAGGGGTGGCTCGCCCCAGAAACTCAGGGGGAAGGCAGTAGTCCTGAGCATCCTCCTTGTTGCTTTCCTTTCTGCCTCATAAGCTTTCATTCATTGCCCGAGGGGTTCAGGCAGGGAGGGAGGTGCTGGGAGGAAGGAGCAAGCCTGGGGTCCAGGACAGATCGAGGATACGTGGCAGAGACACAGGGGTCCTAGGAGGAGGGCCTTCCAGGGGGCACTGGCGGCAGAGGAGGGAGCGATGGGATGTGAACACCCAGATGAGTTTAGTGAAGGCATGGGGCGAGGGGTTGGGAGGTAGAGAGGGTAGGGATAGAGGGGCCCTTGACCCCTTGTGTCTGGACCCCCTCCCCTCCCTTTTTCATCATCACCTCAGCTCAGAACAGGCCCAACCTCACTTTCCTTCCAGCGATGTTGAGAGTCTCTCATTTGTCCTTGGCTAAATGCCTTAATTTGTCTTTTCAGCTAATTATTACAATGTCAACCTGATGCTCTGCGGATCCCCATGGAAGCACAGACTAAACATTTCCTGCTGAGGCCTGAGCCACCCCTCAGCTCTCACCTCTGGGCCTGCCCACTGCCCTGACTGCCTGGTGTGAAGGGAGGGGTCAAGGCCAAAACCCCAGGAGAGGAGGCCGCTGACTCTGAACGCCCTCTCTGTCCTCCTTGTCCGGGGGGGGGGGCAGGGGAGTGCCCTAGTGGCCACTGCTCAGTCTCACTGCCAGGGACTTGGGGTGAGGGGTCACTTGGTCTAGTGACATAAGGGCTACTTCGCAGCAGCCAGGAACCCATCCCAAAGCCTGAGCCCCTGAGAGAGGGGAGGGCTCCACAGCTGGGGCAGATGGGGGTGCGGTGAGCAGGTGGTACATGGGTCCTCAGCCCCACCCTGCATGGAGGGCTCAGATTCCAGGCCACCTCTGGGCCAAGTTCCCTCTAATGAGGGTAAGAGACAGTAGCTCTTAAATGCCTCCAGGAAGCTGCTGAGAGGTTCACAGAGCTGATATGCAAATGAATTGTTTATCAATCTCCAGTGACCCAGTCCAGCTACCCAGAGGAACCCTCTGGTTCCCTGCTGGGACCCAGAGCTGACACTGGTCATCACCAGCCCAAGATCTGGCTCTGGCTGAGTGGATAAGAAAGCTGGCCTAGCCTGACCAGGCGGAGGCACAGTGGATAGAGTCAGACTGGGATGTGGAGGACCCAGGTTCGAAACCGCGAGGTCGCCAGTTTGAGCCAGGCTCACCAGCTTGAACCCAGGTCACTGGCTTTAGCAAGGGGTCACTTGCTCTGTTGTAGCCCCCCAGTCAAAGCACATATGAGAAAGCAATCAATGAGCAACTAAGGTTCTGTAACAGAGAATTGATGCTTCTCATCTCTCCCCCTTCCTGTCTATCTGTCCCTCTCTCTCTCTCTCTGTTTCTGTCTCACACACACAAAGAAAAAGCTGGCCTGGCACTTGGGGAGTGCATCTCAAGGGTTACCTCTTTTCTTGGGGGCACCCTCAGAGGAGTCTCCCTAGGAGCCCAGTCGCCTGGCAGGTTAGGGTAGATGTGCACCGCCCCATTCCTGGGCCTGTCTCCCCTGGGCCTGCCTGGCACCACCCTCCTCCTTGTGTTCCAGGTGGCCCCTCCAGGGAGTGTTGGAGGCACCAAGCCTGAGCCCTGGGGAAGAGCTTGCCAATGAGCACCCCAACCCAGTGGCCACTGCAGCTGGGAGCTAGAGAGGATGAATCCCTGAGACTCAGAAGCTGGTGGGAGGGCTGAACTGTACTCCCAGAAAATACATCTAAGTCCTCACGCCAGTAACCTTATTTGGAAATAAGGTCTTTATAGGTGTGATCAAGGTAAAGCACCGGCACCTTGGAGCAGGGTAGGTCCCAGGGCCTACTGGTTTGAGACCGCCGGGGATAACTAATGCAGAGATGAGGCCGAGCCCACAGCTACAAGCCAGACACCGGGGAAGGCCGGAAGGAGCCCTCCCCACGGGCCTGCCCACACATTGATTTTGACTTCCAGCCTCCAGAACTGAGAGAATGGATTCCCTCTGCTTTAGGCCCCAGCTTGTGCCCCTTTGTTACAGCAGCCATAGGAACATAACACAAGTGACTGTGACCGGGTGTACAGTCCCCAGGGCCTCGGTTTCCCTGTCTAGCCGTTTTGCCACAGGGGTGACTGAGATTCAGGAATGGCACTCACCAGAGCCCCATCGGGTGCCTTTTGCTCTTTGCTGGGGCGGGTGGAGAAGCCAGGTTTCAACCCGGGTGCTCTCCACTCTCACTCCAGCTGCCGAGACATCACAAGGCAGCTGGACTTCCTGCCCAGTGGCCGCCATCCGGGGGGCCTCCGGTCACCACTTGGGTTCTGATTGAATTTGGCCAAACATTAGTCACCCTTTAAGAGGCTGTGGCATCAGTGTGTGGAGCTAATCGGTGAGTCAGGCCCGGCAGGGCATAAAGCTGGGTCCATCGTCCCCTGATTGCTGGCTGCAGGATGGCTGTCCCTGTTAGCCAGGCATTCTTCTGCTGCCCAGCCTTCCCAGGGCCTGGCCCTGGCCCCAGGCTGCCCTCTGCTGGGCCTGGAGGTGGGATATGTGTGTGGCCTCTCTGGGCTCCCAGGGTCCCAGCATGTGAACCTGACTCCAGAGAGCAGTGTCCCTGTGGTGCGGCCTTTGCTGTGCTGTGTAATTTCTTGAGTTCCCTCTTCTCCAGAAAATCGTTCTGCTCTTAAGGCCTCCAAGGTGGGGATGAGGCCCACCCACCTCGCAGAGGGTTGTTTTCTTTACTAAAAACCTCCAACTGTAGATGTTAGTTAGCCACGTCACAAAGGCCTGCAGGGGACATATACTTGTGGATGTGACTCAGTAGCAGGCATTAGAGCCTTAGCAAGTGGGCACAGGAAACCAACCCAGTTGGTATCGTTATTGTTCATTTTTATTATTTTTATTATTCCTGCTTTATAGATAAAGAAGCAGAGGTTCAGAGTGGGCCACTGTCCCGGGTGCACAGCTGGTTAGGCAGAACCGCGGTCCCTCAGCTGCACCTCTCCCTGGGCTGCCCCAAGAACACCAACCTGCCTGACCAGGTATTGGGGTGCCTGGGGAGATGCAGCTACTGAACCAGACCCTCAGGCCGGCATGACCACATATGCCAGCTGGCTTAGAGGGAGGGTCCCTGGCGTCAGGGCCACTGCAAGGGCAAGGCAAGGACACACTGGGAGGCTCCGGTGGCTCCACTGGGCCCATACCCTGGATATACGTCACTTGAGTTTGCCGACTGCACGTGTGAGTCTGTCGGGGGCATGTCAAACTGTTCCTCTTGAAAACCACCAGAGGTTCTGGCAATGCTGGGCCTTTGTCCTTGGCTGCAGCTGAGAGAGTCTGTCCCCTAGACCGTGGGCTGCTGACATCCCCCCCACCCCACTGCTGGCTGGACATGGAGGTTCCGTCCCTCAGTGAGAAACTTAGCCCTCATTTGAGTTCCCCACCCGGTCCCTGAGGAGAAGGCATTGGAAAGCCCGGCAGTCACTCCTCCCCTGGGGACTAGGATGAGGTGAGAAGGGCACCTGCTTCCCCACTGCCGCTGCCCCCTGAGTCTCAGGCTCTGTGCTCCACCCCAGGGCAGAGCACCACTCGGCCCTGTGCTCTCCTGCTGACCTACTAGTGGCTTTTTCTCCAATGAGGAATTCTGTCTCCAAACGCCATCTGATTTTGTGATATTAAATGAAATTAAATATGCCGATGAATCACTAAATTCTCACATTTTAGGAAAGATAGCATTCCACTGGCATCCAATGATCACAGTGGACGTTTTCTCTGATGTAGAAGTTGACCGATGTGAATGCATCAAGGAGAATGCACTTCTTTTGATTTGTCTGAGTAGGAAATTGAGTGATTTAAATGAACTTTGAATGCGTCAACATCTGAACACACTAAATGTGAAATCCAAAAGTCCCAACAGTGCTCTTGTGTTTGGGGAGAAAGTGGAGGAGGTGAGGAAGGGCAGGTGGGTCTCTCCCTGCCTCTCAGAATGTAGCCCTTTCTTCCGCTCAGAGAGATGAGGTCACAGAGGACCAGCCAGGCCATCTGGACACCCAGCCACAGTCAGGTCTCTGAGACGAGACCAGGGCTCTGGGAAGCCACATGGATTAGCCCAGAATGAGGGGCTCCAGAGGGCCAGCAAAGAGAAAGAAAGGGAGGGTGCCTACAAGGTTTGAAGCTATGCTAATGTCCTGGGGCCACAAGAACAAATTATCACAAACCTGGAAATTCATCCTTTCACAATCTGGAAGGCAGAAGTCTAGGACTGAGATGTTGCAAGGCCTCGCTCCCTCCATAGGCTCCAGGGGAGAATGCGTGCTAACTCTTCCAGCTTCCGGAGCTCCAGATGTTCTTTGGCTTGTGGCCAGATCACCTCCATCTCTGTCTCTGTCTTCACATGGTGTCTGTATCTGTGTCTCTTCCCTTCTTCTTCTTCTTCTTTTTTTTTTTTATTTACAGGGACAGAGAGAGAAAGTCAGAGAGAGGGATAGATAGGGACAGACAGACAGGAACGGAGAGAGATGAGAAGCATCAATAGTTAGTTTTTCGTTGCCATTGCAACACCTTAGTTGTTCATTGATTGCTTTCTCATATGTGCCTTGACCGCGGGCCTTCAGCAGACCAAGCAATCCCTTGCTGGAGCCAGTGACCTTGGGTCCAAGCTGGTGAGCTTCCGCTCAAGCCAGATGGACCCGCGCTCAAGCTGGTGACCTCAGGGTCTCAAACCTGGGTCTTCCTCATCCCAGTTCGACGCTCTATCCACTGTGCCACCGCCTGGTCAGGCTCTAAGACCCTTCTTATAAGGGCATTGTTAATTGGATTTAGGACCCACTCTAAATCCAGAAAGATTTTATCTCTAGGTCCTTCACTTAATGATATCTGCAAATATTCATTTCCAAATAAGGTCACATTCTGAGGTTCTGTGTAGATATGAACACTATCGGGCCCAGTGCAGGACCCTGCTGTGTACCAGGTCCTTGAACACTCAAGAGTCTATGATGGCCACTGAACTCCAGGAAGAAGGCTTCCTGGAGGAGGTGGCAGAGCTGTGCTTCTCAGAAAGTTGACATACCCCCCGCCCCTTTTTCTTTAAGCCCAGCATGACTTGGAGGCACCATGTAAAACTTACGAGTTGTTCATTTTTGGAATTTTCCATTGAATATTTTTGAACTGAAGTTAACTGTGGCTAACTGAAACGGTGGAAAGAAAGCCACGGGGAAGGGGAGACCGCTGTGCTAAGTGAAAGACGCCGATCGGAAAAGGCTACGTCCTAGCCGATTCTGACTCTGAGGCATTCTGGGAAAGGCAAACGCTGGAGACAGAAAAAGCCTCAGTGGTTGCCCGGGGCTGAGGGCTGCACAGGTGGAGCACAGATTCTCAAGGCAGCGACATTACTCTGTGTGATACACTAATGAAGGTGCCAGACCTCTGCCCAAACCCACAGAGTGCACACCACCGAGGTGAACCCCAGCCTAAACCATGGGCATTGGTTAAAAATAGCGTATCGATCTTAGTATAACACCGGTGATGAGAGATGTGTCATGCCGAGCGTGTGGCGGGAGAGGGGTACATGGGAACTCTACTAGCTGCCCCATTTCATGTAAACCTGAAGCTGCACTGAAATAGAATCTATTCATACAATACAAGGGGTCAGTTCCTGGGTTTCAGGCTGCCCCCAAGCCGCTACAGGCTGGCCACAGAGGTGTCCTTGGGGACCACTGCCCCCAGAGCCATGTCCTGGCACCCTGACCACCTCCCCTCCGCCGAGGTCACCTCCTAAGGCCCAGGCTACGTGTTGCCACTCCTGCCTTAGAGCCAGAACTTGTACCTCATCACTGCCCCCAAGTGCCACCAAGTCACTCTGGCAATTAACTGAGTTGATTACATTAGGGTTGCCGTGCATTGGCTTACTGAATTGCACCTGATTGAAGTGCCTCCAGGAAGACTGTGGTGTCTTCGAGGGCAGGGTGGGGAGGGCACCGTTCTTGTTTCCCACCCAGCGGGCTCCAAGTGGAGGCAGAGACGAACTTTAGACCAGGCCCATGTAAACAAGGGGTAAGTCCTCTCTGCTCGAGACCCTGACCAGCCCATCGGGTTGTTGCAGACACGGAGCTAACAGCTCTGAGGTCCAGCCAAGGCCGCCAACTTGCATGAAAAGGATGGTCATTCCTACTCTAGCGTCTTTTCCCCAGAAACCTAGGCTGTGGGTGAGGTGGTGACATCATAGCTCTGATCACTGGGAGTTGAGGACACAGTGCAGGGAGAAAGGCACCCACAGTGGTTCAAGGCCACATTGTGGCTCCTGTCCACTGGCACCAGGCTCGCCCTGGATGGAGTCTGTGAACTGAGTTAACTGGGCAGGGCCAGTTGGCATGTCAAAGGGCTGTGTGCACAGACTGCTTGGGGCTAAATTCGCTACCCATTTGCTTATTGGGGTTTGCAAGGAAGGCTAGCTCTTGCTACAACTCCGGCGTGCCCAGAGCCTGCTTGTACCAGGCAGTGTGCAGGCCAGGAAACACCCTCCCTCTGTCCTATGCTCATCCCTCCTGCTCTGAGATGCTCTCCCTCCTCACTCTCATCTTCTCAGGATCAACTGGCTACACAATTTGTGGGCCCTGAGCAAGATGAGAACGCAGACCCCTTGTTCAAACAACAGGAAAAAAGTGCCATTAGCGGCACTAATACAGAAAATGTTTTCCTTTCTTCTGCGATCTCTCCCAAGTTGCTGTGTTTTCATTTGGTTGTTTAACGTTCTAAGTAAAGAAAAATTAAAGATTTAAATTATGAACACGAATTTTATCATTCATCCCTATATTGCGTGATGTTGGTTGTAAATGCAGCTATAAGAGCATTTCACTCATCAGTAAAATCACCCAAATTGCCCAATTGGTGTCTCACCGGCGGTAGGTACACGTAGATTTTGTTCCCAGATCAGCAGAAACATGGCACAAATCTAATGCAGCTGTTCTAATTTCACTCCATCCGCACGTCCTGCAGCTCTAGGCCTCAGTAAGTGAGAAGGGACGGGGGGGCGGGGCACTGTGGTGCGTCATCATTCAGGGAAATTGGCTCCCACAGGAAGTACCACGAGTAAGAAAGGATGTGACAGGGTCCCTGGCCACGTGTGTTTCTTAGAACACCACTGCCTTCTCCCTGCACACTCTGGTTCTGACAGACACTGTCTCCTCTGGCTGTCAGCTGCCCTCCCTCCCTCCCTCCCTCTCTCTGTACTCAGTTACAGACAGGACACCCTCACCTGCATACCTGGTTGAAAAGTGTCGGCCCTGGCAGGTTGGTTCAGCAGTAGGGCATCAGCCTGGCGTGTGGATGTCCCGGGTACAATTCCAGGTCAGGGCACACAGGAGAAGTGACCATCTGTTTCTCCATCTCCATCCCTACCCTCTCTTTCTCTCTCTCTTTAGCTCTCTCTCTCTTCCCCTCCTACAGCCATGGTTCAATTTGAGCAAGTTGGCTCCAGGCACTGAGGATGGCTCCATGGCTTCACCTCAGGCTCTGAAATAGCTCGGTTGCTGAGCAATGAAGCAGCAGTCCCAGATTGGCAGAGCATCGTCCTACAGGGGGTTTGCCGAGTGGATCCCGGTTGGGGTGCATGCAGGAGTCTTGTCTCTCTGCCTCCCCATCTCTAACTAAAAGAAGAAAAAAAAAAAAGAAGAGAAGAGAAAAGATAACTGTCACCTCCCTAAATTCATGTCCACTTGGAACCTTATTTGGAAATAGGTCTTTTGCGATGTAACTAAGGATCTCAAGGTAAAACCATCCTGGATCTTAGGGGGGCCCTACACCCAATGACTGAAGTCCTTATAAGAGGAGAAGAGGACACCGAGAGACACGCAGACACACAGAAGAGACGGCTGTGTGAAGAGGGAGGCAGAGGTTGGAATGATGGGCTGCAGCTGAGGGCTGCCCCAGTACCAGAAACTGGGAGAGGTGAGGAGCAGATTCCCCCTTAGGGCCCTGGCAGGGAGCGAGACCCTGCCAGCACCTTGCTTTTAGATTTCTGGCCTCCAGACTGTGAGCAACTACATCTCCGTTGTGGTCAGTCCTCCAGTCTGTGGTCCTTCGTTATGGCAGCCGCAGGATACCTTAGACTTTCTGCTGGTCTTGTTGAACTTCATGCATGCAGGGTCCACCAGAATTGTATGCTCAAGGGTGTGCCCACAAATGCTACATGCTCATGGCGTATGAGGGACATGCGTATCACACACATCTCCCCTGCTCCCACCCAGTCGCAACTGTGTCACCAGACGTCCCTGTGGGGAAGCTGGTCTCCCCAGAATTGGTAAAGAGCTGCACAAGATGGAGTCGGCGTGGACAGGTCTGCTACGTCAGATCCAGCCTTGCCTGACTAAGGGAAACAGGCCGGAGACGGAACGCATGCACGCCCACCTGATGTGACTGATGACGTTACCCCCACTTTTCGTAATCATGGCGTGGTGCCACTTTTGTGTGATTTTACTATAAAACGCCTGCGCACTGCGTCAGGCTGCTGCTGTCGCCGCCGCCGTACTGTGTCTGGTCGCCGCTGCCAATAAAGCATGTCCTATCTGCCTGCAACTCCGCGTGTCTTTATCCAGCTCCCAGACCCTCTCAGCCTTCCGTCCCCTGCCTCTGAACTCAGACCTGACAGTCACAAAACACTGGTACAAAGGTCAAATTATTAGAACTATGAAGATGGACACAGAAGAACATTCAACCAAGCGAGGGGCCTAGGGTGACCGCATAGGTCGCATGCCATACAGGAAAATTGTTTCTCTACTACAACATGCTACTCTTCATGCTTCACTTCTGACACCAGATGTGTCTACACGTCAAGCAATTCCCAGGAACCAGCTGGGAGTCCTACAACTTAATTCTGACACTATCTCCCTGGAGATAGCTTTGGATCCAACAGGGTGAGGGCTCAGTGCCCGAAGACTGCTCATACAGGAAGCAACGCCAGATGCTGACTGTCAGTCCAGGTGGTTTCCTGTGCTTCTGACCAACCAGCTATGGACCCACCCAAGAATGAGAACAGAGAGGGTGTTTATTCAGAGCTTGCTTTAGCCAGAGCTCAGCCACCATTAACACCTTTGATAGAGGGCTGAAGTCAGGCTGGAGTGGGGGGAGCTTTAGTGTGGAAAAGGGCCAGGAGCAGGAGTCATTCTCATGGAGCCGGGCCCCTGCGTGATGGGTTTGGAAGGTGCATTAGGCTTTCTCTGACTGGTCCTGGGGACAACACAAGATAGCTCCTGTCACTGACCAAGTCCTGACCCTTCTGGGCAGAGACAGTGTTATGGTTGTCTCCCTGGGCTGGTTGCTGTACCCTGTGGGTCAGAGTCCCCTGGTCCTCTGTGGCTGGCCCCAGGCCATTTGTACATCCAGTCTCTCATCCCCAGTGGGCCGCCCCCAGGTCCCTGGAAGTGGGGCTCTACCAAGCAGCTTCTCCCTATACCCGCAGCTCCCTCCCAGCCATCTCCTCTGAGCACCTTGTGTCTCTGACCCCTGGGGCTGGAGGGCCATGAAGGTGGACACCACTCAAATACACCAACCCAGTCGGGGCCGACGCGCCCACCCTGGCTCCTACAGCCTGCAAGGGGTGGGGAGTCCCAGCTCTGTCTGGCCAATCTAGTGTTTGGGAACCACCCCCTGACCTCTTCCCCAGAGGGACCCAGGCCCCTGGGACACAGCAGCCCCAAACAGGGTGTCATGCCCCTCTATGTCACAACACTTCTTTTTCCTTGTCACCTGGGCTCCAAACCTTGGGTTACCCCCCTCCATCTCCCTCCACCCACCCTGGCCAGTCAGCAGGGGAAGCCCATGGACTTGGGCATTGGGCAGAGTTGGACTATATCTCTGTCACCCACTTCCAGTGCCCTCCAGAAAAGGACATCCTCTCTCTTCCTCAACTGTGTGCCCAGGAAGGCAGCGCTTGCACCTTTATTCCCAAAGCTGCAGCTCGAGAACAGCTCAGGCTCAGGGCAGGCGTGTGGTGAGTCGCTGCTGGGTCAGTGACGGTATGGGCAAGAGGCCAGTGACAACCCCACCTCATGTCACAGCTCATCCTGGAAGCTCGCCGCCTTCTTCTTCCCACGTACACCCCAACCCTGAGTCAGTGCTGATGGCTGTGCCTGATGCCACATGGCCCACAGGCCAGAGCTGGCCCTGTGTGAAGGGCCGGTGTCTCGCACACAAGTGGGGTGGCCCTGGAAATGTGAGTGAGGATGGCCCTCGGCTATTTTCCCCACGCTGCCCAGGTTGAGTCCAGAGCCCCTAGAAGCAGTGGCCTGAGGGCCACCCGCACAGTCTGTGGGGAGGTAGGAAGACCAACCCTGCCTGTTATGGGGGGGGGGCTGCAAAGTCATCCTCGAGGACTCTCCCAGGACAATCCAGGCCGTGCCAGAGCGGAGGCCAGGCCTGGCCTCCCAGGGACTCTCCGTCTAGGATGCCGTGCTTCCTAGCCTAGCTGCACGGCCACACTCAGGACATTCCAGCCCACCCCCCAGGACAGGAGGACAGCCTATGCCTGTCCCTCCCTAACCCCTGCAGGGCCCCTCCATTCAAGGAACAGCAGGGTGTCCCAAGCAGGTCCCAGGTTGGGTGTCCAGAGATGCAGATTTAGCCCGCCCTCACTCTGTGCCCAGCCCAGCTGCTGTCCTCCCTGAGCAGAGCAGAGCAGAGCCTCAGCTTCCCCCGTTCCAAACGAAGGTCTAGGACTTGCCCCTCCCACTCCCAGGCCGCAGGGTGGGGAGGGGCCTCGTGTGTCCGGCAGCTGGGCCATGATGGGGTAGCAGCGCACCCCCACTCGCTGGCCTCTCCCTCTTCCTTCACAAGCCCTGTGTCTGAGGGCATATGCTCTCCACCTGGGGCTTGGCCACAGGGCTCCAGCCAGCAGTCTTGGCATTCTGGAGTACCCAGCAGAGACCCCCTGGGGAGTGCACACCTGAGAGACCCATCTCCTTCTCCAGGCAAGGGGGCAGGACCAAGCGGGCATAGGCTCAGCTCCCCAAGTGAGCCAATCAGGGTGCCCCCAGGAGACCAAGCAAGTGCTCAGAGTGCTCAGGACTCTTCCCTCAGACAGGTTGTGGGAGTGGGTGTGGCCAGGTGTTTCAGCAATGGGGGTGGGGTGGGGTGCAGGATGCCAAGTTTCCAGAGGTGTCGTCTACCCAAGTTCCTCCTCCTCCACTTCCCCCTCCCCAGCTGAGCCAGGCCTGTGACCCCTTTACCAGGAGCTGGGTCGCCGGTCCCTACTCCATGCCTGCACCTGGACGATATCTGGCCCAGTGTGATGCCCAGTAAGTGCCTGTAGGGTGAAGCCTCATAGCACCTCACTTCCCATTCTGAAGGCTGGGTGGCTTGAGAAGCTGCATTTTAATGTGCTTCCCACTAAAGCCTAAGACCGTGGCCCCCAGGGGTTCAGGCACCTGCAAAAGGCCCTCACCTCCCGTGCATCCACATCTACAGGATGGTGGGGGGCAGACACTTGCTTACCAGCATTGGCACCTTTTGTAACCAGGACTGGCACTGCCAAGGGGGCGTGATCTGGGAGCAGCAGGTGGCCAAGGGACAAAGAACCCACATGGGGAAGGCAGGGAAGCTTTCCTGGAGTAAGGGGAATTAAAGGGAGAACATGGGGTACACCGGGCAGGGGCACAGCCAGGGCAAAGGCTCCACTGTGAAAGGTAGCATGGCCCATCCAGGGAGAGAAGGTAGGGCCAACTTGGCCAGAGGACAGAGTGCCTCCCAGCCACCAGGGCCCGCCCAGCGTGGGGATCTTTTTGGAGACCCAGACTGGGGGCCTCTGGATGTTTTCAGGTGAACTGGAGTCAGTGTCAGCTGCTTTTGAATAATCACAGGAATCTCTGTAGCACTGGCCGAGCCTGACATGGGGTGGGGGCAGAGTGGCTGGAGGGGTGAGAGGGGCAGCCTCTGTATCCAGCAGCCTCAGCCTCTGAAAGGAGGTGGTGACCACAGGCCACGGCACAGCTCACAGCTAGGGTGGGGGTGCCCATGCCCGGGGTCCAGGGATTGTCCCTGGGGAGCCTGTCGGGCCACTGTCCTGTTGCCATGGCTCCTGGCTGCCTCTAATCCTCGCCCTCCTCTCTGCCAGCACTGGTGTGACCTCTGCAGTGTCCCCAGGCTTCACCTCCCCTGATCTTCCTGGGGCTCAGATCTAGGGCTGAGAGGTGAGGGGCTTTTGTGAGGAGCATGGGGCAACAGGAGAAGGTGATCTCAGAGTAGACAGGCCATCTGTCTGGACACCCTCTTTCCTTTGCCAAGCAGGGCCTAGGTGAGACCACCCAGGTGTTAAGGTGCTGGGGTGCTCCAGCCTGGTCCTGGGCTGTAACTGGACCAAACACCCACCCACCCACCTGGCTACATCCTGCTCTGCATGGGTTACTGATTCCCATACACAGCTCTGCACCCCAGAACCCTGGGATCACATAGGTTGCTCAGGGAACCCCAGAAACAGAAGGGGACCTCTGGATCCAGCAGGCAGGAACGGGGCCAGCGCAGCCCTTGGTGTGCACTCCAGGGTTCCCTGCCCCACCCCGTGCCTGGGCAGCGGTGTGGCCACCTCACTTGCCTGCCTCCCCAGAGCCATCCCAGAAGCAGAGCCCGGGTCTGATGGTATCCTTTGGGAGGTGACCCCAGGAGGCAGGAGAGCAGAGTGGGGAGTGTGAGACAGGACAAGGTGTGGAATTATGCGCAGGTTAATCCAGCAGGACTCTATGTCTTCCAGAATCAGCCCCCAGAAAAATGGGGCTGGGCGTTTATATTGGCTCCTGTCCCTCACCAGTTGGGAGTGCCCTGCGTGGTCAGCTCCCTACACTTCTAGGCTGGCTCCATATGGAGACTTTGGGGCTTCCCCAGCAAGGGAATCCTGGCAAGCATGTGTAGGGAGCAGACTGTAGAGAGCAGGACAGCATAAAGCCGAGGAGCCAGACCCCCCAGGACACTGCCACAGGTGGACCACTAGGCAGACTCGAGGGCTTCCACAGGCTCATGAGGTTCCGACCCGGAGACTCCCTGAGCTCTCTGCATGTGGCAGACAGAGCTGACCACTCAGCCAGAATGGTGTTTTCAGGACACAAGTCCAGTGGTACCCACTGTGCTCAGAACCCCAAGGCCCTCCCTCTGTTCACCCTTGAGATCAGGTCACACCCCTTGCTTGGCTTGACCTTACCCTTTCCCACAGCCTGCTCCTTTGTCCACCTGTGCAGCCACATGAGCAGGCCAAGCTCATTCCTACCACAGGGACTTTGCACCTGCTGTTCCCTCTGCTGAGTCTGCCTTACCCGGCCACCCTCAGAGGAGTCAGGCCCCTCCCTAAGAGTCTGTCCCTGGCCTCCCACCCCCATGATCTCTCTTCCTCATTACCCTTCTTCTCTCCACGCAGTATTTATGACAAGCTAAAAGTACCTCCGGTAGAAATTCTTTTTGTTTTATCACCGTTCTCTGCCACTCCCAGAGCTCCTGGAATAGGCCTTGTCTGTTTAGTCCACAGTGGTGTCTGGACCATCAGTTCAGGCTGGACTCTTAGCAACACCGGGAACCGTGTGTCTGCCACCTAAACACATCCAGAGGGCTATGTGAATCTGCTGGGTGTGCAACAAGTCACATGCGTGTGCACACACAGACCGCCCTCCCAGTTGTCAGGCCACACAGGACATAAAGCCTGCCCTGGTTAGCTACCTCATCCCACATGGCTACTCACCAGGCCCACAGGGACATCTGGACCTCAGCATGGACTGTGCCTGCTTCAGCACAGTCCTGGGTGGCCAGGACAGCTTGGCTAATGAGGCTGCTGTTCTCGGCAGGACATCAGGAAAGACATCACCCTCTTCATGGTGGCCAAGCAGGCTCTCTGAAAGCCAGTGGGCTCCTTGCCTGCAGAGAGGCTGGCCGGGGCTGCAGGACAGGGCTGTAGTCCCAGGGGATGTTTTCCACTCTCTTGCTCCATTCTCCCTTGGCTGGACTCTGGCCTCACGTCCAGAGGGGTGGGGTCTGTACAGCCTGTTTGGAGAGTTGGGGACAACGAGGAGAGGACCTGGGTTGCGGTGGGAGACACTTGGTGACTTACTGAGATTGGAATTCTGAGTATGGCTGGAGAGAGTTTATTTTGTGCTTCAGGGAGCAGAGCAGCCTATGCATGTGGAGCTGGCATGAGAAAAAACCCTCACCTCCAGGCTGGCCTCCTTGGTTCTCTAAGAGTTTTTCTTAATTGTAAAAAATTCTCCTTGTAGAAAATGTGACGTCTCAGAAGAGCATGCAGAAGGTGAGAAGGCGGTCTAAGCCAACAGCCTCCCTGAGAGACGGGCTAGTGCTCCACACGCCGGGTCGCTGCAGCTCTGTCCCCACCTGTCAATACCCAGTCTGTGGGTCCCACACCCCCTTGGAGGTCCTCGTGCTGTGGGGGTCCTGGGAGCAACTCATTTCATTCAACCAGCAGCTGATCTCTGTGTGTGTGTGTGGGGGGGGTTACGTCAGGCTGCCAGACGCCCACCCAGCTCTGCCTGGAGCAGCCAGAGGAAAGCTCGGGCTTTCAGAATGGGATCCCCAGCCGAAGCTGCATCAGTATCACCTGAAACTTGTCAAAGATGCACATTCTCTGCTGCTGCCCTGGACTGAGTGACCTTGGGCGTGAGACCTGGCATCTGTGTTTTCACATCCTGACTGTGATACTTGCTCTAGGGAGGCCCCACAGAGCATCCTGGGAGGTCCCAAACCACCAGCCAGCCCGGCCACCTGCTGCCCCTCAGCTATGGTCCTGATCCCCACCCCTGGAACATCCCCACACCACCATCAGACCATTTCTCCCTAAGGGAGGACCCCTCCTCAACCCTGGACTTTCAGAAGGGTACTTCTAGGACTCCCTCCCGCCCCTGCTTCGGGCAGGACCTCCGCCTTGTCGCCCAGCTCTGATCCGAGCCAGAGCTGACAGAAGGGAATAAGGTGAGGGCACCCTGTCTTCCTAGTCACTGCCCAAGGGATAAAGACTGAAGGCGAACAGGTGAAGGCTCAGAGAAGGGGCACAGATAGGTGGACGGTCAGACAGAGAGGCTGCTGAGCTTGGGGTTGCAGGGAGCTTAGTGCCTGCCCTCTGCCCTTCCCCCTCCGCCCCCTCTCATGCTCCGCCCCCCGCACCCAGCCCGCCACCCCCACAACCTCCCAGCTTGCTGGCCCCGCTGCAGCCTGCCCCGCCTCCCTGCTGGCGCCCCAAGCCCTGAGCCAGAGCTCATAGCAGCCGGCACCGCTCTGCTGCCAGAGGCCAGAGGGCACCTCGCTGGTGAGTGCGCACCCCTGCCTCCTCTCTGCCCGACTCCCGCATCCCTTCCGGCCGGCCTCCCGATGTGGGGGCGCTGGGGGCGGGGTGCCTGCATAGATCAGTTATCATTTCTGGGGGTGTCTCACCACCCTGTGGTCCTGCCTTTCCCCCCTGCTTGTGGCTCACCAGGTCCCCCAGGCACCCCTGTATACCCCCAGGGTTCACTTACTGTAGCCCTGGGTCCCTCCTCTCCCCTTCCCTTCCAGTCTCAAGCGCTCCATCTCCACCCACTCTTTCACTCCCCACACCTTGCTGTCCGCTGTCCGCTGGCCTTGGACCTGATGTGTCAGTGTCAGGGCAGAAGGTCCCAGGCAGGCAGACTGCCCACCGAACCTCTCTCCCTGCCTGACCTCCCCATGGTGGGCGTGCAGCGGGGCTCGCCCTGGGGCTGGCAGAGGGTGGGGCGGCATGGCTGGGGAGGCTGCGGTTCAGGGGTGGATGCAGAGCAGAACACAGAAGAAGCAGGAGCCACTGCTCGGGGGTGGGGGGCACCGGCGCTCACAGTGGGGTCTGCCTTGCTTCCCAGAGGAAGCAGCCATGGTGGGAAAGTTGCAGGCAAGCAAGTATTTCATCCTGGACTGGGGAGGAGATGGGGGCTGACCCTTCCCTGCCGGTGGAAATGGAGTGCCCAGCACTTCTCCAAGATGGCATGGCATCTGTGCTCTGGAGCCCTCCTGCCCCTCCCCGGAAGTGAGAGCAGGCTGTGGAAGTTCACCTGTGTGCTGTCTCTCCACCCAGGGACCAGGTGGACCCTCACCTGTCCACCTGGCTGGTCCACTGTCCCTGACCTGCGCTCCAGCCTGGAGTCCTCAGCAAGGGAGAGAGCCAGGAGCTCGTGCTGCCCAAAGTTTGAGACAGTTCTTGCTGCAGCTCAGCCTCTTCTGAAGAGAACAGGTTCCTGGGGACAGCCAGCCACTGGGGGGAAGAACCAATGACAATGACCCACCATTGGTTCCTGGTGAAATAATGACCTGAGTTTGCGGTCTGGGAAACACCTGCTGGCAGTGCAGGGCAGGGCGCCCTGTTGGTGCACCCAAACCCAGCCACGCCCACCTCTGTGCCCCTGCCGTGAGGAAGGGGTCTGGGGCCTGACCGAAGGCTCTCTGAGGACAGATGGAGCCTGTCTGGGGAGGGCAGGAGCATGGTTGCCACTGGCTGCCCTCCCTGGGGGAGACAGGCGGCCGCCAGCCTGCTTTCTGCACAAGATGAAATGCAGGTCAGAAAGCACGTGCTGGAGAAGGGATGCCTGGCTTGTGGGCCCTTGGATGGTGTGGGGACCTGTCATCTTAGCCAAGATGTCCCCTCATTGGCCTGTGGGGGCAGCAACTGTGCATCTGCTGCCTCCCAGGTGGGGTGCAGACTCTGAGGCAGACGTGGTGGCTCCCACAGCCTCTCCCTACTGCAGCTGCCCTGGTGGGGGATGCAGCTCTCTCCTGCTGACCGCGTGACAGGCTGGCCTGGAAGGCGCTGCAGAGGAGCAGGCTGGACATCGTTCAGGCATGTGCCAATTAAACACTGAGGCCTGACTCTGGCCCCGGCCCCTGGGAACGCTCTTCCTCCTACTCCGATGAGTCCTGGGCAGGTACCTTTCCTGACCTTGGGGAGGAGAGGGTGGGTCATTTGGGTCAGGCGAATGGCAGCAGTCATGGGGAACCCACTGCATGCCAGCTGCTGCAGGCAGCATCCTGAACACCTGAGCTTGTTCATTGTTCGGAGAGACTGCATTTATAGAGGTCACCTATTACATGAAGCCCGCCAGGGCTCAGAGAATTGGCATGGCTAACCCAATATCACTTGGTCAGTATGTGTGGGTATACTGGGACAAGAGTGGGGAGTTGGGAGTTTATTCCCTGTGCCACATCAGTGGATGGGCAGCCCCTTCCTGGCGGGAGCTCTTAGCACTCAGCATTGGCTCATGGTCAGCTCCACAGCTCCCCGCCCCCCCATTGCATCTTTCACCCACAGGGGAATGAGCCCCAGAGACAATTTTTCCTGTGAGTGTGTAATTTCTGTGACTAAGATTGCCACTTCTGAATAATAGCTCTTGTGGAATTATGTTCCAAGAGGCAGGCGCAGTAATAGTGACCTAATTTTGTTCTGCACTGCTCTTAAGTCTAACTCGGGAGGTGGGGGGTTTGAGAGGGTGGCAGGAGGTGGGTGGCCTGGCAGTCTGCTCTGCTCATTCTGGGTTCTGGGCAGCCTGGGCACCTGGCAACAGCCTCAGAGAAGCCCCGAGCAGTTGAAGGCCTTGTGAAGACAAGGCGTGTTACTGGTTTAGAATCAAAGGGGCATTTGGCCACAGCATGCCTGGAAACCCAGACCCTGGAAACATGTGAGCCCCCATTCCCCCCTCCATGGGCTCCATCTGCCCACCGTGCCCCCTTTGTTCCCATGCAGAATGGGCCGGAAGCCCTTTTGGTATTTCTTTGAAATGTGAAGAGGAGCCCCTTTGCGTCAGGCATGGGGAGCCAAGACCAGCAGGCCCGCACCCCTCTTGTAGAGTCGGCCTGGAGGCATCCCCTCTCCGAGAGTCCAAGAGACCCTCCTCTCAGTGGGCACAAGCCCGGGAAGCGTGGGCTCTCCCCACCTGACAACAGCCCTTCTGACCGAGGGCTCAGAGCGCTACCCACGGGACCCTCAAACATCATACTTTGGCCTTATTGAATAGACTTTTTGTCACGTGCCTTACACCGGGTCACAACACACAGCAAGGGATGCTCAGCACCAGGAGCAGCAAATCTGGCAAAACACAGAAAATGTCTCTTTCCCCTCCCGGTGAGGCATGCAGGTGACAGAGCTTTCTTCTCCCAATGACACCGACACCGGTGGCTCCTGTAGCAGCTGGACTGTCCTGGTCCTCACTCCTTGTGGGTTTCCATTTGTCCTGCCCCCACCCCGTACACACACACACACACACACACACACACACACACACACGCACACTGGCATTCTTTGGGATTTTCTCCTTGATGCTTTGTAGGTCGACTCTGACACTATTTTCTATTTACTTTATTCTGTTCGGGACAGGTTTGTGCTTTCGAGCAGGATCTTGTCTTCGGTCAGTTCCCCAGGCACCCGGCCATTCTCTCTGAATAACGGGGTCTGTGCCCCTCCCGGTGCTCAGAGCCCTCCGCAGTCTCCTCCTCTCTGCACCATGCACTGAGAAGCTCCCTCAGTGCCTCTTTCAATTCACCGATGCTCTCTTCAACTGTATTCAGGCTGGAGAGGTTATTTTCTTTTCCAAATGATTTTTCACACCCAAGAGCTATACTTTTCGAAAATATACACTTGGTCATTTACTTCTTAAATAGTAGCCAGATTTATTTTACTGTATTTTCATCCAGGCCTGATTGAGGATCCTCAACATAGTGAACATATCTTGGACGTGCTTGGTAAGGCATAATATTATTATGGCACCTGAAATGCATCTGTCGGGCCAACTTCCGGGTTTTTTTTATATTCTAGGTCGAGTTTCCTTGCATTGATTAGCCAAGTGAACTTGGAGATTCTGGTATGTTGCCCACAAGGGCAGAGGGTTTCCTTCTGTCATCACTGATATTGTTTGTTCTGCAACTCGCTCTCCCGTCCCACCACTGATCTACCAGATTTCAGTTGCCGCCCCAACTCAGGACTGGAAGCTGCTGGGTGCATCCTCTGTTCTAAGTTGACTCAGGGGCATTGTGGGTCAGCCAAGCAGGGCTCTAGGGGGCCACAGAGCCTGAGTGACCCTGGCTGGGTCATCATGGTCCTTTACGCCCTTTGTGGAACCTTGTCTGAGTACCCCCCTGCTGGCTCCCCATCTCCTGGGGACCCAAGACATCAATCAGTCACACCTGTGTCCCCTCTCTCCACTCCCTCCTGTCAGTGAGCTGTTTATTTTGTCTTGAGCATCACCATTTTTCTAACTATTTCAAACATACAGAAAAGTACAAAAAACTCTATATAACAATGCATGCGCACCCACCACCTTGAACGGCAGATGTTAATGTTTTCCGGGCATGGTCTCAGTCAGCTCTCTCTACAAAACCTCATGCACACGGCTGAAGTCTTTTCTTCCACCCACTCTCCCCAAAGTGCCCCCTTCCACACTCTCTCTTCCAGCGTCCGCTCTCTGTCCCCCCCTTCACACACATGTGCATGTGCGTGCACACACACACACATTCCCGTCCGGGCTGCAGCACGGACTGTAATTAGCTGTAATTACTCTGTCCATTCTGTGTTCCCTTGTTTACAACATGTGCGAGGGTCCATTCTGCCTGTTCCAGCATTACGCCCTCTGCCTGAGGCTGCAGAGATGCTGCCATTGCCGTGGAGCTGAGGGACCCCGCCACAGAGCAGGGCGGTGCCTCTCCCAGCTGCCATGATAGCACGTTGGGCAGCAGTTTCTCAGTAACATTTGTGCTGCTGTGAGTGGGCTGTGTGGCAGCGGTGGGGAGCAGGGACACCAAGACTTCTCGGACCACGTGGCTTGGGCTCTGCTGGGGTGACCCAGATGCCACCTACCAAGAGACAGTGTTCCTAGGAGCCAGGTCAACATTGGCAAAGCCTCTGCAGCCTGAGGTCTGGTTCCCTGGCCATATGAAAGGCTTGGCACCCTCTTGATGGTCAAAAGGAGGTACCCAGAGACCAGCTTTGGGGTCACCCAGGAGAGCGGGGCCTGGTGGGCACTGCTACACTTCCAGTTCTCAACAGCTGTGTGTGAGGGACTTGCCATGCCCGGCCGACGTCTTGGCCTGCTAATTCCTGCCCCCGCCTCTGGGGAGGGTTCCTGAGAGTCCCTGAGGAGGCGACACCTGCCATACTCAGCCCCTCACCTATGAGGTGGTGGTGGTACGGCAGAGACATGGCGCTTGCCTCCGACTCGAGGGTGGCTCTGGCCAGCCGAGGACCATCCTAGGGAGGTGGGGGATGTAGGGATGGTCCGGTCTCCACAAGACCTTCAATATCAATAGACGACATGTCGATGCCTCGACTCGCAGCAGCTGTTACCCTGCTCCTTCCTCTCCGGGCTTGTTTTCCAAACAATTTACTTAATGTGATGCCCAGCCAAGTTGAACATGAGTAATCGTGTTTACCTTACGAAGTGGGGTAATCCTGCACCTTCTGGGACAGGCAGGGCCCGGGGGTGGGGGGGTTGGGGGAGCCTGGCTGTGCAATTTATCAGCGGCATCCTCCTTCTTCCCTTACAGAGAGGACAGTCCCTGGCCTTGCTGGCCATGGAGCCTCTGTTCCCCACGTCCAGACCAGCCAGCTGGAATACCTCCTCAGCAGCCCCCAACGGAGACGGCGAGAACGGGACGATAGCAGGGCCGGCACCCTCGCCAGGGGCCCAAGCAGTTGTGGTACCGGTGCTCTACCTGCTGGTGTGCGCGGTGGGGCTGGGTGGCAACGCGCTGGTCATCTACGTGGTGCTGCGCCACGCCAAGATGAAGACTGTCACCAACATCTACATCCTCAACCTGGCGGTGGCCGACGTCCTCCTCATGCTGGGGCTGCCCTTCCTCGCCACACAGAATGCGGTCTCCTACTGGCCCTTCGGCCCTGTGCTGTGCCGCCTGGTGATGACACTGGACGGCATCAACCAGTTCACCAGCATCTTCTGCCTGACGGTCATGAGCGTGGACCGCTACCTGGCCGTTGTCCACCCCATCCGCTCCACGCGGTGGCGCCGCCCACGGGTGGCCAAGCTGGCCAGCGCCGCAGTCTGGACCTTCTCGCTGCTCATGTCTCTGCCACTGGTGGTCTTTGCAGACATCCAGGAGGGCTGGGACACCTGCAATCTCAGCTGGCCAGAGCCTGTGGGGCTGTGGGGCGCCATCTTCATCATCTACACGTCCGTTCTGGGCTTCTTTGGGCCACTGCTGGTCATCTGCCTGTGCTACCTGCTCATCGTGGTGAAGGTGAAGGCATCGGGCGTGCGTGTGGGTTCCACGCGGCGACGCTCAGAGCGCAAGGTGACGCGCATGGTGGTGGTGGTGGTGCTGGTGTTTGTGGGCTGCTGGCTTCCCTTCTTCATCATCAACATCGTCAACCTGGCCATCGTCCTGCCTGAGGAGCCCGCTGCCACCAGTGCCTACTTCTTCGTGGTCATCCTGTCCTATGCCAACAGCTGTGCCAATCCTGTGCTCTATGGCTTCCTATCCGACAACTTCCGCCAGAGCTTCCGAAAGGTTCTGTGCTTCCGAAAGGGCTATGGCAGTGAGGACGTGGATGCCACAGAGCCACGGCCAGACAAGAGCAGCCGGCTACAGGAGGCCACACTGGCTGCACGCAGCTCAGAGGCCAATGGGCTCATGCAGACCAGTAGATTGTGAGGGTCGCCGGTGAGTGGCACCTGGCAGCCTCTGTCCCCGCCTGGTCTGGACATCCTGCTGGGCCAAACCCTTCCCTGAGATTCGGGGACCTGCTGAGGTGGCCCCTGCAGCATGGATACTCTCTGTGGTGTGTGGGCAGCTGTCTAGGGTGGGGCTGTGGGTGGTCCTGCGGTGACAGCCGCCTCCTCCCCCTCCGTCCTTGTGCAGCCCGGGTTCCAAGTCTTAGGGGCGTGTGTGGGAGGATCAGAGGTCCCAGGCAATGGTCAAAGCAGATGGAACTTCCAGTATTGTCCCAGCTTGTGTCAGCCTCCCAGATCAGGGGAGTGGCCATTAACGTGAGCTGGTCACTGCCCACCCAGCCTCCACCCTCTTGTCACTTGTGCCCC
Organism: Rhynchonycteris naso; assembly: GCA_037038555.1. Classification (NCBI taxonomy): domain Eukaryota; kingdom Metazoa; phylum Chordata; class Mammalia; order Chiroptera; family Emballonuridae; genus Rhynchonycteris; species Rhynchonycteris naso. Next base: position 199,346,067 of record CM073000.1, on the reverse strand, counting down.
TCCTCAGGTCAACCCTATATCACCTAGTCAGCGTCAAGTGCCACACTATGAAATTAAAGACTCCAATTGTGCTGGGCTCTGGTCTTTGCCCCTGGCTCCTGGCACCTGGGAGCTTCTTGACTTTGGATGGTGACAGGTGTGAGGAACAGAAGCTACAAATAACCCCAGGGCAATGAGATTGGGTAGTGGAAGCCGGAGGAAACTAGCCGCTGACTTACCCCTGCTGCTATTTCTCCCTTCCTGCTAGCCACGCCACAGTTCCCTGGCGGGGGGGGGGGGAGGGGGGGGGGGGAGGAGGAACCATGATGGGAGTGGGTGGGGAAGGCAGAGGGAGAGCAAAGAGCTGAGGTTAAGGTGGAAAGTCAGCCCCCTGGTTTCTGGTGGATGGGTAGGGCTCAGTGCAGAGGGCCCAGGACGCCGGAAGAGGCTGTCCTAGGGAAGGGCAGGTGAGGACATGGGAACTTACAGCTATCTCTTCTACTGTTAGCGGGGGCTTTGGGCTGGAAAGGGAGGGGGACGAACGCAGATGAGGAGAAACATCCAGACAGCAGTGGGGGCGGGGAGGAGGCCTCTCAGTGCAAATAGCAGCCAGCGTGGAAAGGCTGTGTGGGTAGATGCAAATGCCAGGCCCCTGGGGAATTCTGCACCCCCCAAACTAGAGCGGTCCCATCCACCCTCCAGAAATGCCACCAACTCCCACCATCCCAGGCCCACAACCTGGTCTCAGAGAAGATGCCTTTCTGAGACATGCTGGGGTCCTGAGTGCCTGGGCCTCTATCCGAGGGAGGAAGGACAAGGACCAGGGTATGGAGACTGACCCCACCCGCAGATCGCCTGCCTGGGACAGCCACTCACCTGAGTTTCCTCTGTCAGCCTGAAGCAGGACCCCAAGCCTTAGGAGGGCCAGGGGAGCCATGCTGGGCAGGGGAAGGGCCGACAGAGGCCAAGCCCGGGAAACACAGCGGTGCAATGAGAACACTAGTGTTTGACAACCACTCTCCTGAATAAATCAGAGAATAAATGTTTGACTCTTTCCCAAAGCAAATATTGTCCCTGAAGTCGAGAAGCCAGTGCAAATCGGAGCACGTGGATGGGAAGAGGCGGGATGAGGGGTGGGCAAACGCTCAGCTCAAAGTGACCAGTGGACACTTAGATGAAAACATAGTGGAAGGTGTAAACAATAAAGGTTAAAAGAGTTGTGGGCACTTGCCTTGGGGTTGGGTAGGGGCAGCCCCTCTCACTTCCTGGGAGGGGCAGGATCTGGATTTGGCCTCACAGATGGGGGATAGGGGTCTGCTCCTTCTGTGGCTGGTGGGTAGGGAATGGGAGGCTTGTCTGGGGCCCCTGTCCTTGGCTGCCTCAAGGGACCCAGGCCGAGTCTCTGCCACTCCTGGGCTCAGCTCCAGGGAGCATGGGTAGCTCCTCCTGAGGGGTCCACAGAGCTGGGGTTTGGAGTCAGTGGGAGCCAGTGGCCTCACGCACCCCAGGGACCAGCACCTCGGGGAGGGGTGCATACCCCAGGAGAAACTGAAGCTGGTCCAACCTGCTGCCCCCACCCCGCAGTCAGGCCTCCCTGGGATCAGAATGACTTTGGGAGTAAGCAGATGGCTCGGAAATCTCTGCCCAGATCAATTTCTACCAATTGATTCAATTGCACGAGCTCCCTCCCCAGGGCCATGCCAGCTGAGAGTACCCGTGTCGGGAGTAGAGACGGCAGCAGCACCCTGATCTGTTCCTGCTTGAGCAGGGTGTGAGTGAGTGCATGTGTATGTGTGCCTGCAGTTGTGTGTGTGTGTGTGCGTGTGCGCATGTGCGTGCACACGCACATATCTGGGACCTGATGGACCCGGTGGGTAGAGGAGCCTGTGAGGTGTTCCGGAGGATTCTGGGCAGCCAGTGGACCCCAGGTCTGGGTGGAAGCTGGGAAGAGGCTTGGCCAGTATGGACAGTCCCTGATGCCTGGGCAAGGGTGGGCCACTGAGCAGGAGAAAATAGGAACTGTTCCCTGGGGCCTGTCAGGGGCAGAGTAGACATGTCCCAGGGGGAGCGTGAGCCTTAGGAGCCAGTGGACCTGGCACAATGTGCCTGGGGATGCAGCCCGACCTACCCACTGCTCTCCCACATCTATCACAGCCTGGGCACAGCTGTGGGGGCCTCAGAACCACTACACTGCTTGCAAGTCCTGGACCCACCCCTGAATGGAGTGGGGGTTGCATAGGGCACATACCCTCTGGATAGGGTGACCTGTTTTATGGGCTTTCTCTCTGCATCGATGGGTTTTATTGGCCAATGGGCTCCAGTGGCTTTCACAGTGACCTTGCTCAGGAAATCCGGCCCCCGGGTGCAGGATGGGGCTGTCTCTGGGATGGGGCTCAGAGGCAGAAGGAATCTGTTTGCCTGGCGGGGCTGGGCACAGGGTGGGAGTGTGGTGTAATTGCAGCATAGCCCCCAAAGCGCAGGTGTTGCATCCCCACAATGAGAGAAACCAAGGCCGGCCCACCAGGGTTGTTTGAGGCTGGGCTCCTAGCCCAACCCCCATCAGCAGCAGCAATGTCAAGGAGCCCAGGATGGGGTCCTGAGGAGTGGTCAGGAAGACCCGCCCCTCCTCAGGTGTCCTGGGCCAGGATGACAAGCGGAGGAAAGGGAGACATCAGGAAGGACCACAGGACCCCGGGGCTGCAGAGATCTGGAGTGTCCTCTGTGGGCGCCGCAGCTGCTGAACAATATTGAGATCTTCACCGGTCACTTATTAAGGCTCCTGCAGAACTGTGAATCTCAGGGCTGCAAGGAGCTGAGGACCTGGAGAGACAGCTAGATTGCTGACACCCTTCCTCCATCTTGGCCGCCCCAAGCCCAACTCTGCCACCTCCCCTCCATTGAGGCCAAGGGCACTGTCTTGCCCTGTATAGACTGGCAGATGCCATCCTAGCTCCTAAGGGCTGGTGCTGCTATCGCTGTTCTAAAGGGTGTTTGTTGAATGAATAACTGAGTGACATTGAATGATGGGGGCCTTGCCCAGGTGGGGGTTTTACCTTGAAGGTCCTGTGACTGCCCAGGAACTTGAAGGGGCTCCCCTTCCTTACCCCACCCTGTCCTGGGGCTCTCACCCTGCTCCAGGCACCCTGCTTCTCCCTGTGCTAGGTCCACCTTCTCCCCCGCCCATCAGGCTATGTATCTGGAGATGAGGTGGCAGCTATGCATTTGCCAGATTTACCCTGATAGAGGTCTGAAGGCACCATCTGGGCCCCTGGATGGGTCCCCACGTTGGAGGCGGGGTAGGGGCTCCACCTGCCAAACCTCCCTAGCCTGACCCTGCCTCAGGGGACAGACCACTAATGGGGTCTGGGTTTATTTGGGGATCACGACAACAGTACAGACACAGATAGAGGTGGTAGCTGCACAGCATTGCGAAAGTGCAAAATGCCACTGACCTGTCCACTTAAAATGGTAAATTTTGCTATATGAATTTCACCTAAATTTTAAACATGGCTGTTTTATTGGCATCCCACTAAACGAATACACCTAATATGGAGAAACTGACTCCCAGACAGGATCCCATCTCTCAGGAGAAGGTTGCAGTCCATTTTTTAGCTTTTTTTTCATGGTGAATGCATGTTCATACCTGGATACTACCAAGCCAACACAGCGGGAGGTGGGGTGGCAGGGCTTCCCCTCTCCTCTCCCTCCCCCCCTTCTTGCTATTCTGATTAGGGTCAATTCCCCTTTTACCTTCTAAGTGGTCAGGGCAGCAGCAGGCCTCACCGACTGTTGTGTCTCTGGCCTATTACCAAGACTCCCTTGAGCCTGACCTGTGGTGGCGCAGTGGATAAAGCGTCGACCTGGGAACACTGAGGTCGCCAGTTCAAAACCCTGCACTGATCTGGTCAAGGCACATATGGGAGTTGATGCTTCCAGCTCCTCCCCCCTTTCACTCTTTCTCTCTTTCTCTCTCTCTGTCTCTGTCTCTCTCTCTCTCTCTCTCTCTGTGTCTCCTCTCTAAAATGAATTAAAAAAATAAAAAGAAATTAAAAATAAAAAAGACTCCCTTTGCTACTTTGCAGAGATGGTGACTTTGCCTCGTCCTGCTCCCCACCCCCAGCTCTCAGTCTTTTGTTGTTGTTTGTTTGCTTGTTTACTTTTTAGTAAGTAAACCTGGAGGTCGTGTGGATGATGCAGGCACGGCCTTCTGGTCCTAGACTCGCGGGCCGTTTCCCAGCGTGTACCGAGGCTCTCAGTGCGGTCTTGGCTGCGCTCCGGGCAGGCCTCCACACTGGCCCCTGATTCTCCGAGGACATGGTGGCTTTGGCACTTGGAGGTTGTCAGACGCCCTACTCTGCCCTCCTGAGTCAGCATCTGGGAGCTCGAAGCTTGGCCTGGCGGTCCCAGTACCTACCTGTCTGGGCAGCTCTAACAGCCGTGAGGTTAAAAGGAGGTAGAGTGGCTGCCAGGTGTGCAGCCTTCTCTGCCCAGGGCAGCAGCCGCTCCTAACCTGGCACACCGGGTCCCACCGCTACTGCTCTGGGGACCCCGACAGAGGCCCTCAGCCACAGGCTGGCTGGGAAGAACACAGGTTTTGTTTGGAGCTGACAGACAGGGGCTTCCCCCCTGCTGGCCAGGCTGGCCCACAATATACAGGGGTCTGGGGTTCCTGGTCAGGGTGTGAGGGAAATCCAGGAGCTAGGAAGACTGAGGGAGGCCAGGGTCCTCCCAATCCCCCCACAGCCCCCATTCCTGTTATTGCAGAACCTTCTCCGCCACCTTGCCCTCCATGAGCACGTGCTCCCGATGCCCCCACAGGTTGCCAAGCGCCTGGGCGTTTCCCGCTATTGCAGCCATAAAAGGACACAGGCCAAAGGGCCAAAGTTCGGCCTGAGGCTCCGCACACCTCGGTGTCCCAGGGAGCCCTCCTGTCTCCTGTGGGGCCCTGGCTGCACCAGCAGCAACAGCCTGCCCCTCATCCTCAGCTATTAGGAACCCCCCTTCAATTTTGCTGCTCCCCGCTATGGACCATGGCGGGGCCTGGTCCAGACTTGAGGTTCCCAGGGTCAGGGTCCCCCATGACCCCTCTGAGGTGCTGAGTCTCGGGGTACAGACACGTGCCTGTTCTGACCTCCTTGTCCATAGCTTTTCCAAGGCAGGGTCCTGTTTTGTCTGAACCCGTGACCCAGCGTGGGGAGCCTGGGCAGGAACTGGGGGTTTGGAGTCATAGCCCTACTCAGGTCTGATTCCCTGTGGACCTGTCGGGCCTGAACGTGGAATATGAGGGTCTTTGTCCTCCTGGGCCAGTGCTGGCCTGTGATGGCAGCCTGTAGGGTCAGACCCTCACAGCTGTCATGGACCAGGCCACAAGCAGGCCACAAGTGGACACACGTGGGGCAGGACCATGGTGTGCTGAGATGTGCCCACTGGCTCGGGAGGCTGCAGGCCTGGGCTTCCAGGTGGCTGGCTGGCAGAGAGCCCCTCCACTTACAGGGAGGTCCTGCATGGACCGCAAAGGGGGGCCCCTCCTCCTGCTCACCCTCTGTCCAGGCCACACTTAGGAGGTCAGTCTAGCCCGTGGAGTACCAGTTCCCAGGGCCACACACACGTGGGGGTCCTGCAGATCTCTGCCGGCCTCCATTTCTCCACTTTTCTAGGCCTTTCTGACCGTGTATTTCCCCTTTGGCTCTCCATCACGAGGCTCATAGATCAACCTCAGCTCGAGGATTGACATTCCTGTGGAATAACTAAACTCCATGGTGGCAGGAGGGGGCCACCATGTTCCCAGTGTGTCCCCATCCACGTGGCAGGTAGCCTGCTCCCGGTGCATCCGTGGGAGAGAGACCTGGGGCGGCCAGCAGCCTCCTCCGACCATCTTTTACACCCCAGCTGGTGGCATCTGAGCTTTCCTCTCATGAGGGCTCCGGCACCCCCTGCTCAGCCGGACAACCTACAACTTCAGCCACTTCTAGGTGACCCCAGATCTCAGCCAGCTCACTAGGCTCTAGAGCAAAGGTCCCCAAACTACGCATGCGGCCACCTGAGGCCATCTATCCGGCCCCCGCCGCACTTCTGGAAGGGGCACCTCTTACATTGGTGGTCAGTATATGGAGTACTGTATGTGGCGGCCCTCCAACAGTCTGAGGGAGAGTGAACTGGCCCCTGTGTAAAAAGTTTGGGGACCCCCGGTCTAGTGATTCTGGACACTGCACCTGCCAGGGACCCATAGGCCTCACTGCCCCAGAATCCTTGCTCAGAAGGGAGCAGCCGTGGGAGGAGATGACAGGGGAGGCCCCACGGAGAAAGAGACAGTGATGGGTCCGGAAGTGTTGAGTAGAAGGTTCTGGAGTGGCCAGGGTATACATGGCAGGAAAGAAACAGACTCAGAGGGGACTTTCGGGGAGGAAGGGTAGGGGGGACAACCTGATGGCTCCAACCTGTGGGGTAGATGAAGGCCTTCTATGGAGCAAGTGTGGCCGAGCTTTATCTATGCCCATGCAGGCAGGGCCTGGGTATGGCCCACTGACCGCTCCATCCACTGCAGGCCCTGATGTTAGCCACATCTCAGTGTGCGGTGTGGGGCTCCCCGGGGCTCCTACAGGCTCTAGTGTACACGGAGGTATGGTCGCACTCCACCACCCAGCTCATTCCAGACAGACGGAATAGGGGATGCTAGGAACCCCAGAAGATGAGCCCACCCGAGCTGGACTGCGTGTTCACCCTAGGGTGTGACTTTCATCCACACACAATTTGCCACCATCTAACACTCATGGAATTTAGCATGTGTCCTGCTAGAGGACTAGCGTCAGCGTTTTACCCTGGACTCCCTACTGTCCAGCCCAGCACTTAGTAGGTACTCTGTAAATGTCTCCGAGACAGCTGTGCTGAACAGCCCTTTATAAGCAAAACAATCGCTTGGCCAGGAAGCAAACTCCTGCTTGGAGAGCTGCCCCACCCACGTAGCCACATGCCCATGCGTACACCCACAGTCTCCATCTCAAATTTTTTGATGTGCCCATCCTCATCAGGCCAGGCCCCCAGATTCTGTCTTGCTCCTGCCACACCCCTCAGCTTGGTTTCTGCACACAACCGGTGTTCAGTCACCACACACAGTGCTCAAACCCCACCGCATCGGTCTGTGCTGTGAAGGCGAGGTCAGGCTAGGGGCGCCGGGGGAGTAAGTGCCATAGGGCCGGCGGTGGCATGTGGGCCTCTCTGAGCAGTTAGAGCTCAGTGGCAGGCTTGACCAGGTGGCCACTGAAGGTGATGTAGAAGTCCCCACGCTCACCGTAGATGGCATTGTCTCGGTCGCGCTGAAACATACGCACCCAGACAGTGTCTCCCGCAGCCAGCGGCAGCAACAGGCTCTGCGTCTGCATGACGCTGCGCTCGCTGGGCTGCGCGTACAGCACGGCGGTGGCCCGCTGGTTGCACATGATGTGCAGGTAGGTCTCCTTGTAATTCCAGGTGTGCACAGTGAGGCTCAGGAAGTACACACCAGGCACAGTGCAAAGGAAATGGCCAGACGCCAGGTGGAAAGCACCATCCAGGTTCACCAGCTCCATGTCAAAGGGCACAGCCTGGACAGCGTCCGCACTGCGCAGCCCCTCATGCCGGCCCACGGAGAAGGCCGCGTAGGCACGCTGGCATGGGGTACCCGGTAGCCCCACTTGTCCCTTCTGGCCCTTGTGGCCCGGAGGGCCCTGGGATCCTGGTGGGCCCTCGCTCCCTCTCCTACCGGAGCGACCTCTGACCCCTGTCTCCCCCTTCTCACCTGCAGGGGAGAGAGCAGAAGTCTATCAAGGCTTGGGATCCACTGGCTAGCCTTGTGGCCTCGGGAGTGGCCTCACTTCCCCGAACCCCAGTCTCCTCATCGGTAACATGGGTGCTTACAAAGCGGTGGCTATTCTGGGGGCCTATGCAGATGATCAAGTGGGGACAGTAGGAATGACAGGGGTCCAGGCAGCTGCCAAAGGAAAGGTCTGAACTGAGCTTTGAAAGACAAGAGGGCTGGAAAGTTGACACTCAAGTTCAAATTTCTTGTGGCCTGCTGTCCAGCCCCAAGAGGATGCCCTCTTGAGCTCAGCCTCTTGCCTTCTCCCGAGGGGAACCCAGCCCCCCTCCCCTCCTTCCCACGGGGTGGGCCTGGTACAGGTGGGTGAGCAGATGGAAGGGGGCCTCAGGTCTCCCTCTCTTCACAGCCTCTCCAGGCCACCTTGCTTCCCACTTGAGGAGACGGGGGGGGGGGGCAGGTCCTGGGTGCCTTCCTAAATCAGGGCCTCAGAGCTGCGCTCTACTCTCCTGCTCCTTCTTCCCACGCTCCTCTGTGTGCTGTCCCTATGCAGCAGGGGACAGGGCGTGGCCATCTCTCCCTGACACTCACCTTTGAGGATTGAGATATCGATGGTGGGCCGCACATGGGGCAACTGCACCCACCTCTTCCCATCACTCTTAGGGGTGTATGAGTCGGGGGAAGCTGGGGGCCAGGCTGGATGGCAGCAGTGCACACATGGTTGCTGGGGCAGTCCCAGGCTGGGCCAGGACCCTGCAGGCAGTGCCAGGAGGAACAGGAGGGCAGGAGCTGCCATCTGAGCCAGAGCCTAGGAGACAGGGAGGGCAGGGGGTGTCTTAGAAGAAAGATGTCCCGCTGAGTCCCCAGACCACACAGCAGTCGGTTGTGCCCCTTGTCTGGGGAGCCGGCAGATGGGACCTGTGTGGGATACAGTGGGCAGGATCAGAGCTTCATGCTTCATCCTGCAGCAGACAGAAGTCTGGCATACCTTTCCCACATTCTAAGCCTCCCGCTCCTGACAGACATCACTAATGGATCCCCACACTTTTTCACCCAGACCTAGATGTGACCTCCGAATCCTCCTTACCACAACACCACCAGAGCCACCACCAATCTGAGGGGCCTGCACAGGGGACATCTCCCACCTGCTTTTCCAGAGCCCCTAGCAAAGTGGCCCAGGCAGCTCCATCCAGTCTAAACTGGTATTTCCAGGCTCCTTCTCAAGGGCTGCTCCTTCCATATGCCCCCACCCCTCCCAGGGCCTTAATTCTGGGCTGTAGCAAGCTTCTAACTGCCTGAAGTCAGGGAGTCCTGGTCCCCAAAGCCCCCATGGCTGGGGACCCTGCAGCAGTCGGAGGCGGCGGGCACTACCATGGGGGAGTAGAGCTCTGAAGGAAAATCATCTTTAACCCCCACCAGTCCTGGGCCTTCTGCTTCCTCACTCTCTCCCTTGGGACACCCTGCCTGACACCTGGCCCGTCCATGCCATGTGAGACGTCACTTCCTGGTTTAAGCAGCAGTTGCCGGGGCCCCTGGGTGAGCTCCACATGCACCTGGCCTTCATGTGAGATAAGGCTCCTCACTCTTCCTTGTAGCCCAGCCTTGCTGAGCAAAGATCCAGGAACCCTCCTCCAGGGAGCCCTCTGGAGCTGCAGTCTGGGGCAAGCTCCTTCCTCTTGCACGATGAGTCTAAGACCCACTTTCAGGCTTAGCGTCCCTGGCAGATGGGACCTCTTCTCTCCACCCTCCCAGCCTTACTGGACCCTACAAGACTCTCCTGGATTTCTCCCCCGGAGAGATCTTACAGGACTGGGCATCTCTAGGGGAGCCCACTCCACAGGCAGGCCTGCGCCATAGAAGCCGCCACCTGGTTCCTCTGGCAGTCTACAGTCCTAGGCATCCTAGCCACCGGCCTGGATTGGAGCCTTCCTCCTGCTGGGGTCTAGGAGGGAAGCACAGAACCCCGCAGCCCAGCCTGCCCATGATGGCTGCAAATACCCCACTCACCCCCACGCCCGGTTACCATTTCACAGTCGGGAGCTGCTGCCTGTCTGGCTGTCTCCAGCGTCACTGCCCCAGCAGCCTGTGAAAGAGCTCTTTCATGCCCTCCCCAGGCGCCCACAGCTTCCCCTGAACCATCCAAGACCAACAGGCCTTGGGCCAGCTTCAGAGGTCCCTGCAGGAGGCACGCAGGGCCCTGCTGCCTGCCACCAGTCTGCCCTCCACTATCTGGCTACCTGCCAAAGGGTCTGTGCAGCCTTGCCACAGGGCAAGGCTCCAGGGTCCTCCTGCCAGCCCTGTGCCATGGTGTGGGTCTGGGGGCCTGGGGCATCTGGGACTGGCTGTTTGAGGGACGTTGCTATGGGCTGGCCACTTCCTCTATCTGGGGCACAGTGACTTAGGGGAGAATTGGGGAAGCCAGAGCTACAGCTGGGAAGAGACTGGCCAGGAGGCTGGAGGCCAAGGTGGGGTGGGGCAGACCAGGGGCCACCTGTCTGACTGGGAAGTGAGAACTGGGGCTGGTAGATGGAGCCCAGGAGAGTGGCATCTGGCCAGACCCATGGTGTCTGTCTCGGCCTCCCCTGAGCCCATCTTACAGTTCAAGATGCCTAGCAGAGCGAGAAGCCTGCTATGACACCCTGTTGAAGGACACTTGCATCAACCTAGCTTTTAAGTAGATAAGGGTTGTGTCCCTGCTATGCCCACCAATGGGAATGACTCACAGGGCCCTTAGGCGGTGGAATGGCTGTGTATGCGTGAGCCTGAAGCCGAGTCCACACCAGGGCCTGGCCTCATCCTTGTTCTACGTCTGGACAGCTAGACACTGTGCCCAGGAGCACAAGCCTGCACCTTGACCTCTGGACATGGGGACACGTAATTCCTGGGAATGGTACCCCACACACACACCAAGCCAGGCCACATGTGGGAGAGGCACAGACGTGGCCAGGGAAACAGCCAGCTGTGAGCAGCCTCCCCCATTTCTGCGGTTCCCGGCACAGCCACAGGCCCAGTTTTCTCCCCAGCTCTTCACCCAAGCCCTCCTCACTGATGACCGTGATGAGGCAAAGATGACAGCAGTGGTCCCAGCCTGCGGGGGCTTCCTGTGCCATGCTGAGGGTGAGGGAGGCTGGCGAGAGTTGTGGACAGGAGCTACACCAGCTGGAGCCATTTCGTAGACTACTCTACCCACCTCCAGGAGGTGGCAGCTCACTCCAGCAGGCCCAGCCACTCCCTCTGGGGACAGCTGTCTTCACCTGGAGGGTGGCACAGTTGAATGGGGTGTGAAGACCTGAGGCTATGAACAGCACTGAGACTGGAGGCAGCCCCCAGGGCCATAAGTGGCCCTGTGGGGTCAATGGGCCCAGGGCAGGCTGAGGGCCCTTCTCTGCCCACCCAGTTATTGTCTCCGAGGCTCACAGAGAAAGGCAGATGCTCGAGCTCTGCTGCTCCCTGTATCTGGGCCCTGGTTTTCCCACCTGTAAAATGGGTACCAACAGGCTCAGAAGTGGCGGGAATGTACTCATGCTAGATGGACACGGGGGAAGCACAGCCAGTCGGGGGTGGCAGAGGCTTCCCCACACTGCGAGGCTGATGTACCTCTCTGTGCCTTCCGCTGCCCGCTCTCTGACCCCAACGGGAAGAACAACCCCCCCAAAAAAATGGGTGTTCGCTGTGAGTCCCCTCGGGGAAGTGGATGGTGAGTTAACATGACCTGCATGTGGGGGGTGGGCTGAGCCCAGGCCTCTGGAACACCGGACTGGGATGTGTTTGCAGAAACAGACTGGCAGACTGGGCTCTGAACAGAAGTGGTCAACAATCACCACTGTGACTCAGCAGGTGGCAGGAGGACCAATCTCCTGGACAGAAATAACCATTTCTTGGACACGCTGCCCACATCTCTATGACGATGGGAGGGTGACCTAGTGTCATAAGCCCATGGAGTCAGCTGCCCACAGAGGGTCTGCAGGGGCTGAATCCTGCTGCTGGCAATTGGCCGACCTGGGGTGGACATAGCCATCTGTCCCCACCGCAATCCCCACAGAGAACCTCAGGGACTTCAATATGTGGCTCAGTTCAGGGCCTGGTCATTGGTTTCTACAGGGCGACAAAATTTCCGGCTTCACAGGCGGCCATCAGAGAACTACAGACAGTGAAGCCGGCCAGGCAGCTCCCGCCCAGGACTGGGCCTGCTGCCCCGCCCCCCCACCTGGTGTCCCCACCAAGCTTTAGAAATAACAAGCTTCAAATAGCCCGCCTCACTTAGCTCCTAGCAGCAGCCAGCCTCCGGGAGTCCTGCACGAGAAGACCCTCAGCGCCGAGGAAGACCGCCTTGGCCATAGGGCCATAATGGGGGTCAGAGTGGTAGGAGTTCACAGAGTGGGAGTTATTATCTCCCAGCCTCTGAATGGATGTGTCCCTGAGAGCCCTGTCTGTGAGCTGCCCCCAGGAAGAGACCGCAATCAGGGAGGGGAGGTGGTGTGGGCACAGGGTGCAGGGTGGCGTGGAATGGGGGCTTCTGCAGTTATCTCACACTCCCACCCCGCCTGACTCGCTAGCTGACTGAAGAGGGGACTGAACAAGGAGGCTGGATGGGCCTCCCACTGGTGAGCAAGGTGGCCGGGCAGGGAGGCCCTCTGTGGCCTCGGCTTTCTGCACCTCAGCTCAGGGTTTGCCTTCCCAGGTGCTCCCCCTGTGCCAGGTGGGGGTGGCAGGGAGAGGTCCTATGGGTTTTCCCAGGAGGTTACAGCCCTGCCTGGGCCTGGCGCCCTCGAGCGGTGTTGAGGCACTGCGTGGATGCCCAAAGCCCCCACGGCCAAGTCCCCTAGGGGAAAGCCAGGGTAGCAGTGTGGACTGACACCTGTCATAAGGTCACCTCATCCTGACAGCAGAGACCCAGCTGGCCTCCCCATGACAGCATCCAGGGCTGGAGGAAGAAAATGTACAGGTCACTGCTTTGGCGAACAGAGGCTGTGATGCGTGGTGGGGCTTCTGTGGGATGAGAGGTGACCCTTATTCTGAAGCATGTGCAAGCGGCCCAGGTGGGCAGAGAAAGCATCTGTGCCTCGGCTATGGCTCAGAGCTAGTGGGGGGGGATGCTGGCCTCACATGGTCAGCTTGAGCAGTGAGGAGGCGCCTCTACCACCCTTAGCTGCCTCTCTCCATGGACAGTAAATGGGAGCACCCTGGACACGAGAGACTGACCCTGCAAAGGCTTCACTCTGAGCCCCACGCCTTGAATGGAAAGTTAACGTGCTGTTTATTGGACGGGTGGGGGACAGGTCCCTGCCCGAGTCTGGCTAAGAACAGGGGGCCCCTCTGCCGTGGTGCCTGCGCTCGTCACTGGTAACCAGCCAGCTGGAGGATGGTGGGGTAGCGGGCGCGCTGGGTCATGCACTTCTGCCGGTCGATGAAGAGGCTGTTGGTTTTGATGGCGATGTCCTTCTCCAGGCTCATGCGTGTGTCCTCCAGGTTGCGCAGCGACTGCTCTGCTTCCAGAAGCTTCTCCCTCAGTGCTGAGAGGGACATGGTAAGCTCCTCTATCTCACTCACCAGTCTAGGGAATTTGGAGGAAGGAGATATGAGCTGGGCTGTCACCAGAACAAGCAGCCTTTGGGCTGGGAGGGTCAAACCCTGAGATTCAAAGGCTAGGAACCCTGACGAGGGGCC